>CM060910.1:106261500-107643000 GCA_030737875.1 Allium sativum
TAGGGTGACTGGTGCGGTGCAGTGTAGTAATCATTCGTTAGTAATTAGGTATGCCTATACCGTTAACATAAACGCTATCTTTATCTTCCTAAGAGTTCATAGGCATTTACTTGTCTTCCAACTTATGCCTTAGTCTAGTTATTTTGATAATAGTATTGTTAGAATTATCATACTCGCCAGACTTTATGTCTGACCCCCTCTATTTCTATCCTTTTTCCCCCTCCAGGTCCTCAGGTTGGGCCCAACTCTAGTGGAGTTTGATTGAATTGCTTCATCTCTCTTTGGAAAGCTTGGACCGTTGAAGTAAAGTCCAGTTTGTTATCTTTTTAATGGCTATTTATGTAATGGGATTATGTATTTTGTTTTTATGAAGATGGATATTGTACTTGGTTATGATCTATGATTTTGTGATGTAACAAACATGTTTAATTTCCGCTGCAATAAAATGAAGTTTTAGATTTCCAAGTACTATTTATTATCTGTCTTGTTGTAATTTTTCTGTTCTATATTCACTTATAACCTCCATGGAAGTTAATGCATTCCCTTTGTGAGTGACATTAATGGACGTGGGGTGTTACACGTGGTATCATAGCTTAAGGTCACCAGAACAGATAAAAATACTTTAGAAAAATAGTTATTTTTGGAAGAAGTGTTTTCAAAAACATGTTTTAATGAGAAATTTAAAGAGAAAAGTTTTTAAGAAAAACATAATCCCCAATAGCCACATATCTTTATCTTTCGAATTCTCCATTTTGAATCTTTCCTTTTTCGTTTCAGCATGGCTGAAGATCTTAATCTACCCGACGGTGTAACGATACCAGGATGGTATAGGAGGTTATTAGAGGCTAGGGCCGCTGCAGGTCCAGCCAATGTTCCTCCACCACCAGTTGCACCCGTTCCTCCTCCTCCTCGGGTAGATACTTTTGCAAAGACGTGCAAGGAATTCAAGGCTATGGGTGGAAAACCATTTCAAGGGTCAGAAACGTTTGTGGAAGCTAGAGATTGGCTTAAGGAGGTGGAAGAATTGCTAGAAATTTTTGAAGTAGAAGAAGGGAGGAGATTTCGTTTAACAGCTTGGTTGATGAAGGGAGAGGCCTCGTTTTTGTGGGAGGTCACTAATGGGGAGCGTCTTGTTGACTCTTGGGCGGATTTCAGACGTAGGTTCGAGGCGAAGTTTCTCTCAAGGGCGGAAGAAAATCTATATATGGAAAGGTTCTTGACATTGAAGCAAGGAAGCTCATCAGTGAAAGAATATGTCAATAAATTTAATCAGTTAGCAAGGTTTGGCTTGGACTTAGTAAACACGCCGGAGAAGAAGGCTCTAAGGTTCGTGAATGGCTTGAATGAACCATTGCAAGGGTTGGCTATGACCCACATCCCGATGGGGGCCACCTTTGAGAAGTTAGTAGAAATGGCGCTCATGCATGAGGAGAAAAGCGCTAAAGCTGATAAGGCACCCGAGAAGAAGGGGGATCAGAAGAAACCACAACAACAAAACAAGAAGGGTGGTAAAGACAATAACAGCAAGGGAAAGAAGAAATGTTTTAACTGTGGGACACCCGGCCATCTCAGCAAGGATTGCCGAAAGAAAAAGAAGACAGGCTGTTTTCATTGTGGTGATGCGGAACATTTAGTGAAGGACTGCCCAAAGAAGGGGCAGAGGGCAGGAGCTACCTCGGGAGGACAGGTGCCGGCTCTTATGGCACCAGGGCAGGCAAGGGGACAAGTTCAGGCTCTCGCGGTCCCACCGCTGCAAGAACGAGGTAGAACCATTTCTGTTGAAAGCTTAGTTTTTCTGTTTGATCATCCTGTCCGTACCTTATTCGATTCGGGCGCATCACATTCGTTTATCTCTACATCATTAGTTGAATCACTGCACTTAAACACCAGTTTAGTAGAGGATCCCTTAGTTGTTTCGAATCCAATAGGGGGCTCAGCTTATTTGTCCATGATGTGTTTGGATTTGAAAATTTCCATACTTAGCGTTGAATTTAGATGTGATGCTTTTGTGTTGGGCTTCACGGGCTATGGGCTAATTTTAGGAATGGATTGGTTATCCAGAAATGGGGTCGTTCTTGATTGTGAAAGGAGAGTAGTTAGGCTTGTGACTCGCCTTGGCAACACTCTCGAAATCTTTTGTAATCCCATAAATTCGGTTATGCTAAGTTATCTAGAATCGCTTGGCGCGTCTGAGGAAAATCTATGATCTGTTAGAGTGGTCCGAGAATATTCGGATGTGTTTGAGGAGGTGAAGGGCTTGCCTCCGAAGCGGGAGATAGAATTTCGAATATATCTTGTGGATAATGCGAAACCAGTATCTTTTCCAGTACGCCACATGGCTCCACGTGAAAGGAGGGAACTCGATAAGCAAGTAAAGGAGTTGCTTGAGAAGGGGTTCATAAGACGAAGTATATCGGAGTGGGGTGCTCCAGTAGTATTTGCCACGAAGGTGGATCGGTCCCTTAGATTGTGTGTGGACTATAGAGAACTTAATAAACTTACTAAGAAGAACAGACACCCACTGTCGAGGATTGACGATCTCTTCGATCAGTTAGTTGGCGCCTCAGTGTTTTCGCAGTTGGACTTAGCCACAGGGTTCCATCAGTTGAGAGTGGTTGGGGATAGCATAGATAAGACTGCCTTTAGGAGTCCGGACGGTTTCTATGAATGGCTAGTGATGCCCTTCGGTTTGACAAACGCCCCAGCATATTTTGTTGATTTGATGAGTAGGGTGTTTAGGGAGTACCTTAACAAATTTGTGGTAGTCTTTGTAGATGACATCTTGATCTTTTCTAAGGATGAAGAAGAGCATGCCCTACATCTTAGGGAAGTGTTGGAGACTCTTCGAGCGCATAAGCTTAAAGCTAAATTTTCTAAGTGTCACTTTTGGAGGAAGGAAGTACGGTTCTTAGGACACGTGGTTTCCAAAGAAGGGATAGCTGTAGATCCCGCGAAGGTGGTGGCCATCCAAGATTGGAAGGTTCCTAAAAATGCTACCGAAGTGAGAAGTTTCTTGGGGTTGGCTGGCTACTATAGGAAGTTTATCAATGACTTCGCAAAGATATCAGCTCCATTGACACGCTTGACGAAGAAGAACCTAGTTTTCACATGGGACGTAGATTGTGATGATGCGTTCCAACGTTTGAAGAGAGCTTTGACTTCAGCCCCAGTCTTAGTATTGCCAGATGGGAGTAAGCCGTTTACCGTTTACACTGATTCTTGTGGGACAGGACTAGGCGCAGTTTTAATGCAAGAGGGTAGGGTAATAGCCTATGGTGGAAGGCAGTTGAGAGCGCATGAGAAAAATTATCCTACACATGACCTAGAATTGGCCGCTATTGTTTTCACGCGTAAGTCTTGGCGTCATTATCTTCTTGGCGAGAAATTCGAATTATTCACTGACCACAAGTCTTTAAAATACCTATTCTCTCAAAAGGACTTGAACTTAAGGCAGCAAAGGTAGATGGGTTACCGCGATCAAGGAAGGGTAATACAAGAATTTGGGTTATAGTAGATAGACTTACTAAAAGCGCCCATTTCATTCCCGTAAAGAGTAAGAGGACTGCTCCATGGTTAGCCTCCGTATGCGTTCGAGAAAAAGTTCGTCTGCATGGTGTTCCTTCTAGCATAGTGAGCGACTACGATCCTATTTTCACTAGCGAATTTTGGAGAAGCTTACAAGAGGCGCTAGGGACTCAGTTATGTTTGGGCACCGCATATCATCCTCAGACGGACGGCCAGACAGAGGGTGAATCGCATTCTAGAGGATCTGTTGAGGCTATGTATCCTAGACTTTGAGGGTACGTGGGAAGAGCATCTTCCATTGGTGGAGTTCGCATATAATAACAGCTTTCAGTCCAGCATTGGTATGGCACCATTCGAAGCTCTTTATGGACGACCTTGCCATTCACCTACATGTTGGTGGGAATCTACAGATAAGATCTTATTTGGGCCCGATATGATTAGCGAGACTTCGGAGAAGATCGACTTGATTCGAAGGAGGATGAAAGCAGCGCAAGATAGGCAGAAATCTTATGCGGATAAGAGGAGGACAGATCTCGAGTTTGAAGTTGGGGACATGGTCTTTGTCAAAGTGTCTCCATTACGGAACGTTGTTCGCTTTGGGTCCGTTGGGAAATTAGCACCAAGGTTTGTAGGTCGTTTCCTATTAAGGAGAAAATTGGACAGATGGCGTATAGAGTGGAGTTGCCCGAGAGACTTAGTGGTGTACACGACGTATTCCATGTGTCACATTTGAGGAAGTGCTTGCACGAGACCGCGGAAGTGGTAGAGCCGAGCTTTCTTAGAAAGGTGGAGATAGAGCGTGATGCGACAATTCGACGAGCTCCTACGCGCATTCTTGGGTCGGAGATCAAGAGGTTGAGGAATCGAGAGGTCAGACTAGTCAAAGTGCAATGGGGAGATGATGAGAGCAACGCTACTTGGGAGACAGAAGAGAAGATGCGTTCACGATACCCTTTTCTTTTTGAGGGTATATCTTTTAATTTCTCCTTTATCGTTTAGCTTGTACTTATCTTATCTTTAGTATATCCTCTCGCTAGTATCTTTGACCTTTAGTTAGGATAATCCTATAGTTGAAACATGTGTTTGAGACATGTTATGTATGGTGGATGCAAAGTGGATGCAAGTGTTTGCTAGTGGTTGCTCGTGGATGCATATACACACACTATTAGGCACCAGATCGGCTCAGTCACTTCATATTGCATATTGCATATATATGGATGTATTTAGTAAAATGGATGTATAATGGTTGTATTATCATATAGTTGCTGCATTCGGGTGGATGGTTGTGCACGCATATAGAATTAATATGTATCATTAGGAATCTTTTGCATACATATTGGACGCATGACACTATCATGAATTGCACTAAGGAGGTCGACTGAATCAGTAGACCGCCTAATTTTGCATTAGATATGGACATATAAAAACACTGTGCATATAAACATTAAAGCATTAGAAGTCTTTTAAGGACAATGGATGCTGGTGTTTGATGGTTGAGTAGATGGACGATTAGATGGTAGGATATACATTCTTCTTGACTTGGAGATTTCGGGGACGAAATCCTTTAAGGAGGGGAGAATGTAACACCCCATAATTTTATAACATTAAAATTCACAAATTAAAGTATACTTAATTTTTAGAAAAGAATTAAGTTAAATGGGTTGCGCAGAGAAATATATATTGATATATATATATATAAATTAAAAATTAAATAAATAAATATGCGAAAAAGTTCAAAACAGCGAATTGGGAGGGGAAATAACTGAACCGACCCATTTTTTAGGTCGACCCGAGCCTCGCTGGGTCGATTAGGGGTTAATCCAGGGTGTTTGGCTGTCAACCCGTGGGCCGATTCGCTCAAATGCAGATTTTGCATTTGATTGGTTCTCATGGTTCAGGGTTAATCTAATGGTCCTAAATAACTTCCTACCCATATAAATACATCCTAATGCTAACCCTAAACCTAATTAAAATAGAATAGTTACCGTCATACCATCGCCATGGAAATCAATTGAGCCGCCGCCAACTAAGAAAGAAGAAAAGCAAATTCAATTCCTATTCTCTCAACCCTAAAGCAAATCAAAACTTTATCTTTTCTTCTCTAAATTGTGAGTATGATGATCTTAACAAGATTATTATCATTTTCATTAGGTTGAGTTATGAATGGATTATGAGTAGATGATGTGAATTATCATATATGTTGTTGTAAACCCCTCTTGCTATCATGTATATTGTAAATCCAATGTTATGTGATGATGATATCTTACATGTTGTAAATCATGCTATGATGATGTTATGTATGTTGAAAGTTTCTATGCTAAGTTGTGATGAATCATACATGTTAAAAAGGCCATGATGTTACCATCTATGCTAGTTAGTTCATATTAATTAAATCATCATGTTTGGGTTATGTTGATCTATATGACAAGTCACATATGCAAGTTAGATTGATTAGAAAAGTTATGAACATATGCCAAGATATCTATTATGACATCTAGAATTATGCTATGACATATGTGATATCCTATGCTAGTTCACACCATCATTATGTTGCCTAAAAACCCCATATGCAAGTTTATGTATAGATTTGGGCTATGATCATATCTTGTAAATTGAGACATTTAACAAGTTGACACCTTTTGATCCTTAACATGTGTAGTTTATGCAAGTTTCACCCCTATTATGATTAGATTTATTTTAATTGTCTATATGTTGTGATAATTTTTCTTTGTGCTAGGTGTTAGACTATACAAGTCTAGCCTATATTATGCGTTGAATAAGCGAACGTATAAACGTGGTGTAGGGGTAATATTAAGGATTTAATATTAAAAAGTTGGGGTGCAATTGATATGATTTTGCATGCCATAAGTGGATGGCCATAATTGAGTCAATTATGGACATCATTAAAAGTTGACTTAATTAATAAATTGAATAGGGAATTATTAAAACTGGGGTAAAAGATTTTAAGTGTTAATTAATGCTTAGGACACGAGGTTGGACTCGTTTGTGACGTAAACCTGCCCGGACCCGCCCGGCAAATCCAGTGGTCACAAATGTCAGCCCAATGTGAGAGGTCCTAGGCCTAAACTAAAGCATAATGGTTGTAAAGACACGAGGTTAGACTCTTTTATGGTGTAAGACTGCCCGGACCTGCCCGGCAAATCCAGCTGCCATAAATGCCAGTCTAATGTGAGAGGTCTTTATGAGGTTATGGCCTGAATGAATTAAGAAATACTTAAACAGATAAACATGTAAGGTGGGACATGGGGGTTAAGCAGGTGCCTTGGGTGGCATGAGGAATCTAGGGGGTGCCCTTAGTGGCATGTGAAATACGATTAGTAAGACTTAACCAAACACACATGTAAATGAACATGACTAAGAGGGTTAAGTGGGATATATTAATGACAAGCTTAGGTGGGTAGCTTGTGGGGGTCCATTTCGACCAGTATCCCAAACGTATCTTTGTGGGCTCGACCCAAGTCGAGGACGGGACACGCATGCTGGGTTCGACTGTAAGAGGCCAAAACGGGGAGCGGTGGAAACCAAGTCCAACGGGTTTCGTATGCGTGTGTGGACCCGGACTGGTAGGTAAGACGTTGTTGCATCGTGTAGGTATAAGCCGTGCATTCTCAAGTTGTATCGGGTTGCCACTTTAGGGGAGTGATACACCCCACTGTGGGGCCAGCACGGGTATCTACGAGTAGGGAGCCGATCGAAAGTGGGTAGTGGGGTACACCTAGTGGAGATAGGGGCAGACGGCACCTATGTAGTCAGCTAGGGGTACGTAAGGCTATTTATATGTTTCTGTGTGAAGCAAGTGGGATCAACCTTTAGGGTGACTGGTGCGGTGCAGTGTAGTAATGTGCGTTGCAGTGTAGTAATCATTCGTTAGTAATTAGGTATGCCTTTACCGTTATCTGTTGTAGGATCTAGAATAACCCTAGAGGGGGGGGGTGAATAGGGTTTTTCACAGTTTTTAACTGAATTAAAAACTTAGCGAGATATATAATAATAAACTGATCACAGAGAATAGCAGAAACTGAAATGCAGAAAATAAATCACACACAGATATACCCAGCTTCGGCAAAACCTTGCCTGCTGTTGCATTTCTAAGGTTTCTACTAGGTGATAGAACAGTTCCCGCATACAAGACCATGTACACTCGCAAACCCCTGCTCCTATTCTAACCCTACGCTCAAAAACCTAGACTGATTCAAACCCCTGAATCAGATTTTCCCCAGTTTACAAACCTGTAACCTGTATTTCTAGATTTTACAGATTCTAGTACTGTTCGGACGGTTTACAGAACAAATTAAAATACAACAAAATTTAAACCAAAACAAAACAAATTGAATAAACAAACAAAAACCCTAGGAGGTTAAATAAAAGGGGTCATCCCCTTTCCACTCTTCAAAGAATTAGACCGGCCCTTTTTCATTTGATAAGCCCGATCCTTTTGTCTCTAAAAATGGCGGCTAGGGTTTCTTCTAATCCCAAACCGAAGTCAATTGCTTGAATGATGGAATCCAATTTTCTGATTCACAAGTTCTTGTCGATGGTCTTGATTGACTACTGGTGCTCCTTTCTTCACCGATTTGGGGTTTTGCTTCTGCGATCGAAAACATTGAGTTTTCTCAATTTTCTGGCTTTTAATTTCTTGCGAGTTGTTGTGTGGTTTCGATCGGTTTTGCCAATGATGTAATAGGTGTTTATAGGGTTAACATAAAACCCTGATTGCTCTGATTTCTTGAATGGCTCGATCTGATAATTTGCGGTTTCCCCTTTTGGAATTCTTGAATGAAATTGAACGACGTGATTTTGAAACAGCTTACGTGATTGACTATGAGAAATCTGGACTTGATTGTGTCCTTTAAAACAGATTTTCTCATTTGAAATTAAAGTCTATAATCTGTCCCTTTCAATTTTTGCCTTGAATAAAATATTTTCCTTGATACAAAAATGGAAAGAAATTGTTTGCTGGTCCCTTTGGATAAATTGAATCATTTCATGTTTGATTTGCTAATTCTTGCGTGATTTCAGATGTCAATAATCACCTGTCCAAAAAAAACTGTTTCTTCATGGAAACTAATAAATGATTTTATGCTCAGCCTTAAACATCTTGCCATAAATCAAAAGCTGAATTGATTTGCTCCTTTGATTTGTTCATGTGTGAAGCTGCAAATAAATTCTTGCCAAAAGAGAAAAAAAAACAGATTTAATGCTTTCTGGAAAAAAGTTTTCTTGCCAAAAAAGAATTCGAGATATCCACTGATTTCAAATTTCTTGTGTTTGCTGCTTTTGCTCATGTCAAAAAGGATTAATTCATTCCTTGTTGTGAATTTCTGGAAAGTATTTTGAAATCCGATTGTTCTGAAATTCTTGCCTTAAACCAAATACAAGCATTCACTGAGATTTCAGGGATGCACTAAAAACTTGCCTTGAATTGGTAAACTTTCCTCGAGCCATTTCATACATGTGAATGGATTTATTGTTGATGTGTATAACTATGCTGCTACTCAAGTGCACTTTCCATATATACTTGTGTCATCATGTGTATATGTTGTTGAGTGCTTGTATGTGCCATGCTCCATTAATCATTCATGCTGCTCATGTATGCACCACCACACTTTACCTGTCTTTTGTCATGCTGAATTGCTCATTCATATATGCTGACTGTGTACATATTTGTTTGTGTTCTCCTGAGAACTTCACTGTCTTGTAATTCATTTGCTGCTATGCTCCATTCATGAACTGCTTTGTGAATTAGTGTGTCTTCATGCTTTTTCACTTGCTGTATACATCACATGTGTACACTCCATTTTGAAATGAAACTACACAGCACCAATATGGATGAACCAATATGCTTTATGTATCCCTTTGCTTGCTGTGTACATGGAGACATCCATGCATGTTGTCCCTTGACTTTTCAACTTTGATATTTGCTGCTTTAAAAAAAAATGTATTGAGTCTAGTTTCTTTGCACTTATGTATGCTGTGTCTTGTACGTCCCTTTGTTGAGCTATATACTTGCTGAAACTTCGTGACCCCTTGCTGTTTCACTTGTACATACTCCACTGTGCTTCATATATGTGAGTTCGACTTGATCATGTATCATGTTAGCTTTGCTCTTTGAACATTAAAAAATACTGCTGCTATGAAAAAAAAACTGAGCCTTCTTGTTGTCTGCCATGAAATGTATGTTGTCATGCTATCCTGCTGTTCTTCCTTGTTCCACTTGTGCTTGTGACCTAACTATTTGTTGCACCATAACTTGAGTTGGCTTGTACATGGCTCGACCATTGATTGGGCTGTTTGAAAAACATGTTTGACTTGTATTGTGCTCGGCCATTCCATACTTGTACTTGCTGAAACTTTTGCTATGCCACTCTGTTCATTGTTAATGTTTTATGCTGCTCGGCCATTTTTGCTTGAATTTGTTTTGTCCCTTTATGTTGTGCACTGAGTTGAGCAGGTCCATGTGGCTACTCCTCAGTTGCAATCTGATTGGCGTGGCAGTGCACACGTGTACACGTGTGTACATGCAGCCATCAAACGAGTTGTCCCTGTCCCTGCATTGAGATATATGTTGTCTGCCTTATGGTATTTACAGTGTATCACTGTGAATATCACAAGCTGTCTAGACACAGATTGATGGTTTTATAATTCAGATCAAGTCATGAAAAATGATGAGAAACACACCAGAAAACTGAGGCAAATAAAATTTTAAAATTAAAATTTATATTTGCATATATTAAGTATTATTTCTATTGCAGTATACTGTGTGTTTCTGTTTCATGTGTGACAGGTAAGTTGGGATGACAGGACTGACTGTGATGATTGGACTGACAATGACTGGACTGAAGGCTGAAGATAAGAAGACAGTGTGTGGTGTCAATGAATGTATGAGTCTGTATATACAAGTGAAAATGGATATATATGAAATGTAACTGTGTATATGTTGAGTGTATGTATGACTGAGTGACAATGAATGAACTGTACTGAGGAGCTGTGAGAGAATTGTACAAATATATGTAATAAACAAATTTGATTGAAATAAAATATCATTTTATTGTTGTCAAACGAACTTGTCTATTATATTCTGTTTATATACAAGTACAATATACAGTGAATGTTTAAATAGTGGAGTTATACAGAGTTGTACTGTTTGAATGTTAGAGATATAATATTCAATTCAAATATTATATTCCTATCTGAGTTGTATATATAAAACATTACAATAACAAACACATTTATAATAATATATATTTGTTTGTTATCATCAAACAAAAATCATATAATTGTGTATACAACTGCGTTATATACAACAATCTCCCCCTTTTGATGATGACAAACAAATAAAAAATTTTGATTACAATAAATGTGTTTGACAGTGAATTCTGAACTCCCCCTATTTATTAGCTCCCCCTACAAGAGAAACTCCCCCTATAACTGTGCATGAGTGAAAAGAATGTAAAAAGATTCATAATTCTCAAAAATTAAAATATTTATAAAATATTCACTCATAAATCAAAATCCAGTCCATTCTCCCCCTTTTGTTATCATCAAAAGAATACAGATTTTAAAACACCGATGAAAATTGACTAAAAATATAATTTCAGCTGAAAAGGAAGAATGGTCATCATAAATTTCAATCAGTCAAACAAAAATCATAATATTCTAAGAACAGGTGGCATATTTCACATTGAAGAAAATGACGGATATACGATGAATTTTATAAAAATGAGGCTCAAAAAACTGTGATGAATTTGGATTATAATTATAATTCAATTTAAGTGACAAAATCGAATAATCTCAAATCCTAATATCTATCAATCAACAGATCATAATACGTCATAAAATTTCAACACATTTCACAGATTAGAAAGTGGATTGATAGGCTGGTTATTATACACCAAGGAGAATTTAAAAAAATATTTATTGCAAATTATTTTATTTTCTTTTTCTTTTGATTTAGGAGCACCCTGACCACGCATAACCAGAGCTTGGATTTTTAAATGAGGCCAGTCGCAGCTTAAATTATAAGTTGTCTCATAACCATGCATAACCAGAGCTTGGATTTTTAAATGAGGTTAGAAACATGCTTATGAATCAATTATATATTTCAACTTTAAATATTAAAAAAAACTCCCCAGTATATACAACCAATATGAATGATATAAATGTGATAGGTACAGAAATGGATTGTGAAATAAATTTCTAAATTAATTATATTATGAAATATGACTAACTGTACCGGGATCATTGAAAAATTTCAATTGTCACTAATTCTGAAAATTTACGAAGTCCAATTTCTATCACAAATTTCCACAATTTATTAAGAAAGATTTTTTTTTATATTAAAAAATATTAACTCTCCACATTAATATAAAATCATGATGGATGGCAGAATGATGATAGATAAGGAAAATGGTCGTGAAATAATTGCCAGTTCAAAGATATTATAATAAATATTCAACCGTCATGAAAATCCAGATAAAATCTCCTCTTGTTGTCAAATATATTGCAGTCATAATTCATCACAATTTCAAATTCTGATATATTTTGATGAATTATAAATACAGAACAATTTTGATATTGATTTCAATTTCTGAATGAATAATCAATAAATAATTTTAAAATTGAAAAACAATTACAAGAGGGATAAGAAAGATCTCTACAAAGCACGAGAGAATTAAAAAAATATACAACAAAAAAAACTGCACATCTGATACCAATTGTTCTCTCTTCTCGAGGATTAAAAATTGACACTTGAGACGAACAAGGATATCAAAGAGTTTCAAACACAGAGCCCACGCAGACAAGATTTACAAATTTGGTAAGCAACAGACAAATCAAAACAGGCAGTTATTTGAAAATAATATCAGAGCAGAACAAAAACAGTTTCAAAAACAAACTTGTTAGAATGATGGTCACATAAGATGATTCATGATCCAAGATTAAAAATACCATTTATTTTAAATCATTTGATGAATATGAAATACTCTAGATTCAATGAATCGATCACACCAAATTATTAATGTCAGATTTAAGATATGTGTGTGATTCAATAAATCAATAATGTCAAATGATTTTAAACAAATAAATATTTAAATCAATTAATCATGAAATATCAATGATTTTCAAAGACCATTTTCAAAAAGAACTTTTCAAAAATTTCTCAAAACTATTTCCGACAAGCCCAAGAGAAATTTCAGGTCATTTACATCAAATTTGAAAATATTCATGATCGGGATAATTTATTTGAAATCACATGAATCAATGTAAAGTTTTGGGATATAATGAATCAGTCACACGAGATTAACAGTTTCAAAAATAAGAGGTGTGTGATATTCAAAATATCTAGAATTTCAGATGATTTCAAACAAACATATTTCAATATAATGATCATGAATAAAGATGAATTCCAAGATGTATCACTGATACAAGCCAATCTGAAAATCAATGAAATTATCACAACTGATAAATAACAGAGTGCTGTAATGAGTATAATATTTTGAGCTTTTCTAAAATGAATTAGAATAAACTCTGATCAGCAAAGGTGTGTGAAATTTCATTAAATATTCAGATCTTCAAAAAAATTCAAAATAACAGTGTTCAAGGTATACTATGGAAGCTTTAGCACTGTTAGGAATTCAGAAAAGAAATAAAACTTCAAAACAATTGCAGATATTTACAAACTTAAATTCAAGTTCTGGAAATGAATATAAACATGTGAGTTTTACCCAAATAGAGTAAATTTCCAAACAAATATGAATACTGCAACTGGAAGTTTAAGAAGTACAGACAAAGAAGAATATGGCAGTGTCAAATCAAAAACAAAACAAAAAAAAGGAGATAGAGGAAGGAGTAAAAACAGACAATAAAAACAAAGAGAATATACAAAGGTGAGTTTAGAGATCATACCAGAATCCAATGTAAAGCAGAATCTCTAACTCAACAAATGTGGCTAAGGAACTGTGAATGATTCTGTGATATGAAGCAGTTTGAATCAGTTTCTCTTTTCAGCACAGTTGTTCCTCAGCCTCCTTTGGTACCTAATGATTGAGATGATCAAGTGGTCGAACAAAATTAGTAAAACCACTCACAGTTGTATTCATTTGTTTTGGTACCCAGACTTGCTTATACAACAAACCATTAGAATTAACTTTTGTACCCTTAGGAACCCAAATCGATTTGAATTTAACAAAACTCGTTTTATTTTCATTTGAGATCCAAGAAGGTTTAAATGGTTTGTTATAAAACAAATCCTCATTTCGATTGTGATTTACAAATCCTTTGAAGTTTTCAGAGTTAAAATTTTCAAAACAAACATTTCTAAAGTGATTTGAGGGATTTTTAAAGTCACAAGAATTTTGATTTCTAAAAACATCATTTTTCCCCGAATCCAAGTCCATATTTATTTCCACGATAAACTTGGTTTTGTAACAGCATATTCAACGATTTTTCCCCATTAGAAAATTTATCCAATGTTGATTCTAATCGTTGAATTTTGGATTTCAGATCGCTATTTTCTTTTAATAAATTTGAGCAATTATTTATAGCGATCATCTGTTCAGCATTGGTCTGTTTCAAAACCAAATTCTCATTTTCTAACGATCTAATTTTGGCTTGGGATTCGGAAATTTCAAGTTCAAATTGTTTTTGCTTTTCCGACTCAAACTTCTTGGATTTTTCAATCTCATTTTCAAGTTCTTTCAAAATCAAACCACTTTTCTCCAAATTTTCATTTTCAGCAATTTCAAATTTGGAATACATATCAGTAGTAAAAATTTCAAATTCCTTTTGTAGAAGATTGTTCAAATTTGATAACTCAATCTTGTTTTCTTTTAAGATCAGAATTTCCTTTTCAAACTTTTGAATATTTTTATTGAGATGAACAAGATTGGTTTTCAATTTTAAACAATTTTTGCAATTAGAATTTGAAGAATTCTTAATGTTTTTGAGTTTTGATTCCAAAACATTATTTTTGCAGATCAACTCAAGCTTCTCAGATTTCAGAAGTTTATTTTTAGATTTTAACTTCTCAACAGATTCAGTTAAACCATTTAAACGGTGAATCAAAGAAATATTTCCTGTTGAGTCTCCATCTGGATTTCCATCTGTACAACCTGTCAGGCACAAATCTGAAGCCGAGTTATCTTTCTGGGATTTTGAGCATTTGTCAATTTTTCCATATAGCGTGTTGAGAGTCTGCCAGATCTCCTGCGCAGTCAAACAATGGGAAATAAGGCTATATTGAATATCATCAATATGAGAATATAAAATATGAGTAGCATGTAAATTAAATTCAATATCAATCCTACTTACAATATCATACCCATTTTTAATACTATTCCAACATTTAATATCAACAGATTTTAAATAAGATTTCATTTCTGATTTCCAATTTAAAAAATCTGTACCATTGAAAATAGATGGAATATGACTGGACTGACTCTCTATGGACTGACAAATAGGATTCACCATTTCTCTAGAGTTAATGAAATTACCAGGCTCTGATACCAAATGTAGGATCTAGAATAACCCTAGAGGGGGGGGTGAATAGGGTTTTTCACAGTTTTTAACTGAATTAAAAACTTAGCGAGATATATAATAATAAACTGATCACAGAGAATAGCAGAAACTGAAATGCAGAAAATAAATCACACACAGATATACCCAGCTTCGGCAAAACCTTGCCTACTGCTGCATTTCTAAGGTTTCTACTAGGTGATAGAACAGTTCCCGCATACAAGACCATGTACACTCACAAACCCCTGCTCCTATTCTAACCCTACGCTCAAAAACCTAGACTGATTCAAACCCCTGAATCAGATTTTCCCCAGTTTACAAACCTGTAACCTGTATTTCTAGATTTTACAGATTCTAGTACTGTTCGGACGGTTTACAGAACAAATTAAAATACAACAAAATTTAAACCAAAACAAAACAAATTGAATAAACAAACAAAAACCCTAGGAGGTTAAATAAAAGGGGTCATCCCCTTTCCACTCTTCAAAGAATTAGACCGGCCCTTTTTCATTTGATAAGCCCGATCCTTTTGTCTCTAAAAATGGCGGCTAGGGTTTCTTCTAATCCCAAACCGAAGTAAATTGCTTGAATGATGGAATCCAATTTTCTGATTCACAAGTTCTTGTCGATGGTCTTGATTGACTACTGGTGCTCCTTTCTTCACCGATTTGGGGTTTTGCTTCTGCGATCGAAAACAGTGAGTTTTTTCAATTTTCTGGCTTTTAATTTCTTGCGAGTTGTTGTGTGGTTTCGATCGGTTTTGCCAATGATGTAATAGGTGTTTATAGGGTTAACATAAAACCCTGATTGCTCTGATTTCTTGAATGGCTCGATCTGATAATTTGCGGTTTCCCCTTTTGGAATTCTTGAATGAAATTGAACGACGTGATTTTGAAACAGCTTACGTGATTGACTATGAGAAATCTAGACTTGATTGTGTCCTTTAAAACAGATTTTCTCATTTGAAATTAAAGTCTATAATCTGTCCCTTTCAATTTTTGCCTTGAATAAAATATTTTCCTTGATACAAAAATGGAAAGAAATTGTTTGCTGGTCCCTTTGGATAAATTGAATCATTTCATGTTTGATTTGCTAATTCTTGCGTGATTTCAGATGTCAATAATCACCTGTCCAAAAAAAACTGTTTCTTCATGGAAACTAATAAATGATTTTATGCTCAGCCTTAAACATCTTGCCATAAATCAAAAGCTGAATTGATTTGCTCCTTTGATTTGTTCATGTGTGAAGCTGCAAATAAATTCTTGCCAAAAGAGAAAAAAAAAACAGATTTAATGCTTTCTGGAAAAAAGTTTTCTTGCCAAAAAAGAATTCGAGATATCCACTGATTTCAAATTTCTTGTATTTTCTGCTTTTGCTCATGTCAAAAAGGATTAATTCATTCCTTGTTGTGAATTTCTGGAAAGTATTTTGAAATCCGATTGTTCTGAAATTCTTGCCTTAAACCAAATACAAGCATTCACTGAGATTTCAGGGATGCACTAAAAACTTGCCTTGAATTGGTAAACTTTCCTCGAGCCATTTCATACATGTGAATGGATTTATTGTTGATGTGTATAACTATGCTGCTACTCAAGTGCACTGTCCATATATACTTGTGTCATCATGTGTATATGTTGTTGAGTGCTTGTATGTGCCATGCTCCATTAATCATTCATGCTGCTCATGTATGCACCACCACACTTTACCTGTCTTTTGTCATGCTGAATTGCTCATTCATATATGCTGACTGTGTACATATTTGTTTGTGTTCTCCTGAGAACTTCACTGTCTTGTAATTCATTTGCTGCTATGCTCCATTCATGAACTGCTTTGTGAATTAGTGTGTCTTCATGCTTTTTCACTTGCTGTATACATCACATGTGTACACTCCATTTTGAAATGAAACTACACAGCACCAATATGGATGAACCAATATGCTTTATGTATCCCTTTGCTTGCTGTGTACATGGAGACATCCATGCATGTTGTCCCTTGACTTTTCAACTTTGATATTTGCTGCTTTAAAAAAAATGTATTGAGTCTAGTTTCTTTGCACTTATGTATGCTGTGTCTTGTACGTCCCTTTGTTGAGCTATATACTTGCTGAAACTTCGTGACCCCTTGCTGTTTCACTTGTACATACTCCACTGTGCTTCATATATGTGAGTTCGGCTTGATCATGTATCATGTTAGCTTTGCTCTTTGAACATTAAAAAATACTGCTGCTATGAAAAAAAAACTGAGCCTTCTTGTTGTCTGCCATGAAATGTATGTTGTCATGCTATCCTGCTGTTCTTCCTTGTTCCACTTGTGCTTGTGACCTAACTATTTGTTGCACCATAACTTGAGTTGGCTTGTACATGGCTCGACCATTGATTGGGCTGTTTGAAAAACATGTTTGACTTGTATTGTGCTCGGCCATTCCATACTTGTACTTGCTGAAACTTTTGCTATGCCACTCTGTTCATTGTTAATGTTTTATGCTGCTCGGCCATTTTTGCTTGAATTTGTTTTGTCCCTTTATGTTGTGCACTGAGTTGAGCAGGTCCATGTGGCTACTCCTCAGTTGCAATCTGATTGGCGTGGCAGTGCACACGTGTACACGTGTGTACATGCAGCCATCAAACGAGTTGTCCCTGTCCCTGCATTGAGATATATGTTGTCTGCCTTGTGGTATTTACAGTGTATCACTGTGAATATCACAAGCTGTCTAGACACAGATTGATGGTTTTATAATTCAGATCAAGTCATGAAAAATGATGAGAAACACACCAGAAAACTGAGGCAAATAAAATTTTAAAATTAAAATTTATATTTGCATATATTAAGTATTATTTCTATTGCAGTATACTGTGTGTTTCTGTTTCATGTGTGACAGGTAAGTTGGGATGACAGGACTGACTGTGATGATTGGACTGACAATGACTGGACTTAAGGCTGAAGATAAGAAGACAGTGTGTGGTGTCAATGAATGTATGAGTCTGTATATACAAGTGAAAATGGATATATATGAAATGTAACTGTGTATATGTTGAGTGTATGTATGACTGAGTGACAATGAATGAACTGTACTGAGGAGCTGTGAGAGAATTGTACAAATATATGTAATAAACAAATTTGATTGAAATAAAATATCATTTTATTGTTGTCAAACGAACTTGTCTATTATATTATGTTTATATACAAGTACAATATACAGTGAATGTTTAAATAGTGGAGTTATACAGAGTTGTACTGTTTGAATGTTAGAGATATAATATTTAATTCAAATATTATATTCCTATCTGAGTTGTATATATAAAACATTACAATAACAAACACATTTATAATAATATATATTTATTTGTTATCATCAAACAAAAATCATATAATTGTGTATACAACTGCGTTATATACAACATCTGTAACGTTATCTTAAACGCTATCTTTATCTTCCTTAGAGTTCATAGACATTTACTTGTCTTCCAGCTTATGCCTTAGTCTAGTTATTTTGATAATAGTATTGTTAGAATTATCATACTCGCCAGACTTTATGTCTGACCCCCTCTATTTCTATCCTTTTTCCCCCTCCAGGTCCTCAGGTTGGGCCCAACTCTAGTGGAGTTTGATTGAATTGCTTCATCTCTCTTTGGAAAGCTTGGACCGGTGAAGTAAAGTCCAACTTGTTATCTTTTTAATGGCTATTTATGTAATGGGATTATGTATTTTGTTTTTATGAAGATGAATATTGTACTTGGTTATGATCTATGGTTTTATTGTAACACCCCACTCCCGCTATGATCACTCACTAAGGGAATGCCATAGCATTGGTGGAGTATTTTAGTGAATATAGAACAGAAAAATTACAACAAGACAGATATAAATAGTACTTGAAATTTTAAAACATCATCTCATAACAGCGGAAGTAAAACATGTCTGGTTACATCATAAAACCACAATAAAGGTCAAGTACAATATCCATCAAAATAAAGAAGTACATAATCCCACTCTCATACAATAGCCAAACAAAAGAAAAGATAACTGGATAACTGGAGCTTTACATCTATCCAAGCTCCTAAAAACTGGAACAGCAATCCGATCAAGCTCCACTACTGCTAGGATCCACCGTAGGACCTGAGGGTTGGGAAAAAGATGAAAACAACAGGGTCAGACATAAGTCTGAGCGAGTCCTATAACTTTAACAATACAATCGTTAAAGTAACCAGAGAAGACATAAACTGATATACGGTAACATATAGGGATGAATGGCTACCCTAAGCAGTCAACTAAACGAAGATAAAGGATAAAGACGCATCTACCCTCCCTAAGGTAAATTACTAAACTGCACCACACCAGTCGTTCCTAACTTAAAGGTTGATCCCACCCAAGGACTTATAAAATTTACTAATTAGTACCTGCGTACCCCTAGGTGACCAAGTAGGCGCCACGGGGCCCTACAATCCACTAGGTGTACACACTACTTCCCATTCGATCGGCTCCCTAACGTAGATACCCGTGCTGGCCCCACCGTGGGATGTATCATTCCCCAATGTGGCAACCTGATGGAACTAAAGGTGCACGGCTTATATCTACTCGATGCAACAACGGCTTACCTACCAGCCCGGGCCCACTCACGCATATGAAGCCCGTTGGACTTGCGTTGCCACCGCTAACCCGTTTGCCTCTTACAGTCAAGCCCAGTATGCGTGTCCCGTCCTCGACATGGGTCGAGCCCACAAAGATACGTATGGGTTACTGGTTGAAATGGGCCTCCACAAGCTACCCACCTAAGCTTGTCCCTTTTTCTAGTATATCCCACTTAACCCTTTAATCATGTTTTTATTTACATGTTCCATTTTGGTTAAGTATTCTAATCGTATTTTCTATTGCCACCCAAGGCAACCACTAGATTTTCTCATGCCACCCGAGGCACCCACTTAACCCCTCATGTCCCTCTACATGCTAATATGGTTAAGTGTTTCTTAATTAATTAATTAAGAACGTAACCTTTGTAAAGACCTCTCACATTAGACTGTCTTTTATGACCGCTGGTTAAGCCGGTTGGGTCCGGGCAGCCTTATGTCATAACAGAGTCTAACCTCGTGTCTTTACATTAATTACGTATTTAGTTTGTGCCTAAGACCTCTCACATTGGGCTAACATTTGTAGCAACTGGTTAAGCCGGTTGGGTCCGGGCAGTTTTACGCTACAACTGAGTCCAACCTCGTGTCTTAGTCAATTAATTACACCTAATTAATCACCCTCATAATTTTATATTAATTATCCCTAATTAATCAAGTTTTCTTAACATGGGTAGACCTAACTTAATAGGTAAATTCCCATGGGGTAGACCTAACTCAATAGGTAAATTCCCAACACATAGTATGGGTACACCTAACCAAATAGGCAAATTCCCATACTATGTTTATTTATTTTGTGTTATGCATAATTATATTAATTTCACACAATCTTATTAACTTATGCATTTAATTACCCCATCGTTCCCACGTAATTTCGTTCATGATATAACACATATAAAAGGTGTCAACTTGCATATGAATGAACATGTTTCAAAGGTGCCATCTTGCATGTTAACAAACACATAACTTGCATATGAACTTGCATAACATGTCACATAACTTGCATATAATATGTCACATAACTTACATATTCATTTTGCATAACAAACTTGCATATTAGCTTATAGACTTGCATAATGTGTCATCATGAACTTGCATATTAATAAACATGTAACTTGCATATTTACATACATGTAACTCGCATATTAACAAACATGTAACTTGCATATAAAGAAACATGTAACTTGCATATTTACATACATGTAACTTGCATATTAACAAACATGTAACTTGCATATTAACAAACATGTAACTTGCATATTTACATACATGTAACTTGCATATTAACAAACATGTAACTTGCATATTTACATGCATGTAACTTGCATAGCATATTACCATGAACTTGCATAACATGCATATGATTACATAGCCCACAACTTGCATATTTAGCATCATGCAAACATAACATACATCATATTAAACTTGCATAAGCTTACATACTCAACATGCATAAACATAAGATTAATGCTAACATCATATCATATGATTCAAAGCTCATTAACCCACATACAAAACCATAAATCTCATCACATCTCATCTAATTAGTTTACCAAAAGATCATCAAAGTGATAGAAACTCACAACTAGCAACTTTGAACACCAAATGAAGAAGATTAAGATGCTAAGAAGGGATTAGAAGTTGATTAGAGAGTGATTAGTATGCAACCCTCTTCATAAAATTAGTGGAGGCCATGAGAGCTAGCATTTTGCCATAGTTTAGTCACTAGGTTTAATTATGAATGAATTAGGGTAGGTTAGGGTCTTATTTATAGATTAGGCAAGTGTTTTAGGCCATAGGATTAACCCTAGATTCAATCCAAGCCATCAAAGCATGTCTTGGGGAAGAAGTCAAGTGTAGGAACCATCTAGGGCCTTTAGATTAAAGATGGACCATGAGAACCATTCAAATGCAAAATCTGCACTTGAGCGAATCGGCCCACGGGTTGACAGCCAAACACCCTGGATTAACCCCTAGTCGACCCAGCGGGCTCGGGTCGACTTCAAAAATCGGCCGGTTCGGTTATTCCCCTCTCCCAATTCGCTGTTTTGAGCATTTTTGCATATTTATTTATTAAATTTTCAATTATATATATATATATATATATATATATATCAATATATATATATATATATATATATCTACACAACCCATTTCACTTAATTAAGTATACTTTAATTTGGGAATTTTCGTGAAACTTCGCGAGGCCATATCTTGGTCATACGGACTCCGATTTTCGAAAACTCGGACTCTATTTCGCGTATTTTTCCGAGACGAACGCAATGGCATAGCCCGTTTCCCTTGATTCCCATTTTAGAATTAAATTCTGCCTCGATTTATGTTATTACAGGTTATTGAAAATACGGGTTGTTACATTCTCCCCTCCTTAAAGGATTTCGTCCCCGAAATCTTCAAGTTAGGAAGAACGTATCCTACCATCCAATCATCCATCTACTCAAAGCATCATCCACGAGCAATCATTGTCCTTACAAGATTCTAAATGCTGGATGGATATATGCAAAAGTGTGTGTATATGTACTTACCTAATGCAAAAATCAGGCGGTTACTGATACAGTAAACCTCCTTAATGCAAACCATGATAGTGCCATGCATCCAATATGTATGCGAAACCCTATTGACACATACAAATTTCTACATGCGTGCACAACCATACACAAAAATGCATCATCCATATGATAACACAGCCATGATACATCCATCAATCTAACTACCACATCCATTTATGCAATATGCAACATGAAGTGACTGAGCCGATCTAGTGCCTAATGTGTGTGTATATGCATCCACGAGCAACCACTAGCAAACAATTGCATCCATATGCATCCATCAACCATAACATGTTTCAAACACATGTTTCAACCATAGGTTTTACCCTATCTAAAGGTCATAGGTATTAGCGAGAGGATATACTAAAGATAAGATAAGTACTAGACAAGCAATAAAGGAGAAGTTAAAAGACATACTCTCAAAAAGAAATGGATACAAAGAACGCATCTTTGCTTCCGTCTCCCAAGTAGCATTGCTTTCGTCATCTCCCCATTGCACTTTAACTAGCTGAACTTCTCTGTTCCTCAACTTCCTAGTTTCTGACCCAAGGATGCGAGTAGGAGCTCGTCGAATCGTCGCATCACGCTCTACCTCTACATCTCTAAGCAAGCTCGGCTCTACCACCTCCGCGGTCTCATGTAAGCACTTCCTCAAATGTGATACATGGAATACATCATGAACACCACTAAGTCTGTCGGGCAACTCCACCCTATATGCCATCCGTCCAATCCTTTCCTTAATAGGAAACGACCCAAATCTCGGTGCTAACTTCCCTACGGACCCAAAGCGAACAACATTTCTCAATGGAGATACTTTGACAAAAACCATGTCCCCAACCTCAAACTCAAGATCCGTCCTTCTCCGATCCGCATAAGATTTCTGTCTATCTTGCGCTGCTTTCATCCTTTTTCGAATTAAATCAATCTTCTCTGAAGTCTCTCTAACCATATCCGGCCCAAGCAAGATCTTATCCGTAGATTCCCACCAACATGTAGGAGATCGACAAGGCCTTCCATAAAGAGCTTCGAAAGGAGCCATACCAATACTGGACTGAAAGCTGTTATTATATGCGAACTCCACCAAAGGAAGATGTTCTTCCCATGTACCTCCAAAATCCAAGATACAAAGCCTCAAAAGATCTTCTAAGATACGGTTCACCCTCTCAGTCTGACCGTCCGTCTGAGGATGATATGCGGTGCTCAAACACAACTGAGTCCCTACCGCCTCTTGCAAACTTCTCCAAAACTCACTAGTGAAAATAGGATCTCGATCACTCACAATGCTGGATGGTACGCCATGCAATCTAACAATCTCTCTAACATAGACTGAAGCAAGCCATGGAGCGGTCCTCTTACTCTTTACGGGTATAAAATGGGCACTCTTGGTAAGTCTGTCTACCACAACCCAAATTCCCGTATTGCCCTTCCTCGATCTCGGTAACCCGTCGATGAAATCCATCGAGACACTATCCCACTTCCACTGTGGAACTTCCAATGGGTGTAGCAACCCACCGGGTTTCCTCTGCTCCACTTTAACTTGTTGGCACACTAAGCATCTAGCCACATACTCGGCCACATCTTTCTTCATACCGGCCCAGAAGAAAACTCTCTTCATGTCTTGGTACATTTTGTCTCCACCGGGATGAATAGTCATTCTTGAACGATGTGCATCATCCAAAATAGCCTTCTTCAAACCCTCATCTTGCGGTACACAAAGTCTACCGTCTCTATGCAACCATCCCTTATCATCTATGGTGTATCTACCCAAATGGCTGGACGACTCCCCTCTTATAAGCTTCTCTACCAACACAACCAACTGTGGGTCGTCTCGCTGAGCCTCGCCAATCCGTCTCAAAAGAGTAGGTCTAACCTCCAAGGATGCCAACAAACCAGGTACAAAATCAACAGAAGGTCTGAAGTCAAACAAAGAAAGAAACTCCAAGCTTCGTCGTTCCACGAACAATGGACTCAAAGATAGCCTTTTTCTACTCAAGGCGTCTGCCACCACGTTACCCTTACCAGGGGTATACGCTATCTCGAAATCATAGGATGCTAAGAACTCCATCCACCTTTGCTGTCTTAAGTTTAAATCCTTCTGAGAGAATAAGTACTTCAATGATTTATGGTCGGTGAACAACTCGAATCTCTCACCAAGAAGATAATGGCGCCAAGACTTAAGTGCGAAAACAATCGCGGCCAACTCTAGATCATGGGTAGGGTAATTCTTCTCATGCACTCTCAATTGTCTCCCTCCATAGGCTATTACCCTTCCCTCCTGCATCAAGACTGCGCCTAATCCTGTTCCACAAGCATCGGTATAAACAACAAACGGCTTACTCCCATCCGGGAGCACTAAAACTGGAGCGGTGGTCAAAGCTCTCTTTAACCGTCGGAAAGCATCATCACAATCTACATCCCACGAGAAAACCAGATTCTTTTTCGTCAAGCGGGTTAATGGGGCTGATATCTTCGCGAAGTCTTTGATGAACTTCCTATAATATCCTGCCAACCCCAAGAAACTTCTTACCTCGGTAGCATTTCTAGGAACTTTCCAATCCTGGATAGATACTATCTTTGCGGGATCCACAGCTATCCCTTCCTTAGAGACCACATGCCCTAAGAATCGCACTTCTCTTCTCCAAAAATGGCATTTAGAGAATTTAGCTTTAAGACTATGCGCTCGAAGAGTCTCCAACACTTCCTTGAGATGTAAGGCATGCTCTTCTTCATTCTTGGAAAAGACCAAGATGTCATCCACAAAAACTACTACAAACTTATTCAGATACTCTCTGAACACTCTACTCATGAGATCAACAAAGTATGCGGGGGCGTTTGTCAACCCAAATGGCATCACTAGCCACTCATAAAAACCATCCGGAGTCCGGAAAGCAGTCTTCTCTATACTGTCCTCCGCCACTCTTAACTGATGAAACCCTGTAGCTAAGTCCATCTGCGAAAATACTGACGCGCCAACCAACTGATCAAAGAGATCATCTATCCTCGGTAATGGGTGTCTATTCTTCTTCGTGAGCTTATTAAGTTCTCTATAATCCACACAAAGTCTGAGGGACCCATCCGCCTTCGTGGCAAACACTACTGGAGCTCCCCACTCCGATATACTTCGCCTTATGAACCCCTTCTCAAGCAACTCCCCTACTTGCTTATGAAGTTCTCTTCTCTCACGAGGAGCCATGTGGCGTACTGGCAAAGACACTGGTTTGGCATTATCCACCAAATAAATTCGGAAATCTATCTCCCGCTTCGGAGGCAAACCCTTTACTTCTTCAAACACATCCGGATATTCCCGGACTACTCTGACAGAACACAAACTCTCGACCGAAGCATCGAGCGATTCAAGATAACTTAGCAAAACAGATTCCATGGGATTGCAAGAGATCTCGAGAGTGTTACCCAAGCGGGTCATGAGCCTGACAACTCTCCTTTCGCAATCAAGAACGGCACCATTACTGGATAACCAGTCCATGCCCAAGATCAACCCATAGCCCGTGAAGCCCAATACAAAAGCATCACATCTAAACTCAACGCTAAGTATAGAAATCTTCAAACCCAAACATATCATAGACAGATATATGGAGCCCCCAATTGGGTTTGAGACAACCAAGGGATCATCAACTAGACTGGTGTCTAAGTGCAGTGACTCAACTAACGATGATGAGATAAAAGAATGCGATGCGCCAGAGTCAAACAAAGTACGAACTGGATGATCAAACAGAAAAACCAGACTTTCAACGGAAATAGTTCTACCTCTCTGCTGAATCGGTGGAACTGAGAGAACCTGAACTTGCCCCCCTGACTGAGGTGGTGCTATAAGAGCTTGCACCTGGCCTCCTGAGGTAGACCCCGTCTTCTGCCCCTTCTTTGGGCAGTTTTTCACAAGATGCCCTGCTTCACCACAATGAAAGCAACCGGTTTTCTTCTTTTTGCGACAATCCTTACTAAGGTGTCCTGGTGTTCCACAATTGAAGCACTTCTTCTTCGTCTTCTTTTTGTCACCATTGCCTTTTCCGCCCTTGCCTTGTTGTTGCTGTTGCGGTTTCTTCTGATCCCCCTTTTTCTCTGGTGCCTTAGAATTCTTATCATCCTCATGCATAAGTGCCATGTAGACAAGCTTCTCAAAAGTGGCCCCCATAGGAATGTGAGTCATAGCTATTCCTTGCAATGGTTCGTTCAAGCCTCTAACGAACCTCAAAGCCTTCTTCTCCGGTGTATTCACCAACTCTATGCCAAACCTTGCTAATTGATTGAATTTGTTGACATATTCTTTCACCGTGAGATTCCCTTGCTTCAAATTCAAGAACTTCTCCATAAACAGATTCTCTTCCGCCCTTGAGAGAAACTTAGCCCCAAACCTTTGCTTAAAATCTGCCCAAGAGTCAACAGGGCGTTCTCCATTAGTGACCTCCCACCAGAATGAGGCCTCTCCCTTCATTAACCAAGCCGCCAACTTGACTTTCTTTCCCTCTTCCACTTCAAAGATATCTAGCAACTCTTCCACTTCCTTAAGCCAATCTCTAGCCTCTACGAAAGTCTCTGAACCAAGAAAAGGTTTTCCTCCTATAGCCTTGAACTCCTTGCAAACCTTAGCAAAATTATCCACTCTAGGCTGAGGAGGAGGAGCGGTTGTCTCTGGTGTAGTAGCATTGGCCGGACCCGCAGCCGCGGCCCTAGCCTCTTGCAACCTCCTATACCATAGTGGTATAACTAAACCCTCCGGGATGTTAAGATCTTCAGCCATGCTGAAACGAAAGAGGAAAGATTCAAAAAGGAGATTCCGAAAGATAAAGATATGGCTATTGGGGATTATGCTTTTCTTTTTCAAAAACTTTTTCTCTTAGAAGACATGCTTTTAAAAATCCTTTCTTCGAAAATACTCTTAGAAAGTAGTTTTTTCTCAAAAATTTTATCTGTTCCGGTAACCTTAAGCTCTGATACCACGTGTAACACCCCACTCCCGCTATGATCACTCACTAAGGGAATGCCATAGCATTGGTGGAGTATTTTAGTGAATATAGAACAGAAAAATTACAACAAGACAGATATAAATAGTACTTGAAATTTTAAAACATCATCTCATAACAGCGGAAGTAAAACATGTCTGGTTACATCATAAAACCACAATAAAGGTCAAGTACAATATCCATCAAAATAAAGAAGTACATAATCCCACTCTCATACAATAGCCAAACAAAAGAAAAGATAACTGGATAACTGGAGCTTTACATCTATCCAAGCTCCTAAAAACTGGAACAGCAATCCGATCAAGCTCCACTACTGCTAGGATCCACCGTAGGACCTGAGGGTTGGGAAAAAGATGAAAACAACAGGGTCAGACATAAGTCTGAGCGAGTCCTATAACTTTAACAATACAATCGTTAAAGTAACCAGAGAAGACATAAACTGATATACGGTAACATATAGGGATGAATGGCTACCCTAAGCAGTCAACTAAACGAAGATAAAGGATAAAGACGCATCTACCCTCCCTAAGGTAAATTACTAAACTGCACCACACCAGTCGTTCCTAACTTAAAGGTTGATCCCACCCAAGGACTTATAAAATTTACTAATTAGTACCTGCGTACCCCTAGGTGACCAAGTAGGCGCCACGGGGCCCTACAATCCACTAGGTGTACACACTACTTCCCATTCGATCGGCTCCCTAACGTAGATACCCGTGCTGGCCCCACCGTGGGATGTATCATTCCCCAATGTGGCAACCTGATGGAACTAAAGGTGCACGGCTTATATCTACTCGATGCAACAACGGCTTACCTACCAGCCCGGGCCCACTCACGCATATGAAGCCCGTTGGACTTGCGTTGCCACCGCTAACCCGTTTGCCTCTTACAGTCAAGCCCAGTATGCGTGTCCCGTCCTCGACATGGGTCGAGCCCACAAAGATACGTATGGGTTACTGGTTGAAATGGGCCTCCACAAGCTACCCACCTAAGCTTGTCCCTTTTTCTAGTATATCCCACTTAACCCTTTAATCATGTTTTTATTTACATGTTCCATTTTGGTTAAGTATTCTAATCGTATTTTCTATTGCCACCCAAGGCAACCACTAGATTTTCTCATGCCACCCGAGGCACCCACTTAACCCCTCATGTCCCTCTACATGCTAATATGGTTAAGTGTTTCTTAATTAATTAATTAAGAACGTAACCTTTGTAAAGACCTCTCACATTAGACTGTCTTTTATGACCGCTGGTTAAGCCGGTTGGGTCCGGGCAGCCTTATGTCATAACAGAGTCTAACCTCGTGTCTTTACATTAATTACGTATTTAGTTTGTGCCTAAGACCTCTCACATTGGGCTAACATTTGTAGCAACTGGTTAAGCCGGTTGGGTCCGGGCAGTTTTACGCTACAACTGAGTCCAACCTCGTGTCTTAGTCAATTAATTACACCTAATTAATCACCCTCATAATTTTATATTAATTATCCCTAATTAATCAAGTTTTCTTAACATGGGTAGACCTAACTTAATAGGTAAATTCCCATGGGGTAGACCTAACTCAATAGGTAAATTCCCAACACATAGTATGGGTACACCTAACCAAATAGGCAAATTCCCATACTATGTTTATTTATTTTGTGTTATGCATAATTATATTAATTTCACACAATCTTATTAACTTATGCATTTAATTACCCCATCGTTCCCACGTAATTTCGTTCATGATATAACACATATAAAAGGTGTCAACTTGCATATGAATGAACATGTTTCAAAGGTGCCATCTTGCATGTTAACAAACACATAACTTGCATATGAACTTGCATAACATGTCACATAACTTGCATATAATATGTCACATAACTTACATATTCATTTTGCATAACAAACTTGCATATTAGCTTATAGACTTGCATAATGTGTCATCATGAACTTGCATATTAATAAACATGTAACTTGCATATTTACATACATGTAACTCGCATATTAACAAACATGTAACTTGCATATAAAGAAACATGTAACTTGCATATTTACATACATGTAACTTGCATATTAACAAACATGTAACTTGCATATTAACAAACATGTAACTTGCATATTTACATACATGTAACTTGCATATTAACAAACATGTAACTTGCATATTTACATGCATGTAACTTGCATAGCATATTACCATGAACTTGCATAACATGCATATGATTACATAGCCCACAACTTGCATATTTAGCATCATGCAAACATAACATACATCATATTAAACTTGCATAAGCTTACATACTCAACATGCATAAACATAAGATTAATGCTAACATCATATCATATGATTCAAAGCTCATTAACCCACATACAAAACCATAAATCTCATCACATCTCATCTAATTAGTTTACCAAAAGATCATCAAAGTGATAGAAACTCACAACTAGCAACTTTGAACACCAAATGAAGAAGATTAAGATGCTAAGAAGGGATTAGAAGTTGATTAGAGAGTGATTAGTATGCAACCCTCTTCATAAAATTAGTGGAGGCCATGAGAGCTAGCATTTTGCCATAGTTTAGTCACTAGGTTTAATTATGAATGAATTAGGGTAGGTTAGGGTCTTATTTATAGATTAGGCAAGTGTTTTAGGCCATAGGATTAACCCTAGATTCAATCCAAGCCATCAAAGCATGTCTTGGGGAAGAAGTCAAGTGTAGGAACCATCTAGGGCCTTTAGATTAAAGATGGACCATGAGAACCATTCAAATGCAAAATCTGCACTTGAGCGAATCGGCCCACGGGTTGACAGCCAAACACCCTGGATTAACCCCTAGTCGACCCAGCGGGCTCGGGTCGACTTCAAAAATCGGCCGGTTCGGTTATTCCCCTCTCCCAATTCGCTGTTTTGAGCATTTTTGCATATTTATTTATTAAATTTTCAATTATATATATATATATATATATATATCGATATATATATATATATATATATCTACACAACCCATTTCACTTAATTAAGTATACTTTAATTTGGGAATTTTCGTGAAACTTCGCGAGGCCATATCTTGGTCATACGGACTCCGATTTTCGAAAACTCGGACTCTATTTCGCGTATTTTTCCGAGACGAACGCAATGGCATAGCCCGTTTCCCTTGATTCCCATTTTAGAATTAAATTCTGCCTCGATTTATGTTATTACAGGTTATTGAAAATACGGGTTGTTACATTTATGGTGTAACAAACATGTTTAATTTCCACTGCAATAAAATGAAGTTTTAGATTTCCAAGTACTATTTATTATCTATCTTGTTGTAATTTTTCTGTTCTATATTCACTTATAACCTCCATGGAAGTTAATGCATTCCCTTTGTGAGTGACATTAATGGACGTGGGGTGTTACATTAGGGTTCAACAAGAACTTCTTGTAGCCCGAATAAACATGACCGACCCCTTATTTACCTTGAGATTACCGAATATATCATTACCACGGTTAGGAGCCAGCCAACCTAACCGATACCATACAAAAATAAAGGGACAACCGAAGGTATTTGATTTCTCCAAATCAGGTAATGATATACCCTTTTGATGGGTGCGACCCACATAGTCATGCGACCTATCCGATTTTATACTATCTCCCGTTTGATGAGGCTTGAGGCCATAATTTATTTATTTATTTTACTATTTTTTAGAACATCTGGCCACTATTCACTTTGAATGCCACATCGTCAGATCCACCAGAAAATCACTAATTGACGTACACAAAAATACTCTAATTGTTAAGCTAAGAGAAGTGCACCACTCCGCCATCAACTAGGGTACATTGGAAGAAGTCAACATATGCAATCCCTTTGGAAATACTCTATCAAACATCTATCCATACAAGTCATCCAGGAACAGGATGAACCGAAGGAACCCTCCTACCACATCCTTGAATTAGCCTATGGATCCGCAGCGAGTAGCCTTTGCAATCCGAAAGATTCCAATCACAACAGAACGACTATCGAAATACCTCAGGGAGTTAATCAGAGAGATTTGACAAATAATCCTTTCGCTCATGAAGATCTATGGTCCTCAATTGCTTCGTTTTCAATCAACATGAAATGACCCAAACTTCCCGTCTCGATAAAGCCCGGATTGAGTTGAGAACACGATAAATCAGAACACAAACAATAGAATATTTCATTGTTATTACAACAAGTACATCAGAGTACAAGAATATCCCAGAGTATGAATAAATATTACACATTGGAAATACAATATCAGAGATTTAAAATTACATAGCAGCAGAAAAATAATAAATAACACAATTGTAAGAAATACACGGATACAGAGCTTTCCGGTAATCCAAGATCCTGTGAAAATAATATCTGCAAAACCAAAACTACTAGCTAGCCGTGTGGAAAATATAGGCACCCAGAGTTTAGGTTAAAACAATAAACTCTAGGTCAGTAATGAGACTAGTGTGAGAACTAAAACAGTTATTAACTTGGTTTTTAAAGTAAGGTAAATCAAGGGACCACGCCGTATAATACAAAGCGGGTTTACCCTCAAGAATACCAGTGCATAAAACAAACAACGCAATGCTAATTTAAGAAAATGAAGCTATTATAAGACTTAGGTCCCATCACACAATGCAACGCAGGCCGGAGGATAGAATTTTACCTTATAATAGCAAAATAATGCTTGATACATGAAATTTAATCTTTTATTATCACTATAAGTGAAGAAATCTACTTCAAATATAAATGTATCAATCATAGATGACATGGGTACCATATATCATGTCGCCATACTAGTTCTACAATAAAAACCGCACGATGTCATATTGGAAGTTGGATTTCCATCTATGAACCAAGGCAAGGGATCGTCCTTACCGAATTCGAGACTCTCTAGCCCGAGCCTCAGGATACAGCTGCAACTGTACCTAGGAGCCACAAGGCCGGTCCTCACTTACGTTAGTGGATTATAACTCTTGAACAATACGTTTCCCCACCCTTTGGGGCGTAAATTTAGAGCCATTAGGGACTCAAATCAGAGGCACCTCATTACATCGTCCACATAAGAAAAAAATGTCTGGGCTCCATACCATGTCACCACTTCTAGCTAGAAAGAAACGCATGTTCTCCCTGGATCCTTCTCCCATTTCTGGTTTATACCGGGGTGTAAGGCTCGTGAATCAACGCTACACACAAAGCTATACTAATTAAAGTTGTGCTTTGGTCATCAACCACAAGGCTCTGCTTTTCAACAAAAGCCTTTATTATTTGCATCTTGGCTTGCCACACTGACAATTCACGCCATGCGACTGATGTCTACTGATATATAACCTTTGAGCTCGTACATCTAAGAGAAGGGTGTTAAGCAGGAGAATAAATTCTCCACCACAAAATAGCTATATATTTAATAAAAATCAATCAACATAGAATAAAATCCAATGTTAGACACACATCCATTTACAAGTCCGTTCTGGGTCTGAACGAAACTGGAGGCACCTTATTCCTTGTCCTATATGTTTAATACAGGAGAGAGGTCCTCGCATATCCGTCGATCTCCAAGTACGTCTGGACGATCACCACTTATTACCTTGTCTTGGGTGTACAGCCCAATCAAGACGTCAGTAATCATCCAAACGATGTGAAGAATTCCGGTGTTCAACCGCCGTCTTCATCTTCGATTTTTAATCGTCGTAGTAACTATTCAGAATGGGTTAAACTCAGTCTTTCCGAATAACTCGCGTATTTTATAATCAATAATCAAGTGCTATAAAAACACATCATACGCCTCATTCCTATTCAGAATATTCACATTATTAGGGAAAGCTTCCCATTAATTTTATAAAGATAAATTCTTTTAAATTTATTCTTTAATCTTCCTTTGAATATCAATTTCAAAAGATTTTATTGACTAGTCTGGATTATCAAACCTTGCCGCAATAATTATTTATTATTTTCCAATCCCAACCTATTCATCCCACGGAGCAAAACTGGTAGCACTCCATATCTAACACCCACGGTGTTATCGATAAATTTAATTACCATTTCAAGTTCAAATCTAATTAAAGATTTAGCTATCGTCTGAAGTAAAACTGGTGATATTCCATTCTCGATAATTTCAAGAATTCGATAAATTTAATTATCTCATTCCCATTTCAATCCAATTAAAGAATCTTTAAACTCTAGTTCAGTTTTAATTTCAAAAATCATTATTTAATGTTTATTCAAATTTAGAAAATAAATCTTGTCTTTAACTGGGTTAAAGAACAAATGTTATTTAAAATATTGTTCACGATAAACCTAAAATCATCTTCTATAAAAATGGAATCTACACGAAAATCATAACAGTACATAATCGATATAAATTCCCGTGTCAGACTAATAATATAAATGGAATAGCGGCAAGGCCTTTTAAATTCCATATATAGTAATGGTCTTCATTCACAGAAGCTCATCTCGATTATTACCAAATCGAATTCCATTCAATTACAATTTCTTTATATTAAATTGGAAAACTTTACTTTGGAAAATTTCCATTTAAATCTTAACAAAAAGATTTATAAATTCAAAATCATATTTTCACTGTTAATTGGGTTAAAGAACGAATGTCGTTAAAACCACAGTTCACAATAAACCCAATTCACATTTCATTTTATTCCAATTACTAAAGATAGTTGGAAACTCTAATAATCTTAATTAGAAGATTTATTCTTTTCATAAAGGGTTTAAGAACAGTGTAATTTAGGACACCATTCACGACAAACCCAAAATCCAATTTGACATTAAATAAAAGGCTCTGAGTAGAAATTATATTGGCTTATATTCAATATCAAATTCTGAAATCAACCAACATCGTATTGGGAATAACGATATTTATATATCTTCCAAATTCCTCAACAATATTCGTATAATCACGGAATCTAATATTGAAATATTCTGAAGATTATTTCTATTCAAATCCATTCCAATTCATGCATTGGAAAATTCTGGTTATGCTAAAACTATTTGCAAATCTAATTTATTTATTTAAAACATTGAATTATTATTCTAGTCAATAACTAGTTCCTTTCGATAAAAATATATTTTTATCTTTTCAGACTTGGAATTTTTCATCAAAAATCTTTCCAAATCATTTATTATTATTTTACATAATTTTTCAATATTTTTAATAACTTTGTTAAGGCCCTTACAGTTGGTTTCCAATAACAGTCACCGAACTACATTTACAGCGACCTTTTCTGAAATTGATTTGGACATAATTCCAAATCTAACCATTAGATTTCAAACTTCTTATATTCATTGGAAAGCTCTTTTCGATACGAACCCAACGGTTCCGGTTTTAGGAGAACCCGACGGTCGGATCTCCTATTACATCAATTTGAAGTTAATGGTCGAAATTCGCGAACGGTCGCTGAGAAGCGCGTTCTATTCAGGCCATTAAATATATATAATATATATATTATATATATTTCGTCGATTTCAAAATAAACATATTCATAAAATATTTATAATTTCATTTTAAAATGATTCCAACTCCTTCTTCAATTTTAAATGAAAATTGAATATTCTATATCTTTATCATATTAAAATGATAATATTTTCAAAATATTAGATTTTGAAATCATTTCTTTTCAGTACTCATTATAAAATGAATAAAATAGATCGTTAGACCCGCTTGGGTTAAAATGACTTTTCTATACCTAACCCGGTTTCATATTTTTTATATTCTTCACCAAATATTATTTTAAAATATTCGTTATTTTAAAATATTTTTTATTTTGAAAGATTCTTTGTTTTAAAAATATATTCCTATTTCAAAAGATTCTTTATTTTTAAAAATATTCTTTATTTCTGAATCGGAATGTGACTCAATTAACTACCATATAATTTCAGTTATACAGATTTCATACGTCGCATGTATTCAACAATAATGATAAATAATCATTAAACAATCCATTCACATCCAGAGTGAAATTTACAACTGTGTGAGCATTAAAATAAATAAATAACGCTCACCACAGACTGTTAATCCATTGATTGACATACAACTAAATATTGGGACTAGTGTATGTCAAATATCATCCCAATACCCGTGTGGGGATTTCACACAATAGTAGTCTATTTAAATAAATCATTGGTTAATAAATTTAACCAATTCTAATCCGGTTTGAATTATTTTCTATTTAACCAATTTTCACTGTTTAAATTATAAATAAATATTTATAATTTAGTTTCACTATCATATTAACATTTTCTTTATATTTTAAACTTTTCAACATCATAACAACACACAATTTAGTCAATTTAATTCGTCCATGGTCTATGGACGAAGGAGGTGATCTAACAGGTACCGCATACAGTTTATAATGATTAAACTGAAAAAAATCTACACTGGTAATTCTATATATTTTCCAGTTATGAAAATAAATAAATAACTGTATAGAACTTTTAGTGAGGAGTTCTCACCTTTGGTTTCCACTCCATCTGTCTTTAACTGATGCATGCAGTATATATATATTAAAAATCATATTTTTTAATGATGCTATTTACATTTAAATATCACATTTTTATAGCTATGCTATATAGATAAAAATCACATTTTTATATCGCTATCTTTATAATAGAAATCATATTTTTATTTACGTTAAGTATATATAAGAATCATGTTTTTATATTGCTATTTCTATTTTAAAAACAATGCTAATTTTATTTTTAAAAACAATGAAAATTATATTTTAAAAACAATGCAACTTTTATTTTAAAAACAATGCAAATTTTATTTTACAAAGAATTCTCTTTTTATTTTGCAAACAATGCTAATTTTATTTAAAAAACTATGCTCTTTTTATTTCAAAAAGAATGCTCTTTTTATTTCAAAAAAACAATGTTCTTTATATTTTTTAAAAACAATGTTCTTTATATTTTTAAAACAATGTTCTTTATATTTTTAAAACAACATTTTTTTTTAATAATGTTTTTCTATATAAAAACCATATTTTTTTAATCTTTTCTAAACTTTAATTACATAATTATATAATTAATAACTAATTAAAAATTAACCTCATTAATCATGCTTAAGGAAAACACTGCTTTATAATCATCTTCCTTGTTAGCCTATAGAACAGTTCGAACCCATCCTTCATCGTTTAACTTCACTTGCGCCCCACTCCAGAGTTGGTCGGAGATCCAACGGGGGTGCCCACCGAAGGTGGTTTGGCGTCACCTAGCACTGCTAAGGAGGGCGGTCAACCCGACGGGCCCCATCTGCCGGAAATTGTCCTCAAACGGCTGTACTTTGAGCAGCAAAATCTCATGATTTATGTGACGATAATCGATCTTACCCACATGAAATTAAAGAGAATGGATTTATCTTCTGTTTTTGTAATATAAGCTTTCCAAAATGATTCGTGATTAGAGACAGATTAATGGTGGAAATCGCGAGCGATTATGGCCACTAATTTATTGTTGGCGACGGGTTTCAGAACTGTTAGGGTTAGGGCTCAAAAATCATATATATATATATATATATATAAATATTATATTTTAATATTATTTTATTCTGGTTTTTACTTGTTTAACCATCGAACTCCAAAAGAATCCCAACGACTGTCGCCCTAACTAAATACCCCATTCCGAACACAATGGTATATGTTTCATAAGTCCATTCTACTGTTTCGATCAGTTTTTCTTTAAATTAAAATATAAATCAATGTATATTTAATTTAAACGTACATTTTAATTTACCGAGGCCACATCCTGACTCAAAAATTCCCGAAAAATAAATCTAGCTATGTTTTGATGATACAGTCCTGACAAAATTAATTTCATCGAATTTAGAGACCGTTTGAAAAATGGTCATTTTCTGGTCGATCCAATTCGACTAAACTTGATAAAACACATTTTAATTTACCACGCTCGCATATTAATTCCAAAAATTATGGAAATTGGAATCTAGCTATAATTTGACATTCCGGATTCAAAAAACTGGTTTCATCGAAAAAGGAGGTCGTTTGCAAAGCGGCAGTTTTTAAGGGCTATATATTATATTAAAATATATATATAAATTCCATAGTGAATATTTTAAATTTTAAACTGGACATAACTTTCAATTTATATTAAGAAAACTCAGTTTTTCACATTCGTTAGAAAGATATTATTAAACATATTCAAATATTTCTAGTTTCGTCCAATTTTGATTTATTTTGAATTCTGTACATTCATTTGAAGTTTAAAAATCGAATTTTCAAACTACCGCGCCATTTCAGGCTTGTTTTATAATTAAAATAAATTTATTAGTTCTAACTCCAGTTTAAATAAATTTTAGATCATTATTATTTAAAATAAATCCTTTTAAATATTCAAAATCCATTAAAATTGCTAAAATAATTTTTTTAAAATGGTTCTGAAAATCTAGGTTTTTACAATCTCCCCCATTTAAAATCTTTTCATCCTCGAAAAAGAATGGAGATGAAAGTTGTTTGACTAACCAACTCAACTTTCATTCTGGCTTTCATTCTTAAACTTTTCAGTTTCTAAGAATTTTCTAATTCTTCAAAAATTCCGCTAACACCCTAAATTTTCGAATTTTTTTGGTATAACCTCCTCTGTATGGGCTGATATTTGAAACCACAACTAGCCTCATAGGGCCCTCATCAATCCAAAAGAAAATGCCAAGCGGCTAGCCAATCGACTCATAAAATCATCAAAACCCATGAAATACAGTGAATATGTACCTATTTGTTGGGCAAACAATTTTATTCCTCTTCTTACCTTCCCTGCTATGACCTGTTTACACATATACATGTATATGTATGCAATTTCAATAGATTTCCAATTCAGTTTAATATTTGATTCAATTTGGCTAATTTTACCTTTCATTTTCATATTGGTTAAATTAATTATCATTCTGATATTTTTATTAGTTAACTAATAATCGCACAACACAACGAACAATCAATTAGTTGAATTAAATTTTCAATCATATAACTTTTGTACATATATTCAAAAATCATATTTTTAGTGCAATTCGTAGCAATAAACTCTAACTAAGTTTTGGTTCTCACACCCGTCATTTGGAAATATATATATATATACATATATATATCCCACTTTCGAAACTCGAACATGAATACTGATGATGCCCGGTCATCTCCAGAATCATCTCCTGGCGACTAGAGTGTGTTTCTATATCTATCTAGTATATCTGAGACTTCGTATACACGCTAGCTAGGCGTATATGCAAAATCTTCATATACTTGATTGTCCAAATTTAATATAAAATAAAATAGTCAAATACGTATAATAAGGTAAAATTTTCAAAACTAAATTCTTTCTATTTTTTTATAAATCATACTCTTCGAACTCATTCTAGGATGCTACTGATCCTATCTTTAATGAGTTATTCTTATTGGATATTACTAATCCAGTCTCTGATGAATTCTTTCGTTCGGTTCTAGTGTATCTTGTTCTCGAGCTCTGTGAACCAAAGCCTTGATACCAAACTGAAATGACCCAAACTTCCACTTTAGAGAAAGCCCAGATTGAGTTGAGAACACGACAAATCAGAACACAAACAATAGAACATTTCATTGTTATTACAACAAATAAGTCAGAGTACAAGAATATCCCAGAGCATGAATGAAATACAATATTAGAGATTTAAAATTACATAGTAGAGGAAAAATAATACATAATACAACTGTTAAAAATACACGGATACAAAGCGTTCCAAATATAGCTCCAGCTGTAAACTAGGATCCTGTGAAAATAATATCTGCAAAACCAAAACTACTAGCTACCGGTGTGGAAAACATGGGCACCCAGAGTTTAGGTTAAAACAATAAACTCCAGGTCAGTCATGGGACTGGTGTGAGAAATAAAACAGTTTTTAACTTGGTTTTTAAAGTAATGTAAATCAAGGGACCACACCGTATAATATGGAACGGGTTTACCCCCAAGAATACCAGTGCATAAAACAAACAGCACAATGCTAATTCAAGAAATTGAAGCTATTATAAGACTTAGGTCCCATCACACAATGAAACGCAATCCAGTGAATATAGTTTTACCTTATAATAGACAGATAATGCTTGATACGCGAAATTTAATCTTTTTTTATTATTATTAGTGAAGAAGTCTACTTCAAATATAAATGTATCAATCATATATGACATGAGTACCATATATCATGTTGCCATACTAGTTCTACAATCAAAATCGCGCGATGTCGTATTGGAAGTTGGATTTCCATTTATGAACCAAGGCAAGGGATCATCCTTACCGAATTCGAAACTCTCTAGCCCGAACCTCAAGATACAGCCGCAAATGCACCTAGGAGCCACAGGGCCGGTCCACACTTACGTTAGAGGATTATAACTTCTGAACAATACGTTTCCCCGTCCTATGGGGTGTAAATTTAGAGCCACTAGGGACTAAAATCTAAGCCGCCTCATTCCATCATCCACAGAAGTAAAAATGTATGGGCTCCATACCATGACACCACTTCTAGCTAGAAAGAAACGCATGTTCTCCCTGAATCCTTCTCCCGTTTCTGGTTCATACCGTGGTGTCAGGCTCGCGAATCAACGCTATACACAAAGTTATACTATATAAAGTTGTGCTTTGATCATCAACCATAAGGCTCTGCTTTTTAACAAAAGCCTTGATTATTTGCATCTTGGCATGCCACACTGACAATTCACGCCAAGTGACTGATGTCATCAATATATAACCTCTGAGCTCGTACATCTCAGAGAAGGGTGTTAAATAAGAGAATAAATTCTCCGCCACCAGACAGATATATATTTAATAGAAATCAATCAACATATAATAAAATCCAATGTTAGACACACATCCATTTAGAAGTTTGTTCTGGGTCTGAACGAATTCGGAGGCACCTTATTCCTCGTCCCATATGTCTAATACAGGAGAGAGGTCCACACATATCCGTCGATCTCCAAGTATGTCTGGACAATCACCACTTATTACCTTGTCTTGGGTGTACAGCCCAATCAAGACATCAGTAATCATCCGAACGATGTGAAGAACTCCGGTCTTCAACCACCGTCTTCATCTTTGATTTTTAATCGTCGTAGTAATTATTCAGAATTGGTTAAACCGGTCTTTCCGAATATACTTACGTATTTTATAATCAATAATCAGGTGCTATAAAAACACATCATACGCCTCATTTCAATTCAAAATATTCTTTTAATAAAATATTCACATTATTAGGGAAAGGTTCCCATTAATTTTAACAAAGATAAATTCTTCTAAATTTATTCTTTAATCTTCCTTTGACTACAAGTTTCAAAAGATTTTATTAACTAGTAGGGATTATCGAACCTTACCGCAATAATAGTTTATTATTTTCCAATCCCTACCTATTCATCCCATAGAGCAAAACTGGTAGCACTCCATATCTAACACCTATGATGTTATCGGTAAATTTAATTACCATTTCAGGTTCAAATCTAATTAAAGATTTAACTATCTGGAGTAAAACTGGTGATACTCCATTCTCAATCATTTCAAGAATTCGATAAATTTAATTATCTCATTCTCATTTCAATATAATTAAAGATTCTTTAATCTCTAGTTCAGTTTTAATCTCAAAAATCATTATTTAATTATTACACATATTTAGGAAATAAATCCTGTCTTTAACTGGGTTAAAGAACAAATGTTATTTAAAACATTGTTCATGATAAACCCAAAATCATCTTCCATGAAAATGGAATCTACACGGAAATCATAACAGTACATAATCGATATAAATTCCCGTGTCAGACTAATAATGTAAATGGAATAGCGGCAAGGCCTTTTAAATTCCATATATAGTAATGGTCTTTATTCACTAAAGCTCATCTCAATTATTACCAAATCGAATTCCATTCAATTCCAATTTCTTTAAATTAAATTGGAAAACTTTACTTTGGAAAATTTCCATCTAAATCTTAATAAAAGGATTTATAAATCCAAAATCATATTTTCACTATTAATCGGATTAAAGAACGAATGTCGTTAAAAACACAGTTCACAATAAACCCAATTCGCATTTCATTTTATTCCAATTACTAAAGATAATTGGAAACTCTAATAATCTTAATTAAAAGATATATTCTTTTCGTACGGGGTTTATGAACAGTGTTATTTAAGACACCATTCACGACAAACCCGAAATCAAATTTGGCATTAAAAAAAGGCTCTGAGTAGAAATTATATCGGCTTATATTCAATATCAAATTCAAAAATCAACCAACATCATATTTGGAATAACGATATTTATATATCTTCCAATTTCCTCAACAATATCTGTATAATCACGGAATCCAATATTGAAATATTCTAAAGATTATTTCTTTTCAAATCCATTCCAATTCATGCATTGGAAAATTCTGGTTATGTTAAAACCATTTACAAATCCAATTTATTAATTTAAAACATTGAATTATTATTCTAGTTAATAACTAGTTCCTTTCGATAAAAATATATTTTTATCTTTTCAAACTTTTAATTTTTCATCCAAAATTTTTCCAAATCATTTATTATGATTTTACATAATTTTTCCATATTTTTAATAATTTTATTAAGGCCCTTACAGTCGGTTTCCAATAACAGTCACCGAAATGCATTTACAACGACCTTTTTTGAAATTGATTTGGACATAATTCCAAATCTAACTGTTATATTTCAAACTTCTTATATTCATTGGAAAGATCTTTTTGATACGAACCCAACGGTTCTGGTTTTAGGAGAATCCGACGGTCGGATCTCCCATTACATCAATTTGAAGTTAATGGTTGAAATTTGCGAATGGTCGCTGCGCGGCGCATTCTTTTCAGGCCATTAAATATACATAATATATATATTATATATATTTCATTGATTTCCATTTAAAACATATTTATAAAATATTTATAATTTCATTTTAAACGATTCCAACTTCTGCTTCAATTTTAAATAAAAATTGAATATTCTATATGTTTATCATATTAAAATGATAATATTTTCAAAATATTAGATTTTGAAATCACTTCTTTTCGATACTCATTATAAAATGAATAAAATCGATCATTAGACCCGTTTGGGTTAAAATGGCATTTCTATACCTAGCCCGGCTTCATATTTTTATATTCTTCACTGAATATTGTTTTAAAATATTCTTTATTTTAAAAGATTCTTTATTAAAAAAAAATTATTGTAACAACCCGGAAAATCTGAACCAATTTAAATTTTTTATTTTGGCAATTTTAATGAATTTTGAATATTTAAAATGATTTATTTTAAATAATAATGACTAGAAATTTATTTTGAATAGAATTAGAATGTATAAATTTATTTAAATCGAAGTTAGAATATAAATATTTATTTTAATTGTAAAAGGAACTGGAAATGGCGCGGTAGTTTGAAAATTCAATTTCAAATTTGAAATGCATGTACTTGATTCAAAATAAACCGGATTTTAGTGAAACCAGAAATATTTGAATCTGTTTGAAAATATCTTTCCAACGAATGTGAAAAATCTAGATTTCATAGCGGGAATAAAAAGTTATGCCCAGTTGAAAATTTAGAATATTTGCTACGGAATTACATATATATATATATATATATAGACCTTAAAAATAGCTATTTTGCAAATGACCTCCGTTTTTGATGAAACCACTTTAGTTGGATCCGGAATGTCAATTATTGCTAGATTCCAATTTTCATATTTTTTGGAATTAATATGTGAGCGTGGCAAAAGAAAACGTGTTTGGTAATTTCAGTTTGAATTTAATCGACTGGAAAATGATCATTCTTAAAACTGTCTTGAAATTCGATGAAATTATATTTGTTAGGACCGTATCATCAAAACATAGCTAGATTTATTTTTCTGGAATTTTTGGAGTCAGTATGTAGCCCCGGTAAATTAAAATGTGCGTTTAAATTAAATATATATTTATTTATATTTTAATTTGGAGAGAAACAGATCGAAATAGTCGAACTGGCTTACGAAACATATCCCATTGTATCCGGAATAGGAGTATTTAGTTGGGGGCATCAGTCATTGGAGTTCGTTTGGAGTTAGGGTGTAAAATCCAACTTTTAGAAAATTGAATAAATAAGAAAATATAAATATAAAGGCCAGGTCAAATTGGGTCAAACCCTATTCCTTCATTCTGTGGTGGTCAAACTTTCTCCTGGAGCTGCTATACCTGATCTGAATGGGTAGTGGAAATCTTCACAATTAAATCCCCAAATCGTTCTTCGATTAAACCAAATTTAAACATGGAATTAAAACAAAAATCTAAGAGCGATGTAAGGTCTTCGAATTGATACCAAAAAGATGATCTTTCATCTCATGTTGTGTTCGTAATCGCTGCGTGAAGGCTCGATAATTGGAGCACTTTTCGAGATCATTAGGACCGCCGAGTTGCTTAGGGTGGCGGGCGCAACATGGTGGTGTCGTGGTGGTTCGAAGGGGGGAGGGAGGTGGATCGACCTCCGATCATATGGAGGAGGCGCGAGGTCCAAGAATCTTGGTGCAGTGATGGGTTTTGATAACCCGTGAAACAGCAGGACAACGGAGAAGAAAGGTTTAACTGCTATTTATTTTCAATTTTTAATTTAAATAAACAGTGAATTTATTTTTAGTTTGAAATGTTAATAAAATAAAATTTGCACATTTTTAAAAATAAAATTTGCATTGCTTTAAAAATAAGATTGGCATTATTTTAAAAATATAAAAATCATTGTTTTAAAATACATAAATAACATTGTAGTAAAAATTTGACTTTTAAAAATATAAATAGAATGGTTTCTAAAATATAAATAGGATAGTTTTATAAAATATACCTTAAAAATATATAATTTTTTTTATACATGCCATTGGAATAAAAATATAATTTTTATTTATATGCCATTAGAATAGATGTATGATTTATATATATAAAACGGAATTATAAAAATGGGATTTTTACCATATGTTAGAGATATTTTTAAGAAGATAAAAATAAGATTTTTGTCGTATATAAGAAAATATTTTTAAATCAATAAAAATATGATTTTGATCGTATGTAAGCTATTTGTAAAATAATTAGGTTAAGAAAGTATTTTTAGAAAGCTAAAATATGATTTTTAGATTATAAATATTATTTATAAAATAATCATACTATGAAATAATTAATGATAAACGAAGAATATGATTTTTAACATATGTATGTTATTTATAAAATAGACGTGCTGGAGTTTTGGGAAAAATCTAAAATTGACAAACAAAGCATGGCAGAGTGGAAACCCAAGGTGAGAGCTTCTCACTAAAATTTCTTGTACAGTTATTTATTTTATAACTGCATATATGAACTGCTCCCCGTCGTCCACAGACCATGGACGACTTATTTGATTGTATTGTGTAGTGGAATTTGATTGTGATTGTGATGTGAAATGGATAATAAAATATTCGTGTGATGAATCAAATATTTGGATAATAAAAATATCATTTTTATTGTATAAATGAACGGTATAAAATATTCATATGTTGAAATAAATATTATATCATTAAAAATATAATTTTTAACGAGTATATGAATGAAAATAAATATTCATTTACAAATTGGACGATTCGTTTATGCGTACCCATATAACTGATATTAATTGGGACGATACTTTTACACATCACCCAACTGCACAAATAATATTCAATATTTGTTGGTTGAAACCCCACACGCATATTAGGATGATATTTGACATACACTAATCCTAATTGTTTAGTTGTATATCAATCGATGGGTTGGCAGACTGTTGTAAGCGTTAATTATTTATATTTAATGCTTATACAATTGTGTAACGCACTCTGGATGATGGTTGATCGTGTTTGATTATTGTTGTGTACATGTGTGTATGAAATCCATATAAATAATATTATATGGTAATTGACTATGTCTGATTCCGGTTCAGAATTAACAAATATTTTAAAATAATATCCAGTCAATATTGAAATGTGAAGTCGTGTTAAGTAGTTAAACGCCATTTTAACACGAAAGGGAATTTGGTCGATTTTATTCATTTTATAATGAATATCGAAAAGTGATTTCAAAATTTGACATTTAGAAAATATTATCATTTTAATATTAAAATGATATGGAATATTCAAATTTGATTTGAAATGAAATTGAAATCGTTTTAAAATGAATTTAAAACGAAATTACTAAGGAATATTCAAATTTGATTTGAAATTTGAAATGAAATTGAAATCGTTTTAAAATGAATTTAAAACGAATTTATTAAGGAGTATTCAAATTTCATTTGAAATTTGAAATGATATTGAAATCGTTTAAAATGAATTTAAAATGAATTTATTAAGGAATATTCAATTTTGATTTGAAATGAAATTGAAATCATTTTAAAATGAATTTAAAACGAATTTATTAAGGAATATTCAAATTTGATTTGAAATTTGAAATGAAATAGAAATCGTTTTAAAATGAATTTAAAATGAATTTAAAACGAATTTATTAAGGAATATTCAAATTTGATTTGAAATATGAAATGAAATTGAAATCATTTTAAAATGAATTTAAAACGAATTTATTAAAGAATATTCAAATTTAATTTGAAATTGAAAAAGAAGTTGAAATCATTTTTTTAAAACGCATTCAAAACGAATGTATAAAATACGTTTTAAAAAGGAAATCGATGAAATATATATAATACATATGTTATATATATTTAATGGCCTGAATAGAACGCGCCGCGCCACAGCCATTCGCGAATTTCGAACATTGATTTCGAATAGACATTACGGGAGATCCGACAGTCAGATTCTCGTAAACGGAACCATTGGGTTCGTATTGAAAAGAGCATTCCAATGAATATAAGAAATTTGAAATCTAACGGTTGGATTTGGAATTATGTCCAAATCAAATTTGGAAAAGGTCACTGTAAGTGCAGTTCGACGACCATTTGTGGAAAGCGACTGTACGGGCCTTGATAAAATTATTAAAAATATTAATAATTTGTGTAAAATCATAAGAAATGATTTGGAAAGAATTAGGATGAATAATTCCATATTTGAAAAGATAAAAATATATTTTTATCAAAATGAACTAATTATTAACTAAATTTAAAACCCAATAATTTTTAAATAAATAAATTGGATTTTTATAATGGTTTTAAAAATAACCGGGATTTCCAATATATGAATTGGAATGGATTTGAATCGAAAATGTCTTCGGAATATTTTGATGTTGGATTTCGTGATCATACAGATATTGTTATGGAAATTTGAAAGATATATTTATAGCGTTATTTCCAATACGATATTTGTTGGTTGTAGAGTTTGATATTAAATATAAGCCAATATATTTTCTATTCAGAGCCTTGTATTTAATATCAAATGGGAGTTTGGGTTTGTCGTGAACGATGTTACGGTGTCTTAAATAACACCGTTCTTAAACCCAGTTGAAGAAAGAATAAATCTTTTTATTAAGATTTAGTGAAATTTTCCAGTTAATTAATTTTTAATTGGAATTGAATAAAAGAATTGGATTTAAGGTTTATCGTGAACTGTGTTTTTAACAACATTCATTCTTTAACCCGATTTACTGTGAAATGTGATTTTGAATTTATAAATCTTTTTGTTAAGATTTATAGGAGATTTTCCAATGTAAAGTTTTCAAATTTAATGAAATAAATTGGAATGGAATGGAATTCAATTTGGTAATAATCAAAGTGAATTTCTGTTGAGGAAGACTGCTAATATATATGGAATTTAAAAGGCTTTGCCGTTATTCCATTTATATTATTAGTCGGATATGGAGGTTTATATCAATTATATATACATTGATCTGTTTTCCGTAAGGATTCCATAATATTGGAATGTGTTTTTGGGTTTATCATGAGTTGTGTTTTAAATGACATTAGTTCTTTAACCCAGTTAAAGACAGGATTTATTTTCTGAATTTGAATAATCACTAAGTAATGATTTTTGGGGATTAAAACTAAATGGAGTTTTAATGAATCTTTAATTAGATTAAAAGGTGAATCTGATAACTAAAATTATCAAATTCAAGAAATGATCGAGAATGGAGTATCAACAATTTTGCTCCAAGCGATATTTAAATCTTTAATTTGATTTGAACATGAAATGGTAAATAATTTTACAGATAATACCGTGGTGTTAAATATGGAGTATTACCAATTTTGCTCCATGGGATGAATAGTTTGGGATTGGGAAATTAAACAAATGTTTACTTAGGTAAGGTGCGCTAATCCCGACTAGTTTGGATAAACCTTAATTTTGTTTGGATTGATATCCAAAGGAAGATTAAAGAATAATTTAAAGAATTTATCTTCGATAAAATTAATGGGACCCTTTCCCAAAGGATAGGAATATTTAAAAAGAATATTTAGAATTGGAATGAGGCGTATGTTGTGTTTTTATAGCACTTGTTTATTATATACGTGAGTTATTTGGAAAGACCGTGTTTATCCCATTCTGAATAACTGAATCGGTGATGTGTCGACGATGAAGACGGTGGTTGAAGATCGGAGGTCTTCATATCATTTGGATGATGACTGATGTCTTGATTGGGTTGTACACCCAAGACGAGGTAATAAGTGGTGATCGTCCAGACACACTTGGAGATCGATCGAATATGCGAGGACCTCTCTCCTGTATTGGACATATGGGACGAGGAATAAGGTGCCTCCAGTTTTGTTCAGACCCAGAACGTACTTGTAAATGGATGTTCTTGTCGGCATACTGACCAGGTTTACGCCCTATAGGGTGGAGAGACGCATGTTCAAGGATTTTTAATCCACTTAAAATATGAACCGACTCTATCACTCCGAGTGCAGTTGCGACTGAGATCTGAGGCTCGGGCTAGAGAATCTCGAATTGGCACAGGATGTTCCCTTTGCCTTGGTTCACAGATGGAAATCCAACTTCCAATACGTGACTTTGCAGTTTAATTTGTTGAACTAGTATGACGACATAATAAATGGTATCCATGCCGCCTATGATTGATACATTTATATTTGAAGTTGTTTTCATACACTATGCACTTATAATAGTATCAAATGACTTGTTTTAACGTACCAAGCATGTTCGGCTATTATAAGGGAAAACCCTATCCTACAGCTTGCGTTGCATTATGTGATAGGACCTGGGTCTTATAATAGCTTCAGTTTTCCAAAAAGCATTGCGTTGTTCTTTTATATGCAATGGTATTCTTAGGAGGAAACCCGTTCCGTGTTATACGGCGTGGTCCCTTGATTTACTCTATTTTAAAGTAAAGTTTTAAATAACTGTTTTAGTTCTCACACCAGTCATATGACTAACCTGGAGTTTATTGTTTTAACCTAAACTCTGAGTGCCCTTATTTTCCACACGGGCAGCTAGTAGTTTTGGTTTTGCAGATATCGTATTCACAGGATCCTGGTTTACAGCTGGAGCTATATTTGAAATGCTCTGTATCCATATATTTCTTTCAGTTGTGTTTTTTATTATTTCCCGCTGCATTGTTATTTGTAAATCTTTGATATTTATCAAATGTATATTATTTGTTCATACTTTGTATATTCTGGCACTCTGATGTAAATTTTTGTAATAAGCAATGAAATGTTCTTCTGTTTGTGTTCTGATTGGTCGTGTTGTCAGACAATATGTTCTTTCTCTTCTCTTCGGAGATCGGGGATGTTCGGGTCGTTACATTTGGTATCAGAACTTTGGTTTACAGAGCTCGAGAACAAGACACATTAGAACCGAATGAAAGAGTTCATCAGAGATTAGATTAGTAATATCCAATGAGAATGACTCACTAGAGATGGGATCAGTAGTATCCTAAAATGGGTCAGAGGAGTGTTATTTTAAAATAAAAAATGAAAACAAATTTTGCTTTGATAATTTAAACCAGATTATACGTATTTGAATAATTTATTTTAAATTGATTTGGACTATCGGGTATATAGAGATTTTAATATAAGTCTGATCCACGTGTATTTGAAGCCTCAAATATACTGGATGGATACAGAATCACACTCTAGTAGCCCAGAGATGATTCTGATGATTGAGTACTCATCATCCACATTTATGTTCGAGTGACGAAGGTGGGATATCTATATATTTCCAATTGACTGGTGAGAGAACCAAAACTAGATAGGGTTTATTGTTGTGAATTGGCATCAAAAATATGATTTTTGACTATGTATTAAAGTTATATGTTTGAAAAGCTAATCCACTAATTGATTACTGATTGAGTTTTGTGATTATTCATTTAACCAACTTGTAAATGAAAGGTAATTTAGCCAAATCGGATCGAATATTGAAATTGGATGAAATAACATACATGTACATGCATATATATTAGACAGATCATAGCATGGAGACTAGAGAAGAGGAATAAAATTGTATGTCCGACAAATAGGACATGTTTACTAATTTATTGTGTTTGGACGATTTTATGAGCCGATTGGCTTTTTCTTTTTCTTTTTGGATGATGAGGGCCCTGCATGGCTAGTTGAGGTTTTAAATGTCTCCGCATACAAAGGAGGTTCTAGTAATTTTTTTTGAAAATTTAGAGTGTTAGCCAAATTTTTGAAGAATTTGAAATTTTTTAAAAACTGAAAAGTCGAAGAATGAAAGCCAGAATGAAAGTTAAGTTGATTAGTTAAACAACTTTCAGCTCCGTTCCTTTTCGAGGATGTAAAGATTTTAAGTGGGGGAGATTGTAATAACTCGGAAAATCAAAACCAATTTAAAATTTTTATTCTGGCAATTTTAATGAATTTTGAATATTTAAAATGATTTATTTTAAATTATAACGACTAGAAATTTATTTCGAATATAATTAGAATGTATAAACTTATTTAAATCGAAGTTAGAATATAAATATTTATTTTAATTATAAAAAGGAATTGGAAATGGCGCGGTAGTTTGAAAATTCGATTTCAAATTTCAAATGAATGTACAGGATTCAAAATAAACTGGATTTCAGTGAAACCGGAAATATTTGAATCTGCTTGAAAATATCTTTCTAACGAATGTGAAAAATCCAAATTTCATAGCGGGAATAAAATGTTATGTCCAGTTGAAAATTCAGAATAGTCGCTATGGAATTATATATATATAGACCTTAAAAATAGCCATTTTGCAAACGACCTCCAATTCGACGAAACCACTTTTGTTGGATCCAGAATGTCAAATTATTGCTAGATTCCAATTTTCATAATTTATGGAATTAATATGTGAGCATGGCAAAAGAAAACGTGTTTGGTAATTTCAGTTTGAATTTAGTCGACTGGAAAATGACCATTTTTCAAATGGTCTCCAAATTCGATGAAATTAGTTTTGTTAGGACCGTATCATCAAAATATAGCTAGATTTATTTTTTTGGGATTTTCGGAGTCAGTATGTGGACTAGTAAATTAAAATGTGCGTTTAAATTATATATATATATTGATTTATATTTTAATTTGAAGAGAAACTGATTGAAAAAGTCGAACTGGCTTATGAAACATATCCCATTGTGTTCGGAATGGGGGTATTTAGCTAGGGGCGACAGTCGTTGGAGTTCGTTTGGAGTTAGGGTATAAAATCCAACTTTTAGAAAATTAAATAAAAAAAATATAAATATAAAGGCCAGATCAAACGGGATCAACCCTATTCCTTCATTCAGCAGTGGTCAAACTTTCTCTTGGAGCCGCTATAACCGATCTAAACGAGGGGCGGAAATCTTCACAATTAAATCCCCAAATCGTTCTTCGATTATGCCAAATTTAAACATGGAATTAAAACTAAAATCCAAGAGCGATGTAAGGTCTTCAAATTGATACCAAAAAGATGATCTTTCATCTCATATTCTATTCGTAATCGCTGCGTGAAGGCTCGATAATTGGAGTACTTTTTGAGATCATTGGGACCGCTGAGTTGCTTAGGGTAGCGGGCGCAGCATGGTGGCGTCATGGCGGTGCGAAGGGGGGAGGGGGATCGACCTGCGATCGTATGCAGGAGGCCCAAGGTCCAAGAATCTTGGTGCAGCAATGGGTTTTGATATCCCATGAAACAGCAGGCCAACGGAGAAGAAAGGTTGAACTGCAATTTATTTTCAGTTTTTATTTTAAATAAATAGTGAATTTATTTTCAGTTTTAAATATAAATAAAATAGAATTTGCATTGTTTTTAAAAATAAAATTTGCATTTTTTTTAAAAATAAAATTTGCATTGTTTTAGAAATATAAAAATAATTGTTTTAAAATACATAAATAACATTGTGGTAAAAATTTGATTACTAAAAATATAAATAGAATGGTTTCTAAAATATAAATAGCATAGTTTTATAAAATATATATACATGGTTTTGAATAATATATATGTGCATCGTTTTAAATATATAATTTTTTATATACAAGCCATTGGAATAAAAATATAATATATATATACCATTAGAATAAAAGTATGATTTTTATATATAAAACTGAATTATAAAAATGGGATTTTTATCATATGTTAGAGATATTTTTATGAAGATAAAAATAGGATTTTTGTCGTATATAAGAAAATATTTTTAAAACAATAAAAATATGATTTTGATCGTATGTATGCTATTTATAAAATAGTCAGGTTAAGAAATTATTTTTAGAAAGCTAAAATATGGATTATAGATTATAAATATTATTTATAATAATAATCATACTATGAAATAATTAATGATAGACGAAAAATATGATTTTTAACATATGTATGTTATTTATAAAATAGACGTACTTGAGTTCTGGGAAAAATCTAAAATTGACAAACAAAGCACGACAGAGTGGAAACCCAAGGTGAGAACTTCTCACTAAAATTTCTTGTACAGTTATTTATTTTATAACTACATATATGAACTGCTCCCCGTCGTCCACAAACCATGGACGACTTGTTTGATTATATTGTGCTGTGAAATTTCATTGTGATGTGAAAGGGAAAATAAAATATTCATGTGATGAATAAAATATTTGGATAATAAAAATATCGTTTTTATTGTATAAATGAATGATATAAAATATTTGTTTGTTGAAATAAATATTATATCATTAAAAATATAATTTTTAACGAGTATATGAATGAAAACAAATATTCATTTACAAATCAGACGATTTGTTTATGCACACCCATTTAACTAATATTGATTGGGACGATAATTTTACACATCGCCCTACTACACAAATAATATTCAATATTTGTTGGTTGAAACCACACACGGGTATTGGGATGATATTTGACATACACTAATCCCAATTGTTTAGTTGTGTGTCAATTGGTTGGTTGACAGACTGTTGTAAGCGTTAATTATTTATATTTAATGCTTATACAGTTGTGTAATGCGCTCTGGATGATGGTTAATCGTGTTTGATTATTGTTGTGTACATGTGTGTATGAAATCCATATAAATAAAATTATATGGTAATTGACCGTGTCTGATTCCAGTTCAGAATTAACAAATATTTTAAAATAATATCCAATGAATATTGAAATGTGAAGCCATGTTAAGTAGTTAAACGCCATTTTAACACGAGCGGGAATTTGGTCGATTTTATTCATTTTATAATGAATATCGAAAAGTGATTTCAAAATTTGATATTTTGAAAATACTATCATTTTAATATCAAAATGATATGGAATATTCAAATTTGATTTGAAATGAAATTGAAATCGTTTCAAAATGAATTTAAAACGAATTTATTAAGGAATATTCAAATTTGATTTGAACTTTGAAATGAAATTGAAATCGTTTTAAAATGAATTTAAAACAAATTTATTAAGGAATATTCAAATTTGATTTGAAATAAAATTGAAATTGTTTTAAAATGAATTTAAAATGAATTTATTAAGGAATATTCAAATTTGATTTGAAATGAAATTGAAATCGTTTTAAAATGAACTTAAAATGAATTTATTAAGGAATATTTAAATTTGATTTGAAATATGAATTGAAATTGAAATCATTTTAAAATGAATTTAAAATGAATTTATTAAGGAATATTCAAATTTGATTTGAAATTTGAAATGAAATTGAAATCGTTTTAAAATGAATTTATTAAGGAATATTCAAATTTGATTTAAAATGAAATTGAAATCATTTTAAAATGAATTTAAAACGAATTTATTAAGGAATATTCAATTTTGATTTGAAATTTGAAATGTAATTGAAATCGTTTTAAAATGAATTTAAAACGAATTTATTAAGGAATATTCAAATTTGATTTGAAATTTGAAATGTAATTGAAATCGTTTTAAAATGAATTTAAAACGAATTTATTAAAGAGTATTCAAACTTAATTTGAAATTGAAAATGAAGTTGAAAACGATTTTTAAAACGAATTTAAAACAAATGTATAAAGTACGTTTTAAAAAGGAAATCGACAAAATATATAATATATACATTATATATATTTAATGGCCTGAATAGAACGCGCCGCGCCGCGAACGTTCGCAAATTTCGACTATTGACTACAAATGGACATTACGGGAGATCCGACCGTTGGATTCTCCTAAAACCAAATCCGTTGGGTTCGTATCGAAAAGTGATTTCGAATGAACATAAGAAATTTGAAATCTAACGGTTGGATTTGGAATATGTCCAAATCAAATTTGGAAAAGGTCATTGTAAGTGCAGTTCGATGACCATTTACAAAAATCGACTGTACGAGCCTTGATAAAATTATTAAAAATATTAATAATGTAACGACCCGCAAATATGTACTATCTGAGTCGACTAATAACACCACAAGTCCAACCCAAACTGCACAGAAATATGAATCATTATTAGAAAGAAGTTAGAGGATGAGAAATAGAAAGAAAGAAATATTACAATAGAAAAAAAACAAAGAAGACAAATTTCACAGTGGAATGAATAAAATATATCATATAACATAACTTTTGAAATACAAATCAGTAACTTTATATACATACCATCATCAGAGCACAACAGTTATTCCCGGAACAGTTATAAACACCTGTTTCCAGATACAAGCATGGTTCATAGTGGAATATAGGATAGTCTATAGCTAACTGGTGAAGCCTCCTGCTTCTAGCTCTTCCAAGTGAATCTGAAAAATCCCGACTACATGACTGCCCGTACAAATTTGGGCACCCAAGAGTTTAGGGAAAACAAACAAAATAAACTCTGGGTCAGTCATGGGACTGGTGTGAGTAAACTCCAACATTTGATTAACTTTAAAAATCCTTTCTAAAGAAATGATAATAGTAAGACCACATAAACATGGACGGTTTTTACCTTACTATAACCCAAAACACTTTGATACAAAAATCCAGTGATATTATAATAATGTCTAATCAAATAAATAGAATCTAGCGGAACGCTTGCATCTCACGCTCCATATATAATATAAAATCAAAAACTGCAGGCGCTTATTAGAGAGTGGATTTCCAACATGACAAGGTATGGAACCACCTTCCGATAGTGTATCTCTAGATAGGAATACACTGGGTTCAACAAGAACATCTTGCAACTCGGCCCACACATGACCGACCACTCATTTCGCTTGAGTGTATCGAATGTATATCACCAACGGTTGGGATCAGCAACCGTTTCCCGAACGGGACAGCATCGAATGAAATAAGGAATTAAATGAATCTCTAGATAGGTGATAATACACCTTAATGGGAGCGACCCACATAGCCATGCTGCCTGCCCGATTTTTGTCATTTCCCGGTTGTTGAGGCCTGAGGCTACGATTACTTATCATTCATTTATAACACCATCACTTTGAATGCCACATTGTCAGATCCGTTAATCACTCATTGATTTGCACAAATATATTCTGGATATTATGCTAAGGGAATAAATCCGTTGCCACCAAATATATTTGTAAAGACCAACTCATGCGATCATTGGAAATATTTTGTCAGACACTCGTCCATATACGTTTGTTCTGGGATAGAACGAAACCGAAGGCACAATTTCTATTAATAGAAAAAGCCCTTACACTTTACACCGTCTTCGATTACCTTCGTATAATCTGATTCGCAATGCTACAGCCAATACAGAGTGGTTCACGGATAATAATCCAACCGGTCTCTCCATATTGACAACGATATTTGCAAACACTTCAATAGTCCGTTCTTTAACTATCGAAGAAAAATAAACAAAAAAATATCCATTCATCCATAACATCAATCAATCACTAGGCCTGTTAATTAATATTTCATTAATTAATTCACTTATCTATTTCTCTATCAATATTTGTTAACCAAATAATTTCGATAATCATCTTGGCCTCTTGCGCTTTTGGAAAACATTTCCATATATCGCCTTCTATTATTTTCTATAGTTAGAAAATATATTTTATTTGGATTAAAAAAAATAACAATTTCAATCACTTATCTCTTTCCCGACTACTTTAATTATACTCAGGAAATATTTACTGTTATATTTCCAAAGTTCCATCACTTGGGTTAAAAGGAATGCTGTGTAAAACATCGTTACAACAACCCAAAATATTTTATTCACAACACTTTTCTTCGAGATTGGATCTTGCTATTTATCAATTAAAAATGAGATCAATCAAGTTGGGCTAAAATTACCTCTCAGACCTTGACTGAAAACATCAATAACTTCAAAACAGACAAAACCACTTACCTCGAATAATCTACATTATAAAAACCAATTACTCATTTTTAAACGTATATATGTTTCTCTTTCTATTACCAGCCTATCGATTTCCTTTTTTTTATAATATTCTATTCTTAAATTCGTTTCCTTATCGAATTCAATATATATTGATGTATTGATTTCTAACTATCAAAATTTCCTAAAAATATTCTAACTCCTTAAATTTCCTGAAAATTTCGCCATAACCTCCTTTGTACCGGGAGCATCGGGATATTTCAAATAGCCTCCCATGGCCCTCACCAATCCAAAACAAAAAGAAAAAAGCCAAGCGGTTTGCCAATACGGCGCAAAAAATCTCATATATGAATTCAAACATGTACCTTTTTGTCGAGCACATAAATTAAAATCTTCATATACTTCATATAATTCAACACTATCCAATCGTTTGAATTCAGTTTCGCTCATTTATTCTTTAATTAGCTATTTTGCCTATATCACTTCTTTGTTTGAACATAACATGTTCAAACAAAATATTTAACTTGCTCATAACCAAATTGAATTTTAATTTCAATTCTAGTTCCCTTTTCGATTTCGAATATAAATTTTCAAATCGAATTCACTTATTCAAAGCCCAATATCAATTCAAAATATCATTAACTAATTACTATTCAAATTAGTTAATTCTGTTCAATAATCAAAATCTGATTTCTGTTTCAAAAATCAATTCATTACTCCACTTGAGTTCGCATATAATTTACAACTCAAAATCTGAAATTTTCTAAATAGAAATTCGGATTTTATTCGCTTAAAATCCTTTTATAAAATTAAATAAACCATTATGGTTTTTAAATGGTTATGGCGCTATTTTTCTGAAAATTTGATTTTGATATAACTCAAAATTTATTCGACGAAATCCTGATTTTTCTCCTCCATTAGAAAACTATTATCAAATCGGTCCTGACGTTTCTTGTTTCAAAGAATTCCGACTTCAATTGAGTTCTGTATACTCAATTGAAGTTCGAAACGCCAATTTACGAACTCCAGCGCTGCGACGAGTTCGTTTTAATTATATTTATATATATAAACGTTTGAACATCGTTTATAATAAATTCAACTCCATTCTAATATATTTTTAATATATATCAAATCAAAATTTTCAATTTAACATAATATTTCGATTATCTATAATTGTCAATTTCTCCTTACTCGGTAATATATTTATTTATACTTCAATTTTCTATATTCAAATTCCCTTTTGAATTCTATTTGAATTCAATATTCAAATTACATTTGAATTTCTATAATCAAATTCTATTTCAATTCTCTTATTCAAATTCTATTTGAATTCCTCTTATTCAAATTCTATACTCACATTTCGTTTAAATTTCTATATTCAATTTCTATTTGAAAATTCTATTTTTAAATTCCTACTTGAATCCCGTACTCAAATTCCAAGTCAACTCTATTTGAATTCTATATTTAAACTCCATTTCACTTCTATTTGAATTCCTATATTTAAACTCCATTTCACTTCCATTTTCAAATTATATATTTTTAATTTCATTTGAACTTTCTTTATTCAAGTCCATTGAATTCAAATTCTATTTCAATTCCTTTGAATTCAAATTCTATTTTAGTTCTTTTAAATTCAATTCTATTTTAATTCCTTTTGTTTAAGTTTTATTTTCATTCTTAAACAAGTCTCGATTTCAATTTCTTTTGAAATCGATATTTCTACTTTTGGAAAATAGATTCCCTTTTCAATTTTACACTCATATTTTTATTTCTAAATTATCCAATGATAATTCTTTTCACTTCATTTGTAAACTTCGTTTATAAAAGAACTACTTGTTTTTATTTTATTAAAACAGGTTAATATTTTTATTCCATTCTAAATTTCAAATTCTATTCTAAAAATAGAATTTTCCTTTTAAATCTCAAATATCCTTTTCAGGATATTTTATAAATCAACCCTCAAGCCCAGTGATATTTAATCACCAAACAACCAATTATTTATTTCAGGGTTTCTAACACATCATATATGACAGTTTATATGTAAACAAATAAACAAACAAATAATATATTTTCGAGGAATCCAGTTGGATCCCTCCAACCTGTTTTTCCTGCATCCACAGACGTTTGCCAACATAAATAATACCCATCCTGTTTCGAGGCAGGATATCGCGGTATAGAAGGTCATCCACTATCGTAGCGTGAGGCGTATAGGGTAATCATCCGCTAATGGTACCGCGGGCATCCGTTAATGAGACTGCGGGAAATCCAACCACCAATATATATAATAGCAACCACCAAGCCTAAATAACTAATATATTTTAAAACAACCAGAAAGCATTCAAATAAGCAACAAACATTATTTTTAACTAATTTTTTTTTTAAATAAAAGGTGAGTGAGATTTACTCACCAGGGTTTTTATTGCAATCCGTTCCAATTTTACTGAATCGAACGACGGTTGGTTTAGATTTAAAATTCACAATGGATCTTGAAAAATCCAAAACCATCTCCAGCTCTCGGTATTCGACGATACAATTTTGATGTTGCTAGTTTTGTTCAAATCCTGATAATGTATGAGCTAGTTAAATAAATTATAAGTGTACAGTTTTTATCAAATAATTTATTCCTTAACGTCATTTAGCGCTAATTACCCATTAAATAATTTGACTAATTTATTTATATATATATACAGGCCATATCTAATTATGTTTAATCTGTTACAGTAATTAAAAATAGATGGTTACCTGAATTCCATTTAAATCCTCTCTTCCTCTCTATATTTGGAGATCCTCTCACTGTCATCAAGAAACTGACCACGATCGATACTCCCTCATTCACTCCAGGTCATCCTTACAACCTTCAAACTCCTCCAAGTATGATCTTCATTCTCCATTCAACAGTTCGCTTTGCAACTAAATCGCAGCTTTGAACTTCCCGGTTTTAACCGTTCGAACACTCATTTTCTTCTCTCTTTGCTCTCTCTCAAATACACGAAATCCTACATCAGCCTCACCATCAATCTCCTCTCCTTCGCAACAGCTAAACCCCATTCGAACATCACCAGTTGCTCCAACATGTCTTTCCCAAATCCTAACATTCCAGACTCCATTACAAAATGCGTCGCTCCTCTCCTGTAGCTCAAACAACAGCTTCGAAAGAACCCAATCGAGTCGCACCTCTTCCCTACCAACAACGATGCCATCGACACCCACATGCCCTAGGGCTGGTATTCAAACTCGAGCTTCCCCCATAGCTTATCGCTCATCGCAATTTTGAACCTCGGCTTGGAACTCGAGATGGATTCCTGAAGCCATCGATTCAATTTGCAAGAAAAATGGAGGGCGGCATTGATTTTTTGCTTTGCATGATAATGAAGAAAAATAGAAAGGAGATAAAAATGGGCGTCGTGATTTTATAGACGGAGGTGCTTCCTCGTTAAGGAATGAAGGCAGGTGTTATACTAGGTAAGGTTTATCACGGGCAGGGTTTTCTTCAATGTAATTTGATATTACAGAGATTTTTATTCTTTTAAAATAGATATTGATTTGATTTCGATCTTATCCATAAAAAAATCTCGGGGTTCAAAATTAAAAATCGTAAACCGCTATTTTAGCGTATTGACCGTCATTCCAGTGTTATAGCGTTATACTGAACTCAACAGAATATTTTTTTTGAAATTTATTTCGAACGTGTATATATAAAATAACCATATTAAATCGATATAATATAATTTAAATTCAAAAACAAATAAATTCTATGATAATAAAATATTTTTATTATCATGTATATTCAAATACAATTAATACTGATCATCTGAATTGTTTTGAATTATTTCTAACTTCGAATTGAATTATTTTAAATTCTCGTATTACGATGATTATCAAAATAGATCGTATTTCGATTATTTAATCGATAACCCAATAAAATACCATTTATATTATAAATTCAATATTTAAAACCATACTAAATATTTAAAATAAATCGACCAAAAATCTGAGTCGTTACATTCTTCCCCCTTAAAATAATTTCGTCCTCGAAATTGCTGAGGTAGGAAAAATGATACAAATCCATTACTTTTCAAAATCTCACTTATGTTGAAACTCAACTCCTCATATTTTGACAAATTTAATTCCACCAAAACTTTTGGTTTTCTTTCATATGCATTCTAATTCATTCAACTTGATTCTGATTCAATTTATTCACTTTGATTCATTTAAATTTCCACATTCACATTCCTGGGATTTCATTTTAAATCCTTTCGAAATCACATAAATATATACATATATACATGTATTTACTTCCATCTCAAATTCAAAACATTTGAATTTCAAACCACTTGTTTTCTTTCAAAACAAATTTCCATCAAAACTTTTCTAAGGTAGCATTCCATTACTTAGAAACTCGAAAATGAACACTGATGATGCTATAGTCATCATCAGAATTATTTCCCAATTACTGAAGTGAGTTCAGTGCTTTAACACTTTTAGAATCCATTAAAAATGATTTTTATTCAAAAATCCCTTTCAAACAAAGCTATGTTATTTTAATATACTTCCAAAAATATTTCAAACTTCCCAGGATTTAAATTTCAAATTCTGGTTTGAATTCAATTCTAATTCATCTCATTTGAACATTTCATTCTTACACAAATTCTATTTGGTTATATATAACTATTCAAATTTTATAATCTTATTTGATTATAATAACAACCAACACATCCATATAATATAACCGTTTCAAAAAAATTATTCCTTTACTATCAAAATAGAAATTTGGGTAAAATTATTTCATTTACCCACTTAAAACAATACTGTGTCGAATTTCTCTGTTCAAGTGTTTAGAAATTCCTATCAACTTTGTGGCATCCCACGATTCGATCAGAATTCATAATCCACTCAACAGACTAGCAAACACAATATAAAACAAATTTTTATATCCATTAACAAGTACGCTCTCTTGTATATATATACACTCAACTCATTCTAGGGTACTACTGACCCAATCTTTAATGAGCACAACCCCACCAAAGCCTAGGTATTCGCTCAACCTAAGCTCTGATACCAACTGTAACGACCTGCAAATCTGTACTATCTGAGTCGACTAATAACACCATAAGTCCAACCCAAATTGCACAGAAATACGAATCATTATTAGAAAGAAGTTAGAGGATGAGAAATAGAAAGAAAGAAATATTAGAATAGAAAAAAACAAAGAAGACAAATCTCAAAGTGGAACAAATAAAATATATTATATAACATAACTTTTGAAATACAAATCAGTAACTTTATTTACATACCATCATTAGAGCACAACAGTTATTTCTGGAACAGTTATAAACAACTGTTTCCAGATACAAACATGGTTCACAACGGAATATATTATAGTTTATAGCTAACTGGTGAAGCCTCCTGCTTCCATCTCTTCCAAGTGAATATGAAAAATCCCGACTACTTGACTGCCCGTATAAATTTGGGCACCCAAGAGTTTAGGGAAAACAAACAAAATAAACTCTGGGTCATTCATGGGACTGGTGTGAGTAAACTCCAACCATTTTTTTAACTTTAAAAATCCTTTCTAAAGAAATGATAATAGTAAGACCAGCCCACACAAAAACATGGATGGTTTTTACCTTACTATAACCCAAAACACTTTGATACAAAAATCCAGTGATATTATAATAATGTCTAATCAAATAAATAGAATCTAGCGGAACGCTTGCATCTCACGCTCCATATATAATATAAAATCAAAAACCGTAGGGCGCTTATTGGAGATTGGATTTCCAACATGACAAGGTATGGAACCACCTTCCGATAGTGTATCTCTAGAGAGGAATACACTGGGTTCAACAAGAACATCTTGCAACCCGGCCCACACATGACCGACCACTCATTTCTCTTGAGTGTATTGAATGTATATCACCAACGGTTGGGATCATCAACCGTTTCCCGAATGGGACAACATCGAATAGAATAAGGAATTAAATGAATCTCTCGATAGGTGATAATACACCCTAATGGGAGCGACCCACATAGCCATGCTGCCTGCCCGATTTTTGTCATTTCCCAGTTGTTGAGGCCTGAGGCTACGATTACTTATCGTTCATTTATAACACCATCGCTTTGAATGCCACATTGTCAGATCCGTTAATCACTCATTGATTTGCACAAATATATTCTGGATATTATGCTAAGGGAATAAATCCGTTGCCACCATATATATTTGTACAGACCAACTCATGCGATCATTGGAAATACTTTGTCAGATACTCGTCCATATACGTTCGTTCTGGGATTGAATGAAACCGAAGGCACAAGTTCTATTAATAGAAAAAGCCCTTGAACTTTACACCGTCTTTGATTACCTTCGTATAATCTGATTCGCAATGCTACCGCAATATAGAGTGGTTTACGGATAATAATCAAACCAGTCTCTCCATATTGACAACGATATTGGCAGACACTTCGATCAGTTCTTTAACCATCGAAGAAAAATAAAGAAAAAAACATCCATAACATCAATCAATCACTGGGCCTGTTAATTAATATTTCATTAATTAATTCACTTCTCTATTTCTCTATCAATATTTGTTAACCAAATAATTTCCATAATCTTCTTGGCCTCTTACGCTATTGAAAAACATTTCCATTTATCGCCTTCTATTATTTTCTATAGTTAGAAAATATATTTTGTTTGGATTGAAAAAAAAAACAATTTCAATCACTTATCTCTTTCCCGACTACTTTAATTATACTCAGGAAATATTTACTGTTATATTTCCAAAGTTCCATCACTTGGGTTAAAAGGAATGTTGTGTAAAACATCGTTACAACAACCCAAAATATTTTATTCAACTAACTATTATTCAACCCTTCTCTTCGAGATTGGATCTTGCTATTTATCAATTAAATATCAGATCAATCAAGTTGGGGTAAAATTACCTCTCAGACCTTGACTGAAAACATCATTAACTTCAAAACAGACAAAACCACTTACCTCGAATAATCAACATTATAAAAACAATTATTCATTTTTAAACGTATGTATGTTTTTATTTCTATTACCAGCCTATCGATTTCCTTTTTGTTTATAATATTCTATTCTTAAATTCGTTTCCTTATCGAATTCAATATATATTGATGTATTGATTTCTAACTATCAAAATTTCCTAACAATATTCTAACTCCTTAAATTTCTGGAAAATTTCGCCATAACCTCCTTTGTACCGAGAGCATCGGGATATTTCAAATAGCCTTCCATGGCCCTCACTAATCCAAAAGAAAAAGAAAAAGCCAAGCGGCTTGCCGATACGGCGCATAAAATCTCGTATATGAATTTAAACATGTACCTTTTTGTCGGGCACATAAATTAAAATCTTCATATACTTCATCCCATACCTGTCTAACACATGCTCACCTGTTTTCAATTCAATTCGACACTATCCAATCGTTTGAATTCAGTTTTGCTCATTTATTCTTTAATTAGTTATTTTGCCTATTTCACTTCTTTATTTGAGCATAACATGTTCAAAAAAAATATTTAACTTGCTCATAACCAAATCGAATTTCAATTTCAATTCTAGCTCCCTTTTTGATTTTGAATATAAATTTTCAAATCGAATTCACTTATTCAAAGCCCAATATCAATTCAAAATCTCATTAACTAACTACTATTCAAATTAGTTAATTCTATTCAATAATCAAAATCTGATTTCTGTTTCAAAAATCGAAATCTCCTTAGGTCATCGCAATTTCACCCACATGCCCTAGGGCTGCTATTCGAACTCGAGCTTCCCCCATAGCTTATCGCTCATCGTGATTTTGAACCTCGGCTTGGAACTCGAGATGGATTCCTGAAGCCGTCGATTCAATTTGCAAGAAAAATGGAGGGCCACATTGATTTTTGCTTTGCCTGATAATGAAGAAAAATAGAAAGGAGATAAAGGGGCATCGTGATTTTATAGACGGAGATGCTTCCTCGTTAAGGAATGAAGGCAGGTATTATAGTGGGCAAGGTTTATCACGGGCAGGGTTTTCTTCAATGTGATTTGATATTACAGAGATTTTTATTCTTTTAAAATAGATATCGATTTGATTTTCGATTTGATTTCGATCTTATCCATAAAAAAATCTCGGGATTCAAAATTAAAAATCGTGAACCGCTGTTTTAGCGTATTGACCGTCATTCTAATGTTATAGCGCTATACTGAACTCAACAGAATATTTTTTAAAATTTATTTCGAACGTGTATATATAAAATAACCATATTAAATTGATATAATATACTTTAAATTCAAAAACAAATAAATTCTCTGATAGTAAAATATTTTTATTATCATGTATATTCAAATACAATTAATACTGATCATCTGAGTTGTTTTGATTTAATTCTAATTTCGAATTGAATTATTTTAAATTCTCGTATTACGATGATTATCAAAATAAATCGTATTTCGGTTATTTAATCGGTAACCCAATAAAATACCATTTATATTATAAATTCAATATTTAAAAGCATACTAAATATTTAAAATAAATCGACCAAAAATCCGGGTCGTTACAAATAATTTGTGTAAAATCATAAGAAATTATTTGGAAAGAATTGGGATGAAAAATTCCATATTTGAAAAGATAAAAATATATTTTTGTCAAAATGAACTAGTTATTAACTAGATCTGAAATCCAATAATTTTTAAATAAATAAATTGGATTATTGAAATGGTTTTAAAAATAACCAAGATTTCCAATAAATAAATTGGAATGGATTTGAATCGAAATTGTCTTTAGAATATTTCGATGTTGGATTTCGTGATTATACCGATATTGTTATGGAAATTTGAAAGATATATTTATACCATTATTTCCAATACGATATCTGTTGGTTGTAGAATTTGACATTGAGTATAAGCTGATATATTTTCTATTCAGAGCCTTGTATTTAATATCAAATGGGATTTTGGGTTTGTCGTGAACGATGTCTTAAATAACACCGTTCTTATACCCAGTTGAGGAAAGAATAAATATTTTTACTAAAATTTAGTGAAAATTTCCAATTAATTAGTATTTAATTGGAATTGAATAAAAGAATGGGATTTTGGGTTTATCATGAACTATGTCTTTAACGACATTCGTTCTTTAACCCGATTTACAGTGAAATGTAATTTGGAATTTATAAATCTTTTTGTTAAGATTTAAAGGAGACTTTCCAATGTAAAGTTTTCTAATTTAATAAAATAAATTGGAATGGAATGGAATTCGATTTGGTAATAGTCGAAGTGAATTTCTATGGAGGAAAACTGCTAATATATATGGAATTTAAAAGGCTTTGCCGTTATTCCATTTATATTATTAGTCGGACATGGAGGTTTATATCGATTATATATATATATATATATATATATGTTGATCTATTTTCCATAAGGATTCCAGAATTATTGGAACGTGATTTGTACTTTATCGTGAGTTGTGTTTTAAATGACATTAGTTCTTTAACCCAGTTAAAGATAGGATTTATTTCCTGAATTTGAATAATCATTAAGTAATGATTTTTGGAGATTAAAACTAAATGGTATTTTAATGAATCTTTAATTATTTTGAAAGGTGAATCTGATAACTAAAATTATCAAATTCAAGAAATGATCGAGAATGGAGTATCACCAGTTTTGCTCCAAGCGATAGTTAAATCTTTAATTAGATTTGAACGTGAAATGGTAAATAATTTAACTTATAACACCGTGGTGTTAGATATGGGGTATTACCTATTTTGCTCCATGGGATGAATAGGTTGGGATTGGGAAATTAAACAAATGATTACTTCGGTAAAGTGCGCTGATCCCGACTAGTTTGGATGAACCTTAATTTGATTTGGATTGATATCCAAAGGAAGATTAAAGAATAAATTTAAAGAATTTATCTTTGATAAAATTAATGGGAATATTTCCCAAAGGATATGAATATTTAAATAAAAGAGTATTCAGAATTGGAATGAGGCGTATGTTGTGTTTTTATAGCACTTGTTTATTATATACGCGAGTTATTCAGAAAGATCGGGTTTATCGCATTATGAAAAACCGAATCGGTGATGGGTCGACATTGAAGATGGTGGTTGAAGACCAGAGGTCTTCACAACATTTGGATGATTACTGATGTCTTGATTGGGCTGTACATCCAAGATGAGGTAATAAGTGGTGATCGTCTAGACGTACTTGGAGATCGACCGGATATGCGAGGACCTCTCTCCTGTATTGGACATATGGGATGAGGAATAAGGTGCCTCCAGTTTCGTTTAAACCTAGAACGAACTTGTAAATTGATGTGTGTCTGACATTAGATTTTATTCTGTGTTGATTGATTTCTATTAAATATATATCTATTTAGTGGCGGAGAATTTATTCTCTTGCTTAACGCCCTTCTTTGAGACGTACGAGCTCAGAGGTTATATATTGATAGGCATCAGTCGCATGGCGTGAATTGCCTGTGTGGCATGCTGAGATGCAAATAATCAAGGCTTCTGTTGAAAAGCAGAGTCTTGTGGTTGATGATCAAAGCACGGCTTTAATATAGCATAGCTTTTGGTATACCGTTAATTCGCGAGCCTCACACCCCGGTGTGAACTAGAAACGGGAAGGACCTCAGGGAGGACATGCGTTTCCTTCTAGCTAAGAGTGGTGTCTAGGTTTTGCAATCCCAGACGTTTTACTTATATGGATGATGGATAGCGAGGCGCCTCGGTTATATCGGTCATTACTGGGCCGGTGAATGTTCTGGTCGACATACTGACCAGATTTACGCTCATAGGGCAAGGAGACGCATGTTCAAGGATTTTTAATCCACTTAAAATGTGGACCGGCCCTGTTGCTCCGGGTGCAGTTGCAGCTGAGACCTGAGGCTCGGGCTAGAGAGTCTCGAATTGGCACAGGATGTTACCTTTGCCTTGGTTCACAAATGGAAATCCAACTTCCAATACGTGAGTTTGCGGTTTTAATTATAGAACTAGTATAGCGACATGATAGATGGTACCCATGCCTCCTATGATTGATACATTTATATTTGAAGTTGTTTTCATACACTATGCACTTATAATAGTATCAAATGATTTGTTTTAACGTACCAAGCATGTTTGGCTATTATAAATGAAAACTCTATCCTCCGGCTTGCGTTGCATTGTGTGATGGGACCTGGGTCTTATAATAGCTTCATTTTTCCAAAAAGCATTGCTCTGTTCTGTTATATGCACTGGTATTCTTGGTAGGAAACCCGTTCCGTGTTATATGGCGTGGTCCCTTGATTTACTCTATTTTAAAGTAAAGTTTTAAATAAATGTTTTAGTTCTCACACCAGTCTCATGACTGACCTGTAGTTTATTGTTTTGACCTGAACTCTGGGTGCCCTTATTTTCCACAAGGGCAGCCAGTAGTTTTGGTTTTGCAGATATTGTATTCACCGGATCCTGGTTTACAGCTGGTCCTATATTCGGAACACTCTATATCCGTGTATTTCTTTCAGTTGTGTTTTGTATTATTTCCCGCTGCATTATAATTTGTAAATCTCTGATATTTATCAAATATATATTATTTGTTCATACTCTTTATGTTCTGGTACTCTGATGTAAATTGTTGTAATAAGCAATGAAATGTTCTTCTGTTTGTGTTTGATTGGTCGTGTTCTCAGACAATCCATTCATTCTCTTCTTTTCGGAGACCGGGGAAGTTCGGGTCGTTGCACTTATTTTAAAAGATTCTTTATTCTTAAAAATATTCTTTATTTCTGAATCAGAATGTGACTCAATCAATTACCATATAATTTCAGTTATATGAACTTCATAAATCGCATGTATTCAACAGTAATGATAAATAATCATTAAACAATCCATTCACATCCAGAGTGAAATTTACAACTGTATGAGCATTAAAATAAATAAATAACGCTCATCACAGACTGTCAATCCATCGATTGACATACAATTAAATATTGGGACTAGTGTATGTCAAATATCATCCCAATACCTATTTGGGGTTTTCATGCGACAACAATCTGTTTAAATAAATCATTGGTTAATAAATTTAACCAATTCTATTTCGGTTTGAATTATTTTCTATTTAACCAATTTTCACTGTTTAAATTATAAATAAATATTTATAATTTAGTTTCGCTATCATATTAACATTTTTTTATACGTTAAACTTTTCAACATCACAACAACACACAATTCAGTCAATTTAATTCGTCCATGGTCTGTAGACGAAGGAGGTGATCTAACAAGTACCGTATATGGTTTATAATGATTAAACCGATAAAAATCTACACTGGAAATTCTATATATTTTTCAGTTATGAAAATAAATAAATATCTATGTAGAATTTTTAGTGAGGAGTTCTCACCTTTGGTTTCCACTCCGTCTGTCTTTAACTGATGGTTTTGGTACCGTTCTGCTTCTATTCAGTTCCATCGCAATCTGTTTCACATGGTGTGTGTGTATATATATATATATATATTAAAAATATTTTTTTTAATGATGCTATTTACATTTAAAGATCACATTTTTATAGCAATGCTATATAGATAAAAATCACATTTTTATATCGCTATCTTTATAAAGAAATCATATTTTTATTTACATTATGTATATATAAGAATCATGTTTTTATATTGTTATTTCTATATTAAAAACAATGCTAATTTTATTTTTATAAACAAGGCAAATTCTATTTTAGAAAAAATGCAAATTTTATTTTAAAAACAATGCAAATTTTATTTTACAAAGAATGCTCTTTTTATTTTGCAAACAATGCTAATTTTATTTTGCAAACAATGCTAATTTTATTTTGCAGACAATGCTAATTTTATTTGAAAAACAATGCTCTTTTTATTTAAAAAAGAGTGCTGTTTTTATTTCAAAAAGATTGCTCTTTTTATTTCAAAAAAACAATGTTCTTTATATTTTTAAAACAATGTTATTTATATTTTTAAAGCAACATTTTTTAAACAATGTAGATAAACCATATATTTTTATCTTTTCTACACTTTAATTACATAATTATATAATTAATAACTAATTAAAAATTAACATTATTAATCACGCTTATGGAAAACGCTATTGTATAATCATCTTCCTCGTTAGCCTACAGAACAGTTCGAACCCATCCTTCATCGTTCAACTTCACTTGCGCCCCACTCTAGGGTTGGTCGGAGATCAATCGGGGTGCCCACCGGAGGTGGCTTGGCGTCGCCTAGCACCGCTAGGGAGGGCGATCAACTCGACGGGCCCCACCGACCGGAAATTGGCATCAAACGGCTGTACTTTGAGCAGTAAAATCTCATGATTTATGTGACGTTAATCGATCCTACCCACATGAAATTAAAGAGCACGGATTTCTTTTCCGTTTTCATATTATAAGCTTTCCAAAATGATTCGTGATTAGAGAGAGATTGAGGAAGGAAATCGCGAGCAATTATGGCCATTAATTAAGTATTAGTGGCGGGTTTCAGAACTGCTAGGGTTAGGGCTCAAAAATCATATATATATATTATTTTAATATTATTTAATTCTAGTTTTTACTTTTTTAACCATCGAAATCTAAACGAATCCCAACAACTGTTGCCCTTAACCAAATACCCCCATTTCGAACACAATGGGATATGTTTCGTAAGTCCATTCTACTGTTTTGATTAGTTTTTCTTTAAATTAAAATATAAATCAATGTATATTTAATTTAAACGTACATTTTAATTTACCGGGGTCACATTCTGACTCCAAAAATTCCCCAAAAATATATCTAGCTATGTTTTGACGATACAGTCATAACAAAATTAATTTCACGAATTTGGAGACCGTTTGAAAAATGGTCATTTTCTAGTCGATCTAATTCGACTAAACTTGACAAAACACGTTTTAATTTACCACGCTCGCATATTAATTCGAAAAATTATGGAAATTGGAATCTAGCTATATTTTGACATTCCGGATCCAACAAAAGTGGTTTCATCGAAAACGGGGGTCGTTTGCAAAACGACTATTTTTAAGGGCTATATATTATATTAAAATATATATAAATTCCATAGCGACTATTCTAAATTTTAAACTGGACATAACTTTCAATTTATATTATGAAATCTCAGTTTTTCACATTCATTAGAAAGATATTATTAAACAGATTCAAATATTTCTAGTTTCGTCCAATTCTGATTTATTTTGAATTCTGTACATTCATTTGAAATTTAAAATCAAATTTTCAGACTGCTATGCCATTTCAGGCACGTTTTATAATTAAATATATTTATTCCTTCGAACTCTAATTTAAATAAATTTTTGATTGTTATTATTTAAAATAAATCCTTTTAAATATTCAAAATCCATTAAAATTGCTAAAATAAAAATTTTAAATTGGTTCTGAAAATCCGGGTTGTTACACAACATCTTCATGTATTTATTGGTTAGGAATGGTTTTCGAATATAAACTCAATCCCGGTCTTTTCATACCAACAATCGTATGGGTCAAATTTTATAGTTGGTTATTTAACTATCAAATAAGTAATCCTAATAATAAAATGAGTTCACTGATTCAGTACTCGGCATTACTTGTCCTCTTTAATTAAAATTAATTAACGAATGGTTAATTTAAATCTCTTAAAGCTTTCGATATTATGAATATATCTTTCACTCCTTATCTAACATAAGATTATTTTCAAACAATTTTATTTTAATACTTAGGAAAAATATACTATAATCATATCTAGTTTTCTATATTTCTTTCATTTTCAAAACATTTGCTACATCGTTACTTATGATTAATAATTGGGAAATCAATTCATATTATCACTCGTAAAACAGCATTACGAAATCTTTTTTGTTTCATTACTTGAAACAATAGCCAATCCTTATTATTTAGAATAAACCCAATCCAAAACTCCACTTTTCATTTCTGTTACTTTGGAATTCTCATTATATATTCTCAAATCTTTTTATTTTTGTTACTTTGGAAATGTCATTATATATTCTCGAATCTTCCAATTAATGTTGCGTTATTATTTCTCATATGGAAATAATAAATTATTCTTAGCCTCTTTCCTATTACAACTAATATCATCCTCGGGTAATCCTGAAGTCATTCAAGTTGGGGTAATTTTTTACCTCTCAGACCTTGATCAACAACGTTCTTATCTTAAGATAGGTATGAGTTGTTATTCAAAAACCGATATTGGTTCTAATATCAAACCAAATTCCATTTGACTATTTTACATAGACAATGATTTTATAATTCATTTCTTATTTTTGAAAATCTCCGTTTCGAATACAACTATTGTTACTTACTTCATTGATTAAGTAAATGCTTATTAGACATACCCTTTTACTTTGAATTCCTTTAACCAATTTGGTTTAAAACATGGATTTTATTATAAAATCCTTTTCTTAAATCCTTTACCCCATACTATTTAAAAATTCCCTTTTTTCCAATCATTTATACATTTCCCTTTTTAAAATCTTATTTCAGTTTCATGTACTTGACTTAATTCCATTACTAAGTAATGCTAATTTAAAATTAACGCTTTAATTCTGCATCTCTTTTATAAATCTCGTTTATAAAACTCAGCATTAATATAAACCCTTTTTTATCTCAATTCCCTTTTTCTAAATTCAAATATTAAGTAAACCTTGAATTTAAGCTATAATACTAGCTTGAAAATCCCTTTTTATAACTTTGTTATAAAAAGTCAGGTTTTAAAATAAAACTCGTTCATAAATTCCATTCACAATTCAATTAGATTCTATTTCAGCTTCCATTTCTTTACTTTGATGAATTTCATTTACAAAGTAATTACTTAAATTATTATTATTTGAAATAATAATTTACTTCATCCTTAACTACTGTAGAAGTAGTTAAATTTTTATAACTAAAATAAATAGTAAATTCCTTTTTAAAATCTTATTAAAATTAAAAACAAATATTCGGTAAGCTACTTCATTAGAGTAATTCAAAAAAAACTAATTAAATAATCAATCATAGTTAAAACGGTCGACTTAATCAACTTAAACACGATTATCTCATTAACCAATTCCAGTTAGCCCTTCCTTTAAATTAATTAACAATATAATTGATTTAAATAATTCCAGTTAATTATTTCTTAAAAAAAATTATCCAACACTTAACCATTAGGTTAATTTCTGCTCATTTCTTATTAACATCAGAATTTGCTTTATAAAATCATTTATTAATCCCTTATAAATTTAAATAATAAATATCAAATATTTATTTCCTTTTTATAAACTTCCATTAAAAATAATGGATTTAAAAATCTATCTTAAGTTATAAAAATAAATTTTATAACTTATTTTCTATTGATTCCCTTGACGGTAAATCGATATTTAGAAAACGATTGATTTATAGGTTATATACTGCCAATTACTCAACCAATATTACCTATTGGTTTAAGCAAAACGAGTGTTGAATATCAGGTCAACGATCAACAACCAAATCAATCATCCAATCAGAACAGTTCATATAATGATAATACGAAAATAAACAACATTTTATATATTTGAAGAATCCAGTTGGATCCCTCCAACCTGTTCTTCCCTGCACCTAAACAGGTTATCTCACATAAATTCATTCAATTCAATTTAACTGATTATTGCTATAATAGTAAATAACAGCTATTTAACATTGACCAATTTATTTAACATTAACAAAACAATTCATAAAATTTAACACATTTGTTTTATTAATGTGACCAACACGGTAAGTTACCTGTAACAACCTGTTTTTTTCAAAACCAATTTAAATTTTTTATTTTGGCAATTTTAATGGATTTTTAACAAAATAATTTATTTTAAATAATAACGACTAAAAATTTATTTTATTCAAAGTTAGAACAAATAAATATATTTTAATTATATAACGAGACTGAAATGGTGCGGCAGTTTGAAAATTCAATTTTAAATTTCAAATTAATGTAAAGAATTCAAAATAAATCGGATTTCAGTAAAACCAGAAATATTTGAATCTGTTTAATTTTATCTTTCTAATGAATGTGAAAATTTTAGATTTCATAATAGGAATAAAAAGTTATGTCTAGTTTAAAATTTGAAATAGTCGCTATGGAATTTAATATATATATAGCCCTAAAACATAGCCATTTGGCAAATGACCTCCATTTTCGACGAAACCACTTTTGTTGGATCCGGAACGTCGAATTATTGCTAAATTCCAATTTTTATAATTCTTAGAATTAATATGTGAGCGTGGTGAATTTAAACGTGTTTGGTAATTTTAGTTTGAATTTAATCGACAGGAAAATGACCATTTTTCAAGCGCTCTCCAAATTAGACAAAATTAGTTTTGTTAGGACCGTATCGTCAAAACATAGCTAGATTTATTTTTCTGAAATTTTTGGAGTCAATATGTGGCCTCGGTAAATTAAAATGTACGTTGAAATCAATTTTGAAAGTTATATTATTTATATTTAAATTTTGATGAAAACTGATCGTAACAGTCGAATCGGCTTACGGGACATATCCCATTATGTTCGGAATGGGGGTAATTAGTAAGGGACGATAGTCGGTGGGTTCGATTTGGGGTTAAAATGTAAAATTAACTTATTGGAATTTAAAATAATTAAATTATATAACCTCACTCCTCTCTCTTTCTCAAAGTAACCAAAGAAAATAAAAAATAAAAAAACTGATTAAAGCAAATCCCATCGCCTAGCCACCCTCCGCCCATGCCAGTCACCGTGATCCCCCCACCTCAGGCGACGCACCGCACCCCCCTTCGTCCCCTCCCTCTCTCCTCTTTCCCCTATGCGAAGACCGCAACCTCAAAACCCCTCTAACCCGCATCCCAGTCGCCGTAGGGCCCAATGCCGCATAGCCTGACCTCACCCGCCGCCCCTTTCAGCCATCACCCGCCGCCTGTGGGGCCCCATATACATAAAAACCCAATTTTTACCATTTTCAAAGTTTGCAAATAACGTCGCGTCAGACCCAACCCTAGGTGGTGATGGCCAGTTCGACGTCTAGAAATGATATACAGTGAGTTTCATTTATTTATTTTAGTTCAATTTAATTTAAATAATATTGTTAAAAAATACGATTTTTATATAATAGCTTGAAATAAAAATGTGATTTTTATTATATGGATAGCAGTATAAAAATTTGATTTTTTATTATATGAACAATATTATAAAATTTGATTTTTATATATGTAGTAGCGTTGTAAAAATATGATTTTTATACATGTAGTAGCAGTGTAAAAATATGATTTTTATATATAAATTAGCGATATAAAAATATGATTTTTATATATGTAGTAGCGGTATAAAAATGTGATTTCCATATATATAGCGTTGTTTTAAAAATAGGATTTTTAATATATTTAAAGAGATTTAAAAAAATGAAAATTTTAATATATATATATATAATATTGATTAAAAATCTGTTTATATATATATATATATAGCATTGTACTAAAAATGCGATTTTTAAATATATGAAGTGTTATTAAAAATGTGATTTTTAATATAAACCGCGTGAAACAAATTGCGCTGGAACCACGGTGAAGTACACTACGCAGTGGAAACAAATCCAAATCCAAACCGTTCAATTAAAGAATGACGGAGTGGAATCCAAAGGTGAGAACTCCTTCTCATTTAATTTATTTTACAACTAAAAATATTCTAGGATGCAGATGGGGCTAAGAAACCCCCAACACTATTTAATGTGCAAACAATGTTGTTTGATTTGAATTATATGGAGTTCAACACTCGAATTCGCACAATCACATAAATTGAAAGTGATGTATGGATATTACCGACACACGGATTCCATACTCCGCGAATAGCCACTTATGGCACTGTAAATGGCATTAGGTTAGTTGAGTATTTATTTATTTAGATGTTCTACGTTATTTGGTTATGGTTGTCAAAATTGATTTATTTGTTTAGATTTGATTTGGAGGTAAATTGGATTGAATTTGGTTTGTGTATGGCGCGAGCCAGTATTAGGCGAGGGATAAGGCTTGACCTTATTATGATTCTAGTATCGTGTCGTTATGCTGCCAAAATTTTCTAAAAAGCGTTAGAAAAATTTAGTAAGTTGAAAATATTATTTTTAGCTTATAACTGTGGTAAATAAAATAATTATTGGGTAGTTAAAAATAAGTTTACACATCCATTTACAAGTCGGATGACTTGTTCATGCTCGCGTATTTTTGTGATATTGATTGGGACAATAATTTTACACATCGCCCGACTACACAAATGATATTCAGTTTTTGTTGGTTGAAACCCCACACGGGTATTGGGATGATATTTGACGTACACTAATCCCAATTGTTTAGTTGTATGTCAATCGATTGGTTGACAGACTGTTGTAAGTGTCAATTATTTTTATTTAATGCTTATGCAGTTGTGTAACGTAGTCTGCATAAAGGTTGATTGTTTATTGTTGTTGTTATATACATATGTGTATGAAATCCATATAAATAATATTATATGGTAATTGACTGTGTCTGATTCCAATTCAGAAATAACGAATACTTTATAATATTGATTATTTTAAAATGAAAAATATTTTAAAATAATATTCTGTAAAGGATAAAAATATGATTTTGATGTCTTATTTGGGATGGACAAGAAAATATTGAAATGTGTAAAACCGTGTTGTTTAGATTTGCGTCATTTTGACGCGAATGATATTTATATCGATTTTATTCATTTTTATAATGAATATCGAAAGGGAAATGATTTCAAAATAGAATATTGTGAAAATATTATCATTTATATATTATAATGATAAGGAGGATTCAGTTTTGATTTAAAATTGAAGTGAAGGCGGGAGTCGAATTTAAAACGAATTTATAAAATACGTTTTGAACAAAATATATATTAATATATTATATATATAATATAATGGCCTGAATAGGACGTGCCACGCCGCGTCCGTTCGCGAATTTTGATCATTGACTTCGAATGGACATTACGGGAGATCGGGCCAACGGATTCTCCTAAAACTGAAACCGTTGGGTTCGTATCGAAAAGCACTTTCCAACGAATATAAGAGATTTGAAGTATAATGGTTGGATTTGGAATTATGTCCAAATCAAATTTGGAAAAGGTCATTGTAAGTGCAGTTCGATGACCGTTTATGTAAATCGACTGAAAGGGCCTTAATAAAAATATTAATAATATGTGTAAAATCATAATAAATGATTTGGAAAGAATTTGGATGAAAATTTCCACATTTGAAAAGAAAAATAATATATTTTTATCAAAACGAACTATTTATTAACTAAAATTGAAATCCAATAATTTTTAAATAAAATAAATTGGATTTGTGAATGGTTTTAAGATAACCAGAAATTTCCAACGAACTAATTGATACGGATTTGAAATGGAAATAATCTTCGGAATATTTCGATACTGGATTCTGTGATTATACGGATATTGTTATGGAAATTTGGAAGATACATATCTCATTATTTCCAATACGATATTTGTTGGTTCCAGAATTTGATATTGAATATAAGTCGATATAATTTCTATTCAGAGCCTTGTATTTAATATCTAATGAGATTTTGGGTTTGATGTGAACGATGTCTTTACTAACACTGTTCTTAAACCCAGTTGAGGAAGGAATAAATCTTTTAATTAAGATTTTGTGAAGTTCACCAATTAATTAATATTTAATTGGAATTGAATAAAAGAATTGAATTTTTGGGTTTACAGCAAACGATGTTTAAAACGACATTTGTTCTTTAACCCGATTAACTGTGAAATGTAATTTGGAATTTATAAATCTTTTATTAAGATTTAATGGGAATTTTTCCAAAGTAAAATTTTCCAATCTAATATATTAAAATGGAAATGAATGGAATTCGATTTGGTAATAATCGAAGTGAGTTTCTACGGAGGAAGGCTGTTAATATATATAGAATTTAAAAGGCTTTATCGTTATTCCATTTATATTATTAGTCAGATGTAGAAATTGATATCGATTATATATATTGATCTGTTTTTCTGTTAAGATTCCATAATTAGATGGAATGTGATTTTGGGTTTATCGTGAACTGTGTTTTAAATGACATAGGTTCTTTAACCCAGTTAAAGACAGGATTACATGTCTAACATTGTATTTCAAACTGTATTGGTGATCTCTGCTAAATATATATCTATTTGGTGGCGGAGAATTTATTCTCATGCTTAACACCCTGCTCTGAGACGTACGAGCTTAGAGGTTATATATCAGCAGAAATCAATAGTACGGTGTAGATTGTCGATGCAGCATGTTTGATTTCCCAAAATTAAATAATCATTAAATAATGATTATTGGAAGACTAAAACTAAGTAAAGTTTTGATGAATCTTTAATTAGATTGAAATGTGATAATTTAAATTATCAAATTTGGGAAATGATCGAGAATGGAGTATCACCAGTTTTACTCCAGGCGATAGTCAAATCTTTAATTAGATTTGAACGTGAAATGGTAATTAAAATTTACCAATAACAGCATGGTGTTAGATTGGAGTATTACCATTTGTGCTCCATTGAATGAATAGGTTGGGATTGGGAAATTAAACAAATGATTACATCGGTATGGCTCGTTAATCCCGACTAGTTGGATAAAGCTAAATTTGGTTTAGAATTGAAAAGATAACGAAATCTTTTGAAAAGGAAGATTAAAGAATAAATTTAAAAGAATTTATCTTTGATTAAATTAATGGGAACTTTTCCCTAAAGATTGAATATTTGAATAAAAGAATATTCTGGAATTCAATGAGGCGTATATTGTGTTTTTGTAGCACTTGTTTATAATATACGTGAGTTATTCGAAAAGGCCGGGTTTATACCCATTCTGAATAAGTGACTCGACGATAAGTCGAGGATGAAGACGGTGGTTGATGACCGTAGGTCTTAGCATCGTTTGGATGATTACTAATGTCTTGATTGGGCTGTACACCCAAGACAAGGTAATAAATGGTGATCGTCCAGACGTACTTGGAGATCGACCGGATATGTGAGGCCTCTCTCCTATATTGAACATATGAGACGAGGAATAAGGTGCCTCCAGTTCCACTCAGACCCGAAATGAATTTGTAAATGGATGTGTGCCTGCCATTGAATTTCGTTATGTGTTGATTGATTTTTATTAAATATATATCTGTTTGGTGGTGGAGAATTTATTCTCTTGCTTAACACCTTTCTCTGAGACGAACAAGCTCAGAGATTATATATCAATAGACATCAGTTGCAAGGCATGAATTTCCTATGTGGCATGCTGAGATGCAAATGATCAAGGCTTCTGTTGAAAAGCAGAGTCTTATGGTTGATGATCAAAGCACATTTATAAATAGCATAGCTTTGTGTAGCGTTAATTTGCGAGCTTCACACCCCAGTATGAACCAGAAACTGGATGAAGGGCGGCAGAGAGGACATGCGTTTCTTTCTAGCTAGGAGTGGTGTCATGGTATGGAGCCCGGACATTTTACTTATGTGGATGTTACATATTATTTGATGGATAACGAGGTACCTCGGATATATCGGTCATTATGGGGCTGATGGTTGACATGGTCGACATATTGTCCGGATTTACGCCCCATAGGGCGGCGAAACTTATTGTTCAGGGATTATTAATCCACTTAGTGTGGACCGGCCCTACATTTTCCTAGGTACAGTTGCGACTGTATCCTTAGACATAGGCTAGATTGTCTCGAATTTGGTAAGGACGATCCCTTTCCTTGGTTCATAGATGGAATCTAATTTCCAATATGTGACATTTCGGTTTTGATTGTAGATCCTAGAATGGCAACATGATATATGGTACCCATGCCGTCTATGATTGATACGTTTATATTTGAAGTTGTTTTATACACTATGCACTTATAATAGTATCAGATGATTTGTTTTAAACGTACCAAGCATATGTGGCTACTATAAGGGAAAACTCTATCCTCCGGCTTGCGTTGCATTGTGTGATGGGACCTGAGTCTTATAATAGCTTCATTTTTCCAAAAAGCATTGCGCTGCTTGTTATATGCATTGGTATTCTTGGGAGGAAACCCATTCCGTGTTATACGGCATGGTCCCTTGATTTACATTATTTTTAAAGTAAAGTTTTAAATAACTGTTTCAGTTGGTATCAGAGCTTTTGTTTACAGAGCTCGAGAATAAGACACATTAGAACCGAATGAAAGAATTCATCAGAGATTGGATTAGTAATATCCAATAAGAATGACTCGTTAGAGATAAGATCAGTAGTATCCTAGAATGAGTTAAAAGAGTATTATTTATTAAAAAAATTATTTTTGAAAATTTAATCTAATTATATGTATTTGAGTATATTTTTATTTTATTTGGGGGCAATCGAGTATATGAAGATTTTGCATATACGCGTCATGAACGTATATTCATAGTCTTAAATATACTGGATAGATATAGAATCACACTCTAGTCGCCTGGAGATAATTCTGAAGATAGCAATCGCATCATCAGTATTTATTTTCGAGTTTCGAAAGTGGGATATCTATATGATTCCAATCGACTTGTGTGAGAACCAAAACTAGATAAGTTCTATTGTTTGTGATTTGACACTAAGAATATGATTTTTGAATATATATAAAAGAACATGTTTGAAAAGCTAATGAACCAATTGATTGCTGGTTGTGTTGTTTGATTATTAGTTTAACTAATAAGAACCAATATGATAATGGAAAGTAAATTTAGCCAAACATTGAACTGAACTGAAAATTGGTTAGAATTGCATACATATACATATATATTTATGAACTGGACATAGCAAGGAAGCTAAGAAGAGGAATAAAATTGTATGCCCAACAAGTAGGTACATATTTACCATTTTCTTGGGTTTTGATGATTTTATGAGCCAATTTGCTAGTTGCTTGGCTTTTCCTTTTTCTTTTGGATTGATGAGGGCCCTGCGAGGCCAGTTGTTGTTTTAAAGGTCTCCCCATACAAAGGAGGTTATGTTGAAATTTTCCAAAAATTTAGGGTGCCAGCCAAATTTTTGAAAAATTTGAAAATTCTTAGAAACTGAAAAGTTGATGAATCAAAGCCAGAATGAAAGTTGAGTTGATTGGTTAAACAACTTTCAGATTCGTTCCTTTTCAAGGACGAAAAGATTTTATGTGGGGAGATTGTAACAACCTGGATTTTTCAGAACCAATTTAAAATTTTTATTTTGGCAATTTTAATGGATTTTTAATATTTTAAATAATAATAACTAAAAAATTATTTTAATCGAAATTAGAATGAATAAATTTATTTTAATTATATAACGAGCCTGAAATGGCGCGGTAGTTTGAAAATTCGATTTTAAATTTCAAATGAATGTACATAATTCAAAATAAATCGGATTTCAGTAAAACCAAAAATATTTGAATCTATTTAATTATATATTTCTAACGAATGTGGAAAATCCAGATTTCATAACGGGAATAAAAAGTTATGTCCAGTTTAAAATTTTAAACAATCGCTATGGAATTTAATATATATAGTCCTTAAAAATAGCCATTTTGCAAATGACCTCCGTTTTCGATGAAACCACTTTTATTGGATCCGGAGTGTCGAATTATTGCTAAATTCCAATTTTCAGAATTTTTAGAATTAATATGTGAGCGTGGCGAATTTAAACGTGTTTGATAATTTCAGTTTGAATTTAATCAACTGGAAAATGACCATTTTTCAAACGGTCTCCAAATTCGATGAAATTAGTTTTGTTAGGACTGTACCATCAAAACATAGCTAGATTTATTTTTCTGGAATTTTTGGAGTCAGTATGTGGCCCCGGTAAATTAAAATGTACGTTGAAATCAATTTTGAACATTATATTAATTTATATTTTAATTTTGATGAAAACTAATCGTAACAGTCAGATCAACTTACGGGACATATCCTATTATGTCCGTAATGGGGGTAATTCGCTAGGGACGACAGTCAGTGGGTTCGGTTTGGGGTTAAAATGAAAAAGTAACTTTTTGGAATTTAGAATAATTAAATAATTAAATTATATTACCTACCTCCTCTCTCTCTATCTCTCTCAAAGTAACAGAAGAAAATAAAAAAAATCGATCGAAGCAAATCCCGTCGCCCAGCTCCCCTCCGCCTACAGCAACCACCGAGACCGCCCCAACACACACAAGCGACGCGCCGCACCCCCTTCCTCCCCTCTCTCTCTCTCTCCTCTTTCCCCTATGCGAAGAAAGCAGCCCCAAAACCCCTCTAACCTGCACCCCAGCCTCCGTAGGGCCCACCGCCCCCTAGCCTGACCTCACCCGCTGCCCCCGTTAGCCATCACCTGCCGCCTGTGGGGGCCCCTCTCAAAAAAACCCAAATTTTACCATTTTCAAAGTTTGCAAATAACCCCATGTTCCCTCCTCCGCCACGTCAGACGCAGCCCTAGGTGGCGATGGCCAGTTCGATGTCCAGAAATGATATACAGTGAGTTTTATTTATTTATTTTACTTTAATTTAATTTAAATAATATTGTTAAAAATCTGATTTTTATATAATAACTTGAAATAAAAATGTGATTTTTATTATATGGATAGCAGTATAAAAGTTTGATTTTTATTATATGAATATCATTATAAAAATATGATTTTTACATATGTAGTAGCGGTATAAAATTGTGATTTTAATATATATAGCAGCGTTGTAAGAATATGATATATATATATATATAACAAATATGATTTTTATATATGTAGTAGGAGTATAAGAATGTGATTTTTATATATAGCGTTGTTTTAAAAATAGGATTTTTAATATATGTAAAGCGATTTAAAAAAACTAAAAAGTTTAATATATATAACATTGATTAAAAATTTGATTTTTTTGGTATATATAGCATTGTATTAAAAATGCGATTTTTGTATATATGAAGCATTACTAAAATGTGATTTTTATAACCGCGTGAAACAGATTGCACTAGAACCACGGTGAAGTACACTACGCACTGGAAACAAATCCAAATCATTCAATTAAGAATGACAGAGTGGAATCCAAAGGTGAGAACTCCTTCTCACTCAATTTATTTTACAACTAAAAATATTCTAGGATGCAAACGGGGCTTATAAGCCCCCGACACTATTTAATGTACAAACCATGTTGTTTGATTTGAATTATATGGAGTTCAAAACTCGAATTCGCACAATCACATAAATTGAAAGCGATGTATGGATATTACCGACACACGGATTCCATACTTCGCGAATAACCACTTATGGCACCATAAATGGCATTGGGGTAGTTGAGTATTTATTTATTTTGATGTTCTATGTGATTTGATTATGATTGTGAAAATTGATTTATTTATTTAGATTTGGTTTGGATGTGAATTGGATTGAATTTGGTTTGTGTATGGCGCAAGCCAGTATTAGGCGAGGGATAAGGCTAGACCTTATTCCGGTTCTAGTCTCGTGTCGTTATGCTGCCGAAATTTTCTAAAAAGTGTTAGAAAAATTTAGTTAGATGAAAATATTATTTTTAGCTTATAACTGCGATAAGTAAAATTATTATTGGGTATTTAAAAATAAGTTTACACATCCATTTACAAGTCGAACGACTTGTTTATGCTCGCCTATTTTTGTGATATCGATTGGGACGATAATTTTACGCATTGCCCAACTGCACAAATGATATTCAGTATTTGTGGGTTGAAACACCACACGGGTATTGGGATGATGTTTGACGTACACTAATCCAATTGTTTAGTTGTATGTCAATCGATTGGTTGACAGACTGTTGTAAGTGTTAATTATTTATATTTAATGCTTATGCAGTTGTGTAACGCAGTCTGGATGAAGGTTAATTGTTTATAATTGTTGTTATATATCTATGTGTATGAAATCCATATAAATAATATTATATGGTAATTGACTGTGTATGATTCCAATTCGAAAATAGCGAATATTTTAAAATAACGAATATTTTAAAATGAAAAATATTTTAAAATAATATTCTGTAAACGATAAAAATATGATTTTGATGTCTGATTTGGGATGGACATGAAAATATTGAAATGTGTAAAGCCTTGTTATTTAGATTTGCGCCATTTTGACGCAAACGATATTTATATCGATTTTATTCATTTATATAATGAATATCGAAGGGGAAATAATTTCAAAATAGAATATTGTGAAAATATTATCATTTATATATTATAATGATTAGGAGGATTCAATTTTGATTTAAAATTGAAGCGAAGGTGGGAATCAAATTTATAAAATACATTTTGAATGGAATATATATTATATATATTATTATATATAATATAATGGCCTGAATAGAACGCACCGTGACAATTCGCGAATTTTTACCATTGACTTCGAATGGACATTATAAGAGATTGAAATCTAATGGTTGGATTTGGAATTAATTACAAACCAAATTTGGAAAAGGTCGCTGTAAGTGTAGTTCGATGACCGTTTATGGAAATCGATTGAAAGGGCCTTAATAAAATTATTAAAAATATTAATTATTTGTGTAAAATCATAATAAATGATCTGGAAAGAATTTGAATGAAAAATTCCACATTTCTAAAGATAAAAATGTATTTTTATCAAAATGAACTAGTTATTAACTAGAATTGAAATCCAATAATTTTTAAATAAAACATATTGGATTTGTGAAAGGTTTTAATATAACTAGAAATTTCCAATGAACAAATTGAAATGGATTTGGAATGGAAATAATCTTCGGAATATTTCGATATTGGATTCCGTAATTGTACGGATATTATTATGGGAATTTGGAAGATATATATATATATCGTTATTTCCAATACGATATTTGTTGGTTTCAAAATTTGATATTGAATATAATGCGATATAATTTCTATTCAGAGCCTTGTATTTAATATCAAATGAGTTTTTGGGTTTGTTATGAACGGTGTCTTTACTAACACTGTACTTACACCCAGTTGAAGAAGGAATAAATCTTTTAATTAAGATTTAGTGAAGTTTACCAATTAATTAATATTTAATTGGAATTGAATAAAAGAATTGTATTTTTCGGTTTATAATAAACGATGTTTTAAACGATATTTGTTCTTTAACCCGATTAACCGTGAAATGTAATTTGTAATTTATAAATCTTTTATTAAGATTTTATGGAAATTTTTCCAAAGTAAAATTTTCCAATTTAATATATTAAATTGGAATTGAATGGAATTCGATTTGGTAATAATCGAAGTAAGCTTCTGTGGAGGAAGGCTGTTAATGTATATGAAATTTAAAAGACTTTGTCGTAATTCCATCTATATTATTAGTCGGATGCGGAAATTGATATCGATTATATATATTGATCTGTTTTTCTGTGTAGATTCCATAATTAGATGAAATGTGATTTTGAGTTTATCGTGAACTTTGTTTTAAATGACATGGGTTCTTTAACCCAGTTAAAGAAATTATTACATGTCTAACATTGTATTTCGAACTGTATTGGTGATCTCTGCTAAATATATATATTTGTTTGGTGGCGGAGAATTTATTCTCTTGCTTAACACCCTTCTCTCGGACGTGTGAGCTTAGAGGTTATATATCGGCAGAAATCAATAGTACAGTGTAGATCGTCGATGCGGCATGTTTGATTTCCCAAAGTTAAATAATCATTAAATAATGATTGTTGGTAGATTAAAACGAAGTAAAGTTTTAATGAATCTTTAATTAGATTGAAATGTGATAATTTAAATTATCAAATTTGGGAAATGATCGAAAATGGAGTATCACCAGTTTTACTCTAGGCGATAGTCAAATCTTAAATTAGATTTGAAGTGAAATAGTAATTAAAATTTACCGATACCACCGTAGTGTTAGATATGGTGTATTACTAGTTTTTCTCCATTGGACGAACATGTTGGAATTGGGAAATTAAACAAATGATTACATCGGTATGGCTCGTTAAACCCGACTAGTTGGATAAACCTTAATTTGGTTTAGAATCGAAAAGATAATGAAATCTTTTGAAATGATATCCAAAGGAAGATTAAAGAATAAATTTAAAAGAATTTACCTTTGATAAAATTAATGCGAACATTTCCATAAAGATATGAATATTTGAATAAAAGAATATTATGGATCGGAATGAGGTATACATTGTATTTGTGTAGCACTTTTTTATAAAATATGCGAGTTATTCGGAAATGTCCGGTTTATACCCATTCTAAATAACTGATTCAATGATAAGTCGACGACGAAGATGGTGGTTGAAGACCAGAGGTCTTCACATTGTTTGGATGATTACTAATGTCTTGATTGGGTTGTACACCCAAGACAAGGTAGTAAGTGGTGATCGTCCAAACGTACCTGGAGATCGACCGGATATGTGAGGACCTCTCTCCTGTATTGGACATAGGAGACGAGGAATAAGGTGCCTTCGGTTTCGTTTAGACCCAGAATGAACTTGTAAATGGATGTGTGTCTGCCATTAGATTTCGTTGAGTTGATTGATTTCTATTAAATATATATCTGTTCGGTGGCGGAGAATTTATTCTCTTCCTTAACACCCTTCTTTAAGACGTACGAGCTCAGAGGTTATATATCGATAGACATCAGTCGCATGGCGTGAATTGCCTGTGTGGCATGCTGAGATGCAAATGATCAAGGCTTTTGTTGTAAAGTAGAGTCTTATGGTTGATGATCAAAGCACGACTTTAAATAGCATATCTTTGTGTAGAGTTAATCCGCGAGCTTCACACCCAGGTATGAACTAGAAACGGCATGAAGGACGGGAGTGAGGACATGCGTTTCTTTCTAGCTAGAATGGTGTCATGGTATGGAGCCTAGACATTTTACTCATGTGGATGTTGCATATTATCTGATGGATAGCAAGGTACCTCAGATATATCGGTCACTACGGGGCCGATTGTTGACATGGTCGACATACTGACCAGACTTACGCCCCATAGGGTGGGGAAACGTATTGTTCAGGGATTATTAATCCACTTAGTGTGGAGCGGTCCTGAATTTTCCTAGGTGTAGTTGCGACTGTATCCCGAGACATGGCTTAGATTGTCTTGAATTCTATAAGGACAATCCCTTGCCTTGGTTCGTAGATGGAATCCAATTTCCAATACGTAACATTTCGATTTTGATTGTAGTGCCTAGTATGGCGACATGATATATGGTACCCATGTCATCTATGATTGATACATTTGTATTTGAAGTTGTTTTATACACTATGCACTTATAATAGTATCAAATGATTTGTTTTAAATGTACCAATCATGTTTGGCTATTATGAGGGAAAACTCTATCCTCCAGCTTGTGTTGCATTGTGTGATAGGACCTAAGTCCTATAATAGCTTCATTTTTCCAAAAAGCATTGTGTTGTTTTTTATATGCACTAGTATTCTTAGGAGGAAACCGATTCCGTGTTATACGGCGTGGTCCTTTGATTTACTTTATTTTTAAAGTAAAGTTTCAAAAAACTGTTTTAGTTCTCACACCAGTACCATGACTGACCTAGAGTTTATTGTTTTATCCTGAACTCTAGGTGCCCCTATTTTCCACACGGGCAGCTAGTACTTAGGTTTTGTAGATATTATATTCAAAGGATCCTGGATTTACAGCTGGAACAATACTCGGAAAGCTCTGTATCCATGTACTTCTTTCAGTTGTGTTTTGCATTATTTCCGCTGCATTGTAATTTGTAAATCTATTATGTTTATCAAATGTATATTATTTATTCATACTCTGGTATATTCTTGTACTTTGATGTAAATTGTTGTAATAGCAATGAAATGTTCTTCTATTTGTGTCCTGATTTGTCATGTTCTCAACTCAATCCGGGCTTTCCCTTACGGGTGAGTTCGAGCTGTTTCATTACCTCCATTGGGTCCAATCGTTAAAATAATGATTTGGTTCTTCGGTGAAGTTAAACAATGTTTAATTTCATCGATTCAATCAATATACAAATATATAATTAACAAACAATCAACGATTAGTAACTATAGCACACAAATAAAAACCCGGTTTATATAAAATATAAGTAGGAATAATTGAGTGAGTTTAATTCACTTTGATTTGATTCGTTGAAACGGTTTGGTTACAGTTAAATTTAACAGTCATTTAATTTAACTGTAAATTCCATTTGCTTCCCATTCTATTCAAATCTATTCCATAACAGTTCTAGAACATTGTGTTCTTCGATACGGTTCCTTTGCATCATGCTTCGTTTAATTCTGTTCATCAAATTAAAAGTTATACATGATTAAGTATACAATTTTTAATTTCATAATTAATCCTTAATTTTATAATTTTATTTAAACTAATTACTTTTATAATTAAAGGAATATCGACCGATCAGATTTCCTTTCTTCCTGCTCGCTCAAACAATCTGCCCAAACCAAGTTTTGACACTTCTCATTGTTCAAATCATATTCCCATATTCGTATGTATGTCAATCGCACTTCTTCTACTTCATAAAGAAAACCGATCTGTACTTAGCTTCTCCCCTCGCTGCTATTCATATACATACATGCCTTACTCCATATTTCCATGTTTTCACTACAAGAAAAACAACATTTAGCAGCGGCAGAATCCGCTGCTAATCCGTCACTATATCGGCTTTAGCGACGGATTTCCCTGCATAACACGTTGGTCGGTAAAAACCATGACAGTAATTGTGTTAGATTTAGTGATGGAATATAGCATGAGTTTTCCGACAAATTTCCGTCATTTTACTATTTATATAATAAAAATATAATTTTATTTATTAATTTAATTTTAATTTATTTACTGACATTTTAGCGGTGAAAAAGTTTTTTTTTTTTGAAATTATTGTTTATAATTATTCGTTGATAAACCCTTGCAAGATAGCAATGGATTTGCAATAAATAATTTTTATTTAAAAAACTTTTGTCGGCAATCTGTCGCTATTCCCCTCCTGATCTATATATATAAGCACGCATACGTAGATGTAATTAATATTAAAAAATGTCACGCGCAAGCTTTTTTGAATTTACGAACTTGAAATGCACAAAAAAGGAAGATCTATATGTTTTTATGTATACGCATTCACAAATCATCCATCTGTCTATCGAATAGTTCCAATATTATATCATACGATTAACGTTGGATTAATTACAAACAGACTAGTTCTCACTCCATACATTAAAGTTTATATTGATGCTTTGTCCAATGGCATTTATGGGAAGTACAAACTACAAGTCTAAGTCCCCAAATACATGTGTACGCCACCAACTTCTTCGATGGTTTCAATGTTCTTTCATTTACATATCTTCCATGCTCACCTTTCCTCCTTCCATGACTTCTTGCACCTGCAACATTATTCATCGCATATAAGTTTAAAAGACAGTAAAATTAAGGTAAACATGTAACAGCGGACTATCACAATGTGGTGTTGTACTAAAAGAGATACCAACCACTGATAAACAGTACCCAATGAGAAACTTAAAATGATATAATGGTAATTTCAATAGGATCATAAAATCTTACGTTATTAGTAGAGAGTAAATTTAAGACAAAATAAAGGTTCATATAACTTAATATAACAGCAAATAATTATCTAAACCTCGGAAACTTGCATACTGGCACTATCAAAGGTTCGTTGTACACCTCAAACATAAAATTTTGTGTGTACACATTGAAACAAAATTCACAATGATGATGGGAAGTTGAACTGGAAAATTGTGGATAGCATGATAACAAATTTCACACTATTGATGAGTTGATGAATAGGATAACAAAATTCGTTTTCAAAACAGTAATAAATTAACGAATAGGATGATAATAATTCTTTCTTTTTCTTTTCAATATAGACTAACAATGGATAATCAAAATGGCAATAAAATATGGTGTTACATATCATGCCTCGCTGCTGCATGCATCCAGGCTACAATCCCAGAGTAAAGAAAATATTTAAAAAGAAAAAATATTGAAGAAGAAAATGTAAAAGAACCATAACGAACCTAGTAAGTACACACGCTGCATTTGCCTCTTGCTTCGACCCTACATCTCTTCCCGCCATCACCCACTCAACATCGTAACCTTCCAGTCACTCTGTTCTTACCACCCTCCATCTTGAGAACAACCCAGTTGACATGTTGTGCAATCACATGAATCTTTACTCCATTTTATGTAGGAATGTATGCAGAAACAATGGACATCGCATTTAATATGAAAGGTTAATACATAAATAAATGTTATTCGTGAAATATAACATGCTCGATAGCGTTTAACTTAACATCATTACTGAGAACAAAATAAAAATAAAAAAATTCATACTTGCTCATGTTGTTATTTGATTGCAATCTTTATAACGGCATATTCTTCTGTTGTCCCGATTCCAACAATTAAATCTTCACCCTTTATTATCCGACCTAGTTTTTAGTAAAATAGTAAGACTATTGTTGTAGTATGGTATTAAAAAAACTATATTGCAACTGGTTGAAATTATGATTTGTCAATACATTTGATATTTGTTTACTTGGGCACTTATCAGGAATTTATATGTTTCTGTTTGTGAAATGTAACTTTATAAATGAGAGTATGCGCTCATATCCTCCTCCTCATATGCAGGTATTGTGTAAATTTTCAAGTTGTCATGAGACATTTCAAAGAATTTTGGTATTTCATGAAAAGTTCTAGGATAGAAAAAGTCTTTTTGATAAATAATATCGCAGTAGTGTGGTATTGTCATTCAAAGTGCATGCAACCTATTTGATGGAGAACAATATGAATTCATGTGAAAGTAATGAATTGAGAACAACTAGTTACTTTAGTAAATTAAAATGTCAACAAACAAACAATATGTTAATAAACATAAAACACAACCAATAACGTAAATGTTCACCAAACATTCCTAATCAGAACTAAAAACCTCAAAATATTGCTGTAGATTCCAAACTAATCAAAATATAATCAAATTCAACCGTTATACACTCAAAGATGTTAAAGTGTGGTTTATTCAGTAAATTTCATATGAGTATTATTAGGAAACATAGAATCACTAATGCAGTCTCCTTTTTTTTAAGGCATAATATTATCATACCAGACATCATTCTCCTCACAGGTTTTCAGTCTTTCAATTCAACATATATAAATTGAATGTTCATGCCATACTCATGGACGAAAATGCATCCTACATTTCTACATTTTCTTATGTCAAAGCAAAATTCAGATTGTAAACTGTATACTGTTATATATATACACCCATAAAAAAAACTTAAGTCTCATTAAACCAGTCAAAATCAAATTGACGTTCACAATTTAATTGAAACACCATGCCATACTTTCATCATCATACTAGACTAAAAAAGTTAACTGAAACAAGGTGATTAAGGGAGCTACTAGTTTTGGCAAATTCCACAAAGCCTCCTCGCGAATTCTTTTAGTTCATCATCAAATTTATTTAGTTATTAACGACACGTTTATCTTTAAAAATTTCCGTAACAAAGCACATACTGACTGACATCAATAAAACGTCGAAAAGCATAAGCATACAAAGGAAGTTATCTATGAAATGTCTCTTAAATGACCTCATACCTTCTTTGTCACATTGAAAGTAAACTCGGGGACTTACAGGATCAACTGTGCTCTATTGTGCAAGTAACAATATCAATAAATCATCTAAAGTTAGAAGAAGATCAGGGCACACGAGGAAAAAGTGAGCTCATTCCAGCGATGTCCAAGGCAGATCCCGATAAGCTGATGACCAAAGCCGAGAAACTAACATAACTCAGCTTTACTAGATGGTCCGCTAATTGGAAGGCTGCAACAATTTTCTATGAGCAAGCTGAGTTTTGCACAATAACGAAAAAGCCAAATCAACATTTGAGATGGCTTGAAAGGGCAAGAAATGATACAATCTCCTTGGGATGCTGCTAAACATATGGAGTCAGCTGCTACTTTAGCAAAGGAACTTCAGAGATGGAATGAAGTCGCCGACCATTTTAGAAGAGCATCTGAACCTTGTAGCAAATGTGGTAGATCATAACCTGCACCTGATGCTCTTGCTAAAGCTGCACGTGCTCTAGAAGACGTTGAGCACGAACAAGCTGTTCAGTTCTATGCCGATGCATGTGCTATTTGGAAGAAGATGGAAAGGAGCAGACTGCTTTTGATTTACACCGTGCTGCCACTGGCATTTACATTAAAATTGAGAACTTCATATATGTTGAGACTAGGGCTAGCTGCCAATAAATGCAATGCTGTCAGTATCCAATGCAAGGCTTATCTTAGTGCTATCCTCATCTACCTTTATGCAGATGATTTTCAAAAAGGTCAGAAATGCTACTGCGATAGTTCGCAAATTGCAGGCTTCCTTAATACTGATCAGAGCCATTTTGTAAGTAAAATGCTTTCTCCTTATGAAGAAGGTGACATCGATGAAATTAGACACATTGCTCAGTCAAGCACCATCTCTCATCTCGATCATTCGATCATCAGGCTGGCAAGGAAGCTACCAACAGGGGATTTGAGTAATATAAAAAGAGAATGAAAATACAGCAATAAGGAAGAATTAGATGAGGATGATCTCACTTGAGGCTTCTATTCAAACAGTTAATTACCTACGGAGTGTAATTATTTTGTCATAAGGTTTACTGTTTCATTTGTTTGGTTTGAATGTCACAGCTTGGATGTAATGATGCATGTTAAAAGTTACTCTTATCAATGGTAACATGCTTGTGAAAAAAAGTCACAGTATCAATTCCTAAGACTATCCAGTTTTGAAATAATACATGTAGATGGAAGAAGGGATGATTAAAGCAGTGATCTTATTCTCTATTTTCTCAACAGTCACACGAGCATCTCCTATACTATAAAATCACATGAATTTTTTTAGAAAGGGGAAAAGAAAAAATGCTTTCTTTCCATTAGCTTATCATTCAAGTAACTCCCAAATGTTTGAAAATCGAAGTCGAAAGACTCTAAATCATATTCCAAGAAAGTCAAATAAATCGCTTTAGTTGAGCAAAAAGAAGAGCAGAAGGTTAAAACATACTGAATCTAGAATTTGCAAACTAGTTACATAGCTCCTTCATCCCATCCGCGACATCTAAACTTACAAGATCTGGTACTTCAACGACGAACATGATGAAACTTGCAGTTTAATTTTAGATCTAGGATCCGACTGGATATCAGACCATGCAAGGAAGTTCAAAAATGGAGAAGGACTGGCTGGGAGTTATCATGATGCTCGATCGAATGGCAGTGAAAAGGAGAAACGAAAACTATTAAAATTAGGGATTTGATTTTGCTAATGAAAATTTCATTTCAATTTAATCTGACGAATTTACTGAATTATGTTTATAGAGAATGGTCTGTGAAAAAGGGCAAAGATTGATGACGTGGAGACTTTTGAAACGTAAGACTGGATTTAGATGAAAGGACCATGGTTCATTTGCCCGGGAGAAGTGGATTGATAAGCTACTACATTATTGGTTACATGAAGGCAGTCGTCCTAACGGCGTCTTAGAATCTAGTAACGTCGCTGTTGCATAGGTAACTTTTCCGCCTTTGTCCCGTCTAAAAAATTTCCATATGAAGTCACAAAAGCATAAGTAAATATTGATGGCTTAGTTACGCCTTAATAACATCCAATACTTTTAATGACGCCATTCTGTCAACGTGTCACTACGGCGTCACTAATTGACATCAGAAATGTGCCCTCTTTCTAGTAGTGTACGCACAAAAAAGCACAAACTCTCTGTTGCAAGCAATCGTCGCGAGATCATGTTTTGGTACAGAGCCTGTACAAACTCAGTACCAACACTCACCACTAACAGACACGCACCGGCCACCAAAAGACACTTCAATCTATCATTTTTTGGGATAAATTAATGGAGCTAATCCTAAATTAATGGATAAATTAATGGAATAATAATTTTTCTTCCTTGAATCAGATCCACAAAAAATATGACTTTGTCACTGCAAAAGCAATACACCACACCAAAAGCTCACTTGACAAGTCAACAAACCCAAAGAACTGTTTCAAACCTCAACCAGTAAGAAGATACGAGCTAGACCAACCGACCGCAAGATGAAAGAAACAACAAACTAGATCAACAACGAAACACTTACCAACACGTTGCCTGAGCAATCCACAACTCAATAGAGTCTGCCTTTTGGTTCGCTAATCAGATCTGACACTCGGTGTTATCAAAAAAGGGTCGCGAGCTACCTCATAGTTCTTACTGGACGAATTGAAGAGCAGATGCAAAAACAAGCATGAAGTAAGAACTGAATCTGACAGATTAGGGTTAAGGGAAGAGACGTCTAAAGTCCACAACAACGATTACGAAAACTGACCCGGAAGAGAGAAGATGTGAAGACGAAAAAGCGGAGGGAAAGAAATGGCGAGGAGTGTACGAAGAAGGGCAGGGAGCAAGAGCCAAGAAAAGGTTTTCAGTCAGTCGCCATTGAGGGTTTTAACTGATTTTTTTTCGTTGTGCGTTGAATTCATTTTTTTGAATTAGGGATTGGGAAACAGGGGAATTCGATAATCGACTATATGAAATTAATTATTGAACATTAGATATTATTTCATAAGTATTAAATTTTATTATTAATTATTAAATAATTATTATAATAAACAGTTATTTTCATCTCTTGCAAATCTGTTGGAATTCTAATGCAAAATAGCTTCGACAAATATTCGTCGGCATTCCGCCTGTATTTGCAGCGGAAAATAGCGACAGAAATTGTGTCGGTAATTTGACGCAATTTGCAATGGATTAGTGAGGGATGACAGAAGACGACGTTAATAAATAAAAGAAAAAAGTTTGAAAATACAAAAAACCATCCCATGCAAATCACATGGAAATCTGTTGCAAATTAGCGACGAAAATTTCCGCTTCTAAAATCAGTGTTTTCTTGTAGTGTTTCATCTGCTATACCTTACCCACCGTTCATAATTATTCCTAGTGTGCTGCTCTTCATCAGTTCGAATATATCCCATTTTTGCTTGGTCGATTCTACCCAATCGAAATTTCCACGCTGCTTCTTCGTTTTGAAATACTACTACTCTTATCCAACATTTATGTGCCAGAGCCTTTACAGTCTTTGAATCAAAACAAAATCGCACACTACGGTAACACCCATTGTGCTACCTTCATCAATTACTGCGCCAACATGCCCTGATCGGAACATCATCAGAACCTCTTTGAGCGAGCGCCAGCGCTGCCTTGACCATTGCGCCGAGTCTCGAGCCACACAGCTTCCCCCATCGCTTGAAGTCACCCATGAACTGGAATGACAAACGGGTGAGATTCCGGCTGCTAGGGCTAGCCAATTCATACCTCCACCATCGAAATCAAAATACTCATGGAGTTGATCGATTTTGTTGAAGAGAGTTTTGTAAACCACTGGAAGGATTACGAGAAAATGTGGGGGAATGTTGAAATGTTCTGGCCGTTAAAAATGGTAGAGGCAGCACAAATTTACAGTTGGCCAGGCTGAGATCATATGGAAAAGTTCCTTTATAACTCATATATGTGAATCGAAACAAGTTTAAATTTCTCAGGGTCACTTAATAACTCCAAAAATCTTGAAAATTGGAATACTACAATAATAAATCATTACGAATCTAATAAAATTAATTGTGTTAAATTTGGAGTTCATTAGAAAATCCATTATTATAAATATCCAATTTAAATCGACAGAACTAATAAATAAAAACAGAGGCGTTTACCGCTACGTTGTCATGTACGGCATCGGTTTGCCATGAAATTTGGTTTCCTACAACAATTTAACGTTATTTTTCCAATGAAACTAATTTCATCGAAAACCGAGGCTGTTTCAAAATGGTCATTCTTTATGCTTCTATAATATCGATTAAAATATTATATAAATTCCAAAATTATCTAATTAATTAATATTAAACTATTGTTAGCATATTTATCCAAATGGAATGATATATACAACTTCAAAAATAACCAATATGGATTATATAACTCAACATTATGAGATTTCAAGTTAAACGATATCCAAATTATACTAAAACCCTTTTAAATTAATTAAATAAACGCTATTGTTTATTAACGATTTCCATAGCGACTATTTTTAAATTTGAATTGGACATAACTAACAATCTATAATATGAAATCTAGATTTTTCTCTTTCTTTAGAAAATTAAAATCAACAAGATTCAAACGTTTCTATTTCATAGAAAACCGAATTATATCGGATCTTGTACATTCAAATGAAGTTCAAAACTCAATATAATGAACTACCGCGCCATTACGAGCTCGTACATAATTAATTATAAACTTAATGTTCAAACTTCGTTTTAATAAACGAATTTAATATTCAAAACCATTAATATTCCAAATACAATATTTAAAATAATAAAATAAATTAAATATTTGACGGTAAAAAATACCGGATATTACATACTAAGTGTTATACAACTCCATAAAAGATTACACACATTTTAAGTCTAATTTGTTCCTTTTGTCTTTTTTAAATTTAGATGTACAAACTAGATAAATACATTGTAATGTATATGAAATATGAATTTTATCTTGTTTGAATGTTGTTTGGCCTTCGAATGAATGGTTATTCCAAATAATGAAAAATGGTTATAGATTTTGAAAATTAAGATCAACACTTCGATTTTATTTACTATTTTATTATGTGATGATCTTCCCTTTCGGATCGTTTAAGTCAATATATAATAAAACCAACTCAAATCGTTTGAAACAACTGATTGTTATTGCTACGGGGATAAATATAATATAATTACATAATCTCAGTAAGATCCTAGACATAGAAAAGCAGAATATCTCGCAGTGGAATAAATAAAATACAATAGTATTTTATTAAGCTACTAAATACAAAATATCAAAATTTATACATAATATCAGTGTCACATGATCAAATACAATGAAAGTTTAAATACAATGAATTTGTAGTACAATTGACTAGAATGGAAACAACTAAAACAAGTAGATAGAGATGAGTTCTTCAACAAGTCTCCAACTCCAAAAGATGAAATTTCAATACTATAATACCCGGTCTAACCCAAACATAAAGTAAACAAAACATTCGAATCAGGACAAATATTCTTAGAAAAGTGAATCAACTCGAGTGAAATATTCAATTAAAATGAATCAACAACTTAAACAATGTTTGGGACCACCATCTTTTGAAGATTGTGTAACGACCCGATGAGAGATTCGATGCCCGAATTCCGACAATAATACACATATCCCATATTACTGGCCATAACTCTAGTACCAAAACACCAAATAGTTATTTGAAAGAATTTAGAGGGTGAGATAAGAAAGAAAGAAATTTTAGAATAAAAGAAGAAGGAGAACCAACACATAATCAGAGTTTCACATTGCAGCAGAATAAAATATAATATAGAAATAAATTTTTATTGAGAGCTTGAAATAAAACTTACAATCAACAGAGTACATCAACACATCTGGACAGTTATATAACCTGTCCTCATATACAGCACACAACAGAAACACAACTATATAATATCATACGTTTGAGCTCTTCCGACTCGTATCTTCACTGCATATGATAACCTGAACCTGTACAACCCGGTCTTATCTGAGCATTACAAACGTCGGATCAGTCTGGTGAAGTAGAGTGAGAGAAACTCCCTAAGTTTATGGATAACATCCAACTTGGTTTTAAAGTTAAAATCTTTTCGAAATTAAGGATAATCTTAAGACCAAATTCATACATAAATACGGAAAGTTTTTACCTTACGATAACCCAAATCGAATTTAAAATCAATACTTTTCTGATATTATGATAATGTCTAAATCAAGTAAATAGCAATCTAGCAGAACACTTGCATCTCAAGCTCTACAAACGTAGTATACAATCAAAACCACGGGCTCTTATTGGAGAATGGATTTCCATGGCAAGGTATAGGCAACCGCCTTCCGACAATGTACCTCCGGAGATGAATACATTGGGGTTCAACAAGAATATCTTGCAACCTGGCTAAACATGACCGACTCCTTTCTCTTGAGAGTAGCGAATATATCGTTACCATGGTTGGGGGCCAGCCAACCGCCAAAAGCATACAAAAATAAATGGACAAACGAAGGCATTTAATTTCTCCAGATCAGGTAATGATATACCATTTCAATGGGTGTGACCCACATAGCCATGCGACCTACCCGATTTTATGCCATTTCCCGATTGATGAGGATAGAGGTTAAGTTTATCCTTTAGAACAACACATCTCCATCTACTTTGAATGCCACATCGTTAGATTCGCCAGATATCACAAATTTTTATTTCCACAAAGGTACTCTGAGCGTTAAGCTAAGGGAAGGTGAATTGCCATCTCCGCCACCAATAGAGATACGTTTGAAGAAATCAATATACGTGATCCCTTTGGAAATACTTTGTCAGACACTCGTCCATACAAATCATCCAGGAACCGAATGAGCCGAAGGCCCCTCCTACCACATCCTATATAGTTATCACCCTAAGGATCAGTAACGAGTAGTCCTTGCAATACGAAGCTTTCACTCAAGATAGAATCACTACCGAAATATCTCTAGGAGCTAACCAGAGAAATTCAACAAGTAGTTCTTCCGCTTATGAAGTTCCACAGTCTTCAATGCTCTATCTTCAATCAACATCTTCACGTGTTTGCTAGTTTGGAATGGTTTTCGAATATAAGTTCATTCCCGATCTTTTCGTACCAACAAGCATATATGTCAAATTTGATAGTCGGTTATTTAACTGTCAAATAAATAGTCATGAAATAAAAATGAGTTTACTGGTTCAATACCAACATTACATGGCCTTTTTAATTAAACAATTAATTAATGGTTAATAAATCTTTAAAATATCTCAGTATTTTTAACAAAGCATTTACTTCTTATTTTATTTTAAGAGTATCGCAAAACTATTTTTATTTTAGTACTTAGGAAAATATCCTATAATCGTATCCAATTATCGTTTCAAAACATCTGCTACATCATTATGCACTATCTAAATTTGGGAAATCAATTCATCTTATCATCCGTAAAATAATGTTACACGTTTTTTCATTACTTGAAAACAAAAACCAATGCTTATTCTTTTAGAATAAACTAATTCCAATACTCCACTTTTTGTTTCCTTTTACCTTTGGAAATATCATTATATTTTCACACAATCTCATTTTATCACCTTTATTTTGGAAATTCATTATATATATATATAAACACACATACACACATATATATATTCTCAAATCTCCCAATTTCTGTTACTTTGGAAATTTCATTTTATGTCCTCAAATATTTTTATTTCCTTTACTTTGGAGATCTCATTATATATTCATAAATCTTTAAATTAACGTTGCGTTATTATTTCTCATATGGGAATAATGATTTTTATTAACTGTATTCTCATTACAGACTAATTTCATCCTCAGAAAATGTTATGACCTGAATTCGCTAGTCTCCGAGGAGACCAGAGAACAAGGATTGTAATGAGAACACGACAAATCAGAACACAAACAAGAGAATATTTCATTGCTATTACAACAATTTACATCACAGTATAAGAATATAACAGAGTATGAATAAATAATGTACAGCAGAAAATATCAGAGATTTAAATTACATTTAAATACATAACAGCAAAAAAATAATACATAACACAACTAAAAGAAATACATAGATACAAAACTTTCCGAATATAGTTCCAGCTGTAAATCCAAGATCCTGGAAAAGATATATAAACCAAAATTACTAGCTGCCCATTGAGACGACCCGAACTTCCCCGGTCTCCGAAGAGAAGAGAAAGAACGAATTGTTTTGCGAACACGACAAAATAAAATGCAGACGGGAGAACATTTCATTGTATATTACAACAACGCATCAGATTACAAGAATATACAGAGTATAAATCAATATTACACAGAAATATCAGAGATTACAATAAATTACATAGCAGCGGAAAATAATACAATACACAACTAGAAGAGATATACGGATACAAAGCTTTCCGGATATCGTTCCAGCTGTAAACCAGGATCCTGTGAATATAAATCTGCAAAACCAAAACTACTAGCTGCCCGTGTCAAAATAAGGGCACCCAGAGTTTAGGTTAAAATAATAAACTCCAGGTCAGTCATGTGACTGGTGTGAGAACTAAAACAATTATTAATCTTTATTTTTAAAGTTAGGTAAATCAAGGGACCACGCCGTATAACACGGAACGGGTTTCCTCCCAAGAACACCAGTGCATAAAACAACAACGCAATGCTAAATAAAGAAAAATGAAGCTATTATAAGACCCAGGTCCTATCACACAATGCAACGCAAGCCGGGGGATAGGGTTTTCCCTTATAATAGCCAAAGCATGCTTGATACGTTTAAAAACAGATTATTTGATACTACTATAAGTGCATATTGTATAAAACAACTTCAAATCATAAGTATCAATCATAGACGGCATGGGTACCATATATCATGTCGCCATACTAGGCTCTACAAATAAAACCGCAAATGTCACGTATTTGGAAATTGGATTTCCATCCCTGAACCGAGGCAAAAGATAGTCCTCAACCGATTCGAGACTGTCTAGCCCGAGTCTCAGGATCAGAGCTCGAGTGACCCTTGGATCGTCAGGGCCGGTCCACCGATGTGGATTAAAATGCTTGAACACTGCGTTTCCCCGCACTTTGGGGCGTAAATGAGCCAACGAATGGCTCCATCGGACCCGGATCGTCCGATCTAACCGAGGCGCCTCGCAACAGCAACAACCACACAGGTGAAAAGTATATAAATGTCAGGGCTGGTAGGTCACTGACACCACCCTAGCTAGAAGGAAATGCATGCCCTCCCTGAGGTCCTCTCCCGTTTTTGGTTCACAACCGGGGTGCGAGGCTCGCGAATTCATGTTACACAAAGCTATGCCACACAGGTTGTGCTTTGATCATCACCACAAGACTTTTCTTTTCAACAGAAGCCTCGATCAATTGCCACTTAGGCATGCCACACAGGAAATTCACTCTATGCGTTTGATATCCATCAGTATATAACCCCTGAGCTCGTACGTCTCAGAGAAGGGCGTTAAGCAAGAGAATAAATTCACCGCCGCCAAACAGATATATATTTAATAGAAATCAATCACACAGACTAAAATCCAATGCCAGACACACAGTCCATTTACAAGTCCGTTCTGGGTCTGAACGAAACCGGAGGCACCTAGTACCCCGCATATCCATCGATCTCCATGTACGTCTGGACGATCACCAACTGTTTCCATCTTCTTGGGTGTACATCCCAATCAAGATCATTAGTAATCACCCAAACGACGTGAAGACCTCCGGTCTTCAACCACTGTCTTCATCTTCGGCACCACGTCGAATCAGTTATTCAGAATGGGATAAACCCGGTCTTTCTGAATAACTCGCGTATATATTATAAAAGTGTTACACAAACACAACATACGCCTCATTCCACTTCAGAATATTCTTTTTATTCAAATATTCTTATATTTTGGAAAAGGATCCCATTAATTTTATCAAAGATAAATTCTTTAAATTTATTCTTTAATCTCCTTTGAATATCAATTCAAACTAGTCGGGATTAGCGAACCACACCGGAGTAATCATTTATTTTATTTCCCAATCCCAACCTATTTATCCCATGAAGTAAAACTGGTAATACTTCATATCTAACACCACGGTGTTATCGGTAAATTCAATTACCGTTTCACGTTCAAATCTAATTAAAGATTTAACTATCGCCAGGAGCAAAACTGGTGATACTCCATTCTAACACCTTTTCAATCTAATTAAAGATTCATTAAAACTACACTTAGTTTTAATCGTTAACTGGGTTAAAGAATCAGTGTCATTTAAAACACGGTTCACGATAAACCCAAAATCACATTCCATTAATTATCGGATTAAAGAACGAGTGTTATTTAAAACACTGTCCACGATAAACCCAAAAATCAATATCAATCCAATTCCAATTAAATATTATTTAATTGGTACACTTCATTAAATCTAAATAAAAAGATTTAATCTTTTCTCAACTGGGTTAAAGAACAGTGTTATTGAAGACACCATTCACGACAAACCCAAATCACATTTGATATTAAATACAAGGCTCTGAATAGAAAATATATCGGCTTATATTCAATATCAAATTCTATGACCAACAAATATCGTATTGGAAATAACGATATATATACCTATATCTTTCAAATTTCCATAACAACATCTGTATAATCACGAAATCCAACATCGAAATATTCCGAAGACAATTTCGATTCAAATCCATTCCAATGCAATCATTGGAAATTCTGGTTATTTTTAAAACCCTTTTTAAATTCAATTTATTTATTTAAAAATAAACAGAATTATAATTCTAGTTCAAAACTAGTTCATTTCGATAAAAATCTATTTTTATCTTTTCAAATATGGAGTTTTTCATCCCAATTCTTTCTAAATCATTTCTTACGATTCTACACAAATTATTACTATTTTTAATAATTTTATCAAGGCCCGTACAGTCGATTTCCATCAATGGCCATCGAACTGCACTTACAACGACCTTTTTCAAATTTGATTTGGACATAATTCTAAATCCAACCGTTAGATTTCTAATTTCTCACATTCGTTAGAAAGCTCTTTTCGATACGAACCCAATAGTTCCGGTTTTAGGAGAATCCGACGGTCATATCTCCCGCAATATCCATTCAAAGTCAATGGTCAAAATTCGCGAACTGCCGCGGCGCGGCGCGTTCTATTCAGGCCGTTATATTATATATATAATATATATATATAATATATACTTCGTCGATTTCCTTTTAAAACGTATTTTATAAATCGTTTTAAATTCGTTTTCAAAACGATTTCAACTTCTTTTCAAATTCAAATCAAAATTGAATTTTTCCTTATAAATTCGATTTAAATTCATTTCAAATTGATTTCTAATTCAATTTAAGTTCGTTTTCAGTTCAATTCAATTTCAATTCGAATTCATTTATATTCAATTTCAATTCGAATTCATTTCTATTCAGTTTCAATTTGAATTCACTTCTATTCAATTTCAATTTGAATTCATTTCTATTCAATTTCAATGTGAATTCATTTCTATTCAATTTCAATTTGAATTCATTTCTTTCCAAAATTTCAGATTTTGAAATCACTTTCGATATTCATTATAAAATGAATAAAATCGATATAAATATCGTTCACGTCAAAATGGCGTCAATCTAATCAATACGGCTTCATATATTCCTATTTTCAAATATTCTATTTCAAACATTTCTATTTCAAATACTTCTATTCAAATATTTCTTTTCAAATGTTTCTATTCAAAACTGGAATGAGGCCCAATCAATTACCATATAATGTCAATTATATGGATTTTCTACAACACAGGTATATCAACAAAGATGAATAATCAACCATCATCCAAAGTGCATTCCACACTGCATAAGCATCAAATATAAATAATCAACGCTTACACAGCCTGTCGACCAATCGATCGACATACAACTGAACAATCGGGATTAGTGTACGTCAAATATCATCCCAATACCCGTGTGGGGTTTCAAACAATCAAACACATATTTTATTTGTGCAGTTGGTCGATGTGTAAAATTTATCGACCCAATCAATATCAGTCAAATGCGTGTATATAAACAAATCGTCCGATTTGTTTATTTTTATTTCCTTTCATATATACGTTAAAAATTCTATTTTTAACTATAAATTTTTTTAACTATATAAATATTTTATATCATTTCACATCACATCACACAATCAACTACACATCAAAATCAAACAACCAAGCATACAAGCCGTCCATGGTCTGTGGACGACGGGTGTCGGGTGCTACTAAACACCGTCTGCATCCTAGGACATATTTATAACTAGAAAAATAAAAGTAAAGGTGAGAAGTTCTCACCGAATTGCTAATCCAACGCCACAACTCTTCTTAGGTAGAAATCTTCGTCGTTCTTGCCTCTTGTCACTTTTCACTGCCCGTATTCTCTACATACGTAAAAAATCACATTTTTACTTCGCTATTCAATATATAAAAATCGAATTTTTACTTTGCTATTATATATAAAAATCAAACTTTTACTTCGCTATTCAATATATAAAAATCGAATTTTTACTTTGCTATTCAATATATAAAAATCGAATTTTTACTTCGCTATATAAAAATCGAATTTTTACTTCGCTATTCAATATATAAAAATCGAATTTTTACTTCGCTATTCAATATATAAAAATCGAATTTTTACTTCGCTATTCAATATATAAAAATCGAATTTTTACTTCGCTATTCAATATATAAAAATCGAATTTTTACTTCACTATTCAATATATAAAAATCGAATTTTTACAACGTTATTCAATATATAAAAATCGAATTTTTACTTCGTTATTCAATATATAAAAATCGAATTTTTACTTCGCTATTATATATAAAATTCGAATTTTTACTTCGCTATTATATAGGTAAAAATTATATTTTTCCAACGCTACTATCTATACAAAGATTTCGCATTTTCAATTTCAAAAATCTAATCTTTTCTATTTTAAAAATCTTTTCTTTTCTTACTTTGAAAACAATAATAACTTTCCATCGCTGCTATTTTATTTAAATTAAAACACACCTTAAAACAATGCTCCTTTCGTTGGAAATTAAACAAACTACAAAACAATGTAAATTTTCAGTTTATATACCTTCATAAATCGGATCTTAATAATCTAGTCAGCAAAAATAAAATATATAAACAAAGTTAAGAACTTGCAATTCGTATTCAGGCGGGGGGGGGGGGGGGGTGTCAGCGCTCGATGGGGGAGGGGGTTCGCAGTTCGACCTACGGTTGGTGGCGTCAGGGCTGCGCGAGGCGGAGGTGGTGGTCGGCGGAGGTTTAAGGCGAGAGGAGGGGTCTTCGCGCGTGCTGGTGGGGTGGGGGCTGCTCTGATGTGGCGGTAGGCAGGGCGGTGGTCGGCGGAGGAGGAAGAAGACGCGGAGGAAGGTGCGGATGGGGGGGCTTCGCGGATGGGTTTAGAGGAAGGGAAGAAGGAAGCGGAGGGAGGAGAAGAAGGGAGGAGGGAGGCGGCGAAGGGGGTGGTTGCTCTGCCACCCGCGGCGGCGCGATGTCCATCGTGGAGGGGCGAAGATCGTCGCTCCTCCCCCTTTCCCCCTTTTTTTTTTCTGATTTTGATTTTTAACAGGGGGGGGGGGGGGGCAGAGTGAATAGATAGGGAGAGGAGAGAGATATTTTATTTTTAATTTATTTAATTAATTTATTTCCAAAAAGCAACTTTTTCATACGACCTCTAAACGAGGCCCACCGCCTGTCGTCCATAGCGTTTCACCCCCATTCCGAACACAATGGGATATGTACCATAAGCTGATTCGCCTGTTACAATCAGTTTCTGTTAAAATCAACATATACTCTATATATTGAATTTGAACGCGCATTTCAATTTACCAGGGCCACATACTAGCTCGAAAAATTCCTGAAAAATAAAGTCTAGCTTCGTATTGACGATACGGTCCTAACAAAACTAGTTTCGTCGAATTCTGAGACCATTGGAAAAATGGTCATTTTCCAGTCGATTAAAATCAACTAAAACTGGTCAAATGCGTTTTCCTTTGCCACGCTCACATATTGAATCGAAAAATTATGAAATTTGAAACCTAGCAATAATTTGACATCACGGACCCAACAAAAGTGGTTTCGTCGAAATCCGAGGTCGTTTGCAAAATTCCCATTTTTAAGGGTCTGAATTCCATAGCGACTATTCAGAATTTTCAACTGGACATATCTGTTGATCCCCGCTATGAAATTTTGATTTTTCGGATTCGTTGGAAAGATATTCCCAATAAGATCCTATTATTTTTGGTTTCACTAAAATCCGGATTGTTTTGCACCCGGTACATTCATTTGAAGTTTGAAATCGAATTATCGAACTACCGCGCCATTTTCAATTCTATTTATAATTATATATAATTATTTATATTCTAATGACGACGTATAGAAACATATTCATTCGAATTCATTTCAAAATAAATTTCTCGTTGATATTATTTAAAATAATTCATTTTAAATGTTCAAAATTCGTCGAAGTTGCCAAAATAAAAAATTTAAACCGGCCCAGATTTTCGGGTTGTTACAATCTCCCCCACTTAAAACTTTTCGTCCCCGAAAAGGAACAAAGTCGAAAGTGGTTTGATTAATCAACTCTACGTTCGATCTGGCTTCCATTCTCCAACTTTTCAGTTTCTGAGAATTTTCAAATTCTTCAAAAATTTGGCTAACACCCTAAATTTTCGAAAAATTTCGCCATAACCTCCCCTGCACCGGGAGCCATGGGAAAATCCCGTAATTTCCATACAGGCCTTTTGATCTCAAAAAGAAAAAGAAAAAGGCAAGCGGCTAGCCAATAGGCTCATAAAATCATCACCACCCAAACAAAACAGTAAATTATATAGTAAACATGTACCTATTTGTCGGGCAAACAAATTTTATTCTCTGCTCTAGCCTCCTTGCTATGACATGTTCAATGTAAGTACAAGTATATGCAAGCAAATGCGACTAATTTTCAATACAATTCACTATTTGATCAAATTGGCTATATGGTTAAAATTTATCAAACAAATAGACTAACAACAAAAACATCAATCAATTAGTGGATTAGCTTTTCAAATGCCTAACTTTGATGTATAGTCAAAAATCATATTTTTGATGCCAAATCACAACAATAAACCCTATCTAGTTTCGGTTCTCACACCAGTCAATTGAAAATATAGAAATCTCACTTTCGAAACTCGAAAATAAATATTGGCGACGGTGCCCCATTACCAGAATTATCCCCGGGCAACTAGAGTATGATTCTATAACTATCCAGTATATTGAAACTTCGAATACACGTTTGCAAGACATATATGCAAAATCTTTATATATCGGATTGTCCCGATCAATATAGAATAAATAATCAAATACGAATAGTTGATTTAAATTTTCAAAACAAAAATTGTTTTCATTTTAAAAATATACTCTTCACACTCGTTCTAGGATACTACTGATCCCATCTCTAACGAGTCATCCCCATTGGATATTACTAATCCAATATCTGATGAATTCTTTCTTATGGTTCTAATGTGTCTTGTTCTCTGAGCTTTGCAAACGAAAGCTCTGATACCACAATGAGACGACCCGAACTTCACTGGTCTCCGAAGAGAAGAGAAAGAACGAATTATTTTGCGAACACGACAAAATAAAACGCAGACGGGAGAACATTTCATTGTATATTACAAAAATGCATCAGATTACAAGAATATACAGAGTATAAATCAATATTACACAGAAATATCAGAGATTACAATAAATTACATAGCAGCAGGAAAATAATACAATACACAACTAGAAGAGATATACGGATACAAAGCTTTCCGGATATCGTTCCAGCTGTAAACCAGGATCCTGTGAATATAAATTTGCAAAACCAAAACTACTAGCTGTCCGTGTCAAAATATGGGCACCCAGAGTTTAGGTTAAAACAATAAACTCCAGGTCAGTCATGTGATTGGTGTGAGAACTAAAACAGTTATTAATCTTTATTTTTAAAGTTAGGTAAATCAAGGGACCACGCCTTATAACACGAAACGGGTTTCCTCCCAAGAACACCAGTGCATAAAACAACAGCGCAATGCTAAATAAAGAAAAATGAAGCTATTATAAGACCCAGGTCCTATCACACAATGCAACGCAAGCCGGGGGATAGGGTTTTCCCTTATAATAGCCAAAGCATGCTTGATACGTTTAAAAACAGATTATTTGATACTACTATAAGTGCATAGTGTATAAAACAACTTAAAATCATAAGTATCAATCATAGACGGCATGGGTACCATATATCATGTCACCATACTAGGCTCTACAAATAAAACCGCAAATGTCACGTATTTGGAAATTGGATTTCCATCTATGAACCGAGGCAAAAGATAGTCCTCAACCGATTCGAGACTGTCTAGCCCGAGTCTCAGGATCAGAGCTCGAGTAACCCTTGGATCGTCAGGGCCGGTCCACCGATGTGGATTAAAATACCTGAACACTGCGTTTCCCCGCCCTTTGGGGCATAAATGAGCCAACGAATGGCTCCGTCGGACCCGGATCGTCTGATCTAACCGAGGCGCCTCGCAACAGCAACAACCACACAGGTGAAAAGTATATAAATGTCAGGGCTGGTAGGTCACTGACACCACCCTAGCTAGAAGGAAACGCATGCCCTCCTTGAGGTCCTCTCCCGTTTTTGGTTCACAACCGGGGTGCGAGGCTCGCGAATTCACGTTACACAAAGCTGTGCCACACAGGCTGTGCTTTGATCATCACCACAAGACTTTGCTTTTTAACAGAAGCCTCGATCAATTGCCACTTAGGCATGCCACACAGGCAATTCACTCTATGCGTTTGATATCCATCAGTATGTAACCCCTGAGCTCGTACGTCTCAGAGAAGGGCGTTAAGCAAGAGAATAAATTCTCCGCCGCCAAACAGATATATATTTAATAGAAATCTATCACACAGACTAAAATCCAATGTCAGACACACAGTCCATTTACAAGTCCGTTCTGGGTCTGAACGAAACCCGAGGCACCTAGTACCCCGCATATCCATCGATCTCCATGTACGTCTGGACAATCACCAACTGTTTCCATCTTCTTGGGTGTACATCCCAATCAAGATCATCAGTAATCACCCAAACGACGTGAAGACCTCCGATCTTCAACCACCGTCTTCATCTTCGGCACCACGTCGAATCAGTTATTCAGAATGGGATAAACCCGGTCTTTCTGAATAACTCGCATATATATTATAAAAGTGTTACACAAACACAACATACGCCTCATTCCACTTCAGAATATTCTTTTTATTCAAATATTCTTATATTTTGGAAAAGGTTCCCATTAATTTTATCAAAGATAAATTCTTTAAATTTATTCTTTAATCTCCTTTGAATATCAATTCAAACTAGTCGGGATTAGCGAACCACACAGGAGTAATCATTTATTTTATTTCCCAATCCCAACCTATTTATCCCATGAAGTAAAACTGGTAATACTTCATAACTAACACCACGGTGTTATCGGTAAATTCAATTATCGTTTCACGTTCAAATCTAATTAAAGATTTAACTATCGATAGGAGCAAAACTGGTGATACTCCATTCTAACACCTTTTCAATCTAATTAAAGATTCATTAAAACTCCACTTAATTTTAATCGTTAACTGGGTCAAAGAATCAGTGTCATTTAAAACACGGTTCACGATAAACCCAAAATCACATTCCATTAATTATCGGATTAAAGAACGAGTGTTATTTAAAACACTGTCCACGATAAACCCAAAAATCAATATCAATTCAATTCCAATTAAATATTATTTAATTGGTACACTTCATTAAATCAAAATAAAAAGATTTAATCTTTTCTCAACTGGGTTCAAGAACAGTGTTATTGAAGACACCATTCACGAAAAACCCAAATCACATTTGATATTAAATACAAGGCTCTGAATAGAAAATATATCGGCTTATATTCAATATCAAATTCTACGACCAACAAATATCGTATTGGAAATAACGATATATATACCTATATCTTTCAAATTTCCAGAACAACATCTGTATAATCATGAAATCCAACATCGAAATATTCCGAAGACAATTTCGATTCAAATCCATTCCAATGCAATCATTGGAAATTCTGGTTATTTTTAAAACCCTTTTTAAATTCAATTTATTTATTTAAAAATAAACAGAATTATAATTCTAGTTCAAAACTTGTTCATTTCGATAAAAATCTATTTTTATCTTTTCAAATATGGAGTTTTTCATCCTAATTCTTTCTAAATCATTTCTTATGATTCTACACAAATTATTACTATTTTTAATAATTTTATCAAGGCCCGTACAGTAGATTTCCATCAATGGCCATCGAACTGCACTTACAGCGACCTTTTTCAAATTTGATTTGGACATAATTCCAAATCCAACCGTTAGATTTCTAATTTCTCACATTCGTTAGAAAGCTCTTTTCGATGCGAACCCAACAATTTCGGTTTTAGGAGAATCCGACGGTCAGATCTCCCGCAATATCCATTCGAAGTCAATGGTCGAAATTCGCGAACTACCGCGGCGCGGCGCGTTCTATTCAGGCCGTTATATTATATATATAATATATATATAATATATACTTCGTCGATTTCCTTTTAAAACGTATTTTATAAATCGTTTTAAATTCGTTTTCAAAACGATTTCAACTTCTTTTCAAATTCAAATCAAAATTGAATTTTTCCTTATAAATTCGATTTAAATTCATTTCAAATTGATTTCAATTCAAATTGATTTCTAATTCAATTTCAGTTCGTTTTCAGTTCAATTCAATTTCAATTCGAATTCATTTATATTCAATTTCATTTCGAATTCATTTCTATTCAGTTTCAATTTGAATTCACTTCTATTCAATTTCAATTTGAATTCATTTCTGTTCAATTTCAATGTGAATTCATTTCTATTCAATTTCAATTTGAATTCATTTCTTTCCAAAATTTCAGATTTTGAAATCACTTCCGATATTCATTATAAAATGAATAAAATCGATATAAATATCGTTCACGTCAAAATGGCGTCAATCTAATCAATACGGCTTCATATATTCCTATTTTCAAATATTCTATTTCAAACATTTCTATTTCAAATACTTCTATTCAAATATTTCTTTTCAAATGTTTCTATTCAAAACTGGAATGAGGCCCAATCAATTACCATATAATGTCACTTATATGGATTTTCTACAACACAGGTATATCAAAAAAGATGAATAATCAACCATCATCCAAAGTGCATTCCACACTGCATAAGCATCAAATATAAATAATCAACGCTTACACAGCCTGTCGACCAATCGATCGACATACAACTGAACAATCGGGATTAGTGTACGTCAAATATCATCCCAATACCCGTGTGGGGTTTCAAACAATCAAACACAGATTTTATTTATGCAGTTGGGCGATGTGTAAAATTTATCGACCCAATCAATATCAGTCAAATGCGTGTATATAAACAAATCGTCTGATTTGTTTATTTTTATTTCCTTTCATATATACGTTAAAAATTCTATTTTTAGCTATAAAATATTTTTACTATATAAATATTTTATTTCATTTCACATCACATCACGCAATCAACTACACATCAAAATCAAACAACCAAGCATACAAGCCGTCCATGGTCTGTGGACGACGGGTGTCGGGTGCTACTAAACACCGTCTGCATCCTAGGATATATTTATAACTAGAAAAATAAAAGTAAAGGTGAGAAGTTCTCACCGAATTGCTAATCCAACGCCACGACTCATCTTAGGTAGAAATCTTCGTCGTTCTTGCCTCTTGTCACTTTTCACTGCCCGTATTCTCTACATACGTAAAAAATCACATTTTTACTTTGCTATTCAATATATAAAAATCGAATTTTTACTTCGCTATTATATATAAAAATCGAATTTTTACTTCGCTATTCAATATATAAAAATCGAATTTTTACTTTGCTATTCAATATATAAAAATCGAATTTTTACTTCGCTATTCAATATATAAAAATCGAATTTTTACTTCGCTATTCAATATATAAAAATCGAATTTTTACTTTGTTATTCAATATATAAAAATCGAATTTTTACTTCGCTATTCAATATATAAAAATCGAATTTTTACTTCGCTATTCAATATATAAAAATCGAATTTTTACTTCGCTATTCAATATATAAAAATCGAATTTTTACTTCGCTATTCAATATATAAAAATCGAATTTTTACTTCGCTATTATATATAAAAATTGAATTTTTACTTCGCTATTATATAGGTAAAAATTATATTTTTCCAACGCTACTATCTATACAAAGATTTCGCCTTTTCAATTTCAAAAATCTAATCTTTTCTATTTTAAAAATTTAATCTTTTCTTACTTTGAAAACAATAATAACTTTCCATCGCTGCTATTTTATTTAAATTAAAACACACCTTAAAACAATGCTCCTTTCATTGGAAATTAAACAAACTACAAAACAATGTAAATTTTCAGTTTATATACCTTCATAAAATCGGATCTTAATAATCTAGTCTGCAAAAAGAAAATATATAAACAAAGTTAAGAACTTACAATTCGTATTCAGGCCGGGGGGCTGTTAGTGCTCGATGGGGGAGGGGGTTCGCAGTAAGACCTGCGGTTGGTGGCGTCAGGGCTGCGCGAGGCGGAGGTGGTGGTCGGCGGAGGTTTAAGGCGAGAGGAGGGGTCTTCGCGCGTGTTGGTGGGGTGGGGGCTGCTCTGACTTGGTGGTAGGCAGGGCGGTGGTCGGCGGAGGAGGAAGAAGAGGCGGAGGAGGGTGCGGATGGGGGGGCTTCGCGGATGGGTTTAGAGGAAGGGAAGAAGGAAGCGGAGGGAGGAGAAGAAGGGAGGACGGAGGCGGCGAAGGGGGGCTGCTCTGCCACCCACGGCGGCGCGGTGTCCATCGTGGAGGGGTGACGATCATCGCTCCTCCCCCTTTCCCCTTTTTTTTTATTTTTTTTTCTGATTTTGATTTTTAACGGGGGTGGGGTGGCAGAGTGAATATATAGGGAGAGGAGAGAGATATTTTATTTTTAATTTATTTAATTTATTTAATTAATTTATTTTCAAAAAGCAACTTTTTCATACGACCTCTAAACGAGGCCCACCGCCTGTCGTCCATAGCGTTTCACCCCCATTCCAAACACAATCGGATATGTACCATAAGCTGATTCGGCTGTTACAATCAGTTTCCATTAAAATCAACATATACTTTATATATTGAATTTGAACGCGCATTTCAATTTACCGGGGCCACATACTAGCTCGAAAAATTCCCGAAAAATAATTTCTAGCTTCATATTTACGATACGGTCCTAACAAATCTAATTTCGTCGAATTCTGAGACCGTTGGAAAAATGGCCATTTTCCAGTCGATTAAAATCAACTAAAACTGGTCAAACGCGTTTTCCTTTGCCACACTCACATATTGAATCGAAACATTATGAAATTTGAAACCTAGCAATAATTTGACATCACGGACCCAACAAAAGTGGTTTCGTCGAAATCGGAGGTCGTTTGCAAAATTCCCATTTTTAAGGGCCTGAATTCCATAGCGACTATTCAGAATTTTCAACTGGACATATCTTTTGATCCCCGCTATGAAATTTTGATTTTTCGGATTCGTTGGAAAGATATTCCCAATAAGATCCTATTATTTTTTGTTTCACTAAAATCCGGATTGTTTTGCACCCGGTACATTCATTTGAAGTTTGAAATCGAATTATCGAACTACCGCTCCATTTTCAATTCTATTTATAATTATATATAATTATTTATATTCTAACGACGACGTATAGAAACATATTCGTTCGAATTCATTTCAAAATAAATTTCTCCTCGATATCATTTAAAATAATTCATTTTAAATGTTCAAAATTCGTCGAAGTTGCCAAAATAAAAATTTTAAACTGGCCCAGATTTTCGGGTTGTTACACCCATGTGGAAAATAGACGCACCTAGAGTTTAGGTTAAAAAAATAAACTCCAGGTCAGTCATGGGACTAGTGTGAGAACTAAAACAGTTATTTGAAACTTTACTTTAAAAATAAAGTAAATCAAGGGATCATACCGTATAACATAGAATGGGTTTCCTCCCAAGAATACTAGTGCATAAAATAAACAGCGCAATGTTTTTTGGAAAAATGAAGCTATTATAAGACTCAGGTCCCATCAAACAAAGCAACGCAAGCTGGAGGATAGAGTTTTACCTTATAATAGTCAAACATGCTTGGTACGTTCAAAACAAATCATTTTTATATTACTATGCGTATATAGTGTCAAAATCACTTCAAACATAAATGTATCAATCATAGATGGCATAGTATCCCATGCTACTATGTTGCCATATTAGTTATGCAATTAAAACCGAAGTGTCACGTATTGGAAATTCGATTCCATCTATGAGTCGATGCCAAGGATGGCTCCTCACCATTCGAGACACTCTAGCAAATGCCTCAGGTCGCACCCTTAGCAACCTTGATATTCAAGACCAATCCTCTCTTACTTTTGAGGATTAGTTATTCCTGAACACATGTTTCCCGGACCTATCCATCGGCCTCGTAGTGACCGATATAACCGAGGCGCCTCGCTATCTATCATCCACATAGGTAAAAATATATAAATATATGGGCTCCATACCATGAGACCACCTATAGCTAGAAAGAAACGTCATGCACTCCCTGTAGTCACAATCCCGTTTTTGACTCATACCGAGGTGTGAGGCTCGCGAATTAACGATGTACACAAAGCTATGCTATTTAAAGTCATGCTTTGATCATCAACCACAAGACTCTGCTTTTCAATAGAAGCCTTGATCATTTGCATCTCTGCATGCCACACTGACTGTGATAACCCCAAACTTCCGTAGTACGAAAGCAAGGATAATCATTGGAATATAACACATAAACAATAACAGCAGAAAAGAAATATAGAATTACAACAGATAAAGTACATCAAATTACACTAGGAATAATATATCATAAGAGTAACACATCATAAGAGGATCATACTTAGAATATAATACAGTTTTCAACTTAATATAAAATGTCTGCAGCGGAAATCAAACATAATATACTAAATGAAATCTGAATAGCATAATAGAAATGGTAGGATACATCTTCAGCTCCATAGCTGTCCAAAATGAATCTGCTAAAACCTGTATACAAGACTGCCCATGTGGAAAAGAGGACACCCGAGTTTGCAAAGTGAAACAAACTACGAGTCAGTGGTGGGACTGGTATGAGAAATCTTACTTAACCTATTTAATAATAAGGCTAATTACATGACCACGCCGCTAACGCGGAACGAGTTTACTCCATTGGATTGTCAGTGCATATATAAAGTAAATTGTTAAAACAATGCAATGCTTTTTAGAAAAATGAAACCATTATAAGACTCAAGTCCCATCACACAATGCAATGCAAACCAGAGGATAGAGTTTTACCTTATAATGGTCAAAAATGCTTGATACGATAAAAACGGATTTGATATTATTATTAGTGTATATATGTTTACAAAAACATTTCAATCATAATGTATCAATCATAGACGGCATAGCTACTATACACTATGTCGCCAAATATAGGTTTACAATCAAAACCGTATGGGTTGTATTGGAAGTTGGATTTCCATCACGAACCAAGGCAAGGGATCGTCCTTATCGATTTCGACAAAATCTAGCACATGTCTCAGGACAAGTACTCAGTCAAGCCCTTAGGATCGCCAAGGCCGGTCCACACATATGTTAGTAGATTAGTTATTCCTAAACAATACGTCTTCCCGCCCTATGGGTCGTAAATAGAGCCACTAGGGTCTCAATATCCGAGGTACCTCGCTTTCCATCTTCCACATAAGTAAAAATATCTGGGTTTGTTAAACCCAGGCACCACTTCTAGCTAGAAAGAAACGCATGTTCTCCCTGGGGTCCTTCTCCCGTTTCTGGTTCATACCGGGGTGTGAGGCTTGCGAAGTAACGCTATACACAAATCCATGCTACAATAAAGTTGTGCTTTGATCATCAACCACAAGGCTCTTCTTTTCAACAATAAGCCTTGATCATTTGCATCTTGGCATGCCACACTGAAAATTCACGCCATGCGATCGATAACTATCAATATATAACCTCTGAGCTCGTGCGTATCAAAGAAGGGTGTTAAGCATATGTTCAGACAACTACCACTTTGACCATTTACTGCGAGCTAACCAATGCCGTGTATCAGTAGTTATCAATTCGATGTGAAGATCACCGATCTTTAATCACCGTCTTCAAATCTTCGACTTCCAATTGTCGTATAATTATTTGAAATGAGAGTTAACTCGGACTTTTCAAATAATTTCTCGAATATATATAATTTAAATCAATTCTTTTCATTCCATATCGTTAATAACCTTTTATAATGATTTATCACTATTTCTATTTATTTAAAAATAGCCATTTTTAAATTAAACGACGCTTCGGGTCAGTATATGATCCTGGCGCTGTTTTCACCAAAATTTGATTTACACATTTCTTAATATCTAACAGTTGGAACTTTGTAAACTTTATATTGTTGGAAAGATCTTTCCAAAACGAACCCAACGTTTCTAGTTTTAGGAAGATCCGACGATTGGATCTTTCGGTATAATCGTTTGAAGTTGTGATTTCAAAACGAGAACTGCAGCAGTGAAATGAACCGAACTTCCCCATGAAGGAAAGCTCGGATTGAGTTGAGAACACAACAAATCAGAACACAAACAGAAGAACATTTCATTTCTTATTACAACAATTTACATCAGAGTACAAGAATATAACAGAGTATGAATAAATATTATAAATTTGATAAACATCAGAGATTTAAATTACATTTAAATACATAGAAGGGGAAAAATAATACAAAACACAACTGAAAGTAATACACGGATACAGAGCTTTCCGAATATCGCTTCAGCTGTAAATCAGGATCCTGTGAATATAATATCTGCAAAACCCAACTACTAGCTGCCCATATGGAAAATAAGAGCACCTAGAGTTTAGGTCAAAACAATAAACTCCAGGTCAGTCATGTGATTGGTAAAATAGTTATTAATCTTTATTTTAAAGTAAGGTAAATCAAGGGACCACGCCGTATAACACCGAACGAGTTTCCTCCCAAGAATACTAGTGCATAAAGCAAACAGCGCAATGCAAAATAATGAACAATGAAGCTATTATAAGACCCAGATCCCATCACACAATGCAACGCAAGCCGGAGGATAGAGTTTTTACCTTATAACAGCAAAAAATGCTTGGTATATGAAATTTCATATTTTTATTATTACTATAAGTGTATAGTGTCAAAACAACTTCAAATATAAATGTATCAATCATAGACGGCATAAGTTGTAATAACCTGGAAATCTGGGTCAGTTTAAAATTTTTATTTTGGCAATTTTAGCGAATTTTGATTATTTAAAATGAATTATTTTAAATAATATCGACGAGAAATTTATTTTGAATAGAATTCGAGCGTATATATTATATACGCCGTCGTTAGAATATAAATATTTATATATAATTATAAATAGAATTGAAAATGGCGCGGTAGTTCGATAATTCGATTTCAAACTTCAATTAAATGTACAGGGTGCAAAACAATCCGGATTTTAGTGAAACCAAAAACAATAGGATCTAATTGATGATATCTTTCCAACGAATCTGAAAAATCGAAATTTCATAGCGGGAATCAAAAGATATGTCCAGTTGAAAATTCTGAATAGTCGCTATGGAATTCAGGCCCTTAAAAATGGACATTTTTCAAACGACCTCGGATTTCGACGAAACCACTTTTGTTGGATCCGTGATGTCAAATTAAAGCTAGATTCCAAATTTCATAATTTTTCGAATCAATATGTGAGCGTGGCAAAGGAGAACGCGTTTGACCAGTTTTAGTTGATTTTAATCGACTGGAAAATGGCCATTTTTCAAACGGTCTCAGAATTCGACGAAACTAGTTTTGTTAGGACCGTATCGTCAATACGAAGCTAGAAAATATTTTTCAGGAATTTTTAGAGTCTGCATGTGGCCCCGGTAAATTGAAATGCACGTTCAAATTCGATATATAGAGTTATATTTTGATTTCGATGAAAACTGTTCGAAACGATCGAATTGGCCTACGATACATATTCCATTGCGTTCGGAATAAGGGTAAATAGCTAGGGGCGACAGTCGTTGGGCTTGATTAGGAGTTCGTACGATTATGGATTTTAAAACGGAATAAAATAATATAAAAATATATATTATAAAGGGGCCCAAGTAAACCAAACCCTATCCCATTTAATTCTATAGCCGCCATTTCAAAATCGAGGGCTCTCCTCGTTCGTTTCCAAATCCCAAATCGCCTCTCTCTCTCGCCTGAATCGAACCCCCGAGATCAAGCGAAAATGGAAGACCTCCCTGCAAGCTTCCAATCAACGCTTGTCTGAACCAGAATCGTCGAGTACTCAGCTCGGGATTTGAGCTCGAACAGAACGGGTTTGAACCCGTTTTTCTGGCCAAGGGAGCCGCCGGAATTGTTGAGACCACCGCTGACAGGAGGGCGGCGCCGCACCGCTTCAAGTGGCGCACCCTGATGAAGTTCCGACCCCCTTTGGTGAAATGCTGCGGCGATTTTTCCTCTTCGATGGTTTACAGGAAGGGAACTGTGAATTTTTTTTAGTTTATTTTATTTATTTTAGTGTAACTAATTTAAGTTAAAAGCATAGTATAAAATCAGTCTTGTTTTAAAATAGAAAATATTATTGTTTTAAAATATAAATGGCATGGATTTCTTTTTAAATAAAAAAAAAATTAGCATTGTTTCAAGATCAAAATGTATTGTTTTTGAAGATAAAATTAACAATGTTTTTAAAAATAAAATTAGAATTACTTTTGAAAAATAAACATCTGTGATTTGAAAATATAAACTAGGGTATGATCTTTGAAAATAGAAACAGGATTGATTTTGAGAATAGAAACAGGATTGTTTTTGAGAATAGAAACAGCATTGCTTTTGAAAATGTAAAATAGCATTAATTTTGTAAAATAAAATAGCATTGTCATGAAAGATGTGATTTAAAAATAAATAACATCGCATAAAAAATTCAAATTTTTATATATTGAATAGCGAAGTAAAAATTCGATTTTTATATATTGAATAGTAAGGTAAAAATTCGATTTTTACATATGTAGAGAATACGGGCAGCGAAAGCGACAAAAAGGCGAGAACGACGAAGACTTCTGCAAAAGAAGAGTCGAGATGGTTGGATAGCTATCGGTGAGAACTTCTCACTCTTCAATTTCTTTTTCTAGTTATATATATATACTAGGATGCAGACGGTGCTTAGTAGCACCCGACACAATCGTCCACAGACCATGGACTTGTTTGTTTGGTTGCGTAGTTAATTAGATTATTTGGTTTGAATCGAATTGTTTGGTGAATTGAATGAATTTGATTGATGTGTGAATGGCGTGGGCCTTCACTAGACCGGGGATAAGGCTAGGCCTCGTCCCGTTTCTAGTATCGTGCCGTTATGCCGCCGAAATTTTCTAAAATATGTTAGAGAAATAAAAATATCATTTTATTGAATAAATGAACCGAATAGAATATTCATAGTTTGAATAAAATGTTTTATCATCAAAAATATAATTTTTAACGTGAAAGTGAATAAATAAATATTTATAAACAAATCGGCCGATTTGTTTATATACACTGATTTCACTGATATTGATTGGGTCGATAAATTTTACACATCGCCCAACTGCACAAATAAAATCTGTGTTTGATTGTTTGAAACCCCACACGGGTGTTGGGATGAAATATGAATTTCACTCATCCTGATTGATTAAATATGTCGATCGATTGATTGACAGGCTGTTATAAGCGTTAGATATCTATATTTGATGCTTATACAGTGTAGTGCACTTTGGGTGATGGTTGATTATTTTTCAATGCTATTATATACATGTGTTGTATGAAAATCCATATAATTAATTTTATATGGTGATTGATTGGGCCTCATTCCAATTTAGAGAATAAAGAATATTATAAAGTAAAGGTTCATGTGTTGACTGTACTCATTCGTGAGATTAGTCCTGTGTTGAACGTAATATTTTAACAATAAATTTTATATCTTTATCACTATTAAATAAAGGTTCATGTGTTGACTGTACTCATCCGTTGAGATTAGTCATGTGTTGAACGAAATAATTTAACAAAAATAGTCACACGTGGACAGTACTCATTCGTTGAGATTAGTCGTGTGTTGACAAAAATAAATATTCATTTGTTGAATAGAGTAAAGGAATATATGAAGCCGTGTTGATTAGATTGATGCCATTTTGACATAAACGATATTTATATCGATTTTATTCATTTTAAAATGAATATTGAAAAGTAATTTTGAAAACGAATTCGAAATGAAATTGAATATAAAACGATTTCGAAATGAATTGAATAGAAAACGAATTCGAAATGAAATTGAATATAAAACGAATTCGAAATGAAATGAATAGAAAACGATTTCGAAATGAAATTGAATATAAAACGAATTCGAAATGAATTGAATAGAAAACGAATTCGAAATGAATTGAATAGAAAACGAAATGAATTTGATTCAAATAGAAAACCAATTTGAATTGAATCGAATAGAAAATCAATTTGACTTGAATCGAATAGAAAACCAAAATGAATTGAATTTGGTTTGATTTGAAAATGAATTGAATTTGAATTGAATAGAGAATGAATTGAATTTGATTTGATTTGAAAATGAATTGAATTTGAATTGAATAGAGAATGAATTGAATTTGATTTGATTAGAAAATGAATTGAATTTGAATTGAATAGAGAACGAATTCGAAATGAATTGAATAGGAAAACGAATTCGAATTGAATTGAAAAGAAAACGAATTCGAATTGAATTGAATTGAAAAGAAAATGAATTCGAATCGAATTAAAATCAATTTGAATTAAAATCAAATAGAAATGAAAGTAAAAAGGATTTATAATAGAAAATTCGATTTCGATTTGAATTTGAAATAAAGGTTGAAATTGTTTTTGAAACGAATTCAAAACTATTTATAAAATTCGTTTTAAATAGTAATCGACGAAATATATATTATATATATAATATAATGGCCTGAATAGAACGCGCCGCGCCGCGGCAGTTCGTAAATTTCGACCATTTATTTCAAACGGACATTACGGGAGATCCGACCGTCGGATTCTCCTAAAACCGGAACCGTTGGGTTCGTATCGAAAAGAGCTTTCTAACGAATATTAGAAATTAAAAATCTAACGGTTGGATTTGGAGATACGTCCAAATCAAATTTGAAAAAGGTCGTTGTAAGTGCAGTTCGATGGCCGTTGATGGAAATCGACTGTACAGGCCTTGATAAAATTATTAAAAATAGCAATAATTTGTGTAAAATCATAAGAAATGATTTGGGAAAAATTGGGGTGAAAAACTCCATATTGGAAAAGATAAAAATAGATTTTTATCGAAATGAACTAGTTTTGAAATAAATTTAAAACCCAATTATTTTTAAATAAATAAATTAGATTTAAAAGGGGGTTTTAAATAATCGGAATTTCTAATATATTTGATTGGATTTGAAATGGGTTTATCGTGAACTGTGTTTTAAATAACACTAGTTCTTTAACCCGATAATAAATAGAATGTGATTTGGGTTTGTCGTGAACTGTGTTTTAAATGACACTAGTTCTTTAACCCAGTAAAAGGAGTTTTAACGAATCTGCAATTAAATGGAAATGTGAATTAATAATTTAAATTTTCAAATTTAGAAATGAGCGAGAATGGAGTATTACCAGTTTTGCTCCAAAGCGATAGTTAAATCTTTAATTAGATTTGAACGTGAAATGGTAATTAATTTTACCGATAACACCATGGTGTTAGATATGGAGTATTACCAGTTTGCTTCAGGGGATGAATAGGTTGGGATTGGGAAATAAAATAAATAATTACTTCGGTGTGGTTCGCTAATCTCGACTAGTTTGGAAAACCATAATTTGGTTTGAAACGACATCCAAAGGAAGATTAAAGGATAGATTTTAAAGAATTTATCTTGGATAAAATTAATGGGAACCTTTCCCAAAAGATGTGAATATTTAAATAACAAAATATTCAGAATTGGAATGAGGCGTATATTGTGTTTTCTAGCACTGTTTTTAATATACGCGGATTGTTCGGAAAGGCCGGGTTTATACCCATTCTGAATAACCGATTCGACGATATGTCGAAGATGAGGACGGTGGTTGAAGAGCGGAAGTCTTCACATCGTTGGGATAATTACTGACGATCCTGATTGGGATGTACACCCAAGAGGATGGAAATAGTTGGTGGTCGTCCAGACGTACTTGGAGATGGATGGATATGCGAGGAAAGTGCCTCCGGTTTCGTTCAAACCTAGAACGGACTTGTAAATGGATGGTGTGTCTGACATTGTATTCCTTTATATTGTATTTGTTGATCTCTGCAAAATATATATCTGTTTGGCGGCGGAGAATTTATTCTCTTGCTTAACGCCCTTCTCTGAGACATATGAGCTCAGAGGTTATATATTGGCAGAAATCAGTGGTACGATATGGATTGATAGTGTGGCATGCTGAGATGCAGTGATCCAGACTTTTGTTGAAAAGCAAAGTTTGGTGGTTGATGATCAAAGAGCAGCTGATATAGCATGGCTTTGTGTATAGCGTTGATCCGCGAGCCTCACACCCCGGTATGGTGGTAAACAGATGGTTTGATTAGTATGCTTTTTCGTGGATGGGCACCTTAGTGGTGTCGTGGATTCGGTCGACCGAGATGAGCCTAGTGCTCAGGGATATATAGAGTAGGCGGTGTTTTCTCTCGCTGGGACGTAAGCCGCGGTGGTACTCTGGTCCCAAATGTGCGGATGTGCAGACGGTGTTTTCTCTTGTGGGGACGTAAGCCGTGGTGAATTGCATTACGCGATCGATCTTTCGAATCAGGAGCCACCATGATGGAAATCCAATTTCCAATACGTGTATTGCGGTTTTAATTATAGAACTAGTATGGCGACATGATATATGGTACCCAGGCCGTCTATGATTTATATTTATGATTGAACTGTTTTGACACTATACACATATTATAGTATCAAATGATTTGTTTTAAACGTACCAAGCATGTTTGGCTATTATAAGGGAAAACCCTATCCTCCGGCTTGCGTTGCATTGTGTGATGGGACCTGGGTCTTATAATAGCTTCATTTTTCGAAAAAGCATTGCGCTGTTTATTCCATGCACTAGTATTCTTGGGAGGAAACCCGTTCCGTGTTATACGGCGTGGTCCCTTGAATTACTCTCTTTTAAAGTAAAGTTTTAAATAACTGTTTTAGTTCTCACACCAGTCACATGACTAACCTGGAGTTTATTGTTTTAACCTAAACTCTGGGTGCCCCTATTTTCGACACGGGCAGCTAGTAGTTTTGGTTTTGCAGATTTATATTCATAGGATCCTGGTTTTCAGCTGGAACGATATCCGGAAAGCTTTGTATCTGTATATCTCTTCTAGTTGTGTATTGTATTATTTTCTGCTGCGATGTATTTAAATGTAATTTAAATTTCTGATATTTCTGTGTAATATTCATTAATTCTCTGTATATTCTTGTATTCTGGTGCATTGTTGTAATATACAATGAGATGTTCTTTCGTCTGCGTTCTGTTGTGGTTTGTTCTCGAACTATCCGCGCTTTCCTTTACGGGGAACTTACGAGTTTTCACATAAGTGCCCCATCCTACAATGTTGCCATAAATAGGATTACAACTAAAATCGAAATGTCACGTATTGGAAGATGGATTTACATCATGAACCAAGGCAAGGGATCGTTCTTACCGCTTTGAGACTCTCTAGCCCGAGCCTCAGGAATAGCCGCAACTGCACCTAGGAGCCACAGGGTCGGTCCACACTTACGTTAGTGGATTATCATTCCTGAACAATGCGTTTCCCCGCCCTATGGGGCGTAAACTGGTCATATATCAACCAAACCATCCATCGGCACCGTAGTGACCGATATAACCGAGGCGCCTCGCATTCCAACAACCGCATAGGTAAAAATATATAAATAGCAGGGCGTGTAAAACCCTGACACCACCCATAACTAGAAAGAAACGCATGTTCTCCCTGGGTCCTCTCCCGTTTCTGGTTCATACCGGGAAGTGAAGCTTGTGAATTAACGCTATACACAAAGCAACGCTATATTAAAGCTATGTTTTGGTCATCAACCACAAGACTCTACTTTTCAACAGAAGCCTTGATCATTTGCCACTCAGGCATGCCACACAGGCAATTCACGCCATGCGACTGATGTCTATCGATATAACCTCTTATCCCATATGTCTCAGAGAAGGGTGAAGTAAGAGAATAAATTCTCCTTCATTAGGTAGAAGTATATTTAATAGAGATCAATCAGGACAGAATAAAATCCAATGTCAGACACCTAGTCCATTTACAAGTCCGTTCTGGGTTTGAACAAAACCGGAGGCACCTTATTCCTCGTCCCATATGTCCAATACAGGAGAGAGGTCCTCACATATCCGGTCGATCTCCAAGTACGTCTGGACGATCACCACTTATTATCTTGTCTTGGGTGTACAGCCCAATCAAGACATCGGTAATCATCCAAACGATGTGAAGACTTCCGGTCTTCAATCACCATCTTCATCGTCGACTTATCGTCGAAACCGTTATTTAGAATAGGTATAAAACCGGCCTTTCCGAATAACTCGCGTATATAATAAACAAGTGTTACAATAACACAACATACGCCTCATTCCAATCCAAAATATTATTTTATTTAAATATTCACATCATTAGGAAATAGGCTCCCATTAATTTTATCAATGGTAAATTCTTTTAATTTTATTCTTTAATCTTCCTTTGAATATCAATTCAAACCATATTAAGGTTTATCCAAACTAATCGGGTTTAGCGATCCTTACCAAAGTAATCATTTGTTATATTTCCCAATCCCAACCTATTGATCTCACGGAGCAAAACTGGTAATACACCATATCTAACACCACAGTGTTATTGGTAAATTTAATTACCATTTCACTTTCAAATCTAATTAAAGATTTAGCTATCGCATGGAGTAAAACTGGCGGTACTCCATTTTCGATCATTTTCTTGAATGGATAATTTTAATTATCACATCACATTTCAATCTAATCAAAGATTCATTAAAACTCCATTTAGTTTTAATCTTCCCAAAAATCAATATTAATGACTATTCAAAGCTAAGAAATTAGTCTTATCTTTAATTGGGTTAAAGAACCAATATCATTTAAAACACAGTTCATGATAAACCCAAAATCACATTCCATCTGTCTCTAACCGTAAATTACTAAGAGAACAAGTCCCTAAGTATTAATCCCGAAGGCCGAAACCAACATCAGATCAATACCCATGAAATAATTCATCTTAGCTAATCCCCAATTAGTTTCTAATTTTCATAACTCCACTAGGTTTAAGAACAATATCATTAAATATACCATTCACGACAAACCCAAAATCCCATTCCATTGTTAATCGGGTTAAAGAGCAAGTGTTATTTAAAACACCGTTCACTATAAACCCAAAAATCAATTTCAGTTCAATTCCAATAAAATATTAATTAATTAGTATACTTCATTAAATCTAAATAAAAATATTCAATATTTTCTCAACTGGGTTTAAGAACAGTGTTAATGGAGACACCATTCACGACAAACCCAAAATCCCATTTGATATTAAATACAAGGCTCTGAATAGAAAATATATCGGCTTACATTCAATATCAAATTCTGAAATCAACAAATATCATATTGGAATAACGATATATATATATCTTCCAAATTCCTCCACAATGTCCGTACAATCACGAAATCCAATATCGAAATATTCCGAAAATAATTTCAATTCAAATCCATTCCAATTCATATATTGGAAATTCTGGTTATTTTTAAAACCATTTCAAATCCAATTTATTTATTTAAAAAGAATGGATTATAATTCTAGTTCATAACTAGTTCATTTTGATAAAAATATATTTTTGTCTATTCAAATATGGGATTTTTCATCTTAATTCTTTGCAAATCATTTATTATGATTTTACACAAATTATTTATATTTTTAATAATTTTATCAAGTCCCGTATAGTCGTTTCCATAAACGGTCATCGAACTGCACTTACAGCGACCTTTTCCAAATTTGATTTGGACATAATTCCAAATCCAACAGTTAGATTTCAAATCTCTTATATTTGTCAGATAGCTCTTTTCGATACAAACCCAATAGTTCCTGTTTCAGGAGAATCCGACGGACGGATCTCCCGTAATATCAATTCGAAGTCAATGGTCGAAATTCGCGCACTACCGCGGCGCGGCACATTCTATTCAAGCCATTAAATATAAATAATATATATATTATGTATATTTCATCGATTTCCATTTAAAACGTATTTTATAAATCGTTTTAAATTCGTTTTCAAAACGATTTCAACTTCATATTCAATTTCTAAATCAAAATTGAATATTCCATATCATTAATCTATAGTTGATAATATTTTCAAAGCTTTAGATTTTTAAATCATTCCCCTTTCGATATTCATTATAAAAATGAATAAAATCGATATAAATATCGTTCACGTCAAAATGGCGCACATCTAATCAACACGGCTTTATATAGTTCAATAATTTTGTTTCCATCCAAAATCGGACATCAAAATCAGCTTTTGATCTTTTATAGAATATTATTTTAAAATATTCATTATTTTAAAATATTCGTTATTTTAAAATATTCCTTTTTTATGAACTGGAATCAGACACAGTCAATTACCATATAATGTGATTTACGTGGATATCATACAACACATGTACATAACAGCAATGATATACAGTCAACCATCATCCAGAGTGCACTACACAACTGCATAAGCATTAAATATAAATAATTCACGCTTACACAGCCTATCAACCAAACAGTCGATATACCACTAAATAATTGGCATTAGTGTACGTCAAATATCATCCCAACACCCGTGTGGGGTTTCAATCAACAAACAAAGATTTTATTTGTGCAGTTGGGCGATGTGTAAAATTTACCATCCCAATCAATATCAGTCAAATGGGTGTACATAAACAAATCATTCGATTTGTAAATGAATATTTATTTTATTCGTGTACACGTTAAAAATTATTATTTTAACGATAAAATATTTTATTTCAAAACATGAATACTTTATATAGTCCATTTCAGAATAAAAATAGTATTTTTATTCTTCAAATATTTTATTCAACATATGAATATTTAATACAGTCCATTTCACATCACAATCAATTTCAATAACACAATACAATCAAACAAACAAGTCGTCCATGGTATGTGGATGACAGGGAGCAGTTCATATATATGTAGTTATAAAATAAATAACTGTATAGAAATAATTTTTATTGAGAAGTTCTCACATTGAATTTCCACTCCGCCTATTTTATTTCTGAATTTCAGATCAGTCGGGATTTGCCTGACATTCCAACGCAGTCTTCTCTATGCCGTTCATATTAAAAATCACATTTTTAATATGATGTTTATATATTTAAAAATCACTATTTTTATTCTATGTCTTATATTAAAAAATTACATTTATATTATACTGTCTCCATAATAAAAATCATTTCTTTATTTCGTTCTTTACATAATAAAAATCACATCTTTAATCCGCTACTTCATAATATAAAAATCACATTTTTATGAAGCCGTTCATACGATAAAATCAAGTCTTTGTAATGTTAAAAATCTAATTTTTATTTTGCTAACTTCATAATAAAAAATCATATTTTTATTAAGTTATTATATATATAACACCCCACCTCCGCTAGGGTCACTCACAAAGGGAATGCACTAGCTTTGGTGGTGCATTATCTAGGTAAACATACACAGAAATATTACAAGACAGAACATATAAAACAGCAGAAGAAGAACTAAATTTCATTGCTTTAAAATCTAGAAAGGTCTAAAGCCTTTTACATCAAATGCTATTAAATCCATTACATCGAAATCTGTCTTGCAACAGTAAAGAAGCATAAAACCATAGTCATAAATCATTCCCCAAGTAAAACAGTAAAGCAGCCATCGCCAAGAAAGGTCCAAGCCATATATGATGATCTTGAAGCAGAAAGAAGTCCAAACTAAGTAGTAGTGTTTCCTCCCTGAGAACCTTGGGGAGGGGGAAACGGAAGAAAAAGAGGCGATAGAAAACGGGTCAGTCATAAAGACTGGTAAGTCCTAGTGACTTTCAGCATAGAAACAAGTAAAGATAACATGACATATACAAACTAAAAATAAACATAAGGATGATGACAAGATAGGCCAGTTAAACTAAGATAACAAGATAAACTATGCTAACCAGATAAACTACGGTAACAAGATAAACTATGCTAACCAGATAAACTACGTATAGCATCGCATGTTTAACATTCTCTGCACTAGTACTAGTATAACAAAATTAGGTGTTATCCTAATGTCCAAACAGAAATGGAAACAGAAACAGGGTGATCTTTACAGAAATAGTAATGGGCTTTTACCTCCCTAACAGAAACAGAAACATAAATGAGCCTTTACCACCTGTACTAGTAACCCAACCCGTGTCATGTATTAACTATGAAATGATCCCTTGCCCAATATCATGAAATGACCCATTACTTGATTCCACGAAACGATCTATTAATCGATCGTCTCCCTACAAGTTCTAGCTCGTCAAGTGTCTGTGTCATACGACCCTATCACGAATGTAGTTACCTGTGCTAGGTCCACCATAAGGTGTATCAAGCCCTAGGGTGCCAACCACCGACACGAATCAAGCACGCATAGTGTAAACCTACTGGTGCCCAATGCCTGCTTTTTCAACTCCGGACTACATCCACGACCATAGTCCGCCTGAACCTACAATGACGCACCAACTCAGCCATCGTTCTAGTCGCTTACAATCAGCCCAGCAATCGTGCCCCACCCTGCCTAGTTCCAGGGTACCGTGATACATCTAGTGGGTTACTGCTGAAAAGGACCGCGTAACTAGGGTTTCCGTCCAGTAGGTTAAGTGTTGTCATTTAAATTCGATACTTAACCCCATCAGTCTAGCATGTAAAGTTGGTTAAGTGTTGTCATTCAAGTTCATGACTTAACCCGCCTACGTGTCATGTCAAATTGACTAAGTGTTGTCGTTCAAATTCATGACTTAGCCCTATGGATCATGTGTCAAGTTGGTTGAGTATATTCAAGCGGTTCATGACTTAACCCTACCAAATCATCATGTCAAATTGGTTAAGTTCATTCAAGCGGTTCATGACTTAATCCTATCAAATCATCGTGTCAAATTGGTTAAGTTCATTCAAGCGGTTCATGACTTAACCCTATCAAATCATCATGTCAAATTGTTAAGTACATTCAAGCGGTTCATGACTTAACCCTATCAAATCATCGTGTCAAATTGGTTAAGTATATTCAAGCGGTTCATGACTTAACCCTATCAAATCATCGTGTCAAATTGGTTAAGTATATTCAAGCGGTTCATCCTCAAACCCCAACATATATCACAACCAGATGAGTCATACTCCTTATGGGGTTTGCAACAAAAATAAGATTGAGAATAAGACCGAGAGGATATACATAAAAGAAAGCATGCAAGTAAGCTCTAAAGGAAAAGAGGGATCAAGGTTATACTCTTAAAAAGAGATATGATGCGCGTATCTAGTCTTCAATCTTCTAAGTCGCATTTCCTTGAGCTTAACTCCATTGTGCTTTATCCGTCTTTAACTTCATAATTTCTTAATTCTTGTTTCCAAAATATGAGTTGGAACTCATTTCACTATTGTCTCTCGTCCCATTTTCCCTTCTCCTCCTTCTAGTATACTCAGCTCAAACATAACTGCGTACTCATGGTTTCATGCAAGCTCTCCAAAATTCACTAGTGAATCCTGGATCTCGTTTATAAGGTATTCCACGCAGAAGAATTATCTCTCGCAAATAAACAGATGTCAACCATGTGGCCAAATGTACTTACTAAGGTGATTTCCTATAACTCATGCATAAGCGAAATGAACCATCCACCTTAGTGGCAAACACTACTCGGGATCAAAAGATGTATTAAGAGATTCTAGGTAACTAAGCATGGCAGAACCCTAAGGGTTACACTAGACTTCGAGGGCATTACCAAGGCAAGTCAAGAATCTAACTACCCTCTTTTCATAGTCAAGAATGGCACCATTACTGGATAACCACTCCATACCTAGAATCAACCCATAGCCCAAAAAAACATAAGCATTACTTCTAAACTCAACATTTAGCATAGACATTCCCAAATCCAAACAAGTCATGAATAAATGAGCCGATTCCCTAATAGGATTTGAGAATAAAATGGGATCCTCTACTACGCTAGTACTAAGGTGCAAAGACTCAACTATCGAAGCAGAAATAAAAAGGATGCGATGTACCATAATCAAAAAGGGTACGAACAGGATAGAAAGGTAAACTAGACTTTCCTACAGAAACATTTATACCTTCTTGTTCTGAGCCTCATTCGCCTTAACCACTCTTATCCCCTCTTATATAACGTGTTAACTGGTCTCTCGAGAACTACCTCCATCGCACGGCAACTCTACAAAGCTTGAAATAAGATTAGTCGCAGATGGAACTAATGTGACTAAAGATGGAGGAAAGAAAGGAAAAGGGATTCAAACAAGGAAACAAAGGATAATGCTAATGGACATTGGGGAAAAGCCTTTAAAAATAAAACTTTTCTTGAAAAATGCTTCTTTGCAAATGGTTTTGAAAATAATTTCAAAAGGTTTTAAAAACTTTTGTCCAGTCTGGTAACCTTCTGCTCTGATACCAAATGTAACACCCCACCTCCGCTAGGGTCACTCACAAAGGGAATGCACTAGCTTTGGTGGTGCATTATCTAGGTAAACATACACAGAAATATTACAAGACAGAACATATAAAACAACGGAAGAAGAACCAAATTTCATTGCTTTAAAATCTAGAAAGGTCTAAAGCCTTTTACATCAAAATGCTATTAAATCCGTTACATCGAAATCCGTGTTGCAACAGTAAAGAAGCATAAAACCATAGTCATAAATCATTCCCCAAGTAAAACAGTAAAGCAGCCATAGCCAAGAAAGGTCCAAGCCATATATGATGATCTTGAAGCAGAAAGAAGTCCAAACTAAGTAGTAGTGTTTCCTCCCTGAGAACCTTGGGGAGGGGGAAACGGAAGAAAAAGAGGCGAAAGAAAACGGGTCAGTCATAAAGACTGGTAAGTCCTAGTGACTTTCAGCATAGAAACAAGTAAAGATAACATGACATATACAAACTAAAAATAAACATAAGGATGATGACAAGATAGGCCAGTTAAACTAAGATAACAAGATAAACTATGCTAACCAGATAAACTACGGTAACAAGATAAACTATGCTAACCAGATAAACTACGTATAGCATCGCATGTTTAACATTCTCTGCACTAATACCAGTATAACAGAATTAGGTGTTATCCTAATGTCCAAACAGAAACGGAAACAGAAACAGGGTGATCTTTACAGAAATAGTAATGGGCTTTTACCTCCCTAACAGAAACAGAAACAGAAATGGGCCTTTACCACCTGTACTAGTAACCCAACCCGTGTCATGTATTAACTATGAAATGATCCCATGCCCAATATCATGAAATGACCCATTACTTGGTCCCACGAAACGATTTATTAATCGATCAGCTCTCTACAAGTTCTACCCCATCATGTGTCTGTGTCATACGGCCCTATCACGAATGTAGTTACCTGTGCTAGGTCCACCATAGGGTGTATCAAGCCCTAGGGTGCCAACCATTGACACGAATCTAGCATGCACAGTGTAAACCTACTGGTGCCTAATGCCTGCTTTTTCAACTCCGAACTACGTGCACGACCATAGTCCGCCTGAACCTACAATGGCGCACCAACTCAGCTGTCGTTCTGGTCGCTTACAATCAGCCCAGTAATCGTGCCCCACCCTGCCTAGTTTCAGGGTACCGTGATACATTTAGTGGGTTATTGCTGAAAAGGACCGCGTAACTAGGGTTTCCGTCCAGTAGGTCAAGTGTTGTCATTTAAATTCGAGACTTAACCCCATCAGTCTAGCATGTCAAGTTGGTTAAGTGTTGTCATTCATGTTCGTGACTTAACCCGCCTACGTGTCATGTCAAATTGGCTAAGTGTTGTCGTTCAAGTTCATGACTTAGCCCTACGAATCATGTGTCAAGTTGGTTGAGTATATTCAAGCGGTTCATGACTTAATCCTACCATATCATCATGTCAAATTGGTTAAATTCATTCAATCGGTTCATGACTTAATCCTATCAAATCATCGTGTCAAATTGGTTAAGTACATTAAAGCGGTTCATGACTTAACCCTATCAAATCATCGTGTAAAATTGGTTAAGTAAATTCAAGCGGTTCATGACTTAACCCTATCAAATCATCGTGTCAAATTGGTTAAGTACATTCAACCGGTTCATGAATTAACCCTATCAAATCATCGTGTCAAATTTGTTAAGTATATTCAAGCGATTCATGACTTAACCCTATCATGTGGCATTAATTCATTAATTCACCCCAACCTCTCACATCAAACCTGTTGTTGTGGTTTGGATATGCCGGGCGGTTCCGGGCAGATTTGCACCACAACTCAGTCTGACCTCGGGTTTCAAGCGCGATATGACCAACCACCCACATTGGATCCTATTGTTCGGAGTAACTGGATTTGCCGGGCAGTTCCGGGCAGATTTACACTACAAACTCAACCTAACCTCGAGTTGGCCATTTTCATGCTTATTCTAGTGTCATGTCCATGTTCATATTTTCAAGTCAAGTTCGTGTCAAGTTTTCAAGGCAAGTTTCATGTCAAGTTTCCTATGATTACCAATTTTTCCCAACGTTACCCCGTCTAAATATTAGGCTGACAATCTTAGCCTAATTTTCCGTCCGCATGATTTTTGACATATAATATTAGGCTAAAAACTTAGCCTAATTTAACGTACACAAAATTTGCATAAAGAAATCCATTAACATAAACATGTCATAGGTGTAAACTTGGCATTTTCGGCATAGTCACTATGAACACCATAGGTGTGTACTTGAAAAGTAATCAACATGAATATCATAGGCGCGAACTTGCAATGTGGACTAATTCAACTTACATATATGTGAACTTGCAAATCTATCACGAACATATGAATAAGTGTGAACTTGAAATATGACGTAGGTTTAACACATAAACATGTAGATCTAACATTTGGTCACATATGTGATATGATTTTACAACCTAAAACTTGCATAACATGATAAACTACACAACTTGTCATAACAGGTTATATTCCAAGTTCATATACATATGAATAGACTTATTCATTAATTCTCAATTCAACATGATAATAAAATAGAACTACAGACGTAGATCCATATCATTCAATTTCACCTATAACATAATAGACATCGTTCTATTATTAATTTAATTCTAAGGTATGACATAACTAAATTGACTAAAACATCGCAGGCATATAGATCTGATAATATTATGAACATGAAAAGGTTTGAATAATAATCTAGTTTCAAGAACAAGGATAGATCTAACTTAAATAGAAAAATCCCGAAAATCAAGATCCAAGGATAAATAAAGAAAGTCAAGCTTAGATTCAATTTCAAAGTTATGACCCTAGGCAATAACCTCATGGTCACGAATCTCAGGTAATTAGTCACAACTGTCCTTGTCATAGTCATAGGCATAGTCTTGTTGTTCATAGTCATAGGCGGTCTTATGTTCACCGTCATTGGCATAGGCATAGTCTTATGTTCACCGTCATAGTCATAAGTATAGGCAAAATATTATATCCACAGTCATAGGCATAGTCATAGTCTGAGGCCATTAACAATAGTTTAAATTTCGTAGGCAATATTCCCAATAGTTAAGATCCAAAAAGAAAACAAGAATTACATAAATCAATTCCAATTTATAACATGCCCATATTAGATTTATAGTTTTCATCTAAAAGTAACTGGAACTTACAGATCGTGGTCTAAGAAATTTAGAAGTCAAGCCTAGAAATTATTCGTCGAATTGTTGCGGTGTCGCTGATCTATTCTCTTGAATTGTTGTAGAAGCGTTGATCTTTGATTTGAATCGAGTTTGAATGCTTAAGCTTTAATTTGGAGGCGGCGGCCATGGTTCAAGAGGTAAATTAGCAGCATAGCAGTGTAAGAATGATTTGTATGAATTAGGCTAGGTCTTAGGATGTATTTATAGGGGTAGCAACTAGTTTAGGCCCTTAGATTAACCCTAGAATCAATCCGGACCATCAAAACATGTCCTAGGCTTCAAAATAGGTTATGGGTCAAAACAGGCCGACCAGGTCGACCTGTAAGGAGGGAGGTCGACCACATGGTCGACCTGGGGGGGTAAGTCGACCCTAGGGTCGACCACATGGTCGATCTGGTCCCCAGGTCGACCCCTAGGTCGACCTGCCTGGTCCTGTGCTGCCTAAAATCTGCTGAATCTTCTACAGGCCATAACTTCTTCATCCGAACTCCGATTTTCGAAAACTTGGACTCTATTTCATGTAAAATTTTGAGACGAATGCAATGGGGTAACCCGTTTCCCTTGATTCTTATTTTAAAATTTAATTCTGCCTTGATTTCTTGTGTTAACATGATACTAAAATTCGGGTTGTTACAATATATATAAAAATCTTACTTTTAATTCGCCATAAATATGAAAATCATATTTGTAATTCACTTAAAAATATAAAAATCATATTTTTCATATTATCAAAAATCATAACTTTTTATTTGCTATATATATATATATGGTCATATTTTTTGCTTCGCTACATATATAAAAATTATATTTTTACCACTCTATATATATAAAAATTATATTTTTACCACTCTATATATATAAAAATTATATTTTTACTACTCTATATCTATAAAAATTATACTTTAACTATTCTACATATTTAAAAATTATACTTTTACTACTCTATATATATAAAAATTATATTTTTATCTTACTACTTGAACGATAAAAATCATAACTTTCCATAAACAAAAATCACGTCTTTATATAATTAAAAATTCGGTCTTTACATACAATAAAAATTTCGTCTTTTCATGTATAAAGATTCTAATCTTTTCTCTTTCAAAAATCAGATCTTTCCTATGAATAAAAATATATACTTTATACGAATAAAGATCTAAACTTTATATTCATAAAAATCGTATCTCCTCATAAAAAAAAATTGTTTGATTTTATAAACAAAAATAATCGAAATTAGAGGGAAACAAAACTTACAGTGGGGGGGAAATTTTGGATTTGAGAAAAAAAGTGGAGAGGAGCTTCCTGGAGCAGTTATAGCACGGAGGAGAGTTGTTCAGGTCGGCGACGGGCTGTTTCAGGCGGTGGTGGGACGGAGCGCGCGACAATGGGGCGCCTCTGGCGCTGGACGCCGCGGATTAGGGTGGAACAAGGAGGGTTTAGGGAATCACCGTTGGGAGAAGGAGAAAGGAGAGGCGTGTGGGTGTCTTTACGGGTGGCGGCGGTCGCGACGTGAAGGGGTGGGCGCCAGGAACAACGGCGCGGTGGAGGGGTCACGCGATTTCCCCCCTTTTCGATTTTGAATGGGAGCGTGAAATGAGGGACTGAGAGAAAGAATTGGTTTGACTATAATATATATATATATATATATTATTTAATTTTATTTTCAAAAAGGTAACTTTTAAATTCGAATTCCAAACGAGACCCAACAACTGTTGTCCCTGGCTAAGTACCCCTATTCCGAACACAATGGGACATGTTTCGTAAGCCAATTCAACAGTTTAGATTAGTTTTCTTTTAAATTAAAATATAAATCTATATATTCAATTTTAAACGTACATTTCAATTTACTAGGGCCACATACGGACCCCAAAAATTCCAGAAAAATATATCTGGTTATATTTTGACGATACGGTCCTAACAAAACTAATTTCGTCAAATTTGAAGGCCGTTTGAAAAATGGTCATTTTTTGGTTGATCTAAATTGACTAAAACAGTCAAAACACGTTTTCCTATGCCACGCTCACATATTAATCCCAAAATTATGAATTTTGGAATCTAGCAATAATTTGACATTCCAGATCCAACAAAAGTTGTTCCATCGAAAACGGAGATCGTTTGCAAAATGGCTATTTTTAAGGGCTATATTTCCGTAGCGACTATTCTGAATATTCAATTAGGCATAACTTTTTATTCCCACTATGAAATTTCAATTTTTCAGATTCGTTGGAAAGATATTTTCGAATAGTTTCAAATATTTTTGGTTTTACTAAAATCCGTTTTTTTTAATCCAGTACATTCCTTTGAAATTTGAAATCGAATTTTCGAACTACCGCGCCATTTTCAATTCCTTCTATAATTCAAATAAATATTTATATTCTAATTTCGATTTAAATAAATTATACGTTCTAATTCTATTCAAAATAAATTTCTAGTCGTTATTATTTAAAATAAATCATTTTAAATATTCAAAATTCATTAAAATTGCTAAAATAAAAATTTTAAATTGGTTCTGATTTTCCGCGTTGTTACAATCTCCCCCACTTAATATCTTTTCGCCCTAAAAAGGAACGGGGCTGAAAATTGTTTAACTAACCAACTCAACTTTCTTTCTTGCTTTCATTCTTCAACTTTTCAGTTTTTAAGAATTTTTAAATTTTCAAAAATTTGGCTAACACCCTAAATTTTCAAAAAAATTTGCCATAACCTCCTTTGTAAGGATAGCACCGGAAAAATCCCCAAACCGCCACACCGGGCTCTCATCTCAAAAAGAAAAAGAAAACGCCAATCGGCTTATAAAATCATCCAAACCCAATAAATTAGTAAACATGTACCTATTTGTCGGGCATATAATTTTATTCTTCTTCTCTAGCCTCCATGCTATAACCTGTTCACACACATATATATGTACATGCATGTATTTCCAATCAAATTTCAATTTGGTTCAATACTTGGTTCAATTTGGCTAAATTTACCTTTCATTCATGTATTGGTTTAAATGTATAATCATACTACATAACCAACAATCAATTTGTGGATCGTCATTTCAAACACATAACTTTTACATAGTGAAAATCATAATTTTAGTGCAAATCACAACAATAAATCCTATCTAGTTTTGGTTCTCACACCATTCAATGGAAATATATAGATATCCCACTTTCAAAATTCGAACATAAATATTGATATGCAGCTACTATCATCAGGATCATCCCCAGGCGACTAAAGTGTGATTCTATATCTATCCAGTATATTTGAGGCTTCGAATACATGTTAATTACGCGTAAATTCAAAATCTCCATATACGCGATTGTCTAAATCAATCAAAAATAAATATTCATATACGAATAATATGGTTTAAATTTTCAAATCAAAGATTGTTTTCATTTTTTATTTGGTAAACAACACTCTTCCGACTCATTCTATGATACTACTGATCCCATCTCTAACGAGTCATTCTCACTGGATATTACTAATCCAATCTATGATGAATTCTTTCATTTGGTTCTAATGTGCCTTGTTCTCGAGCTCTGTAAACAAAGCTCTGATACCAGCTGAAACGACCCGAACTTCCCCGTGAAGGAAAGCCCAAATTGAGTTGAGAACACGACAAATCAGAACACAAATAGAAGAACATTTCATTGCTTATTACAACAATTTACATCAGAGTACAAGAATATAACAGAGTATGAATAATTATTATACATTTGATAAACATCAGAGATTTAAATTACATTTAAATACATAGCAATGGAAAAATAATAAAAAACACAACTAAAAGTAATATACGAATACAGAGCTTTCCGAATATCGCTTTAGCTGTAAATCAGGATCCTATGAATATAATATCTGCAAAACCCAGCTACTAGCTACCCGTGTGAAAAATAAGGGAACCCAGAGTTTAGGTTAAAACAATAAACTCTAGGTCAGTCATGTGACTGGTGTGAGAACTGAAACTGTTATTAATCTTTATTTTAAAGTTAGGTAAATCAAGGGACCACGTTGTATAACATGGAACGGTTTCCTTCCAAGAATGCCAGTGCATAAAACAAACAGTGCAATGCTAAATAAAGAACAATGAAGCAATTATAAGACCCAGGTCCCATCACACAATGCAACGCAAGCCGGAGGATAGAGTTTTTACCTTATAATAGCCAAAAATGCTTAGTACATGAAATTTCATATTTTTATTATTACTATAAGTGTATAGTGTCAAAACAACTTCAATATAAATGTACCAATCATTGACAACATAAGCGCCCCATCTCACTATGTCACCATAAATAGGATTCCAACTAAAATCGAAATGTCACGTATTGGAAGTTGGATTTCCATCATGAACCAAGGTAAGGGATCGTCCTTACCGCTTCGAGACTCTCTAGCCCGAGCCTCAAGAACAGTCGCAACTGCACCTAGGAGCTACAGGGTCGGTCCATACTTACGTTATTGGATTATAATTCCTGAACAATGCGTTTCCCCGCCCTCTGGGGTATAAGCTGGTCATATATTGACCAAACCATCCATTGGCACCGTAGTGACCGATACAACTGAGGCGCCTTGCATCCAACAACCATATAGGTAAAAATATATAAATTCCAAGGCGTGTAAAACCCTGACGCCACCCATAACTAGAAACAAATGCATATTCTCCCTGGATCCTCTCCCGTTTCTGGTTCATACCGGGAAGTGAAGCTCATGAATTAACGCTATACACAAAGCGGCGCTATATTAAAGCTATGCTTTGATCATCAACCACAAGACTCTGCTTTTCAACAGAAGCCTTGATCGTTTTCCGCTCAGGCATGACACACAAGCAATTCACGCCATGCGACAGATGTCTATCGATATACAACCTCTGATCCCGTACGTCTCAGAGAAGGGTGAAGTAATATAACAAATTCTCCTTCACCAGGAAGATGTATATTATAGAGATCAATCAGCACAGAATAAAATCCAATGTTAGACACCCAGTCCATTTACAAGTCCGTTCTGGGTTTGAACAAAACCGGAGGCACCTTATTCCTCATCCCATATGTCTAATAGAGGAGAGAGGCCCTCGCCTATCCGGTCGATCTCCAAGTACGTTTGGACGATCACCACTTATTACCTTGTCTTGGGTGTACAGCCCAATCAAGACATCAGTAATCATCCAAACGGTGTGAAGACCTCCGGTATTCAATCACCATCTTCATAATCGACTTATCATCAAAATAGTTATTCAGAATGGGTATAAACCCGAACTTTTCGAATAACTCGCGTATATAATAAACAAGTGTTACACAAACACAACATACTCCTCATTCCAATCCAGAATATTATTTTATTTAAGTATTCACATCATTAGGGAATAGGTTCCCATTAATTTTATCAAAGATAAATTCTTTTAAATTTATTCTTTAATCTTCCTCTGAATATCAATTCAAACCGTATTAAAGTTTATTCAAACTAGTCAGGATTAGCGATCCTTACCGAAGTTATCATTTATTATATTTCCCAATCCCAACCTATTCATCCCATGGAGCAAAATTGGTAATACTCCATATCTAACACCATGGTGTTATTGGTAAATGTAATTATCATTTCACGTTCAAATCTAATTAAAGATTTAGCTATAGCCTGGAGTAAAACTAGTGGTACTGCATTTTCAATCATTTTATTGAATAGATAATTTTAATTATCACATCCACTTTTCAATCTAATCAAAGATTCATTAAAACACCATTTAGTTTTAATCTTCCCAAAAATCAATATTAATGACTATTCAAAGCTAAGAAATTGATCTTATCTTTAACTGGGTTAAAGAACCAATGTCATTTAAAACACAGTTCAAGATAAACCCAAAATCACATTCCATTAGTCTCTGACCATAAATTAGAAAGAGAACAATTCCCTAAGTATTAATCCCGAAGGTCGAAACCAACATCAGATCAATACCTAGGAAACCATTCAACTTAGCTAATCTCTAGTTAGTTTCTAATTTTCTTAACTCCATTGGGTTTAAGAACTGTATTATTAAAGATACCATTCACGACAATCCCAAAATCTCATTCCATTGTTAACCGGGTTAAAGAAAAAGTGTTATTTAAAACATCGTTCACGATAAACAAAAAAATCAATTTCAATTCAATTCTACTTAAATATTAATTAATTAGTACACTTCATTAAATTTAAATAAAAATATTTAATCTTTTCTCAATTGGGTTTAAGAACAATGTTAGCGAAGACACCATTCACGACAAACCCAAAATCCCATTTGACATTAAATACAAGGCTCTGAATAGAAAATATATCGGCTTATATTCAATATCAAATTCTGAAATCAACAAATATCGTATTGGAATAACGATATATATATCTTCCAAATTCCTACACAACGTCCGTGCAATCACGGAATCCAATATCGAAATATTCCGAAGATAATTTCGATTCAAATCCATTCCAATTCATATATTGGAAATTCTGGTTATTTTTAAAACCATGTCAAATCCAATTTATTTATTTAAAAAGATTGGATTATAATTCTAGTTCATAACTAGTTCATTTCAGTAAAAATATATTTTTATCTTTTCAAATATGGGATTTTTCATCCTAATTCTTTCCAAATCATTTATTATGATTTTACATGAATTATTAATATTTTTAATAATTTTATGAAGGCCTGTACAGTTGATTTCCATAAACGGTCATCGAACTGCACTTACATCGACCTTTTCCAAATTTGATTTGGACATAATTGCAAATCCATCCTTCAAATATCTTATATTCATGGAAAGCTCTTTTCGATACGAACCCAACAGTTCTGGTTTCAGGAGAATCCGATGGTCGGATCTCCCATAACGTCAACTCGAAGTCAATAGTCGAAATTCGTGAACTGTCGCGGCACGACGTGTTCTATTCAGGCCATTAAATATTATATATATATATATATATATTTCATCGATTTCCATTTTGAAACGTATTTTATAAATCGTTTTAAATTTGTTTTCAAAATGATTTCAACTTCATATTCAATTTCTAAATAAAAATTGAATATTCCATATCATTAATATATAATTGATAATATTTTCAAAACATGAGATTTTAAATCATTCCCTTTTCGATATTCATTATTGTTAGACCAAAAATTGGCACTAACACCCAAATGCAGATAAAAAATCACGGAATGCAGTAAAAAAGTAAAATCAGAGGGAACACACGAGGTTTTTATATTGGTTCGGCCATAGATGTAGCCTACGTCCTCCTTATAATCTTATTATTACACTGACAGATTACAAGAACCAGTTGCACACAGACACACAATCCATGTGTTAATCGAGATTACAAGAAGATAATTTATATGTAGAAAGGTGCAGAATCCTTGCAGTCAGCAATGGTGGAAGCCGTAGAGATGTAGGAGAAAGGACTTCGCTAAAAAGTCACCTCAAAATTCCATGTGGAGGTGTATTTATAGCCGTAGGAGAGCTTCTTGGAGGTCCGGTTCGTGACAGGGCATGTGGCAGTTGATCCAGGAAAGTAGGAGCAGGAGTAGCCTTGAGAACACGTCAAGATCTATGCGTGTATCAACAGGTGCAGGGATCGATTCGTAGTCATGGGGTCGGATCGTGATGTGAGCTTCACGAGCCGAGGTCTGGTTGCGAGCTAGAGTGATGAAGATAGTGGTCGGGTCGTGGTAATGAGGGTCGTGGCCCATATATGCTCCACGAGCCGGAGCTGGTTCGTGAGCAGAAGAAGAGTGCTTCACGAGCTAGGGGGTGCGAGCCAAGAAGGAGCCCACGAACCAAAGGGGTGACCCGAACAAAAATTTCACCAATTCTCAAAATCCAACTTCTGTGTGCGTTTATGGAAACGGGCATAACTTTCGAACCGTAAGTCCGTTTTGACCAAACGAAAGCTCTACTTGAAGCTAATTCAGTGGGCTACAACAGCTACATTGCTCATCTCTATAATTCCTGTTTTCGGGCCCAAAAGAAGTCGTCTGATAGGAGATTCGGGCCATTTTACGTTGATGGTGTGATTTCGACCAAATCACTCTGTGTCTTCTGACGTTGTTTCCACTACTTGAGCATGTTGCTATTCAAGAATTCCATGTGTGACGGCTTTGACCAAATAGCGTGTCAACAATTATAAAAATGAATAAAATCGATATAAATATCGTTCACGTCAAAGTGGCGCACATCTAATCAACACGGCTTTATATAGTTCAATAATTTCGTGTCCATCCAAAATCGAACATCAAAATCAGCTTTTGATCTTTTACAGAATATTATTTTAAAATATTCATTATTTTAAAATATTCATTATTTTAAAATATTCGTTATTTTAAAATATTCCTTCTTTCTGAACTGGAATCAAACATAGTCAATTACCATACAATGTGACTTACATGGATTTCATACAACACATGTACATAACAGCAATGATAAACAATCAACCATCATCCAGAGTGCACTACACAACTGCATAAGCATTAAATATAAATAATTCACGCTTACATAGTCTGTCAACCAAACGATCGACATACAACTAAACAATTGGGATTAGTGTACGTCAAATATCATCCCAACACCCATATGGGGTTTCAATCAACAAACACAAATTTTATTTGTGCAGTTGGCCGATGTGTAAAATTTATCGTCCAAATCAATATCAGTCAAATGGTTGTACATAAACAAATCATTCGATTTGTAAATGAATATTTATTTTATTCATATACACATTAAAAAATTATATTTTAAACGATAAAGTATTTTATTTCAACATGTGAATATTTTATAAGGTCCATTTCACAATAAAAATGATATTTTTATTCTTCAAATGTTTTATTCAACATATGAATATTTTATATAGTCCATTTCACATCACAATCAATTTCAACAACACAATACAATCAAACAAACAAGTCGTCCATGGTCTGTGGATGACGGGGAGCGGTTCATACATGTAGTTATAAAATAAATAACTGTACATAAATAATTTTTAGTGAGAAGTTCTCACATTGAATTTCCACTCCGCCAGTTTTATTTCTGAATTTCAAATCTGTCGGGATTTGCCTGACATTCCAACGCAGTCTTCTCTACGCTGTTCATATTAAAAATTAAATTTTTAATATGATGTTTATATATTTAAAAATCCCTAATTTTATTCTATGTCTTATATTAAAAAATTACATTTCTATTATTTTGTCTCCATAATAAAAATCATTTCTTTATTTCGTTCTTCACATAATAAAAATCACATCTTTAATTCGCTACTTCATAATATAAAAATAACATTTTTATGAAGCCATTCATATGATGTTAGGCTGTTTTGTGATAGGCCAGCCAAAACCTAGACAATCAGGGTTGCATATGTTAGAGGTTAAAGCTCTTATACGTTCTAAAACCAGAGCTCGGATCAGATCGGATGGAGGCACCGCATCGGATCAGGCCTGCGGATCGGGTCGAATAAATGGTACAGAACTAGCAAGGCCTCGGTTCGAATCGGGTAAAGTACCAGCGACTCGAGTGAAACGAAGGAGGCATCGGCCAGGCAAAGACAAGGCAGACCCGAGCCACACACAATTTAAAGCTGATTAGTGGGTATCCTCACTTCGGATTGGGTAGGGGCCGATCCGATCCGCCATGCCTGATACCCTAAACTGCTTCATTAGTTAGTCGAAGATCTATTCTAATGCCTAAGAATTCAGATCTGGCTACACCTAAACACATAGAGACCACTTTCCCATGCTCTCCACCACTCACGAGATCTTCTCTGGTGCCTCCATGTGGCCATTCATCCCAACCGAATTTTTCCTATAAATACATGATTTCGCATCAATTTCAGGGACTTTTGGTACTTAGTTCTTTCATGGCCGCCACGACCAGTGCTCTCCTACAGAGAACCACCTTCTTCTTCAATGAAAATCAATGAATTCGGAGAAAATAATTCATTGTATTTGAGTGATCATGTGAGTGTATTCATTGTAATTGTAATCTATGAATGAAACGAAAATCTATGAAGTGGAAGTAGGCTTGTTAACGCCGAACCACTATAAATCCCGTGTGTTGATTTCTTGTCTATGCTTTTAAATCATTATTCTCAATTATTCAATACGAAATCTATCATATTGGGAGTTAGTGCCATTTTTTGGTCTAACATTTTGGTGCTTACACTGAGAATGGATTGGTTCTCAACCATAGATCTCTTCATCTACTAATGGATGTCATAATTCGTTGAGAGGAGATCTGCATTCAATTCTGAAAGATTTGGTTGCTACTTAGATGCGCAAACCATCATGGATCAGATATACACGGCCTCTGATGGGTTCGAAGTTTTTGGGTCCTGAAGGAGTTGGAGATGGGCTGAACCAACAGCGTTTTGATTGGAAGTCAGGGTCGGATCAACTGGAGTAGAATTGAACAAAGATGCACAGGCCTCGCGGATCGGAATTCCATTTTCTGTAACACTGGGAGACTGGGTCGAAGAAGGAGATCCTACTCGCACGTGCCAGAATCTTAACCAGGCAAATTGAATGGTAGTCCCGGATTGGATGATTGCCCAGTTCGGATCAGGGTACCCATATCCGAATCGCTCAGCTCTTAAAGAACAGCAGCAAGCCGCAGGAGTGGCTCCCGAACCGAGCATGTGATGATGCTCCGATCCGGATCGGAGGAACTAATCTGATTCGACCTTAACTTTAAGACATCTCCGAACCGCAACTTAAAGGAAAATTCCAGTCCGGTCTGATTCGGCTATTTTTGGGTAAAAATACATTTTTCAGATCATTTCAGAAAAGGCTCCATCTTCCAAAATCGAAAAAATCATGAGGTGCCCACATTTTCGACCTAACCGGTTAGGTCGATCGCCGCCAGGACTTGGGGCCCCGGCCCCCCACCGGCGATGCGCCCAGACCCGCTAACAGCCTCGCCTTCGGCTCGGAGCATGGCTCGCCTTCGGCTCGGAGCATGGCTCGCCTTCGTTTTGACATATATTTTGGCCAACAGTGGTCATCAAAGTTTGTCAATGAAGATTAGACGAATAGTCAAAGAATATAACAACAAAATGGCAATGACTGGGATTCTTCCAGAAGCCATGACCTCTATATACCGATGTTTTCAATGTGACGAGCTATTGAAAAGATTCAGCACGATGGCTATGACAATATATGAATCAATGATTGTTTCCTAGCAACCTTTTCTTCCAAATCTATGATGGTGTATAGATTTCACCAGTGCAACTTATGTTGTTCTTGAATGAGTTATGACCACCTGATTTACATGAAATAAACATGTCCAATCAGCAGAGTACCGAATGATGGTTATATGGAACAATCCGAGCATTACTCCGAATATGATTCATATGATCTTAGTGACCATGATTGTCAATAATAGGTACCAGAAAGCAGCTAAGGATCCCAATGTCCCAAAGCTACACTTCAGTTGTATGATGTCATGAATGAAATATGTCCTGCGGTTCACCTCCTGAAGAACTTGGCTAACCTTTGCAATGGATATTTGTTATCAACTGCATCGAGGAAGACTGATTTCCATCGAATAAGGGTTTGGTCAACATACTTTGGTGCCCAGAGTTAGGTACTAGTTGAACCACCACACTCCATGATTGGACCTATGGATCCTTTCCCGAATTATAGCAAGTTGACTGCTCACCAGCCACTATACGCCCCTTATCAAGTGATGAGATCTCGAGATTAAGGTAAATATGAACCAACCATTAGCTCTATACTTCTTATTTCTGTTGTGACATAACGCATGAATATTATTTGTAGTCTCGCAAGCTATACTATTGTACTCAAGCTTATCCGATTAAGGTCTAGACTGACCAGCTCCAGCAGAATTCAAAGCTTACATTGCACTCTAGTGTCTACTACTCAGTGCTAACCGAAGCTGGAGTGGGAGTGGTCAATGATGATCAAGTCATTGGAAGAGCCTGCTACTTGCCTAAATGGAATATGCTACACATCAGAGATGGAACCCAAATATGCTTTCCCTCCTAATGATATGGAGTGGGAGGAGGCACCGACTTAGCAAAAAAAGGAGACATCACATAAAGAGCTTCCCGATGATCTGTCCGAAGACTTAGATCTCAGAGAAAATGAAGATTCAGGATGCAGAAGAGCAACAACTAACGGAGCAACTGCCCAAAGATTGAAAAGCTCGCTTACAGTTTATTGATTGCTTTGAGAAAAATCCACAATTATTTCCAAGCTTATCTAATTGTGATACACAATGATTGGCCAATACGACAGGTCCTACAACGACCCGAGGCATCTGGATGGTTGCTCGAACGAAACATCGAGCTGAACCAGTTTGATCTCAATTTCCTCCTAAAAAAGTCCATACGGAGGAAAGTATTAACCGTCTTTATCACTGAGTTTACCATTCTCGAAGAGGATGTAATAAATAAAGAAGATGGCCCCTCAAAAAGAAAGATGAAAACACGCACCTAGAAGATATACAGATGGTGCAAGGAATAATCGACAGTCCGACACCGGAGTTTTGCCAATCATTCCTGAAGGACGGTCAATTTTCTATGCTTTAAGATTGGAATTTTCTGCTACCAACAACAATTCCAAATGCGAGGCCCTGATCATTGGTTTGAAACTCGTTTAGGAGTTGGGAGTAACGCCGTTGAACATCTTTGTAACTCTCGGATTATAATTTGTCGAATTCGGAGGGAATTCCAGATGAAGGGACCATGACTCGCAGCTTACCTAGAACGGGTAGAGGAGCTGTTGGATTGATGGGAACATTACAACATTCCACACACAGAAAATTAGAAAGGGAATTACCTGGCCAAGTTAAAAAGTTCCGACAATCCAGAAGAGATGAAGATAATACCAATCAAGATACTACATCAAGACACTATAAACTCCAACCATTGATCAGACTGAAGTTGATCCAATGTTGGAGAACGAACCTGAAGAGATTCACAGACAGGCCCCATAAAGAATTTCATGCAGCACGGAATGCATCCAGTAAGGAGAAGTGAGAGGTATGCCATCATTCGTCATGCCTCAAGATACGACAAGAAAGGCGACATTGCTTATTTCCTTTGAAAGGTTGTCCTAAGATAGACAGCAACAAGTCCAATTATTGAATACACCATCCTGAATGATTAGACAAAAGCATCCATCAAATTCCCACTAGACAGGAGATATACACGAATGAAGCTTCCGACAAAAGATATCTTGGAGTTAAAAAGTGAAGATTCTCAATTCCACTCCATTGATTGATTATCAATCAAGTAACTCATGCCCCAGATGCTGGGGGCAATAGGAGATTCAAGCATGGATTGCTCGTGATTACTTCATCTAATTCAATACTGATACATCATAAGCCTGCACAACTAATTGCCTCAGTCTTTCCGGAAGAGTGGCGAGTTAAGGGTTTGGAACACTTAAGCCTGAATGCTGATTGGTTGTTTGCGTATATGCTATTATCCCCGGCACGGGATCGAAGGCATGTATGTAGACGGATGAGGCATGTTTATCCTTATGGCTCCCGCACCAACTTCCTGACATGGAAGGGGATAAGCTCCTGTAAACATGGACCCATTTTCAACCATTTTTTTTACTTCATAGCATGGAGAGCGCAAAGTTTCTCTAGTTATAGATCTATTGTTCTCCTGCTAACTACCGTCCTAGCACCAATATGATGATATGCTATTATTAGCGATACAGACGTGACTCCCTGACACTCAATCCTTGCCCTTGGCATGGGGACAAGAAGGCGATTCAAAAGAGACCCATGGTAAATTAAAAAAATGTCCTTCATCGGCTAAAGACTTAGGCAGTCATCTCCTACCAAGAACAGAACGAAGAAAAATGGACAAACAAAATACGAGCAATGCCATTTTCGCTTAGAATGAAATTCATTCCTTTAATAGTGGATGGTGTAGGTACCCATGATCTGATACTGATCAGACTTCTAACACCTGTATATAAAACCATGGAGCAATACCATAACGAGCCTGACTGAGCTGCTCACATACAAAGACTCGTCCCCCACCTGAGAAAATTTGTATAGCTTAAGGTGGATCCGAGATGACCATCCACTCCTTGGCTCACACATGGTAGACATCAGCATAATTTTGTATTGAATTTTTCATTTCAAAGTCAGAATTTGATTTCAGGCGGATGCAGTTCGGCCGTCTACATGGCTCGATCCTATGCTCGACGCCACCAGATTACATGAATCCAAATAAAGGAGGCAGCACTGCCCCTTGTCATGCTTACTTTTCAATCATGCGATTTACTTTTACATGCTTCCTGAGTTATTGACATGGCTGACTCATGCGATATGAATGATGCGGGTACACGAAGTTCAGTGCCAATCACTCCTCCGATAGATTGATCGTAGAAACGCAAAGCTTCTGCAAACATTTTCTGATTGTTTTCCTGACTAACTCTAATCCTCATAAACTGAATAGAGGAACAAACCTTGGACGAGTGTGACGGGCGCTCCATGATTAAAGACCACTCGATCCGTGGCTCTAGCTCTCATGATTTGAGGGAACATTTAAAGGATGATATTGCAGTGTCTGACCAAGCTCCATCCCACGATTCGTTGGGATGAAAGAAACTTGATTATTGTGAATGGCCTCCTCTACTTGTGAATCGAAGATTAGGAGGTAGCACCTCGGCAAGTGTGACCCGACCACTTGCCCGAAAAGCTCCATCTGCCAGAGTGAAACATGGAGTATGGATTAAAAATCGAGTTCGAGAATGCCACTCGAGCTGGCAGAATCCTGTTCTTGGGACTATAGCACGCAAAGAAAGCTAGGGCGAATGACATGATTGTTTGTCTGATTAACTCTAACTCTCATGATTCGAGAGAGTATAAAGGATGGAAAGATGACGTCCCCAAGGCCTGATGGTGCACCACGATTAAAGACCGCCTTGATTACACTCTAACCTGGGCATACGTCACGTGAGTATAAAGGTGCTAAGATTAAGTACCGATGACAATAGGCTCCTACCCCACTGAAGGATTAAGGATAAGATTGAAAGCTGAGCCGACATCCCCATGGAAGGATTGGGGGCAACATAATGTCGAACAAGCCTGACTAAGCACTTTATTCATGATTGATTGGGGGCGCGTGCACACACACATCAACTCCTTAGATAAATTGTATATGATTTGTTAGATACTATTTGATTACAGGGATTCTGAATTGAAACCCTTATTTGATTGTGATATGCTTTATTACCTATTACTTATAGGTTTGCTTTGTTTACAGAGTACAGGCTTGTACAAGATGACATGACAAGAATGCGAGGGCCGCACTCGCGATAACTGTAGCAGACCAATGGAAAAAATAAAGGGCCACGTCCAGAAGGCTGACACTGATGCCCAATGTTAAATTTCTCATGCGAATCAAGGCGACAACCAAAAAGAGGCCTTAAGAGTGATATGTCAAATCCGTATACACACCCACATGTGACTGGCCATAGCCCAAGTACAACGACAAGTGCCACCTCGCAAGTACACTGAACGGAAAGTGCGATAACTTGAGCACTTGGATAACGCAATCACTTAAGCTTTGAAAGCAATGTCTCTTTTCCATGCATCCATGTCTAAATTTGAAAGGGATGTGATACAACTACCAATCTTTTGCCGTTACCTCTGAACTGGGGGAATATCGTTGAAAATATTTACGAATGGCATAACTTATATGTCTGTGTCTAATTTACACTTCGATCTTGACAACTGCTTGAGGACTACATAATGGATGCAGAGTGAACGTCCATTTGTTAGTCCCGGCAGACTTCCCGATTTAAAGACCCTGGATAAGAGGGCAATCCATTACTTTGACTTCTAGCTTGTAAGGAAGCGGGTTGCTTGGTACTCCGACCCAAGGGTTAACAAGAAGGAAGATAGAACTTTCTTTCATGCTGAGGATGTTGGCACAGAAGGAACTAGGAACGAGGGAAGTCAAGAGATTTACTTCCGTAATGATCCCTTAGCATGTCAAACTAGATATGAAATGGAAGATGCCAGATGCTCGTAAGATGAACTTCTCCAGAAGCAGTAGAAAATGGTGGATAACTTCTTTACTTGAATAGATGGAAGGCCAAGCAACTACGATTTACTCGCAGGAGTGAGCACTGTGGGAATTCAAGCGACAAGGAACTTGGATCGAGCACTCCCTGCTCTGCAATTCATATCGCATAAGACCCTATGACAAGTTGGCAATGTCGTCTTGGATGAAACAAGGGGAGATCGACCTCGTCTTAGACATATGCAGCATGTAACTTCTGACGTAACATTTTGGATGAAAGCGATGGCAATGCAAGAGCCACTGGAAATTTAAACGGAGTCCGACCAACCTCTGCTCCAATTCGGATGAATGTTTCAAATCCAAAACAACTCAACTTCGACATGAAGCTCCCCATTCCTTAATGTAAGTGGCAAGTGGAAACATTTGATCTACCTATAATTTAATCTTATCGTACACAACTCTGATCCTTAGAGCTTGGATGGGAAACCCAAGACTAACCCGCATACATCCGAGCAGCGGATCACCATCCAGAATTAAAGGATGAAGCCTGATTGATGACTATTACATATGCGGACCTGAGAAGCCAGAGACCAGCTTCCACCCACTTCATGACTTTATGCTGGGAACACCAGCGTTAAATTGAACAATTGGAGACGACTCCTCAAGAAAAAAGGCTATATTGCCAACGTTAATTAATGCTTCACCAGAGACGGTCCACCTCAAGGGAGACATGGGCAACATCAGTCAAAATTCTTTCGCATGAGACATTAGGGATTTCAGCAATTCCCCGCACTTCAAGCTACCGTTTTTGGATCTTGACTTACATTGTTGTTATACAATTTTTGGTGGCATGCATCCGAATTAATCAACTGTTGGAGCACGATGGTGACCCACTTCATTGAGCACTCAAAGGTCCATATCTGTCAATCCATTAATGTCATGTTACTCACTTCAATCAAACAAAGGTTCGGCGAGATTTTGCATTCGTTCCTCCATAGGTTCAAAGCCGCAGCAGCATCTGTAGATTGACCTGGACCATTTATGGTGTTTATAGCGGCAATATCTGGTATTTTGGATAACTCAAACTTCAAAGTCTCTCCTCAATGAATCCCACCAAGAGGCCTTGGAAGATTCACCTCTAAGATAAACCTCAATATCTTCCTACCATGAGATTTGCCCAGAAACTTAGGTGAATTCTATCCTGAGACAAACAGATTCCTGCAACAAGAATATGCTAGTGCTGAAATGATGATCTCAATGTTTTCATGATAAAGGATGGAGAACCATCCGACTCTTGAAATGATAAGGGCAAGGGAGGAGACCCAAAAAAGAATGATAGGTTGTGTGATTCTAGAGAGACCCAACTTCATTGACCAAGTTTATTAAGTTCAATGAAACCAAGTAAGAAAAGCAGAATCAACGAAACTGTGACAGCTATTCCAGGCTACTAAAGCATGAATGGAGAGGCTCGACTAACTTCCTAATGACATTCATTACCTTACATTTTTTGTGAGTTTACCCGAGTCCACGACTGATTTGACGAGGGTAGCTGAGTTCATTGATGCCCGATGAGGCAATCCCCGCTTTCGCCTAAAAGTAAAGGGATGACGCTAAATCAAATGTAATTCGACCATTTGCGTATACAACTCCAACTCATGCTGACTTGAGAAAGAATACATAACGACTTGGGTCGACTAAGATTGCTTAACCTGCAACTCTAACCCAATACGACAATGGAAAGTACAAAGGCTAGAAGACGAGATGACTAATTGACTTGACCCAACCCGCATCAACACTGGGGACATAAGCACTAACTTTGCATGTCCTCCACTGACGTTAGGAGCACGAGCTTCAACTAGCAATCTGACTTTGAACATGACCCTGACTCAATGCATGATTCAGAACATACACTATGTCTCTGGAATATGACATGATTCATCTTGACCATCGAAGTGAGCTAACAAACGGATCAAGCATTGAGACCAAAGACCTGATCCACAACTTCATCAAATGTAGAGTATGACAAACTTCTCTAGTGCCTTACGATTGTGATGATCCTACCAGATATTGGCTTTCATGTTTTCAACAACATCTCGTATTGACTCGTTTGTGATCATTGGATTATAAAACGATCCGGAGTGATCATCGCTTTCGGATACCTTATTGTTACGATTCGTTGTGATCGTGGAGCCCTGGATTAATATCCTGATATCTAGATAGTCCAAATCCAAACAAAAATGACAAATTCATATGCCAATTCTGGTGCACTCTATCCCAATGTTCTAGATGCTAGATCAAAGCCCGAAAATTATGATACTACCCTATGACTTGGATGACTTCTTCATACATTGACTTGCATGTAAATGAAAGCATGACTCGACAACACGCTTGACCTGCGTAGGAAGGCGACATCATTTGGCAACATCCTGCATGCACAACCAAACATGGGAGCCAACGATCCATCATGACTTAAGGTGAAACAGTGTGATCGCTTGACTCGACGAGGTTTAAATAGTTACCTAATCATTTCGACTACTTCTTCCATATAATTTGTACTAATTAGCAACCATGGAAGCAGTGCCACAATTTAATAAAGCCTTCTCACGGACGGATGACTTTCTAGAAATGCTTAGCTCGACATATTCAAAGCACGTCTCATCTTCGATAAGACATACTTTGGGGGCAAAATGTTAGCCTGTTTTGTGATAGGCCACCCAAAACCCAGACGATCGGGGTTGCATATGTTAGAGGTTAAAGCTCTTATACATTCAAAAACCAGAGCTCAGATCGGATCGGATGGAGGCATCAGATCGGATCAGGTCAACGGATCGGGTCGAATAAATGGTACAGAACTAGCAAGGCCTCGGTTCGAATCGGGTAAAGTACCAGCGACTCGAGTGAAACGAAGGAGGCATCGGCCAGGCAAAGACAAGGCAGACCCAACCCGCACACAATTTGAAGCTGATTAGTGGGTATCTTCACTACAAATTGGGTAGGGATCGATCCGATCCGCCATGCCTGCTAACCTAAAACTGCCTCATTAGTTAGTCGAAGACTTACTCTAATGCCTAAGAATTCGGACCTGGCTACACCTAACCACATAGAGACCACTTTCCCACGTTCTCCACCACCCACGGGATTTTCTCTGATGCCTCCATGTGGCCATTCATCCCAACTGAATTTTTACCCATAAATACATGATTTCACATCAATTTTAGGGACTTTTGGTACTTAGTTCTTTCATGTCGCCACGACCAGTGTTCTCCTATAGAGAACCACCTTCTTCTTCAATGAAAATCAATGAATTCAGAGAGAATAATTCATTGTATTCGAGTTATTATATGAGTGTATTCATTGTAATTGTAATCTACGAATGAAATGAGAATCTATGATGTGGATGTAAGCTTGTTAACGCCGAGCCACTATAAATCTCGTGTATTGATTTCTTCTCTATGCTTTTAGTTCATTATTCTCGATTATTTAATACGAAATCTATCATATTGGGTGTTAAAAATCTAATTTTTATTTTGCTAACTTCATAATAAAAAACCATATTCTTATTTAGTTATTATACATATAAAAATCTTACTTTTAATTCGCCAAAAATATGAAAATCATATTTGTGATTCGCTTAAAAATATAGAAATCATATTTTTCATATTATCAAAAATCATAACTTTTTATTCGCTATATATGTATATAAGATCATATTTTTACTTCACTACATATATAAAAATTATATTTTTACTACTCATATATATAAAAGTTATATTTTTACAACTCTATATATATAAAAATTATACTTTTACTGCTCTACATATATAAAATTTATACTTTTACCACTCTACATATATAAAAATTATATTTTTATCTTGCTACTTGAACGATAAATAATCGTAACTTTCCATAAACAAAAATCACGTCTTTACATAATTAAAAATCCGATCTTTACATACAACAAAAATTCGATCTTTTCATGTATAAAGATTCTAATCTTTTCTCTTTCAAAAATCGTATCTTTCCTATGAATAAAAATATATACTTTATACGAATAATGAGACGGCCCCAAACCCCGTACTGATGGTGGCAAGGGTAATCTTTGGAATATAACACAGAAACCGATAATAGCAGAACATAAATAAATAAATACACCAGATAATGAACAATAGAATATACTGGATAAAAGTAATCATCAGAGTTACACAGTATACAGGATCATACTTAGTACAATTACAGTTCAACTATACATATATGTCTACAGCGGAAAACAAACAAAATATGTACAATAGGAGCTGAACAACATAAAAAGAGATAAATGATAGAATCCATCTTCAGCTCCAGCTATCCAAATAAAGCCTGCTAAACCTGAATACAAGGCTGCCCGTGTAGAAAAAGGGGCACCCGAGTTTGAAAGTGAAACAAACTACGAGTCAGTCATGGGACTGGTATGAGAAATCTACTCAACACATTTATAATATGGCTAATCATAGGACCACGCCACTTTCGTGGAACGGGTTTACTCCATTGGATTGCCAGTGCTTTAAAACAAATCATTCTTTGAAACAACGCTATGCTTTTTATAAAAATGAAACCATTATAAGACTCAGTTCCCATCACACAATGCAACGCAAACCGGAGGATAGAGTTTTTACCTTATAACGGCCAAAATATGCTTGATACGAATAAAACAAAGGCATTTGATATTATTGCTAGTGTTTATATGTTTTGAAAACAATTTCAAATCATAACTATCAATCATAGACGGCATGGGTACCATATATCATGTCGCCATATATATATATATACAATCAAAACCGCATAGTCACGTATTTGGAAATTGGATTTCTGTCTTGAACCGAGCCAAAAGATAGTCCTTACCGAATTCGAGACGCTCTAGCCCACCCCTCAGGATCAGAGCTCGAGTGACTCTTGGATCGTCAGGGCCAGTCCACCGATGTGGATTAAAATTCCTGAACACTGCGTTTCCCCACACTTTGGGGTGTAAATGAGCCAACGAATGGCTCCATCGGACCCGGATCGTCCGATCTAACCGAGGCGCCTCGCAACAGCAACAACCACACAGGTGAAAAGTATATAAATGTCAGGGCTGGTAGGTCACTGACACCACCCTAGCTAGAAAGAAACGCATGCCCTCCCTGAGGTCCTTCTCCCATTTCTGGTTCATACCGGGGTGTGAGGCTCGCGAATTCACATTATACACAAAGCCACGCCACACAGGCGGTGCTTTGATCATCACCACAAGACTTTGCTTTTCAACATAAGCCCTGATCACTGCATCTTAGCATGCCACACAGGTGAAAAGTATATAAATGTCAGGGCTGGTAGGTCACTGACACCACCCTAGCTAGAAAGAAACGCATGCCCTCCCTGAGGTCCTTCTCCCGTTTCTGATTCATACCAGGGTGTGAGGCTCGTGAATTCACATTATACACAAAGCCACGTCACACAGGCGGTGCTTTGATCATCACCACAAGACTTTGCTTTTCAACAGAAGCCCTGATCACTGCATCTTAGCATGCCACACAGGCAATTAATGCCATGCGACTGATGTCCATCTATATACAACCTCTGAGCTCGTGCGTTTCAGAGAAGGGCGTAAAGCAAAAGAATAAATCCTCTGCCGCCAAACAGATGTATATTTAATAGAGATCAATCAACACAGAATAAAATCCAATGTCAGACACACAGCCCATTTACAAGTCCGTTCTGGGTCTGAACGAAACCGAAGGCACTAAATACCTCGCAAACCCTTCGATCACCACGTACGTCTGGACGATCACCACTCATTATCCATATTTCGGGATGCCTCCCAATCAGGACCTCGGTTACCATCCAAACGAGGCGAACATCTCCGGTCTTCGACCATCGTCTTCATCTTCAATTTGCTATCGTCGATTTAGTTATTCAGAATGGGAAAAACACAGTCTTTCTGAGCAACTCGCGTATATAATAAACAAGTGCAACACTAACATATTCACGCATCATTTCAATTCATTAGTCACTAACCGTCAATAAGTAAGAGAACAATTTCCCAAATATTAACCCCGAAAGCCGAAACCAACATCAGATCAACATCCAGGAAACCTTTCGACTTAGCCAACCTTCAGTTAATTTCTAAATCACATCCATATTGTTTATAATATTTTATAACGATTTATCGCTATTTTTATTTATTTTAAAATAGCTAATATATTCAAAACGACGCTTCGGGCCATAACGCGACTGTGGCGTTGTTTTTCTTCAGATTTGATTTACATATATCTGAAAATCTAACCGTGGGATCTTCACAAAATTTACATCATTAGAAAGATCTTTTCAAAACGAATCCAACGGTTCCAGTTTCGGGAAAATCCGACGGTCGGATCTCCCGGTACAATCGTTTGAAGTTTCGATTTCAAAATACGAACTGCAGCGTCGTTATTCTATTAAGTATAATTATATTTATATATATATAAATATAATCGATTCTAACGCTATTTTTCTTCAGATTTGAATTAAACATTCCAGACAATCCAACCGTTGGATTTTTACAAAGTTGGTGCCGTTGGAAAGATTTTTCCAAAGCGAACCCAACGGTTGCGATTTCAGGAAAATCCGATGGTCGGATCTCCCGTACTAATCGTTTGAAATCACAGTTTCAAAACACGAACTGCACGGCCACGTTTCGTTCCAATTTTATTTATATTTATATATTTATATAAATGTAGTTCATTCAAAAATTCCGATATCATTTTCACTTCAAATATTTCACTAACTCCTTTAAATTTCGGAAAAATTCGCCATAACCTCCTTTGTACGGGAGGGGCTGGGAAAATTCCCAAATAGCCACACGGGCGTCTCATGTCGAAAAGAAAAAGAAAAAGCCAAGCGGCTAGCCAACAGGCTCATAAAATCATCACCCAAACAAAACAGTAAATGTGTACCTATTTGTCGGGCACAAAATTGTATTCCTCTTCTCTAGCCCCTTTGTTATAACCTGTTCAATAAATATGCATGTACATATGTACAGTTCTTATCACTTGTCATTTTCCATTCAACTTCATATTTGGTTCCATTTGGTTTAAAAACACCATTCCTTCTAATGTTGCATGCATAGGCAAAAATCATATCATTAGCTAATTAATGAATATTTCAACTCATGCATATTTATTTGAATGAGTTGTTATTTTTAACACTTCACATCTCAACAATTCATGTATATAACAAAAATGTGATTTTTATTGTAAAACAATTCATTTCAAAACACTATTATTTTATATAGTTTATATAGGTGATAAAAATAGGATTTTTATTGTAAAACAATTTATTTCAAAAAAGGATTATTTTACATAGCTCATATAGATGATAAAAAGGTGATTTTTATTATAAAACAATTTATTTCAAAATGTGAATACCATTCAACACATGAATTTCAATTCAACGAATGAATATCGATTCAACACATGAAGGTTTTCTATAGTTTCTATATCTAGATAAAAATGTGATTTTTATATTTAAAACACGAATACCATTCAACACATGAATTTCTAATCAACAAATGAATATCGATTCAACACATAAAGGTTTTCTATTCAACGAATAAATATAGTTTCAGGAAATGAAAATAATTCAAACACATGAATATTATTCAAAATTTCGGCAGCATAACGGCAGGGTAGTTAAAACCGGGACCGTCCCTAGTACGGCTCCTCGCTCTACCTTAAAACCTCGTGGTTTTTAACAATGGGGATCATGCATCTAGTTCGCACGCAGGCGGCATGTATATATTTATTTCATTTCCACAAACTAATCCTATGTGATTTCAACCAAATATTTCTCAACCACAAATGGGTATTTTTTAACCACAATCAATCAATATCAACAACAAACAATCCCAAACAACCATTCGCTATCAATCAATTTTCACACCAATCACAACCAATAAATATCGTCCATGGTTTGTGGACGAGGGGCATATATATATATATATATATATATATATATATATATATATATAGCAATTCACTTCTATTTCAACACATATATAATTTTTACAACGCATATACAACTTATACATCAAACGTACAACTTATACAACGCTTATACATGAGGTGTACAACGCTTATATAACTCATACATCGACTATATAATTTATACATCGTCGTTTTCCATATCGTTTATAAATTAGAAATCTCACATTGGGTTCCACTCCACCAAAAATAGCAGAAGGCTCAAAAAAATATGCTGTCTTTTCTAAAATGTAGAAGGTGTCCACACGAGTCCACTGTCTCTTGTTTCACTGCATTTCGACCACACAACAAAAAGATATGATTTTTCAAAGTTTGCAACGGTTTTAAACTGTTAAAAACAGTTTTAAATTAAACAGCCGATTACCTCACGGTTTCTTCAAAACTAGGTTTCGATCTCTCGCGAAATCCGTTGCGTTAGCGGCTGATCGGGGTTGACCACGACCTCCGCCTACGAGAGGGCTTCCCGACGATGTGGGTGTTGCTCAGCTCGAGCTCCAGGTGGCGACGGAATCTCCTCCGACGAGGGCGAACTTCCTGAGCCCAGAACTCGACGATCTCTCCACTATACCGAGCGAGACCAGGATGGATTTGAAGCTGGGAGGAGGGGCTTCAAAAAGTTGAACTGGAGCTTGGGCTATCGATGCGCGTGGCGGTCGGAAAATGATCGGGAAGATATGGAGGCGTTTCCGTCGTCGATCGGGGGGGGGGGGTCTGAGGATTTTTTCTTTCTTTTTTTTTATTTAAATTCTTATTGGTCGGTGGATCTTTAAAGGGGTTTTCTGACACGACCACCAATTGAAACCCAACAACTGTCGTCCCTAGCGTTTTACCCTCATTCCGAACACAATGGGATATGTTTCGTCGGCCCATTCGACTGTTTCAGTCAGTTTTCCTTCAAATTAAAATATAAAATATTTGATTTGAACGTGCATTTCAATTTGCCAGGGCCACAAACTGATTCGAAAAATTCCAGAAAAATAAATCTAGCTATGTTTTGACAATACGGTCCCAACAAAACTAGTTTCGTCGAATTCTGAGACCGTTTGCAAAAAGTCCCATTTCTGGTCGATCCAATTTAACTATAATTGACCAAAATACGTTTTCCTTTGCCACGCTCACGTACTAGCTTCAAAAATTATGAAATTTGAAACCTAGCAATAACTTCACATCCTGGATCCAACAAAAGTGGTTTCGTCGAATTCCGAGGTCGTATGCAAAATGGCCAATTTCACGGGCTATATAGATTCCATAGCGACCTTTCTGAAAATTCATTTGGCCATAACTTTTGCTTTCCACTATAAAAATTCGATTTTTCAGATTCGTTAGAAAGGTATTCACTAACAGATTTAAATATTTTTGGTTTCACTAAAATCCGTTTTGTTTTGCACCCAGTACAGTCCGACAAAGTTTGAATTCAATTTTCGAAACTGCAGCGCCATTTCAGGCCTCATTTATAATTATAATTAATTATATTCGTTTTCAATTGTCGATTCAAACTCACTTTTCATTGCCATTATTTAAAATATTTATTTTAGATAATTAAAATCCATTATTTTAGCCAATTTGAAAATTTTAAATTGGTTCAGATTTTCTGGGTCGTTACAATCTCCCCCACTTAAAACTTTTCATCCCCGAAAAGGAACAAAGTCAAAAGTGGTTTGATTAACCAACTCTACGTTCGATCTGGCTTCAATTCTCCAACTTTTCAGTTTCTGAGAAATTTCAAATTCTTCAAAAATTTGGCTAACACCCGGAATTTTCGAAAAATTTCGCCATAACCTCCTTTGTACGGGGAGGGGTTTGGAAATTTATTGGGCCGTATTAGGTACCCAACAAATCCTAATAAGCATACACATGTTTATAGTGATATATTCTGGTGTTTACAGGGGAGCATGTATTGATAATAACTCCAGAGAATAAATTCTCGTCACCCTGCCCCGTGTGGGAAATAAATAGTCCATGTGTCGTATCTAATAACTAGAGAGACGTGGTTATTGTCAACTCCAGACCCGTGTGGGGTTTTTATTAATCTGGCAATTTAATCGTTACAATTTAAATAGTCTATATCAGTCATCAGTTCAACCTGTAAAATATAGTCATCGCCATACAAGCCTCTCGCTCATATGGTAAATCTTCCACCTCGTCACACAAGCTCCAAATGCTTATGTGGTATATGATGAAGTATGCCTATCTTCTGAAGTATGCCATGTAATGTAGTTCAAAATTAATTGTTACTATCCTATGGCGACGTTTATTATTCCACACAGAAAAACCAGCACTCCGCATCCAATGGTATTCATAGGATTTGATATAATAATATTTCGCATCTAACTCATTAAGGTTTACCTATTTGTCGGGCACGCAAATAAAATTTTTACTCAACAGCTAATCCATTTACCTGTTCAAACATATATAATGCACAAGTATATATATTTCCATCTATTTTTAAATCAGTTCAATGTGTGATTTAATCGAATAAATTCTACCATTCAATCTCCTATTAATTAAATTAACTATCGATTCAATAATCTAATTAATCTAATTTACTATCACACAACACAAACAACAATCTAATTGTTTTCAACTTTTCAAAAATATACTAATCCATTTCTATACTCTTTTTAAAATCATTCAGACAATAGAATTTAAAAGTGCACATCCAAGGAAAGAAAATAACAATAGAATAGAGAATTAAATGGTGATGTAAAGGATGGTAAATATACCTTGCACCGGTGTCAATTAGAGATATCCACTCGGCATCTAGGATAAGCTTTCTGAATGCTCTCCTCAGTTTCCCAAGTACAATCTCGTGGATCTCCGCTCCATTGCACTTTGACTAAGTGAACCTTCTTGTTCCTCAGTTCTTTGGTTTCTTTGCCGATGATCTTTAGCAGCTCTCTTCTCACAGCTAGTTCTGGAGTAATTTCAATATCCTGCTGAGCTACTTCTTCCACGATCAAGTCTGGATCATGAACGTGCTTTCGGAGTTGAGATATGTGAAATACATCATGAACTCCAGGCAACCAATCAGGCAATTTGACCCTATAAGCGAGAGTTCCGATCCGTTCCAGAATAGGAAACGGACCAATGAATTTGGGCGCCAATTTTCCAGTTTTACCGAACCGGATTACTCCTTTGTAGGCCATGAATAAATCTCATATTTTTCCTCTTCGGATCTTGAATCAAATGAGGGGCAAAGTGAGCAAGTTCTTTGAATTTCTTATGATATTCTGGGATGGTCATATCACCTTGTATCAAATAAGAAAATTCATCACATAATCGCTCGGTTGCTTCGGGAGGAGTAAATCTTCCTAGGAAAATCTCTTTGAATCTGTCCCAGGTGATATCAGCCTCTGGATTATCTTTGATGATTGTTTCCCACCAGATTAAAGCTTCTTCTTTGAGCACCCAAGATGCTACTAACCTTTTCTGGTCATCCCTCAGCTGGATACGCTCAAAGATTCTTTCGACAGAACTCATCCAAGCTTGAGTCTAAATTATAGATTCATTGCCCGAGAACTGTGCTCCGTTCAGATTTTGATATCTCTTTAATAGAGCCCCTAGATCGGGTTCTGCATTTCTCCTGTTTCTGACACTCATTTTTTTTTAGTACCTCTGCAAATGGCAGATCAAGTGTCAGGTCACAGAAAAGATAATTTTAAAACATAGTAACATATACTTCAAATGTAAATGTGTCTATCGAGGTGCAATTTCATTCTGCTTTACTCATACTAGGATATTGTTGATCCTATCTGTATAGAGTTACCCGTCCTAGAATACTACTGGTTCTATTTTTGACGAGTTCGTTCAAATGTTATATTCCAGCACTAAGCTTAACCAAAGCTCCGATACCAAATGAGACGGCCCTAAACCCCGTACTGACGATGGCATGGGTAATCTTTGGAATATAACACAGAAACCGATAATAACAGAACAGAAATAAATAAATACACCAGATAATGAACAATATAATATACTGGATAAAAGTAATCATTAGAGTTACACAGTATACAGGATCATACTTAGTACAATTACAGTTCAACTATACATATATGTCTACAGCGGAAAACAAACAAAATATGTACAATAGGAGCTGAACAGCATAAAAAGAGATAAATGATAGAATCCATCTTCAGCTCCAGCTATCCAGATAAAGCCTGCTAAACCTGAAGACAAGGCTGCCCGTGTAGAAAAAGGGGCACTCGAGTTTGAAAGTGAAACAAACTACGAGTCAGTCATGGGACTGGTATGAGAAATCTACTCAACACATTTATAATATGGCTAATCACAGGACCACGCCACTTTCGTGGAACGGGTTAACTCCATTGGATTGCCAGTGCTTTAAAACAAATCATTCTTTGAAACAACGCTATGCTTTTTATAAAAATGAAACCATTATAGGACTCAGTTCCCATCACACAATGCAACGCAAACCGGAGGATAGAGTTTTTACCTTATAACGGCCAAAATATGCTTGATACGAATAAAACAAAGGCATTTGATATTATTGCTAGTGTTTATATGTTTTGAAAACAATTTCAAATCATAACTATCAATCATAGACGACATGGGTACCATATATCATGTCGCCATATATATATATATATATATATATATATATATATATATATACAATCAAAACCGCACAGTCACGTATTTGGAAATTAGATTTCCGTCATGAACCAAGGCAAAAGATAGTCCTTACCGAATTCGAGACGCTCTAGCCCGCCCCTCAGGATCCGAGCTCGAGTGACCCTTGGATCGTCAGGGCCGGTCCACCGATGTGGATTAAATTCCTGAACACTGCGTTTCCCCACCCTTTGGGGGTGTAAATGAGCCAACGAATGGCTCCATCGGACCCGGATCGTCCGATCTAACCGAGGCGCCTCGCAACAGCAACAACCACACAGGTGAAAAGTATATAAATGTCAGGGCTGGTAGGTCATTGACACCACCCTAGCTAGAAAGAAACGCATGCCCTCCCTGAGGTCCTTCTCTCGTTTCTGGTTCATACCGGGGTGTGAGGCTCGCGAATTCACATTATACACAAAGCCATGCCACACAGGCGGTGCTTTGATCATCACCACAAGACTTTCCTTTTCAACAAAAGCCCTGATCACTGCATCTTAGCATGCCACACAGGTGAAAAGTATATAAATGTCAGGGCTGGTAGGTCACTGACACCACCCTAGCTAGGAAGAAACGCATGCCCTCCCTGAGGTCCTTCTCCTGTTTCTGGTTCATACCGGGGTGTGAGGCTCGCGAATTCACATTATACACAAATCCACGCCATACAGGCGGTGCTTTGATCATCACCACAAGACTTTTCTTTTCAATAGAAGCCCTGATCACTGCATCTTAGCATGCTACACAGGCAATTCATGCCATGCGACTGATGTCCATCTATATACAACCTCTGAGCTCGTGTGTTTTAGAGAAGGGCGTTAAGCAAAAGAATAAATCCTCTGCTGCCAAACAGATGTATATTTAATAGAGATCAATCAACACAGAATAAAATCCAATGTCAGACACACAGTCCATTTACAAGTTCGTTCTGGGTCTGAACGAAACCGGAGGCATGAAATACCTCGCAAACCCTTCGATCACCACGTACGTCTGGACGATCACCACTCATTATCCATATTTCGGGATGCCTCCCAATCAGGACCTCGGTTACCATCTAAACGAGGCGAAGATCTCTGGTCTTCGACCATCGTCTTCATCTTCGATTTGCTATCGTCGATTTAGTTATTCAGAATAGGAAAAACCTGGTCTTTCTGACCAACTCGCGTATATAATAAACAAGTGCAACACTAACATATACACGCATCATTTCAATTCATTAGTCACTAACCGTCAATCAGTAAGAGAACGATTTCCCAAATATTAACCCCGAAGGCAGAAACCAACATCAACAGGAAACCTTTCGACTTAGCCAACCTTCAGTTAATTTCTAAATCACATCCATATTGTTTATAATATTTTATAACGATTTATCGCTATTTTTATTTATTTTAAAATAGCTAATATATTCAAAACGACGCTTCGGGCCATAACGCGACCATGGCGCTGTTTTTCTTTAGATTTGATTTACACATATCTGAAAATCTAACCGTTGGATCTTCACAAAATTTACATCATTAGAAAGATCTTTTCAAAACGAATCCAACGGTTCCAGTTTCGGGAAAATCCAACGGTCGGATCTCCCGGTACAATCGTTTGAAGTTTCGATTTCAAAATATGAACTACAGCGTCGTTATTCGATTAAATATAATTATATTTATATATATATATATACAAATATAATCGATTCTAGCGCTGTTTTTCTTCAGATTTGAATTAAACATTCCAGACAATCCAACCGTTGGATTTTTACAAAGTTTGTTCCATTGGAAAGATTTTTCCAAAGCGAACCCAACGGTTGCGATTTCAGGAAAATCCGATGGTCGGATCTCCCGTACTAATCGTTTGAAATCACGGTTTCAAAACACGAACTGCACGGCAACGTTTCATTTTAATTTTATTTATATTTATATATTTATATAAATATAGTTCATTCAAAAATTCCTATATCGTTTTCACTTCAAATATTTCACTAACGCCTTTAAATTTCGGAAAAATTCGCCATAACCTCCTTTGTACGGGAGGGGCTGGGAAAATTCCCAAATAGCCACACGGGCGTCTCATGTCGAAAAGAAAAAGAAAAAGCCAAGTGGCTAGCCAACAGGCTCATAAAATCATCACCTAAACAAAATAGTAAATGTGTACCTATTTGTCGGGCACAAAATTTTATTCCTCTTCTCTAGCCCCTTTGCTATAACATGTTCAATAAATATGCATATACATATATACAGTTCTTATCACTTGTCATTTTCCATTCAACTTCATATTTGGTTCCATTTGGTTAAAAACACCATTCATTCTAATGTTGCATGCATAGGCAAAAATCATATCATTAGCTAATTAATGAATATTTCAACTCATGCATATTTATTTGAACGAGTTGCTATTTTTAACACTTCACATCTCAACAATTCATGTATATAACAAAAATGTGATTTTTATTGTAAAACAATTCATTTCAAAACACTATTATTTTATATATTTTATATAGGTGATAAAAATAGGATTTTTATTGTAAAACAATTTATTTCAAAACAGGATTATGTTACTTAGCACATATAGATGATAAAAAGGTGATTTTTATTATAAAACAATTTGTTTCAAAATGTGAATACCATTCAACACATGAATTTCAATTCAACACATGAAGGTTTTCTATAGTTTCTATATATAGATAAAAATGTGATTTTTATATTTAAAACACGAATACCATTCAACACATGAATTTCTAATCAACGAATGAATATCGATTCAACACATGAAGGTTTTCAATTCAAAGAATAAATATAGTTTCAGCAAATGAAAATAATTCAAACACATGAATATTATTCAAAATTTCGGCAGCATAACGGCAGGGTAGTTAAAACCGGGACCGTCCCTAGTACGGCTCCTCGCTCTACCTTAAAACGTCACAGTTTTTGACAATGGGGATCATGCATCTAGTTCGTACGCAGGCGGCATGTATATATTTATTTCATTTCCACAAACTAACCCTATGTGGTTTCAACCAAATATTTCTCAACTACAAATGTTTCTCAACCACAAATGGGTATTTTTCAACCACAATCAATCAATATCAACCACAAACAATCCCAAACAACCATTCGCTATCAATCAATTTTCACACCAATCACAACCAATAAATATCGTCCATGGTTTGTGGACGAGGGGCGTATATATATATTTATATATAGCAATTCACTTCTATTTCAACACATATATAATTTTTACAACGCATATACAACTTATACATCGAACGTACAACTTATACAACGCTTATACATGAGGTGTACAACGCTTATATAACTCATACATCGACTATATAATTTATACATCGTCGTTTTCCATATCGTTTATAAATTAGAAATCTCACATTGGGTTCCACTCCACCAAAAATAGCAGAAGGCTCAGAAAAATATGCGGTCTCTTCTAAAATGTAGAAGGCGTCCACACGAGTCCATTGTCTCTTGTTTCACTGCATTTCAACCACACAACAAAAGGATATGATTTTTCAAAGTTTGCAACGGTTTTAAACTGTTAAAAACAGTTTTAATTTAAACAGCCGATTACCTCACGGTTTCTTCAAAACTAGGTTTCGATCTCTCGCGAAATCCGTTGCGTTAGGGGCTGATCGGGGTTGACCACGACCTCCGCCTACGAGAGGGCTTCCCGACGAGGTGGGTGTTGCTCAGCTCGAGCTCCAGGCGGCGGCGGAATCTCCTCCGACGCAGGCGAACTTCCTGAGCCCAGAACTCGACGATCTCTCCACTATACCGAGCGAGACCTAGATGGATTTGAAGCTGGGAGGAGGGGCTTCAAAAAGTTTAACTGGAGCTTGGGCTATCGATGCGCGTGGCGGTCGGAAAATGATCGGGAAGATATGGAGGTGTTTCCGTCGTCGATCGGGGGGGGGGGGGGGTCTGAGGATTTTTTCTTTCTTTTTTTTTTATTTAAATTCTGATTGGTCAGTGGGTCTTTAAAGGGGTTTTCTGACATGACCACCAATTGAAACCCAATGACCGTCGTCCCTAGCATTTTACCCCCATTTCGAACACAATGGGATATGTTTCGTAGGCCAATTCGACTGTTTCAGTCAGTTTTCCTTCAAATTAAAATATAAAATATTCAATATTTGATTTGAACGTGCATTTCAATTTTCCAGGGCTACAAACTGATTCGAAAAATTCCAGAAAAATAAATCTAGCTATGTTTTGACGATACGGTCCCAACAAAACTAGTTTCATCGAATTCTGAGACCGTTAGCAAAAAGGCCCATTTCTGGTCGATCCAATTTAACTGTAATTGACCAAAATACGTTTTCCTTTGCCACGCTCACATACTAGCTTCAAAAATTATGAAATTTGAAACCTAGCAATAACTTGACATCCTGGATCCAACAAAAGTGGTTTCGTCGAATTCCGAGGTCGTATGCAAAATGGCCAATTTCACGGGCTATATAGATTCCATAGCGACCTTTCTGAAAATTCATTTGGCCATAACTTTTTCTTTCCGCTATGAAACTTCGATTTTTCAGATTCGTTAGAAAGGTATTCACTAACAGATTTAAATATTTTTGGTTTCACTAAAATCCGTTTTGTTTTGCACCCGGTACAGTCCGACAAATTTTGAATTCAATTTTTGAAACTACAGCGCCATTTCAGGCCTTATTTATAATTATAATTAATTATATTCGTTTTCAATTGTCGATTCAAACTCACTTTTCATTACCATTATTTAAAATATTTATTTTAGATATTTAAAATCCGTTATTTTAGCCAATTTAAAATTTTTGAATTGGTTCAGATTTTCTGGGTCGTTACAATCTCCCCCACTTAAAACTTTTCGTCCCCAAAAAGGAACAAAGTCGAAAGTGGTTTGATTAACCAACTCTATGTTCGATCTGGCTTCAATTCTCCAACTTTTCAATTTTTGAGAAATTTCAAATTCTTCAAAAATTTGGCTAACACCCGGAATTTTCGAAAAATTTCGCCATAACCTCCTTTGTACGGGGAGGGGTTTGGAAATTTATTGGGCCGTATTAGGTACCCAATAAATCCTAATAAGCATACACATATTTATAGAGATATATTCTAGTGTTTACAGGGGAGCATGTATTGATAATAACACCAGAGAATAAATTCTCGTCACCCTGCCCCGTGTGGGAAATAAATAGTCCATGTGCCGTATCTAATAACTAGAGAGATGTGGTTATTGTCAACTCCAGACCCGTGTGGGGTTTTTATTAATCTGGCAATTTAATCGTTACAATTTAAATAGTCTATATCAGTCATCAGTTCAACCTGTAAAATATAGTCATCGCCATACAAGCCTCTCGCTCGTATGGTAAATCTTCCACCTCGTCACACAAGCTCCAAATGCTTATGTGGTATATGATGAAGTATGCCTATCTTCTGAAGTATGCCATGTAATGTAGTTCAAAATTAATTGTTACTATCATATGGCGACGTTTATTATTTCACACAGAAAAACCAGCACTCCGCATCCAATTGCATTCACAGGAGTTGATATAATAATATTTCACATCCAACTCATTAAGGTTTACCTATTTTTCGGGCACGCAAATAAAATCTTTACTCAACAGCTAATCCATTTACCTGTTCAAACATATATAATGCACAAGTATATATATTTCCATCTATTTTTAAATCAGTTCAATGTGTGATTTAATCGAATAAATTCTACCATTCAATCTCCTATTAATTAAATTAACTATCGTTTCAATAATCTCATTAATCTAATTTACTATCACACAACACAAACAACAATCTAATTGTTTTCAACTTTTCAAAAATATACTAATCCATTTCTATACTCTTTAAAATCAGTCAGACTATAGAATTTAAAAGTGCACATCCAAGGAAAGAAAATAACAATAGAATAGAGAATTAAATGGTGATGTAAAGGATGGTAAATATACCTTGCACCGGAGTCAATCAGAGATATCCACTCGGCATCTAGGATAAGCTTTCTGAATGCTCTCCTCAGTTTCCCAAGTACAATCTCGTGGATCTCCGCTCCATTGCACTTTGACTAAGTGAACCTTCTTGTTCCTCAGTTCTTTGGTTTCTTTGCCGATGATCTTTAGCGGCTCTCTTCTCACAGCTAGTTCTGGAGTAATTTCAATATCCTGCTGAGCTGCTTCTTCCACGATCAAGTCTGGATCATGAACGTGCTTTCGGAGTTGAGATATGTGAAATACATCATGAACTCCAGGCAACCAATCAGGCAATTTGACCCTATAAGCGAGAGTTCCGATCCGTTCCAGAATAGGAAACGGACCAATGAATTTGGGCACCAATTTTCCAGTTTTACCGAACCGGATTACTCCTTTGCAGGCCATGAATAAATCTCAGATTTTTCCTCTTCGGATCTTGAATCAAATGAGGAGCAAAGTGAGCAAGTTCGTTGAATTTCTTATGATATTCTGGGATGGTCATATCACCTTGTATCAAATAAGAAAATTCATCACATAATCGCTCGGTTGCTTCGGGAGGAGTAAACCTTCCTAGGAAAATCTCTTTGAATCTGTCCCAGGTGATATCACCCTCTGGATTATCTTTGATGATTGTTTCCCACCAGATTAAAGCTTCTTCTTTGAGCACCCAAGATGCTACTAACCTTTTCTGGTCATCCCTCAGCTGGATACGCTCAAAGATTCTTTCGACAGAACTCATCCAAGCTTGAGTCTGAATTATAGATTCATTGCCCGAGAACTGTGCTCCGTTCATATTTCGATATCTCTTTAATAGAGCCTCTAGATCGGGTTCTGCATTTCTCCTGTTTCTGACACTCATTTTTCTAGTACCTCTGCAAATGGCAGATCAAGTGTCAGGTCACAGAAAAGATAATTTTAAAACATAGAAACATATACTTCAAATGTAAATGTGTCTATCGAGGTGCAATTTCATTCTGCTTTACTCATACTAGGATATTGCTGATCCTATCTGTATAGAGTTACCCGTCCTAGAATACTACTGGTTCTATTTCTGACGAGTTCGTTCAAATGTTATATTCCAGCACTAAGCTTAACCAAAGCTCTGATACCAAATGAGACGGCCCCAAACCCCGTAATGACGGTGGCAAGGGTAATCTTTGGAATATAACACAGAAACTGATAATAGCAGAACAGAAATAAATAAATACACCAGATAATGAACAATAGAATATACTGGATAAAAGTAATCATCAGAGTTACACAGTATACAGGATCATACTTAGTATAATTACAGTTCAACTATACATATATGTCTACAGCGGAAAACAAACAAAATATGTACAATAGGAGCTGAACAGCATAAAAAGAGATAAATGATAGAATCCATCTTCAGCTCCAGCTATCCAGATAAAGCCTGCTAAACCCGAATACAAGGCTGCCCATGTAGAAAAAGGGGCACCCGAGTTTGAAAGTGAAACAACTACGAGTCAGTCATTGGACTGGTATGAGAAATCTACTCAACACATTTATAATATGGCTAATCACAGGACCACGCCACTTTCGTGGAACGGGTTTACTCCATTGGATTGCCAGTGCTTTAAAACAAATCATTCTTTGAAACAACTTTATGCTTTTTATAAAAATGAAACCATTATAAGACTCAGTTCCCATCACACAATGCAACGCAAACCGGAGGATAGAGTTTTTACCTTATAACGGCCAAAATATGCTTGATACGAATAAAACAAAGGCATTTGATATTATTGCTAGTGTTTATATGTTTTGAAAACAATTTCAAATCATAACTATTAATCATAGACGGCATGGGTTCCATATATCATGTCGCCATATATATATATACAATCAAAACCGCACAGTCACGTATTTGGAAATTGGATTTCCGTCATGAACCAAGGCAAAAGATAGTCCTTACCGAATTCGAGATGCTCTAGCTCGCCCCTCAGGATCAGAGCTCGAGTGACCCTTGGATCGTCAGGGCCGGTCCACCGTTGTGGATTAAAATTCCTGAACACTGCGTTTCCCCACCCTTTGGGGTGTAAATGAGCCAACGAATGGCTCCATCGGACCCGGATCGTCCGATCTAACCGAGGCGTCTCGCAACAGCAACAACCACACAGGTGAAAAGTATATAAATGTCAGGGCTGGTAGGTCACTGACACCACCCTAGCTAGAAAGAAACGCATGCCCTCCCTGAGGTCCTTCTCTCGTTTCTGGTTCATATCGAGGTGTGAGGCTCGCGAATTCACATTGTACACAAAGCCACGCCACACAGGCGGTGCTTTGATCATCACCACAAGACTTTTCTTTTCAACAAAAGCCCTGATCACTGCATCTTAGCATGCCACACAGGTGAAAAGTATATAAATGTCAGGGCTGGTAGGTCACTGACACCACCCTAGCTAGAAAGAAACACATGCCCTCCCTGAGGTCCTTCTCCCGTTTCTGGTTCATACCGGGGTGTGAGGCTCACGAATTCACATTATACACAAAGCCATGCCACACAGGCGGTGCTTTGATCATCACCACAAGAATTTGCTTTTCAACAGAAGCCCTGATCACTGCATCTTAGCATGCCACACAGGCAATTCATGCCATGCGACTGATGTCCATCTATATACAACCTCTGAGCTCGTGCGTTTCAGAGAAGGGCGTTAAGCAAAAGAATAAATCCTCCACCGCCAAACAGATGTATATTTAATAGAGATCAATCAACATAGAATAAAATCCAATGTCAAACACACAGTCCATTTACAAGTCTGTTCTGGGTCTGAACGAAACCGGAGGCACTAAATACCTCGCAAACCCTTCGATCACCACATACGTCTGGACGATCACCACTCATTATCTATATTTCGAGATGCCTCCCAATCAGGACCTCGGTTACCATCCAAACAAGGCGAAGAACTCCGGTCTTCGACCATCGTCTTCATCTTCGATTTGCTATCGTCGATTTAGTTATTCAGAATGGGAAAAACCCGGCCTTTCTGAGCAACTCGCATATATAATAAACAAGTGCAACACTAACATATACATGCATCATTTCAATTCATTAGTCACTAACCGTCAATCACTAAGAGAACGATTTCCCAAATATTAACCCCGAAGGCCGAAACCAACATTAGATCAACATCTAGGAAACCTTTCGACTTAGCCAACCTTCAGTTAATTTCTAAATCACATCCATATTGTTTATAATATTTTATAACGATTTATCGGTATTTTTATTTATTTTCAAATAGCTAATACATTCAAAACGACGCTTCAGGCCATAACACGACCGTGGCGCTGTTTTTCTTCAGATTTGATTTACACATATCTGAAAATCTAACCGTTGGATCTTCACAAAATTTAGATCATTAGAAAGATCTTTTCAAAACGAATCCAACGGTTCCGGTTTCGGGAAAATCCGACGGTCGGATCTCCCGGTACAATCGTTTGAAGTTTTGATTTCAAAATACGAACTGCAGCGTCGTTATTCGATTTAATATAATTATATATATATATATAATCGATTCTAGCGCTGTTTTTCTTCAGATTTGAATTAAACATTCCAGACAATCCAACCGTTGGATTTTTACAAAGTTGGTGCCGTTGGAAAGATTTTTCCAAAGCGAACCCAACGGTTGCGATTTCAGGAAAATCCGATGGTCGGATCTCCCGTACTAATCGTTTGAAATCACGGTTTCTAAACACGAACTGCACGGCCACGTTTCGTTCTAATTTTATTTTTATATATATATTTATATAAATATAGTTCATTCAAAAATTCCTATATCGTTTTCACTTCAAATATTTCACTAACGCCTTTAAATTTTAGAAAAAATCGCCATAACCTCCTTTGTACGGGAGGGGCTGGGAAAATTCCCAAATAGCCACACGGGCGTCTCATGTCGAAAAGAAAAAGAAAAAGCCAAGCGGCTAGCCAACAGGCTCATAAAATCATCACCCAAACAAAACAGTAAATATGTACCTATTTGTCAGGCACAAAATTTTATTCCTCTTCTCTAGCCCCTTTGCTATAACCTGTTCAATAAATATGCATGTACATATATACAGTTCTTATCACTTGTCATTTTCCATTCAACTTCATATTTGGTTCCATTTGGTTTAAAAACACCATTCATTCTAATGTTGCATGCATAGGAAAAAATCATATCATTAGCTAATTAATGAATATTTCAACTCATGCATATTTATTTGAACGAGTTGCTATTTTTAACACTTCACATCTCAACAATTCATGTATATAACAAAAATGTGATTTTTATTGTAAAACAATTCATTCCAAAACACTATTATTTTATATAGTTTATATAGGTGATAAAAATAGGATTTTTATTGTAAAACAATTTATTTCAAAACAGGATTATTTTACATAGCTCATATAGATGATAAAAAGGTGATTTTTATTATAAAAAAATTTATTTCAAAATGTGAATACCATTCAACACATGAATTTCAATTCAACGAATGAATATCGATTCAACACATGAAGGTTTTCTATAGTTTATATATATAGATAAAAATGTGATTTTTATATTTAAAACACGAATACCATTCAACACATGAATTTCTAATCAACGAATGAATATCGATTCAACACATGAAGGTTTTCTATTCAACGAATAAATATAGTTTCAGCAAATGAAAATAATTCAAACACATGAATATTATTCAAAATTTCGGCAGCATAACGGCAGGGTAGTTAAAACCGGGACCGTCCCTAGTACGGCTCCTCGCTCTACCTTAAAACCTCGCGGTTTTTGACAATGGGGATCATGCATCTAGTTCGCACGCAGGCAGCATGTATATATCTATTTCATTTCCACAAACTAATCCTATGTGGTTTCAACCAAATATTTCTCAACCACAAATGGGTATTTTTCAACCACAATCAATCAATATCAACCACAAACAATCCCAAACAACCATTCGCTATCAATCAATTTTCACACCAATCACAACCAATAAATATCGTCCATGGTTTGTGGACGAGGGGCATATATATATATATATATATATATATATATATATATATATATATATATATATATAGCAATTCACTTCTATTTCAACACATATATAATTTTTACAACGCATATACAACTTATACATCGAACGTACAACTTATACAACACTTATACATGAGGTGTACAATGCTTATATAACTCATACATCGACTATATAATTTATACATCGTCGTTTTCCATATCGTTTATAAATTAGAAATCTCACATTGGGTTCCACTCCACCAAAAATAGCAGAAGGCTCAGAAAAATATGCGGTCTCTTCTAAAATGTAGAAGGCGTCCACACGAGTCCACTGTCTCTTGTTTCACTGCATTTCGACCACACAGCAAAAAGATATGATTTTTCAAAGTTTGCAATGGTTTTAACTGTTAAAAACAGTTTTAAATTAAACAGCCGATTACCTCACGGTTCCTTCAAAACTAGGTTTCGATCTCTCGCGAAATCCGTTGCGTTAGGGGCTGATCGGGGTTGACCACGACCTCCGCCTACGAGAGGGCTTCCCGACAAGGTGGGTGTTGCTCAGCTCGAGCTCCAGGTGGCGGCGGAATCTCCTCCGATGCGGGCGAACTTCCTGACCCAGAACTCGACGATCTCTTCACTATACCGAGCGAGACCAGGATGGATTTGAAGCTGGGAGGAGGGGCTTCAAAAAGTTGAACTGGAGCTTGGGCTATCGATGCGCGTGGTGGTCGGAAAATGATCGAGAAGATATGGAGGCGTTTCCGTCGTCGATCGAGGGGGGTCTGAGGATTTTTTTTTTTTTTTTTTTAATTCTGATTGGTCGGTGGGTCTTTAAAAGGGTTTTCTGACACGACCACCAATTGAAACCCAACGACTGTCGTCCCCAGCGTTTAACCCCCATTCCGAACACAATGGGATATGTTTCGTAGGCCCATTCGACTGTTTCAGTCAGTTTTCCTTCAAATTAAAATATAAAATATTCAATATTTGATTTGAACGTGCATTTCAATTTGCCAAGGCCACAAACTGATTCGAAAAATTCCAGAAAAATAAATCTAGCTATGTTTTGACGATACGGCCCCAACAAAACTAGTTTCGTCGAATTCTGAGACCGTTTGCAAAAAGGCCCATTTCTGGTCGATCCAATTTAAATGTAATTGACCAAAACACGTTTTCCTTTGCCACGCTCACATACTAGCTTCAAAAATTATGAAATTTGAAACCTAGCAATAACTTCACATCCCGGATCCAACAAAAGTGGTTTCGTCGAATTCTGAGGTCGTATGCAAAATGGCCAATTTCACGGGCTATATAGATTCCATAGCGACCTTTCTGAAAATTCATTTGGCCATAACTTTTGCTTTCCGCTATGAAAATTTGATTTTTCAGATTCGTTAGAAAGGTATTCACTAACAGATTTAAATATTTTTGGTTTCACTAAAATCCGTTTTGTTTTGCACTCGGTACAGTCCGACAAAGTTTGAATTCAATTTTTGAAACTGCAGCGTCATTTCAGGCCTTATTTATAATTATAATTAATTATATTCGTTTTCAATTGTCGATTCAAACTCACTTTTCATTGCCATTATTTAAAATATTTATTTTAGATATTTAAAATCCATTATTTTAGCCAATTTAAAAAAATTTAATTGGTTCAGATTTTCTGGGTCGTTACAAATAAAGATCTAAACTTTATATTCATAAAAATCGTATTTTTACTAGGTTAAAAAACGTATCTCCTCATAAACAAAAATCATTTAATTTTATAAATAAAAATAATCAAATTTAGAGGGAATCAAAACTTACAGTGGGGCGCAAAATTCGGATTTGAGAAAAAAGGGGAGAGGAGCTGGTCAGAGCAGCTATGGCATGGAGGAGAGTTCATCAGGTCGGCGAGGGCTGTTTCAGGCGGTGGTGGGACGGAGCGCGCGACGATGGGGCGGCTTTGGCGCTAGAGCCAGCGGATTAGGGTGGAACAAGGGGTTTGGGGAATCGCCGTTGGGAGGAGCAGAAAGGAGAGGCGTGTAGTGGTCTTCATGGGTGGCGGCGGTCGCGATGTGGAGGGATGGGCGCCCGAAACAACGGCGCGGTAGAAGGGTCACGTGATTTCCCCCCTTTTTGATTTTGAACTGGAGCGTGAAATGAAGGAGTGAGAGAAAGAATGGGTTGACTATATAATATATATATATTTTATTTAATTTTATTTTCAAAAAGGTAACTTTTAAATTCGAATTCCAAACGAGACCCAACGACTGTCGTCCCCAACTAATTACCCCCATTCCGAACACAATGGGACATGTTTCGTAAGCCAATTCGACTGTTTCGATCAGTTTTCTTTTAAATTAAAATATAAATCTATATATTCAATTTTAAACATACATTTCAATTTACTGGGGCCACATACGGACCCCAAAAATTCCAGAAAAATAAATCTGGCTATGTTTTGACGATATGGTCCAAACAAAACTAATATCATCAAATTTGAAGACCATTTGAAAAATAGTCATTTTCTGGTCGATCCAAATTGACTAAAATTGTCAAAACACGTTTTCCTATGCCACGCTCACATATTAATCCCAAAAATTATGAATTTTGGAATCTAGCAATAATTTGACATTCTGGATCCAACAAAAGTGGTTTCATCGAAAACAAAGATCGTTTGCAAAATGGCTATTTTTAAGGGCTATATTTCCATAGCGACTATTCTGAATTTTCAATTGGGCATAACTTTTTATTCCCGCTATGAAATTTCAATATTTCAGATTTGTCGGAAAGATATTTTCGAACAAATTCAAATACTTTTGGTTTCACTAAAATCCGGTTTATTTTGAATCCTGTACACTTCTTTGAAATTTGAAATCAAATTTTCAAACTACCGCGCCATTTTCAATTCTTTTTATAATTAAAATAAATATTTATATTATTATTTCGATTTAAATAAACTATACGTTCTAATTCTATTCAAAATAAATTTCTAGTCGTTTTTATTTAAACTAAATCATTTTAAATATTCAAAATTCATTAAAATTACCAAAATAAAATTTTTAAATTGGTTCTGATTTTCCGGGTTGTTACAAGCAGCATGATTCGTTTTATTTTAATTTATATTTATATATATAAATATATAGAAATTAAATCGTTCGACGATTTCAAGCCATTTTCATTTCAATATTGATTTCTTTATATGAAATCCTATATTACATTACAAATGAATTTTTTAATGTTAATACAATTTCTTACAACATTGAATCTTTTATATGGTTCATATATATTACATGGAAATGAAATTTGTTTTATCATTCATCTATAGAATTAAAATTGTAATCTTTTATTTCAATACAATATTACATTGAAAAATGTAATCTCTTATTTCAATATATATTTACATTGAAAATGTATCTTTATATTTCAATATTTATTTACATTGAAAATGTAACTTTCGATTTCAATATTTATTTACATTGAAAATGTAAACTTTTATTTCAATATATATTATATTGAAAATGTAAACTTTTATTTCATATTCTATTTACATTGGAAAATGTAAATTTCTAATCATTCTTTTATTTACATTGAAAAATGTAAATTTCTATGTACTCTTTATTTACATTGAAAAGTATAAATTTTATGTAATCTTTACTTACATAGAAAAATGTAAATTCCTACGTAATCTTTATTTACATTGGACAGTATAAATTTCAATGTAATCTTTATTTACATAGAAAAATGTAAATTCCTATGTAATCTTTATTTACATTAAAAAGTATAAATTTATATGTAATCTTTATTTACATAGAAAAATGTAAATTTCTATTCTTTGCTTTGATTACATATAAAAATGTAATCTTTTTAAATGTTTCCTTGATTACATTGAAAAATGTAATTTCTATTCTTTGCTTTGATTACATATAAAAAATGTAATCTTTTTAAATGTTTCCTTGATTACATTGAAAAATGTAATTTCTATTATTTGCTTTTATTACATATAAAAATGTAATCTTTTTAACTGTTTCCTTGATTACATTGAAAAATGTAATTTCTATTATTTGCTTTGATTACATATAAAAATGTTATCTTTTTAACTGTTTCCTTGATTACATTGAAAAATGTAATTTCTATTATTTGCTTTGATTGCATATAAAAATGTAATCTTTTTAAATGTTTCCATGATTACATTGAAAAATGTAATTTCTTTTATCTCTTTTCTTTTCTAACATATGTTTATAATCATGTTAAAAATAGTGTTTCAACTTTTTATTCAAATAGTGAATATTTTCTAATGAATCAGTTTTTTCCTTAAAAATGTGATTTTAATGTTTCGACCCTTCTATTCTACAAGAACAATTTTCCTATGAATCATTCTTTTCATTAAAAATAAGATTTTATTTTAATGTTTCATGTTTTTATATTAAACATGAACATTTTTTTATATGCTATATTAGATTAAAAATGTGATCTTTAATGTAACCATGTTTTTATTTTTAAAAACATGTACATTTTCTATTTTCTTACATTACATTAAAAATGTGAATTTTTAATGTTAACTTGTTTTCCTTTTTAAAACCTGAACATTTTCATATTATCTACATTTACATTAAAAATGGGGTTTTTAATGTTAACATGTTTATTTTTTAATCATGAACAATTTCATATATCCATTCATTACATAAAAAATGGGATTTTTAATATTAACATGTTTTGTTTTATACAATGTACATTTTTCATATTTTCTCTTATTACATTTAAAATGAGATTTTTAATGTAAACATGTTTTATTTTAAAACATGAACATTTTTATATTTTCTTACTCTACATTAAAAATGAGATTTTAATGTTAACATGTTTTTTATTTCAAAATATGAACATTTTCATACTTTATATGAATATAATAAAATTGTACTTTCTATTGTTCAAATTATTATTATTTTTATTTCATAATGAATATTTTCCATGATGTATAAATAAAATTATGATTTTTATTGCTTGCACATTTCCCGATGTACGGCTCCCTCGCACTACCTTAGGCCTCGCGGCTTCACATGGAGTTTAATTTCCTAATACATTTTTCTAGGCAGTCTAATGCCACAATATCAATCAATTTCTTTTTTCAACCACAATCAAACACCAAAATCAACCAATTACCTACCACAAAACAATCAAGTCGTCCATGGTCTGTGGACAATGGGTGTCAGGAGTTTTTAAACTCTGTTTGCATCCTAATATAACATTATTTAATTAATTCGGATTCAGAAATATCACTTTGCTTTTGGCTTCGCCAAAAATTGTAGCGAGCTCTAAAAATTCTCTGGTCAGTTCTGAAAAGTCATGTGCGATGCCACGGTCGAGATGCCTCCTGTTTCATCGAATTTCGTTATCGTATGAACAAAATACGATTTTTATAAACAAACATGAATTTGCAATGCTTAAAAGTGCTATAAACAGTTTAAATTATATAAAACGCATACCTCTCAGAGTTGTTCGAAACTGGGTTCCGATTTACCTCAAAATTCGTGCAGTGCTTTGACGATCGGGCCTTCACCATGCTGGAGACCCTCGAGAGGCGCGCTCGATGCCTGAGGTGCGATCCAGATTGGCGGCCAATCGGAGGCGCGGCGGCGGTCCAAACGCATCGACTTTGGGGAGGCAAATCTCGAGATTCACGCTACTACAAGGATCGAAATTTATATGTAGTCAAAGAGGATGGAAATCTCTACGAAAACCTCAACTGGAGCGATTGATTTCATCGAGTGGATTACAAGTTATCCGGAGATAGAGAATTGAACTGTAGCCGCCATACGTTTCGATGGTATCGACTTTTAGAACAATGAATACAGTATATGCGTATATATATTGTATATATACGTATTTTTATTTTATTTAATTCTTTTAATTTCTATGTCGCTCTTAACTCCAAATTAAACCCAATGAGTGACGCCCGCAGCTAAATACCCCTATTTCGGACACAATGGGATATGCCTCGTAGGCCCGTTCGACTATTTCAGTTAGTTATTCTTCAAATTAATTAATATAACATTTAATTATTTAATTTGATTGAGCATTTTAATTTACCGCGGCCACATACTGACTTTAAAAATTCCCGAAAAATAAATCTAGCTATGTTTTGACGATGCAGTCCTAACAAAAATAATTTCGTCGAATTTGGAGAACCGTTTGAAAAATGGTCATTTTCTGGTCGATCCAAATTGACCGAAATTGTCAAAACACATTTTCATTTTCCATGCTCACATATTAATTCTAAAAATTATGAAAATTGGAATCTTGCAATAATTTGACATTCTGGGTCCAACCAGGGTAGTTTCATCGAAAACGGAGGTCGTATGCAAAATTGCTATTTATACGGGCTATATATTATAGTAAATTCCATATCGACTATTATAAATATTCAACTGACCATAACTTTTGATTCCCGATATGAAATTTCAATTTTTCAGATTCGTTGGAAACATATTATTAAACAGATTCTAATATTGTTGGTTTCACCAAAATCTGATTTATTTTGCACCCTATACAGTCAGTCAAAGCTCAAATTCAAATTTTCAAACGACCGCGCTATTTCTATCTCCTTTTAAAATTAGAATAAATATATTCTTACAAACTTCGATCTATATAAATTTTTAGTCATTATTGTTAAAAATACCTTATTTTAACTATTCAAAATTAAATAAAATTGCAAAAGAAAAAAAAATTAAATTGGTTTTGATTTTCCGGGTTGTTACACTGATAATTCACGCTATGCAACTGATGTCTATCGATATATAACCTCCAAGCTCCTACATCGCAGAGAAGGGTGTTTTAAGCAAGAGAATAAACTCTCCGCCACAAAACAGATATATATTTAATAGAAATCAATCAACACATAATAAAATCCAATGTCAGACAAATATCCATTTACTAGTTCGCTCTGGGTCTGAACGAAACCAGAGGCACCTTATTCTTCGTCCCATATGTCCAATACAGGAGATAGTTCCTTGCATATCCAGTGATCTCCAAGTACGTCTTGACAATCACCACTTATTAACTTGTCTCGGGTGTACAACCCAATCAAGACATCAGTAATCATCCAAACGATGTGAAGACCTCATGTCTTCAACCACCGTCTTCATTGTCGACTTATTGTCGAATCAATTATTCCAAATGAGTATAAACCCGACCTTTCCGAATAATTCATGTATCTTATAATCAAGTGCTATAAAAACACATCATATGCCTCATTTTAATTCTGAATATTCTTTTATTTAATTATTTATATCCTTTGGGAAAGGTTCCCACTAATTTTATCAAAGATAAATTCTTTTAAATTTATACTTTAATCTTCCTTTGGATATCAATTCTAAACCAAATTAAGGTTTATCAACTAGTCGGGATTATCAAGCCTTACCAAAGTAATCATTTGTTTAATTTCCCAATCCCAACTTATTCATCCCACGGAGCCAAACTGGTAATACTCCATATCTATCACCACTATGTTATCGGTAAATTTAATTACCATTTCATGTTTGAATCTAATTAAAGATTTAACTATCACCTGGAGTAAAATTGGTGGTACTCCATCCTCGATCATTTCCCAAATTTGATAATTTAAATTATCACATTCACGTTTCAATCTAATTAAAGATTCTTTAAAACTCCACTTATTTTTAATCTTCCAACAATCATTATGTAATGATTATTTAGCTTTGGAAACACAAACATGTCACATTGACAATCTACACAGTACCACTGATTTCTGCCGATGTATAACTTCTAAGCTCGTACATCTCAGAGAAGGGTGTTAAGCAAGAGAATAAATTCTCCGCCACCAAACAGATATATATATATTTAGCAGAGATCAATAATATAGTTCGAAATACAATGTTAGAGATGTAGTCCTGTCTTTAACTGGGTTAAAGAGCCAATGTCATTTAAAACACAGTTCACGATAAACCCAAAATCCTATTTCATTAACTATGGAATCTTCACGGAAAACATACCAATATATAATCGATAAGAATATCTGTATCCAACTAATAATATAAATGGAATAACGACAAAGCCTTTTAAATTCCATACATATTAACAGTCTTCCTCCACAGAAGCTCACTTCGATTATTACCAAGTCGAATTCCGTTCAATTTCAATTTAATATATTAATTTGGAAAACTTTACTTTGGAAAATTTCCATTAAATCTTATTAAAAATATTTATAAATTCCAAATCACATTTCACTATTAACCGGGTTAAAGAACGAATGTTGTTAAAACACAGTTCACAAATAAACCCGATTCACATTCCATTTATTCCAATTACTAAATATAACTGGAACTCTAATAATCTAGATTAAAAGATTTATTCTTTTCACATGGGGCTTAAGAACAGTGTTATTTAAGACACCATTCACGACAAACCCAAAATCCAGTTTAATATAAAATATGAGGCTCTAAATAGAAATTATATCGGCTTATATTCAATATCAAATTCTGAAGCCAACACATATCGTACGGGGAATAACGATACATATCTATCATCCAAATTCCTCCACAATATCCGTATAGTCACGGAATCCAGTATCGAAATCTCTCGGAGATGATTTCTATTCAAATCCATTCCAATTTATATATTGGAGAAAAATTATTCGTTAGATTAAAACCATTTTAAATCCAATTTATTTATTTAAAAACATTGGATTAATATTCTAGTTAATAACTAGTTCATTTTGATAAAAATATATTTTTATCTTTATGAACGTGGAATTTTTCATCCAAATCATTTATTATGATTTATACAAATTATTAATATTTTTAATAATTTTATTAAGGCCTCTACAGTCGGTTTCCATAAACAGTCATTGAACTGCACTTACAACGACCTTTTCCAAATTTGATTTGGACATAGTTCCAAATCCGACCATTAGATTTCAAATCTCTTATATTCATTAGAAAGCTCTTTTGGATACGAACCCAACGGTTCCGGTTTTAGGAGAATCTGACGGTCGGATCTCCCGTAATATCAATTCGAAGTCAATTGTCGAAACTTGCGAACGATCGCAGCGCATTTTATTCTGGCCAGTAAATATACATCATCAATTTCCATTTAAAACGTATTTTATAAATCGTTTATAAATTCGTTTTAAAAATGATTCCCACTTTCATTTCAATTTTAAATCAAAATTGAATATTCCTTATCATTATAATATTTAAATGATAATATTTTCAAAATATCTAGTTTTGAAATCATTTCCTTTTTTATATTCATTATAAAAATGAATAAAATTGATATAAATACCATTCGCATTAAAATGGCGCAAATCTAATCAACATGGGTTCATATATTTCAATATTTTCATGTCCATCCCAAATCGGACATCAAAATCATATTTTAATCCTTTATAGAATATAAATTTAATATATTCATTATTTTAAAATATTTCCTTATTTTAAAATATTCGTTCTTCCTTAATTGGAATCAGACATAGTCAATTACCATACAATGTTATTTATATGGATTTCATACACACATGTACACAACAATAATTACACACAATCAACCATCATTTAGAGTGCATTACACAACTGCATAAGCATTAAATATAAATAATTAACGCTTACAATAGTCTGTCAACCAATGAATATTTATTTTCATTTTAGCCGAATTTTATGCCATTCATATATATGTTTAAAATTATATTTTTAACGATAAAATATTTATTCCAACACTTGACTATTTTATATATTCATACATTCAATAAAAATGATATTTTTATTGTTCAACCATTTTATTCTGCACATGAATATTTTAAACAGTTTATACAACCAATAAAAATGATATTTTTATTTTTCAAACATTTTATTCAACACATGAATATTTTATACATTCAATAAAAATGATATTTTTATTTTTCAAACATTTTTTATTCAACACATGAATATTTTTATATAGTTTATACATTCAATAAAAATGATATTTTTATTTTTCAAACATTTTATTCAACACATGAATATTTTATATACCGCATATATAAGCTAAAAATAATATTTTTAGCGAACAAATATTTATTCTATAGCATGACAATTTTATATATTGCATATACAATGTTATACAATGCATCTGTCTATTTTATTTCACAATGCATATATATATGTATAATTTTCACAACACACACACACACACATATATATATATATATATATATATATATATATATATATAATTCTCTTAACGCATATATATAATTTTCACAACGCATATATATATATAATTTTCCCAATGCATATATATATATATAATTTTCACAATGCATTTACATATTTATATAATTTTCACAACGCATATATATATATATATATATAATTTTCACATCATAATCATATCACACACATCATCAAAGATTGTACAAAAAAGTAATGTCAGGAGCTACTAAGCTATGTCTTAAACCTATGATATAATTATATAACAAAAATAGTTGAGTGAGAAAGAGTTCTCACATTTGTTTCCACTCCACCAGTTTTTATTTCTGAATTTTTGAACAGTTTGGATTTGAATTTTCTTGAAATGCTGAATTGATCCAATTTGTTCTAGTTAGTTTCACGTTGTAGAGCTCTTCAAGACGGTTCCAACGCAGCTGACCTCGGCAAATTCTGTTCTCGTTTGAAGAAGTTAAACAGATTTAAACATTTGACCATTTAAATAATTAAATATGTAATTAATTAAATTAATCGTTTACTTAATCCATTCATTAATCCTTCTTCCCATGTCGTCCTCATCAGGTCACGATGACCCCTAAACCGCTCACCGAATTCCAGAATGCACGCATTTCTATACCTCCAGCAACTGATCCATCTAGCTCACGTCGATGCCAATTTCTTCCTCTACCCTCGCCTTGCGGTGCGCCAGACCCGGCCTCCCCATCTGAGACCAAAATCCCTTCAAATGCAGCTCATTCCCAAGCCGATTCCAGCTATCAAAGATCAAGATTTTCGGTCATAACCATTGAATTCGTAGAGCACACTTACTTGTTCGATTTTGCCTTTGGAAGCATCGAATTTTATTGCGTGGATGAAGAGAACGAGGGTGAAGAAGTTTTGGATCGTTGTGGCCATTGATTGCTAGAGCCGGCGGGTTCCTGAAATAATGAGGGCTTTGGGCTTATTATATATATATTTATTTGATTAATTCCAATATTAGTTACTTATTACTCTGAACTCCCATTCAAACCCTATGACTGTCGCCCCTAGCTAATTACTCACATTCCGAACACAATGGGATATGTTTCATAAGCCAATTCGACTGTTTCAATTAGTTTTTTTCAAAATTAAAATATAAATCACTATATATTGAATTTGAACGTACATTTTAATTTACCGGGGCCACATACTGACTCCAAAAATTCCAAAAAAATAAACCTAGTTATGTTTTTACGGTACGGTCAGGACAAAACTAATTTCGTTGAATTTGGAGACCATTTGAAAAATGGGCTTTTTCGGGTCGATTAATTTTGAACTGAATTGGCAAAACACATTTAAATTTACCACGCTCACATATTATTCCGGAAATTATGAATTTTGAAACCCAACAATAATTTGGCATTCCATCCAACAAAAGTGGTTTCATCGAAAACGAAAGTCATTTGCAAAATGGCTATTTTTAAGGGCTATATATTATATTAATATATATATAAATTCGATAGAGACTATTTTAAATTTTGAACTGACATAACTTTCATTTTTCATTATGAAATCTGGATTTTTCACATCCTTAATGATATAATTAAACAATTCAAATGTTTCTTGTTTTACTGAAATCTGGTTTATTTTGAATTATGTATATTCATTTGAAATTTAAAATCAAATTTTCAAACTACCACGCCATTTCAGGCTCATTTTATAATTAAAATAATTTTATACATTCTAACTTTAATTTAAATAAATTTTTAGTCGTTATTATTTAAAATAATTCTTTTTAAATATTCAAAATTAATTAAAACAGCTAAATTAAAAAATTTAAATTAGTTCTGAAAATCCGGGTTGTTACATTCTCCCTCACTTAAAATTTTTTCGTCCTCGTAAAGGAACAAAGGTGAAAGTTGTTTAATTAACTAACTCAACTTTCATTTTGGCTTTCATTCTTCAACTTTTAAGTTTCTAAGAATTTCTAATTTCTCAAAAATTTGGCTAACCCTAAATTTTCGAAAAATTTCGCCTTAAGCTCCTTTGTACGGGGTGACCTTTAAAACCATAACTTACCTCATAGGGCCCTCATCAATCCAAAAGAAAAGGAAAAGGACAAGCGGCTTGTAACACCCCATGTCCATTAATGTCACTCACAAAGGGAATGCATTAACTTCTATGCAGCGTTTTAAGTGAATATAGAACAGAAAATCACAACAAGACAGATATGAAATAGTATTTGAAAATTTAAAACTTTATTTATTGCAAAGGAAGGTGAATATGTTTGGTTACATCACCAAAACCCAAAAACTAAAGTCAAGTACATAATATCCATCTTGACAAAATCAGAGTACATAATATAAAAAGCATAATCCCATAAATAGCCATAAAAGAGATAGGTTGAGCTTTACTTCAGCAATCCAAATCCAAGTGCTCCCAAAGAGATCCAAATCAAGCTTCCCACCCTAAGAACCTGGGGGGGGGGGGAGGAAGAAAAGAGGTGGAAACAAAGGGGGTAAGACATAAAGTCTGGCAAGTCCGATAACTCCAACAATATAATTATCAAAGTAACTAGGATAAGACATAAGCTTGGTAAATAAGGAAATGACTGTGAATTAATGGCAAGACCAAGCAACCAAAAATAATAGGATGAGCAAAGATAACGTTAAAGGCACTTCCTAATCAATATAGGGTAATTACCATACTCTACCGTACTGTACCGTACTGTACTGTACTAACACTAACTACACCCATACTAGTCACTCTAGAAACTTGATCCCTCTTGACTAAATAGAATGATGATAGCTTCGTGTACTACTAGATGTACCCACTATCCGCACTAGATGTACCCCTTCAATGGTAATTCCATCTACTCCTAGCTGACGTCATAGGTGTCGGCTGCTCCTATCTCCACTAGGTGTACCCCTTTAATGATTAATTAATAATGGTAGCTTCATGTACCCCTAGCTGACTACATAGGTGCCGTCTGCTCCTATCTCCACTAGATGTACCCACTACCCTACCCCATTCGATCGGCTCCCTAACTCGTAGATACCCGTGCTGGTCCCACAGTGGGGTGTATCACTCCCCTAAAGTGGCAACCCAATACAACTTAAGGATGCACGGCTTATACCTACACGATGCAACAACGTCTTACCTACCAGCCCGGGCCCACGCACGCACATGACCCCGTTGGACTTGCGTTGCCACCGTTAACCCATTTTGGCCTCTAACAATCAGGCCCAGTAGGCGTGTCCCGTCCTCGACTTGGGTCGAGCTCACAAAGATACTTAATGGGCTACTGGACTGAAAAGGGCCCCCACCAAGCTTCCCACCTAGGCTTGGTCCCCTCTAATGCATCCCACTTAACCCCATGTCCACTTACATGTATAAATTTGGTTAAGTGTTTTCTAATTTAACCTAGTCTCACCCTTTTGTTTAATTAACAGGTTGTATTGGTTAAGTCTGTGGGCATATATACACAAATATTACCCACCTACCCAAGATTTACTTAACCCTCTCACTGGTTCAGACATATTAATTTACGGTTAAGTTTGTGGGCCTATATGTACTAATATTACCCACCTACCCAAGATTTACTTAACCCACTCATTCCGTATAACCCAGTTTACTTAACCCCCAACTTAAACTTAAGTTCTTACAATCCCTAGGGATCAGATTTGGTTAAGTAGTCCATTTCAATTACCATGTCCATTTTTAATTAATTAATCAATTATTTAAAACCTTTCCCTTCATTGGTGTCAATACCTATTTTATCCAATAATTTGAATTACATGTCATAATTGTTTATATTCAAATTACTCCATTTTTCTAATCGTATTTCTCATGACATCCTCATGTCACCCACTAGATTCCTCATGCCACCCAAGGCACCCACTTAACCCCCTCATGTCCCACTACATATTTACTTTGGTTAAGTGTTTCTTAATTTATTACTAACGTAACCCCTGTAGGACCTCTCACATTAGACTGACATTTGTGGCTGCTGGATTTGCCGGGCGGGTCCGGGCAGTCTTACACCACAAACGAGCCTAACCTCGTGTCCATACAATTGTTACGCATTTAGTTTGGGCCTTTGACCTCTCACATTAGGCTACCATTTGTGGTTGCAGGATTTGTCGGGCGGGTCCGGGCAGTCTTACACCACAAATGAGTCCAACCTCGTGTCTTAGGCAATTAATTATACATAATTAATTTCCCCCAATATTTGAATTACTTTCCCTATTCAAATTACAAATCATTTCCATATTTATTTATGTATAAATATGTCACCTTAATTATGTCCACTATTTATGGTACATAAATTGTACCAATTTACATCTCAAATTAATTTCATGCCTTTTTAGGCATTTGTGTCAATTCCTAATATTTAATATCCCTATTCAAATTCAAATTAATCTATGTCCATAATTAAACTATGTCCATTACTACACATTAATTTTCCAATTAATGCCTTCATTAAATTTTTCGCCTTTTAAGGCAATTCACCTTAATTAATATCTCAAATTCGTTATATGCCTCATTTACCTGCCAATTCACATTTATTAACATAATCAATATTTTCATCCCATATTTGGATTAATTATTCCTAATCAAATATGTTAATAAAATTCCAATTATCTTTATGACCATAATTCACATTAATTATGTCCATATATCACTTTGCCAATTAATATCTCAATTTACATATATGCCTCTTTTAAGGCTATTACATGCCAATTCACATTTATTAACATAATCAATATTTTTCCCATAACCCCCGCGGCGTCCGTTCGCATAGAATATATGATAGACTAAGAAATAGTCTAACACATGAAAAAGGGGAAAACACCACATATTCACATAACATAACAAAATAGGCCTAACTTGCATATGAGAATTTACCACATAACTTGCATAAAATCATAGATCTAAACATAGGCCTAAAAGGTACGAACCTGCATGTTATGAATAAGATTTTCATCACAAAATTTACATAGGCAATAACCACAAACTTGCATAACATGATTCATATTCCAAACTCATATTTTTATATAAACTTGCATATGTGATTTATGCAACATAACAATGGTGTAAATTTACCTCTAAACATATAAACTAGCATGTAAAGATTTAGCATATAACTCATACACGTCATAGCCTAACTTTTGATCTAAAATAGATGTCATAATCTTTACTAACTTGCATGTGATTTATGTCTAAATCAACATCTAAACTTGCATACATACATATGATTTATCATATGAATCAACATAACCAAATTAGCATTTAAACAACATGATGATTTGATTATACATAAGCCAATCATATAATTACAACATAGATCACAACTTTACAACATGTATGATAACATCACAATTTAACAACATAATCATATCATACGGTCAATAATTCACATCATATCCATATAATCCACAATTATATCTAATCTTACTTAATTTAATAATTATCTTGATTAGATAAATCGAACTTGCCTTTCGTGGTTAAAGAATTATGAACAATTGATCAAACTTGATGCAGAATTGTTGTAGCGACGTTAGTTGATTCGTTGTTGAAGCTATAAGCTTGAATTAGGTTGAATTGATTAGCTATCTTCCTCTTTAGTTGGCGGCAGCTACACTGAGTTCCATGGCGACGGCATAACGACTTTAGTTTCAATTTTAATTAGGTTTAGGGTTAGCATTAGGATGTATTTATAGGTGTAGGAAGTTATTTAGGACCATTAGATTAACCCTGAACCATGAGAACCAACCAAATGAAAAATCTGCATTTGAGCGAATCGGCCCACGGGTTGACAGCCAAACACCCTGGATTAACCCCTAGTTGACCCAGCAAGGCTCGAGTCGACCTCAAAAATGGGCCGGTTCGGTCATTTCCCTCTCCCAATTCGCTGTTTTGAACTTTTTCGCATATTTATTTATTTATTTTTTATTTTATATATATATATCTATCTATATATATATATATATATATATATATTTCTCTGCGCAACCCATTTCACTTAATTCTTTTCTAAAAATTAAGTATACTTTAATTTGTGAATTTTAATGTTATAAAATTACGGGGTGTTACATTCTCCCCTCCTTAAAGGATTTCGTCCCCGAAATCTCCAAGTCAAGAAGAATGTATATCCTACCATCTAATCATCCATCTACTCAACCATCAAACACCAGCATCCATTATCCTTAAAAGACTTCTAATGCTTTAATGTTTTTATGCATAGTGTGTATATATGTCCATATCCAATGCAAAATTAGGCGGTCTACTGATTCAGTCGACCTCCTTAGTGCAATTCATGATAGTGCCATGCGTCCAATATGTATGCAAAAGATTCCTAATGATACATATTAATTCTATATGCGTGCACAACCATCTACCCGAATGCAGCAACCATATGATAATACGACCATTTTACTAAATACATCCATATATATGCAATATGCAATATGAAGTGACTGAGCCGATCTGGTGCCTAATAGTGTGTGTATATGCATCCACGAGCAACCACTAGCGAACACTTGCATCCACTTTGCATCCATCATACATAACATGTCTCAAACACATGTTTCAACCATAGGATTTCCCTAACTGAAGGTCAAAGATACTAGCGAGAGGACATACTAAAGATAAGATAAGCACAAGCTAAGCGATAAAGGAGAAATTAAAAGACATACCCTCGAAAAGAAAAGGGTACAATGAATGCATCTTCTCTTCCGTCTCCCAAGTAGCGTTACTCTCATCGTCTCCCCATTGTACTTTGACTAGTCCGACCTCTCGATTTCTCAACTTCTTGATCTCCGACCCAAGAATGCATGTAGGAGCTCGTCGAATCGTCGCATCACGCTCTATTTCCACCTCTCTAAGCAAGCTCGGCTCCACTACCTCCGCGGTCTCGTGTAAGCACTTCCTCAAATGTGATACATGGAATACGTCGTGTACACCACTAAGTCTCTTAGGCAACTCCTCTTATCCGCATAAGATTTCTGCCTATCTTGCGCTGCTTTCATCCTTCTTCGAATCAAATCAATCTTCTCCGAAATCTCTCTAATCATATGGGGCCCAAGTAAGATCTTATCCGTAGATTCCCACCAACGTGTAGGTGAACGACAAGGTAGTCCCTAAAGAGCTTCAAAAGGTGCCATGCCAATGCTAGACTGAAAGCTATTAATATATGCGAACTCCACCAATGGAAGATGCTCTTCCCATGTACCCCCAAAGTCTAGGATACATCGCCTCAAAAGGTCCTCTAGAATACGATTCACCCTCTCGGTTTGGCCGTCCGTCTGAGGATGATATGCGATGCTCAAACATAACTGAGTCCCTACCGTTTCTTGTAAGCTCCTCCAAAATTCGCTAGTGAAGATAGGATCGCGGTCGCTTACTATGCTAGAAGGAACACCATGCAAACGAACTATCTCTCGAACGTATACAGAAGCTAACCATGGAGCAGTCCTCTTAGTCTTCACGGGAATAAAATGGGTGCTCTTAGTAAGTCTATCTACCATTACCTAAATCCCCGTATTACCCTTCCTCGATCTTGGTAATCCATCAACAAAATCTATCGAGATACTATCCATGTGAACTCATCGCAACTATCCATCTCCCATGCAAGCCGTCCTATTCGAACTCAATATCCCCCGAGAACAAGCCCCAAAGGCCTAAACCAATATCAGACAAGCACCCAAGGAATACCTCCTCCGATTTCAGACAGTCTACGTGAGATGATACTAGCAAAACAAATAATTGGGCACTTAACCGACTCTGGCTGTCCTCGCCAGTCTTGCTTCAAAACCATCACTAATCACCTAACTAACTTTGCATTATCCCCTAGGCACACACGAATACCTCGTGCCTCTAGGTAAACCCCGCACTTCATCGAAGACGTCACTATACTCACGGACCACACGAAAAGATTACAAATCACCGTTGGATACGTCAAGAGATTCTAGACAACTAAACGTCACTGAACCCCTAGGGTCACAAGAAATATGAGGGTTTTTCCATAATGAATCAATAGTCTAACTACCCCACTTTCACAATCTAGGATGGCACTCCGCCTGGGTAGCCAATCCACCCCTAGAATCAAACTATAGCCCGTGAAACCAAGGACGAAGGCGTTGCATTCAAATCCAACGTCCAAGATAGACACTCTCAAATCCCGACAAACCATTGAAGGATGAGCCGAACCACCAAAAAGATTTGAGACTAGGACGGGATCCTTAACTAGACTAGTATTTAGGTGCAGTGTTTTCAACTAACGAAGCAGATACTAATGAGTATGAAGCGCCAGAATCAAACAAAGTTCGAACAGGATGATAAAGGAAACCAAATTTCTACCTGGACGGTCCTACCCCTATCAGGTATACCAGCCGTGAGGGAATATAACTACCCTCCAGAAGATCCTGTACTTTGCCCTTGCCTCTTTGGACAATCCTAATATGGTGTCCAATTTCTCCAAAAGGATAACTACTAGCCTTCTTGTTCTCATTCCCCATTCGTGACCTTCCACCAAGATGAGGTTTCGTCCTTCATTAACCAACAACTATTTGAACCTTCCTCCCATCGTCTACCTTAAAGGTATCAACAAACCCTCCACTTCCTTGAACTAACTTCTAGCCCGTCAAATGTCTAAGTCCCTTGAAGTGGTTTTTCGTCCTTCGTATGGAAGTCCCTATTTATCTTAGAAAAAGCATCTATACGCGGAGGGGAAATCCAAAAAAGAGAAAGAGGAAGTGATTCAAAACGGAGAGTCGAAGGAAGGATATATGGCTCTTGGGGATTATGTTCTTAAAATAAACCTTTCTTTCAAAAATACTCTTCTACAAACATATTTTTGAAAGTATTCTTTATAAAAATGCTTTTGAAAAATAGTTTTTCAAAATATCTTATCTGTTCTGGTAACATTCAGCTCTGAAACCACGTGTAACACCCCATGTCCATTAATGTCACTCACAAAGGGAATGCATTAAATTCTATGGAGCGTTTTAAGTGAATATAGAACAGAAAATCACAACAAGACAGATATGAAATAGTACTTGAAAATTTAAAACTTTATTTATTGCAACGGAAGGTGAATATGTTTGGTTACATCACCAAAACCCAAAGACTAAAGTCAAGTACATAATATCCATCTTGACAAAATCAGAGTACATAATATAAAAAGCATAATCCCATAAATAGCCATAAAAGAGATAGGTTGAGCTTTACTTCAGCAATCCAAATCCAAGTGCTCCCAAAGAGATCCAAATCAAGCTTCCCACCCTAAGAACCTTGGGGGGGAGGAAGAAAAGAGGTGGAAACAAAGGGGGTCAGACATAAAGTCTGGCAAGTCCGATAACTACAACAATATAATTATCAAAGTAACTAGGATAAGACATAAGCTTGGTAAATAAGGAAATGACTGTGAATTAATGGCAAGACCAAGCAACCAAAAATAATAGGATGAGCAAAGATAACGTTAAAGGCGCTTCCTAATCAATATAGAGTAATTACCATACTCTACCGTACTGTACCGTACTGTACTGTACTAACCCTAACTGCACCCATACTAGTCACTCTAGAAACTTGATCCCTCTTGACTAAATAGAATGATGATAGCTTCGTGTACTACTAGATGTACCCACTATCCCAACTAGATGCACCCCTTCAATGGTAATTCCATGTACTCCTAGCTAACGTCATAGGTGTCGGCTGCTCCTATCTCCACTAGGTGTACCCCTTTAATGATTAATTAATAATGGTAGCTTCATGTACCCCTAGCTGACTACATAGGTGTCGTCTGCTCCTATCTCCACTAGATGTACCCACTACCCTGCCCCATTCGATCGGCTCCCTAACTCGTAGACACCCGTGCTGGTCCCACAATGGGGTGTATCACTCCCCTAAAGTGGCAACCCAATACAACTTAAGGATGCACGGCTTATACCTACACGATGCAACAACGTCTTACCTACCAGCCCGGGCCCACACACGCACATGACCCCGTTGGACTTGCGTTGCCACCGCTAACCCATTTTGGCCTCTAACAATCAGGCCCAGCAGGCGTGTCCCGTCCTCGACTTGGGTCGAGCTCACAAAGATACTTAATGGGCTACTGGACTGAAAAGGGCCCCCACCAAGCTTCCCACCTAGGCTTGGTCCCCTCTAATACATCCCACTTAACCCCATGTCCACTTACATGTATAAATTTGGTTAAGTGTTTTCTAATTTAACCTAGTCTTACCCTTTTGTTTAATTAACAGGTTGTATTGGTTAAGTCTGCGGGCCTATATACACAAATATTACCCACCTACCCAAGATTTACTTAACCCTCTCACCGGTTCTGACATATTAATTTACGGTTAAGTTTGTGGGCCTATATGTACTAATATTACCCACCTACCCAAGATTTACCTAACCCACTCATTCCGTATAACCCAGTTTACTTAACCCCCAACTTAAACTTAAGTTCTTACAATCCCTAGGGATCAGATTTGGTTAAGTAGTCCATTTCATTTACCATGTCCATTTTTAATTAATTAATCAATTAATTAAAACCTTTCCCTTCATAGGTGTCAATACCTATTTTATCCAATAATTTGAATTACATGTCATAATTGTTTATATTCAAATTACTCCATTTTTCTAATCGTATTTCTCATGACATCCTCATGTCACCCACATGTCACCCACTAGATTCCTCATGCCACCCAAGGCACCCACTTAACCCCCTCATGTCCCACTACATATTTACTTTGGTTAAGTGTTTCTTAATTTATTACTATCGTAACCCCTGTAGGACCTCTCACATTAGACTGACATTTGTGGCTACTGGATTTGCCGGGCGGGTCCGGGCAGTCTTACACCATAAACGAGCCTAACCTCGTGTCCATACAATTGTTACGCATTTAGTTTGGGCCTTTGACCTCTCACATTGGGCTACCATTTGTGGCTGCTGGTTTTGCCGGGCGGGTCCGGTCAGTCTTACACCACAAATGAGTCCAACCTCGTGTCTTAGGCAATTAATTATACATAATTAATTTCCCCCAATATTTGAATTACTTACCCTATTCAAATTACAAATCATTTCCATATTTATTTATGTATAAATATGTCACCTTAATTATGTCCACTATTTATGGTACATAAATTGTACCAATTTACATCTCAAATTAATTTCATTCCTTTTTAGGCATTTGTGTCAATTCCCAATATTTAATATCCCTATTCAAATTCAAATTAATCTATGTCCATAATTAAACTATGTCCATTACTAACATTAATTTTCCAATTAATGCCTTCATTAAATTTTTCGCCTTTTAAGGCAATTCACCTTAATTAATATCTCAAATTCGTTATATGCCTCATTTACATGCCAATTCACTTTTATTAACATAATCAATATTTTCATCCTATATTTGGATTAATTATTCCTAATCAAATATGTTAATAAAATTCCAATTATCTTTATGACCATAATTCACATTAATTATGTCCATATATCACTTTGCCAATCAATATCTCAATTTACATATATGCCTCTTTTAAGGCTATTACATGCCAATTCACATTTATTAACATAATCAATATTTTTCCCATAACCCCCGCGGCGTCCGTTCGCATAGAAAATATGATAGACTAAGAAATAGTCTAACACATGAAAAAGGGAAAAACACCACATATTCACATAACATAACAAAATAGGCCTAACTTGCATATGAGAATTTACCACATAACTTGCATAAAATCATAGATCTAAACATAGGCCTAAAAGGTATGAACTTGCATGTTATGAATAAGATTTTCATCACAAAATTTACATAGGCAATAACCACAAACTTGCATAACATGATTCATATTCCAAACTCATATTTTTATATGAACTTGCATATGTGATTTATGCAACATAACAATGGTGTAAATTTACCTCTAAACATATAAACTAGCATGTAAAGATTTAGCATATAACTCATACATGTCATAGCCTAACTTTTGATCTAAAATAGATGTCATAATCTTTACTAACTTGCATGTGATTTATGTCTAAATCAACATCTAAACTTGCATACATACATATGATCTATCATATGAATCAACATAACCAAATTAGCATTTAAACAACATGATGATTTGATTATACATAAGCCAATCATAGAATTACAACATAGATCATAACTTTACAACATGTATGATAACATCACAATTTAACAACATAATCATATCATACGGTCAATAATTCACACCATATCCATATAATCCACAATTATATCTAATCTTACTTAATTTAATAATTATCTTGATTAGATAAATCGAACTTGCCTTTCGTGGTTAAAGAATTATGAACAATTGATCAAACTTGATGCAGAATTGTTGTAGCGACGTTAGTTGATTCGTTGTTGAAGCTCTAAGCTTGAATTAGGTTGAATTGATTAGCTATCTTCCTCTTTAGTTGGCGGCGGCTACACTGAGTTCCATGGTGACGGCATAACGGCTTTAGTTTCAATTTTAATTAGGTTTAGGGTTAGCATTAGGATGTATTTATAGGTGTAGGAAATTATTTAGGACCATTAGATTAACCCTGAACCATGAGAACCAACCAAATGCAAAATCTGCATTTGAGCGAATCGGCCCACGGGTTGACAGCCAAACATCCTGGATTAACCCCTAGTCGACCCAGCAGGGCTTGGGTCGACCTCAAAAATGGGCCGGTTCGGTCATTCCCCCCTCCCAATTCGCTGTTTTGAACTTTTTCGCATATTTATTTATTTAATTTTTAATTTATATATATATATATATATATCAATATATATATTTTTCTGCGCAACCCATTTCACTTAATTCTTTTCTAAAAATTATGTATACTTTAATTTGTGAATTTTAATGTTATAAAATTACGGGGTGTTACACGGCTAGCTAATCGGCTCATAAAATCACCAAAACCCAATAAATACAATAAACATGTACCTATTTGTCGGGCATACAATTTTATTCCTCTTCTTAGCTTCCATGCTAGGACCTGTTCATTGTATATACATGTACTTATATGCAATTTCAAACGATTTTCAATTCAGTTCAATATTTGCTCGATTTGGTTAAATTTACCTTTCCATTATCATATTCGTTAAATTAATTATCATTCCAATATTTTTATTAGTTAGATTAATAATCAAACATCACAACCAGCAATCAATTAGTTGGTTAACTTTCCAATCATATATCTTCAATATATATACTCAAATATCCAATTTTTAGTGCCTAATCACCACAATAAATCCTATCTAAGTTTTGGTTCTCACACCAAACAATTGGAAACATATAGATATCCTACTTTTGAAACTCGAAAATAAATACAAAAGATGAGGCCTCAATCATCAGGATCATTTTCGGGCGACTAAAGTATGATTCTTTATCTATCCAATATATTTGAGACTTCGAAGATACGTTCATGATGCGTATATGAAAAATCTTCATATACTCGATTGTCCAAAATAAAATAAAATAATATACTCAAATACGTATAATTAGATTAGATTTTCAAAACTACATTTGTTTTTTTAATAAATAATACTCTTCTAACTCATTTTAGGATACTAGTGATCCTATCTTCAACGAGTCATTCTTATTGGATATTACTAACCCAATCTCTGATGAATTCTTTCGTTTGGTTCTAATGTGCCTTGTTCTCGAGCTCTGTAAACCAAAACTCTGATACCAAGACTGTTATGACCTGAATTCGCTAGACTCTGAGGAGACCAGAGAATACGAATGGTAATGAGAACACGACAAATCAGAACACAAACAAGAGAAAATTTCATGGATATTACAACAATTTACATCAGAGTACAAGAATATAACATGGTATGAATAAATAATATATAGTAGAAAATATCAGAGATTTAAACTACATTTAAATACATAGTAGCGGAAAAATAATACATAACACAACTGAAAGAAATACACGGATACAGAGCTTTCCAAATATAGTTCTAGCTGTAAATCCAGGATCTTGGAAATGAAATATCTGCAAAAACCAAAACTGCTAGCTGCCCGTGTGGAAAAAAGGGGCACCCAGAGTTTAGGTTAAAACAATAAACTCCATGTCAGTCATGGGACTAGTGTGAGAACTAAAATGGTTATTTAAAACTTTACTTTAAAAATATAGTAAATCAAGGGACCACGCCTTATAACACGGAATGGGTTTCCTCCCAAGAATAACAGTGCATAAAAAAAACAGCGCAATGCTTTTTGAAAAAATGAAGCTACTATAAGACTCAGGTCCCATCAAAAAATGCAACACAGGCCAGAGGATAGACTTTTACCTTATAATAGCCAAACATGCTTGGTACCTTCTATATAAATCATTTTGATATTACTATGCGTATATAGTGTCAAAATCACTTCAAATATAAATGTATCAATCATAGATGACATAGTATCCCATGCTACTATGTCGCCATACTAGTTCTGCAATTAAAACTGAAATGTCACGTATTGGAAATTGGATTCCATCTATGAGTCGAGGCCAGGGATGGCTCCTCACCGATCGAGACACTCTAGCAAATGCCTCAGGTCGCACCCTTAGCAACCTTGGATCTTCAGGGTCGATCCTCTCTTACTTTTGAGGATTAATTATTCTTGAACACATGTTTCCCGGTCCTAACAGACCTATCCATCGGCCCCGTAGTGACCGATATAACCGAGGCGTCTCACTGTCAATCATCCACATTGGTAAAAAATATAAGTATTTGGGCTCCGTATCATGACAGCACCCATAGCTAGAAAGAAACGTCATGCACTCCCTACAGTCACGATCCCATTTTTGACTCATACCGAGGTGTGAGGCTCGCAAATTAACGCAATACACAAAGCTATGCTATTTAAAGTCATGCTTTGATCATCAACCACAAGACTCTGCTTTTCAACAGAAGCCTTGATCATTTGCATCTCAGCATGCCACACTGACAATTCACGCTATGCGACCGATGTCTATCGATATATAACCTCTAAGCTCGTACGTCTCAAAGAAGGGTATTAAGTAAGAGAATAAATTCTTCGCCACCAAACAGATATATATTTAATAGAATCAATCAACATAGAATAAAATCCAATGTTAGACACACATCCATTTACTAGTTCATTCTGGGTCTAAACGAAACCAGAGGCACCTTATTCCTCGTCCCATATGTCCAATACAGGAGAGAGGTCCTCGCATATCCGGTCGTTCTCCAAGTACGTCTTGACGATCACCACTTATTACCTTGTCTTGGGTGTACAGCCCAATCAAGACATCAGTAATCATCCAAACGATGTGAAGACCTTCGGTCTTTAACCATCGTCTTCATCGTCGACTTATCGTCGAATCAATTATTCAAAATGAGTATAAACCCGGCCTTTCCGAATAATTCACGTATATTATAATCAAGTGCTATAAAAACACAACATACGCCTCATTCCAATTATGAATATTCTTTTATTTAAATATTCATATCCCTTGGGAAAGATTCTCATTAATTTTATCAAAGATAAATTATTTTAAATTTATACTTTAATCTTCCTTTGGATATTAATTCTAAACCAAATTAAGGTTTATCAACTAGTAGGGATTATCGAGCCTTATCGAAGTAAACATTTGTTCAATTTCTCAATCGCAAACCTATTCATCCCATAGAGCCAAACTGGTTATACTCCATATCTAGCACCAGGTATTATTGGTAAATTTAATTACCATTTCACGTTCAAATCAAATTAAAGATTTAACTATCACCTGGAGTAAAACTAGTGGTACTCCATCCTCGATCATTTTCCCAAATTTGATAATTTAAATTATCACATTCACATTTCAATATAACTAAAGATTCATTAAAACTCCACTTATTTTTAATTTCAAACAAACATTATTTAATGATTATTTAGCTTTGGAAACGTAAACATGTCGCATTGACAATGTACATTATACCACTAATTTCTGCCGATATATAACATCTAAGCTCGTACGTCTCAGAGAAGGGTGTTAAGCAAGAGAATAAATTCTCCGCCACCAAACAGATATATATTTAGCAGAGATCAACATTACAGTTCGAAATACAATGTTAGACATGTAGTCCTGTCTTTAACTGGGTTAAAGAACCAATGTCATTTAAAACACAGTTCATGATAAACCCAAAATCCTATTCCATTAACTATGGAAAATTCACGGAAAACGAATTAATAATATAATCGATATCGATTTTCGTTTCTGACTAATAGTGTAAATGGAATAGCGACAAAGCCTTTTAGATTCCATATATATTGACAGTCTTCCTCTACAGAAGCTCACTTCGATTATTACCAAATCGAATTCCATTCAATTCCAATTTAATATATTAAATTGGAAAACTTTACTTTGGAAAATTTCCATTAAATCTTATTAAAATTTTTTATAAATTCCAAATCACATTTCACTATTAACCAGGTTAAAGAACGAATGTCGTTTAAACACAGTTCACAAATAAACCTGATTCACATTCCATTTTATTCCAATTACTAAATATAACTGGAACTCTAATAATCTTGATTAAAATATTTATTCTTTTCACATGGGGCTTAATAACAATGCTATTTAAGACACCATTCATGAAAAACCCAAAATTCAATTTAATATAAAATACACGGCTCTGAATAGAAATTATATCGGCTTATATTCAATATCAAATTCTGAAACCAATACATATCGTATGGGGAATAACAATATATGTCTATCTTCCAAATTCCTCCACAGTATCCGTAAGGTCAGGGAATCCAATATCGAAATCTCCCGAAGATGATTTCTATTCAAATCCATTTCAATCTATATATTGGAAAAAAAAATTGGTTAGATTAAAACCAATTCAAATCCAATTTATTTATTTAAAAACATTGGATTAATATTCTAGTTAATAACTAGTTCATTTTGATAAAAATAAATTTTTATCTTTACGAACGTGGAATTTTTCATTCAAATTCTTTCCAAATCATTTATTATGATTTTACACAAATTATTAATTTTTTTAATAATTTTATTAAAGCCTTTACAGTAGGTTTCCATAAATGGTCATCGAACTACACTTATAGCGACCTTTTCCAAATTTGATTTGGACATAATTCCAAATCCATTCATTAGATTTCAAATCTCTTATATTCATTTGGAAGCTCTTTTGGATACGTACCCAACGGTTCTGGTTTTAGGAGAATCCAACGGTCGGATCTCCCGTAATATCAATTCAATGTCAATTCTCAAAATTCGTGAATGGTCGCGGCACGGCGCGTTCTATTCAGGCCATAAATACAATATATATATATATATATATATATATATATATATATATATATATATATATCATCGATTTCCATTTAAAACGTATTTTATAAATCGTTTATAAATTCGTTTTAAAAATGATTCCCACTTTCATTTCAATTTTAAATCAAAATTGAATACTCCTTATCACTATAATATTTAAATGATAATATTTTCAAAATATCTGATTTTGAAATCATTTCCTTTTTGATATTCATTGTAAAAAATGAATAAAGTCGATATAAATATCGTTTGCATTAAAATGGCGCAAATCTAATCAACATGGCTTCATATATTTCAATATTTTCGTTTCCATCCCAAATCAGACATCAAAATCATATTTTAATCCTTTATAGAATATTATTTTAAAATATTTCCTTATTTTAAAATATTTGTTCTTTATGAATTGAAATTAGACATAATCAATTACCATATAATGTTATTTATATGGATTTCATACATACATGTACACAACAATGATTATAGACAATTAACCATCATTTAGAGTGAATTACACAACTGCAAAAGCATTAAATATAAATAATTAATGCTTATAACAGGCCGTCAACCAATGAATATTTATTTTCATTTCAGGAGAATTTTATTATGTTCATATATAAATTAAAAATTATATTTTTAACGATAAAATATTTATTTCAACACTTGACTATATTATATAGTTCATACATTCAATAAAAATGATATTTTTATTGTTCCAACATTTTATTCTGCACATGAATATTTTACGCAGTTTATACATCCAATAAAAATGATATTTTATTTTTCAAACATTTTATTCAACACATGAATATTTTATATAGTTTATACATTCAATAAAAATGATATTTTTATTTTTCAAACATTTTATTCAACACATGAACATTTTATATATCATATATATAAGCTAAAAATAATATTTTTAGCGAAAAGATATTTATTCTATAGCATGACGATTTTATATATTGCATATATAATTTTATACAACGCATATGTATATTTTATTTCACAACGCATATATATATAATTTTCACAACGCAGATATATATAATTTTCTTAACACACACACATATATGTATATATATATAATTTTCACAACGCATACATATATATATATAATTTTCATATCACAGTCATATCACACACATCATCAAAGTTTGTAAAAAAGTAGTGTCAGGAGCTACTAAGCCCCGTCTGCAACCTATGATATAATTATATAACAAAAGCAGTTGAGTGAGAAAGAGTTCTCACATTCGTTTCCACTCCGCCAGTTTTTATTTCTGAATTTCTGAACTGTTTGGATTTGCATTTTCCTAAAATTATGTTTTGCTCCAAATTTATTCTAGCCAGTTTCATGTTTATGAAGCTCTTCAAGACGGTTCCAACGCAACTGACCTCAGCAAATTCTGTTCTCGTTTGAAGAAGTTACACAGATTTAAACATTTGACCATTTAAACAATTAAATATATATTTAACTAAATTAATTAATTAATTAATCATTTTCTTATTCCATTCATTAATCCTTCTCCCCGCGTGATCCTCATCAGGTCACGATGACCCCAAAACCGCTCCTCCCAAATTCAGAATGCACGCATTTCTATACCTCCAGCAATCGATCCAACTAGCTCACGTCGACACCAATTTCTTCATCCACCCTCGCATGGCAGTGCGCCAGACCCCGGCCTCCCCATCTACACCGAAAATCCCTTCAAACGCATCTCATTCCCAAGCCGATTCCAGCCATTAAAGATCGAAATTTTGGATCATAACCGTTGAATGCATAGAGCGCACTTAGTTGTTCGATTTTGCCTTTGGAAGCATTGAATTTTATAGTGTGGATGAAGAGAACGAGGTTGAAGAAGTTTTGGATCACCGTGGCCATTAATTGCTAGGGCCGGCAAGTTCCTGAAATAATGAGGGCTTTGGGCTTATAGTTTATATATATATATATATATTTAAATTTAGTTGCTTATCACTCTGAACTCCAATTCCAACCCAACGACTATCGCCCAAGCTAATTACCCCCATTCCGAACATAATGTGACATGTTTCGTAAGCCAATTCGACTGTTTCAATCAGTTTTCTTCAAAATTAAAATATAAATCAATATATATTGAATTTGAACGTATATTTTAATTTACTGGGGCCACATACAGTGTAACACTCCACGTCCATTAATTTTACTCTCAAAGGGTATGCGTTAACTTTCATGGAGTATTATTGGTGTATAGAATAGAATATAACAAGACAGATACATATATTGGTACTTGAAAATTTTAAAACAACTTTTATTGCAGCGGTGAAATAGTTTGATTACAACAACATCATAAACCAACAGTAAAACCAAGTACACTAAGTATCCATCTTGACAAATTGTTTTCTAAGTACATAAAGTAAAAAGCAAAACCCCAACATAAGTAGCCATAAAAGAGATAAGCTGACTTTACTTTTAGCAATCCAAGCACTTCCAAAAGAGAGAGAAAGATCCAAATCAAGCTCCACTAGCACTAGTCCCACCCTGAGAACCTGAGGCGGAGAAAGGAAGAAAAGAGGCGAAAACAAAGGGGGTCAGACATAAAGTCTAGCGAGTACAATAACTATAACAATATAATTATTAACGTAATTAGGATAAGGCATAAAGTGGTTAAAAATAGGAATGACTGTGAAACAAATGGGCTAGGTAAAACAAACAAAAGGAATAAGATAACGCTAATTGCATCCATAACACTATAGGATAATTACTATACTGCACCATTACTAGTCACCCTAAAAGTTGATCCCACCTTCTGAACATAATAATCATAATGGTAGTTTCGTGTACCCCTAGCTCTCTTCATAGGTGTCGTCTGCTCTTATCTCCGCTAGTTGTACCCACTACCCTCCCCATTCAAATTTCAACATTTATTCATAATATGGTAGTTGGACTCCTAGCTGTCTTCATAGGTGCCACCTGCTCCTATCTCCGTTAGTCGTACCCACTACCTTCATCATTCGATCGGTTCCCTAACTCGTAGATACCCGTGTTGGTCCCACAATGGGGTGTATCACTTCCCAAAGTGGCAACCCGATACCACTAAAGATGCACGGCTTATACCTACACGATGCAACAACATCTTACCTACCAGCCCGGGCCCACGCACGCACATGACCCCGTTGGACTTGTGTTTCCACCGCTAACCCGTTTTGACCTCTTACAATCAAACGTAGTAAGCGTTTCCCGTCCTCAATCCAGATCGAGCTCACTTAGATACTAAATGGGTTACTGGTTGAAAAGAGTCCCCACACTTGACACAAGCTTTCCACCTATGCTTGGTCCCCACTAGGATTTCCCACTTAACCCCCTTTTATTCATGTCTTCTTACATGTTTCAACTTGGTTAAGTGTTTATGATTATATCCCACATGTTACCCATGTTACCCACTTATCAAATCAACATGTGTTATTGGTTAAGCTTGTCTTAACCTTATCCTCTTGTCAGATCAATATATATATTATTCGTTAAGCTGGTCTTCACCCTATCCACTTATATATTATTGGTTAAATTGGTCTTAACCCTATCCACTTATATATATATATATATATATATATTATTGGCTAAGTTGGTCTTAACCCTTTCCACTTATCAAATTAATATATATTATTGGTTAAGCTAGTCTTAACCCTCCCTACTTATCAGATTATAGGTTAAGCTGGTCTTAACCCTATCCACTTATCATGTTTTATGTATCATATATATATATATATCATATAACATGTTTTATTTAATTTATGATTAAGTACATCTTAGTTCACAGATATATTGGTTAAGAGAATAACTCCCTAAGTATCTACCCCGAAGACCAAAATCAACATCAAATTGATAATCAGAGAATTAGTCAACTCAACCAAACCTCTATTTGTCATTCATATTCGTCTTTGATCAACATTAATTAATTATTAATGCACAGACCTCTCACATTAAGTCGATTGCTTGTGGCCGCTGAATATGTCGTGCGGTTCCGGAAAGACTTCCACCATAAGCCAGACTTAACCTCGTGTCTATCTTTTAATTATGCCTACGACCTCTCACATTAGACTGCCGTTTGCGGTTGCTGGATGTGCCGGGCGGGTCCGGGCAGTCTTATACCACAAACGAGTCTAACCTTGTGTCTTAGGCATTTATTACACATTTAATTTATGCATTTGACCTCTCACATTAGACTACCATTTGTGGTTTCTAAATGTGTCGAGCGGGTCCGGCAGTCGTATACCACAAACGAGTCTAGCCTCGTGTCTTAGGCATTTATTATTACACATTATTATTCAACCCCAATTTGAATTAATATCCCTATTTGTGTGGCTGGGCGATGTGTCAAATATATTGTCCCAATCAATGTCAGTTAAATAGGTGTACATAAACAAATCGTCTGATTTGTAAGTAAATATTTATTTTATTCGTATAAACGTTAAAAATTATGTTTTTAACTCTAAAATATTTATTTCAACACATGAATATTTTATTCAGTTCATTTATACAATAAAAAATTGTTCAAATTTTTTTATTTAACACATGTATATTTTATACTGTCCATTTCACATCACAATCAATTTTCACATAGAATACAATCAAACAAGTCGTCCATGGTCTGTGAACGACGGGAAGCAGTTCATATATGCAGTTATAAAATAAATAACTATACAGAAGTAATTTTAGTGAGAAGTTCTGATCTTGGGTTTCCACTCCGTCAGTCCTTATTGTGACTCAGATTCACTGCTCTGATTCTAACACAATCTGTTTCAATGCAATTTATATTAAAAATTACATTTTCAACATCGCTATATATAATTAAAAATCAGATTTTTACATCGCTATAAATATATTAAAAAAATCTCATTTTTATATCGCTACTTCATATATAAAAATCGCATTTTTATATCATTGTTATATATATATATATATATTTATATATATGAAAATCACTTCTTTATTCGAACATTATGTATATAAAAATCACAACTTTATATGTTATTCATATAAATAAAAATCAAATCTTTATATCGTTACATACATTTAAAAGATCATATTTTTATAATGTTCTTCATACAATAAAAATCATATTTTCATCGCGCCATTCAAATAATAAAAATCATATTTTTTTAAGTTCACTTCCATTATAAAAATTATATTTTTGTAATTCAATCTTCTATATAAAAAACATATTTTTATATAATTAAAAATCGCGTTTTTATCTAATTAAAAATCGTATCTTTACATAATCAAAAATGATATTTTTATGTAATCAAAAATCCAGTTCTTACCTACATAAAAATTGAATCTTTTTATAAATAAAAATCATATTTTTCTTCCTTTTCAAAAATCGTATCTTTTCATTTTTTTTAAATCCCATCTTGCAATAGTATAAAAGAAAAAATGATTTTTTTTCTTTTCGCTCTTTTTAAAACTGATTTTATTAAATAAATAAATAAAAGAAATAAATAAATAAATACAAAAAACTTACAGTATTCAACGTTCAACTGAGAGAGGGGGAAAGAATGTCGCGACGGAGTTTGGAGGCGGTCTGTCGCCGGTGGCTCGCGGTTCTCTGGTGGCGCGATGGGTTCTAGAGGGCGCGGCAGTTTCCTCTCTCGCGTGGCTGGAGAATTGTGGGGGTGTGTAAATCAAGGGACAGTGGTGGCGGGGGGGGAGTGGCAGGGCTGAGGCGGAGCGCGCGGCGAGGGGGCGAACGCCAATGCCATAGAGGAGCGACGTTGTGCGATTTGGGGGGGGGGGGCAAGGTTACGGGGTTTTCTTTGGAAAGGGGGATCGACTGATAATGAATTAGAAAATTAGGATTTTCTCTTATATATATATAATAATTAATTAATTAATTAATTCGTAAATAGCTCGTTTTATTCTTCGAACTCAACGAATGTCGCCCTTAGCTAATTATCCCCATTCCGAACACAATGGGATATGTTTCGCAAGCCAATTCGGCTTTTACGATCAGTTTCTGATAAAATTAAAATATAAATCAATACATATTCAATTAGAACGTATAATTTAATTTACCGGGGCCATATACTGACTCCAAAAATTACAGAAAAATAAATATGGCTATGTTTTGACGATACAGTCCTAACAAAACTAATTTCATCAAATTTGAAGACCGTTTGAAAAATGGACAGTTTCTGGTCAATCCAATTCAACTGAAATTGCCAAAGCACGTTTTCTTTTACCACGCTCTCATATTAATTCCAAAAATTATGGAAATTGGAATCTAGAAATAATTTGACATTCCGGATCAAACAAAAGTGTTTCGTCGAAAATGAAGGTCGTTTGCAAAATGTCTATTTTTAAGAGCTTTATATATATTAAAATATATACAAATTTCACAGCGATTATTCTGAATTTTAAACTGGGCATAACTTATAATTTATAAAGTGAAATCTCAATTTCTTACATTCGTTAAAAGATATTATTAAATAGATTCAAACATTTCTTGTTTTGTCCAATTCTGACTTATATTGACTTCTGTATATTAAACTGAAATTCGAAATCGAATTTTCAAATGGCCGCGCCTTTTCAGACTCGTTTTATAATTAAAATAAATTTATTCATTCTAACTTCATCAAAAATAAATATCTAGTCGTTATTATTTAAAATAAATCATTTTAAATATTCAAAATCAATTAAAATTTCTAAAATAAAATTTTTAATTTGGTTCTGATTTTCCGGGTTGTTACAATCTCCCCCACTTAAAATCTTTTCGTCCTCGAAAAGGAACGAAGCTGAAAGTTGATTTACTAATCAACTCAACTTTCATTATGGCTTTCATTCTTCACCTTTTCAGTTTCTAAGAATTTTCAATTTTTCAAAAATTTGGGTAACACCCTAAATTTTCGATTTTTTTTGTCATAACCTCCTTTGTACGAGGAGACATTTAAAACCTAAACTAGCCACACAAAGCCCTCATCAATCCAAAAAGAAAAAGAAAATGCCAAGCGGCCAGCCTTAGGCTCATGAAGTCTTTAAAAAAAAAGAAAATTGCCAAGCGACCCACCTTAGGCCGATAAAGTCTTTAAAAGAAAAGAAAATTGCCAAGCAGCCAGCCAAGGCTCATAAAGTCTTTAAAAGAAAAGAAAATTTCCAAGCGGCCAGCCGTAGGCTCTAAAGTCTTTAAAAGAAAAGAAAATTGCCAAGCGGGCAGCCTTAGGCTCATAAAGTCTTTAAAAGAAAAGAAAATTAGTAAACACGAACCAATTTGTCGGGCATAAAATTTTATTCCTCCTATTAGCAGTTTATCCATAACCTGTTCAAACATATATATGTACATGAATGCAATTTCAATCAAATTTTCAATTCAGTTCAACATTTGATTCAATTTAGCTAAATTTTACCATTCATCTACATATTGGTTTCAATAATTTTATTAATTAAACTAATAATCAAACAACACAACCAGCAACCAATTTGTGAATTAGCTTTTCAAATGCATAACTTTAATATATATTCAAAAATCATCTTTTTGGTGCCAAATCACAACAATAACCCTATCTAAATTTTGGTTCCCACACCAGTCATTTGGAAATATATAGATATCCCACTTTCGAAACTCGAGCATAAAACACTGATGATGTCTACACTATCATCAGTATCATCTCCGGGCAACCAGAGTGTGATTCTATATCTATCCAGTATATTTGAGACTTCATACACACGTGGATCAGACGTATATGTAAAATCTTTATATACTCGATTGTCCAAATCAATATAAAATAAAATATTCAAATACGGATAATAAGATTTAAATTTTCAAAAAAAAAATTGTTTTCATTTTTATTTTAAAATATCACTCTTCCAACTCATTCTAGGATACTACTGATCCCATCTCTAACGAGTCATTCTCATTGGATATTACTAATCCAATCTCTGATGAATTCTTTCGTTTGCTTCTAATGTGTCTTGTTCTCGAGCTCTGTAAACCAAAGCTCTGATACCAACTGAGACGACCCAAACCTTCCCTTACGGGAAAGCCCGGATTGAATTGAGAACACGAAACATCGGAATACAAATAGAAGAACATTTCATTACTTATTACATCAGAGTACAAGAATATAACAGAGTATGAATAAATAATATACATCAGAAAAATATCAGAGATTAAATTATACTACAGTGGAAAATTAATACATAACACAACTTGAAGAAATACAAGGATACAGAGCTTTCCGAATGTATCTCCGGCTGTAAATCCAGGATCCTGGAAGAGAAATAATCTGCAAAACCAAAACTACTAGCTGCCAATGTGGAAAATAAGGGCACCTAGAGCTTAGGTTAAAACAATAAACTCCAGGTCAGTCATGTGACTGGTGTGGGAACTAAAACAGTTATTAACTTGATTTTAAAGTTGGGTAAATCAAGGGACCACGCCGTATAACACGGAACAGGTTTCCTCCCAAGAATACCAATGCATAAAACAAACAGCGCAATGCTAAATAAAGAAAATGAAGCTATTATAGGACTCAGGTCCCATCACACAATGCAAGCCGTAGGATAGAGTTTTACCTTATAATAGCTAAAGAATGCTTGATACACTAAATTTCATCTTTTATTAGTACTATAAGTGTATAGTGTCAAAAATAACTTCAAATATAAATGTATCAATCATAGACGGCATGAACGCCCCATCCCACTATGTCGCCATACTAGGCACTATAATCAAAACCGCAAAAAGTCACGTATTGGAAGTTGGATGTCCATCTATGAACCAAGGCAAAGGAACGTCCTTACCGAATTCGAGACTGTCTAGCCCGAGCCTCAGGATACAGCCGCAACTGCATCATAAGAGCCACAGGGACGGTCCACACTAAACGGATTAATAATACCATAAACCGTATGCTAGCCTGCCCTATGGGGCATAAATCGGGTAAGTACTTCGACCATAACATCCATCGGCTACGTAGTAACCGATATATCCGAGGCGCCTATCTATCCATCAAGTAATAATAAGCAACATCCACATGAATAAAATGCCCGAGCTTGCAAAACCCTGACACCCCTCCTAGCAAGAAACTAGCATATGTCCATTTCCCTGCACTACTACAAAAGTGGGCATATTCGACACTATTTTTCTGTAGCTGTAGATCAAAAAAGCGTTGCCATATGCTATTTTTTTCAAATAGGCAACACCAGGGGGGTGTGGCATCCGCGGCCGTTGCATTAGCCATCTAAGGCAACGCTTTTTCCCATCTACGGCCACAGAAAAAAGTGTTGCATTATAACCGTAATGCAACACTATTTGCAGGTAATGCATCAAAACACAACGTTGCCTTAAGCATAAGCTAGAGCCTGACTACCAGGTCACTATAGTGAGGCCACGTCAGCTTTCCATGTAAGCTTCCTAGTGTCACATGACACATCAGCTATCCACGTCATATGCACACTTTTCACATGCCATGTCAGCTGTGGGGCCCACGTGCCATGTGGAATTAATAATATTTTATTTAATGCAACACCACTGTATTATGTAATGCAACACCATTATCTTGAAATGCAACATCAGAAAAAAAAGTAAACGCAACAGTAGAACAAGGCAAATGGTACATTAGAAGAAAGCAAATACAATGCTTTAATTAGAAAATTTCCAATAATAGTTTTGTACATAGATAAAACTCGTCCAAAACATTCATCATCACATAAATAACATGAAAATATATCAATATTGCATTTCAACAAAAAAGAAAAAAAACATGTTTATTAAAATGCTAATTGCAGATGTTCTGCTCCAAGTATCAATTCTTCTTCAATCAGTCCAATAAACTTTAAAATTACACCAGTTCTTTGAGAAATAAGTTGCCAAGAGACTATATTACTGTGATGTTCTGCAAGTGTAAGTAGAACCTGATAAAAAATGCAAATAATATGGTACGGATGAAATATAATATTACATAACACATAAAGAAATTCACATTTGGAAATAAAAGAAAACTAAACTAACTACTACTTTGTTATTATCCATAAAATCCTACTTTCTTTGATGTCAAAGGTTAAATCACGATCAAAGACTAAGAGATACCTCGTCTCCAGATTTCAAGTTTGAGAGACCCCACGAATAAGCAAAAAACTAGTGCCAAGGGCTTCACTTCAAGGTAGAATAACAGTATAAAAGCATCATATATGTTCAATAACTTTTGGGACAAAAGTATGACAAGTTTTGTCAATAAAATTAGCTTAGATATTGTGAGAGCAGGGCTCCATGTTCCTTCAGAATGTCAAGATAGATACTTCCATTGCTATTGATATTTGGATGGAAAACTTTTGTGCGGAAAGACACCTCAACCATTAGTCATATCAACTATCACTGGATATACAAATTATAATACATATTGGAGCAGCGGACACAACAGCATAGTCGAGTAGCAATGGTAAAGTAAACAAGTATTCAAGTGTATGAGCATAAATCAAGCATGGTCAAGCATATACAAATCTAGTTCATGGCTGAATCAAGATGTTTCAGCAAAGTCAAGTCCAACCAACTCACACAAGGCTAGCAGCATGGTTCACATGAATGGAGCCTGTATACATATGAAAGCATGGGTTACATTGTGATACATAAGCAAGTAAACATAGCAGTGAAGCAAAGGCAATACAACAAGAATGTAACATGGTGCAAGTGCAGGCAGGCTCAAATTTCAATGCAAGATAGATAGTGAATTTTAACATGATCAAGACAGTATGGTACATGAAACACATGTGCAAGTATGACAATCCACTTCAGCATGTGTATGAACACTTAAAAAGTGATGTGAACTGACAAGCAATTCTGACAATTACGTTACAAATCTTATTTTTCAAAGCTTTTAAACCCTTCCATTTTTTTTTAGAATTATAAAAGACATTTAATTTGCAAGACACAAATCAGTACATTTTTAATGTTGACAACAAATTAATACCCTCCTATTACTTTTAATCAAAACATTTAAGTTATATTGGGATGCTATATTAACCTACACAAAGTTGAAATTAGGTTTAGCTAAAGTTTTTCATTTTGGTAAGATTCCTACTAAATTCTAATGGATGGCCTTCTTTTTTGTAGTTCATCATCATTCATCATGTGGTTGTAGAGTTGACAGAGATAAAATGTGCTTCTGCTGACAAAATTTCTACAAATTTTGCATTGTAAGTATAGCTTTAAAACAAAAATTAAGTTGTAAAATAGTGCCATATGAAATAACACGTAAAATTAAATGAACATGTAAAATTAAATGAACATATAAATACTTACATTATTAGGCAGCCCAAACTGCTTTTCTTACTTCACTTTTTGGGGTCTTGTTTCCTTCAAGAAGGTTGAAGCACTACTTTTACAACAGGTTCAAAAACTTCTTTCACATTCTGTTGTGTCTTAAAACTACACTCGATATAGGCTACAACACCAATTTGTCTCCAAAGTTCTTTGCCTTGTGCTGATGTAACGACAAAAACACCGGGATGGTCTGAAAGATAACTAATATTATAGCGGAGATCTAATTTTGTTCCAACTAGAACAATTGGAACATTTGGAGAAAAGCGTCTAAGTTCTGGCATCCACTTTTTGAGAACATTTTCATAACTTGCTCTGCTGATCAATGAGAAAGCAAGAACAAAAATATCAGCTCCTCTGTAGCTCAAAGGCCTCGGTCTTCTATAATCCTCTTAACCAGCAGTGTCCCACTGTAACATCCCGAATTTTCTATTAATGTTAAATTAACGAATTAAAATATAATTAATTCTAAATGATGGAATTAAGGGAAACAGTTACGCCATTGCGTTCATTTCGGAATTCTGCTTGAGATAGAGTCCGAGTTTGCGTAAAACGGATACCGTATGAAGAAGATATAGACGAACGAAGTTAGGTAGAAAAACAGAAACGGGCCAGAATGCACTGGCGCACTTGGGAAGTGCGCCAGAAAGAAAATGCACTGGCGCACTTGGGAAGTGCGCCCATGCAAAGTTGCACTAGCGCACCTGGCAGGTGCGCCCAGGCCGAGCAGTAAACCTGCTTGGTCAGGCCATGGCTAGCCTGGTTGGGTTCTGGTCAAATTTCTGAGCTCTGGTGTGTCACTAGGGCTGATTTGTCACTTTCTGATTGGCTTCTCTTGAGATGGATGGCCTTGATTAACTCTAGCTTCATCGATGGCTTTAATTAGTTTGAAATCCTATATAAAGAACCCTAGTCTCAACCTAAATTCACACAAATAAAATAGAGCTAGAGCCGTCATGCTGCTGGAAGGAAGCCAAGAGTAGCCTCCACATGAAGGAAGATTAGAGACGAGCAAAACTAAAGTAAAAACAAGAATCAAACAACATTTATCAACCCAAAGGAAAGCATTGCAAATTTAGAATTCAAAATCCATAATTCAAGTTCGTTGTTTTTGTAAGTATAGTGATTTTTCCGATGGGAATAAAAATTAAGATTTGATTCGTTGTAAAATGGAAATGGAAATGGAATTGTGCTATTGTATAACGATAATGTTAATTCATATCTATGTGTTGCAACGATTGTGTTGTGAATAGTATTGGAATGTTTGTGATATAATTGAGTTGATGTTGGATCCATTAGAATGTTTGTGGATTAATCTAGTTGATGTTGGATCTATTCAAATTCACAAACAAGTTATTTGGTTCATATCTACACCTATATGTTAAGGTGATTATGACATGTTATGTGCTGTACAATAGAATTTCTATGCCTAAATGATTTAGTTCATATACATGCTCATATGTTTATACAAAAGTTTCAAAATTCATAATTGGAACCATGCCAAGATCCATTTTAATACAAGTTTCATGTTATAGTAGTAAACATGATTGGATCTAGTTCATGCATATGATAAAATTATACATACTTTATAGACATGTCATACTCTTGTCATATGAAAGTGATGTTCGATGTTATGCCTAGATCTAAACATTTTTAGGCTTATGTTGTCTAAATCATATGCTAATTCATGTGACACTTGTTTAGTTAGATTTCCCTTTTCAATGCAAGTTCACATGACAAGTTGAAACCCATGATTTAGTCTATGTTGCAAATTCACATATATGTATGTTGATTTAGTATACGTTGCAAGTTCACACATATGATATTCATGTTGACTACTTTGCAATTTCACACTTATGATGTTCATATTGACTATGCCGAAAATGCCAAGTTTACACCTATGTCATGTTTATGTTTATGAATTTCTTTATGCCAATTTTGTGTGCGCTAAATTAGGCTAAGTTTTTAGCCTAATAATATATGTTAAAAATCATGCGGACGACAAATTAGGCTAAGATTGTTAGCCTAATATTTAGACGGGGTAACGTTGGGAAAAATTGGTAATTATAGGAAACTTGACATTAAAATATATGTATTGGCATGTTTGGCACATGCCAATAATTGGTGGCACTTAAATGGTACATAATTCTTATACCAAAAATGATGAACTTGGAAAGTGGGCCTAAATATTTAAATTTTTAACAAATTTACATATAATAAGTAATAGAGACAAATATGTAAATTTAGAAAATACGAGTATGCTTAACCCGAGGTTGGATTGAGTTGTGATGTAAACCTGCCCGGACCCGCCCGGCTGTCCAGTAGTCACAACAATACATATTCAATGTGAGAGGTTAAGCATTGAGCCCAATAAGGACCCGAGGTTAGACTGAGTTTCGGTGTAAACCTGCCCGGAACCGACCGACACATCCAGTAACCGTAACAATACCTGTCTAATGTGAGTGGTCGGTGCTTTATAAAGCTAAGGACAGAGAAGTCAGGATGGTAGGGTTAAGTTAACTAAAACACTTAACCAATTCAACATGTTAATTATAATGATGGGTGGGGTTAGGTAAATACAGACACTTAACCATTTAACATGTTTGACTAGAAAACCCTAGTAACGGGGACCCATTTCAGCAGTAACCCAATTAGGTATCATGGTACCCTGAAACTAGGCACGGTGGGGCATGATTACTGGGCTGATTGTAAGCGGTCAAAAGCGACGGCGGTTGGTGCAGCAGTGTGGGTTCTAACGGAGTGCGGGCGTGCACACACTTCGGAGCAGACAAACAGGGCACTGGTCACTAGTAGTATAACCTATGCATTCTAGGATTGTGTCGGGCCGCATGGGACTTGATACACCCCATAGTGGGACCAGCATAGGTATCTACACTCATTAGGGGCCGTATGGCACATATGATTTTGCGAGTAGGAGCCGATCTTTAGAAAGGGGATCACTTCACCCCGATCATGGGGTGCCAGTTGAGAAAATATAAGTAGGTGAAGAGATATAGTGTGGGGTGCGATTGTAGATTCGGTTCAAACTGCTTTATCTTATTTTATGATACTTTCCTATTTCCAGGTTATACCTATCATGCCCTTTTTCTTATTTTCATACTGAAGAGTCACTAGACTTACCAGGCTTTATGTCTGACTCTATTTTTCTTTCATCTTCTTTTCTTCTGTTCCCCCCCTCCACAGGTCCACAGGGAGGAAACAACCCAGCTTAGTCAGACACTTTGCAAGCTTCAAGATAGTAGATGTATGGTTTGGACTCTCTTTACTTGGCTATGGCTTTTGGACACGTTCTATGGGGATATATGCAGCTTTTATTATGTTTTACGCTTCTTTATTTAATAATCAAGACAGAAATGATGATGTAATGTTTTGGAGGTCATCATGAGACAATTATGGAAATGTTTTGTATGAACATGTATTTATGAAATAAAAGTCTGTTTGTTTTCCGTTGCTTATATATATGTGTTTATGTATCTGTCTTTTGTTTTATCTGTGACTTTTACTTATAAACCTACACCGAAGTTAAGGCATTCCCTTTGTGAGTGACCTTAATGGAGGTGGGGTGTTTCACCCACAAGCCTAAATTCACAATTCTTCCATCCACAGATATGTTGGCACTGAAATTGTCAAATAATATTAGGATATAATCTATGGGAAATTTGTTGCTTGTGTAGCAAATCAGCAAGCAAATTTTGCTAACAGCACCGTCTCCTATGGTCATGTATTTAATAAATTTCGTAGTACTCATCGCACAAAACCTCGACGCAGAAAAACAAAATAATATGAAACGAAAAGGGAAATTCAACAAGGAGAGAGTAAATAGAGAAGAAAAACTCAAAATTTGGATAGAGGTGTCCAACGGAAGCAACAAGATCTCGAGGAGGTCAATAAAAATAAAGACCTAGCAACTACGGTACAATAATTTAATGTTTTGAATAATGGAACCATCTGTTTTTAGCTAATGAAATTTGAGAAAATCATGAAATTAAAATAACGAATAGACATAAGTCAGCTGAAATCAGAAGAACCCTAGCTGCTGAACCGATGTTTCTGATCTGCAGTTTTGGTGAAGAGCGACAACGACGAGTTAGGAAGATGCAGGATCAATTGGAGCAACGATATTTAAAAGGTTGTTGGGACTTAGCTGACGTGAATCGAAGCTGACATAGAATTTAGGTTTAAATTTTGGTCAAAATAGTAAAAAAGGGATAGTGGAGAAAAGAAATGTTTTAGAAGATGAACAATTAGTGTGACTTGATTTGTATTTCCTGAAGAGGGAAATCATCGCGCCAAAATTTCACATAGATGAGAACCCAATGAGGTGGTTGTCATCTATTGGATGATGGGATACTGTTTAGATAGAAAGCATGAACTAGTTTGAACCGTTGGATTAATCGGGCATCTACGGTTGTGGTTTTGTTTATGCTGATAACTCAGATTGATGAGCTGGATTGTGTATATGTAAGCGATGCTTTTAACTGGTGTTGCATGTCATAACACTAGAATTCTCACCGCAACAGTGCATTCATGTCTAATGCAATAACATTTGAGTATTGTTGCAGAAGATCAAAAAAAGCAAAGCTTTTGCAATGCTTTTCATGTAACACACAAATATTAGTGTCGAATATGCCCACTTTTGTAGTAGTGTTGGATCCTTCTCCCATTTCCGGTTCACACCGGGGTGTGAGGCTCGCGAATTAATGCTATACACAAAGCAGCGCTATATTAAAGCTATGCTTTGATCATCAACCACAAGGCCCTGCTTTTCAACAAAAGCCTTGATCATTTGCCACTTAGGCATGCCACATAGGCAATTCACTCCATGTGACTGATGTTTATCGATATATAACCTCTGAGCTCGTACGTCTCACAAAAGGGTGTTAAGAAAGAGAATAAATTCTCCGCCACCAAACAGATATATATTTAACAGAGATCAATCAACATAGAATAAAATCCATTGTCAGACACACACTCCATTTACAAGTTCATTCTCGGTTTGAACGAAACCGAAGGCACCTTATTCCTCGTCCCATATGTCCAATACAGGAGAGAGGCCCTCGCATATCCGTCGATCTCCAAGTACGTCTGGACAATCACCACTTATTACCTCGTCTTGGGCGTACAGCCCAATTAAGACATTAGTAATCATCCAAACGATGTGAAGACCTCCAGTCTTCAACCACCGTCTTCATCGTCGACATATCGTCATATCAGTTATTAAGAATGGGTATAAACCCGGCCTTTCCAAATAACTCGCGTATTTTATAAACAAGTGCTACACAAACACCACATACGCCTCATTCTAATCAACAATATTATTTTATTCAAATATTCTTTTCACAATTTTAAACCATAATAAGATTTATCCAAACTAGTCAGGATTAGCGAACCTTACCGAAGTAATCATTTATTATATTTCTCAATCCCAACCTATTCATCCCATGGAGAAAAACTGATAGTACTCCATATCTAACACCCACGGTCGGTAAAATTAATTACCATTTCACTTTCAAATCTAATTAAAGATTTAACTGTCACTTGGAGCAAAACTGGTCATACTCCATTCTCGATCATTTCATGAATTCGATAAATTTAATAATCCATTTCACATTCCAATCTAATTAAAGATACATTAAAATCTAACTAAAGATTCATTAAAACTCTAATTTAGTTTTAATCTCAAAAATAATTTCTTAACGATTATTCAACTTCAGGAAAATAAATCACGTCTTTAATTGGGTTAAAGAACAAATGTCATCTAAAACACAGTTTACGATAAACCCAAAATCACATTCCATTAATTAGGGAATCTTTACGGAAAACTGATCAATATATAAATGATATGAACTTCCGTATCCAACCAATAATATAAATGGAATAACAGCTAAGCCTTTTAAGTTCCATATATTGTAACTATCTTCCTCCACAGAAGCTTACTTCGATTATTACCAAATCGAATTCCATTCCATTCCAATTTAATATATTAAACTGGAAAACTTTACTTTGGAAAAATCCCATTAAATCTTAATAAAAGGTTTACATATTCCAAATCACATTTCACTGTTAATCGGGTTAAAGAACGAATGTCGTTTAAAACACAGTTCACGATAAACCCATAATCAACTTTCATTTCAACTCCAATTAAATGTTAATTAATTGGTAAACTTCTCTAAATCTTAATTAAAAGATTTATTCTTTCTCATCAGGGTTTAAGAACAGTGTTATTTAAGACACCGTTCAACCTAAAATCCAAATCTTTTATTCAATTCCAATTAAATATTTATTAATTGGAAAACTTCACTAAACCATAATTAAAAGATTTATTCTTTTCTCAATTAGGTTTAAGAACAATGTTAATGATGACACCGTTCACGACAAACCCAAAATCCAATTTGATATCAAATACAAGTCTCTGAATAGAAATTATGTCGGCTTATATTCAATATAAAATTATGAAACCAACAAATATCGTATTGGAAATAACGATATATATATATATATATATATATCTTTCGAACTTCCATAACAATATCAGTATATTCATGGAAACTAATACCAAAATATTCTGAAGATAATTTCGATTCAAATCCATTCTAATTCATATATCGGAAATTCTGTTTATATTAAAACCATTTACAGATCCAATTTATTTATTTAAAAATAATTGGATTATAACTCTAGTTAATAACTAGTCCATTTCGATAAAATATATTTTTATCTTTTCAAATATGGAATTTTTCATCCCATTTCTTTCTAAATCATTTATTATGATTTACACAAATTATTAATATTTTTAATAATTTTATTAAGGCCCTTTTACTCGATTTCCATAAACGGTCATAGAACTGCACTTACACCAACCTTTTCCAAATTTGATTCGGACATAATTCCAAATCCAACCATTAGATTTCAAATCTCTTATATTCGTTGGAAAGCTCTTTCCGATACGAACCCAACGGCTCCGGTTTTAGGAGAATCCGACGGCCGGATCTCCCGTAAAGTCAATTCAAAGTCAATGGTCGAAATTCGCGAACAATCGCAGTGTGACGCGTTCTATTCAGGCCATTAAATATATATATTGTATATATTTCGTCGATCTCCATTTAAAATGCTTTAAATTCGTTTTAAAAACGATTCCAACTTCATTTTGAATTTTAAACCAAAATTGAATACTCCATATCAATAATATATAAATGATAATATTTTCAAAATATTATATTTTGAAATCAATTCCTTTTTTATATTCATTATAAAAATGAATAAAATCGATATAAATCTCGTTCGCATCAAAATGGCGCAAATCTAATCAACACGGCTTCATATATTTCAATATTCTCTTGTCCATCCAAAATCGAACATCAAAATCATATTTTGATCTTTTATTGAATATTCTTTTAAAATATTCGTTATTTTAAAATATTCTTTATTTCTGATTATTAATCAGACACAGTCAATTACCACATAATGTGATTTATATGGATTTCATACAACACATGTACATAGCACACATCAACCATCATCCATAGTGCAATTTACAACTATATAAGCATCAAATATAAATAATTAACGCTTACCGCAGTCTGTCAACCAATCGATCGACATACAACTAAACAATTGGGAGTAGTGTATGCCAGATATCATCCCAATACCCGTGTGGGGTTTCAACCAACAAACACTTATTTTTATTTGTGTAGCTGGTCGATGTGTAAAATATATTGTCCCAAACTATGTCAGTCAAATAGGTGTATATAAACAAATCATCCGATTTGTCGATGAATATTTATTTTATTCATATAAACGTTAAAAATTGTATTTTTAACTCTAAAATATTTATTTCAACACATGAATATTTTATTCAGCTTATTTATACAATAAAAATGATATTTTTATTTTTCAAATATTTTTATTCAACACATGTATATTTTATACTGTCCATTTCACATCACAATCAATTTTCACACAGAATATAATCAAACAAGTCGTCCATGGTCTGTGGACGACGGGAGCAGTTCATATATGCAGTTATAAAATAAATAACTGTATAGAAATAATTTTAGTGAGAAGTTCTCACCTTAGGTTTCCACTCCGTCAGTCCTTTTTATGACTCATATTCGCTGCTCTGATTCTAACGCAATCTGTTTCAATGCAATTTATATTAAAAATTACATTTTCATCATCACTATATATAATTAAAAATCAGATTTTTACATCGCTATACATATATTAAAAAAATCTCATTTTTATATCGCTACTTCATATATAAAATTGCATTTTTATATCGTTGTTATATATACAAAAATCACTTCTTTATTCGATCATTATGTATATAAAAATCACAACTTTATATGTTATTCATATAAATAAAAATCAAATTTTTATATCGTTACATACATATAAAAGATCATATTTTTATAATGTTCTTCATACAATAAAAATCATATCTTCATCGCGCCATTCAAATAATAAAAATCATATTTTATAAGTTCACTTCCATTATAAAAATCATATTTTTATAATTCAATCTTCTATATAAAAATCATATTTTTATATAATTAAAAATCACGTCTTTATCTAATTAAAAATTGTATCTTTTCACAATCAAAAATCATATTTTTAAGTAATCAAAAATGTAGTCTTTACCTACATAAAAATAAAATCTTTTTATAAATAAAAATCATATTTTTTCATTTTCAAAAATCGTATCTTTTCATTTTTTTTAAAATCCTATCTTGCTATAATAAAAAGGAAAAAAACTGATTTTTTTTCTTTTCCCTCTTTTTAAAACTGATTTTATTAAATAAATAAATAAAGGAAATAAATAAAGGAAATAAATAAATGCAAAAAACTTACAATATTCAACGTTCAACTGAGAGGGGAGGGAGAATGTCGCGCTGGAGTTTGGAGGCGACATGTCGCTGGTGGCTCGCGATTCTCCGGTGGCGCGATGGGTTCGAGGTACGCGGCGGTTTCCTCACTCGCTTGGCTGGAGAATTGGGGGGTGCGGAAATTAAGGGATAGAGGTGGCAGTGGGGAAGTTGCGGGGCTGAGGCGGAGCGCGCGGCGGGGGGCAGACACCAATGCCCTGGACGAGTGACATCATGCGATTTGGGGGGAGGGAGCAAGGTTACGGGGTTTTCTTTGAAAAGGGGGCTCGGCTGATAATGAATTAGAAAATTAGGGTTTTCTCTTATTTTTATACATATATTTAATAATTAATTAATCGTGAATAGCCCATTTTAATCTTTGAATTCCAAATCAAATCCAATGAATGTCGCCCTTAGCTAATTAGCCTCATTCTGAACACAATGGGATATGTTTCGCAAGCCAATTTTGCTGTTACGATAAGTTTCTATTAAAATTAAAATATAAATCAATATATATTCAATTTGAATGCACATTTTAATTTATCGAGGCCACATACTGACTCCAAAAATTCCAGAAAAATAAATCTGGCTATGTTTTGACGATGGTCCTAACAAAACTAATTTCGTCAAATTTGGAGACCATTTGAAAAATGACCATTTTCTGGTTGATCCAATTCAACTGAAATTGCCAAAAAACGTTTTCTTTTGCCACGCTCTCATATTAATTCCAAAAATTATGAAAATTGGAATCTAGCAATAATTTAACATTCCGGATCCAACAAAAGTGGTTTCGTCGAAATCGGAGGTCGTTCGCGAAATGGCTATTTTTGAGGGCTTTATATATATTAAAACATATATAAATTTCAAAGCGACTATTCTAAATTTTAAACTGGCATAACTTATAATTTATAAAGTGAAATCTCAGTTTCTTACATTCGTTAGAAAGATATTATTAAACAGATTCAAATATTTCTTGTTTCGTCCAATTCTAACTTATATTGAATTTTGTATATTCAATTGTAATTCGAAATCGAATTTCAAAACTACCGCGTCATTTCATACTCGTTTTATAATTAAAATAAATTTATTCGTTCTGACTTCGCCAAAAATAAATTTTTAGTCATTATTATTTAAAATAAAACATTTTAAATATTCAAAATCAATTAAAATTGCTAAAATAAAAATTTTAAATTGGTTCTGATTTTCCGGGTTGTTACACTAGCAATGCCTCAGGATCCCCCGCACTGAACCCTAGGTTAGCGACAGGGTCGGTCATCCGTCGATGATTGGCAAAACAATAAACTATTTGTTAGCAAGTTCAATCGAACCTCCAAAATGGTCAGTCCTTCGACCATCTAGAACCTTTTAGTCAGTTCTAGTAAAAAATCCGACGTACCTCGCTTTCCATCAATAAAGTTTTCCAACATCCACATAAGTAAGCAGTCTGGGCTCCATACCATGACGTTACTCGTAGCTAGAAACTAACATATGTCCATTTCCCTTGAGTCCTCATTCCGTTTCTGGTTCAAACCGGGGAGTGAAGCTCGCGAATTAACGCTACACAGAGCTATGCTAATTAAAGCTGTGCTTTAATCATCAACCCCAAACCCTTGCTTTTCCACAAAAGCTTTGATCCCTTCAACTAAGCATGACACACTGTCAATCCATACTGTACCACTGATTCCCACCAATTTATAACCTCTAAGCTCATACATCTCAAAGAAGGTTGTTAAGCAAGAGAATAAATTCTCCACCACCAAATAGATATATATTTAGCAGAGATCAACAAATACAGTATAAAGGAATACAATGTCATACATACCATCCATTTGCATGTCCGTTTTGGGTCTGCACGAAACCGGAGGCACCTTATTCCTCGTCCCATATGTCCAATACAGGAGAGAGACCCTCGCATATCCGGTCGATCTCCAAGTACGTCTGGACGATCACCACTTATTACCTTGTCTTGGGTGTACGTCCTAATCAAGACATCCGTAATCATCCATACGATGTGAAGATCTCCGGTCTTCAACCACCGTCTTCATCATCGACTTTTAATCGTCGTAACAGTTATTCAGAATGGGTTAAACCCGGTCTTTCCGAATAACTCGCGTATTCTATAATCAAGTGCTATAACAACACATCATACGCCTCATTCCAATCTAGAATATTCTTTAATTCAAATATTCATATCTTTGGGAAAAGGTTCCCATTAATTTTATCAATGATAAATTCTTTTAAATTTTCTCTTTAATCTTCCATTTGATATCGGCTTTATAAGATTTTATTTTATCTTTTCACAATTCTAAATCAAATTAAGGTTTATAAAACTAGTCGGGACTATCGGGCCATTTCAAAATAATCATTTATTTTATATTTCCAATCCTAACCTATTCGTCCGATGGAGCAAAACTAGTAGTACTCCATATCTAACACCCAACATGTTATCGCTAAAATTAATTACCATTTCACATTCAAATCTAATTAAAGATTTAACTATCGCTTGGAGTAAAACTGGTGGTACTCCATCCTCGATCACTTCTCAAATTTGGCAAATTTAATAACCATATTAACGTTTCAATCTAATTAAAGATTCATTAAAACTCCACTTAGTTTTAATCTTGAAAAATCATTACTTAATGATTATTCAACTTTCTGGAAATAAATCCTTCCTTTAACTGGGTTAAAGAACAAATGTCATTTAAAACATCGTTCACGATAAACCCAAAATCATCCTCCATCAAAATGGAATCTACACGGAAATCATAACAGTGTATAATCGATATAAATTACCGTATCAGACTAATAATATAAATGGAATAATGGCAAAGCCTTTTAAATTTCATATATAGTAATGGTCTTCCTTTACAGAAGCTCATCTCGATTATTACCAAATCAAATTCCATTCAATTCCAATTTAATATATTAAACTGGAAAACTTTACTTTGGAAAATTCCATTAATCTTAATTAAAAGATTATAAATTCCATATCATATCTCCACTGTTAATTGGGTTAAAGAACAAATGTTATTTAAAACACTGTTCATGATAAACCCAAAAAAAATCCAATTCTTTAATTCAGTTCCAATTAAATATTAATTAATTGGTAAACTTCACTTATCTTAATTAAAAGATTTATTATTTTCTCAACGGGGTTAAGAACGGTGTTATTAAAGATGTCACACATGACAAACCCCAAAATCCAATTTGATATTAAACACAAGGCTTTGAATAGAAATTATATCGGCTTATATTCAATACCAAATTCTAAAACCAACAAATATCGTCTTGGGAATAACAATATATATATATCTTCAAAATTACTCAACAATATCCGTATAATCACGGAATTAAATATCAAAATATCCGAAGATAAATTCCATTCCATACCATACCAATTCATACATTGGAAAAATTCTAGTTATTTTAAAACTCACTTTCAATCCAATTTATTTATTTGAAAATCATTGGATTGTTATTCTAGTTAACAACTTGTTCATTTGGATGAAAATATCCTTCTTCTCTTTAAATATGGAAATTTTCATCCAAAATCTTTCAAAATCATTTATTATGATTTTACATAATTTTTCAATATTTTTAATAATTTTATTAAGGCCTTTATAGTCGGTTTCCAGTAACGGCCACTGAATTGCATCCATAGTGACCTTTTCTAAAATTGATTTGGACATAATTCGATATCCAACCGTTCAAATTTAAATCCTTATATTCATTTGAAAGATCTTTTCAATATGAACCCAACAGTTCCAGTTTTAGGAGAATCCGACGGTCGGATCTCCTGTTACATCAATTTGAAGTTAATGGTTGAAATTCGCGAACGGTCGCTGCGCGGCGCGTTCTATTCAAGCCATTAAATAGATATAATATATTTATCATTGATTTCCACTTAAAACGTAAATTATAAATTGTTTATAAATTCATTTTAAAATGATTTCAACTTCCATTTCAATTTTAAATCAAAATGCAACTGATTTTACTGAAGTCTGATCATGCAGTAAAAAGATGTTCACGTTTTAAGCTAAAACAATTTAATTTAAACCCTAATTATTATTAACATTAATTAATCCCTTTTTTCCTGATTAACTTCTCCCTCCCTGTCGCGATTTCTTCATTGCAAAAACCCATTAGCTCAATTTAAGAATTCCGCCACCGCACCTCCGTAGTTTGACCGGACAACAATCAACCCTTGCCACCTGAACCGCCTCAACATCAGCTTCCTGCGCCCACCTTCCTCGATCAACTCGACAGCACTAGCATCCTAGAAATCGTTGGTGAATAGTGCGGGTTTGAGACCCAAATTCGTAGCCAATACTCCACCAGGAATGATCAAAGCGGTGTGGATTTAAAGATTATGGAACCCTCTTCGATTTTTGTTTTGAAATCTCTTGAAATCGAGGCGTGGATCAGAAGAATTTGGACAGAGAAATCGCGACAATTTTGGTCATCGATTTTATGAAGGCGGCAGATTTTCTGACTTAGGGTTTAGGAGTAATATATATATATATATATATAATTATTTAAATTTCGAAAATACATGTTTATCAATTAGAACTCCAATTCAAACCCAACGACTGTCATTCCTAACCAAGTACCCCCATTCCAGACACAATGGGATATGTTTCGTAAGCCAGTTCGACCGTTTTGATCAGTTTTCATCAAAATTTAAATATAAATTAATATAACGGTCAATCTTGAATTTGAATATACATTTTAATTTACTAGGGCCACATACTAACTCCAAAAATTACAAAAATATTAAATCCCGCTGTGTTTTGACGATACAGTCCTAACAAAACTAATTTCGTTGAATTTGGAGGCCGTTTCAAAAATGGCCTTTTCTGTCGATTAAATTCAAACTAAAATTACCAAACACATTAACATTTACCACGCTCACATATTAATTCCAAAAATTATGAAATTTGAAACCTAACAATAATTTGACATTCCGGATCCAACAAAAGTGATTTCATAAAAAACGGAGGTCATTTGCAAAATGGCTATTTTTAAGGGCTATATACTATATATATATATATATATATATATATATATATATATATATATATATATATATATATTCCATAGTGACTATTCTAAATTTTAAACTGGACATAACTAACAATTTATAAAGTGAAATCTCAGTTTTTTACATTCACTAAAAAATTACAGTTCAAAATATTCCAACGTTTCTTGTTTCATCAAATTCTGATATATATTGAATTATGTATATTCAATTGAAGTTTAAAATCGAATTTTCAAACTACACGCCATTTTGAGTTCGTTTTATAATTAAAATAAATTTATACGTTCTAACTTCGATCTAAATAAATTTTTAGTCGTTGTTATTTAAAATAAATCATTTTAAATATTCAAAATTCATTAAAATAGCTAAAATTAAAATTTTAAATTGGTTTAGAAATTCTGGGTTGTTACAATCTCTCCCACTTAAAATATTTTCGTCCTCGAAAAGGAATGAAGCTGAAAGTTGTTTAACTAACCAACTCAACTTTCATTCTGGCTTTCATTCTTCAACTTTTTAGTTTCTAAGAACTTTCAAATTTCTCAATAATTTGGCTAACACCCTAAATTTTTGAAAAATTTCGCCATAACCTCCTTTGTACGGGGAGGGTTTGAAATTTTTTATTAGGCTGTATTAGGCACTGAATAAATCAACAAAAAGCATACACAATTTTTGTAACCTATCTATGCCTAAGGGAGACATGTAAAAATGTCGAAATCTCATACCTTGCCCTAGTGTTGGAAATAAAATAATCCATGTGCCGTAATTAAAAACAAGAGAGACGTGAATTTTTTGTCATCTCCAGTCCTGTGTAGGGTTTTTATTAAATCCTCCCCGAGCACCGTTACATGTTTTTTATTAAGTCCATAATCAGTCTTCTGTTCAACCTGTAATTTAGTCATCGCCATACAAGCATCTCTCTCGTTTGGAAATCCAAACCGCATCATATATAAGCGCAAATACTTATATGGAATATGATATGATATGATATCTTCATATAGTATGCCATGCGGTGCAGATCATAATTTATTTGTTGCTATTCTATGGCGTATGTTTATAATCCCACACAGAACATCCACCACAATGCATCCAAAAACACTCACAATAGTTTATATAATAAATAAAATCACGCAACCAACTCATTAAGGTGCACATGTTTGTCGGGCACACATTTTATTTCATTAATCAAGGCGAAGCCATTAACCTGTTCAACATATATATGTACATGTCTATATATGCAATTCCAATCAATTTTGAATTCAATTATACTTTATATTTGGTTTGGATTTACTTATCATTCATTCATTTATTGGTTAAATTAATTATCACACAACACAACCAACAATAAATTTGTTAATTAAATTTCCAAATGCAAAACTTTTGTATATACTCAAAAAAAAATATTTTCAATGCCAAATCACAAACAATAGATTCTAACTATGTTTTGGTTCTCACACCAGTCAATTGGAAATATATAGATATCCACCATCGAAACTCGAACAAAATACTAATGATGCCATGGTCATCACCAGAATTATCCTCGGGCAACTAAAGTGTGATCCTATATCCATCCAGTATATTTGAGATTTCAAGTACACGTGGATCAGACGTATATTCAGAATCTCCTTATACTCGATAGTCCAAATTCAATTTAAAATAAAATACTCAAATACATATAATAAGATATACTTTCAAAACCGAAATCAATTTTAATAAATAATACTCTCCGTACTCATTCCAGGGTATTTCTAACCCTATCTCTAATGAATCATTTTCATAGGATATTACTAATCCTATCTCTGATGAAGTCTTTCGTTTGGTTCTAATGTTTCTTGTTCTCGAGCTTTGTAAACCAAAGCTCTGATACCAACTGAAACGACCTGAAATCCTCCGATTCCGAAGAGATGGAGGAGCCTGGACTGCTTTGAGAACACGACCATCAAAACACAAACAATAGAACATTTCATTGCTATTACAACAATTACATCAGAGTACAAGAATATAACAGAGTTTAAACGAATAAATATTAAATAGCGGAAAAATATCAGAGATTAAAATTACAAGGTAGCGAAAAATATAAACATAAGTATAATGTACAGCAGAAGTCATCTACAACCACAACCGAAAGAGATATACGGATACAAAGATTTCCAAATATAGTTCCGGCTGTAATCCAGGATCCTGTGAAAAGAAGTATCTGCGAAAACCAAAACTAAAGTTGTCCATGTGGAAATATGTGAACCTAGAGTTTAGGTAGAAACAATAAACTCTGAGTCGGTCATGAGACTGGTGTGAGAACTAAAACAGTTATTAACTTTTTATTTTAAAGTTAGTTAAATCAAGGGACCACGCCGTATAACATGGAATGGGTTTACCCCAAGAACACTAATGCATAAAACAAACAGCGCAATGTTAAAGAGAAAAATGAAGCTATTATAAGACTCAGGTCCCATCACACAATGAACGCAGTCGAGGATAGAGATTTCCCTTATAATAGCCAAATAGGCATGATACGCGAAATTTCATCTTTTATTATAACTATAAATGAAGAAACCAACTTCAAATATAAATGTATCAATCATAGGTGGCGTAGGTACCATTATATTACGTCGCCATATAGGTTTACAACTAAAACCGTAAAATCGCGTGTTGGAAATTGGGTTTCCATCTATGAACCAAGGCAAGTGATCCTCCTAACCGATTCGAGACACACTAGCAATGCCTCAAGATCCCCCGTAGTGAACCCTAGGTTAGCGACAGGGCCGGCCATCTGTCGATGATTGGCAATACCATAAACTATATGTTAGCCGGTTCTGTTGAACCTCCCAAATGGTCATTCCTTCGACCATCTAGAACCTTTTAGTCAGTTCTAGTATCAAATCCAAGGTACCTCGCTTTCCGTCAATAAAGTTTTCTAACATCCACAAAAGTAAGCAGTCTGGGCTCCATACCATGAAGTTACTCGTAGCTAAAAACTAACATATGTCCATTCCCCTAAAGTCGTCATCTCGTTTCTGGTTCACACCGGAGTGTGAAGCTCGCGAATTAACGCTACACAAAGCTATGTTAATTAAAGTTGTTCTTTTATCATCAACAACAAAGCCTTGCTTTTCAACAAAAGCTTTAATCCATGCAACTTAGCATGCCACACTGTCAATCCATACTGTACCACTGATTTCCACCAATATATATTCTAAGCTCGTACGTTTCAGAGAAGGGTGTTAAGCAAGAGAATAAATTCTCCACCACCAAACAGATATATATTTAGCAGAGATCAATGAATACTGTAACAACCCACATTCTACGCATCTAGGATCGTAGAATATTTATTTCTTTTTCTTGGTAAGTCTTATGGTCGTGTACTTTTGGGAAACGACTAGTGGGGTCATTTCCCATGTTCATGATTTTTGCCAATTTTTAAATGACCGTTTTGCCCCTAGTTGATCTTGTTTCGTCCATAACTTTTGACTGGAAAGGAATTTTGACCTGAAACCACTTCCATTAGCTCCGGATGATGGTTTCCCTTTCCGTAGAGTGGTCATAATAGCCAAACGGACTTACCGTTTGGGAGATATGGCTGAATTAAGGTTTAAAGGGTTATTTTCAGCTAATTGGGCTTAACCGGGTAATTAGCAGCTAGGCCCAAAGGGGGATTTCGGGATTAGTGGTATTTAAGGGCTGCTAAGGTTATGATTTCGGTTTTTACTTCATTTTCCAGCCGCCTAAGACATTTCTTCAAGTATAGCCATGACCTCCACCTTCTAATTTCACTCCAAATCACCTCTAATCACTTTCTAATCAAAGATTAAGCAAAACTGCATCAAACCAAAGGGGATTAGCACCAAATCAGAGAGCGAGTTGCTGGAACACATAGAGATTGTATCTATATCAGAGGAGTTTCAGTTCTGAAAGTTTAATTGTGCCAAAGGTGAGTGATTTGCTTAGCCTTTTCACTAATTACGGCTAATTAGGGTAATTAGCGAAGATTAGCGAAATTATGGCTCAGAAAAATCTAGAAAAATTTCTAAAATTCTAAAACATCATTTTATGCCTCTGATATGAATTTGGATTAATTTAGACTAATTTTGTTAATCCCGGAATTTAGGAGATTAAGGGGTGATTAGTGTTAATTAGCGAAATTAAGCGTGATAAAATTCTGGAAAAATATTCAGAAATTCATAAATATTGTTTTAGACCTCTGTTAGAAAATTTGGCTAATTTGGTTAAGTTTTACTAATCCTATCATTAGTTGTTCTTAAACATGCTTAAGCGGAAAATATGGGTTTTTGAGTATGTTTGATCCGTTTTGACATATCATATTGTTGTTTTGCTGTTTGTGGATGTTTATGCATGTTGCTATGACTGCATGGTATGCTTTGTGATTGTTTAGAAGTGTTAGATTGGTCGAAAACGCCGTCGAATGGCGTAAAACAGTCGCTGGACAAAGTGCAGGAATTCAGATCGGATGGGGGATTGAGGGCCGGATCGGATCGCCCTATGGGGTCGTGGAGCCACATCACGAACCAAGCCATCTCCTCCGAACCGAACCGTCTATGAGAAGTCTACGAGCATCAACTAAGGACCAGAGACTCGTACCCGATCCGAACCACTCGTGCAGGGGAACCCGACCCGAACCGTCTGGAAGAACGCAAAGAGATAGCCATGAAGAATCCAAAGTCGGAGCGCCCTACCCGAACCGAACCGCATCTCCGACCCAACCCAAGTGGTCACTTGCGACCCGAACCGATGCACCATGGAGGAGCTTGAGGGACCGATCCGATCCAGTGAGGAATGTTGAAGGCCGAACCGAGCCACTGAGGGAGCCACTATGCTTGGAGCACGACCTAAGGAGCTTGTCACGAACCGGAGAGGCTCGTCACGACCGAACCGAACCGAAGAGCTTTGACTTGAGGCGTAAACAATGAAGCCGAACCGATCCGGATGAAGATGAAGACCATAACCCGAGATGCAAAGGTAGTCCAAAGGAGAAGTTAGAGCTCAGGATCCAGATGGGAACCAATGAGTTCACTTCACGATTTGGGCTTTGCTACGGGACGTGTGCAAAGGGGTTGTCGATATTCATAACTTTGGTTCACCACTGAGAGATGGATAGTGGGTTTGTAGTGATAGTTACACGGGATTGGATTCCGTCATGGCCCAAAGTATTAGGTGACCAAAGTAGTGGATATCGTATGCTTTACGCACTGAGTGAGGGATGTGAGGATGATTGCTATGCTTGATTGTTTGACACCACTATGACATGTGCACCCCCACCCCCGTATCTCTTACACAGTATGTTAGTGGCACCTTAGAGTAATGTACAGTATGTAGTGCTAACTCTTTGGTTGCAGGTCCAGGTTCAGGTATGATTGGATTATACCTGTTATTGTTCTGTTTTGTTTCTTATCGCTCATACCAGGCTTTATGTCTGACCCAGAGTTTTATGTCTTCTCTTATTACTCTGGGTGCTCACACGAGCAAACTAGAGACAGGTTATGGTTAGCTGGTGATGCGCGAGTAACTGATTCGGAGGCGAGCAGGAGGCTTCCACGTATGATATATAGATATTCTCCCTGTGTCGTTGGTGGTCGCTACTTGGACATTAGTAGTGTACCTCCTTTATCTTGCTTTTGCTTTGAGACAGTTTGAAAAGTTGTAATAATGTTTAACTTTGGATCATAAGCTGTACTTATATTTTCCGCTGCTATGTTAGTTGTTTCAGCTTATGCACTGTCTCACCTGTTTTATGTCACGTATGTTATTATTATATTTTATTCTATGCGCTGTGAGACATTCTACAGGTTCCTTGATTAGTTCATTCTCTTCTTTCCTTTCTTCTGACGACCGTTCCGTGCTAGTCGGGCATGTGTACAGCGCACTCTCGGAGGAAATGCCGGCTGGTGCGGGGCGGGCCGTCACAAATACAGTATCAAGGAATACAATGTTATACTTACCATCCATTTGCAAGTCCGTTCTGGGTCTGAACGAAACCGGAGGTACCTTATTCCTCATCCCATATGTCCAATACAAGAAAGAGGCCCTCGCATATCCAGTCATCCTCCAAGTATGTCTGGACGATTACCACTTATTACCTTGTCTTGGATGTACATCCCAATCAAGACATCAATAATCATCCATACGATATGAAGATCTCCAGTCTCTAACCACCGTCTTCAACATCGACTTTTAATCGTCGTAATAGTTATTCAGAACGGGATAAACCCGGTCTTTCCTAATAACACGCGTATTTTATAATCAAGTACTATAAAAACACATCATATGCCTCATTCCAATCCAGAATATTCTTTAATTCAAATGTTCATATCTTTGAGGAAAGGTTCTTATTAATTTTATCAAAGATAAATTATTTTAAATTTTCTCTTTAATCTTCCATTTTATATCGTTTTCAAAATATTTTATTTTATCTTTTCACAATTCTAAACCAAATTAAGGTTTATAAAACTAATCGGGATTATCGAGCCTTTCCGAAATAATCATTTATTTTATCTTTCCAATCCTAACCTATTCATCCCATGGAGCAAAACTGGTAGTACTCCATATCTAACACCCATTGTGTTATTGGTAAAATTAATTACCATTTCACATTCAAATATAATTAAAGATTTAACTATCGCCTGGAGTATAACTGGTGGTACTCCATTCTCGATCATTTCTCAAATTTGGCAAATTTAATTACCATATTAACATTTCAATCTAATTAAAGATTCATTAAAACTCCACTTAGTTTTAATCTTAAAAAATCATTACTTAATGATTATTCAACTTTCTGTAAATAAATTCTGTCTTTAATTGGGTTAAAGAACGAATGTCATTTAAAACATCGTTCACGACAAACCCAAAATCAACTTCCATCAAAATGGAATTTACACGGAAATCATAAGTGTATAATCAATATAAATTCATGTATCATACTAATAATATAAATGGAGTAATGGCAAAGCCTTTTAAATTCCATATATAGTAACGGTCTTCCTTCACAGAAGCTCGTCTCGATTATTACTGAATCAAATTCCGTTCAATTCCAAATTAATATATTAAACTGGAAAACTTTACTTTGGAAAATTCTATTAATCTTAATTAAAAGATTATAAATTCCAAATCATATCTCCACTGTTAATTAGATTAAAGAAAAAATGTTATTTAAAACACCATTCATGATAAACCCAAAAAAATCCAATTCTTTTATTCAATTCCAATTAAATATTAATTAATTGGTAAACTTCACTTATCTTAATTAAAAGATCTATTCTTCTCTCAACGGGTTTAAGAACGGTATCATTAATAACATCATTCACGACAAACCGCAAAATCCAATTTGACGTTAAATACAAGACTCTGAATAGAAATTATATTGGCTTATATTCAATACCAAATTCTGAAACAAACAAATATCATATTGGGAATAACGATATATATATCTTCCAAATTCCTCAACAATATCCGTGTAATCACAGAATTTAATATCAAAATATCCGAAGGTAATTTCCATTCCAAATCCATTCCAATTCATATGTTGGAAAAATTCTGGTTATTTTAAAACCGATTTTCAATCCAATTTATTTATTTGAAAATCATTGGATTATTATTCTGGTTAATAACTAGTACATTTGGATGAAAATATCTTTTATCTCTTTAAATATGGCTTTTTTCATCTAAAATCTTTCCAAACCATTTATTATGATTTTACATGATTTTTCAATATTTTTAATAATTTTATTAAGGCCCTTACAGTCGGTTTCCAATAGCAACCACCGAACTGCATCCATAGCGACCTTTTCTGAAATTGATTTGGACATAATTAGAAATCAAACCATTCAAATTTAAATCTCTTATATTCATTGGAAAGATCTTTTCGATACGAAGCCAACGTTTCTGGTTTTAGGAGAATCCGACGATCGGATCTCCCGTTACATCAATTTGAAGTTAATGGTTAAAATTCATGAACGAACACTGCACTGGGCGTTCTGTTCATTAAATATATATTATATTTATCGTCGATTACTGTTTAAAACGTAATTAATAAATCGTTTACAAATTCATTTTAAAACGATTTCTACTTCCATTTCAATTTTAAATAAAAATTGAATATTCCATATCATTATAATATTAAAATGATAATATTATCAAAATATCTGATTTGAAATCAATTCTTTTCGATATTCGTTATAAAATGAATTAAATCGATATAAAAATCCATTCGAGTTAAAATGGCGCAAATCTACTTAACTCGACTTCATTCACTTTAATATTTTCGTGTCCATCCAAAATCAGACATCAAAACCATATTTTTGATTATTCACTGAATATTATTTTATAATATTCGTTATTTCTGAATCGTAATATGACTCAATCAATTATCATGTAATTTCAGTTATATGGATTTCATACATCGCATGTATTCAACAATAATGATGAATAATCATCAAACATTCAAACACCATCCAAAGTGCATTCTACAACTGTATAAACATTAAAATAAATAAATAACGCTCATCACAGCCTGTCAACCCATCGATTGACATACAACCAAACAATTGGGATTAGTGTATGTCAAAAATCATCCCTATACCCATGTGGGATTTTCAACCAACAAATACTGATTATTATTTGTGCATTTGGACAACGTGTAAAAATTACCTTCCCAATCAAGATCAGTTAAATAGGTGTACATAAACAAGCCGTCCGACTTGTAAATGAATATTTGTTCCATTTCAATTACCATAAATATGTTAACATTTTTCTAACATGTTAGATACCACAAAAACACCATCACTATACACAAATTACCAAATCATCCATATAAATAAATACTCAACTACCCAATGCCATTTAAGGCGCCATAAGTGGCCATCCGCGGAGTATGAAATGCGAGTGTCGCTAATATCCATACATCGCTTTCAATTAAATGATTTGTGGGAGTTCGCATGTTGAACTCCAAAAAAAACTACACGATAAAATATTGAGTGAGAAGGAGTTCTCATTTTGGTTTCCACTCCGCCATTCTTTATTTGAAGATTGAATTTTTAACTAAATTAAACGTACATTTAATTTAGCTGAAAATCCAATTTGCTCCGTTTCCGTTCTTGTTAGTTCCATGTTATAGTGTTCGTCTTCACAATCCCAATGCAACTGATTTTATTGAATTCTGATCTTGCAGTAAAAAGATATTCACGTTTTAAATTTAAACAATTTAATTAAAACCCTAATTATTATTAACATTAATTAATCCCCTTTTTTTTCCTAATTACCTTCTTCCTCCTTGTCATGGTTTCTTTAGACCAAAAACCCATCAGCTCAATTTAAGAATTCCGCCGCCGCACCTCCGTAGGTTGACCGGACGACGATCAACCCTTGCCAGCTGAACCGCCTCAACGTCAGCATCCTGCGCCCACCTTCCTCGATCAACTTGACAGCACCGGCGGCCCAAAAATCATTGGCAACAATGCGGGTTTGAGACCCAAATTCGCAGCCAATACTCCACCAGGAATGACCAAACCGGTGTGGATTTAAAGATCATAGAACCCTCTTCAATTTTTGTTTTGAAATCTCTTGAAATCGAGGCGTGGATCAGAAGAATTTGGATGGAGAAATCGCGACAATTTCGGCCATCTATTTAATGAAGGCGGCGGATTTTCTGATTTAGGGTTTAGGAGGAATATATATAATATATACATATATATATATATATGTACATATATATATATATGTACATATATATATATATTTATTTAATTATTTTAATTTCGAAAATACATGTTTATCCGTTCGAACTCCAAGTCAAACCCAACGACTGTCGTGCCTAACCAAGTACCCCCACTCCGGACATAATGGGATATGTTTCGTAAGCCAATTCGACTATTTTGATCATTTTTCATCAAAATATAAATATAAATTAATATAACGACCAATCATGAATTAGAACGTACATTTTAATTTACCAGGGCCACATACTAACTCCAAAAATTACAAAAAAAAGATCTGGCTATGTTTTTTATGATATGGTTCTAATAAAACTAATTTCGTCGAATTTGGAGGCCGTTTGAAAAATGGCCTTTTTCCAGTCGCTTAAATTCAAACTGAAATTACCAAACACGTTTAAATTTATGACGCTCGCATATTAATTCCAAACATTATGAAATTTGAAACCTAACAATAATTTGACATTGCGGATCCAACAAAAGTGGTTTCGTCGAAAATGGAGGTAGGTTGCAAAATGGCTATTTTTAAAATACATTAAAATAGCTAAAATTAAAATTTAAAATTAGCTTAGAAATTCCGGGTTGTTACATTAATAAATGCAAAATGCACATAACATAGTTGTGCATATACGTCTCTACATACCACTTGAATCAAAATTACATATCAACATGTTGATGTACTGTCTTATACAGTTTTGTTTATAAGAAAATTCAAACAGCATGATATCAGTATATACATACACATGAAACATTTCGAAAATGAAAATACACATCAACACATTGATACACTATCTTATACAGTTTTGTTTAAAACAAAATTCACACAACAAGATATTAATATACACATATACATGAAACATTTTAAGACTGAAAAACAAGTCATACTTTTTTAATTCTCAAAACCATAACACCAGTAGAGACTATTATTGACCCATCCTTTTGAGTTCCCCCTTTTATCCTGAAACAGTATAAGGTTATATACTAGGCCGTAGACAATGATGCTCCCCTATACAAAACAGTTTTGATCATAGGGTTAAGCTACTGTAATATATCAAATATACATTAAATGTTGGGTTTAGGTTAAATACATCGAATGTATATTGACTTAATGAAGCGCTATCATTATCAACGGGAATCGAACATTCATGTGTGTGTGTATATATATATATATATATATATCAGTATAAACATATCTATACTATATTATAGTTAAACTCAATCGTCTGTAGAGTAAATTGGAGGCAAAAGAGAGTTGCCCCTCTAATTGAACACTCTACAACTTTGTAAATTTATCCCTCTTTTCCATAAGCTTTTTTCGTTATTTTTCCCATCTGCTCCCTATCTACGACCGAGCCCTAAATTGAAGGCGATCGTATTTTCTCCAACGAAGCCTCGCTCCACTCCTGCGCTATGTTTTTCTCTCCCCTATCAACGGTGGCTTAGGGCTACCACTGCTTCCCAAACTCCCATCGAGTTGACCCAGAGGCATCAACAGTTCATCGCCTGTAGGTGATCTTTCTATCATATTTCCACATTGTCCATTTATTTACTTATCTGCCAATTATATTTGATGGATTACTTGCTAAAATGAGTTTATTATATTTAGAAAGTTCACGTAATGAAAATTATATTGAGTTAAAACCAATGTTCTACTTATAGTAATAACCTGTATAATAGTCCACAGATTTTTTTCACTACTGATTTCCATGTGACTGTATCACTGAGTTGCTGGACTTGAATATAAGACATTAAAAAAACAATAAGTTCTGGTTTGTTTGCTGCTTCAGTGGTGCAATTTTAAACAACAATTAGTACTTTGAGAGAAATCCCTCATTCGGTTCTACTTTAGTTCAATATGTTTCTACTATGGAATTTGAATAATATGATGTTGCTCTGACACCATTTTTTATTGGAGTTTTTGTTAGTGTGAGATAATTGAGCCTTTGAACTCCTATACTATTTTGTTTGCTTACTAAATTTATTGTCTGGATTACTTGCTAAGTTGTGTAAGGTAGGGACAGGTCTTGGACTTTGTGTTTTAGGAAAACTTGCTTGGACTTTGTGTTTTAGGACAAGATGATATGGATATTCTTAGTGAATCCCATTTGATCATTTTGATGGGAAGCAATCATTCTGTAACATGAACAAGAAATTTTATAGTGTGTCATGTTGTTGACCGTACGCATGACAAGGCTTCATTTATTATAGTGGTAAGCACTTATGACTTTGCGTATTTTGTAACTTAGGAGATATCCCCATGGTTTAAAACCCAACATTTTCTAACACAAAAGGATGCAAAGTTTACTTTTGTCCTTTTTTTTTTTGGAAGTTTTTCCTAAACTTTCCTCATCACTCTGTTATAGAACAAACCATGTATTTTGCAGCTATATGCTTTCAAGTATTCATCGCAATTATAAAGGAGAGTTGGGGCGCATAGGATTTACATACAAACTATAATTTTCATCCTTGGATTTTTCTATTAGGAAATAACCGTTAATGTGATGATTAACAGAAGAGAGGAGAGACCGTGTATTTTTTATTTTGTTTTGTAAACACAACAAATGGATTTGATTTGTGTACTGCTTCAACATGATGTAATTCTTCAAAACTGAGTCAAACATCATTGGCATTTGATATTTGTTTGTTTCCATAATATTCTCATAGATTACTCAATATTCACATATGTTCCTTCTAAAATAATTATAGTGCATTGTTTATGAAAAAAATGGATATCACAACGATATAGCTTAAGGATGTATTAAAAAAAAACAGATTATATCCAAACAAATTACAGGAAAATGTTATGGTTTTTGGTGAAATGTGTAAGATGTGGTCTTGCATTTAATTTCACCTCCTATTGGGTTTGTGAAAAACAAATTGACACCTATGTTTCCGTTAGGTTCCAACTGATAAAGACATTGAAATCAGATGCAATGGGTTTTAAAGAAAAATTAAATTTAGAATATTGTGGTGCACATCTGGATAAAATTTGAAAATAAATATAATCTTATATTGCAAATGTGAGCTTCCAAACTTGGATGTTTCGTTAACCATGATTTGGTTAAGCATGGGCTTTGTATGTTTCTTTTAATAGCAGGTCACCTTATATATGTTTACCAATAATGCAAAGTTCCACGATTGTGCTGGTCTAACATCATAATATTAGTATTTTACTTCACAAAAGCTTTATTACAAAAGCCTATCAAATTAATTTTCTTCGACATTTTTTACGGACAATGATGTGGTTTATTTCGACTTCTCCTCATGAAGACACTTTGTTGGTTTTTGTGCTGTAGAATGTAGAAACTGGAAGTGGGCGAAACTAAAGATAATTTTACCAGTACTGCAGGTAATAATGTATCATGGTACCATTTTATGACTGGAGTAAATAATCATGAATTGGATCATCTGAATTTTGTACAACTATATAAAATTCTATTTAAGTTGTTTAATCAGTAACTTTATGCATAACAAACTTTATGTTGATTATATGTCTAATGAATTTGTACTACGTTCGGTGTTGGATTTTACAATGTTTCTCTTTTCTTTTTGTTATTTTCTCACCATTTTTTACCATCCGCTGTGGTTTTTATTTTTATATGAAGTTGGTGTTTTAAGATTTATTAATGAAGATTCTTCTCAGTAACAATAGAGCATTCTACTATAGATAATCTTCACGTGTTCATACATGAAGTTTTGGAGGTGATTTAAGTTATCGCGATATTTTGAATTTTCAATATAATTCATGGTTTTATCTTACGTTGTATATTTTTATGTTGTTGATTGTTTATTTGGACGAATTAAGGGTTTATGGATTATTTGGATCCTAAAGATGCATAGTATTTAGTCTTCAAAACACAGATCAATTCTACTATACACAAAGTGTATGTTCAACATTGGATGCTTTGTCGCTTAGCTCTATAAACTTTAATATGCTCATTAAAAACCAAATGTATCCATTCTATTTTTACAAAATTTTCAATTACTGACACTTCATCTTATGTTATCTTTTAATTTTATGAATAAAATCCTTTGTTTACAGAAATCAAAATCCCTATACTTTTTGTATTAATCTACATATTTCTTAAATTATTGAAACAACCCAAATTTCCCCTTAGGGGAAAGCCTGGATTGCTTTGAGAAGACGACGCATCAGAACACAAACAATAGAACATTTCATTGCTATTACAACAATTTACATCAGAGTATAAGATATCCGATTATAAATAAATAATATATAGCAGAAAAATATCAGAGATTTAAATTACAAAGCAACAGAAAAATAATACATAACACAACTGAAAGAGATACACGGATACAAAGCTTTCCAAATATAGCTCCAGCTATAGATCCAGGATCCTGCGAAAATAATATCTGCAAAATCAAAACCACTAGCTGCTCGTGTGGAAAATATGGGCACCCAGAGTTTAGGTAGAAACAATAAACTCCAAGTCAGTCATGAGATTGGTGTGAGAACTAAAACAACTATTTTAAACTTTACTTTAAAATAGAGTAAATCAAGGGATCACGCCGTATAACACGAAACGGGTTTTCTCCCAAGAATACCAGTGCATAAAACAAACAACACAATGCTTTTTGGAATAATGAAGCTATTATAAGACTCGGGTCCCATCACACAATGCAACACAAGCCGGAGGATAGAGTTTTACCTTATAATAGCCAAACATGCTTGGTACGTTTAAAACAAGAACCATTTGATACTAGTATAAGTGCATAGTGTATAAAACAACTTCAAATATAAATGTATCAATCATAGATGTCATAGGCACCATATATTATGTCGTCATACTAGTTTTACAACTAAAACCAAAAAGTCGAGTATTGGAAATTGGATTCCATCTATGAGTCGAGGCAAGGGATCATTCTCACCGGCTTCGAGACACTCTAGCAAATGCCTCAAGGTTTGGACGCTGGCGAACCCTAGTTAGCAGCAGGTCCGGCCCACACTTACTTTAGTGGATAAATATTCCTAAACACATGTTTCTCGATCCTATAGGACCTATCACTTGGCCACTAAGGACCAATATCCGAGGTGCCTCGCATTCCATCATCTACACAGGTAAAAATAAATAAATGTCTGGGTTCCATACCATGACACCACCCATAGCTAGAGAGAAACGTCGTGTCCTCCCTGCCGTCGTCATTCCGTTTTTGATTCATACCGGGGTGTGAGGCTCGCGAATTAACGCTATACACAAAGCTATGCTATTTAAAGTCGTTCTTTGGTCATCAACCACAAGACTCTGCTTTTCAACAAGAAGCCTTGATCATTTGCATCTCAGCAAGCCACACCGACAATTCATGCCATACAACTGATGTCTATCAATATATAACCTCTAAGCTCATACATCTTAGAGAAGGGTGTTAAGCAAGAGTATAAATTCTCCGCCACCAAACAGATATATATTTAATAGAAATCAATCACACAGAATGAAATCCAATGTCAAATACACAACCATTCACAAGTTCATTCTGGGTCTGAACGAAACCGGAGGCACCTTATTCCTCGTTCCATATGTCCAATATAGGAGAGAGGTCCTCGCATATCACGTCGATCTCCAAGTATGTCTGGACGAACACCACTTATTACCTTGTCTCGGGTGTACAGCCCAATCAAGACATCAGTAATCATCCAAACGATGTAAAGATCTCCGGTCTTCAACCACCTTCTTCATTGTCGACTTATCGTCGAATCAATTATTCAAAATGGGTATAAACCTGGCCTTTCCAAATAATTCACGTACTGTAAAAACACACCATACGCCTCATTCCAATCCATAATATTCTTTTATTCAAATATTCATTTCGCAATTTAAACCAAATTAAGGTTTTCCAAACTAGTCAGGATTAGCGAACCTTACCGAAGTAATCATTTATTTTATTATCCCAATCCCGACCTATTCATCCCATTGAGCAAAACTGGCAGTACTCCATATCTAACACCCACGGTGTTATCGGATAATCTTAATTACCATTTCACGTTCAAATCTAATCAAATATTTAACAATCGCTTGGAGTAAAACTGGCGGTACTCCATTCTCGATCATTTCAATAATTCGATAAATTTAAGTACCTCATTCCCAATTCAATATAATTAAAGATTTATTAAAACTCCTGCTTGGTTTTAACATCAAAAATCATTACCTTATGATATTTAACTTTCGGAAAATTTATCCTTTCTTAAGCTGTGTTAAAGAACTAATGTCATTTAAAAACACAGTTCACGATAGACCGCAAAATCATCTTCCATCAAAATGGAATCTTCACAGAAATCATAACAGTATATAATCGATATAAACTCCCGTATCAGACTAATAATATAAATGGAATAGCGGCAAAGCCTTTTAAATTCCATATATATTAATAGTTTTCCTCCACAGAAGCTCACTTCGATTATTACCAAATCGAATTCCATTCAATTCCAATTTAATACATTAAATTGGAAAATTTTACTTCGGAAAATTTCCATTAAATCTTAATAAAAGATTTATATAGTCCAAATCACATTTCACTGTTAATTGGGTTAAAGAACGAATATCGTTAAAAACACAGTACATAATAAACCCAATTCACATTACAATTTATTCCAATTACTAAATATAACTGGAAACTCTAATAATCTTAATTAAAATATTTATTCTTTTCACACGGGTTTTAAGAATAGTGTTACTGAAGACACCATTCACGTCAAACCCAAAATCCACTTTGATATTTAATATAAGGCTCTAAACAGAAATTACATCGGCTTACATTCAATATCAAATTCTGAAACCAACACATATCGTATGGGGAATAACGATATATATTTATCTTCCAAATTCCTCCACAATATCCGCATAGTCACGGAATCCAATATAGAAATATCCCGAAGATGATTTCTATTCAAATCCATTCCAATTCATACATTGAAAATTTTTGGTTATATTAAAACCATTAATAAATCCAATTTATTTATTTAAGAACGTTGGAATATATTTCTAGTTATTAACTAGTTCATTTTGATAAAAGTACATTTTTATCTTCACAAAATTTGAATTTTTCATCCAAATCTTTACAAATCATTTATTATGATTTTACACAAATTATTAATGATTTTAATAATTTTATCTAGGCCCGTACAGTCGGTTTCCAATAACGACCACCGGACTGCATCCATAGCGACCTTTTCCAAAACTGATTTGGACATAATTCCAAATCCAACCGTGATTTCAAATCTCTTATATTCATTGAAAAGCTCTTTTCGATACGAACCCAATGGTTCTGGTTTTAGGAGAATCCGACGGTTGGATCTTCCGTAATGTCAATTCGAAGTCAATGGTTGAAATTCGCGAACGATCGCAGTGCGGCGCGTTCCATTCAAGCCATTCATATACATATATAATATATATATAACATATATTTCATTTAAAACATATTTTATAAATTCATTTTAAAAAAGATTTCCACTTTCATTTCAAGTTTAAATCAAAATTGAATACTCCTTATCATTATAATATTTAAATGATAATATTTTCAAAATATTAGATTTTGAAATCATTTCCTTTTCGATATTCATTATAAAAATGAATAAAACCGATATAAATATCGTTCGCTTTAAAATGGCGCATATGTAACCAACACGGCTTCACATACTTCAATATTTTCATGTCCATCCGAAATCGAACATCGAATTCGCATTTTAGTCCTTTGCGGAATATTATTTTAAAATATTTGTTATTCCTGAATTAGAATCAGACCCAACCAATTACCATATAATATTATTTATATGGATTTCATACATCACATGTACACAACAACAATGATACACAATCATCCATCATCCAGAGTGCATTGCTCAACTGCATAAGCATTAAATATAAATAATTAACGCTTACAACAGTCTGTCAACCAATCGATTGACATACAACTAAACAATTGAGATTAGTGTATCCCAATACCCGTGTGGGGTTTCAACCAACAAATATTGAATATTATTTGTGTAGTTGGGCGATGTGTAAAATTTATCGTCCCAATCCATGTCAGTTAAATGAGTGTATATAAAAAATCGTCCGATTTGTAAATGAATATTTATTTTCATTTCAGGAGAATTTTATGTCGTTCATATATACGTTAAAAATTGTATTTTTAACAATAAAATATTTATTTCAATACTTGACTATTTTATATAGTTCATACATTCAATAAAAATATTATTTTTATTGTTCAAACATTTTATTCAACACATGAATATTTTATATAGTTTATTTCAGAAAATTTCGGCATTATAACGGCGCGATATTAGAACCGGAATAATGTCTAGCATCATCCCTCTCCTGATACTGGCTCGTGTCATACATAACAATCAGTCAATCACTACCCTAATCAATTTCACAACCACAATCAATTTTCCCACAATACAATCAAATCACACAAATCATCCATGGTTTGTACAAAAAGTAGTGTCAGGAGCTACTAAGCCTCGTCTGAAACCTAGGATATATTTAACTGTAAAATAATTTGAGTGAGAAGGTGTTCTCACATTGGGATCCACTCCGCCATTGTTTTCTAACGCTCAGATTCGCTGTTCTGATCCCAGAATTTGTAAACGAGCTCCAATCTTCACATGATCTTTTTTAGCTTAAACGCTTCATTCTGGACAACCTTCGCCTAAAAGAATTTTTCCCAAAAATGCTCCAATTAGTTGAAAATCACGAAAAGACAGTATTTGGACTGCTGACTTTGGATGCGTTTCCCGGGCGGCTCCGCATTCCAAAATATGACTTCCATATACTCAAATCGAAGAGAAAATTGTGCTCTACGAATTTGGTACTTTGGAGTTTTGGCTAGAAGTGCAGGGTTTAGGAGTTATTGGCTAAAGAGTGTCAAGGGGTTATTTGCAAATACGGGGATTTTTGTAAAAATGTAATTTTGGAGAGATGGGGGCCCACGGTCGGACTAATGGCCTAAGGGGCGGCGGGATGGCGGTGCAGGTGGATGGAGGGGGTGCGACCAGGTGGTGGTGGTGATGGAGGGGCCCACGGTGGCGGGTTATGATGATTTGGGGGTTAGGGTTCATGAAATGGAGAAGGAGAGAGAGGAGGAAGGAGATGGCCGGCGGATGGCTGTTGGCGCGGGGAGCAGCGGCGCGGTGGGGGAGCGGGAGGGGCCATACAACAGGTTTGGTTTTTTTTTCTTTCTTTGAAAAGAGCGGCGTGTTTGGTGAATGGAGTTAGGGTTAGAGAAAATATAGATATATATTATATTTTATATTATTATTTTAAATTCCAAAAAGTTAGTTTTTCATTCGAACTCGAAATCGAATCCTACGATTGTCACCCCTAGCGTAATACCACCATTCCGAACATAATGAGATCTGTCCCATAAGCCAATTCGACCATTTCGATCAGTTTTCATCAAAATTAAAATGTGAATTAATATAATGTTCAAAATTAATTTCAACGTACATTTTAATTTACCACGCTCACATATTAATTCCAAAAATTATGAAATCTGAAACTTAACAATAATTTGACATTCCGGATCCAACAAAAGTGGTTCCATCGAAAATAGAGGTGGTTTGCAAAATGGCTATTTTTAAGGGCTTTATATATATTAAAAATTTATATAAATTCCACAACGACTATTCTAAATTTTAATCTGGGCATAACTTTTAATTTATATTATAAAATCTCATTTTTTCACATTCATTAGAAAGATATAATTAAACATATTCAAATGTTTCTGGTTTTATTGAAATCTGATTTATATTGAATTTTGTACATTCAATTGAAATTTAAAATCGAATTTTCAAACTACCGCGCCATTTCAAACTCTATTTATTATTAATTTAAATTTATACATTCTAACTTCGATTTAAATGAATTTAAATTCGTTATTATTTAAAATATATCATTTTTAATATCCAAAATCCATTAAAATAGCTAAAATAAAAATTCTAAATTGGTTCTGAAAATCCGGGTTGTTAAAATTATTTTCTATAAAAATTGAATTACTAACCAACAAAGTTTTATAAGGTTTCATCATTCCTATCCTAAAATCTTTTTTCCTTCACTAAACAAAAACTGAAATCTCCCTTTTTTAGTTAAAATTATTTATGACCTTTCTACCTTTCTGCTAGCTTTTTAATAAACTGTTAAGTCTCTAAATTTTGACTCAGATTGCACATTCGGTTAATCTATAGTTTTCAGATCCTACATATTTGTATTGAAGTTCCGTTCTTCATAAACAAGCTTGATCCACGCGATCCTTTTTCAGGAAAGATATACAACATTTTTTGATATTTCTTTAGGCTTGATTATAGCTAGATGAATATATGTTATTATTGATATATGAAACTTTAAACAAATAATTAGTCAAGGAAGACATGTTTGTAGATAGTGTGACAAGATAATTTTTCTCATCAAAGTGATTGTTTTAAACTCTAAACCTATTTTGGCAATAATTCTTTTTGATAAAGAAATTCTGAACGGAGCAAATGAGTCTGAGCTCTAGATACCTACTATACTAAGTGGTCATTCAAACTTGTGCTAGCGTTGTTGACATGTTGTTGCTGGTATACTATACTTCGCTAGTAAAGTTGAAGGAATAAGTAACCATTCATATCTTATCATGCTTGCACATGACTTATATCTAAGTGTGTGTGTGCGTGTGTGTGTGTGCACGCGCGTGTGTGTGTATAATGCATTCATTACCACTACCATATTACACTTCATTTTGCTATTGTATTTTTTACCTGCTCGGACTTGATCAATTTGAAACCATTCACCAGCTAAAATTCCAGGTTATTCATTGGAATTGGTATAACATGCGTCATGTCAATTAAGATCGTTATTACCATCATTCTCAATTATTTTATCATTTAATAATTATTTTGGATATTTCGAGGCCATCGTATAATGGGAGAAAGATTATTACATAGGAAGTCGCATTTCTTTTTTATACAGTAAAATATATTTATTCTCATTCAAATTATTTTGCACAAGTCTCGCATTATATATTTTTATAACCTAAAACTTGATTATCATATCTTCTATCAAAATGTATACTATACTTCGCTGGTAAAGTTGAAGGAATAGGTAAGCATTCATATCTTATCATGCTTGCACAAGACTTACATATATAATGCAATCATTACTGCTACCATATTACACTTCAGTTTCCTATTGTTTTTTTCCCAGGTCGAGCCTGATCAATTTGAAACCATCCACCAGCTAAAATTCCAGGTTATTCATTAGAATTAGTATAACATCATTATTACCTTTGTTCTCAATTTATTTGATCATTTATGATTATTTTGGATAGTTTTGGGTAACTCGAGAACATCGTATATTAGGAGAAAGATTATTACATAGGAAGTCACATTTCCTTTTGATATAGTAAAATCTATTTATTCTCATTCGAATTATTATGCAGAAGTCTTGCATTATAAATTTTATAATTTAGAACTTGATTATTATATCTTCTAGAGAAATTAATGTAGTATAAATGTTTGAGAAGTGATATTACCAAAGTTAAAATTTTAGATTAGTACTTTTATTAACAGTTGACTCTTTTTCTAAAAAAGATTAGATTGTTTAACATATACCATATAAAATACAAGAATTTAATGAATTTTCTTTCATTGTTGTCATTTTATTCTTTGTTGTAAGCCATTTAATCTTTTATGTTACTCTTAGCATCTTCATGCTCCTCACATTCGGTTCTTCACTTTTTGCTTAATGGTATTTCATCAAGAATAAAGTACACAACTTATGTTACTATTTTGGATAAATAAAATTTCTTAAACATTTAACTTGCTTTTCGAATTATGTAGTTTTTGTCATTGTCGATGTTTGGTTATTCTTTCAACATTTACATCCACTGAAATAGTGGTATTTTATTCCTGGTGCAATTTACGATTTGCATTGCTAATGTGATTCACTGCATTTATATTTAATCGATTTGTTTGCCTTCATCCTTCATTCAATAAAAGCAAACTCATTCAAGGACTCATCTTCATTATCTTAAATGATTAGCCTTGTATCCTGGTGACGACCTTAAAAATATATAATCAATTAATAAAGTTATGAATGAAGAATTCTTTGATTACTTTAGATCCACCAACGTTCAACACTGATAATATTATATTACAAAAGTTCGATAAAAAATTACACTAAAATTGTGTATGTACACTAAACGTAATATGTTATACCAAGTTTGTCCGTTAAATTTCTTAAATTACCTTTAAACAATGGTAGGACCTTAGTTGGATTTGCTTTCAATGATAAAAGTGATGTCTACCTTTACAAAAATCTACCAATTGCAGTAAAAAAGCCAAGAGTTCTAAGTTTATATTAGTTTTTCCTATTTATGATGCCAAGAACTATAAACTAGAGGGTCCCGTATTATAACCTTTATCAGATTAACAAATTTATCTAACAGGACCACTATTATAATAGAAAATGGAACTTTTACTTTGTATGCCAAAAAGTCTTTGGTTGAGTCTATTGAAGTCTACGTTGTAATAATGAAATAACTCTTTGCATAAGAGGCTACTCTGTCTTCTGCTAATATGATTTCAGTAATCCTCTTTGTAACACGTTTCATATTACCATGAATCCATTGGGATAAATATTTGATTCCAATCCTTCTGACTGAAAAATCAGTTACTTATATATAGTCGATCCATTGTTCTTTAGTTGGCATCATTAGATAATCGACTGAACTATACATATGTGATACTAGTGTAATATATAAATGGAGGTGATAATTAAGTGATATGCTTTGGCTCCCCCTCATACATTTCTGTTTTAACATAAGGGAAGTTTAATTACATAAATTACATTCTTGAATACATGTAATAAAGATATATTATTTGTTAAATCAAGATTTTGTAGTTTGTGTTTAATATGTTTATTTATTTTGAACCTGTAAATTTTTGAATCTATCTCTCTGAATTTTGCATAAACTGTAAATTTATTAAAGTTTCTAATGAAATAATGCATGTAAGGAAAAGCAATAGAAATCTATTATTTTTTTGGCCATGATATTACCTTTGCAAGAAAATTTGTCTAATGAAACAGGGGATAATGATTATCTCAATGTAATGTTTAAAATATTCATGCATTTCTGATCTTACGGATTCTTTCATTTCACCTTTGGCATTTTGCATCAAGCTTTTAAACTGAACGGTCAAATTTTGAAAGCTTCTGATGAAATAGTGCATCTAACAAAAGTGCAAGAAATCTACTATTTGTTTACCTATGATTTTAGCTGTGCAAATGTGTTTGTTTACTGAAATATGACATTAAGTATATCATTGTCATTTTTAAAATGTGAACTAACTTACAGACTCTTGAATCTAGCTTCAGGCCTTTCGCATTAATGATATAAACTAAACTGTCAAAATTTTAAGTTTCTGAATAGTGCCTGTAAGGAAACTGCAAAAAATCTTTAATTGTTTAATCATGATTTCAACTTTATGGGTACATTTATTTACTAAAATAGAAGATAATAAATATATCATTGTAGTCAAGGCATTTTTTAATCTATAAGTTCTTGAATCTAGATTTTTGCATTTTACTTTAGTGATTTAGACTAAACCACTAAAATTTTAAGTTTAGAATGAAATAGTGCATGCAAGGAAACTATTAAAAATAATGTTGTACTAAAAAGCAGTGGAATAATAAAACATAGTTACACAACAAGGTATCATTTTCCTGGATTGTAGCATTGTTACTCACAGGAGATTAGATGAGTTCAAAATCCACTAAATTAAATAGAGCTGCCTTTAATTGGCTACTTTAGATGAGTTCGAAAAAGTTTGCCAATGATATAGAAGAGTCTTGCTATCGATGTAGCAATATACCTCATATCCCATTGTTATCCTTGCACCCATAATTTCATTGACTGGTGATGGATGCCGATAATCGACAAATAGTCAGCCCTTTTGCTCATGCTATGTTGTAGTAAATTATTCTGGTAATCGTGTCTGTTTATCTAATGGTTTATAGTGGACTAGATTTGAGATATATGTTATGCCCTCTTGATAGTTTCAATGAGCAAGTTAATCAGAAAGTTGGAAGTTATTTAGGAAGTTTAATTTGTAGGAAGATTCATGCCTAATATTTAATTTTGACCTTTAACAGGTAATGGTTGTCACAGTGAAACCTTTTCTATATTTGTCGAAAGACTGCTGGGCTCATTGCCAATTAAAGACTGGTATGAAATTATATGGGACATATTTTTATTTTTTTTAAATATAACTAAAATCTTGTTAAGAATACGTACAATAATGATTGCAACCATATAAAATTACATTTGTAAAGATATGTTAATCATGCTTTGCGACTTTATGTTAGTTAGAGAAAAATAGTATTTCAAATAAAGTGTTATAACTTATAAGTACTAACATAGACCAAATCCAACTTGGTTGGGAGTTTCTATTCACTGAATCTGACCAGTTTTTATTGCTATGCTTATGAATTCATACCAGTTTCAGTTCTTAGGGTTTGTTGCCTATTTTCAATTCTTGGGGTTTGTTGCCTATCCTTGATAATATAATCTTGTTATGTGTTAAAGCAAGTGGAATCATCTTCGATTCTCCTTTAAAGAAATAAGATCATCAACACAGATTGTGTCTATGAGTCTCCCTTTCGACTTAACCGCATTCCTTTTCATTCCCCAAATCACATTCAATAATCCTTTCTCTTTCCTTAAAATCAAATCTGCTTTATTTCTCATCCGAGTCTATTTCATAATCCATAATCCACTCTGATCCTCTATCCTTTGTTAACCCGGTACCATTGCTATGTCTGATACACTTATGCGATGCTTGTAGTTGTCAAATTAGGGAAGATGTGGGATTGACAGCGTATAAACAATAGGACCAAATCGTAAGACTCATTTATCTTTAGTGGTTCTCTAATGATTCACAGTTTATCGGTTTTATTTCCATTCGTTTATCATATATTTGATCAGATTTTGTACTTCAAAATTTATGCCCAAAATTGGATCTAAGTTCACATTTACTTGAAATCTATTACTTAAACATAAAAGCACAATTCCAACAATGCTGATGTGGCGTCGGGTCTTGCTTCTCATTTCAAAATAGAGAGCTTTCCTTTCCTTCCGTCGTCTATTACTTAAACATAAAAGCACAATCCCAACAATGCTGACGTGGCGTCGGATCTTGCTTCTCATTTCAAAATAGAGAGCTTTCCTTTCCTGCCGTCGTTAATTTTTATTCCACGATACAAGTATACAACTCTTCCACGTTTCATTTACGGTTATTCCTCTCTCATCTCTCCCGTTCTCATTCTTTCTCTCCCCTCTGTGGAACCGCTCCCTTCCCATCTCACCCTCTCCCTACACGCTCTTTTTTCTGAAATCAAAATTAAAACCACAAAACCAACATCTAATTTCTGTTCTTCACAGATTTAATCCCTCTTCACCGTCTTATAATTTCAATTCCTCTATAATTCAATGACCTTAACTTCAGATTAACCATGCATTTTGCTTTTAAGAGACTGGAAGTGATTTGTCGGATCCGAAGATTTTAGCAGGTATTACAATTTTTTCCCTTCCGCGATTTGTTAATCATTTATCATTTCGTACGATTTTTCTTCCAATTTGAAAGTTTTGATCTTCCATCCTAAACCTAACATTGTGCAAAATTAAGATTTCCTAACCACTAATTACAATTTTTTGAATGAAACCCTAAATTTATCTTCGCTGCTGGAGGTATTTCTGTCCATGACTGCGACGCTGATGATGCCGAGTCAGTGTAACCCTGATTTGGCAATTGCTATCTTGTATTATTTCTCTGATATCAGGTTTACAGTTTGTACATTGGTTCTATCTAAACATAATTACGCTGTTTTGTCTGAACAAGATTGTGTTACCGTAAATTATTTCCCAAAATCTGATTTTGTTACTAATAACTTTTTACATCTATAATTTTTTGCTCCCAGCCTAACAAGCGGAGACTGTAATAGAGCTGCGCATGAAGGTGGAATCAGTCATTACCAATTGCTTGCGCCTGGAACTATTACTTTATTTGTAAGACTACTGTACTTAAATTAGATTACACTTTAATTTTTACCCCTACTTGCAATGTTATTTTCTGAATAAAGGCTTGCATTTTTCCTCATATTTCCTTCTTAGAAGTAGATGCATATATTTAATCACGTATTTGCTCCATTCCCATTTTCAATGCATATGTTCTTTTTGGTATAAGTAGGTAAATGCATTTCTAGGTTCAAACTCAAGTCAACTATGTTGTCCTCTTCATTCAACACATGTACTGCTAACTGTGACGCACTAATCTTATTTTTCATGATCGCTGCTCCGTCCTGGCGAATGTGTTTCTTGCTATAGCAAGTGGGAACTTCCAACTTCCTGTCTTTTCTCAATTTCAGTCTTCAATCTATATGTTCTTTGGGGTATAATAGTCACACGTAAACAGTCAATCTATATGCTCTCTATCAATATACTATTTTCTCTATTTAATACTTACAATTCGTGTATTTTCATATTTTTTTATCATAAAATGATTAGCCATGGTTTATTGATAATTGCTTCAAATTTGCACGCATCCATTATCCATTTTGGAGTGATAAAAAAACATACGCTATTCTTGTACAATTCTTCTAATAGCTTCCTCACACTGATCCGCAGCTTCAACTATAATTATTCAATGATTGTAGGCCAGTGCTATTTAGTTTACATATCTTAGATATAGAACTGTACATCTTGGACACTAGATTAGTGTTATATAAATCTAGTAGTTGCTAACATACAGCTATTGTCGTACAAACTAATATAATGTCAACCCTTGCGAAATGATTTATAGTTTTGGCATATATGCCTACATATATAACACCTAAACCATGTTTGTTTGCACATTATTTTCCTGCTTTCATGTTTATGTCCTCTACCTACTTGGGTAGACATGTAAAATAATTTTGTTTTTCAAAAGGAAAAAAAGATATTTTGGTTTGAATGAGATATTAGAATGACCGTTTTAACCTTTGCTAACTTTTTGGTTTTGCAGTTGTCTATTCTTTTCTTTCTTTTCTTCTGGTTTTACAGCATTTCTAAAAAACTAATTTATTTTCGAACAATAAAATTTTCAGACTTCTTACAAGCAAAATACATTTAACATACATACATTTCTATTTTTGTTCAATCGAAATTCTATCACGTCTTTATTATTTTTGCTTAATTCAAGGATAGAAAATGAGTAGGACGAAGATGGCTGGGCAGTAATGTTTGTACAATAATGATCAGCTTGCATGTCAATTTGAGTATTTTTAGCACTCTGATTCCTAGACTTCTGCTAAAGCTAGCAAGGCGCACCCAGCGGTAGTCCGTTGATAGTGGTGACCTTATTAAAAAAGTAAGTGCCTTTAGCACTGCACTAATGATAAATCTAATTTAAAGGGTTCCCCCAAACTGTTTTTGGGTTTGTGCGCCTTTGTGCATACAAGGATACTGAACTTTTATTAAGAAAATAAAGGAATAATAAAATAGAAAGAATATTTATCTCCTTTGACAAAAGGACATGTCACCATAAATTAAAATTTCTAAAATTTATATTTGAAGGAGAGATAGTTGAACCTATTCTTTTAACCATGAGTTTAATATATGATTTTTCTTTCCAAATAATATGTAAGCTTTACGCTGTTGGATTGAACCTCCTACAGTTTCCGCATCTGCATGCTCAAAAAAGAGTGCTGCTATAGTGCTAGAAAACATTAGTGCGGGAATGTGCGATTTTTAAATGGATGGTGTGGAATTCACGGGTGGTGAAACATGTACGGTGGATATTGCTGCCGCACATATTCAGGCTACAAAATTGTGTTTTTGGGTATTTTCAACTGTACTTCAACATTGAATATGAATTAGGCCTTTTTTTAAAATTTTCATTGTGAGGGGTGGTAATCAGAGACAGTCCTATAAAAATGTTTAGACGTATAGTAATATTTCTATCCTTCTTCACTGTACTGTTCCCTTAATTGTCAGTACACTGTTTTGGTTATACGTATGAGTTATATTAGGAAACTATGTATTCACAATTTCTATAACTTTATTATATGTTGTACTTCAACTTTTTATTTGAATGAGCCTTTTGTAAATTTTCACTTTGGGGGAGTGCTAATCAGAATTTGTCCTGTTGTAAAAATGTTTTGACATGGATTAATAATATTTATAGGAGGGAGTGCTAATCATAATCAGTCCTATTGTAAAATTGTTTTGACATGGAGTAATATTTGTATAAATTTATTACATGTTTCAAATAGTCAGTAGAATTGTAGGATCAATTCAATGTTTTGTTGAACACGTTTTGAGAAGATGGCATATGCAGATAATTATAATATATTTTGTTGATCACACCCTTTAGCAGAGGTTACCTAACTTTAGAGCACTACTTACGTGCCGCTGTATATAAGAATACTTGGTTGCTTCTGTAGGTATAGCTGGCTTACGACTGACAATTAAGTAGGAAAGTACTTACAGTGTTTGAAAATTTTTTGTATCTCTTTTTGTTTGCCAACGTTGAACGTGAAGACGGTTATGCAAATCTTGAATAAGAGAGAGCACCGAAGATTTGAGTGCTATTTATGCGCGCATACACATTCGTTCTCCCAAATAATGTAAGTTTTGTTATTTATGAAAGTGCTGCATAACTTTCTACAAGTAATCATGAACTGTGTAATGGTGAATGTGTTAGTTGTCAATATACAAAGATTTGTCGTTAAATTTGCGTAAAAAAGGAAGATGTAGATAATGTTGCCTTTTCGAATCTCGCAGTTAACAGTGAATATTGTAAATTCCATGTTTTTTTAAAATATGAAATCTTGATTGTTTTATCTTTTTCTTTTTTCTTTGGGTAAGACATCCCAGTTTGTTCCAAATATAGAGTAAAACTGATATTTGATGCATATTGTTATTTTCTCTCATGCAGTTTGAATACGCATATGGCTCCCTTTTTTATTACCTATGTGATTTTGTTTACTTTTAACATGCCATTCTTTACTTAGTCTAACGTGGAGTAAGAATTTAAGTCGATGTTATATGCACTTCCTGCATGGCCATCAATAACCAATGCTGTTTATCCCTGTTATTTTGAAATAAATTTATATCTTTTAATTATTTGCAGGTGTTATTTTGTTGCGTTGTAGAACAAATCTTCACCTCATGAATTGTCGTCCTTCACTGGCTCGTGGCAGCGTACAAAAGAGCAGAAAAATGTCACCAAATTATCTAATAATCACCAAGCTTTTATCAGGACTTAGAGTTAATCATATCAAATGATGGACATCCTAGAACGGTAGATAGCCTAGCAGCAAAGCTTCTAATCTGGATGACATTGTATTTAATTACAAGTGAGGAGAATGCGTTGGTAAAGAAGAAGGAAAATAAATTTCAAGAAGCTTCTAAGCAGGCATGTCTTGACATCACTGTTTTTGTTTGATGTACATTTTTTTACATTGCTATACCTCTAATTTTTTTTCTTTTCTCCCTAAATAAAATTACTTGGGTTTCACTGTGCAATGCAACTTTTCCACTTTGCAATCAAATATACCCTTACATTAATATCTTTAAAATTGATTACTTTGTGAGTTAGTCAAATGTTTTCATTTTTTCAAATCGGCATCTGCTATAGCCACCAGAAGTGGTTATAGCAAATTTGTCATTTAAGTGAATATTTTTTAGCATTTAGAAAAAAACTCAGTCTACCAGTAGCATATTTTTTCCTGTTTTAATGTTGCATTGCAGTTAAGTCTGAATTTGCACTAATTGCTCCTTTTCCAATTTTAGTTTTTTTAAACAAATTTAGTATACATGATATGTTAGAATATCCTACTTTTATAAGGTATTATGTTCTGGCTACTTTACTCCTAAAGAATTGATTTATTGTGGAATTCAACATTACATGTTTCTCTCTCTCACACACACTCTTTTTCTTTTGTATAATTTTGAAATCATGATTAGTTTGTGAAGATTATGACTTGGAAATATTTCCAAAAAAATACGTAGAGGATTTAAAAAAATCAATATAGTTATTGCAGTTACAGTTTATGACACATGTCCTGTATCATAGTTTCTAACCATAGAATCAAAGTATATTGATACATGTTTTAGAAATTAATATGATACGAGTTCATGTAATAAAATGTTATCTCAAAATTTTGAGTTTGGACAATCAAGGAGTATTTGGGAAGCTGGTATGGAGAAAGCTTGCTACTGTGGGTCTTCCAGAGATTTTTGTTTTTGTTCCAGGATATTATAGGTGCATGCAATATTTTGGTTGTACCAGATGGAAAGCAATATAGGTAAATAATTTGGAAGGTTTTAACAAATTTAGCCTAAAAGTTCCCATCATTTCTGCAATTATCCGCATATCAAAATTCCAAGTTATATTTGAGGATAAAAGATACTGAGTTTCGAATATGCATATTTTCAATATCACGAATTCAGCTAGAAGTAGGTAACTAAGGTAAACACTATTATTAATTAAGATAAAATGGGTTCCTAACCTCCTATAATAGAAGACAGGGTGTGCATAGTTGGAAAATTGTGTATTTTCCTGATGGATTGAGTCAACCTTGAATTTAACTGGTTAGAAGCCTAGAAAAGGACTAGGAATGCCCCAAAACATATTTTCTTTTCCACTGTAGTAATTTTCCTCTTATGGTTTTTACTGATTTACAATGATTAAACAAAGTTTCTTTTACTGTTTTACGTAGAAGTATAATATATTTATGCTTTCCTTCCATTAGCGATAGGATAAAATCTCATAGTACATGCAGTGACATTTTAGAACATGTACTCCATATGGTTGTTTACCATTAATAACTGTGTTATAAAAGTATTTCTTTGTTCAAAATTAATGACACAAGTACTTTTTTATGGTTGTTTATCATTAATAACTGTGCTACAGAAGCATTTCTCTGTACAAAATTAGCGACATAAGTACTTTTTTATGGTTGTTTACCATTAATTAAAACCACACTGGTTAAGGATGATAACAGTTCACCTAAATTATAATTCAAACCGGTTATCACAGTAAGGACAATATGTGAACTATTGATCATCCTTCCGCTAGAGATTCTACGCGCGCATCATCTGTTGTTGCAATGGATACAATTGGTAATGGCGTAGACGAGGATTCTATGGAAAGCGTTGAAAATTACCCAGGAGGTTTCAAAGATGTTCAATTACCCTTGCCGAGCTTGAATAGAAACCTTGATACATAACCAAACTACAACAATCAGGCACAGCAAAGCACATGCGCATAGCCTCTTGCTGCTAAGGAGATGGAAAGTAGTAGTACAAACGAATGGGAAGAGCTTTTGAATGCAGAAACTGTTAATGCTAATGCAAGAGATAGGCTTATTATTGGTGTTAGTGCGGACTGCGGACAGTGTAGGCATGGGAGCGAGCCATGAAACCGAAGTACATGGAGCTGATGTGTACTTGCGTAGAGCAGATAGTATTGTTGGTGATGCAGAGCCTATAATAGCTGAAGTAGTTGAGAATGCTGGACAAACAGGTGAATTGGCTCCTCGCTTCTGGACCTGGGTTAACTGATAAATCTATGCTAGGGGACATGGGAGCTCAGCTGGGTGATAGTCAGGATGTGATGTCACAGTTGGCTGGAAAAGCTGATCGGCGTTGCAAAAATTTATGGTTCAACAAAGCAAGACTGGGATGAAAGTGGGAAAAGGGCAAGCTTTAACGTGGGCCTTGATAGCAATGCCCATCCTTCACTCTTGCAATGCAATTATATCTTGTGGACGTGAATGCAATGATAGCTTTAACGGAAGGCGATCTAACATTCCCAGTAATTCAAATATTGCAGCGTTTTTTGGTGGAAATGGACGAGTGTTAGGTCTAGGAATATTGAGGAAAAGAGTGGGTTGCTAAAAAGATAAGCAAGAAGCCTTCAAGTTTTGTGGCAATGAAGAATTTGATTTTGTTTCCCCTACACAGAAAATGGGTTAGGCCTAATATTTGTTGTGTAACTGAGAAGGTTGATCATGTAAACGTATAAATTTTCTCCATTTTTTCTTATTTTTTAAAACTCTAATTTTGTGAACTTAAAATGCTATGCTGCACTACTACTTCCAGTATAGTTTTGCTTATTAATCTGATGTATTAGTCCCAGCTCTTACTCATGCTGTGTTTGCCTACTTTCACGTTCATATATGGAGGTTGACAATAACCATCGATTGCTCATTATAGTTTTGTCTCCTATTTCTTGGGATGTTTTCTTACAAATACCATCGTGATACTTTTGAACCCATTTTGAGGTCAATTTCCTTCCATGAACTGGCATTCTTAACCTTAATGCTACTAACTTTATCTTCTATACAATAATTTTATTTATAAAAGTTGTATATGTTCTGATAATGTTTCTTGCAGATAATGCACTAATTCCATTTAGTGACGTTAGTTGTACGTACGAACATTCATTGCTTTGGGATACATATTATTTAAAACAGTAATAGTATCCCTATACTAGGATTTAGTCAGTTCATATAGCTACTAATCTGAACAATAATCTGAACATTGTTGGTGTTTTAGTACACTAGATCTACTTTCTTTCCTCAACATACCTTTTTGCTATTATATGTAAGAGCATTACGCTTTTATTTGATTGCCAAGAATAATGATTATGTATTGCTTTAAATTCTTGATTTATTGAATATGCTTATGTCGTAGCTTTTTTCCAACATTATTGATGTTGCTACACATCCAATGTATTTTTTCCTTTAAATGAGGGATGGTTGTTTGGAATCATGAAAACCTTGTGAACATATTACGATGATATTGACTCGAACGACAACTCATTATGGCATCGCTTCGAGGGAACGTATCAAAGCAAAACCATTTTGTCGAAGGACTGATTCGCACAACAAAGAATCTGACCTTAAAAAAACAAGTTATTTTTTCATTACCACAAGGAGAAAGGTTCACTTTTCAAAAAATAAACCACTTCACATCGAGGAAATACCGATGCTTCTAACATTAATAAATAAATAACTAAGTGTGCTTCGAAGCCATCTGCCTTGAAGACTACTAAAATGAAAAGATCATCTCATATCTACTGCACTTCCTGAAAGTATGCAAAGAATAAAGTTAGGAGCTTCGCCTACAGTGGGAAGGATGAAACATGGGTAGACAATTGCTTTTCTCCTGGGGGATTGAAGCAAAGAAGCCTCCTCTTATTAAAATAGTACTTCAATCAGGTCAAGACACAAAGACGCACTTCGATCAGACGAGTTTCATAATACACAAATGCTATGCTTTGTAACACTCAGGGAATTGTATTCTCATCATGATATACATTCTGCTTTGATTGATCCGAATCACTTGGACATAAGTAGTTTCCCACTTTGATTGTCCTGAATTCGAAGCAATTCAAGGCTCGAAACAAGCCACTTTGCATAACAAAACAAACAAATCTAGGAAATTGTTTTCCACCAAGAAGGGCTTTGCATTGCAGTATCCTCTTTGATCGTTATAAGTTCTAGAGCAAGGCATGAACATTATGCTTTGATTGATTCACACCCGTTGGACAAAAGAAGCTCTCTGCTTAGATCATCTTAAATTCGAAGCAACCCTTTTTCTTCAAAGAAGAGTCAAAGCTCTCGCAGCAAAGCCGCAGCTCGAAGGAAAAACCGTTGAAGCTGTTAAAGGCATCAAAACAATTGCTTGGTACGCCTATGTGAAACATCACTAAGCCTCGGCCTATAAATAGAGGTGCAGTGGCATTGAGACGGAGGCCGATTTTCCCATTCTCTCCACTTCAAACTTTATCTTTTGTTTTAACCCTAAATCAATTTAGGGAATTATCTCAATGTGGACATTGTAACAAAGTTATGCCTATGACAGTTTGAACTTTACATTTGCCTATGTATACTTTTTATTATATCAGCAATTCATATTGGACTTATTAGACTTGGAATTTTCGAGCAATTCATATAGCACTTACTTGACATGAACCCAACTCCTTATATTTTACATTGGAATTCAGAGGGGCTATTGAGACGCTGCATTTTCGGGGTGTCATAGAACGCTCGCCATATATATATATATATATATATATATATATATATATATATATAACCAACAGTTTATGGTCATCCTTATGTGTATCCAATTAAATTAGATGATGGCCGACAAATAATGGAGATACAACATAACTCAAGATTGTACATTTATTCACCAAAAAATTATTCAACAGAATGCAGAAGTGAATGCTTAATCAAGCCAACTTCTCGGATATAAAATTGTATGCAATGTTTTCAAATGTATAAAATCAAATACCAGAAATTGCATTACTTATTTAGAAGTTAAAATATCATATTATTGTATCAAGTACTATTCTATCTTCTAATGACTTCATAGTGTTTTGAACATAAATACCAAACTTACCGAATATTTGTTCATTTCAAAATATAGACAAGAAAAAAAACCATAAAACAATTAAAATACGGTATAGCTAACAGACATATGATAGCGTAAGGAACAAGCGCTTTTTACACAATACCCAATCATTAAAATTTAACTCTCAATCCTCTGATTGGTTAATCTGTATGTTTCTGCCTCTCAGCATCACCAAAACCAGACCCATTCATTATTTCTGCAAACTCTATCATCATTTCAATTTTACTTGCTAAACACAAGGAGATACACATATTTTTTTACACAGTACGTACAAATCCTGCCTCATATTAACATAAACTACGCTTTACTACTTCAACGACCTATACTTACCCTTTTCTCTTCCCCTGCAATACAACATCCTTACCTCCACGTTTTTTTTCTCCCTTCCAACCACTTCACGGCATTACATCCATACCTCCCGTGTGCGTAGCATGGGTTCCAACCTAGTTAACAGTGAATTTGTTATGTCTTTACTACTTTATTTCTGTTATTTTCAACTGCAGATTTTGTGTACTGATAATTTTTGGGGATTGTCAATGACACCACCTTTTTTTTGTTAAGGGGTGTCACAACTTTTAGTTTTTAATTTTTTGTTAAGGGGTGTACAGTAAAGACTAAACCCCCCTTAACAATTTATTGTTTCAAGACAAAATTGTCCTTTCCCCAATAAAGTTACTTAACGTAAATACAAGCTACGGTAAACAATGGGACAATTCCATCGATCATTGTAAGAAAATATTAATGGCTGCCAGAAAACCATAATTATGAGATAGATGATGAAGATGTAGTAAATGCACACAAAAATGTGAATTATACGAAGATGATGAAGACCGATCTGCTAATGACAAGGTTTGATATTTAATTTTGCGTTAACACCTACAGAATTGAAGAAGAAGCACGGATGAAAAATTCCGTTACAATGGACCATGTTTATAGCAAACAATCAGTATGAAGATACAAAAATAATGACCGTTTTAAGTATGAAAAAAAGGTATAGTATGACCGGTTTTATCAAGTACGAACTACAGTTTGATACAGAGATAGAGAAGACGTAAAAGTGCCACCGTGTTTATTAATTTTTCTCGGTATTATATTACCACGTATATGATTTTATGGTACTAATGTTACCATGCATGTTTGTACCAAACAATGTTATTTAATCGACAGGTTGACACCGTTTTTAGTTTATTTGTATGAATATTTGATACCGTTATTTCTTTGTGGTGTGAATAATATTCAGCTGTTATACAGTTTGATGCAATTGCTGTCGTGAACGAAGTATATGGTAATGAGGATTGTTCAGTTAATGAGAAGTCTTATGAAACGGACGATGTAAATGCTAATGATAAGGTTTGTCGATTGGAAAATGATGACAGCAACGATCTTTCACATGAGGAAGCAGGAATATTGTGTTGTGCGTACCCCAGTTTAACTTCCCATTTCACCACCGATAAGGTTTGAAAACTAGTACTTATGTTTTACATTAAGTACGTTACTCTAATCGTAATATCTTGTTTGTTGATGCAGTTGTTCGTTTCCAAAGAGGACGTACGTAAATGGTGCTTGGATCGTGGACTTGATGTGAATTGTGTCATTGTTATCAAAAGAAGTAAAACAAAAAATCTCTTAGATAATGGGAAAGGCTAATGGATGTTGCTTACTTATGAAAGAAGTGGAATATACATTGACCATAAGACTAAGGAGCATGTACCAATAACCCAAAAGAAAAGACGTAGATCGGGAAGTAGAAAATGTGGTTGTCCATTTGAATTAAGAGCACATTATCAAGATGATGGAAAATGGACTTTGAAAGTTATAAACGGATGCCACAATCACAGTCTTCCTGTTGTTTTAACTGGGCATCCACATGTTGCCGATTAAAAGACAATGAAGTAAAGACCGTTGAAACAATGACAAATAGTGGGGTTAGGCCACGGAATATTCTAACTGCTCTTAAACTTGACAACCCAAAAAATAAGTCTACAATCAGAAATGTGTACAATGCCAAACTGAAGCTTAAACTTCATAATATAGAAGGTAGATCGATTATGCAACAGTTTATGAAGTTGGCTTGCAGTCACCACTATTCTATTCATCATAGAGTCGACGATATGACAAATGAAGTTATTGACTTGTTCTTCAGTCATCCGAAATGTATTCTACTTGCGCAATGTTTTTATCAATTTTTTTTTTTGGATTGCACTTTCAAGACTAATAAGTACAAGTTGCCATGTTTTCATATGGTGTCGCAAACTTCAACGGGTGCATCCTTCACCGTTGCCCTAGCTTATATTAGTCGGGAGACCACTGAGTCATATATATGGGCTTTGGAGTATGTTAGAAAATGTTGTCGAGAAAAAGAATTTCCAAGTGTTATCATAACGGATGCGGAAATTTCTCTTAGCAATGCAGTGGCCACTGTTTTTCCATCAGCTCGTCATATTCTTTGTGCATGGCATATTTCAAAAAACGTTCAAGCAAATTGCAAACCAAATTTCATAAAAAAGAAATGGGTAATGATTGGGGATAGAGAGACCGTAGTAGAAGATGAGGAAGGAAAAAGAGAGTACAAGTTATTTTGGGAGGGTTGGAGCAATGTGATTAGTTCGCTGTCTGAAGAAGAGTATAATCGAAACGCAAATTGTTTTCGTGAAGCATGGCTGCAGAAGCAAAAAAAGTCGTTGAACTATATTTTCAAGAACTGGTTGAACAAGTATAAGGAGATGTTTGTGTTAGCTTGGACAAATGAAGTTAAACACTTTGATAATGTATCAACTAGTATAGTTGAAAGTGCGCACCATCATCTGAAACTGTATTTTGATTCAGCTGCAGGTTGTTTTGTTCAACGTTGGACTAGAACGCATCACTGCTGTGAGAATGAATTAGTTGCAATCGAACATGCGTTTGAAACGAGTTCATCGAAGTCACTTCATAGATTTCGAAATGAGCCAATGTTTAAAGAAGTGTTGGGATTTGTTTCTCATAAGGCGCTTGATTTATTGCAAACCGAATTATGTAGTATTCCAAAAGGTGGCATGAGTATTCAAACTTGCGGTTGTATTTTATGGAAAGTTAAGTGTCTACCTTGCGCACATATGCTAGTAGACTTTAGACATTCATACGGGTTCATACCGCTTAGTGGTATAGACTGTTATCGGAAACAATTGTCATGTATTCCACCTACACCAAATCGGTCCACTCTTGATTTTATGGACTTGCCTGAATTTCATGCGTTGAAACATAGGTATGAAAAGGCTACTGATAATGTGAGGAATGATATTCAGCAAGGTATGAAATTGTTAGCCTTCCCTCCTACTACGAAGATTAAAGAACCTCCCATGGCGACTATAAGAAAAGGAAGACCATCTAAAAAGGAGAAGTCGACTAAACGAGATCCTTCTTACTTTGAGCATGTTGACGCTGCGTTGTCTTGCAGCCCAAAACTTACTCCAGTTAGTCGCTGTTTAAAGAAACTTGGAGTAAAAGGAAATGCACCTAAAACCAGTCAAACTGATGAACATTTCTTATTACAAATGCCCAAATGTATGCGACCGTATATAACTCGTATAGACGACATGCCCGCTGATGGTAATTGTGGATATTGGGTGGTGGTTAAACAACTAAATCTTCATAATCACAGACTAGAGAATCCTTTTAAGTTCGTACGTGAGGCCATGGTTGATAATTTAATAATTCATTCAAAGATTTACAAAAGCATGTGGGATGAAGGTGGCTTCGAAGAAATGAAAAAGAGGGTACAAGGCGATAACTCGTTGGGGGAGATGAGTGGATGCAAATGCCGGAATCTGGTTTTATTATTGCAGAAACATTTGGTACTATTATTGTCTTGCTTAGTATGAACATGAGTTTCTTGTTTGTTCCGTTAACAGTACAAGTAACCTTGTTAAACCGGGATAGGATGGTCGTAATGGGATACGTAGACAGTTCACATTTTGTTGGCGTTACTTTGAAGTACGAATTGCCTTTACCTAATATTACTCTGTTCGCATTCTTTTACCGAATTTACAACATCAATACACAGGATTGGGTCAACACATATGCAAAGAGAATTTCTCGCTTCGTTGATGGAGAAGAAGATGGACATGTTGACGAAGATAAAAAGGTTGCTGTGTTAAGTTAATGTTGAATACGTGCATGTGTTCATAGTTTAGTGCTAACGTAACAGAATCTTGAAGTATTAATTCAAATGTTAACTTTTCTACCACATGTTGGTTACTCTTGTGAGGCAATGCAGTTGTATTTTTTGTTTACTTTAATCGCACTTCTAGAGGGCACGTTTGAGCTATTGTATGTAAAGTTTTGTGACACTTTTGCATTTCACTACCGAAATACTGCAATTTTCATTTAAACCAACTATGGAACGATAAAATATTATTAAAAAAATAGTTATATCAAGTACAAATTCCCAAATTACAAAAATGGTGGTGAATTACAGTTTTTATGTTTAACTATACGATTTAGTATAGCCGTCTGAACCAAATTTTTAAAAATAAGTCTTTCCTGAGAGTTTTCGGAATGAAACAACCATGTTATGAAAGTAAAAACGGCGAATATATGCAGTTTATAGCTATTTCTGTAACCTCAAAAGTTATATACAATACGGTTATAGCGTTTTTGTTTAAGTTAATCGGTAGAAGATCACCGTCTGCACATGATTTTTAACAATATCATAACCTAAGATATTTCGGATTTACCTCACCGATTTTCTATATTTAAAATGGTAACCACTCTCCGTCTGCACTTATGTTTTAACAATATCATAATCTGAGATATTTTGGATTGAGAACACCGATTTTTTATAAGTAAAACGGTGGTCTATTGTCGTCTGCACATGATTTTTGGCAGTATCATAACCTGAGATATTTCGGATTTACCTCACCAATTTTCTATATTTAAAACTGTAACCTCTCTCCGTCTGCACATATTTTTTTACAGTATCATAACCTGAGATATTTTGGATTGAGACCACCGAATTTTTATAAGTAAAAAGGTTGTCTATTGCCGCCTGCACATGTTTTTTGACAATATCATAACCTGAGATATTTCGGAATTATCTCACCGTTTTTCTATATTTAAAACGGTGTGACTTACCGTCTGCATATTTCGTTTGCAACCTGCAATATTATGGTTTACGATGACCGAATTTTATTTAGTACAATGGTTTTGCGTAACCATTTAGCAAATTATAAGGCGTTTAACTGATTGATCGGTGATCAAGTACCATTTTTGAATCTTAAAAACGGAAAAAAATGGCTAATGTTTAACTACAAGGTTGATTATTTCATCTATACAATCCAAACAAAAATTATTTCATACATACAATCTTAAAATTGAAACTTGTACATGATCTTTGATCGTACAAACACTTGAAACTTTCACATTCATCGTCAACCATACAAAAATTTGAAACTTGTACATGCATCTTCAAACATAGAAATAAACACAAACAAACCGATAAACCATTTCATACATTAACCTTCCTCCCAAAGTACCCGTAATACAGTAATGTCAAAAGCAAGTCACCAACTCAAATACATAAATAAGTCACAAACATAAGGTACTGAACAAAACATACACCAAGTCTTATAACAGTTACATATTGTTAACCAAAATAATACGTAATGCTACCAAGTTAAACTATTTTTTCCTTGATCCACCTCTCTTCTTGGTAGCAGTCTTCTTTCCTTTCTTTCGTTTACCTCGACTTGTCATAGCCTCAACAATCTCATCACCTTCATCAGCTATCATGTTCTCTCCATACACAGCAGACGGTTCTGGGTCCTCAATATGCTCTATCATTTGCCAAGCTATAAAAACTGCCTACCACGTCCACATGAACGGATTGTATCAACAATAAGTCCAAGTCGATGTTTCTAAAATTCATGTCTACTTTAGTATGCAAAACAATCAATAACATTTTATTCAATTAGCAAATATAACAAACTTACAACACAGATGGGTAGCAACTTCTTCTTGGTTTCCTTCGCAGGCTCAGTTATTCTTCTTGATGGATTTGCAACAATCGGATGAGACGCTTGCTGATACCACTGTATATAGTTGTCCTCACAGTCCCAGGGGCTAACCACTTCTTTTGACGTTATAGTTTCATTCAGCATGTGGTTTGCCCATTCAGCCCATACCCCAACATTAAAATAAGCGGCTTTGAAACCTTTACTAGACAACTTGTACTTCTTCTTGTTAAGCGTGAAGGGATTGGTTGGGATGGGTCGAACAATTCCAAACTAGCACAGAAATCTCTGGGGTAGGTACAATTCTTCAGTTTCAAAACAAATAACAGGGCCGTTATACAATGCACATTCATGAAATGGATACACATCACATTTATCTCTAAAGCAATCCCATATAATTTCATAGCACTTCAAATCATCAATTCTTTCTCTTAGTGTGACTAAATCAGATGCTAACTGCGAACTCTTGTTCTTTTCAAAGTAGAACGCGGCTTTAATTTCTCCTTCTTGAATACCAACAACACGATTATGTCGGCGAAGAACAGGGAAATGCTCAAATATCCATACCTGCATTAAGGTACATCTTGTACACTCATATAATAAGACTACACTATTCACATATAGTTACAACATAACGGTATCAAAAATATTCTTCGAATATACCTTTAGTAAGGTCATGAAATCAGTCATTTGATGAACATCAGTTCGAGTTGTTATAGCAAGATTACGTAATAACCAACTCAAACATGCAGTGGCCCATGAATATGAACCCACCTCCTTTAAATTCTTCAAACACTGCAGAAAATGAACTGACACTTTATTCCCTGACCTGTCACAACAAACTAAACTGCCAATTTTGTACAAAAGATATGCTATCACACAATGCATCTTTTGTTCTTCTGTATCATCCTACTTTGAACCCTCAAAATGACTGTGTAACCATTCAAATCTAATTTTTTTTATCGCCTCCCAATATTTGTATGGCAGTTGGTCTATCAACACCAAGGCATTCTTCAAGTAGTTTGTACACATCTTCAACACCTATACCCCTCGAGCCACCAAGAGAACCAGTAACTGCTCTTCCTTCCACCGAAAGGCCAGTTATGTGCACAACTTCGTCAGTGGTTATTCCCAACTCACCAAATGGAAGGTGAAATGTGTTTGTCTCCGGATAAAATCTTTCGACGAATGCATTGATTAGGACTTTGTCTAATGTCTCATGAGCATGTAGCACTATCTTATGGAAACTACAACCTCCTTAACAAAAAAACATTATTTTCTATAATCCCACAATCGTTGTATGCCAACATGAGTATGGACTCTCACCAGTCTGACTTCTCCTCGAAGTTTCTATATGGTATGCACACACACACACACACACACACACACACACACACACACACATATATATATATATATATATATCATATTTATAAATAGATAACGATTCACACGTAGTCATAAATATAAATAAAATATAAGAAATAACATAAGAAAAACTTACAGTAGATTTCTATATTTTATGAGCAATGCGATGTTTGAATGCAAACAACATTGTCTGTTCATCTTCAGTGGTGGATGCTTCTGTTTCTTTCCGCTTTCGCTTGCCTTTAATTGCACGTTTTCTCTTTTCTAGATGTTCCACCTCTTTCTCTCCTACCCTGCCTTCCTCACTATCATGTTCCTCACTACCACTTTCACAACCACTATATTCAGACTCAGATTGTTCCCAAAAAACTTGTTTCAAATGTCTCTTACCCTTTCGTACAGGTGCCATTGAGGCGTCACCTTCTTTATCTGCTTCCTCCTCAACTCCATCACCTCCTTCTTCACGCTCACTATCATCTTCATCGTTATCTTCTCCATCAACATCTTCTTCATGCTCACTACCTCCTATGTTGCCCTCTTCTCTGTCGTCCTCCTCTTCACGTTCAATATCAGCTTTGTTGCCCTCTTCTCTGTCATCGTCTTGTTCCTGATCAGTACCAGCTTTTTCGCCCTCTTCTCCGTCATCGTCTCATTTAAGATCACTACCACTTGTGTTGCCCCCCTCTTCACTGTCATCATCTTCTTCTTGTACGCGTACATCTGCTTCTTCATGGCCACTATGATCACTATTTTTTTCACCTCCATCGGAAGTACTACGGTCGTTGGACTCTTCTTTTTAACTTGAACTTTGCTCGGAGCTATTCGCTTTAGCTTCAACTGCTTTCTTTTTCTTTTGCTCGTCCAATATGCGTTGCCTTTCTTAGCAGGTCTCTGCCTATTAGAAGCAGTAGGCGGTACACGATCAGACGTAGACAAAGTCGGTTTCCTACAATCAACCATATAAACAATTTAGTTATACGCCGTCGTCAACAAAGCACGACAACATATAGCCTACTTCATTACTATAAGAAGGTACAAAGCCGCCATGTAAACAACAAGTAAAACTGTAACACCCTGCATTTTTAATATAATTAAAAATTATGTAAAAATATGTATATATGCGTAGATAGGTAAATAATGGTGATGTATAATGAAAATTTATTAACACATGGAAGAAAAGGAAAAAAATTGATTCAATAATAGTGTGTGTAACAGAGAAGATAATAAAATAAGGATACTTAATTTACATATCAGGAATTAAGTAAAATGGACATCACCATTGAATTCTTCTCGAAATTTTGTTTGGAATAGTGTCCAAGTTTGCGAAAATCGGACTTCGTATGAAGAAGTTATGGCCTTTGGAAGATGCAAGAAAAATTCAGAAATCAACCAGCTCAGAACGGAAGAAAAAAAAAATGACCAGGTCGACCATGAGGTCGACCTCCCAAGGGGGAGGTCGACCTTAGTGTCGACCTACCTCTTGGGGAGGTCGACCTCTCTCGACCTGGGGCAAGAATTTCGGTCCAAAATCGGGCCCAGTTCATTTTAGAGCACCTGTGACGTGTTTTAATGTGTTGTACGGATTTGATGGCTTCTAGGTCAATTTAAGGGCTCTAAAACATTCTCTACACCTATAAATAGTGCCTAGACCTAACCTAATTCATAAACAATTCCTTATGACACCTCCATGCCGTCAAACTTCAACCAAACATGGCCGCCGCCCCAAACCCCTAAACTAAATTGCAAGTTTTTCACAAACTTTGGAGTTTAATCAAATCAAGAAGCAAAGTTCTTCATCAACAATTCATGCTCTTCACCAATAATCAAATAAGAAGATTAAATCAGCGTTCTACATCAATGACAAATCACTTATTTCTCTAATCTAGTCAATGTGAGTGGATTTGAACTATATTTGTTGTATAATGTTGCTTCTATCGTTTACCATTCCCCAAAATGAATATGATGTTAATTTAATAAGATCTGTTATTTTATTTATGCCTACGTTTGAGTTCTCTCCTTTTTATCCTTTCCCCTTTTTATTTTTGGATCTAGGTTATTTCGAACCTAGATGAAATCTTATTATACAATACGCACGATTGGAATGTGGGGATATTGGAATATAATCTGAAATTTTGGGGTTTGTGGCATAACAATTGTTATTGCGTATCTTGGGCATAATCTATTTTATGCAGTCAAGAAATATAATCCATGCCGAATAGTGTGCAACTATGTATTTTAATTTATGATGTTAACATGAAATTGTGTAAATTTAATTGGAACTATTGGATATGGAATTGGTATAATTCAATATTAACAAAATGTAATTGGAAAATATGGATTAGTGAAATTTATTTGTGACTTGAAAAGTAAGCGTAGAGCGTGAATTAGAACGTAGGAATGTTGGGATATTTATTGGGAAAATATTGATTATATGAAATTGGTTATAATTGGATATTGGAAGTAGACATGTTTGGGTATGAATAACTTGGAATTAGTGAATTTGGCTATAACTGGATAATTTGGATAACATGAAAATAGGCTAACTATTATGTAATTGGTGTAGTGAATGGCAAATTGGACATAGGCATAAAAATGAAATGTGATTAAGTTGAATTTGGTACATATGACATGAATTTGGGGTTTTGGGTGAAAGACGATTGTTAATGAATGCCTATGACACGAGGTTAGACGCGCTTGTGGTGTAAGACTGCCCGGAACCGCCCGACAAATCCAACAGCCACAAGCGGACGTCTAATGTGAGAGGTCAATGGCAAGAACTAGAGGCGTAACGGTTTATGACACGAGGTTAGGCGCGTTTGTGGTGTAAGACTGTCTGGAACCGCCCGGCAAATCCAGCAGCCACGAATGGACGTCTAATGTGAGGGGTCATACATCGTTATGACATTATAAATAAATTAAGAAATACTAACCATAATAAGACATGTGGGTGACATGGGTATGGTTAAAGGGTTAAGTGGGTGACATAAACGGCATGTAAAGCATGACTAATGTGGACTTAACTGTTGTAAGAAATGTGATGTAAAACATGACTAAGGTAGACTTAACCGTAGTAAGACATGTGTAAGATATGGAAACTGTAATAAAGGGGGTTAAGTGGGACACGTGTGACATGTGAAACAGAATTTAGACTTGCTTAACCAAATGGGACCCGTAACGGTGTCATAAATTATTTGAATTGGGTAAAGTTGAAGTAACGGGTTAAGTAAAAGGAAGGTTTAAGTCAAATCTAAAATTAATGACACAGTAATGGGGGAATGATAATTACCTATTATAAACTTGAGTTGCGGTGATGTAAAGTTAAATAATAGGCAAACTTGTCATTGGGACAAGTGAAGGTTATGACTTGAGATGTAATACAAGACTTGAATGGTGGGACGACTTATACTATGAAATAAGTCAAATCTAAAATTAATGACAAGAAATGGGGAATGATAAATAACCAATTATAAATAAACTTGAATAAGGCAAGAAAGGATAATAGGTGGAAATTATAACTTATGGGACAAGATAAGTTATAGGAAATGATAAGGAAGACGAGATAACTTATATATAAAGATATACTTAAATTAAGTGGTTTGGAAAGGAGAAATGTGAAATTAAAAATGATATAAGTTATATGAGTGGAAAAGAAGTAAATTAGAATAGTATATGTTGGTTGGGATGAGTAATTCTCTGGGTGCCAGTCTAATGTTGATTTCGGTCTTCGGAGCTGGTGTTTAGAGGGTTATTCTCCTAATCAGTATGTATGTGGGATAAGGCATACTTAACTATGAATTAAGTATAACATGTTGTTGTAACCCAAAAAGGAAATAATTTATGAAATGGGAAAATAACATGTTGCACGCTTATTAATGGACTTAAGTGGGATAAGTATAAATTGAATTAATAAGCAAGGGTAACTTAGTGAATATGAAAAAAAGGAAGCTAATGTGAATAACCAAGTTAAATGAGAAAGTTGACGAGATGGCGCAAGCGTGAAATAAATGGTTAGACTTAGGGTCTAATGACATATAAAACTAAGGAGCTTGAAGCAGTCCGCACGTTGTAGGATGAATAACCCAACGAGGTAGATCATGATGGTGTCATAAGGCACGAGGAGAGCGCACGTTCGCTATTTTGGCGGCTCCAACGGACTGGAAAGGGAAGCATGCTGCTTCCTGAGACATTAAAGGTGCTCTTGGTAGTCCTCTGTAGTGGTTTAGCTTCGGGCTAGGATTATAGAGGTTGGGTCTGCGCGGAACTACCGGGTGGGTGGGCCTTGACTGCACAAGTAGGGGGCAGTCAGAATGCTGTACGCGGTGGCATTAATGGTGGTTCGGCGATTGCCTCAGGTGGAGGTGGGGGGTCAAGACCAAACGATAGCAAGATCGTTTGACGCCTGTCACCAGCAGCCTAAGGAATGCGAAAAGACAAGAGCTAACCCCTAGGGATCGTTAACCTTTGTTATCAAGGGACGGGTGCGGCGAGACCCCACATGGATGTTAAGATTGTTTTCTTGTTAGGGGTGGTCGCTTAGCTCATGTGGTCTTTACTAGTTGAGGGAGGGGCTGAGGTTGGGCCATAGCCACCATAGAAAAACCGGACCCGAGGGATATCTGTACATTGGACACTCTTAGAGGCGGACCCGTACAGATATAGAAAAGCTCCTGACCAAGCTCCGTGTTTTCTGGTGTAGCCCTTCCACGGAACTTGGGTGCACAACTAGAGATTATGTGCAGTAGAAACATCGAGTATGATTGATGATACGTACGTAGGAAAGTCTAGGTACAGCCATGTCTGCTCTGGGTGGTGTATCGTGTAACAACCCGGAAAATCTGAGCCAATTTAAAAAAATTTAATTGGGCTATTTTAGTGAATTTAAAATATTTAAAATAAATATTTTAAATAATAACGATGAAAAGTAAGTTTGAATCGATGTTTGAAAATGAATATAATTATTTCTAATTATAAACAAGGCCTGAAATGGCGCGGTAGTTTCAAAATTTAAATTCAAACTTTGACTGAATGTACCGGGAGCAAAACAAAACGGATTTTAGTGAAACCAAAAATATTTAAACCTGTTAGTGAATATCTTTCTAACAAATCTGAAAAATCGAAGTTTCATAGCGGGGGTCAAAAGTTATGGACGAATGAATTTTCAGAAAGGTTGCTATAAAGTTTATATAGCCCGGGAAAATAGCCATTTTGCAAACGACCTCAGAATTTGATGAAACCACTTTTGTTGGATCCGGGATGTCAAATTATTACTAGGTTTCAAATTTCAAAATTTTTGAAGCTAGTATGTGAGCGTGACAAAGGAAAATGTGTTTGGTCGATTTCTATTAAATTGGATCGACCTAAAAAGGGCCATTTTTCAAACGGTCTCAGAATTCGACGAAACTAGTTTTGTTGGGACCGTATCGTCAAAACATACCTAGATTTATTTTTCTGGAATTTTTCGGATTAGTATGTGGCCCCGGCAAATTGAAATGTACATTCAAATTAAATATTAAATGTTATATATTTTAATTTGAAGGAAAGCTGACTGAAACAGTCGAATGGGCCTTCGATACATATCCCATTGTGTTCGGAATGGGGGTATTTAGCTGGGGACGACAGTCGTTGGATTTGGATTGGAGTTCGTATGAGATAAGGGGTATTTTTGGATTTTAAAATATATAAATATATATAAAAAAATTCTATTGGCTAGCTCACTCTTTCTCTCCCCCGAAATTCTCTCTCCCCGCTCACGATAAACGGCAAAAGCCACTTCCAATCTTCCTAGCCGATTTACAACCGCTCCGTCCATCTTCAGACCCCCTCCAGTGGATGTTTTTGTAGATCTTCCCGAGCTCTTCAAATTCGTCTAAGCCACGCCCCTCCTCGTCGCTCCTACCTCGAGAATCGTGCCTCCAAAGTCCACCACTTCCTGCCGCCGCCGGTTCCTGGCCAGATCGAACTGGACCCCACCACCCTGCGCCTGAAGCTCTCTCCACCCTCTGCCTCGTGGTGAAGACCGATCGACGAATTGCTGCACGGTTTGGTCGCAAATCGAAAACCTAGTTTAGAACAACTTTAGAAAGGTACGGCTGATTATTTTTAAAACTGTTTAATAGCACTTTAAAGCGCTACGGTTTTTGATTTCACAATAAAAATCATATCTTTCTCGTTTGTTGACGAAATTCAATGAAACAAGAAACAGTGGACTCGTGTGGACGTCTTCTACATTCTAGAAGAGACCGGATATTTTTCTGAGCCTTCTGCAATTTTTGGTGGAGTGGAACCCAATGTGAGATTTCTAAATTATAAACGATATGGAAAACGACGATGTATAAATTATATAGTCAATGTATGAGTTATATAAGCATTGTACACCTCATGTATAAGCATTATATAAGTTGTACGTTCGATGTATAAGTTATATATGCGTTGTAAAAATTATATATGCGTTGAAATAAATTGAAATGATATTGAAGTGAAGTGAAATATACTTATATATATATACATACCCCTCGTCCGCAAACCATGAACGATATTTATTGGTTGTGATTGGTGTGAAGTTGATAGCGAATGGTTGATTAGAATTGTTTGTGGTTGAAATTGATTGACTGTGGTTGAAAAATACCTGTTTATGGTTGAGAATTATTTGGTTGAAAACACATAGGATTAGTTTGTGGAAAAGAAAAAAATAAACATGCCACCTGCGTGCGAACTAGATGCATGAAATCCCCATTGTCAAAAGTTGCGAGGCTTTAAGGTAGAGCGAGGAGCCGTACTAGGGATGGTCCCGGTTTTAACTACCCTGCCGTTATGCTGCCGAAATTTCTGAAATATTTCTGTTTTTGATTTGTATTCATGTGTTAAATGTTGAGATTAATATTCATGTGTTGAATGTTGAAATTAAAGTCATGTGTTGAATATTGAAACAAAATTCATGTGTTGAATAGAAATTCATGTGTTGAATGGAGTTCGTGTATTGAATAAATTTTTTGAAAGATAAAAATAACATTTTTATCATATATATAGACTATATAAAATATTATTGGTTTAAATAAATTGTTTTAACACCAAAAATAACATTTTTACCTTATAAATAATCGTGTTTTGAAATCAATTATTTTGCAATAAAAATCACATTTTTATTATATGTATAAACTATATAAAATAATTGTGTTTTGAAATAAATTGTTTCGCAATAAAAATCACATTTTAACTATATATATATAAACTATAGAAAAAATTCATGTGCTGAATGTTGAAATAAAATTCATGTGTTGAATGTTGAAACGAAATTCATGTGTTGAATAGAAATTCATGTGTTGAATAGAAATTCCTGTGTGGAAATAAAATAAACAAAATTCATTTGTTGAAATAAATATCTGTTGGATAAAAATGTCGTTTTTATCAAATATGTGAAGTGAAAATGGTTTTAAAATCAAAGAATCGATTATATTTATATATATATATATATATAAATATAATTAAAATATATCGAATAACGAAGCTGTAGTTCGTGTTTTGAAACCGTGATTTCAAACGATTAGTGCGGGAGAACCGACCGCCGGATTTTCCCGAAACCGAAACCATTGGGTTCGCCTTGGAAATATCTTTCCAATGACACCCACTTTGTGAAGGTCCAACGGTTGGATTGTTGGAATGTTTGATTCAAATCTGAAGAAAAACAGCACCAGAATCAATTATATTTATTTATATATATATAATTAAATTAAATCGAATAACGATGCTGCAGTTCGTATTTTGAAATCGAAACTTCAAACGGGTGTACCGAGAGATCCGACCGTCGGATTTTCCCAAAACTGAAACCGTTGGATTCGTTTCGAAAAGATCTTTCTAATGATATAAAATTTGTGAAGATTCAACAGTTAGATTTTCAGATATGTGTAAATCAAATCTGAAGAAAACAGCGCCACGACTGCGTTATGGCTTGAAGCGTCGTTTGAATAAATTGGCTATTTTTAAATAAATAAAAATAGCGATAAATCGTTATAAAATATTATAAACGATATGGAATGGAAATAAACCGAATTTACCCTCTTTAGTGGATATTTGATGGTTGAATGTATTTGGCGTGAGTTGTTGTCGAATAATTTAACCATTGAAATGAATTGATTTAAATTCTAAATATACGTGAATTATTTGAAAAGGCCGAGTTAAATCTCATTTCAAATAATTGATCGGCGATAAGAAGTCGATGATGAAGACGGTGGTTGAAGATCGGAGATCTTCATCTCGGTTGGATGGTAACTGATGTCTTGATTGTGAGGCATCCCGAAATATAGATAATAAGTGGTGATCGTCCAGACGTACGTGGAGGTCGATGGGTATCCGAGGTATATAAGCCTCCGGTTTCGTTCAGACCTAGAACAAACGTGTAAATGGATTGTGTGTCTGACATTGGATTTTGTTCTGTGCTGATTGATCTCTATTAAATATATATCTGTTTGGCGGCGGAAAATTTATTCTCTTGCTTAACGCCCTTCTCTGAGACGTACGAGCTCAGAGGTTATATATTGATAGAAATCAGTCGCATGGAGTGAACTGCCTGTGTGGCACGCCTAAGTGGCAAATGATCAAGGCTTCTGTTGAAAAGCAAAGTCTTGTGGTTAATGATCAAAGCACCGCCTGTGTGGCATAGCTTTGTGTATAACATGAATTCGCGAGCCTCACACCCCGGTATGAACCAGAAACGGGAGAGGACATCAGGGAGGGCATGTGTTTCCTTCTAGCTAGGGTTGTGTCAGTGACCTACCAGCCCTGACATTTGTATTATTTTCAACTGTGTGGCAGTTGCTGTTGCGGGGCGCCTTGGATATGGAGCCATTGGGCTCATTTTCGCCCCATAGGGCGGGGGAACGCAGTGTCCAGGGTTTAAGTTTAATCCACATCGAGTGGACCGGCCCTGACGATCCAAGGGTCACTCGAGCTCTGATCCTGAGACATGGTAGGATAGATTGTCTCGAAGCGGTGAGGATGATCCCTGGCCTCGGTTCATGACGGAAATCCAATTTCCAAATACGTGACTTTGCGATTTTGATTGTATGCCTATATATGGCGACATAGTGGTATGGGGCATTAATGCCGTCTATGATTGATACTTATGATTTGAAGTTGTTTTTGAAACATATAAACACTAATAATAATATCAAATACTTTTGTTTTATTCGTATCAAGCATATTTTGGCCATTATAAAGTAAAAACTCTATCCTCCGGTTTGCGTTGCATTGTGTGATGGGAACTGAGTTTTATAATGGCTTAATTTTTATAAAAAGCATTGCGATGTTTAAAAGATTTGCTTGTTGTAAAGCACTGGCAATCCAATGGAGTAAACCCGTTCCGCGAAAGTGGTGTGGTCTTGTGATTAGCCATATTATAAAATGTGTTAAGTAGATCTCTCATACCAGTCCCATGACTGACTCGTAGTTTGTTTCACTTGCAAACTCAGGTGCCCCCGTTTTCTATGCAGGCAGCCTTATATTCAGGTTTTAGCAGGCTCTTTCTGGATAGCTGGAGCTGAAGATGGATTCTATCATTTATCTCTTTTTATGTTGTTCAGCTCCTACTGTACATATTATGTTTTGTTTTCCGCTGTAGACATTCATGTATAACTGAACTGTATTTTGAACTAAGTATGATCATGTATGTTGTGTAACTCTGATGATGATGTTTATCCAGTGTATTATTTGTACATTATCTGGTGTATTTATTTAATTTTGTTCTGCTATTATCTGTTTATGTGTTATATTCCAAAGATTACCCTTGTCACCGTCGTACGGGGTCTTGGGGTCGCCACATATCGTAGACTAGAGGGTAATATACGGTGATGGAACCAAACTCGATCGAATAGTTCGAGGACAACAGTCAGTATGTTTACGTGGCATAGCAATATTGGTTCTATGCGGATGTAGTGTTGTACGTTACTATGGCATAGGATGAGGGACTGCACATATTATTGTAGCAATACGGAGGAGACCGTGCGAGTGGGGTATCACGGGGTGTACCTCAGTTTGGGGGTAGCTACATATACACTATATTAGGTTAATCCACTAGGGGTAGATGGGTACGACGTGTGTGTAATCTTTGAGTGCTAATAACACGTATAACCTAATAAATAAGAAAGTGTAATTAACGGTATATGTAGGATTATTCAAGAAGTGTAGTTTAAATTCATTCACACAGAACTTATGTTCTGACCCCCTCCTCATAACATTTGCAGGTTAGATAGAGACTTATAGCTTTGGGAATACTAATATAGCAGTATTGTGATTAAGGTAAAGCTATGTTTTAAATATATTATATTTTACTCCTTCCGCTATGAGGTGTTTTACGAACTTTGACATGTCTCTTTTCTCTGTCTTTTTCTGCAGGATACCTGAGCAACCAACTCGGGTTTTGATGGATCGGATTTTTGAAAAAAAAATCGATCCATCGGAATCTGGGTTGTTACATCTGGTATCAGAGCTTCAGTTTAGTGATCTTAGGGAGATATTGAGTGAACGTATTTGTATTTTCTAAAATATAAATATTATATATATAAACCTAAATCCATAAAGTGGCCCACTAGGTAGGGAAAGAGTTGGGATATTTAGTTTGTACACTAAAGTAATAAACATAGAAATTTTTCAGACCCTTAGGTGGTTTGGTTGGAAAGTGTACAATATGAATTGGTATTTGAGAAAGAAGGGTGCGTTTTTTAGAGGTCCCTATTAAGTTTCAAAATATAAAAAAAACCGGTCATAAACTTATTGTAAATTAGGTCCCTATTTTCTGAAAATTCATCAAAAAAATATAAAAAAATCACGTAAATTCGTATTTGAATAAAACCTGTAAACGCTAAAAAATTCAGAACAAAAGACCATCAAACAAGGCGTCAAAAATAAAAAAAATAAAAAAAAACGAAATTTGCAGTTAAATGCATAATAGTATGCAGATATATCATTTTCCTGCATACATCCGTGCTTATTTTTCACTACATTCATCTTCGTTGATTTTTATTCATGCAAATACATGCTTACATGTGTGCAAATATTTCAAATACTTGCACACATTTGTGCAGGTTTATTTTCAGATTTCCAAACCGAACACAGCTTACGGAAAAGTTGCATACATATATGCAATTATCTGTAATAATTGCATAAACGTATGCAACTTTTTTTTTTTTTTTTTTTTTTGATTTCCGTGGAATCCTGAAATTATTTCCAGATTTTAGAAATTTTTTTTATGAAGTACCGCACATTTTTTTAAAAAAAAAAGGCGGAACTCAGAAAATAGGGGGCGGGTTTTAATTTAATTTAATTTTTTTATAAATTAGGTCCCTACTTTTAGCTAATGTGTTATCCTATAAAAATGTTGCACACATGTGTGCAAGTTTTCTGAGATATTTGCGCATTTGGATGCAAATAAAAATGAACTGAAATATGCAGTTAAATCTAGGCGCTGTAAGAACTGTAATAATTGCGCATATGCATGCAAAAAGCTCAAAAAGGTGCATAATATTATGCATTTAACTACAGTTTTTTCTGTTTTTTTTGCTATTTTCTTCTTTCTGACATGATTTTTGTTGTTTTTTTGAACTGAATTTTTTGTATAATGCATAATTTATTTTATTACTAATTTACGATTTTTTTTATTTTTTATTTTTTATTTTATAAGTTTTGAAAACAGGGACCTAATTTATAATAAGTTTATGACCGGATATAAGCCTAATTAAGTTTCAAAATAGGGATGTGAGCCTAATGTTCACGAGAAAGAAAGTATCCCATAGAATTAAAACTGGAATGTTATTTTAGAGTAGTGGGTTCGGAAGTGAAACCTTATAGATTGGAAAGTGTTAAGATGTGGAAAATGGATTAGAAATATATATAATCGAGAGAATTGAATTCGTGAAAGTGCCTAGGAAAAGCCTAGTGAGTTGAAGACCTGCTTTGAGTCTAACCCAATAATAAACTTTTAAGAACTTGAATCTTAGAAGAGTTTGGGGTGTTTTCAAGTTTTAATCTTAAAAGTATTTCTGATGTTTGAGAAATTATTTAGTGCATGTTGGGTTTTTAAAGTAAAGCGGGGTATATTTTGTAAAACAATGATTTCTTGTTTTAAAAGAATTCTCTCATTAAAAAGGTGCATAATATAGAGCATATATAGCTCGCTAGTTTTCATATTATAGTATATGAAAGGACTGAAAAGAAAGTGTTGCGTTTTGTAAAAGAAATTCTATTCTGTTAACAATAAAATCTGATTATTGTTTTGGAAAGAAATTTTTGTTGGGTGAACCAAATAGGCGGTAGAGTGTAAGAATAGAATAGATATTTGCACCTTAGCAGCCAAAGTTAACATTGTAAATAGGAACAGTGTAACCCATTAGTTGTCCACTCCAGTTTTTGTGATTTGAAAAAAAAAATTGCAATTTTAATTTGTAACATGTTTTTATGGTTTGCCAAAAGCAAGTTTTTGAGAAAAGAATAAAAGTTTCCACTTTTAGTTTTTGGAAGAAGAATGTAATAAAAAGAAAGAATGCCAAACCATGTTTTAAAAGTGGAGTAGTTAAGGATTAAGGCCTAGAAAGAACGAGATAAAGTTAAAGCTATTAGAACCAACTGGGAATTGGTTGAGATTAGAAATTCTCTGAGTATCAATCTGATGTTGATTTCGGTCTTCGGGGTTGATACTTAGTGAGTTATTTTCTTGCCAATTTACAGTCAGGGATTAGATGATATTAAACTAATGGAAAATTTCCCGTAGAATGCATAAGCCGTATGAGTCTAGGATTGTTGCTTGAAAGAGAAGTATAGGCTAGTAATACACAGCATGGACTAGTGGTGACTACTAGGTAGTGAAGGGCAAGCAAGTGTATAGATCCTGTTGAGTGGACTTGTGACATAAGTCCTAAGATTCTTGGCCCATAGTAGTAGCTGCGTAGGATGTTGTTTGAGTTGAAAACGAAAAGGCTTATTTGAAAATAATAAACTTAAGTAATTTGATTAAGTCAAATAAGCGAAGAAAGAAACTAGCCTAACTAAAAAGAAAACAACAGAATCAATCAAGTAGCAAAACGAGACGGGAAAAGAAAATGGAAATCTTAAGAAAAAGATGAATAAATATTAATTTTTTTCCAAGATAAGTGGAAAAAGAGAAGAAATTTTCTTATGTGATTGTATTGGATAGGAAAATAGGAAATCTTCATAGAATAGTCATATAAAAATCCAAGTACGATTAGAAAAGAAAAATGGAGGATGTGAATTTTTCCGTTTTACACCTTTTTGTAACATAAGATTCGATTTGGAAAATTAGATTTGACTAAATTTCGAATTTAATGATGCTTTGTAGGATTTTGGATGCAAAAATTGGATGAACTATGCTCTTACTCTGTAAGAGTGTAGGAAAATGTGGATGAAAAACGTTTTGATTTTTCAAAAATATTGCATTCATATAAACTGCAAGTATATTTAGGATGTGAGCATCATGTTTTGAAAGAGTTTTTAAAGTTTGCATACATATAGGTGGATCCAAATTAGGCATACATACTTTATTATGATGTATCTCACTTTGCACATATGCACAATGTTTGCAACAACTGGATGCACACTTGATGGATGGATATTGTGAGGGGTTATCTATTTTACTCTTATCGAATTTTGGGGACGAAATTCTTTAAGGATGGGAGAATGTAACACCCCGCATTTTAAATATAATTAAAAATTATGTAAAAATATGTGTATATGCATAGATAGGTAAATAATGGTGATGTATAATGAAAAATTATTAAAACATGGAAGAAAAGGAAAATTTGATTCAATAACAGTGTGTGTAACGGAGAAGATAATAAAATAAGGATATTTAATTTAAATATCAGGAATTAAGTAAAATGGACATCACCATTGCGTTCTTCTCGAAATTTTGCTTGGAATAGAGTCCAATTTTGCGAAATTCGGTCTTCGTATGAAGAAGTTATGGCCTTCGGAAGATGCAAGAAAAATTCAGAAATTAACCAGCTCAGAACAGAAAAAAATGACCAGGTCGACCATGAGGTCGACCTTAGTGTTGACCTACCTCTTGGGGAGGTCGACCTATCTCGACATGGAACGAGAATTTCGGTCCAGAAGCAGGCCCACTTCACCTGTGATGTGTTTTAATGTGTTGTACGGATCTAATGGCTTCTAGGTCAATCTAAGGGCTCTAAAGCACTCTCTACACCTATAAAATAGTGCCTAGACCTAACCTAATTCATAAACAATTCCTTCTGACAACTTTATGCAGTCAAACTTCAACCAAACATGGCTGCCGCCCCAAAACCCTAAACTAAATTGCAAATTCTTCACAAACTTTGGAGTTTAATCAAATCAAGAAGCAAAGTTCTTCATCAACAATTCATGCTCTTCACCAATAATCAAATAAGAAGATTAAATCAGCGTTCTACATCAACTACAAATCACTTATTTCTCTAATCCAGTCAATGTGAGTGGATTTGAACTATATTTGTTGTATAATGTTGCTTCTATTGTTTACCATTCCCCATAATGAATATGATGTTAATTTAATAAGATCTATTATTTTATTTATGCCTGCGTTTGAGTTCTGTCCTTTTTATCCTTTCCCCTTTTTATTTTTGGATCTAGGTTATCTCGAACCTAGAAAAAATCTTATTATACAATACGCACGATTGGAATATAGAGATATTGGAATATAATCTAAAATTTTGGGGTTTGTGGCATAACAATTGTTATTGCATATATTAGGCATAATCTATTTTATGCAGTCGAGGAATATAATCTATGCTGAATAATGCGCAACTATGAATTTTGATTTATGATGTTAACGTGAAATTGTGTAAATTTAATTGGAACTATTGGATATGGAATTGGTATAATTCAATATTAACAACATGTAATTGGATAATATGGATTGGTGAAATTTATTTGTGACTTGAAAAGTAAGCCTAGAGGGTGAATTAGAACGTGGGAATGTTGGGATATTTATTGGGAAAATAATTATTATGTGAAATTGGTTATAATTGGATATTGGAAGTTGACATATTTGGGTATGAATAACTTGGAATTAGTGAATTTGGCTATAATTGGATAATTTGGGTAACATGAAAATTGGCCAACTATAATGAAATTGGTGTACTGAATGGCAAATTCGAAATGGCATAAAAATGAAATGTATTTAAGTTGAACTTGGAACATATGACATGAATTTGGGGTTTGGGTGAAAGACGATTATTAATGAATGCCTATGACACGAGGTTAGACGCGTTTGTGGTGTAAGACTGCTCGGAACCGCCCGACAAATCCAGCAACCACAAGCGGACGTCTAATGTGAGAGGTCAACGGCAAGAACTAGAGGCGTAACAGTTTATGACACGAGGTTAGGCGCGTTTGTGGTGTAAGACTGCCCCGAACCGCCCGGCAAATCCAGCAGCCACGAATGGACGTCTAATGTGAGAGGTCATACATCGTTACGGCATTATAAATAAATTAAGAAATACTAACCATAATAAGACATGTGGGAGACATGGGTATGGTTAGAGGGTTAAATGGGTGACATAAACGACATGTAAAGCATGACTAATGTGGACTTAACCATTGTAAGAAATGTGATGTAAAACATGACTAAGGTAGACTTAACCGTAGTAAGACATGTGTAAGATATGGAAACCATAATAAAGGGGGTTAAGTGGGACACGTGTGACATGTGAAACAGAATTTAGACATGCTTAACCAAATGGGACCCGTAACGGTATCATAAATTAATTGAATTGGGTAAAGTTGAAGTAACGGGTTAAGTAAAAGGAAGGTTTAAGTCAAATCTAAAATTAATGACACGGTAATGAGGGAATGATAATTACCTATTATAAACTTGAGTTGCGGGGATGTAAAATTAAATAATAGGAAAACTTGTCATAGGGACAAGTGAAGGTTATGACTTGAGATGTAATACAAGACTTGAAGGGTGGGACGACTTATACTATGAAATAAGTCAAATCTAAAATTAATGACAAGAAATGGGGAATGATAAATAACCTATTATGAATAAACCTGAATAAGGCAAGAAAGGATAATAGGTGGAAATTATAACTTATGGGACAAGATAAGTTATAGGAAACGATAAGGAAGACGAGATAACTTATGTATAAAGATATACTTAAATTAAGTAGTTTGGAAAGGAGAAATGTGAAATTAAAAATGATATAAGTTATATGAGTGGAAAAGAAGTAAATTAGAATCATATATGTTGGTTGGTATGAGTAATTCTCTAGGTGCCAGTCTGATGTTGATTTCGGTCTTCGGGGCTGGTGTTTAGAGGGTTTTTCTCCTAATCAGTATGTATGTGGGATAAGGCATACTTAACTATGAATTAAGTATAACATGTTTTTTAACCAAAAAGGAAATAATTTATGAAATGGGAAAATAACATGTTGTGGGCTTATTAATGGACTTAAGTGGGTTAAGTATAAATTGAATTAATAAGCAAGGGTAACTTGGTGAATACGAAAATAAGGAAGCTAATGTGAATAACCAAGTTAAATGAGAAAGTTGACGAGGTGGCACAACCGTGAAATAAATGGTTAGACTTAGGGTCTAATGACACATAAAACTAAGGTGCTTGAAGAAGTCTTCACGTTGTAGGATGAATAACCCAACGAGGTAGATCATGATGGTGTCATAAGGCACGAGGAGAGCGCACATTCGCTATTTTGGCGGCTCCAACGGACTGGAAGTGGAAGCAAAGGTGCTCTTGGTAGTCCTCTGTAGTGGTTTAGCTTCGGGTTAGGATTACAGAGGTTGAGTCTGCGCGGAATTACCAGGTGGGTGGGCCTTGACTGCACAAGTAGGGGGCGGTCAGAATGTTGTACGCGGTGGCATTAAGGGTGGTTCGGCGATTGCCTCAGGCGGGGGTGGAGGGTCAAGACCAAACGATAGCAAGATCGTCGGACGCCTGTCACCAGCAGCCAAAGGAATGCGAAAATACAAGAGCTAACCCCTAGAGATCATTAACCTTTGCTATCAAGGGACGGGTGCGGGGAGACCCCACATGGATGTTTAGATTGTTTGCTTGTTAGGGGTGGTCACTTAGCTCATGTGGTCTTTACTAGTTTAGGGAGGGGCTGAGGTGGGGCCATAGCCACCATAGAAAAACCAGACCCAAGGGATATCTGTACATTGGACATTCTTAGAGGCGGGCCCGTACAGATATAGAAAAGCTCCCGACCAAGCTCCGTGTTTTCTGGTGTAGCCCTGCCACAGAACTTGGGTGCACAAGTAGAGATTATGTGCAGTAGAAACATCGAGTACGATTAATGATACGTACGTGGGAAAGTCTATGTACAACCATGTCTGCTCTGGGTGTTGTATCTTAGACTAGAGGGCATTATTCGGTGATGGAACCAAACTCGATCGAATAGTTCGAGGACAACAGTCATTACGCTTACGTAGCACAGCGATAGTGGTTCTATGCAGATGTAGTGTTGTACGTTACTATGGCATAGGATGAGGGACTGCGCATATTATTGTGGCGATACAGTTGTGGTGATACAGAGGAGACCGTGCGAGTGGGGTATCACGGGGTATACCCCAGTTTAGGGGTAGCTACATATACACTATATTAGGCTAATCTACTAGGGGGTAGATAGGTGCGACGTGTGTGTAATCTTTGAGTGCTAATAACACGTATAACCTAATAAATAAGAAAGTGTAATTGAACGGTATATGTAGGATTATTCAAGAAGTGTAGTTTAAATTCATTCACCAGAACTTATGTTCTGACCCCCTCCTCATAACATTCGCAGGTTAGACAGAGACTTATAGCTTTGGAAATACTGATTTAGCAGTATTGTGATTAAGGTAAAGCTATGTTTTAAATATATTATATTTTACTCCTTCCGCTGTAAGGTGTTTTCCGAACTCTGTCATATCTCTTTTCTCTGTCTTTTTCTACAAGATACCAGAGCAATCAACTCGGGTTTCGGTGGATTGGATTTTTGAAAGAAAAAAAATCGGTCTGTCGGAACCTGGGTTGTTACAAAAACTGAATGTGTAATCTAAATTTCGACAACAACTAACCATAAGTCGACATCAATCAACCGTTTATATTAACTATATTCGGACTGCACAAACCGAAAACAAAATACAACACATTTTGAAGATATGAAAATTATACATGGAAAACACAAGCTGATTTTGAATTATAAAAACGGTGACAACATGCCAAATACTAGAAAGGACAATCTTGCATATGTATTTTAATATTCACAAACCATAGTACCCTTTTTCTACCATAAGTCGACATCAATCGACCATTTTTAATACGTATATTGGACAACACAAACCGAAACCAAAATTCATATGATCTTTGATGAAATGAAACTTATATATGGAAAAATGAAGCCGATTTTGAATTATAAAAACAGTAACAACATGTCAAATACTAAAAGGGATAAACTTTCATATTCCAGAAGATTTACCCACCCAAAAACGTACCCTACCAACCGTATTCTCTGCAAATTAAACAAAATTCCCCAAAGTTTAGCCCTTCTTCCCCACCAAACCCCACCACATGCAAACCCATTGCTCACTATTGGTAATACCAAGCCCTACCATACCATACAAGGGCTACTATGAACTAAAATTACCATTAATCTACTACAAACATACCTCTTTTCCGCAATTTGCTTCTTGGCAACGGATTCCTTCGTCTTCCTCGCAGTATGCTTGAATCGAACCATCTTTAATGCCAAACCCTAGCTCCAACGTACACGAGAATGAGCACTGAAGAACCCTAGTTCTCAAGAGAAACACGATTTGGAAAATATAGCGTGGGCTTTGAAATGCGTGAGTGGATTTGAAGGTTGAAGGACACGAGGGTTATTTTTGTCTCTGAAATGTTTAAGCGGTGTTGCCCCTTAACAAATTGTTAATAAACGGTGTCCCCTTAAAAAAAATTAAACCCCTTGACCTAAAAGGGAGTGTCATTAACAACCCCCTAATTTTTTTAATGTTATACATAACAGCCTAAGTTTCCATGCTCACATACGTTAGACTTGGACCTTTGAAAACATTGTCGGCTGGTCTTCAATTCAGGAAGTTAATACTATGTTGTACCAGTTGTGCTTATATTTGGTTTCTTTTTAACAAAAGTATGAGGAATTGGATGATTTAAAAGTTGTTAAACGAAAGGGAATACATTTTAGGTAACGAACGAATTCTTACTTCACTTTTTTGGCTTTAGACTAGAAAGGAAATCTTACAACAGGGAAATGATCACAAGGACAAATTTTAGGGCTTTTTTATCCATAAGGACAGCCCACTATAATTTTATTCACAAGGACAATATACTGATTCTTTATTATTTCACTTGCGATGTTTTCTTTTTCTTCCTCATTTGGACATCGCGCTTCCCTCGATCTCGCATTCTCTTCTCCAGTGCATTTTTTCTTCTCCAGCTCATTTTTTTCTTCTGATTCATACTGTAGAATCACTCTCGAGCGTATTGATATCTCGATCAGATCTGATCTCGACTTCTGATCTCTCGATCTGAGTTTCAGATTGCAAAATCACTCTCGAGCGTATTGATTTGGGATTTTGTTCATGAGATTAACGATGATTCTGTTTGAATCGACTAAAATTTATTAAAAAATATTTCGATTATGTTCAGAAGATTAACGATGATTATGTTTGAATCGAGCATTTTTAAGGTATCAGTTTCATATTTTTTAATATCATTTTTGTTTATTTAACACTGTTTTATATTCATTTGTTGTGTTTTAATGTTGTATTTATTTTGTAGTTGTATTGTTGCATTGTCTATGTATTGCAGTCGAACTTATTTCGTTATAATCAACCAAACTGTGATGTAAGTAATTTTTGTATTACTTTTTATTTAAAACATTACAGCAGTTTTTAGGTATCATTTATATATTTTTTTTGGGCATCGTTTTTACTGTATTCAGTGTTCTATGTTTTTTTTATTTACTTTTTGTTGCTTTATTAATTTTGTTGCTTTACTGTTGCACTAGCTTTGTAATTCAATTGAATTTATTTCATTTTAATCAATCAAATTGTGATTTAAACATTTTCTGTATTGCTTTTGTCATTAAAATATTAAAGCAGTTTTTAGGTATCATTTTCATATTTTTCTAGGTATCATTTTTATGGCTTTGTGTAGGAGAACTGTGGCAAGTAGGTAGATTTGTGTTGTTTGCTTTGGTAATTGAATCTTTTTTGATACACAACATTAATTCTAACTAATACCCACTGATAAAAAAAATAACACCCATCTAGTCAATTCAAATCTCACAAAAATAATATTTATTCTCAATAATACCTACTGATTTAAAAAATAATTGCAATCGATTCAATTCAATTATCACAAAATTGAGATTATTCTCAATAATACACAATAATACCCACTTGTATCATATGATACCTACAACTATACATAACTGATATAATAGGATACATTGTTTTCCTACATAATATAAGTACATACAACACTGTTCCCCATTCCAAGAATGCATTCATGCATTTACTTTTACTTGTACTCAATCCAGTCTTGAATTCAAGTAAATTCCAGCAGCATGCAGTATCTGCAAGAATTTCATACACAATCAAAACTTATACCAACATAATAATGTAAATTCAACTAGAAAATATAAAACTGATACCTTAAAAAATATAAAAATGATACCTAAAAACTGCTATGATGTAAATTCAACTAGAAAATATAAAAGTGATACCTAAAAAATATAAAAATGATACCTAAAAACTGCTATGATGTAAATTCAACTAGAAAATATAAAAGTGATACCTAAAAAAATATAAAAATGATACCTAAAAACTGCTATGATGTAAATTCAACTACAAAATATAAAACTAATACTTAAAAAAAATATAAAAATATACCTAAAAACTGCTATGATGTAAATTCAACTAGAAAATATAAAACTGATACCTAAAAAAATATAAAAGTGATACCTAAAAACTGCATGACTTTCAGAGTATTAGTACTGAAAAAATTTGATATCATTGATTTGTCATCCAACTCACCAACATAACAATCATTCCATCAATCAACATGTACATAAGCAAGAGTAGTGTTCAATATATATATCAGCATGTACATAATAGTCGCTACTGATTTGCAAAACATTTTAAACTGTTTACATATAAAACTGAAGTAAAAAACATCGTTTTCAAACACAATCTAGTTACATACAACACTATTCTAGACATTAATTCATTCATTTTCTTGTAGTTTTTTTGCTCAATCCAGTGATGAATCGAACCAAATTCCAGCACCTAGCATGATTTGATAGTATTTCGCGCACAATCATTGCTCTTGTTTTATCCATATTTTCTTCTATCACCTTTAGCGTAACTTCAGATCTGTTGTGTGATACCATAAATATGATCACAAATATTCCACAATCTGCTCTGTATGTATGAAAAATATTGATGGTTAGAAATAATAGTATAAAATTTATTCTTTATTGATGGTTAGAAATAAGTATCTGATACCACTTTTCAACTAAAATTTATACATTATTGCTGAAAAGTAACAACAGATAAGAAAGTGATACCAATACTTAGTTAAAAATGATACTACATTCATGCATAGCTAATAAAAGAGAAGAAGTAGTCTACTTAATGTCTCTTTCCCGCGGATTAACAAAATCATCATCCTGGTTAATAAAAAATACATTATAGAACTGAATGATATGATTTACAAGTATCAGATGTAAATGTTATGCATCATAAATGATCACTTCACATGCACATATCAGTTTTTTAATAGTGTAAAGTAACCGTTTTTACTTTGTACAATGAGTGAGTATCATTTTTATACCAACTTAGGTATCATTTTCTACTAAATTTAATGTTGCACTATTTTAAAACCAAAACTAATGCAAAAAAATGTTACATCGCAGTTCGGTTGATTCTAATGAAATAAGTTCAACTGTTCCCCATTCTATATTTTAAAATTGATACCTAAAAAAAATATAACTGATACCTAAAAACTGCTATGATGTAAATTCAACTAGAAAATATAAAATTGATACCTAAAAAAATATAAAATTAATACCAAAAAACTGCTATGATGTAAATTCAACTAGAAAATATAAAACTGATACCTAAAAAAATATAAAACTGATACCTAAAAACTGCTATGACATTTCAAAGAAAAACTAATACAAAAAATGTTTACATCCCACTTTGATTGATTAAAATGACATAATTTCGATTCAGTTGCAAAGCTAATGCAACAATACATGTAGAAAACTAATATTGCACCAAAATTATAAACACAAAAACATAACACTGTTAAAACACGAAAACTGATAAATAAAATAATAGCAAACTGATACCTAAAAACTGCTGCTAAATTGTCCATAAAAAAAGTATTTCCCGACAATTTTTTTCTTATTCATCTCTCTCGTTTGATTTTCTACGACGAATTCACAAAATCAAAAATGATGAAATCGGTGAGGAGATCGAGAAATTTGCACGAGTCCGATTGTTGAGGAAGAAATCGCGTTGAAAATCAGTGAGGAGATCGAGAAATTTGATGGAAGAGGCAGAAGTTGTTTGTAGGAGGCGATTAGGGTTTGATGGAAGAGGCAGCCAGTGATGTGGTGGAAGTTGATCATTGGAGTTGACTAGGGTTTGATGGAAGAGGCGGTCAGCGACTAGTTTTTTCAGTGAAAAGATGGAAATAATAAAAAGAACGTAATAAAAGAGGGAATATGTTGGGCTGGCCTATTTACTGTCCTTATGGATAAATTATTAGTGGCTTGTCCTTTTGGATAAAAAATTTAATTAATTTGTCCTTATAAATTTTTTCTCCCAGTAATAAGTACACTGCATAGGTTCTTTTTATTTTTTTATTTTTTATTATTAAAGTAAATGGTTTACGCGCGCATGTGTGTGATGATGAGGAGGGAATTGGAGGCAATGTGGAGGGAAAAGAGGTAGTTTTAGAGGGGAAAATGGACTGTTTTAGAGGGAAAATGGCCTTGTTTTAGTAGCTAGAAATGGTAATGTCAACACTGATTATCCTGCCCTATAAATTATTTAAATTATCATTTTAGTTCGATGTCTTTTAAGAATCTAGCTGAATATATAGTTTTTTTTATTCTACGTAGCTTAATATATAGTTAATTTATAATTTTTTTAATATAAATTAACTGAATCTAGCCCAATTATCATTTTAGTTCGATGTCCACACTATAAATTAACTATATATTGGTTTAATTAGGTGGTGTATCATTATTTTCCCCTTATGTTTTTGTTTGTTATTGCCTGTTAACAGAATTCCTCTAGGCAGATTTAAATTGGCAGTCAATCGAGGTATGCTATCAGCTCTTTTTTAGCAGCTTTAAGTTTAAATGGTTTCAGTAATCCCCAGCTAATAAGTAGAGGAGCTTTTAGAGTTTATGAAACCTACTGGAGATTTTAATCTTAAAAATTGCCAATAAATGTAGTTAGGTTGAAACAATATTTTTCAATTTTCTTTCCATGAACAAAATGAAACTCATCATATAATCTCAAATTTTATGAAATAGATAGTAGTCTTATTTTCTATTAAACCAGGAGGAACTATTAAACCTGGAAATGTAAGTATAATTGGATTTTTTTTTGTTAGAGCATGCCAAGTGCTTGCCCACAAAGATTTGTGTTTACACTCCCTTGCTTCGTTCCTTTATTTATTCATGCTAAATTTCTTAGGATAATTAGATGAATGTAACCTATGATTATCGAATGTTTATTACAAAAAAAAAACACAAATTAGTGTTAGATTGTGTTACATGATATTGAACAAGAATTTTTGAGTAACTGGTGCTATTCATTTAACCATATAACTCCCTTATTGTACCTATCTTCAATGTCAATAATTGAAAAATCCAAGCTTAAAGAAACTTATTCCTCAAATTTTTGTAAATTTTAGTGTCATTTGATTTGTTTTTTGTACCGTTGATATCATTTTCAGTTAGATGGTGGTTGTGATTCTATTTATTCTTAATTGAAATCAATAAAACGCTGCCATATCAACAATCAAAATCATCTACCCAATGTCCAAAGCCCTTACTAGATTATTGTGACCAAACTATTACTTATATTTTGTTATCTGGTGATGTGAATGAACGCCAGCACTGACTTTCTTAATCAAAAAAACTATGGTGGATATGACATATATTTTACATCATTTCGTTATTAGTGTGTTTACTAACTTCAAAAAAGCTGCTAACAAAGAAAGTGGTTAAAAAAGGGTGTCAAAATGCAACATCATCCTTACTGTACTTTGTATATATAAATAAATGCAATTATGATAGTAAATGGGTAAAAAATAATGTACGAAAAGCAGTGGAAAAATGGATTGGGACAAGTTTGGATTTAGTATAGTCGAAACTGATCATATGTACATGATGAATTTTTTCAACATAATGCAGTGATAGGAAAGTGTGAAATTTTAGTGTGTGTTCTCACAAAGTATTGACTCTACAAAAATTTTCTCTTATATCATATAGTCTGCAATTGTTAGTTACTATTTAGATGGGCATTTTCAAATGTCAAAGTTTTAACTTGACATTATGGTCAAATGTATATGCCTTACGACAACTGGACGGACCTTTATTTTTTATGTTGTTATATGTATACCATTCAATTTCCAAAAATATGCAGTTCGTGTTGATATCAGTGTTGATACAACAAAAATATATAGTAAATCACATTATATTTTTATCCATACAACCATAGGAAATATCCACTCATGTTTTTGTCCTATCTACATGTCGACCATCAAATTGTGTCGTAATTCAGTCGTACCTACCAGTATATAATAGCGGTCTTAATGCTTAATGCATTTGCTAATAACTGTTATTCCAATCATGAGTTATACCATCTTACATATACTAAACCTTCACAAACTTTTATATCTAAGCAGCCATTTCATACATTTTTGTTATGGAAAACATTGGTGGCGTACAACTTTGATTATCCATGTTCGACTTTTCAGTTCGGTTTCTTTAATAATGATTTTTTTCTGCGATTGCTTCTACCGGATTTTATTAGTCAAATTGAATACCATTTGTTCCATGTATCCCAAAAACAAACCATTCTCATTCGGTTATATTACAATTTGCCATTTTCATTGATGAATTAGTACCAGTTCTCTATTTCATCTTTTTTTATCTACAAATATTGAAATCTCTTTTTGTTTTCAGTTTCACTGTTGTCATGTGCAATTACTGTTATAATCGACACAATATGAAATATGCTTGAATACATATGATGACATCATTCTACCAAATGGTGGATCTGATTATTATAACCATTTATTACCAGATAAGATTGATGGTTTTCACATATAATTGTTGAACTAATATATTTGTTTTATAGCTTTTTGACTAAAGACAAGTTCCAATGTTTCTATCTTTCTTTTTACATTATTTATTTCGGTTTTACTAGGTGGTAGAGATAATTTCAGTTTGAAGAAAAGTGATTCTACTCAACAGGAATGACCCTCTTTTGTTTCATGTATCAAACATATGTTATGATTTCAGATTAATTAGAATTAGAAGAGAATATGAACCGCCAGTTGTAGGAAAAAAAAACCAAGCAAATGAATCTAAATTGATGTCATACTTGATAAAAATCTCTTTAAGAAGATTTTTCTCACTAAACATAATGGTCATTAGGAACATTTACATATAGATATCATTTGCCGTTTTATGTCTTCATGCCAGATTTTTTTGTATTTAGGATTTCTCATACCATAAATGCTTGTACTAACAAAATGAAACTTCTTTTTATAATTCATTTATTTGTTACTAAAACAAAATTTAATATTATATGAGTCGAGTACGGTTTTTTCTTTAGCTCTTTCTATATCAGCAATGCTGGGGAGCATGAGCAAACAATATCATTTCGATTCGGCACTTTTCTCAATTTCATGTTATTTTCGTGGTTTTGTTATAATGCGTATATAATATGGAAGATAGAAATACAATTGAGATCCTTTTTGTCGATATTAGACATAATGGATTTGTGACATATTCAAGTGTTTTTTTGTTGGGCTTAATTTTGGTTTAATTTACTAATAATGCATATTTACAGTGCTTGGAAAACATGGTAAGCCTGTGTTCATGCTGTCCTTAAAAGATGTTAAGTTGTTTAGCAGCAAATATCAATTGATACCCTTCAAATTTTTATAGTGTTTTTTTTTCATTCAGAACATGGTTTATCTTAATTCGAAATTAAAAGTTGCCTAACAATTATAGACATTTAATAGGTCAAATCTATATTGCATAATTTTTTATATTACTATGAATTTGAAGATTTAACATGGTTTTTGTCTTAGTAATTAAAATCTGAGAATTTTTTTATACAGCATGTGGTGTTGTCCTTGGCTGAGCATTCATGGAAACACAAGGGAAGAGACTTTGCACTTTCTAGGGACTGGCCAAGATTTTAAGTAGCAGCAACTTCAACATGTGCATTAAGACTACCAAAAATTGATATCTTAGCAGTAAGAAGCATGAAATTTCACATGAAGAATTTGAGGATTAATAACTTGCTAGGGAGCATGTGAAGCCCCTGTAATTGCTGGAGAATGCATAACAGAATCTGTGTGTGTGTTTTGTGTTTGTATATATGTTTGACTCTTTTGTTTACTTTTCTCTGTTTTCATACCCATGTCTATTTTTCTTCATATAAGCTATTATTATGCTTCTTATTATTTTAGTTTTGTTGTAAATGTTGTACCATGATATGCTACAAAACTGGAAATTATAAAGAGATATTATTGTTTCTTCTATCTTTACGAATGAGCATGTGTATGTCGATCATCTGCTAATTTTGGGTTCTTTTGTAATCAGAATAGTAGACCTGTAAGCAGTTTATTCCGGAGGAAAATTTAAGCTTTCATATGGTATGTTATGAAATCGAGGAAACACCTTTTTAATTTTATCCCATCAACTTAATTGTAACACTAACGAAAAGATGCATGAAAAATCTTTTTACAATTAATTTAAATCATTGTTGAAAATAAATATTTGAAAAAAAATATTATAACTTCACAATAATAATTTTTATTATTAATGTATTATTATGTAATCATTCAGTTACAATTATTTATATGTATATTTCTAAAAATATGAATGTGAAATTATATTTTTTTAAGCCGTGCAATGCACGAGACTAACCTAGTGAGTAACTAAAGGAATGGTTCATCTTTTCTCTTTTTCAACTATCACTTTTGATTTCACTAAAATCGTTTTTGTTTTATTCCAACTCCTATGCTAAAAGTCGATTTTGAAAATGCACAATCTGAAAAAAAGAAAAAGAAAAAAGTTTGAAGAGGTGAGTGTCATCAGAGGATAGTATTTATGATGAATTTTCTATATTTTCCCTCGCTATGGCCTACAAAAATTATTTAGGATTCTGTTTAACACAATAAACTATTAGTGCATCTCCAACAGACTTATGGATCGTAATATTACGACCCGTAAGATTCAGGGGGAGTGGGGAGAAATTCCCCAACGGTAGCACGCCAATAAAAATCGGTGCGCTCCTATTTTATCAAAGCGCGCTGATGAAATCAGCGCTATGTCCCAATACATTTTACACTTTGTTGGAGATTCTCTTTCAACATGGATAATATTTGAAGAATTGGTCTTAATGTATGACTGTTAAGCAATCTAATTTAAAGAAAATAATTTTTGTTTCAGTTGAAAATTAATGCTCATATGGAAAAATAAAATCTGACACTATTTTTGGGTTGTTTGGTTATGTTTAACTATAGTTGTAATGTGAGTATTATTATCTTCTATGAAAGTAGATAATACCATCTCGGTTAATATGTATAAACCATCAGAATTATAGTTTTTCTCTGGAGCATAAGGACGTATATCAGAGAAAATTCTGTGCAAATACTAGTACGAACCTGAGGCAACCATGTGAAAATAAAAGTTAAATATAAGATATATATTACTATGGTTAATGTATTTAATAATACCTTTATGACTAAATAAGAATATCGGCTGGTTAGTAGATAATAATCATTTGTAACAAGGTGTTACTAGTGTTTAACTTATTTCTATGTACATAAGTTTTCTAAGGTCTTTTACATTTTAGTTCATAAGCTATAAATTTTAAAAATATTAACAATTAAACATTAACTAATGTTTGTGATAATATTTTAAAGAATATCACCATGATCATGCAAAAAAAAAAAGGAAAAAAGAAAAAAAAATTGGTTACTTCATATCAAAATGAAGATATAATTGCTATAACAAAATATTTATTTACTAAGTTCATTTATTATGCACTGATCTTATATTTGATGTTTTACAGGGTATGCTTGCAATTGTCAAATTAGGGAAGGTGAGGGATTGGCAATGTATGAACAATATGACCAGATCGTAAGACTACTTTGTCTTTAATGGTTCACTAATAATTCACAGTTTATCAGTTTTATTTCCGTTCATTTATCATATATTTGATCTGGTTTTGTACTTTAAAATATATGCTCAAAATTGGATCTAAATTCAGATTTACATGAAATTAACGGTAAATTTGTTCTATCTTTGCTAATTTATTTTTGTTTTTTACAACAGCAGATTTTGCGTGCTGATAATTTTTTTAAGTAAAATTTTCTGGTTTAGACCGATTTTGAACTTAAAACAAAAATAGGGCACATCCAAAAATAATTACGAAAATAGACCACTTTTTTTTTCCAAAAGCGCCATCGAGGATAGCGCAAGCTTATTTTTGCCATTTTTAACAAATGCGTTATCTTAGATAACGCTCCATTGATAGCACATTGGCCCTGTTGAAGCAATGAGCATTTTTTTAGTGTTATCTTGGATAACGCTCTAGAGCGTTATCTGAGATAACGCTCTGTTAGTTACTCACTGCCTCACAAAGAGGCAGTGAGCAAATTTAGTCCGCCACACGCAATACCCACAATAAAATAGCATGTCAAATTACAAAACGACTATGCTATCCACGTACACAATTTGACATACATGACAAATACATATCCATCAACGAAATATAATCATATCCAAATACATACCCAACAAAACAATACGTTATTCGAATTACATAACGACCAACAAAACATTAACAAACATTTGAACCACGCACCCACCAACAAAACATTAACAAATATCTAACCAACCCAATTCATCGTACAGAATCATTATAAAGATAAAATGATAGCAAATTGTTCGGTACTTCAAAATCCAAGGCGTTTTCTTATTTCGCTGTGGCTTAAGTCTAAACTCCTTTGGTGTTGACACTTCTTCTTCCTGGATGCCCTCCTCTACTTCTCTGGTGGTGGTTGCGAAGGACCGACCGGCACGGAGTGCTGTGAAGACGACTCACCTGACGCATCTGTCTTGCCTCTCCTGTGGATTACTGTCTTCTTGCCTTGTCGAGGACCCCTTTGTTTCTGACGACCTTCCATTTGAGCACTTGACGCCGAAGGAGGTGTAGGAGGTTGCAGTCTATCCATTTTGTTCTTGGACAAGTAAGAGCGTAGAATTTGTTTAATTGACAAGTACTTCTTCTTGCTTTTCTCCGAAATTTCTTGCTCCAACTCATCCACTAACTTAGTGCGCGGTAAACACCATCCGCCTATCCACAAATACCATATGTCATAACATTTGAAAGTCATATATAACTTTACAATCTGGAACACTATTCTACATGATAGTGATATTGTCATGAAAAAAGCTAACAGACTTAGAATAGATAACTTGCACAATCAAGCATTTCATAATAGTAATGTAGATGGAGATAAGCAAGTTGAAGATATTTTACTCAATGGCAAGCATCATCCCATCAAAAAGTGCTCAGATTTTCTCACTGGTGAAAGCTATCTCTGTCACGCTAATAGCCAACAGCACTGCAAAGGGAGTACACATGCCTTTAGTAATTTAAATTTTCCTATTTCTAATAATTGGAATAATAATGCTTTTCATATACCTATTGTAGGGAATAGAGATAATCTTCCTACCGGCATTTTCAGTTAGTCCAACTGGTGTTTTGGCTACATCTGACGTCCTACCTGGGGTTTCCACTAACTATAAATGCAAATCACAGTTTGTGAGGGAAGTAGACATTATTCTGGTTCTTTAGTGCATGATTCTCTACACAAATCAAATAGTAATGCTTTGGTTATACCTGTTTCAGAGAGTGGACACTCCAGCAGTGATCCAGACCGTAGCAAACCCATGGACAAGAGAAAATCAGAAGAAAAGTTAAGTCTTTTGCATAGAATAGGAAATAATCACTATAAGAGCAAGCTGAATAACCAGATCAATCACTTAACTGTCTGGTCTGAAGGCGAGAGCAGCAGCGCTAGTCCTCTGGAGGGTAACAATAGCTCACTTAGTCTGAAGAGAAGCTTTGAGAGCATGAAGAGTTCAGATCTGAAAATAAGAACCCAACTGACTTCATCGAATTACAGAATCTTCGCAAGGAAGACCAGATCTTTCATCTGAAAGAATACGAAGTAAATCGCAAGCCCGAATCCAGTGAGAAGAGGAGAAATCAACAAAGATACTGTTTGGAATCCGCCTTAAAGACGGAGAAGTTGTTTCTCCTATTGAGCTCCCCATTTTTGAGTGTTGTTTGGAGCTCGATAGAATTTGTTCTGTTTGAGTGGCGGCTAGGGTTTGTTAACCCTACCTTTTGTTTTGTGGGTGTCGGGCTGTACTCGTTATTTGGGCTTTGGGCCTCTTTTTTCTGTTTCAAAAAAAAGTATTATTTGTAACAAATATAAACAAATTATTTTGTAACAATAGTTATCATTGGAAAAAGGTTTCCAAATGATTCATCATATTGGTAACCCTTATATATGTTACTGATAAAAAATTATGATTTCATAGAATTTAATGCACGAATAAAGCTAAAATTCTTAAAAATGGATATAATAAAACATTGATTTCCACATGATTCATTGTAGATTCAACATAAAATTCAAACTGCCTTCATATCTCAATTACAGCCATGCACGTTTATTAGACAGTATCTTACAAACTTCAAAGTATATAACTTCGAAATACACCAGTAACATGTCCAACATACAAAAGCCAAACTTTACAATTTCAGTTATGACCAAGCCAGCAAGGCGTGCAATAGATGAACTATATCTAGTCCACCTTTAACATGGAATAGGACAAATGGGAAGTAAGAAAATTAACCATCAAAACAAACAGTTAAAATAAGTTTATTTTTTTCCAGCTCTTCCACTTTGTTAGTTCTTGTATTATAACCTCAAATATTTTTGAAGATGCAGTTTAAAGCTTTTGTGCTATTACATGTAATGAGGATAAATCTAACATAATTGTTGTGCTGTTGTGACTGCACCAGATCCATTTGAGAATGCATCATCCACTATTGATATCATCCCCATATATTAATGAAGGTTATGCTAGCAAAAAAATTAAGGTGTTTAAAGCAATGATAGGACAAATGTTCAGTTGATTAATGTTAAAAATAACTGTCTCTAAAATTGACTGTCAAAAAAAACCTACATAAATTATTCTCGTCGGCTACCTTTAAAACGAACCAAACATTTTTAGTAACTGAGACCTAATCTCTCAATTATTTGAGTAGAAATTTTATTAAATCTGGACAAACGTACCTATCCCTAATATCAGTGTTTAGTAATAATGAAAGATCAGTGGACTATAATATAGTAACATCAGTGAAAGCTCTCTGAACATAGGTATCAATCAAGTAAAAAAACAAAATAATACTCTTGAAACAGCACCAGTGGGAGTAATAAAATACAATAAGCAATAAGCTTTTAGGTTAAAAAAACACTCAAATTTTTTAGTTATATAAATACCAATGGGTTTCTTGAGGAGCTATGCAAATTTGAACAGATCAATGTCAAAAGAGGTTAGTTTAGCCTTTATTTAATGGTACGTGTTGAAGTATGTGACACTATGTGTTAGATTATGGAAGATATTTTCAGATCTGAAGGATATTTCAGGATATTTTGAATATTTAGGATCTAGAGGATATTTTCAGATCTGGATGATATTTTGAATCTGGAGGATATATCAGATATTTCGGATCTAAAGGAAATTTTGGGAATTTCCATATACTTCCCTATTCCTATATAAGCTACATCGGATCTAAAAAGAGGAGACAACAAAAAAATCAAGAGATTAGATCAAGGTTTATTCTAATTAAGGTTTAGGCAATCTTAATCTTCTTCAATTCCTTTCTCCACAAAATCAATTTTTTCTAGATCATTGTAATCAATCTCTTGTACTCTTCTATTGATATTAATAAAGGTTTCTCTCTCAAAATGGGCGTATACTGACAAGACGTCGGTGGAACCACTATAAATCCCTGTGTGATTTAGTTTCTCGTTATTGCTATATTATTTCCATTGTTTGGTGATTGTGATTGGCTTGGATAAGATTGAGATTGTTCGATTGGTTGTTTTTGCACTATTACCATGATCTTGTTTTCCGCGGTGTTGGGGATTTTTTTATTTAAGCGGTCTTGAATCAAAATTTCTCCACAACAATTAGTATCAGAGCATTGGTGTTGGTAGATAGTTGTAGAAATGCCAGAATCAGGTTCAAATAATGCATCAATAGTTGGTCCAAGTGGTGTAGCTCCTTATGTACGCGGGTCGTATGCAGCTGCTGGTTCACAATTGGTTATCGACAAGTGGAATGGCGATAATGATTTCAAAAATGGCAATGGAAGATGAAAGCGGCTCTTAGGCGGAATCAGGTACATCGGGTGGTGTTTGATACATATTTATTGCCAGAGGACATCTCAGATGTGGAGAGAGAAGAAATGGAAGAGTGGGTATTCACTACACTTAAACTTGCCATGGGGGACGACTGCTAAAGGTATTTGGAACAAGTTGGAGGAGTTGTATATGAAGAAGTCACTCACAAATCGACTGATCTTGTTGCGGACTTTCTTTACCTACAATATGAAGGAAGGAACTTCGCTAAAGGCGCACTTAAATGTGTTTGATGATTTGCTAATGAAGATGAAGGCGGTAGATTAGAAGACTGACGAGGAGCAGAAGGCGATGATATTGTTATGTTCATTGCCTGAGCGCTATACTAGGTTCTCAAACAGTTTGATCTATGGTTGGGATACATTGACTCTAAATGATGTCAAGACAGGTCTTCTTAGTAAGGAATTGCGAGATCAGATGAAGGAGCGGAGTAATGGTAGTAGTGGTGCTGATAATGATCAAGGTTTATTTGCGGAGAAAGAAAAGTCAGAGAAGAAGGGAAACCGGGAGCGTTCTAAGTCTAAGAAGCCCGGTGGAAGAGGAAAATCAAAAGAAAGAAATGGCAAGTGCTTTATATGTAAGAAACCTGGTCACTTGAAGAATGATTGTCCAAACAAGGGGAAGAAGGATGTAGCATCTTCATCAATTGCGATGGAGAGAGATGTTGGTGAGGGAGACATAGATGTTCTGTCGGCAGTAGCATCAGATGTTTCGGGCAGCGATTGGGTGCTTGATTAGGGGGCTTCATATCACATGACGCCTAATAGGAATTGTTTCTTCTTATGTTGAATGGAAAGGAAAATCAAATGTTATGGGAAATGGTGCAGTTTGCAAGTCAAAGGGTATTGGATCCGTGCAAATTCGGATGTTTGATGGAGTGGTTCGTACTCTCACTAATGTGCGTTATGTTCCGGGACTACGGAAGTCACTTATCTATTTGGGACAGTTGGATTCTTTAGGTTGTAAGATCACCATTGAGAGTGATAGCTTGAGGGTTTCGAAGGGTTCGCTTGTGGTTATGAAGGGTGCTAAAACTCATGGTATCTATTTGCTTCAAGGAGTGACCGTGGAAGGCGAAACTTGTGTCAGTGTTGACAGTTCTCGTGGCTTAGATGCTACACGGTTGTGGCATTTGAGATTGGGTCATGTCTGGGAGAAGAGTTTAGATGTTCTTCGTTGAAGGGAGATGACTGATGGTGAGAGTTTCAGCAAGTTGGAGTTTTGCGAGGAATGTGTCATGGGGAAGCAAACTAGAGTATCATTTGGTGAAGGAAAACATGATCAATAGGGATTCTTGAGTATGTGCACACGGATGTTTGGGGACCAACGCCTGTAGCTTCTTTGGGAGGAGAAAGATATTATACTTCTTTCATTGATGATTTTTCTCGGGAGGTTTCAGTGTATGTAATGAAGGCCAAGTCAGAGGCATTTGCAAGATTCAAAGAATGAAAGGCCCTTGTTGAGAATGAGAGTGGAAAAACTTTGAAGGTTCTTAGGTCCAATAATGGCGGCGAATGTGTTTCCGAAGAATTTCTGAATTTTTGCAAGCATCATGGTATTCGAAGGCATTTTACTACACCGAGAGATCCGCAATCTAATGGAGTGGCGGAGAGAATGAACCAAACTCTAATAGAGAAAGCTCGATCTTGAGATTGACATCAGGTTTGTCTAAGGGATTTTGGGCCGAAGCTTTGTCAACCGCGGTGCATATTATTTATCGAATTCCATGCTCGGCTATTGATAACAAAATTCCTGAGGAAGTGTGGAAGGGGAAGAGCATTGACTTGAGTTATCTTCGTGTATTTGGCAGTCCTGTTTATGTGCATGATCCGGGGAATGATAAGCTCTCATCAAAGGGATTTTTCTCGGTTATATGGATGGCGTCAAAGGTTATCGGATTTGGAATCTAGAAATGAATAAGGCTATGGTTTCTCGTCATGTTACTTTTGATGAGTCGGCTATGTTCAAGGAGAACGAAGGCTCATCGGATGTTCCAATTTGGTTCATTGTGAATCAAAGGAGAAGGAAGCTATTCCCACTTTAGGCCTAGAGAGAGTAGATTTGTTGGAGGTGCTTGTGAAGTGAATGCGGTTGATGTTACATCACATAGTCAAAAGGATTCCTCTAGTAGTGTTGGTGATGTGCACGAGCCTAGAGAAGATTCAGTTCAAGGTGGAGCTGAAGGAAGACCGGGTGATGGCATTGCTACTCGGGTTGGTTGTCGTGCTATAAAGCCACCCGAAAGATATGGTGATTGGAACTATCTTAGCTTTTGTGAGAATTTGAACTATGCTCTTCATGTAGTCCAAGATGAGCCGATGGACCTTGATGACGTCATGGATTCGAGTGATAGCTCGAAGTGGATTTGCGCCATGGAGGAAGAGATGCAATCATTGATGAAGAACCAGACTTGGGAGTTGGTTCCACTTCCTCAAGGAAACTGTGCTATTGGGTGCAAATGGATATATAAGGTGAAGGACGACGGAAGATACAAAGCTAGGCTAGTGGCTAAGGGGTTTGCAAAGAGGAAAGGAAAGGAGTATGATGAGATCTTCGCACAGGTTGTGAGGCATACTTCTATCCGGATATTACTTGCATTAGTAGCTATTTATGACTTAGAGTTGGAGCAACTAGATGTGAAAACCGCCTTCTTGCATAGAGACTTGGATGAAGACATCTACATGGAGCAACCGGAAGGGTTTGTTGTAGAAGGTAAGTCAGAACTAGTTTGCAAGTTGAAGAAATCACTATATGGTTTGAAGAAATAACCTAGGCAATGGTACAAGAGATTTGATCATTTCATGCTTGAAAGTGGCTTCCATCGAAGCATCAAGGATGCTTGCATTTATTTCAAGAGGTTAGCAAATGATTGTTGGGTGTATTTATTTTTGTATGTGGACGATATGCTCATTGCTTCTAAGGACAAGGCAGAAATCAACAAGTTGAAAGAGAAATTAAAGGAGGAGTTCGAAATGAAAGACCTTGGATAAGCAAAGAAGATTTTGGGCATGGAAATTAAAAGAGATCGAAAGAATTTTGAGTTGAAATTAACTCAAAAGGAGTACATTAAGAAAGTGCTTTGCCGGTTTAGCAAGGAGGATGCAGAGGCGTTAAATACACCTTTACCTTTGCATATAAAGCTTTCGAGTAAGGGATCACCTCTCGAGGGGAAAGACAAGGCTTATATGGCAAAGGTGCCATATGCTAGTGCGGTTGGAAGTTTGATGTATGCCATGGTCTGTACAAGACCTGATATTGCAAATGCCATCGGGGTGGTTAGTCGGTATATGGCTAATCCGGGAAATCGCATTGGGAAGCCGTGAAGGCTAAATTGAGATACATGAAAGGCACAACATCTCATGGTCTTGTTTTCGGTGGTAATGATGGATTGAGTTGCAAGTTAGTTGGTTATTGTGACTCGGACTACGCCGGTGATAGGGATCGGAGGAAATCAACTTTCGGGTATGTCTTCGCACTTGGTGGTACGACCATTAGTTGGAGATTGAGATTGCAAACTGTAGTTGCTTTATCCACTACGGAGGCGGAGTTGATAGCCATTGTGGAAGCGGCAAAGGAGACACTCTATTTGAAGCGAATATTGTGTGACTTGGGTTTCGAACATAAGAGTATCGATGTTTGATGTGATAGCCAAAGTGTTATACATTTGGCAAAGAAATTGGCATTTAGCTCACAAACAAAGCATATTGAAGTGAGAGAGTCATTTCTAGTAGCCATGGACGAAGACAAGCAAGTATGCCTTCGGAAAGTGCACACAAAGGATAACGCGGCGGACATGTTCACTAAGGCATTGCCGATTGGAAAATTTGAGCATTGCTCGAACTTAATTCGCTTGGAGAGATGTTAGGTGCCACATAGTGGCATAGTTGAGAGAGAAACTTGGATGTACAAGAGTATCGGTGTGAGGTTGGTGTTCTATCTTCATGGTAAGTACTCGTTTTCATTCCCGAGTGCATTGTCTTTTGGTGATACTGTTTTAGGAGTTGGATGTTTCAAGACTTCATTGACGAGTGGGAGCTACGCCTGAACTTGTTAGTGAAGTTCAATAGGAGGTGGCTATGCCGGAGTTCATTAGGGAAACATTCAAGCTTTCTTGATTGAAGATAGAAGGAAATGCTTGGGTGCATTGAAGTTTGTGATGTAGATGGATATAGTATCGAGGTGGAGTGCTGAAGTATGCGATACTATGTGTTAGATTGTGGAAGATATTTTCATATCTGAAGGATATTTCAGGATATTTTGAATATTTAGGATCTGGAGGATATTTTCAGATCTAGAGGATATTTTGGATCTGGAGGATATATCGGATATTTCGGATCTAAAGGAAATTTTGGGAATTTCCATATACTTCCCTATGCCTATATAAGCTACATCGGATCCAAAAGGAGGAGACAACAACAAAATCAAGAGATTAGATCAAGGTTTATTCTAATTAGGGTTTAGGCAGTCCTAATCTTCTTCAATTCCTTTCTCCACAAAATCAAATTTTTCTAGTAAATTTGATCATTGTAATCAATCTCTTGTACTCTTCTATTGATATTAATAAAGGTTTCTCCCTCAAAGTGGATGTACACTGACAAGACGTAGGTGGAACCACTATAAATCCCTATGTGATTTAGTTTCTCATTATTGCTATATTATTTCCATTGTTTGGTCATTGTGATTGGCTTGGATAAAACTGAGATTGTTCGATTGGTTGTTTTTGCACTATTACCACGATCTCATTTTCTGCGGTGTTGGGGATTTTTGATATAAGCGGTCTTCAATCAAAATTTCTCCACAACATTACGATGTATGCTTTCTTATTAGGAGTAAATCATCATTCGTGACTCATTATTATAGTATAAGAAAAAAGTGGGTCATGTCTTTTAACTGATCAGAACAATAGAGTTTGGAGAAGATGAAGTTGACGAAATTAAACCACAGTTGTGACATAAACAGCAAGATCTGAACCAAAATCAGGTAAAACTAATGAAAAACCTTTGTAAAGTAGGCAGTGCTGCAACTAACTGCGATCGAAATATACAGGCTATCCAGTATTGGAGACAGCTAGAGGGAGAATGTGGTTGAAATTAAAGAGATTGAGTAAAAAGGAAGGTGATTTTCCCTAACATTGTTCTTGCCAAAAAAGTTCACTACTAATTGGTTCTATATATGTTCATCGATTAGTTCATCATTATGGATTATGTGCCCTATGATTTCATCTAAGTACTGTGTGAATGATTTTCAATTCACTACTAATTTTCAAAGTATTCCTCCTTTAGGACTGATAAATTTTAATGATTATCATTGTCGCCCACATAAGTCCTTTCCCATGTAAATGCTTTGGGATGGCATATACTTTTGGCTTTTTGTTTACATAATGACGTCATATGTTGATGATTGATTTCGTGCAATGAAATTTAGCTAAAGTCAACCATTATCAGGTCACTGCAATAAAAACAACATAACCAACTTAATATTTGACCTTCATCAAAAAATCTATCATTGATACATTCGTATTGACCAATCAGGCACCATATCCAATCTGTTTCACCCTCCAACAACCACCCAAAATATACTTGCACTCTTTGTATACTGCTTCGCTATACTCCTGAATTTTTGTCAAGTTAGCTTTTGCCTCTACTCTGTTAATTAATTAATTGATTCAGCAGTTTTCATCAATTTTACTGCTTACCAAGAATTCATTTCATAGTCATTGCTTTCATTCTTTCTGTAGTTTTGTTGTATCACTTTTTCCTATGGTTTGCAGGACTATATGAAAAATAATCAATACACACACAGTTCTATTTAGTTTCGACATATCAATTTATGAGTAATGATACTATAATTTTTTTTTGTTGAGAAAATACGTCATATTGTTAAACCTACTGGTTTAATCTAAATAGAACTACTGATTACAATGACAAAATATAGAAAAGCTGATTGTTTTTCTCCAGATAGCTGTTGAATTTTAAAAAAGAAAAATTGTGCAAATTAAATTGTTGTTTTACTATTTTTTTGGTTAGATGTTTTCATCTATTCTTCATCTTCATATTTTAGGAATACAATTTACGAAAAAATTACTACAATGTTCGTAACCTTTATGCATTATTATTTACTTTGAAGAAAAGATTGAAAAGGAAGAAAAATACTGAATTTGTTTTAAAAGAAGAAGATTAATTTGTCCTTCAGTCAAGTTTTACAATAAACATTGCCAATTTATACCAATAAAAACATATGAACTTTTGGTTGGCCTCAATTCAACAACATGCACAGTTATTTGGAATATCACGCTAATAACTTATAGAGAATCACACAGATGCACGCACACATGCACATTTTGGTTATGAAGCATGTTCATATATGCACATTTCCTTTTGATACCAAAAAAAGAGAATATTAGAGGCATTTTAAAATGACACGGTTATTAATAATGGAGGGAAATAATTAAATAAGTTTGCCCCTAAAAAATGATGGGAAAAATAAGAATGGACCCTAAAAATGAAACCGCTAATAATATATGGAGGCAGATTTGTCAATAGAAACGCCTGTATTAGTTGGCATGCCGTGTAAGACAATATGGTTTTTCCTGAAGCTACAGGAACATTAATAAATGCCTCTATTGATGCATGCGTTGCAAACAAGCTAGCTCTAAAACAGCCTGTTTCCATTGATGATGCAATCGTTTTGGCAATAAAAAAATCTGTACATTAAAACATCAAATATTTAAATGGATCAAGTCTGGACACATAATTCTCACTCAAGTAATATAATAATTAATAATCAAGTACTACAAATAATGAAATATTTCATTGTTACAAGAATATTCAACTGTTAGTAACATCCTCATTTGTATGGTACATGAAATAACCTCATCATTTTGGCACATAAAAACAGTTTCTAAAGAGTAATGAATAAAGCTTGATATGATTGGTTTCATGATGGATCATTGGATTGAATGCAGCAACAAAAAGGCAAGTTTCAATGTCATGTAAGATAGGTGTGGATAATCTTGGTTGCTCAATACATGTGATCTGCAAACAAAAGAACATGATTTCAATTTCATGTGGAAGATACTTGCTATAAACCAAGTAAACATTATTTTGACAAACCAATTTCACAAATACAATAGGTCTTTTTTCACAGAAAGAAGAAGTGTTTTCTTGTACACTCAAATGCATATTAGGAATAACGCTAATGAATGCTACAAGATCTAAGGTGTTTAGTTTAACCAGAAAGAATTTTTTTTAAAACTTATATAGGTGATGATTTTAGAGTACCGTAAGCATCATTAGTAATTTGCATGACATTTAATTTTTTACTTTTTTAAGCAAATTGTGCATGTGTAGCTCACTACCGGTTTTAAGGGTATTAGGGGCATCAAACTTGGGGCTTTTATAAAATGTGGCCTCCAATGATACCTCATTAGAGGCATAATTACTGTTAGTCTTTACTAATTAATTATTGGGACAATTGTAGACGCAGCTGTACTCATTAGAGGCATAATTAATATTAGTTTTTACTAATAAATTATTGGGGCAATTGTAAACGCAACTGTAAATTGTAATCAGTCAAAGGCAAAATTCAATTTAGCCGCTCGTGGACCCTGCAAGGGCAAAAACAAACGTGTGTATTGTTTACATATGTTTGGGCCCATCTGCGGTAGGGTTTCAGATACCCACAAAACTCCCCCAAATTTTTTCATCGTCTCCTATTTCATCTTCTGTATAATTTAATTTCTCGCTCAAAAAAGTCATCAATCACTCCTGATTAAACAGAACTCCTCCTGCGACTCATGGGATTCTCCAATTTAATTGAACATCAAAGGTAAGCATCTATACGATTTCCCGATTTGAATAATATCTAAACCCTATCATTCGTAATTTCTGAAAAATCAATTTCTATCCAACAACTTAGATGCCTTTAATTTTATTTTAAATGTTCTGCTTAGTTTGTTGTCTATGATGTTTTATTTCATATACCTTTTATGCTTCTTCCTTGTTTGAATTGAAGAAGAAAACATTTTGGATTAAAAATTAGTGGTCCAGCTTCCTAATATTTGTAGCCATAGCAGGGGAAATTCTAATACTTTCTCTAATAATCCACACAAATAAGCTTCATAGAGGATTTCAAATTTCCTTTTTGCTAAGATTACAACCAATAGGGTGAAGATCAAAGAAAAAATCTCTATTACTGTCTGAATCAGATGAGTTCTTTGAGTGAGCCATTATTATTTCAAAGCTGAGTCATTTTACAGGATTAAAAGAAATGACTTTCACATGATCTTTGTTGCTGCAATTATTATTTGAAAGCTTTTAAATCTTGGTTTTTTTTTTTTTTTTTTTTTTTTTTTTTTTTTTTTGCTAATTTCGCCTTTGCACAAAACGGATAAGTGATGTATCTAGCCCTTAAGTCTTACTTCTGTAGTGATTGTATTGATGTCAAATTGATTTGAATTGAAATTATGTAGAGTTAAAGATTTCTCGGGAATACCACAGAAAGAGTTATAATTCCGATGCTCTATAATAGGATGGCTACAACTAGGAAAAGAGCCTGGGAGTGTGACGCTTTAACTCTTAGCATTCAGCTTAGATTTGTAATTTTCTTTGAGTCGGGGTTGAAACATTCAACCCCACGGGAAATATCAGAGGAATATTTCCTGCTATGCTGGAAATCTTCAAACCAATCTTTATAATTAGCACTTGTTGTAATTTTAAAATGATGATTTGCTATTTTCTGTTACTTAATTGATTTTTTGATTATTATATAGCTTTCTGAGTGTATGATTTTCTATAATTATACGCTGCTTGTTTCCTTATTGAAGCGAAGCATTTTGATTTATTTCCCTGCATATATGATAAACTATAGTAGTTAAAACAATGGAGACATTTCTGAAGTTCTTGGATTTTCTTTTAAAGTTATTTTTAATGAAGTCTATGCATTCTCTGGTGTTATGTATGGATAGGTTCTACTTGATCTTAAAAATATTTTGGCTATATAAACCAAACATATTCTGAGTAAATACAGACAAAAAAAAAAAAAAAAAAAAAGCGTTTAATGCTTTCTGGGTTATTTCTATATAGTGGATAAATGCTTTCAGCTTCTTTATTCCATTTTTAACATTCATCTGTAGTAGGCAATCATTTAACAGAGCGGAGAAAGCACAGCATAATATTTTTAGGCAATTTAACTTGTATCAAATTACTTTATGCCAATTAAATATCACTCCATCCGCTTTGTTCTCATACTTTTTCAGAAGGAAAAAATTCTTTCGAGCCGAGTTTCCCTTTCCATTTCTCTCTTTCTTTTTGATGGTTTGCATGAACATAAATTTTATTAACTGTTGAATCGAATCCTGAGGCAACCTATTGGTTTTGAGTTTTTCGGCGTTGATTTTGAACAATTCTTCGCACATTTTCATTAGATCCACCCAGATACAGATAGTACACATTATTCCACAATATTTATAGCCATAGCTATGCCCCCCCCCCCCCCAAACCCACAAAACTTGATTTTTCACTTGTTAGTCTTTAGTATTCCTTTTTTGCCTATATTTGCATGAGAATTTCTGTTTAAAAATAGTTGCAAATATATGAAATCTGTTATTGTCTAAACTCCGTACGTAGTGGTAGTTTTGATTAAAGTTTGAGAGGGAGAAAAGCGCATCCAAGGCGCATAGGTACAAGCCTTGCACTTTTTCACCCTAATTTCAGTGGCTTTAGATGATCCGATAAGAGAAGGATATGGAATATTGTCAATACTTGAAGTTAAAATATTATTTTTATATCGATACGGACAATCCAATAATGTTCGATCGATTTGTACATTAATAATAGGATATGAAATATTGCCAATCATTTGAAGTTACAATACTATTTTGATATTGATATAGACGATCCAATAACCTTCAGTCAGTTTGTACATTAATAATAGGATATGAAATATTGCTAATCATTTGAATTTACAATCTTATTTTGACATCGATACGGACAATCCAATAATGTTCGATAAATTTTAACATTAATATAGGTAATATAACTATGATTCAATGTACTGTAGGAGTGTACACGTAATGACATTTTTTTCTCAGTATTCATTCTAGATCATACAAGGCAAGGAAATATGATTGAAGCATTTTGGTCCCATAAGACCATTGAGATGTGGTAATGCTGAAAGGTAAATTTGCTTGTGCTATACCTTTAATATATATATGAGTACATATGAACTTATGTGTTTATATGATTGTTCATGCAGTTTATTTGTTAACCTCGGATTATTATGTAACTCTGTTTTTATTGTTTTCTTTGGTCTTTAGCGTTTACTTGGTGGAAAGTGGAATGTACTGGAGAACTATTTGCAATGAAGGCGATGGATAAAATTGTAGTAATGATCCGTCGTAAGGTGTGTACTTCTTTCAGACATCCATTAATTAATGCATTAAAAATACTAGAAAGATGATTAACATTTTTTTTACATCATATACAATTTAGTAAACATAAGTAAGTAAACTGAGATTTCGTTCATTGATAAGCATTGGCAATTAAAAAACTATGCATTAAGCTTCTTGCCTTTATTGATGTATTCTCACTTAGTCTATGTCATAGTTCCTCAAACCAAATCAATTAAGTAACAATACGTCAAGAAAAAGAAGTTAAATGCATTCGGTTTTATGTAAATTCTATTTATCATACTTGCCTACAAGTTTTCGTACATTGCTAAATAAATAAAAACATTCTACACTAAAAAGGAATTAGATGTCCATATTTTAGCTATATACATGCATGTGCGTCGAGCATGTATCAAGAGAGATATATTGTTTACAATGCCGCCCTTTTCTTCTAACATTATACACTTCTTTTGAGGTTTAATTTTCCTTCCACATGTTATTGTTTCTTTTAGCAGACTGATCAGTTTCAATATTTATTTCGTTTCTGTTCTATCGGACTAACACATTTTTGTTTAATAACATACTTTTGTCTTGAAGGAGACCTATTTGCATTGCTGGATAGACATCCTCCGAAGATACTTAAGACGATGCAGCAAGGTTAGTATTATATACTTTAAAGCGAAAATGATAAAGTTACGCATAGATCATTATATTTGGCACATAATTTTAAGTTCATTGGTGATTGATATAACATCTCTATTCAAGCTAGCTAGCATTTAAATTATAAAAAAAATTGCTAGAAATTTAATCAATGATATGTAAGCTTTAATTAAATAGCATTGTTCCTGTTGTACATGCTTATTTGAAATTCTAAACCACAGTTAAAGTAACCTCATTATAACTAATAACAAACAAATGTTATTTGAAAGGCTTTTTTGTTTGTGATGTTTCATGATTGGTTATTCCGATATTTTAAAAAAGCATAGAAAGGCAAGAAAATCATTGGTGTGTAGCAACCGTCTTTTTTAGGTGAGGTTAGGTTGAATAATAAAGAAAAAATGTATAAAATATTCAGTGTTCGCTAATAAAGATTGATATCATATTAATTATCCAACATCGGATGCAGAAAAATTAAAAGACTGAACATTTCTTTTTTTGAACCATCAACCACAAAATAGAAGGTAATATGAAATGCCCTGGTTAATTTAGTTTAATTGTTTAATATGAAATGCCCCGGTTAATTGTTACCATGAACCGTCTTATTTAATTGTTTCTCTTTATTGAAGATAGCTAGATAATATACTAATAAAAGTATGTTTAGTTTTCAAGTTTTAAGACATTGACATAATATGAAATGCCCCGGTTAATTGGATTTGTGTCCTAATATTACATCGTTGTCGATTTTGCATGAATATTTCTTATACTAAGACCTTAGAAGTTGGGATTTAGTATTGATCAGATATCATAATTACATCGGGAATTAACCAGTCTTACAGAGCTGGATGGTAATTTTCATGTACTAAATTAGTTTTCCCGACTGCTACTTTTTCAAGTCGCATTATTTTTTTAATCTCGAGATGACTTAAGTTTCCACTTATTCTTTTGGCTTACCAAAAGCTAGAGAAATATTATCCTTGTACATTGTGTTCCAGATCCATTTTTGCTAGCACTATTGATTAGTATAGTTAAAGGTCATTTGCATGATAATGCCCCTTGCTCCTATCTTGTTTGCATTGTACTATAGCTATATTTTCTTGCTGGCACTTTATTTTGATGGGAGTATGCCTTACTATTTATATGACCAATTTTTTTTGAACTGTTATTTTTTTTTTAGTTCATAGTGTCTTGGATTATTGTTTACATATAAGAAAAACTGAATAGGACTTCCAATACTTGTTATAATGTTGATAAAACATTTGCAGGCACTTATTCGTGGCGGTGCGCTGAAGCCAGCGGCGAGAGGAAACTGGAAACAAGATTGAATTCATGTTTATTGCCATTTTATTTTTTATGTGGAGATTTGGTCCTACTCGGCTTTATTTACATTACTGTCAACAGAATACATTTTGACTTGTATTTATATATTAGTAAGCTCTATGTCATGTTATGAATGAAATTTGAGTTCTTTTAAGTCAATAAATTTGTTACATTTTTGATAATGAATTAATAGTTTAATCCAATTTGATATGTCTATTATAATTTGAATCATTATTTTTGCAACTAAGTCTGTATTCGTTCATGCTCAAATGCAACTTGCATGTAATATGGTATTGCACATTTATCATTATATGTTATGATGATTATATGCTGTGTTTATCTTTTAGTTTGTATTTGATTTATTATTAGCATACCAATAAGGGTATATAGCTATGCGTGCACACTGGTTCATGTTATAATTGTTAACAGCTTTAGAGGCATTTTTCATTGTCTTTACTGAAACCTTCAGAGGCATTTATTTTTGCCTCCATTAGGGTTATGCTGTGCAATGCTTACGTGGAATGTGAACTCAGTAGAGGCAAATAAATTAGCATATGAGCCTCAATTTATTATTAGGGACATCGTTTTTTGAGTCAAATCTTAATTTGCCTCTCATAACTATAGGGGCAATATAATATTGGTTTTGGCCTCAAATAACGATATTAAAGGCACATATGAAATGCCTTTATTTTTCTAATTTTTGGTAGTAGCATTTCACCTAACAAACTACATGCCTTGACGTATTTATATAGCCATATAAAAAATTAGCTATTAACCTGACACATTAAGCGATTTGATTACGTAAAGGAATGTAAAAGCAAATCATAGCAGTAAAGTGTAAAGTTAATGAACGGATATAATATGCAACTTATGATTTAGAGCTAAATCCGCATATGTAATAAGAGCAGGATTTGACACGGCAGCTTGAACAATGTTCTTTATACGCCTTCGATCAATTTCACAACTCACGGCTGATGGATGTTTGTACATGATGTCAAGATCTGGTGTATAACACAATCAAATGACACTTGGTGACAAACAACAAATATAATTTGCATATAAGTACTCTGTAGAACAAATTTCTACACTTTCTTCACTGCACAATTCATAGATGATTGATTTAAACAAAATGAATAGTCTACGAAAGTCAATGAAATTATTTAACTAACCTTGTATAAAAAATATTAAGCATTACAGTTATGTTAATTATACAATCCACGTTGTCAAAAAAAATGTAGTTGATCCCATTGAAGTTTCCAAACCTATGAAGATTTAAATATTACAGGTTGATGAAATATACCACAGAAAAGTGTTGACTAATTGAAGGAGCAGTAGAAGCAGCTCAAACAGAAAAAAAATATAGCACAACACATACATTTAGGTAGACAATAATTACCATTCAGATAAAGGAACATACAGGTTCACCATTGCGTAATCACATAATATAACGATAAAAAATTTAACATAAGATATGCATAGGTTGTTTAATGGAAGTAATATATAATTTGAAATGATGTCATTAAGTACATGGCTAATGATATGTTAGTGCAACGGAACCACATATATGGTATAAACAAAATCCGCCCCCTCCCCCCCCCCCCCCCCCCCAAAAAAAAAAAAAAAAAAAAAAATCATCCGAATGCTTACCATGAAATCTGAAGCAATATGACCAGACCAAGTATGACTTAAGGCATATTCATTTTGGACAAAAAGTTCCCTAAAAATAAATATTTCAACGGCTGTATGTACGTCATTGGAGTATAAATTGATCCTTATTAGAATTTTAAGACAGTAATTGAAATTTTAAATGTAAACTTCAGCATATTATTGTTGAATGATGACAATGAGTTGTGGCAACATATAACACCACATATAGCAAAAGTGCAGACATGAAACCAAAAACACATGTCCTCCAATGGTTAAGCACACAGTTAAATTATTACTGAACAATGCTGTAAACTATGAATATGAAAGAGCTAATATTGAGGAAAATAAAATTTAAACTACCCCACTGATTCATTTTTCTAATATACCTGCATGTAAGTTTAACCAGAAAATGGACCTAGTAATGGAACCTACTCTACGACCAAGGAATATTTTTGTGTCACAGATGGACAGGTGGAAATTCTGTAAGCAGAACAACAAATGATCAGTTAGAATAAAATATAATCTACACATGCTAACTGAATTCGGAATCAAAAATGGCGGACTGTTACATTAAACATAAATCGGCTAAAATATGTAATGGTTAAGTGTAAGTACTAGTGTATGACATGCCAGCATAAATTAAACAATGATGATATTGGTTAATAATGGAATAGCTTATGAGTATAGGACAGTAAAAATGACTAAGAGTAAAATCAAATTAAGAAGTGTAAAATGACTAAGGTGCAAATTCTATATAGTTGCTGAACACCCAGAACCAGGTAGAGATCGTTGGCTATTTCATAATAAGAATTCTGTACTTCTTAAATATTACCAAGAAGCCAACAGCTTATCTCGTATGCACAAGTTCATCCTATGATCACTACAAGAAAAATCGCATATAGCAGCGGTAGTATCCGCTTCTAATCCGTTGCTAAATAAGCCTTAACGACGAATTTCCTGCATAATGTTTTGGTCGGTAAAAACCATAATGGTATTTATGTCATATTTTTGCGACGGAATTTAGCATGAGTTTTCCGACAGTTTTCCGTCATTTCACTAATTATATAATTAAAATATAATTTTATTTATAAATTTAATTTTAATTTATTTACTGACGGATAAGTAATTTATAATAAATTATTATTTATAAAAGACGTTGGTATACCCTTATTAATTACCAAGGGATTAGCGACGAAAATTAAATTGGGGTAAACTCAACCTCACTTTTTTTTTGGTAATTCGACGGTAAACGCTTTCAAATTTGGTCTATCAACAGTTGCAAAATAATGACATCCAAAAATTTAAATCCGCATCTGAATCGACATCCGATATCCATGGAAATTAAAGAAACAATATAAATACCCAAAAATATCCGCATTTGAAAAACAAATCCGGATATTTCCGAATATCCGAAAAAACCCAAAATACTCACAACCGGAATTGAATAACACATATGTTATACTAGAATTTATTGAACTAAAACAAAACAGTTTAATCATTCATTTTGTCAAACAAGATTACATGCTCAAAAAAGTTCATACATAATAGTACATAAAAGAGCAATACACAATTATTAAACAAATTAATACGTTACACCAATTCAAATTTAAAAAAAAAACATATAAACGAAGATAAATTTTGTTCTTTCTTCCATTATGTCCAGCATAGCTTCTCAACATTTCCTATCTAAGAAAAACAAGATAACAACAATAATGACAATGACAGAGAAATACGATACAAAAAAATATTGTACTTGTGCATCACTGCTGTTGTCCGCAACAGCCATTCAATGTGCAGCAGTTGCACACTGAACAGCGGCCTGTTCGATGCCATGCAACAATTCGCTGCTGTAGCGAACAGTTCGCTACTGCAGCGACAATTCGCTGTTGCAACCCTATTCGCTGCTGCGCAGCGAACGACTGCTGCAGACAACAACAGTGATGTTGACTAAGCATTTAGTGCATAATCGTTGGTAGCAATTTTTATCGACCTAGTTTTACAACCTGACTGCCAATGGATATTTGTTAGGACTGGGCAAAGAGGACAACAATTATGAAAGATATTACACATGCTATATCTTAATTCTTACATGCATAATGATTGCTCTTAGCCTATTGTTCATCATGACAATACAAGAAATAACATACTGTTAGATCATGAAGTCAGGGCTTGTGTTTCAGATTTCCATATAGCATACCATCTCTGTAAGCAACAGCACCCACAAGTTATATAATTGCTTAGTTTTATTAGATACCTGTATAAATAATGGTCTTCCACATGCTAGGCAAACATACTGATTAGCATGACAATGTAAAGCATAGGATCAGCCACTCCCTACAAATTAGGATGAAATTGCAAAAAAAAGATAAGGATTAACTTATTACAGGATTACCATTTGGCAGATAATTATGTTTGTTTTCATTACTTACAGGAATAGCTGCTCTAAGGAGCCGCAGAACAGAATTTGGCAGCCGAGAAAGGTCCTACACAGAGATAACTTGTTATATTCACTGAAATAGAATTAAACTGTAAACATTAGTGACCCACAATCACAGTGAAGTAACAATAAATGTAACCCATCCATATATATCATTTAAACCAAAGGTATTAATCAATGCATTTCTATTCCACTAAGACCTCTTGAAATTCGTCCAAAAGTAAATTAGAAAAGAAAGGAGCAACAAGCAGTAATATACAATAATCAACGTTAAGCACAAATGAGTGCTTAGCCAACATTGTAGTGGTTAGAACAATTAAATTCATTAAAAGTTCAACCATAAAAACAAGATATCGCTTCAAAAACATTATTTTATATTAATGAATATCTATTTCTTACTATCCATACGTATATTTTTTTGGCAACAATTTACGTGTATTAGATGCAGTACCTATAAAATTTAACTTGGTGATTAAGAACAGATCATTAATTGTTAATACTGTGATAATACTTAAATCTGCTTGCTTAAATGAATTCAATTCCTTCCTTAAATGAATTTGATTTGAGTTTCAATGGATCTATTGAATCTGTCAATATTACATAAAAAGCATTTTATTATAAGCACAGTTATGTTAACACTACTCATAAATTATTTTTGGTGTGATATCGATATGCTACTTACTATTCTAACAAACTTTAAACTCATGATTCCTAGATAAAATAGTAACTGATAATATTCCAAAAATACTCATATTTGCTTTCTTATTGGAATCCTATTTCTGTTCACACGAGACTCTAAAATTCTCCATATAAAAGTGAGAATACTCCATAAATCAATGTTTTGTACTAGAAACAACATAATTTTTATCCCACTATACATAGTTGTGTTTACGAATAATGAATTAATACCACTGATTAGAGGTCCTATAAAGAGATTTTTTCACTTAAACAGCTTCATAATTTAATGTGATAAGTTTCTAGAACAACACTTCAAAATAATAAGGTTCAAGGAAGTTTATCATTCTCCTTTCGAATATTGATGATCTTTCATATTTTTTGTCCTAGAACTAATTGATTAAGCGTTGTCGTAGAAACTTGTTACCTTATGTTGAGAAGCCCGTCAATCTAATTTCTTTCTTTATATACAATCAAATTTTGATTCACACAATCCATTTAAACCAGGCATCCACGATACTATACGCTAATTGCTACTATAATGCATTTGTTAAAGAAGTAAAATATGTTATAAACATGATCACCCTCACTACGGAAAACTAATTTGAGAATTTGTCATCATCGCCAACAACTAGAGGAATAGCAAGATCTTAAAGCTGTTGCGAGGTCGGTAACAAAGGAAATCAGTAGGTAACATTTTTGTCTATAAATAACTTATATACCTTTCACACAAGTCTTAACCAATTCAAACAATACTAGCTTTTAAAATGATGTGAATTAAGGGGAGGTCGCCATGGATCATATCTCCCGTGAAAATCTTGAAACTTTTAACCAGTCAAACCGTAAGTCAAAGTCAATAGTTGAAAACAAAATATTATCCAAAAGGCAGACATCAAAGCGAACACAAGAAGGTTTATATGGTGACTGAGCTAATATGCGCAAAAATAATGATGTATGAAGGAAGTGAAAAACAAGTTTTAGTAGCATGTAGTTCACTTAATGTCATTGCAAGACTTTTAACTATTAAGAATTATAAAAATGAATTAATGTATGATGGTCACGCACCAATTTTCCCAAGGACTTATTGCGCAACAAATGGATACAAGGACGGGAAATGCATGTACTATAGCTTGATAACTACAGGTGACATGCTGAACAAAACTATTAATATTGAACTTACAATTATTACCTGAGGAACATATTTTGATTGTTCGACCTTCAACGGGAGATTTAGATGAGTATTTGGAGATCTTCCATCATTGAATTGCTCAATACCATGCAACTTGTGAACAAACTTAATTCTTCGCCTACACCATTCGTCGAATTATCCCACTGAAACACACAGTTCATTATAAAAACATAGTTTTTATTAACAAAAATCTAACAGAGCCGAAAACTACCCTTACTATTGAAGCAAATACAGTTAATAGTTTTTGTCATTGAAAAATGACGTTTAGGCAAAATAAATAATTGCTAGCCAATCCGGCATACGACTACCGTCATGACAATATCATCTAGTCACAGAGAAGACTAAACTATACAACTATGTTCAGATAGCCGATTACAGATATTGCACTTGAAATGAAAGGAAATTACTTTACTTATTAAGTATTCAATTAAAGCCCAGGAAAATTTTATAAGGGTTTAAAGTTTAAACAATCCCTGATAATGGTGAAAGCACAAGTGTGTGTTAAGAAAAGATATTACATCAACCAAAATCATAACATCACTGCCAACATTAACCTAATCTCAAAACAATAGATTAAGTAAATATCAAACCGGATGACAAATCCAACAAGACTAAAGCAGCTTTCTCTTCGTCCTTGAACACGTGATTCTTCTTCAACTCGATCACTTTCCTATTTATATCCTTCACTTTCACTTCCCTTTCCTTTTTTCTATACTTGATCCCATAAGCGTTGCACAACGACTGAAATTGAGTATCAAATCAAAAATCAATGCTTATGTTTTGGCAAAAAACAGATCTTTAGCAAGGCAAAGTAATCAAAAACCAAACTTACATTGGGTCCATTAGGACCTACTCTCCAAACAGTGGTTTTCGTCGTTTTGCATTCAAACAAGTTTTGATCTGATTCGGCTTCGAACTCGAATTTGAGTATGGGGCTTCTGTATCGCTCAAATCTATAGATCTGGATAGCTGCATTTCATATATCGATTTAGCAATACTCTGATGAAATCAAATGAAATCAGTAATAAATTACCTTAAAATCCGGGATATCCATTAGAAAAGCTGCAGACTGAGGAAATTTAACAGTGTTAATTGAGTGGATATATGAGAAAGATAATGAGTAAAAGATAAGGATTATAATAATAAGGGAGTAGACCCACATAGCACCGATTTCCAGCACATGACCGTAGGAAGGCGACTGGACGAAGCCAATACCGCGGCAGCAGATCCACACACGGCCCCTGTAGCAGTAGCGGAGGGAGGAACACCTATCGGCACAACTGGAGATGTAGTGTCATTCGATGAATTGCAAGCCACCGCCCTAGAAACAGTGCCAGCGCCGGAGCCCCAAAAGGCACGGATGTCATGAACAGAGCGAAACTTTCGCCTAGCCATTAAAACTCAGGAGACCTAGCTATGAAGACGAGAGCGAACCGAGGTTGCGATGTCAGTAGGAGGTCACGATGAAAAAGGGGAAACCCTAATCGGAGCTGCCATTTTCTATTTTCGTGAAAAAGAAATTGAAAAGGATCGGCGAGCTACTACTTTGCAAAGTAAACCCTAATGCGAACATAGCTTTCGTGAAGATTAATTTTGGGCTCAGTAACATCAGTGACGTTTCCATGTGCCGTTTCGACATTTGAACTGTGTTATTATTAAATTAACAGGAGGAAAAAAAGGGAAATTATATGGAACCTTATTAGCAAAATATGAAGAAAAAAATTAGTGGGATATTTAATAGGGTTGTTTCTGACAATGCTAGAAGGACCGGGAAAAAATACGATGAAAATCATCGGATTTGCAGATATGCGGTGGGAAGTGCACAAAAATCACGGATAGTACTTGTTTAAATACTGCCTAATTACTTAATAGTATTTCTTAAAAATTAATAATCGATAATTTATTATTCTTTATTTAATGATGTTATCGAAAATAATTCTTAATTGATAAATAATATTTATTAGATATTATACATTGAAAATTAAATATTAAATAATTTTGTAACTATCAAATATTAAATATTTAGTAGGCATTATACAATGAAAATTAAATATAGAATAATAATACGATGGAGCCAAAACGCATGGTGCCAAAATTTCACTTTCGAAGCCAACATTTAAAAAGATTGTACTTTATCTTAGTAAGAATTTATAGAAAATTTTAAAATTAAAATATGAAGTATTATACAATTTAAATTAAACTATTAAATGAACATTTTCAATATTTTATAATTTAGAAATTTTAATTATTTCGTGTCAAACAATAATTTGTTTTATAAACTTTATGATCTATTTCAAATTTATTAAAGATGTTTCAAATTTTAATTTTTTTGAAATATAAAATATAATTATCAACTATAATTATAAAATATAAATATCAACTATAATTATCAACTATAACTATTAAATACAATTATTTAAAATTAATTATTGAATACTAGATATCATTTCATAAGTATTAAATTTTATTATTAATTATTAAATAATTATTATAATAAACTGATATTTTCATCTCTTGCGAATCTATTGGAATTCTATTGCGAAATGGCTTCGATAAATATTCGTCGGTATTCTGCCTGGAGTTGCAATGGAAAATAACGGCAGAAATTTTCTGTTGGTAATTTGACGCAATTTGCAACAGTTTAGTAAGGGACGACATAGGACGACAGTAATAAATAAAAGAAAAAAGTAGAAAATACAAAAAAAATATCCCTTATAGATCACATGGAAATTCATCACAAATTAGCGATGAAAATTTCCGCTTCTAAATATTTGACGCTAAATCAATGTTTTCTTGTAGTGGATGAACCCGCATATTGTTTTTCTTTTGCACACCGTAGTTCGAGTTCAGCCAAACCAGATTTCACATATTCTCCATTGCTAAATGAACAGCACTCATGATGCAATAAGAGGCTATTCATCATACAATTGAGTCCATACATTTTGAGAGAGAATACTAACTATCTTGATTCTAAATACAACCTAATGTAAAACAGGGTGCAACTCATCAACATATCAAGATAAAAAAACATTTACAGTGGTCATAAATCATAATGCCAATGCATAAATACAATGCACATGAGGCTAAGGTCGCTAGAGTAGTTTCCAAATGTTCTAAAAATTAAAAAGCATAAGTGAAAATAAGAACCTCATCCTCGCTTGTAATTATGTAGTATCTTCATAGGTGCAAATACTTTAGAGTTGAAAATGTTAACTGTTCAGATTTGGCTTGCTAAGATGTACCACAATAGTGAGCCTGACAACATAAAAAAAACTCAAAAAACTATGTTTCATATGTTATATTAATTGCACTAAGTATAAGTTATAACCATGTCAAGTAGATTGGTATGTTGTTGATGACTTTACATTGCCAAAATTAAAAATATTATTATGTTTTTCATAATAATAATATGAATTTTCCTATCGTAAAACACTGAGCATATATTGGAATTTGGAATGCAGATGCATGTTACTTCCTATATTATAACCAAGCAAGCAAAAAACTATTTCACATAACACAGAACTTTATTTCTATTTATGATAACTAATTTATGATTCCATTTTCCAATCTTGCTCGAGTTACTCAAGTGAATACACAATTTCATACTAAAATTGTAAGACGTATGTATTAATAACTTCATGTAAATAAAACCGAGTTTTATTTTCTTTATAGTGTATTGATTTCAAAAGAAACGAAGTCGGATATTAAACAAGCAAGGAGGAAATTAGTCATTGGAATGTAATATTGAACCCCAAAATTTACAATAATATATACAAAAGATACAGGGGAATAAATTATAGACAGATCGCTATATATAGGTTGATAACTGCCATCTTATTTTATTTGATGTACGAAAATATTTGATGTACGAAAATATATGGGTACTTCTGATATATAGTATAACAAATATATTGTTTCTTTAATATATAACATTATATAATCATGAAAAAATATATTCAAAATTCATACTATCGTTATAGATAATAGCACCAAGTTTAATGCATCCAAATAGATGTAGTTGCATTACAACTTTAAGGGATTATGGACAACATATGCAATAAATAGTTTACATTAAAGAAACTTTAAGGGATTATGGACAACATAAGCAATAAATAGTTTACCTTAAAGCTTTTCATTCCCATCTAAAATCAGATGACAAAGAAGTGTTCCAAGCAATTCTGCATAAGTAACAAATAATTAGGTCATGTTAGCAAAAAAAAAAAAAAAAAAAAAAAAAAAAAAAAAAACATGCCCTCCAAAATTATATATATGTATATGTGTGTATGTATATGTATATATATACAATTTTTCTCTTCGTATTTTGAGGGATATATATCCAGCAGCTTGTGCTTCAGCTGCTGTCAATAGCAACAACATGGTGCAGCCACGGAAAGCAGCTATGCTACTACCATGCAGCATCATAACAATGTTGTGTACAACAGCAACCACACACTACAGTTATGTTGCAGCATGTGCCCTACTATGAAATGTATTTATGTTATGATGTAGGTGGTAGTTCATTTCGAAGGGGATGAGAAAAAGAAAGTTGTTTAGATCTCAGTTGTTGGATATCCTAATATTGCTAGCTATTTCTATGTAATATACATATACTGTAAATTCTGGAAAGTTAAAACAAAGCTAGACAGGGTCCAGCTTTGAATAGCACGTGACATGAATACTGAGAAATAAATACATATAAACGCAACCATAAAATCCCAAAATAAAATTTTATATAGCAGAAAAATGACAATTCATGTGATTGATGCCCATTTAAGAAAATAAATTTAGCATTCAGCTTATTATATAAATAAAATCAAGCCACAAAAGGATACAATAAAAAGATAGTGGATTGCTACATGCATGGTTCATAGAAAAGATTAGAAGGGAGGAACAGAAACTCAACTGAGAACCAAATCACGGCGATAATGTGAAGTATCCTTATTACAATAAAATTGAAAAGTAGCATGAAGGAAATGCATATGCACTTTGTGTTATCATCAAATTTGATTACACGAAAAGCAGGTAGGATAACATTAGACACATAGCATAACATTGACATAACAATATTCAAGAATTAATTTATCATTTTTCGTTCAATGTAAAATAATTATCAATTTATATAGCACCAAAAAAAATCATAAGATGTGTTCGGTAAACTAAAATTGACAAAACTTTGTTCTTCTAGAATTGACAGAAGTAAAATGACAATTATTTTCTTTTAATATCAAAATGTTTCTCGCTTGGCTTTGTTTGATCTAATAATCTTTTTAAAGTCTTTCAGCTAAGTGTACTTGTCAAATAAAAGTGCATGAAATTGAAATAAGTATGAGGATTGGATGAAGTTTAGGCGTTCCTACACACACAAATTTACGTAGTATCATAGGCCCTTTGTTTATAGGATACTGGATGTATTGATTAACACCAACATGTGTCAACTTTTTTTTTTTTTGTAAATTGTTGGACATAATGCAAAAAATTAATATATAAAAACCTCAAATCTCAAATGATCTTTTTTATTCATGGCATTAAACCAAATTTAACCAACAATGTTGCATCTCATAAATAACTATTAGTGCAAGGTGCGCTATCAAAATTCAACCATTATGTTTGCAACTCATGTGCACGTTATTGTCATAAGTTTCAACAAAAAAAGTAGTTGATTGAAATATCCATTACATTTTACAAACCAACATTTAAAACTATTTTACATAACCGGGATCGATTACTGATAAAAAATTCCCAATTATGGACAAGCTTCCTCACCGGATTACCATTAAACTAGTAACTTTAAGTAGACTTGGTATGCATTTAGATAAGTCAAGGGGAAAAAATTCCCAATTATGGACAAGCTTCCTCACCGGATTACCATTAAACTAGTAACTTTAAGTAGACTTGGTATGCATTTAGATAAGTCAAGGGGGAAATCATAGAGAGTTGACTTAATGACTCTTGAATAACTAAATACTACTGATTAAGAAGGCACAAAATTTCTTAGAAGAAAAACATCTAACTTAAAATATTCACAACGGGAGATAAATAACCCTTAAATTTCAATTAGGTTATACTTTAAGCAAATGCATATCAAATTAGCATTACCTTGTACAGAAGTCTTCGTAGGCAAAACGCCTCCGACCATTTTTACATATTGTAGATTTTCTTTTTAATACGGCATTGGTATTCACAAACCTACACATATGATCATCATGCATTAGTAAATTTTATAATTTCAAGCATGATGGGAAAAATTAGTGTTTAAATTTGCATTTCATTTCCTTAAATGTATGTGATCTTCGAATTATCCTGTAATAAGTAACTATTTTATCCTTTTTGCTACCCTAACAGTAAAAATAATATATCAATTTTGTGTTCATTTTCAATATTTGTTTAAATTCCATGGAAAGTGAGGAAATAACATCTACTTGCTTTTAAACTAAGGACTGAGCTAAAACAATATAATATGTTAATTTTATTCCCTAGAGAGTGTATTGAATTGACATTTATACAGTTCTGTTTCAAGTGACGGGTATAAATTTTTCTTTAGATTAATCTAAAAAATAACAAGCCATGTTTGTTGAATTAATTGTCCTAATATAAAATGATAGCAAAAACTCACAAAGTAGAATAAATATGCAACTCACAATCAATAAATTTAAATCAGGAAAATTTGTGGATGTCGTTATTGGTTTTATTTGACTTGGGATTAGTAGGCTAGTGCACAGGCATTTCAATTAAAATCCCTAAACTAAAAATTGTCATGTTGGGACTTTGAAATTCCACTCAAGCAATGCATGCGAATGTAACAGTAAAAAAATCTGTTAGATCTCTTCACCAAAAATCAAGAATCTGAAACATTATGATTTTACCAAAAATCCACAAATTGAAACTGTTGGAAATATTGTGAATTATTTAAAACATGAAATAAGTGTATGATGGCTCCTATTTGTGAATAGTCCCACATCATGGGATTATATGGAAGAGGCAAGCTTATATACTTGTTTCTAAGAAGCTTTGATGGGGCCTTGGGCTCCCAATGCATGCTTTGTTGTGAGGAGGGAGCCCATGCATCATGACCACCACACACGCGCGCGCCCGACCGACCGACCGACTCGACCCGGCTCGGGCTCGGGCTTTGGGCCCTGGCTATGTGGTGTAGACACTTATATTTTTGGTCCAGAAAACACTGCTATTTTCGAACCAGTTTTTAAATCATGAAAATAATTTCTGAACCGATTTTTATATGACGCGGTAAAACTTTGACCAAGTATTTTCGCAGATCCGATTTTCCTCCACTGACCAGATTTTTCGAATACCCTGATCCCCGTCTATATATTATCATTAGATTAGACGAGATCTATACACAGAAAAAATTCTGCATTCTCTTTCTCCGCCATTAAAATAATCTTAAGAAATTTTCGAGCAGTAAAATCAAAAAGTGCAAATCTGCACTGATTTGTTTGTGCAAAGCAGATCAGTTATTAATCAGAGAGAGGCTGTTTTATCCTAGAGGCGGCGGCGGAAGTACGAACTGGTTTTGCACCACCGGCCAGATCGCCGAATCGTCTTCAAGAAAGCGACGAAGTACGTGACTCAGCCATTGTTTTCAACAATTTGAAGACGAACAGAAACAATGGCTTCGACAACAACTGTAGATGATGCCGCTCCTGCTTCTGCATTCCAGATCCCATTGGTGACTGCTGCTCCATTTCGTTTCGAAGGTCTGCACTTCAAACGCTGGCGTCAAAAGATGGAGTTCTATCTGACGATGAGGAAGGTGGCTGCTGCTCTTACCACCGAGAAACCGCAGTTGCCAGACAAGCCTGACGGAACTGACGCAGCACAGATGACATCCTGGAACGAACAATCGAAGCAGTTGCAAAGCTGGACAGAACAGGATTATTTGTGCAAAAATTTTATTCTGAACGGATTGAGCGATGATCTATATGATTACTACAATTCAGAAGGCAAGACAGCGAAGCAGATTTGGGAAGCACTGCAGAAGAAATACGATACAGAGGAGGCAGGGGCGAAGAAGTATGCTGTGAGCCGCTATCTGAAGTATCAGATGACAGACGATAGATCAGTAGAGATGCAGTCTCATGAGCTGCAGAAAATAGCTCATGAGATCATCTCCGAAGGTATGGTTTTAGATGAACAGTTTCAAGTTGCTGTTATTATTGACAAACTTCCCCCAGGTTGGAAAGACTTTAAAAATTTCTTGCGCCATAAGACTAAGGAATTCTCCTTAGAGAGTCTGATTACTCGCCTTCGCATTGAGGAGGCAGCACGCAAACAGGACCAGAAAGAGGAAGTGTTGTTTGTTTCAAACAACAACACTAAAAAGACCAAGCCCGCAGTTCTGAAACCAAATCAGAAATCTTTTAAGAATCAGAACAGACGCAACAATGGGAATCCGCAGGGAAACCCAAAAGGACAGCAAAAACCAGCCCAAAAGAATGACTCTGGACAGTTGTTTCTATGTTACAACTGTGGCAAACCAGGTCATATGGCACGAAAGTGTCGGAACAAGCCTAGCTCTGTACCACAGGCTAACTTGACTGAGGATGAGCCACTTATGGCTATGATTTCTGAGATTCACCTTGTTGGTGGATCAGATGGCTGGTGGATAGACACTGGTGCTTCTCGCCATGTCTGTTATGATCGTGCTATGTTCTCCACATACACGGCTGCTGATGATCAGAAAGTGCTGCTGGGAGATTCCCACACCACTAAAGTTGCTGGGGTTGGAAACGTGGAGATCAAGTTTACCTCTGGAAAGACTGTAATCCTCAAAGATGTTATGCATACTCCAGAGATGAGGAAGAATCTGGTTTCTGGCTATCTTCTCAATAAGGCAGGGTTCACTCAATTTATTGGTGCTGACTTGTATACTATAGCGTATAAGGGAAACTTTGTAGGAAAGGGTTATGCTTGTGAGGGAATGTTCAAATTAAATGTTGAATTGAATAAAGTGAATAATTATGCTTATATGTTGTGTGATTTTAATATTTGGCATTCTAGATTATGTCATGTTAATAAACGAATAATTAATAACATGAGCACTCTAGATATGATACCTAAGATAGCAGAATCTGAATCTGATAAATGTGAATTCTGTACACAAGCAAAAATCACTAAGAAACCTCACAAGTCTGTTAATAGAGAATCTGAACCCTTAGACATGATTCATTCTGACATATGTGAACTTGATGGTACTTTGACTAGACATGGACATCGTTATTTTATCACTTTTATCGATGATTGTTCTGATTTCACATATGTATATCTTATGAAACATAAAAGTGATGCCTTTGAAATGTTCAAAACATTCAAAACTGAAATTGAGAATCAAGTAAATAGAAAGATTAAGAGACTTCGTAGTGATAGAGGAACAGAATATGAATCTAATTCAATTCTGGACTTCTATAAATTACATGGTATTGTACATGAGAGAACTGCACCCTATTCACCTGAAATGAACGGTAAAGCTGAAAGAAAAAATAGGACTTTTACCGAATTAGTAGTGGCCATCCTACTAAATTCTGGTGCAGCAAAACATTGGTGGGGGGATATTTTATTGACTGTATGCTATGTTCTGAACAGAATCCCTAAATCTAAGAATAAAATTTCACCTTATGAAATTTTAAAGAATCATAAGCCCAATGTCTCATACTTTAGAACTTGGGGTTGTTTAGCATATGTTCGCATTCCAGACCCTAAGAGAATAAAATTGGCAAGTAGAGCATATGAATGTGCATTTATAGGCTATGCTATTAATAGCAAAGCATACAGATTTTATGACTTAAATGCACATAATATAATTGAATCAAATGATGCCGATTTTTATAAAACTAAATTTCCTTTTAAATTAAGGAATAGTGGGGGCACATCAAGTACGCCTATAAGAACAGAACTTGATAAAATTTCTGAAGCTGAACCTAGAAGAAGTAAAAGAGCAAGAACCGAGAAAAACTTTGGCTCGGATTTTTGTGCTTTTACTATAGAGGAGGATCCATTAAACCTCCAAGAGGCCTTATCTTCTTTAGATGCCGATTTTTGGCGAGAGGCTATAAATGATGAGATGGATTCTCTGGAATCCAATAAGACTTGGCATTTGGCAGATTTACCCCCTGGTTGTAAATCTATAGGCTGTAAATGGGTGCTTAAAAAGAAACTAAAACCTGATGGTACTATAGATAAATACAAAGCACGACTAGTAGCTAAAGGTTTTAGACAAAAAGAAAATATAGATTTCTTTGACACTTTTTCACCTGTAACTAGAATAACATCCATTCGGGTATTGATCTCACTTGCTTCCATTCATAACTTACTAATACACCAAATGGATGTTAAAACTGCCTTTTTGAACGGTGAATTAGACGAAGAAATTTATATGGACCAGCCTGAAGGATTTGTAGTACATGGTCAAGAACATAAAGTATGCAAGTTAGATAAATCATTATATGGTTTAAAACAAGCACCTAAACAATGGCATGAAAAATTTGATAACTTAATCATTTCAAATGATTTTAAAGTTAATGAAAGTGACAAATGCATTTATTACAAATATGAGAATGACATTTGCACTATTATATGCCTTTATGTAGATGACCTACTCATCTTTGGGTCAAACATTCATGCCATAAATTCAGTCAAATCCTTATTATGTGCCAATTTTGATATGAAAGATCTAGGTGAAGCGAGTGTAATCCTCGGTATTAAAATTACTAGGTCAGAAAAGGGAATTTCTTTGGATCAGTCTCATTACATTAAGAAGATACTAAAGAAATATAATTACTTTGACTGTAAACCCGCATGTACACCATACGATCCAAGTGTAAAGTTATTTAAGAACACTGGTGAAGGTGTAAGACAGTCTGATTATGCGAGCATCATTGGCAGCCTTCGGTATGCCACTGATTGTACTAGACCCGACATTGCCTATGTCGTGGGATTATTGTGCAGGTTTACCAGTAGACCTAGTATAGAGCACTGGCATGCTATTGAAAGGGTCATGAGATACCTTAAACGAACAATGAACCTTGGATTACATTATGAAAAGTTTCCAGCTGTACTTGAAGGATATTCAGATGCAGACTGGAATACTTTATCTGATGATTCTAAAGCGACCAGTGGCTATATATTTAGCATCGCTGGAGGAGCTGTTTCTTGGAAATCCAAGAAACAGACTATTTTGGCTCAGTCCACTATGGAGTCTGAGATGATAGCACTAGCCACAGCTAGTGAAGAAGCAGAATATTTGAGAAATCTGCTAGCTGAGATTCCCTTATGGGAAAAACCGATACCGGCTGTGTTGATACATTGTGATAGTACCGCGGCTATTGCAAAAGTTCAGAACCGTTATTATAACGGTAAGAGACGACAAATACGTCGTAAGCACAGCACGGTTAGAGAGCTACTTTCTACAGGTACCGTTAGAGTAGATTACGTATGTAGTGAAGAAAATTTGGCAGATCCTTTGACGAAAGGACTGTCAAGAGAGAAAGTCCATAATTCTTCTAAAAGAATGGGACTATTGCCCTTAGATTGTTGACTCACGCACAATGGTAACCCGACCTAAATGACTGGAGATCCCAAGAAATAGGTTCAATGGGTAATAACAAGTTGTGTAGTGATAGAAGTTGAACATGCTATATAATAAACTAAGAAGCATGTATTCCTGAAGTGATAGAGGATGAGTTAATAGAAACTCTTAATGAGATCTATACTCTATTTGGAGTGGAGTACCTACCTTCAGGAGTACTCTTGATAGACTCACCTATGTGAATGTGGAAATGAGGCCGTTTCCTATGGAGTTTTGGGCAGAACTTCTAGAGCGTTCACTAAACTGGGATAGACGTGTATGGCCATAAATGCACGGGCTTATTTGATTGCACTATGGAAAAGATTGTGTGTGGTTTGATGTCAGGAATAGAGTTCAAGACTACGTGTCACTCTAGTAAAAACTGAATCTTATTCACTACGCAAAGGTTCAAGTCGGATGACACCTTTGTTTATGCACAGTCTTATGTGTTTAGAAACTGCTCGATAATATTTTAAAAAATTCAAGTGGGGGATTGTTGGAAATATTGTGAATTATTTAAAACATGAAATAAGTGTATGATGGCTCCTATTTGTGAATAGTCCCACATCATGGGATTATATGGAAGAGGCAAGCTTATATACTTGTTTCTAAGAAGCTTTGATGGGGCCTTGGGCTCCCAATGCATGCTTTGTTGTGAGGAGGGAACCCATGCATCATGACCACCACACACGCGCGCGCCCGACCGACCGACTCGACTCGACCCGACCCGGCCCGGCTCGGCTCGGCTCGGTTCGGTTCGGGCTCGGGCTTTGGGCCCTGGCTATGTGGTGTAGACACTTATATTTTTGGTCCAGAAAACACTGCTATTTTCGAACCAGTTTTTAAATCGTGAAAATAATTTCTGAACCGATTTTTATATGACGCGGTAAAACTTTGACCAAGTATTTTCGCAGATCCGATTTTCCTCCACTGACCAGATTTTTCGAATACCCTGATCCCCGTCTATATATTATCATTAGATTAGACGAGATCTATACACAAAAAAAATTCTGCATTCTCTTTCTCCGCCATTAAAATAATCTTAAGAAATTTTCGAGCAGTAAAATCAGAAAGTGCAAATCTGCACTGATTTGTTTGTGCAAAGCAGATCAGTTATTAATCAGAGAGAGGCTGTTTTATCCTAGAGGCGGCGGCGGAAGTACGAACTGGTTTTGCACCACCGGCCAGATCGCCGAATCGTCTTCAAGAAAGCGACGAAGTACGTGACTCAGCCATTGTTTTCAACAGAAACTACAAGTGAAACCCTAATATTATAGTAGATTTCTAGACCTAAATGAAAAGAATAATCAAAATATTAAATTACCTCTGGATTCCGAAAGAAGGAAAGTTTATTTTTTTTATTTTGAGATCTCTTCACCTGAGCATTACAGAATTAGAATTATTAGATGAAATAGCACAAAAAAAAGCCATGGGAAAAACTGGCGATAGTTTTACCTCCAAGCCTGAAACATCCGTTAGATCTCTTCACCAAAAAGCAAGAATCTGAAACATTTGTTATTTTAACGAAAATCCCCAAATTGAAACTACAAGTGAAACCCTAATAGTATAGAAGATTTGTCAACCTAAATGAAAATAATAATCAAAAGATTAAGTTACCTTTGGATTTGAAAGAAGGAAGGATTATTTCGTTATTCTGAAATCTCTTCACCTGAGCGGTACAGAATTAGAATTATTAGAAGAAAGAGCGCAAAAAGATAGCCATGAAAAAAATGGCGGTAGTTTTACCTCCAAGCCTGAAACTTCAGATGATTATTAGAGGCATTAATTTATGCCTTAGTTGATGCTACTAGAGGCTTTTAATTATAGTGATCCTATTAAGCTATTAATGAGGGCGGATTTTTAATTTTGACTTTAATATTGTGCCCTTAATTCTCACAAGTGCGGTAGTGATATAGAACATGGTCGTTGAATAGTTATATATTGAAAAATGATAGTTTAGCAGTAAAGCAAAGAAAGATTTAAAGGATAAATTTTGATATCAAGTTAAGATATTTATTTTTTGAAAGTTGAGCTAGAGAGCAATTACAATTATATCCTTTTGACAGCTGCAGTTAAATTAAAAGTCTTTGGGGACCATCATTTGATAAATATCATACTACTTGCAATTTAAAGAAGGTATTATCAAACTCAAAGCTTCAACTATCAATAATGATGGGTAAATTGTCAGAAAGAAAAATAAATAGGAAAATTGAAACTGACTTGTTAGACCATAACCAACAATCCATTCTGTTCACTTATTTCTTTCTTGTTTTGCAACTGATCGAACAAGCCGATCAACTAGAAAAGGGGAAGCAGCCGCGGGCTAACCACAAAAGGGATTATAACGGCAAAGACTCTGCTGTTACAAAATTATAACGGAAAACTCTTTGCCATTGTAACTTTATAACGACAAACACTTTGCCGTTATAACCCACCCACATTAAACAGTTTTGTGAAAACCATTTATACGTTATACGGTTCTCAAAAAACTGTTTAACATAAACAATTTTCAGAAAACCATTTATATGATATGGTCCATTGTTTAAATGCACATCCTTAAGCACTTATTTCGAAAATAACTATTAATTTCGTATACTATTGTCATTTATTTCGGAAATGACTACTCAATGTAGTCTGTGAATCATGGAGACGTTTACTGAAATCCCAGCTATGAATGATGGAGATGCTTACCACCAATCAACAAATGTTATGATATTTATTTACTCATTTCACATCAATGCTTATGTTTTTTATCACCACCTGTCACACGTCTACAACAACTTAACACACAAACATCAAATTCAAAGTACAACAACAATGAAGCTTAGAAGCTTACAACAACGACAATTATACAAACTACAACAACAACTTAGAAGCTTACGACCAAACCACAATCATACAAACTACAACAACTGAACATACAAACAACAAATTCAAAGCACAATAAAAACTAAAAATATAGTAAACACATACATTTACCACGGCCTTGGGAAAGGTCTAGTTCTAGGTTTATCGGCAACCATCTTGCTCAAGCGTCTGATTTCGGCTTGCGCTTCTAGTGCATACTGACGTCCACGTTCGCACATGGGGGGATCAACCCACTGCTTAAAGTTACAACAATCAATTTCATCAGGAAAAACCTTGTGGTCTTTGTATGATTTACAAGAAAAAAATCTACGACCGGCATTTTTTTAGTATTGGCAACAACCACAACTGATTCTTGTCCACAACGGCAGATAGGGTTGGATCCAATCGTACATAGTGGCTCGGAAACATGCTTTTCAAGTACAATTTCTTTTCCAGGTCATTGATTAATTGAAGCAGAATAAGACATTTTTGTTGTTGTAGAAGGTGAGGTTGAGAAGGAAGTGTGGTTGTGTGGAAGAAGAAGGAGGTAGGTTGGTATATAGGGGAGAGAATGCGATCGTTGCACTAGCTATTGTGGTGCAATGGCTATAAAATATAACGGCAAACAGTTTGCCGTTATATGATTATAACGGCAAACTCTTTGCCGTTATAAACATATAACGGCAAAGAGTTTGCCGTTATAAACATAGAACGACAAACTGTTTGCCGTTATAACCACCAACCCCTGTTCAGTGAACCAGCCGCCACCCAGCTCCAAAGCAGCCACAAACTAGCCACGGGTGACTGAATAATCCATACCTGATTGCTCCGTGGCTTGTTTAGCAACTGAACAAGTCATTGTTGGTTGTGCTCTTATATCCATTTCAATGATGACGCTCAGTCCCCCATTGTTTACACATACCACTATGACATAAATAAAAAACTAATAATAAAATAATATTAAACCAGAACTAAATAAATTTTAGTCAGTAACATGTAGAAAGTGAAAATGAAGTTGAAGGAATATGCTTAGTAACCAAAATTACAACAAATTAACTCATTTAATATATGAAGCAATTAACCGATATAATAAATACATAAAAGTAAAATTAGTGGTATCATATAAAATTATTGTAATTTATGTTGTCTTTGACCTAGGATATAAAATGTAGAATTTGTGATATGAAATTTATAGTTACTTTGTTGATTGGGCCAATAACGAACAATTTTGGCTTTGATATGGGAAAACCTTTTTGATCGGGTAGAAAAATCAGTGAAGGAACACGACTTTTTTTTCATTTGAGTGACACCTACAAAGTCAAAATGATATAGAAGGAACATGCTTAGAAACCAAAACTACAACAAACTAACTCATTTAATATACAAAGCAAATAACTTGCGGTAATCACACAAAGGTAAAATTAATGGTATAATACAAAATTAACTTAATTTATGTTGCCTTCAAGGCTTCAACTTAGGATATGAAATATGTAGAATCTGCGATATGAAATTTAAATTTACCTCGCTGATTGGGCCAATAATGGACAATTTTGACTTTGATATGATAAAACCTTCTGGATCGTGTAGAACATACAATGATCAACGACGAATTTTTTAATATGGCAAAACCTTCTCGAATAGGTGAAATTTATACTCACAACATATGAAAAGTAAAGATGAATGCCATGGATAAAGATGTTGCAACTGAAATTAGGAGCAAAGGATTGGGATAATTAATTTGACTGTATAATTAGAACTGAGATAGGAATCAACCATCACCAATTTCTTTCTGTAAGAAGCGACATCAACCATCTGTTAATTTTTTTAAATGTATATGCTTAGAAGCCTTAGTTTTTACAGAAAAAGCGTTGAATTCATCAGAAGATTACCTCTCTCCATTTTAATACATCTGATTTGAACGGATGTAATTCACATAAGTATTGAAGAAAGAGGAGCAATCGATTACAATATGTGGATTAATTTGGAAAATTAATCATTTTTGGAGAAAAGGAGTTTGAAAATTTGTAGTGATTTAAATGAGAGAATAAAAAGAAATAAAGCAGAAAGACATAAAAATGAAAAGGACTGTGGCCCCTGCCACAGACACTGGGTATCGTTTGTAATTAAATTGATGTTAAATTATTTAGATTATAACCTATATAAAATAAGTGAATTTTACGTTAAGAGAAATGTAAAATTTTATACTATTTTAATGTATATATCAGTGTTTGCGAAAGTTTACATACATACATACATAATATATATATATATATATATATATATATATATATATATATATATAGACACACATATATACATAATATTTATGGTATACTTTATTAAGGTAGTATATTTTCACATAAGACATCATTATTCTATCTGCAAAATCAATATTGTTTAAATCAAAGCTCGATGCAGTTAAAATACCACATAAAATGGAAATACACAAACCAGTAAATTTGATTAGCATACAAAAATAAGTAAAATTTGCATACATGGTACCTCTCTAGAAAAAACAAATTTTGCAAAAGCAAGCATGTATGCAGCTCTTTTACCTAGTACTGTATTTGGAATTGAAATGACTTATATGAATCAATGACATATATATTTGTAGATGTTAGATACAACTGACAAATTGCAGATGATTAAAATAAAGAAGTTTAAGAATGAGTCCCCTTGAAGTTACAAGCGACTAAAGTAGGAGGGCACTAAATGTGTAAGGCTTATGAGAGTTATTTAATATAGTGTGGTGCTAAGGGCACCACAATTTCCTCTTTCTATTATTACTACTGAAAAATACCACAAATATTACCCTTTCACCTTTCCTAATACTCCATGTTAAAAAATAGGGGCTACCGCCGTTTATACTTATTTCTCCTTCTCAGCTTTAATTCGTTTGTTCTTTCTCTTTAAAAAACACTACATTGCCATGATATTTGTTTCCGACATATTGATCCATCATTTTGTTCACCGAATTCTATGCTACTACAAGAATGAGTGGATGCAAATAAAAAAGTTGTGAATAAAAATTGAATTTAGCAAAATAAAAGAAGTGAAGATGAATATTGAAGCTGTAAAAAGCAGCAGCTGTAAAGGAACGAATGAATTAAGGTTTTAGATTAGGCTTGGATATGTGATTATTTCCGCAATCAATGGTTGAGTGAGAGATTAGAAAGATATCAACATGGTATTAGGAAGCATAAAAAAATTAATGTGTTTTAATTTTTTTCGTTGTGGTAATAGGAAGAGGAAATTGGGGTGCCCTTAGCACCACATTTAATATATATTGGTTGATGAAGATGTATCTATTGTTAAATAATTTTGACAATACCAGCATTAAACTGAGATACACATAGGTAAATTACACAATGTCAACAACAGAGTGAGTTTATTAAAATCTGGAAACAACTTTGTGTGTGTGTGTGTACACATATACACACATACATGTACATACATACATATACATTACGTATAAAGAAAATAGTCTTTCACAACATGTCAACATCAACTGGTGAATGAAAAATTACTCCTTTGAGCAATCAATTAATAGATATCACCATATTTTATCCCTATTAAAATAGGGGTAATGGTTTTATATTATAGGTTATGCTGAAGAAATGTAATTCAAAAGAACTTCAGCTTTGCATAATAACCTAAGTGGCTAAACTAGATGTCAACAGAGAAAAAAAGGATTAGATTAAACACGAAATAGAGAAACCATGCATATGTAATGAAATGTAAATTATTTCTAACGTCTAAAAGTTGAAATAACAATTGTATTAAATTAATGCATCACTCCAAATTTATAAAACTATCCAACCAACACATACAACAAATTTGTAGGTCTATCAAAAATGGCAACATTATGGTAAAGAGAAAAATGTGAACACTATCAGTCATGGATGAAAAATAACTATTCGTTATTTATATCTTTCGGTAATTTGCAGAAGTAGACATAGAAACAAATTATTCTTCCATGCAAAAGTAAAATAAGAAAATTTATGTTTTTAACTTAAAAAGATCTCATATTGCTCTTAGAGACTCTCTAATTGAATTGTTTACATGCATGGATACGAGGCAATGTGCATATATAGTATTATTAGCAAACCTTCGGATTTGAAACAAAGTCTACACTGGCTATTCTTTCCTATTGATCTGGGTGCTTTGAGCATAAACGATAAGTAAAAATAATGAGCATATAAAATCTGACCAAATAATGTTGGCAGTCTTTTAAGCCAGCTGATTAATGCAAAAAAAAAGGGAAAAAGAAAAGAAGATAAAGTGAATCTTCTTTAAAATTGAAAAGACACTGTGTTATAAATACATTGTTTCAAACTGGTTATTCAAGGAACTTAATATGTCAAGATTCAACATTTTTATTAAATTTAGGTTTCTAACCATAGCAATACCATGAAAGCATCTCTACATAACTTATAAGATTCATGTTGCCATGCTTATATATTGCCAAATCTGTTCATGCCATACTTCAGCACCATCCGATTTAACGCATTTACCAAATCTCATTGGATCATGAATATTGATTTGTTAATGCTTAATACATAGGTACTATATGCTTGATTTTATGAGATACATGTTATGATATTCACATGCAACTAATTAGAATAAATTAGTGCACGTACCATAATCACTCTTTGGAACTAATCAAGTGCATTCAAGTGACTTCCACTTCCTGTATGCTTCTTCGAATAACGTGTATCCAATGGCTTCACCTATATTCACGCAAGGAAAAAAATATTATAGTAGTATTTCAACATTTACAAACAACATTAAGAAAATTAATGCTGAGTTGAAATCATATAATTTAATTTGCATAATATTCACTAAAATTTAATGTTCATGTTACCAAATCTAAAGCAGACAAATGCCTAGTCAAAAATAAAGATAACAGAATTTTTAAATTGCTTGTTTCAAAAGGTGATACAATTAAAATAAAATGTTCGCCCATTACAATTGAAGTTAGATCATTCATGTGATGACAAAAAAGCGATTAAGACAAATTCCTACTGACATTGATTTACACATATAGGAAACAAAAACGGGTTGAGAATGAATAAGCTACTCAACTCAACATGTGTGCTTCCTAACCTCCTTGTTACTCATAATTTCTTTTTTAAGAACAATGAAGGATGCATTCTCATTAAGATCCAAAATACGTTAGATTACATGATAACTAAATAATTATTGTAAATAAGATAAAACATAATTTTAACACTGATTTTTGATATGGAATGATTGGGTATAATTTTAGGTCCAAAAGTATTATGAATTTCTTGAGATACCAAATTTTATACCATATAAAAAGTGAATAAAATTTTATATAACCAAATCTACATTACATGTTTGTTACATATTTATAATGTTCTAGAATATAACCGATGACATGGTTACATATGTATGATTTCTCATTTGAAATCAAATTCACATAGCAATAAATTTCCAACATAGGAAAAAGGACAGGAATGACTCAAGTTTAGAAGCTTAAGAACCATATTTCATTAATTTTAGAGCCAATAATTTCCATGTAAATGATTCTAAGAAGCGTAAAAGTAGTTTTATTGTTGTTTTTTCCTAATTTCTAAATAGCCGTAAAATATTATTTATTATAAAACTTTTGAACAGGAAAAAAAGACAAACTCATAGAATAAAAAAAAAAGTACATAAATTAAAACTCCATAGAAATTAACCCAAATAGACTATAGTATGACTAAGATATGCAGGAAGCAAGACATCCCTTTTCGATGGTAGACAACATGCGCATAACCAACTCATTTTTTTTTTTTTTTTTTTTTTTTGCTTACTTATTCACCATGCCAAATAACCATTGATAATTGTTAGACCAAAAATTGGTTCTAACACCCAAACGAACAATAAACGAGAACACATGATTTATAGTGGTTCGGTGTTAAAGAGCCTACGTCCACTTTATATTTTGTTGATGGATGATTCAAATACAAATTCAACACTGATTATCGCTCAATCTCATTTTTACAATCAATAATTTCACTCAGTGTTTGATAAAATGTGCTCCAAATGTTGATGATGATCTGAATGAAGAAATGGGATTCGATGATTATGAAAATTAGGGTGAAGATTGTGCCAAAAGATCCCTCTAAATGATGTATTGTGGTGTATTTATAGGCAGGAACTCGATCCAGATCGGAGCCACGTGGTGATCACCCCACTGGAGTCGGGTTCGGTTTTCATCATGAGAGTGACAACGCATTAAGGTCGTGGGATGGTGGAGTGTAACTGCTCCGGATCTTCAGAAGGACGTGGATCATGGGTTCTGAACTGCTGGTCTTCAGTTCAGACCGGAAGAGAGAAAGAGGGTGCAAATCGGGTAGTACCGAACCGATCCGGTTCCGCAACCTTCTTTTCATCTCTTGTCCTGTTTTCTTCACAATAAAAGGGGTTCGGTTCGGGGGTCTTCGAACCGATCTGAGCTTGCGATGTGAGTCCTTCCAATCAATACTTTCTGTCGATTAATCTTTCAGTTTTGTGTTGCCTAATCCACAAAGTAGCGCCCCGTTGAAGTACACATTTATTGGAGATAAAGTGTGCTTCGAAATGATCCACCTATCTACTTCCGAATTGTCATCATTGGACAGTTGCTCCCCTTCGTTGGCAGAGTTTTACATTTTATAAAGCCGCACCTTTTGACATCCGTAGAGTCTATAAATACACCATGGAATGCATGAATTACTCCTGTTGTTTTCAATAACTTCAAGATTTTACTTAACGTTCGAGCAATTCTTCCTGGTAATTTCGGATACTTATGTTGATATTTCGACGTCTTTCTTTGAATTTCTTTTCCACATGCTAAGTGGTATTCGTTTGAATTATCTTTTTACGTTTGGGTTCGGGTCGGTTTAGTCCGATCCGCATCGCGCCTGACCGTTGGCCACATTATTGGGCCAAAGAGGGGCCTTGGACTCATCTATCTCCGTTTTCCATTCGGGCCAGTTTTGGAAGTGAGGCCCACTAGAATGCGAATAGCCCCTTAACTTTCATATAAATTCATGAAGCCTTCTCTCTCCTCTCTCGCTTTCCCTTCTTTATTTCCTGAATTCAATACAAAACCCTAATTCATCAATTTTCACAAATCCTTCCAAACTCCAAAACGAATTCAAAGGTAGGTTTAAATTGTTTTTCTTGATTTTATTGTTGAGCTTGCATAAATCGTACCCGAAATTAACGTTAATTCATGTCATCACTTCCCCATCGACTCCGACGTTGCTTTCAAAGATTCATGGTTCACTGCTGTTGTCGTTCGTGGAGTTCTGACCACCTTGGGGTAGCGATGTTGATGATTCAAGCTTTGCGTTGCGAGTAACAACCTGTGGGTGCTCGATGAGTTTCAATAATTTGGAGAATGAGGAAGTGGAAGGAGAATACATACTTGGGATAGTAGGATCAGCTTGGAGCGGATCAGATGAATTCAAGGTGATGAAGATAAAATGTGTTATCTCGTGTCGGATCAGAGGAACTTGAGTTAGATGAAGTTTCCAGGATACAAATGTGACAAAATTGATGTTTCCAGATATTATTGCGGTTTGGTTCGGTGCTGGCCGATCCGAACAAAGTCACTACTGTTCATAAATTCCGATTTGATCCATTTGAGGCAAACATCTGAATCGATCAGTTGACAACATACATACTCGAACCGACCCGCCTCTAACAAGGACGCCCGAACTGATCCGCTGTTATCCAATATGAAATGCAAGAACGTTTCAACCAACTTAACCAAAATTAACTATGGCTTGTGACTTCATGAACAGTTAGGATAGAGCCCTTTGAACTGAACTTTTTGGACTGCTATGAACACATGATTTCCTCGCCAATTTTTGCATTGCATTCGTTTATACCTACCTTGTATTCTTTAATCTCATCACTTTACACACTTTCATTCACACATACATAGGGTGTAGCGCCCCGTATTTTTAAGGTGAAATAATTAATTTATTTAATTATTAAATATCAATTTGGCGATATCGATAACTGGAGTTAAACAATGTTTATATTTAACTAATATAAATAATAAAATAATATATTAAATTCTGTAATAGTCAAAAATAGTAGAATTCAGAATATTGTGTGAATTGGACAGTATAAGATGTTTCGTTAAGGTATATTCAAATTTTAATGACGGTCTATTTAATAAAACGGCATTAGAGTGTATAAATTATCTTATAATTATAATCGAGCTCGAAATAGCACGACAGTTCGTAATTTAGCGATTCGAACTTTAAACGAATATACAGGATCCGTTTTAAGTTAAAATTCTGTGAAACAAGAAACATTTGAATCTGTTAAGTTATTTTTTTTTCTAATAGGAGCGAAAAATCGAGATTTCGTCTCGTAGATTGCAAGTTATGCTCAAATCAAATATTCAGAAAGTCGCTATGAAATCATATATGGACCATAACGGTTATTTGAATATATTTAAATATCGGTTTCGAATTTGGACAAGATTCTTTTGAGGCGTAATGATAATTTAATTTTTAGAATTTTACTGTAATTTTTAAATTATTTAATACACAACTTTTTATTTGGAGTATTTTGCACCTTGTAACAACATTTTGGGGTTTCACAATATAAGTTAACCTACCGGTATTATTTTTTTTTTGGGACCCTGGCACCTCGCTGGACATGACTGTATTTTCATTTCTTTCCGTAACAGTCCATACATGAATGGGAGTTTTTCATAGTAGGGGACGCTACACTTCATAACTAAAAATAAAACTAAACATCCTATACAACACGTGAATACACCTATGTTAACTGGTACCATCGATATAGTTGGTGGAACAAGAACAAATGGCAAACGTTACATATCAGAAAACCCATTTTCTCAAGCATATGCCGTTTCTTTTTCCATGGATGCTGCTTGTCCACTAAATATAATTGTTATGTGTTCAAGTATATTTATGTATGTATATCCAGCTCGTTATAAATTTACTACTCCAAGATAATTCAGTGACTTCAAATGAAGTAAAACAGAACAACGTTTTCCTTGCTATCGGTATAGTTTCATCTTAGAACTTACATCATGAATATATACCAACTAAACAGCAGGTGAAAGGAAATAGTGGATCATATCTCATACACATTCTCTCTAGGTCCGAGCGATCCCAAAACCAACAGGCACTATTAACGAATATATATATATATATATATATATATATAATAATGATAACAATAATCAACATAACCAGTCCATAGTGATGATATTCAACAAAAAGAAAAAAGGCTCAGCAAAGCAAATTCTCATATTTTACATATCACGTTAGAAAAGGTCCTTCTTGAGCAACAAAGGTAGTACGAATGTTTACCATCAGTGCAACAGTGATGCACTGGATTTAAGTATTTATATTGTTGGATATATAAAAAACACAGTCAAGATATGAAACACAGTAAATATACATACATAGGGTACCTATATATGTATATTCACATCAAAAGCCTACCCTATGCTTTCACATCCGCGGTACCTCTGCACGTCAATTATCACCAGCTACCGTACCGCAACTTGTTCCCCTTCATTTCTCATAAGCAGTAATCAACTCGGATTGACACAATGCTTCCTCACTTATCACCATCAACTGAGTTTGCCTAACCTATTTCCTTCAAAACTGAGCTATAGCATACGGGACACATGCTCGTTTGAATACATAAAGGCTGATACATGCACATGCCTAGCAAAGACTGGCGTGAAACTCAAACGCAGACCCCTCTTCATTAATATGTTATAACCTACCCTGCATGTGCCGAGGTTTCACCCAACGAAGCCTTCTCCCCTGCAGACCTATCTCCTACTACTTCATGGCCAAGTCACAAATCTTCTACCCTGCTAACCTATACATAGCACTTGCGAATAAATAAACTGAATAGAGTTGTATTTTCAACTCCTACCCAATGTACATATGCACAGGTTTAAAGTAGAGCACAGCTACATTTTTGAAAATTTAACCTACCTACAACTAGACCACATGTCCACAAAAATCACTACAAACCTAAGAGAAATAATCCGTGGGTGCCAAGGAACTGCACCCTTATTTATACAGCAACATACATGATTGCCATCTCCACTCTTTTCCCTTCTAAAATTCACCATTTCCAGAATAAACCCAAAACAACTTGTTATGCAAAATCAAAACACGATCTATAATTCACTTAAATCACGAAATAAAGGTCCAAACTGTGTAGATCTATGATTCGAGGACTTGCAGCTTCCAAATGCTATTATTTGTGGAGTGAAAGGGAATGTTGGCGGCGCTTGGTGAGTTACGGTGCCAGGAAGCATCCTCCAGTTTCCTGTAGCTTTCATTTTGGGTCCGGAGTCGCGATTTGAGTAATTGGAGCGAGTGTGAGGTTGTGGACATCGTTCGGAAGGGAAGAAGAAGGGCGGATTTATGGTGAGGACGATTTTGTTTTTAGTTGAATGATGAGGGAGGAAGACTTACGTTGAAAAGGGATGGATTTTGGTTATGAAGAGCGTATACTGGAGGCATATTTGTAGAATACGGGTCAAACCCACGTTGGATCTGGTATTCACGTTACGCTGTTGGGCTGGGGAAAATGTAATAGAGGTGAGCCCATAAAAAATAAACAACTTAGGTTATTTAAATTCAATTAATATATAAACTTGTAATTTGAATATCTAGCTCATAAGTTAACCAAATTCAGCAAAACCAGATCCGTTGGGATCATATGGACGGTGGCTACACCATGGAACTGACCGAGAGAGAATTGGAGCTCATTTGGATTTATGGTGAAATTAAACGCCTGAATCAAATCAATTAACGTATATCGTTATTTAACGATAAACCGAACAAAGTGGGTAAATCTCACTAACTCTGCTTACCTCATATTTTTATAACATATTTTTATAACTGATAAATATTGGTTGATTGCTGTGTGTTGGCTGTTTAGTTGGACTGCTAGTTAATTGGTTGAAAATAGTGATAATGATATTTATAAATCATAAATCGAATATTGATTCTATTTATCAGATTTTTTTTATATTCGTGTTATTTATGTTGATTAAGATCTCTGGGTGCTGGGAAAACAGGTTGGAGGGATCCAACTGGATTCATCAACGTTTATTTTACGGTTTTTCATATATTGTGATATATGAGGTGATATATGACCTATGATTGATCTTAATGACACTAGTCTTCTTATTTGGTACCTTTAAATACCAAAAGTGATATTGGAAAGTAAAAAGGGAAATTTCAAACTATAATTTAAAATAAAATATTTATATATAAAATCAAAGGATTTTATATAAAAAAGGAAATTGAAGTGGATAGTAAATTTTGAAAGTTTATAAAATCAAAAGGGTAATATAGAAAAAGGGAATTTATGGAAATATATTGAAATAAGAATTTCATGAAACCAAGAGGGTTTTTATTTAAAAGAAGGGATATGTGAAAATTTAATAAGAAACTTCTATATAAAATTATCAATAGTTATGTGGAAGTTTCAAAGATCGTTATTGGATAAATTACTTAATATAAGTAATAGGAAGTGAGTAAAGAAATATACGAAAGGAAATATTTATATGAAGTAGATAGGATATTATAAATGAAATATGTAGGAAACAAATATAATTAAAAAGGGATTATTTGGAAAATAAATAAAATTTTAAAAGGAAATGGGCGAGATATTAAAGGACTATGAGATGATGGATTCAAAGGAGATTCTTAAATAGAAATCTATTTTAATAGATAAACTAAGCAGATTAATTTATAAACGATGTTTATAAATTAAAAGGAATATTTATCATTTGATAAATAGAATACATAAGTCCGAACTTATATATAGAAGTAGAAATTAGTTTTAACACTGATATTTTAAATAGAACGTGAACTTAACATTTATAAAGAATTTAAAAGAAATTTTAGTGTTAGAAATAAAAAGGAGACTTCGTATGAATATTTCTATAAGTAAAAGAATATATTGAATTGGGGAAATGAATAAATGTATGATAAATTAAATCAAAAGAGATAAATGTTGAATGATGATTGATCGATAGGATTTTCATCTGGAAATAATATCGTTGGTTGTACACCTATTTTTCTTTGATAGTTAAATCACCGACTATCGAAGTTTTTGACCATTTTTCTGTCATCAATAAGGAGTGACTAGGATTAGATTTATTATCTGAAACCCACTATGTATGGACGTTAGCGTTGCGATCAAATATGATGAAGATAATTGAAGACGGAGTTATGCAAGGGCTATCCTGTTTACAGAATAGTGCATTCGGTTTGTCTAGTCCCAGGACAACGTGAATGGATGAATGTCTGACAGAGTATATCTAATGGATCGCGTAAGTTGATCTCTTCAAATGTACTTACGTTTGGTAGCGGAGGAATTCGTTTCTCTTAGCTTTATACCCGTGGTATTTTTGGGGAAATCAATTTGTGATTTGGCGGGTATGGCGATGTGGCATTCAAAGTGAATGGTGGTCAGGTGTTCTAAAGATACGTTATGACATCAAGCCTCATCAACTGGGAAATGACAGAAATCGGGCAGGCAACATAGCTAGGTAGGTCGCTCCCATTAGGGTGTATATTACCTATCTAGAGAAAATCCATTTTATTCTTTTATCTATTATCGATTTTGTCCCTTTTCGGGAAACGGTGGGTAGCTCCCAACCGTTGGTGATATACATTCGATACACTCAAGCGAAATGAGTGGTCGCTCATGTGTGGGCCGGGTTGCAAGACGTTCTTGTTGAACCCAGTGTATTCGCCTCTAGAGATACACTATCGGCAGGTGGTTCTATACCTTGTCATAGTCGGAATCCAATCTCCAATAAGTGCCCGCGGTTTTGTTTGTATACTATATATGTGGAACGTGAGATGCAAGCTTCTGCTAGATTGTTAATTACTTGTGATTAGACATTATTATAATATCAGAGAAGTATTGATTTCCAAAAATGTTTTGGGTTATCGTAAGGTAAAAACCATCCGTGTTTATGTCTGGATCGGTCTTACGATTATCTTTTCTTTTTGAAAAGGGTTTTGAAAAGTTAAACCAAATGATTTAAGTTTACTCACACCAGTCCCATGACTTACCTAGAGTTCAAGTAGTTCAGGTCTTTACAGATATACTTAGAGGAGCTTGATATAGGAGGCTTCAGGATTATATAGCTAATGTTATTTCCGTTAGGTGTAAGTGTTGTACTTTGATAATGTTATTCTATATATATATATATATACTGTTTTGTTTCAAAGTTATGTTATATATATATATATATATATATATATTATATTTTATTCGTTTCGCTGTTGGATTCGTGATTACTCTGATTGTGTTCTTCTTCTTCTACTCTAATTTTCTATCTTATCTATTTTCACCCTCTAACTTCTTTCTATTAATGATTAGGTATTTCCGATGTCTGAATGGTCAACATGGTAGTTTTTTGTTGATTTTCGGAGTCGAAAATCCCGGGTCATTACACAGGGAGACACGGGCAATTATACTCTAACTCCTGCCACTGTTTCTTTGATAGTTCAGCAGCTATGACTGAAAGACGCTCATCTAGATTAGCAGAGAGAAGAGAAACTGCAGGATCATCTGAAAATCCCACCGTTGAGGATGTATCCTCTACTTCAGGTCTAGAATGGGATAGTGAGGGTCCGAACTATGAAATGGAAATCCGTGAAAGTGATGTATCATCCGGGGGATGTCTCTATGGATGAAGAAGAGGAAGTAGGAGTCAGATATAGTCGTGCCCCCGACGAGTTTGAGAATGTCATTGTTATGGAAAAACTTGGTGATTTTGCCGCATCAATAGTGGACAATGAAAAACTTGCACGAATATGTTTAAATAGTGGGATACTCCGAAGAGATACCGAGTTGCCCTCTAAAACAGATCGGCCTCATAATCCACCCGAAGGGTATATGGCTATCACAAGACAAATGTGCCTTGTTGGGGCGATACCTCCATTCCTACCATTCGTCGTCGATTTTCTAAGATAAATGTGAATCACTCCAATGCAGCTCTAACCCAATTCCTATTCCTATCTGTATACCTTATACATAGCTTATAGGGAAATTCTGGGTACAGAGCTTACCTTCGAGGATGTTCATTTCTTTTACAGTTTCAAGCATCGGACCTAGGACACCTCGTCTTTTGTATACTTCGAGTCAGTACCAAAGAGAAAACTCATTAGTGTGCTGTTCAGAAGTAAAATTGGTGATCCAAGGCTTGAATGGTTCTATATCAAACAACAACCGGGATGTATCAGGAGATGGCTTAAATCAAGTAAGGATTTTAGGCTTCAAATTTCTAATTTCCACTGCTACTGTAAATGTATTGACTGTTGTTCATTTTCACTTACAGTCCCTAACCCGAAACAGGAAACGCTTCCAGTATACTTTGATTGTTTGAACCAACTGCTCAACGGTGATAAAAAAATTCTTGACCATCAGAGACATTCTTGTGGATGAGTATCTTCATCGCCATTGATTATTAGCTATTACTCATAGCATATGCCATCGGGAGGATCGCTATGTATATATATACACACCCTCAGTCGATGGGCCAATTGATACTTTACCTGTGAGGGAGGAGAGATCAAGAGATCTGACAATGCCTGAAAAGAGTCCTTCTCCCACTTGAACTCGAGACGATATATTAGTAAACATAGCTGAAAAGGATAAAGACAAATACATCACTCCCGAAGATGCGGCTACCCCTGAAGAACCGATTTCTCCAAGAGAGCTACCGTCAATCACTCTCCGAGGAGACGATTCCGCTGTGGATGATTCCATCTACCGGGGTTTGGGGAAACTTCCCTTACCCAAGGCCATTTATACTTCAGAAGATTTTAGGATAGATCCTCTTACTTTTACCCACGAAGAAGATGTCACCCCCTTGAAGGCTGGGAAAGTTGTGCACAGTGGCCTAACTCCAGGCTCGGGTCTATTAGGGGGGATATCACTTAGGATATACACAACACTCTAGCACTGCACGTCACAACACTTGTGCTTTATATTAATGTTGATTCTAAAATTCACTCATATTGTTCTGCAGGACAAATGGCTCGTCACCGCTACTATATGAGAGATGTTCGCTCGAGCATGCCCCGATGGAGTCTGGTGCTGGACATGACCAACATGAAAGCCAGTGCAGAGATGACAGGAGAAATCGACCCTCTCAACCTCATCGGTCCTCTCGCTCTCGATCTCCTCGTCTCTCGGACTTGGAAAAACATAGGAGCCACTATACTCATCATAAAGGAGACAAACATACTTCTAAAACTACAGCCTCCTCCAAAGACAAAACTCATCAAGAAAAACCACCAAAAAAAAGCTCTGATCTGAAAGAGAAACAAAAGGAGCCAAGAAAGGGATCTGATAAAGATAGGACATCTATTGTGCCGTCTAGGCGATGTAACATTGACATCACCACCACAAGGCCAGTCATACTTGATGATGAAAATAAGGCCAAATTAGAGCTTCTAAAGAAATAGTTTCCCGATTACCACTTTGGGAACATGCATTTTGTCCCAGCTCTTAAGACATTGGACCCTGACTGGGCAACAGTGGTCAAGGCCAAGATTGATGAGGCGGATATGCAATACAAAGAGATGAAAAGATACTCGTGGACTTTGTCCAAGATTATCCCGGATTTGATAGCCGATGTGAAAACCATGAAGGATGTCACCGAATATGATGCAAACGCTATTGAAAATTCTGAGAAGGACCTCGAGGACGCTCAAGCCCAACTTGTTCTTGTACAACGTGATTTGGATACCAACAAAAACAATTTGAAGAATTACAAAAGCGTCACCACGTCGAGCTTGATTCTAATAGTCAGGAACTTATAGATTTAAAAAAGCAAGCTGAGGATGCTAGGTCTGAAAGAACTGCTGGGAGGTTGGCTTGTACTCGTCTTGAACAGGAGAAAGCAGAGCTAGCGAGGAAGAATGCTGAGATAGAGGCGCAGTAGAGGAGCAACTAGGGCTTTCTCTTTTTTTGGGCGTGGGTTTGTTCTGAATTTGTGTGCTTTGTGCGTTCAGATTTAGCGGAAATAATTAGAAGCGAAAAGGGAAAATGTTCTAAAAAATTGGAGAGTACGATGGCGTCAGTAAGGGGTAGGCAATTATTGATGTCGTTTCGATGCCATTTGCTTATTCAACCAAAAAAGACATTGAAATAAAAAATGGCACTGGTATTTTTTGATGCTATTTCAATGCCTTGTTACTTTTTTTATGACTTTACCGACGCCTGCCAATTTGGCATCGGAACACTGTCGAAAATTTTCGTACCTATGTCCTATGTTTTCTAGTAGTGATAATCTCTACTTGGGTGTACTTTCCAAGTGAGCCTTCAGCAATAGCCCAAACGATGTGAAGATCTCCGGTCTTCAACCACTGTCTTCATCATCGACCTTTAATTATCGCAACAGTTATTCAGAATGGGTTAAACCTGGTCTTTCTGAATAACTAATGTATCTTTATAATCATGTGATAAATACATAAAGATATCACAATCTCATTCCAATCCAGAATATTCTTTTATTGAAATATTCATATTTTTAGGGAAAGATTCCCATTAATTTTATCAAAGATAAATTCTTTTAAAGTTATAGTTTAATCTTCCTTAGGATATCATTTTCAAAAGATTTTATTATCTTTTCACAACTTAAACCAAATTAGGGTTTATAAAGCTAGTCGTGCTTCTCGAGCCTTACTGAAGTAATCATTTATTCCGGATCTGAACCTATTCATCCCATGGAGAAAATTTGGTGGTACTCCATATTTAACACCCATAGTGCTATCGGTAAATTTAATTACCATTTCACGTTCAAATCTAATTAAAGATTTTACTATCGCATGGAGTAAAACTAGCGGTACTCCTTCTCGAACTATTCTCGAATTTGATAAATTTAATGATCCCATTCTCATTTCAATCTAATTAAAGATTCATTAAAACTCCAACTAAATTTTAATTCCAAAAATCATTACTTAAAGATTATTCAACCTTTGGAAATTAATCATGTCTTTACTTGGGTTAAAGAATGAATCTCATGTAAAAAACACCGTTCACAATACCCAAAGTCATCTTCCATTTAATATGGAATCTTCACGGAAATCTGAACAATTTATAATCGATATAAATTTCCATATCTGGCCAATGCTATAAGTGGAATAACGATAAAGCTTTTTTTAAATTCCATAAATACAAACGCCTTCCTTTACAGAAGCTCATCTTGATTATTATCAATCAAATTCCATTCAATTCCAATTTAGTTAAGTAAACTGGAAAACTTCCTTAAATATTAATTAAAAGATTTACTGCTTTCTCAGGTGGGTTCAAAAACAGTATTAATTAAGATACCATTCACAACGAACCCAAAATCCAATTTGATATTAAATATAAGATCTTAAATGGAAATCATGTCAAATTACATTTAATACCAAATTCTGAAACTAACAGATATCATTTTGGAATAGCAATGTCAATATCTTCTGAATTCCCATAACAATATCTGTATAATTACAAAATCCAATATCAAAATATCTGAAGATAATTACCATTCAAGTCCATACCAATTTATATGTTGAAGTCATTGGATTATTAATCTAGTTGTTAGAATAAATTATCTTTTTCCTTTTCAAATCTAGAATATTTCATCCAAAATCTTTCCAAATCATTTATTATGATTTAACCTAATTTATAAATATTTTTAAGAATTTTATTAAGGCCCTTGTGGTTGGTTTCTAATATCGGCCAACGAACTACATCCGCAGCATCATTTTCTAAATTTGATTTGCACATATTTTAAAATTTAACCTTCAAATTTAAATCTCATATATTCAATTGAAAGATCTTTTCGATTCAAACCCAAATGTTCCGATTTTAGGAGAATCCGACGGTCGGATCTCCTGTTACGCCCATTCAAAATATATGGTTGAAATTCACGAACAGTAGCTGCGCGACACATTCTATTCAAGCCATTTACATATATATATATATATATATATATATATAATATTGTCCATTTTCATTCAAAATGGATTTTACAAAATGTTTATAAGTTCGTTTAAAAACTATTCCAACTTCCATTTCAATTTTAAATAAAAATTGAAAATCCCATATTATTATAACCTAAAATAATAATATTTTCAAAACATTAGATTTCAAAAACAAATCTTTTTGGTATTCAGTCTAAAAATGAATGAAATCAAAATAAAGTTCGTTCGAGTTAAAATGGCGTATATCTACTTAACTTAGCTTCATATATTTCAATATTTTTGTGTCCATCCAAAATCAGACATCAAAACCAAATTTCAAATTTTATTGAATATTATATTATTAAACTATTCATGTTTTATTCCAAACTGAAATAATATTCAACCAATATCTATATAAATGAATTTATAGGGATTTCATTCATCATATGCATCCAACAATAGTTGTAAATAACTATCAACATCTAAGATAACATCCAGTCCATATATCGTGGTGCACACCATATAAGCATTAAAAAATTAATGCTTATATGGGTTCGTCAGTCAATAAATTAATCGCAATATCAATCAACAATTCATCCATTTCCATTTACGGGGCCACAAAGTATCCATCCACATTGTTTGAAACACGAATGTCGTATATTCAAACAACATTCAAACAATGCTTCTAATAACAAATAAACTTGTGGATAGTTCATGTGTTGAACTCAAGGGATATTGCATATAACAGATAAAAATTAGCATAAATAATATTTTTAAAAAAATATGATCCAATAACATAACAAAATATTTGAGTGAGAGAGTTCTCACCTTGATCGGCTTGGATTGTTGATTTCTTTTCAAATCAAATTAAACTTGGGTTTAATTTGATCAGAAAATTCAGCTTGCTCCAAATTTGACCAAATTAGTTTTGTTGCGAAGCTCTCGACTCCACGATCACAACGAATCCAGTTTCACATGATTTTGAGTTCCTACGTGATAGTTATTAAAGTCCGAACATTGAACATACGAATTAAAATAATAATAAATTATAAAAACCTAATTTTCCTCTCCACCATCATTTTACAGCAGCTTCGCCCTCTCTTCATCGTCGCGCGCCACCGTGGGCCAACCTGGGCATTGCTGACACCTACTGGAACAACCGACTATCGGAGGCGCTCTGATTTCCAACCGGCCCCACCCCCAATGGCGTCGCCTCCACCTCGAATTTTCCCTTTCCCCAAATTGCCGTTTCAGGCGATTTCGCCACCCACCGACCACCCAAAAGAAAACTTGTCGAGCAAACTCCCCTTTACAGCTTTCCTTTTGGTGCCTCTAATTCTTCTTCTTTGGATCACAAATCCACCAAAACTGAAATAATTTTTCTGACTTTGAACTGAAATTCCGGCGAATCCGTCGATGATGGGTCATGAAATTTTTGTGTTAGGTAGATGTCAACATACGCTACGACTTTCCTATATCGAGTTTTGGCTAAATGTTGAAGGATTGGAAGATATAAATTATTTTAAGTGGAGGGACTAATTTGCAAAATATATTTTAGGGGGAGAAGTCTTGGCTGCCATTTTATAAATATGAAGGAGGATTAGGGTTATGGGAAGAGGAAAAGATCTTATATAGTGGGGTTTATTTTTTTATTTTTATTTTATTTTTTAGTTAGCGTTGTCTCCAATTGACAGTTATCGATGTCCCGAGCACTACGAACTCCGTTGGTGATGTAAATGGACACACTGCTATGTCTTGACGATACGGTCCTAATAAAACAAATTCGTCGAATTCCGAGTCCGTTTGATCAGAAAACTCTATTTCGGGCTCAAATGGCTGTTCGATTCACAATTTATTGCGCACGGCCACATACTAGCTCCAAAAATTACAAAATGTGGAATCTAGCAATAATTTATTATCCCGGATCCAACAAAATAATTTCGTCGAAAACGGAGGTTGTTGACAAAATGGCCACTTTAAGGGCTATATATAATATTAAAAAATGTATAAATTCCATAGCGACTATTTGGAATTTTAATTTGGGCATAACTTACAATTTATAAAATGAAATCTCAATTTCTTACATTCGTTAGAAAGATATAGTTAAATAGATCCTAATGTTTCTTGTTTCATCAAATTCTGATTTATATTGAATTATGTATACTCGTTTAAAGTTTAAAATTAAAATTTTAAACTACCACACCATTACGAGCTTGTTTTATAATTAATATAAATATATACGTTCAAACTTCGTTTTATATTAATTTTACGTCGTTATTTCTAAAAATAAATCGTATAAAATACGATATTTCTATTAAAATCAATTAAAAATAAATTTTAAATTGGTTCCAAAATTCTGGCTGTTATAGATCAAAAGCCACATTGTCCATACCTAATCCAACAAACAAGTTAGAAGTGTTCGAAGGTTTACCTGTGTTAATTACAACATTGTTGACTTCTGTTACAACACTAAGCGACACCAAAGTTTCAGATCCAACAGCCTCATTACCATTTGATTCAGATAGGTCTCCCTCACCGAAGGTTGCACAACCTGACACAATGCCATACAAAGTAACAACATTGGTCCATCAACCAGAGGGGGCAGCTGCAAGCAGGCTGGAAAGTGGCGAGACAATAGTGTTCACCAGACCTGACAGTGGAAAAACAGGCAGAGATATTACCTCAGATGCCAGCAACTACTACTCTGGGATTTTTTTCAGATCATCAAACTTAGGTTGGTCAATTTTAGAAGTTAGCCTCGAATTGGATTTTGAGTATTTCTTTCCAGATCTAGTAGCACTGGAAGCAAAACGAGACTTAGTTCTCCGATTTTTTGCCATAGAGGGAAGAGGAGATGAAAGAAAGAAGGAATGAGTTAGAAGAAGGCCGGAGTGGGAGGAGAGAAGAGGTGGTTGGACAAGATTGAGGTGGAAGCTAAAGAAAAAAAAGGCAGAGAATTAACGTAGAGAAAAGATGCCACTAACGATAGATATGACAAATATCAATTGTTGAAAAAATATAAATTATTTTAAAATCTAATAATTAGTATAAAAATATTTCAAAGTAAAATTATTTTTTAAAAATATGAATTTTCTTTTTGAAAAATCCGTTGAAGTACTATTTTGTAAATAAAGGATATTTTAAAACTTTTTGTAAAGAGAATTTAAATATTGGAATTTGTTTTGAAAGAATTTTGAAAATGGATTCAGAAAAGTGAAATATTTTTGAAAAACCATTTTGTAAAAATGATGGAGATCAGATAAGTGCAAGTAGAATTTTAACATAATTTCTAAGACTCTATAATATCTTGGATTCTTGAAATCTCGAAACTCATAAGTCTAAATATTCCATAAGTAACAATCTAAATTTTTTTAATCTTGATACTGTATAGTCTTGATTATCAGTTTCCTGCATAATATCCTGGAATATATCCTACACTATACAATATATACCTGGATAATAATAATTACATATTAAGTACAAAATATTCATTATCTGAGGTTGTCATCGTTAAATCTTCCATCTACAGTATAAATAATATATATATATATATATATATATATATATAGTACAAGTGACATATATTTGTCTTATATCCTTACTCGTTTGATGTGCTAATATATTACATGTGGTGGAGGCTATTTTATTTTTTTATCGCTATTTTTAATGAAAATAAATTTGAACTATTGGTTAATTAATATTTACTTATGTGTATTGTAACATACTAGCCTCTTATGTGCCTGACTTTATAATAGAAGAAAGCCATACATAAAATTTATAATCAAATATTTAATTACTTAATTAAATGGTAACCTTTAAATAACCTAAGTGTCATAACTTATAAATTTCACACCTAAAATCATCAGTAATATTTCACAACTTGATGTTCCAGTATTGTTGCTATATATCTTATTTCATAGTAGTTTCCATCATGTTTAGATTTCTATATACTTATTCTTCAAAATTATTATCACAAAAGTGAGAAATAATAGTTAACTTGAAGATAAAAACACATTAGTACTTATAACTATCACGAAGTTATCTATTTGATTTACAACGTACTTTTTCCTCTCCTAACTGAATCGTTATCCCAACATCAGTAGTCTTTATTGTTAGTGATGATGCCATATGTCTTAGTGACATGTTTCAGCACTTACTCATAGCTTACCCATTTTGATTTATTTCATATCATGTTGCATTGCAAGTTAAAAATACGAAAGGAAAACTTGAGTTTATTTCAATCCAAGTCAAGAAGAAGACTAAATTTATCTTAGGAGTTTACTAAATTCATTTCTTACAAAGGCATTTCCACTGGGCCATGTATTTACATGGTTGAAATAAACTTGGTACTTTATCAATCAAATAAATGGCATCCTGGTAATCTAATAATTTATAATCAAAAGGATATAATATCTGACCGAAGACCCAACATAACCAACAGAAAGAAAAAAACACAGTTAAAAATATCTCTGTAACGAAAGTAGAAGAGATGGACATCAAAATCATCAAAAGTTAGAAAAATTAGAAAAACGCATACTTAGACATAGTATATATTAATGGTGGAAGCAACATCCAAATTGATACTGATGGAAAATAATGAATCAAAAAAGGTGTGTTGAATCAAAATTATTACCTAATGTATAATTAGCAAAAATTGGAATTACCTAATATCGATGGAGATGCTAGGAAGAAGGCAGGAAACAGATCTGTGGAGATGTTGAGTAATATATTGGTAGATGGAGGACTACAATTGAAAATTCAAAAAACCGTCCATGTACACTACTACCACTAAGAAGCAAATGATTTTGGGAAAACAAATCATAAGAAATTAAAGAGGTGTTCTATATAATATACAGTTGCTGGATTTGAAAAATATAAATATTGATGTGGCTAAGTTGCTATGTGTATCGAAATCAGCGAGAATGAAGTATTTGAGCGAAGGAAAAATATCATGTAAGAAAAAAATCAGCCAAGCATTGGCTTTGAGAAATAATTAGTTGCTAGAAAGATGTAGAAGACTGTAACACCCTACACTTTTCTAAAACCCGAATTTCAAAAAAAAATGAAATTCTAACATGTAACACCCCACGCCCGCTATGGTCACTCACTAAGGGAATGCCATAGCATCGGTGGAGTATTTTAGTGAATATAGAACAGAAAAATTACAACAAGACGGATATAATTAGTACTTGAAATTTAAAAATATCATCTCACAACAGCGGAAATAAACATGTCTGGTTACATCATAAAACCATGATAAAAGTCAAGTACAATATCCATCAAAATAAAGAAGTACATAATCCCACTCTCTCATACAATAGCCATAACAAAAGAAAAGATAACCGGATAACTGGAGCTTTACATCTACCCAAGCTCCTAAAGACTGGGACAGCAATCTGATCAAGCTCTACTACCGCTAGGATCCACCGTAGGACCTGAGGGTTGGGAAAAAGATAAAAACAACGGGGTCAGACATAAGTCTGAGTGAGTCCTATAACTTTAACAATACAATCATTAAAGTAACCAGAGAAGACATAAACTTGACCTACGGTAATATCTGGGGATGAATGGCTACACTAAGCAGCTTGGTCGACTTAGGATAAACTAAGATAACCGTCAGGACGCATCTACCCACCCAAGGATAATTACTAACTGCACCACACCAGTCATTCTTACTTAAAGGTTGATCCCTTCCAAGGACTTAGAAAATTTCCCCAGTAGTTTCGTGTACTCCTAGCCCACCACATAGGTGACGTCTGCCCCTATCTCCACTAGGTGTACTCAGTAATTCTTACCCAGTAGTTTCGTGTACCCCTACATAGGTGCCGTCTGCCCCTATCTTCATTAGGTGTACCCACTACTCCCCAAGCGATCGGCTCCCTACCGTAGATACCCGTGCTGGTCCCACAGTGGGGTGTATCACTCCCCTAAAGTGGCTACCCAATACTATCAACGGTGCACGGCTTTATATCTACACGATGCAACAACGGCTTATCTACCAGCCCGGGCCCACACACGCATATGAAACCCGTTGGACTTGCATTGCCACCGCTAACCCGTTTTGGCCTCTTATAATCAAGCCCAATATGCGTGTCCCGTCACTCGACATGGGTCGAGCCCACAAAGATACGTTTGGGATATTGGTTGAAATGGGCCCCCACAAGCTACCCACCTAAGCTTGTCATATATCTAGTGTATCCCACTTAACCCTTTAATCATGTTTAATTACATGTTTCCACTTGGTTAAGTATTCTAATCGTATTTTCTATTGCCACCCAAGGCAACCCACTAGATTCCACATGCCACCCAAGGCACCCACTTAAATTTCCACATGCCACCCAAGGCACCCACTTAACCCCTCATGTCCCACTACATGCTAATATGGTTAAGTGTTTCTTAATTAATTAAGATCGTGATCTCCCATAAAGACCTCCCACATTAGACTGGCTGTTATGACCGCCTGGTTAAGCCGGTAGAATCCGGGCAGTCTTACGTCATAACAGAGTCTAACCTCGTGTCTTTACCTTAATCACGTATTTAAATTATGGCTAAGACCTCTCACATTGGGCTGACATTTGTAGCAACTGGTTAAGCCGGTCGGGTCCGGGCAGTTTTACAATACAAATTAGTCCAACCTCGTGTCTTAGTCGATTAATTACACCTAATTAATCACCCCCATATTAATTATCCCTAATTAATATCAAGTTTTCCATAACATGGGTAGACCTAACTCAATAGGTAAATTCCCATGGGGTAGACCTAACTCAATAGGTAAATTCCCACTTATGGTAATTTATTTTTATGGTATGCTTAATCATACCCAATCATTCATTTATTAACATATTTACCAACCCCATCGTTCCCCACGTAAATCGTTTTCATTTCATGACATAATAAAAGGGGAAGATCATCACAAATATCATCGGTTTAGCATATAACTTTGTCATGGGTTAAGAGGATGTCAACTTGCATATATGAGCACATATTAACCCAACTACATTTTACCCAAACTTGCATATTATCATACACATGATTTGCATAACATGTTGTATATGAGCTTGCATATTATCATACACATATCTTGCATAACATGTTGAACTTGCATATAGGCATTCTCATAACTTGCATAACATGTTAAACATGCATTTAAGCATACACATAACTTGCATAAGCATTCACATACTTGCATAAGCATTCACATACTTGCATAAGCATACATAACTTGCATAAACATGCATAACTTGCATATCATGTCATTTAAGCATATACATATCTTGCATAAGCATTCATATACTCGCATAAGCATGCATAACTTGCATATCACATAAATCTTGCATTTAAACATATACGTGACTTGCATAAGCATCCATATACTTGCATAAGCATGCATAACTTGCATATCACATTAAACTTGCATTTAAACATATACTTAACTTGCATAACTCACTTTGTTAAACATGCATAATTCCACTCATTAAATATGCATAAATCCACTTGTTAAGCATGCATAAACCAACTTGTTAAACATGCATAAACCAACTTGTTAAACATGCATAAATTAACTTATTAAGCATGCATAAACCAACTTATCAAGTATGCATAAACATAGAACAACATAGAGTAACATATCATTATAAATGATTCAAACTCACTAATCCGCATTTAAGACCATAAGTCTCATTACACCCAATCTACTTACTTTAACAATTGATGTTAAAGTGATAGAAACTCACCAAACCCAAAATTAACCAACTTATGAAGAGGAATTAGTTGCTAATTATGAAGATGGTGATGATTAGAGAATGATTTGAGAGGGATTAGCTTGAAACTTCCTTCTAAGATTAATGGAGACTCCTTCTAGGATTTAATTTGGCGGCATGAGGCCTTCATTTCTATTTTTAGTATGGATTAAGGTAGGTTTAGGGTGTATTTATAGATTAAGAGAGTGTTTTAGGCCCTTAGATTAACCCTAGATTAATTTAGGTCCGTTAGATTTAGGAAATCTCTAGAACCAAGCTCAGCCCTAGCCAGAAAACCAGATCTGGTGCACCCAAACTTTCTGGCTCGAGACGCCGTGTCGACAGGCAAGTCGACACCCCTGTCGACAGGCCTGTCGACAGCCCTGTCGACATGGTCAGGGCGGGAATCTTCCCGCCTGGCCCCGCTGGTTCTAATTTAAAATCTGAATTTAAGTTTCCAAAATTTGTTTTTAGCTCTAATCTTTCTGCAAACTTCTTTGGGCCATAACCGGGCCATACGGACTCCGATTCTCGAAAACTCGGACTCTATTTCGCGTATTTTTCCGAGACGAACGCAATAACGCAGCCCGTTACCCCCAATTCCCACATCTGAGATTATTTATCCTGTAATTAGTGAATTTTAGTATTAACTAAAATTCGGGGTGTTACATTCTCCCCTCCTTAAAGGATTTCGTCCCCGAAATCTCTAAGCTAAGGAGAATGCATATCCTACCATCCAAACAACCATCTACTCAAATCATCAACCATGGGCATCCATTGTCCTTAAACAGTTTCTAATGATGTATGAGCATATGCAAAAAGTGTGTGTATATGTTCCCTATCTAATGTATGAACATATGCAAACCATGATAGTGCCATGCATCCATTATGTATGCGAGAGAACCCTATCGACACATACAATATCTACATGAGTGCACAATCATTCACCAAAATGCATCATCCATGTGATAACACAACCATTATACATCCATAAATATATTTTCCTACACACAATTTTATGCAATATGCAATATGAAGTGACTGAGCCGATCTAGTGCCTAGAGTGTGTGTATATGCATCCACGAGCAACCACTAGCAAACACTTGCATCCACTTGCATCCATCAACCATAACATGTCTCAAACACATGTTTCAACCATAGGTTTACCCTATCTAAAGGTCAAAGGTACTAACGAGAGGACATACCAAAGATAAGATAAGTACTAGACAAGCGATAAAGGAGAAAGTAAAGACATACCCTCAAAAAGAAATGGGTATAATGAACGCATCTTCGCTTCTGTCTCCCAAGTTGCGTTGCTCTCATCTTCTCCCCATTGCACTTTGACTAGCTGAACCTCTCTGTTTCTCAACTTCCTAGTCTCTGACCCAAGGATGCGAGTAGGGGCTCGTCGAATAGTCTCATCACGCTCTACCTCTACATCTCTAAGCAAGCTTGGCTCTACCACCTCTGCGGTCTCATGTAAGCACTTCCTCAAATGGGACACATGGAATACATCATGAACACCACTAAGTCTGTCGGGCAACTCCACCCTATATGCCATCCGTCCAATCCTTTCCTTGATAGGAAACGGCCCAACAAACCTCGGTGCTAACTTCCCAATGGATCCGAAGCGAACAACATTTCTCAACGGAGATACCTTAACAAAAACCATATCCCCAACCTCAAACTCAAGATCCGTCCTTCTCTTGTCCGCATAAGATTTTTGCCTATCCTGCGCTGCTTTCATCCTTCTTCGAATCAAATCAATCTTCTCAGAAGTCTCCCTAACCATATCGGGCCCAAGCAAGATCTTATCCGTAGATTCCCACCAACATGTAGGTGATCGACAAGGCCTTCTGTGACGGCCCGCCCCGCACCAGCCTGCATTTCCTCCGAAAGTGCGCTGTACACATGCCCGACTAGCACAGGACGGTCGCCAAAGAAAGGAAGGAAGAGAATGAACTAATCAAGGAACCTGTAGAATGTCTCACAGCGCATGGGATAAAAATATAATAATAATATACTTGACATAAAACAGGCGAGACAGTGCCTAAGCTGATAACTAATAATCAATGTCAACATCAGAGCAGCGGAAATCCAAATACAGCTTATTACAACTTTCCAAATTTACTGTCTCTAATCAAAAGAAAACTAAAGTAGAAGATGCACCACCAATGCCCAAGCAGTGATCTTCAACAACACAGGGAGAATACTATATATATATTACGTGGAAGCCTCCTGATCGTCTCCGGATCATCTACCCGTGCATCACCAGCTAACCTGTCTCTAGTCTGCTCGTGTGAGCACCCAGAGTAATAAGAGGAGAATAAAACTCTGGGTCAGACATAAAGCCTGGTATGAGCGATAAGCATCTAAACAGAGTAGTAACAGGTATACTAAACCATACCTGAACCTGGACCTGCAACCAAAGAGTTAGTACCACATACCGTACAGTACCCTAAGGTGCCATAATAAATAGTGTAAGAATATGGGGGTGGGGTGTGCATGTCATAATGATAGCAACCAAATCAACCATAGCAACCATCCTCACATCTCTCACTCAGTGCGTAAAGCATACGATATCTACCACTTTGAAACACTAGACAAACTGAGGCAACGACGAATCCCGACTTGTAGAAACCCTGCTATGACCAAGCTAAACATATGGAGTCATGACCAAACATTTCAATGACCCACTTCATTGGTTGTAGCCCTTGGTTCTACCGATGCCATAATGGCCCTGAATCCGCCTTCGTACCTCCTACCATAGTGGTCCAAAGCTATAGACATCGATAACCCCTTAACACTCGTCCCGCAGCAAAGCCCAATCATGAAGCGAACTCGTTGATCCCCATCTGGATCTTGAGCTCTAGCTTCTCATTTGGACTACCTTTGCATCTCGGGTTTTGGTCATCGTCTTCATCCGGATCGGTCTTCATTTCCCCTCTTCACTTTGCTTCAGGTCGCCATCGTCAGCTTCTCAGTTCGGATCGTGGTCATCACCCTCGCTTGGGTCGGATCGCGACTCGCGGATCGCCCATGGTGTCAACTCGTGCTCCTTCCACTGGATCGGGTCGTGGTCACCTCTGATGGATCGAGTCGTGCTCTTCAAATCGTGACGTGTTCCTTCAGGCGGATCGTGACACCCAGGCTGGAACGGATCGTGGTCTTCAAGCATCGACGGATCGAGTCGTGCCATCGGTTCGGATCGTGGAAGATGGGGCGGATCGTGGTACATAGGGCGATCCGATCCGATATATTTCCTGCACTTGTTTTCCAGCGACTATCTTACGCCATTCGACGGCGTTTTTGACCAATCTAACTTCTCTAATCAATCACAAAACACTCCATAAAGTCATAACAACATGTAATAGCAACCACCAACACCAAACATCAATTCTAATGAAGCAAAATGGATCAAAAGTGGCCAAAACTCCTTATTTTCCCCTAAGCATGTTTAAGTAAAACTAATCATAAGGTTAACAAAACTTCATCAAATTAAACTAAATTTCTACCAGAGGCATAAAATATTATTTTCGAATTTCTAAATATTTTTCTAGAATTTATTAGTGTATAAATTCGCTAATCTTCACTAATTACCCTTAATTACCGTAATTAGTGCAAAAACTATGCAAATCACTCACCTTTGCCACAATAAAACTTCCAAATCTGAAGTGAACCTCTGATTTGCACGAATTCCAATATATAACAGCAGCCCTACCTCAGTCCTTGTGCTAATCCTCCTTGATTTGATGCCTCTAAGCCTTAATCCTTGATTAGGAAGTGATTTTGGGTGTTTTAGAGAGATTTAGAGAGTGGAGGCCATGGCTAGGTTAAGGGAAATGAAAGTGGCGGCTGGAAAATGTCTAAAGAAATGTTTTCTAACCCTAATCAGCCCCTATATACCCTTAAACCCGAAATTCCCCTTTGGGCCTAGCTGTTAATCACCCGGTTAAGCCCAATTAAACTGTTTTTCACCATCTGAAACTTGTTTCAGTCATATCTCCCAAACGGTGAGTCCGTTTGACTAATGTGACCACTCTACGGAAAGAGAAACCATCATCCGGAGCCAATGGAAGTGGTTTCAGGTCAAAATTCCTTTCCAGTCAAAAGTTATGGCCAAAACAGTGCCAACTAGGGGTAAAATGGTCATTTAAAAATCGGGAAAAATCATGAACATGGGAAATGACCCCAATAGTCGTCTCCCAAAGTTACATGACCATACGACTTCGTATGTGATAGAAATAAATATTCTACGATCCTATGATGCGTAGAATGCGGGTCGTTACACTCTCCCCCCCTTAAGAAATTTCGCCCCCGAAATTCCTTAACCCAAAACATACAAAGGATCCCGCATGCCTAACAACCACATACAACAATCAATCATGCAAAACAAGCAAACAAGTCTATCCTAGCATGCGGAAAACTAAATCGAAGTCAAAATCTTACCAGGCAAAGAGTTCTGGGTGTGACTTCCTAATGTTCTCCTCTGTCTCCCAAGTACAATCTTTCTCGTCCTCGCTCCACTGTACCTTGACTAGCTTCACCGCCTTCCTTCGAAGTTGCTTCATGTCTTGCTCGACAATACGGGCCGGCTTGCGGTTCCCAACCGCCTCGGGTTCTACTTCGAAGTCCTCTAACTGATCAGGTGAAATAGTCATATCTGAGTCGTGAACGAACTTCCTTAGTTGGGAAACATGAAATACGTTGTGAACTCCCGCCATCTTCTCTGGTAAGTCAATCCTATATGCCAAATTCCCGACTAGTTCGAGAACAGGGAATGGGCCAACGAATCATGGTGCCAACTTGCCTCTCCTGCCAAATCGTATTACGCTCTTCAACGGAGAAATCTTGACAAACACCAAGTCGCCAACGGAGAATTTTAAGTCTCTTCTCCTCTTATCAGCATAACTCTTCTGCCTATCCTGGGCAGCCTTCATCCGTTGTTGAATGATCTTAATCTTATCTGAAGTTTCCCTCACCACATCTGGTCCAAGCATAAACTTCTCGCCAGTCTCTATCCAACATGATGGTGAGTTGCACGGTCTTCCGTACAAAGCTTCAAACGGAGCCATACCGATACTGGATTGGTAGCTATTATTATATGCAAACTCTACTAGATGCAAATGGTCATCCCATGATCCACCAAAATCCAATATACATGCTCTCAAGAGGTCTTCCAAGATACGGTTCACCCTCTCCGTCTGACCATCGGTCTGAGGATGATATGCGGTACTGAGATGTAACTCTGACCCTAGAGCCTCTTGTAAGCTCTTCCAAAACCCACTAGTGAACAACGGGTCTCGGTCGCTCACAATGCTTTTGGGTACTCCATGAAATCTCATTACCCACTTCATATATAATTCTGCTAACTTAGCTGTCGTTCTGGTCGATTTGACTGGTATGAATCTTGCACTCTTAGTCAACCGATCCACAATTACCCAAATGCTATCATGTCCCGATCTAGTCCTTGGTAAACCATCAATGAAATCCATCGAGACTTGCTCCCATTTCCATTCGGGAATTTCTAATGGTTGCAACAACCCACTAGGCTTCTTTTGCTCGGCTTTAACTAGCTGGCAATTCATGCACTTGGATACAAACTTCCCAACGTCTCTTTTCATCCCTTCCCAGTAGTAAGTCTGTCTCATGTCTCAATACATCTTATTACCACCGGGATGTATAGTCAGTTTTGAGTGATGACATCCTCTAAGCACTTCATCCCTTAATCCATTGACATTAGGTACGACTAGTCTTCCATCCTTTCTAAGCCATCCATCTCGATCAAGCCCATACTTGTTCATCTCCTCATCGATACCCATCTCTAACTTGGAGATGATTTCCAATAGGTTAGGATCGTCCCTCTGACTAGAGCCGATCCGCTCAATCAAAGTGGGTCTGATCGTCAAACTTGCTAACATTTCTGGATCCAATTCGCACTTTGGTATGAAATCAAACCCCGCGATATACTCCAGTTGCTTCCATTCAAGGAACATAGCCCCTAAGCTGGCATGTTTTCTACTCAATGCATCAGCCACCGCATTGCCCTTTCCTGGTGTGTATGCGATGTCAAAATCATAGGAAGCTAAGAACTCTAACCATCTCTGCTGACGGAGATTCAGATCTTTCTGAGAGAAGAGATACTTTAACGACTTATGATCTGTAAACAACTCAAATCTTTCTCCCAAGAGATAGTGTCTCTACATTTTTAACGCGAACACGATCGCTGCCAATTCTAAATCATGGGTAGGGTATCTTCTCTCGTGCGGTTTCAATTGCCGACTTGCGTAAGCCACCACCCTACCGCCTTGCATCAATACAGCACCCAGTCCGGTACCACAGGCATCCGTGTATACCGTCATCTCTTCATCCCCCTTAGGAATGACTAACACAGGTGCGCTTGTCAACTTGTCCTTTAAACTTTTGAATGCATTCTTGCACCTTTCATCCCAGAAAAAAGCTTGATTCTTCTTGGTCAACTGGGTCAATGGTGCTGCTATCTTGGAGAAACTTTGGATAAACTTACGATAATATCCCGCTAACCCCAAGAAACTTCTTACATCTGTTGCATTCTTGGGCGTAGGCCAATCCTGTACCGTAGCCACCTTTGCCGGGTCCACGGCAATACCATTCTCTGATACAACATGGCCCAAGAACCTCACTTCCCTCTTCCAGAAGTGACACTTAGAAAACTTTGCTTTCAATTGGTGTTTTCTCAACACCTCCATCCCTACTCTTAAATGTTCCTTGTGTTCTTCCTCTGTCCTCGAATAGACCAAAATATCATCAACGAACACAAGGACAAACTTATTCAACTGATCTCTGAATACCCTATTCATAAGATCCACAAAATATGCTGGGGCATTGGTCAGCCCGAATGGCATGACCAACCACTCATAAAACCTAGACGGCGTCCGAAATGCCGTTTTAGCTATACTCTCAGCTTCCACTCTAAGCTGATGAAAACCTGTCGCGAGATCCAACTGAGAAAATACTCTCGCGCCACTCAACTGATCAAACAAATCATCTATCCGCGGTAGAGGATACTTGTTCTTCCTCGTCACTTTATTCAACTCGTGGTAGTCTACACACAAACGAAGGGAACCATCCGCCTTGGTAGCAAACACAACTGGTGCTCCCCATTCAGAAACACTCCTTCTGATAAATCCCTTCTTCAAAAGATCGCTGACTTGCACCTCGAGCTCTCGCTGCTCTCTTGGTGCCATACGACGAAGTGGCATCACTATAGGCCTGGCATCTTTTACCAAATCAATACGGAACTCAATCTCTCGGTGTGGTGGAAGTCCGGTCACTTCTTCGAAAACATCCGGATACTGGCCAACCACGGGCAAACCTGACAACTCACTATGCGGAATGTCGAGGGAGTTTAGAAAACTAGCCAATACCCCCTTACTGGGTAGACCACCAAACACTATCCTCCGCCCATCATCCGCTCTAGCTGTCACCAACAAGCCCTCACAGTCTACCACCACCCCGTATCTTTGGAGCCAATCTACTCCCAAAATAATGCCAAACCCAGTAAAGCCCAAAACAAAGCAATCACAAACAAACATGCATCCATGACTCGATAAGACCACATTACGACAAATCATGCTAAGGCTAGTCGAACCACCAATCGGGTTCGTCACTACTAAAGGTCTATCGACAATCTCGGACTCCAATCCCAACCTATCTACCAGGTCACTAGATATGAAAGAACTGGAAGCTCCGGTATCAAACAAAACTCCAACAGGAACATCATAAACAGAAAGCATACCTTGAATGACGACATTCTTTCCCTTCTCCGCCGCTGTTGGGGCATTTGACGAAGAAGGAATAGCATTAAGGGCGTATGCTTTCACCATTTGCTTTTCCTTAGGGGGCTGTGGACACTTGTCCTTGTGATGTCCCATCTGGCCACAGTTGAAGCACTTCCTATCTGCTGGCTTGGCCCGACAATTACTAGCATAATGTCCCTTCTTACCACAGCTGAAGCACTCCACATCTTGCTTGTTCTTTTTCTTCTGGCCATCCTTAGTCTGATTCTGCTTTCTCTTATTCTGGGAACCACCCTTGCCCCCACCACTTGCTTGTGGTTTTGGCTCTTCTGCAGATGCAACCTCAGTTTTCGGCTTAGGGTAGAGACTTTCTGACCTCAATGCTTTCCCTACAATCGACTCAAACGATTCATCGATGTGGTTAATAAGCCTTTCCCCCAAGTACTGATCCAAACCGGTTATGAACTTCTCATTCTTTTTCTCGGCAGTATCAATAAGAGATAACCCATATTTTGACAAAGTGTCAAATTCAGCAATATACTCCGAGACAGCTCTGCCATTCTGCTTGAGCTCCAAGAATTTCTTAAACAGCACTGACTTCTGAGCAGCTGGAATGAACTTCTCGCTAAAGCGAGCTTTAAACTGCTCCCAAGTAATCTGATCTTCAGGAGTAGCTGCTTTTATAGCATTCCACCAATTCATTGCCCGCCCTTGTAGCTGACGGGACGCTAACTTTCTCTTCATTGCATCCTCGATACCCAAATCCTCGAAGATACGTTCGCAACTATCCAACCAATCTTGAACATCCGTGGCCGACTCCGTTCCGTGAAACGACTTCCCACCAAGGCTAGTATAATCCTTATTCAACTTGGCGAAGTCGACCCTCGGCGCCTGCACTATTGGACCACCACCATTTCCACCATTGGGAGCTGCCCTCTGCACATCTCTAAGCATCTCTCTCATGAGGTCAGTAAACATTGTCCTCATGTCAGCAGCATTCCCATTATTGGCTCCCCTACCAGCACCTCTAGTATATCGGCTCATCGTCAATCTGAAAAAGGAAACGATTAACGACTCCATAGTGGTGCTAGTGCAGTACGACTTCATCCTTATACTAGTAATAGTATATATATATATATATATATATATATATAGCTTTTAAAAACCAAAGTAATCACAAATACGCTCTCTCGTATACGTATATTATCTCTCCCTGATAGCTTCCCTAGGTTAACTACGCAACCTAGAGCTCTGATACCAAGTGTGACGGCCCGCCCCGCACCAGCCTGCATTTCCTCCGAAAGTGCGCTGTACACATGCCCGACTAGCACAGGACGGTCGCCAAAGAAAGGAAGGAAGAGAATGAACTAATCAAGGAACCTGTAGAATGTCTCACAGCGCATGGGATAAAAATATAATAATAACATACTTGACATAAAACAGGCGAGACAGTGCATAAGCTGATAACTAATAATCAATGTCAACATCAGAGCAGCGGAAATCCAAATACAGCTTATTACAACTTTCCAAATTTACTGTCTCTAATCAAAAGAAAACTAAAGTAGAAGATGCACCACCAATGCCCAAGCAGTGATCTTCAACAACACAGGGAGAATACTATATATATATTACGTGGAAGCCTCCTGCTCGTCTCCGGATCATCTACCCGTGCATCACCAGCTAACCTGTCTCTAGTCTGCTCGTGTGAGCACCCAGAGTAATAAGAGGAGAATAAAACTCTGGGTCATACATAAAGCCTGGTATGAGCGATAAGCATCTAAACAGAGTAGTAACAGGTATACTAAACCATACCTGAACCTGGACCTGCAACCAAAGAGTTAGTACCACATACCGTACAGTACCCTAAGGTGCCATAATAAATAGTGTAAGAATATGGGGGTGGGGTGTGCATGTCATAATGATAGCAACCAAATCAACCATAGCAACCATCCTCACATCTCTCACTCAGTGCGTAAAGCATACGATATCTACCACTTTGAAACACTAGACAAACTGAGGCAACGACGAATCCCGACTTGTAGAAACCCTGCTATGACCAAGCTAAACATATGGAGTCATGACCAAACATTTCAATGACCCACTTCATTGGTTGTAGCCCTTGGTTCTACCGATGCCATAATGGCCCTGAATCCGCCTTCGTACCTCCTACCATAGTGGTCCAAAGCTATAGACATCGATAACCCCTTAACACTCGTCCCGCAGCAAAGCCCAATCATGAAGCGAACTCGTTGATCCCCATCTGGATCTTGAGCTCTAGCTTCTCATTTGGACTACCTTTGCATCTCAGGTTTTGGTCATCGTCTTCATCCGGATCGGTCTTCATTTCCCCTCTTCACTTTGCTTCAGGTCGCCATCGTCAGCTTCTCAGTTCGAATCGTGGTCATCACCCTCGCTTGGGTCGGATCGCGACTCGCGGATCGCCCATGGTGTCAACTCGTGCTCCTTCCACTGGATCGGGTCGTGGTCACCTCTGATGGATCGAGTCGTGCTCTTCAAATCGTGACGTGTTCCTTCAGGCGGATCGTGACACCCAGGCTGGAACGGATCGTGGTCTTCAAGCATCGACGGATCGAGTCATGCCATCGGTTCGGATCGTGGAAGATGGGGCGGATCGTGGTACATAGGGCGATCCGATCCGGTATATTTCCTGCACTTGTTTTCCAGCGACTATCTTACGCCATTCGACGGCGTTTTTGACCAATCTAACTTCTCTAATCAATCACAAAACACTCCATAAAGTCATAACAACATGTAATAGCAACCACCAACACCAAACATCAATTCTAATGAAGCAAAATGGATCAAAAGTGGCCAAAACTCCTTATTTTCCCCTAAGCATGTTTAAGTAAAACTAATCATAAGGTTAACAAAACTTCATCAAATTAAACTAAATTTCTACCAGAGGCATAAAATATTATTTTCGAATTTCTAAATATTTTTCTAGAATTTATTAGTGTATAAATTCGCTAATCTTCACTAATTACCCTTAATTACCGTAATTAGTGCAAAAACTATGCAAATCACTCACCTTTGCCACAATAAAACTTCCAAATCTGAAGTGAACCTCTGATTTGCACGAATTCCAATATATAACAGCAGCCCTACCTCAGTCCTTGTGCTAATCCTCCTTGATTTGATGCCTCTAAGCCTTAATCCTTGATTAGGAAGTGATTTTGGGTGTTTTAGAGAGATTTAGAGAGTGGAGGCCATGGCTAGGTTAAGGGAAATGAAAGTGGCGGCTGGAAAATGTCTAAAGAAATGTTTTCTAACCCTAATCAGCCCCTATATACCCTTAAACCCGAAATTCCCCTTTGGGCCTAGCTGTTAATCACCCGGTTAAGCCCAATTAAACTGTTTTTCACCATCTGAAACTTGTTTCAGTCATATCTCCCAAACGGTGAGTCCGTTTGACTAATGTGACCACTCTACGGAAAGAGAAACCATCATCCGGAGCCAATGGAAGTGGTTTCAGGTCAAAATTCCTTTCCAGTCAAAAGTTATGGCCAAAACAGTGCCAACTAGGGGTAAAATGGTCATTTAAAAATCGGGAAAAATCATGAACATGGGAAATGACCCCAATAGTCGTCTCCCAAAGTTACATGACCATACGACTTCGTATGTGATAGAAATAAATATTCTACGATCCTATGATGCGTAGAATGCGGGTCGTTACACCTTCCATAGAGAGCTTCGAAAGGAGCCATACCAATACTGGACTGAAAGCTGTTATTATATGCGAACTCCACCAATGGAAGATGCTCTTCCCATGTACCTCCAAAATCTAGGATACAAAGCCTCAAAAGGTCTTCTAGAACACGATTCACCCTCTCAGTCTGGCCGTCCGTCTGAGGATGATATGCGGTGCTCAGACACAATTGAGTCCCCACTGCTTCCTGCAAACTTCTCCAAAACTCGCTAGTGAAGATAGGATCTCGATCACTAACTATGCTAGAGGGTACCCCATGCAATCGAACTATCTCTCGAAGATATACAGAAGCTAGCCATGGAGCGGTCCTCTTGCTCTTCACAGGTATAAAATGGGCGCTCTTAGTAAGTCTGTCTACCACCACCCAAATTCCTGTATTACCCTTCCTCGATCTGGGTAACCTGTCAATAAAATCCATCGAGACGCTATCCCACTTCCATTGCGGAACCTCCAATGGGTGAAGCAACCCACCTGGTTTCCTTTGCTCCGCCTTCACTTGCTGGCACACCAAACATCGAGCGACATACTCGGCCACATCTTTCTTCATACCGGCCCAGAAGAAAACCCTCTTCATGTCTTGGTACATCTTATCCCCACCGGGATGAATGGTCATCCTAGAACGGTGTGCATCATCAAGAATAGCCTTCCTCAAACCCTCGTCTTGCGGTACACAAAGTCTACCGTCTCTACGCAAGCACCCCCTATCGTCTAGGGTGTACCTACTCAAATGGCTGGACGACTCCCCCTTATGAGTTTCTCTACTAACTCAACCAACTGTGGGTCGCCCCTCTGTGCTTCTCCAATCCGCCCCAAAAGAGTAGGTCTAACTTCCAAAGAAGCTAGCAAACCGGGTACATAGTTAATGGAAGGTTTGAAATCAAACATCGAGATAAATTCCAAGCTTTGTCGTTCTACGAACAATGGACTCAAGGACAACCTCTTCCTGCTCAAGGCGTCCGCCACCACGTTACCCTTGCCAGGGGTATACGCTATCTCGAAATCATAGGATGCTAAGAACTCCATCCACCTTTGCTGTCTTAAGTTTAAATCCTTCTGAGAGAATAAGTACTTCAATGATTTATGGTCAATTTACAACTCGAATCTCTCACCAAGAAGATAATGGCGCCAAATCTTAAGCGCAAAAACAATAGCGGCCAGCTCTAGATCATGGGTAGGGTAATTTTTCTCATGTGCCCTCAACTGCCTTCCACCATAGGCTATTACCCTTCCCTCTTGCATTAAGACTGCGCCAAGTCCTGTCCCACATGCATCGGTATAGACAACAAATGGCTTGCTCCCATCTGGCAACACTAAAACTGGAGCCGTGGTTAAAGCTTTCTTTAACCGTCGGAAAGCATCTTCACAATCTACGTCCCATGTGAAAACAAGATTCTTCTTTGTTAAGCGGGTTAATGGGGCTGATATTTTCGCGAAGTCTTTAATGAACTTCCTATAATAACCCGCCAACCCCAAGAAACTTCTTACTTCGGTAGCATTCTTTGGAACCTTCCAATCCTGAATTGATACTACCTTCGCGGGATCCACAGCTATCCCTTCCTTGGAGACCACGTGCCCCAAGAATCGTACTTCCTTCCTCCAGAAGTGACATTTAGAGAATTTAGTCTTAAGGCTATGTGCTCGAAGAGTCTTCAACACTTCCCCAAGATGTAGGGCATGCTCTTCTTCACTCTTAGAAAATACTAAGATATCATCCACAAAGACCACCACAAATTTATTAAGGAACTCCCTGAACACCCTACTCATCAAATCAACAAAGTATGCGGGGGCGTTCGTCAATCCAAATGGCATCACCAGCCACTCATAGAAACCATCCGGAGTCCTAAAGGCAGTCTTGTCTATGCTATCCTCAGCCACCCTCAACTGATGAAACCCCGTGGCTAAGTCCAACTGAGAAAATACTGAAGCGCCAACCAACTGATCGAAAAGATCATCAATCCTCGGCAATGGGTGTCTATTCTTCTTTGTGAGCTTGTTGAGTTCTCTATAGTCTACACAAAGTCTGAGGGACCCATCTGCCTTTGTAGCAAATACTACCGGAGCACCCCACTCCGATATACTCCGTCTTATGAACCCCTTCTCAAGCAACTCCCCTACTTGCTTATGGAGTTCCCTCCTCTCACGAGGAGCCATGTGGCGCACTGGTGAAGATACCGGTTTAGCATTATCCACCAAGTATATTCGGAAGTCAATCTCCCGCTTCGGAGGTAAGCCCTTCACCTCCTCAAACACATCCGGATATTCCCGGACCACTCTAACAGATTGCAAACTCTCGACCGAAGCGTCAAGCGATTCAAGATAACTTAGCATAACAGAGTTCCTGGGATTACAAGAAATCTCGAGAGTGTTACCCAAGCGGGTCATGAGCCTAACAACTCTCCTTTCGCAATCAAGAACGGCACCATTACTGGATAACCAGTCCATGCCCAAAATCAACCCATAGCCCGTGAAGCCCAATACAAAAGCATCACATCTAAACTCAATGCTAAGTATAGAAATCTTCAAACCCAAACATATCATGGACAAATAAATGGAGCCCCCAATTGGGTTTGAAACAACCAAGGGATCATCTACCAGACTGGTGTCTAAGTGCAGTAACTCAACTAATGATGATGAGATAAACGAATGCGATGCGCCTGAATCAAACAATGTACGGACAGGATGGTCAAATAGAAAAACCAGACTTTCAACGGAAATAGTTCTACCTCTCTCCTGAATCGGTGGAACCGCGAGAGCCTGTACTTGCCCCCTAGCCTGACTCGGTGCCATAAGAGCTTGCACCTGTCCTCCTGAGGTAGATCCCGTCCTTTGCCCTTTCTTAGGGCAATCCTTCACTAAATGCCCTGCTTCGCCACAGTGGAAGCAGCCAGTCTTCTTCTTCTTGCGACAATCCTTGCTTAGGTGGCCAGGTGTCCCACAATTGAAACACTTCTTCTTCTTGCCCTTGCCACCGTTGCCTTTCCCACCTTTGCTTTGTTGTTGTTGAGGTCTCTTCTGATCTCCCTTCTTCTCGGGTGCCTTATTAGCATTAGGACCCTTCTCTTCCTCATACATGAGTGCCATGTCAACTAGCTTCTCAAAGGTGGCCCCCATAGGGATGTGAGTCATAGCCAACCCATGCATCGGTTCATTCAAGCCTTTCACGAACCTCAAAGCCTTCTTCTCTGGTGTATTCACCATGTCTAGGCCAAACCTTGCCAATTGATTAAACTTGTTAACATATTCCTTCACCGAAAGATTTCCTTGCTTTAGAGTCAAGAATCTTTCCATATACAAATTTTCCTCCGCCCTTGAGAGATATTTTGCCACAAATCTTTGCCTAAAATCCGCCCAAGAGTCAACGGGGCGTTCTCCATTAGTGACCTCCCACCAGAATGAGGCCTCTCCCTTCATTAACCAAGCAGCCAACTTGACTTTCTTCCCTTCTTCCATCTCAAAGATATCTATCAACTCTTCCACCTCCTTAAGCCAATCTCTAGCCTCCACAAAAGTTTCAGATCCTTGGAAAGGTTTCCCTCCCATAGCTTTAAATTCCTTGCAAGTCTTAGCAAAAGTATCTGTGCGAGGAGGAGGGGGAGGAGGAAGATCAGGTGCTACGGTTGGTGGAGGAACATTTGCTGGACCCGTAGTGGTGGCCCTAGCCTCCATCAATCTCCTATACCATACTGGTACCGTCACACCCTCCGGAAGATTAAGATTCTCGGCCATGCTGAAACGAAAAAGGAAAGATTCAAAACGGAGAATTCGAAGGATATAGATATGGCTATTGGGGATTATGCTTTTCTTTCAAAAACTTTTTCTCTTAAAAGACATGTTTTTGAAAATATCTTTTCCAAAAATGTTTTAGAAAAATAGTTTTCTAAAAATTTTATCTGTTCTGGTAACCTTTGCTCTGATACCACGTGTAACACCCCACGCCCGCTATGGTCACTCACTAAGGGAATGCCATAGCATCGGTGGAGTATTTTAGTGAATATAGAACAGAAAAATTACAACAAGACAGATATAATTAGTACTTGAAATTTAAAAATATCATCTCACAACAGCGGAAATAAACATGTCTGGTTACATCATAAAACCATGATAAAAGTCAAGTACAATATCCATCAAAATAAAGAAGTACATAATCCCACTCTCTCATACAATAGCCATAACAAAAGAAAAGATAACCGGATAACTGGAGCTTTACATCTACCCAAGCTCCTAAAGACTGGGACAACAATCTGATCAAGCTCTACTACCGCTAGGATCCACCGTAGGACCTGAGGGTTGGGAAAAAGATAAAAACAACGGGGTCAGACATAAGTCTGAGTGAGTCCTATAACTTTAACAATACAATCATTAAAGTAACCAGAGAAGACATAAACTTGACCTACGGTAATATCTGGGGATGAATGGCTACACTAAGCAGCTTGGTCGACTTAGGATAAACTAAGATAACCGTCAGGACGCATCTACCCACCCAAGGATAATTACTAACTGCACCACACCAGTCATTCTTACTTAAAGGTTGATCCCTTCCAAGGACTTAGAAAATTTCCCCAGTAGTTTCGTGTACTCCTAGCCCACCACATAGGTGCCGTCTGCCCCTATCTCTACTAGGTGTACTCGGTAATTCTTACCCAGTAGTTTCGTGTACCCCTACATAGGTGCCGTCTGCCCCTATCTTCATTAGGTGTACCCACTACTCCCCAAGCGATCGGCTCCCTACCGTAGATACCCGTGCTGGTCCCACAGTGGGGTGTATCACTCCCCTAAAGTGGCTACCCAATACTATCAACGGTGCACGGCTTTATATCTACACGATGCAACAACGGCTTATCTACCAGCCCGGGCCCACACACGCATATGAAACCCGTTGGACTTGCGTTGCCACCGCTAACCCGTTTTGGCCTCTTATAATCAAGCCCAATATGCGTGTCCCGTCACTCGACATGGGTCGAGCCCACAAAGATACGTTTGGGATATTGGTTGAAATGGGCCCCCACAAGCTACCCACCTAAGCTTGTCATATATCTAGTGTATCCCACTTAACCCTTTAATCATGTTTAATTACATGTTTCCACTTGGTTAAGTATTCTAATCGTATTTTCTATTGCCACCCAAGGCAACCCACTAGATTCCACATGCCACCCAAGGCACCCACTTAAATTTCCACATGCCACCCAAGGCACCCACTTAACCCCTCATGTCCCACTACATGCTAATATGGTTAAGTGTTTCTTAATTAATTAAGATCGTGATCTCCCATAAAGACCTCCCACATTAGACTGGCTGTTATGACCGCCTGGTTAAGCCGGTAGAATCCGGGCAGTCTTAAGTCATAACAGAGTCTAACCTCGTGTCTTTACCTTAATCACGTATTTAATTTATGGCTAAGACCTCTCACATTGGGCTGACATTTGTAGCAACTGGTTAAGCCGGTTGGGTCCGAGCAGTTTTACACTACAAATGAGTCCAACCTCGTGTCTTAGTCGATTAATTACACCTAATTAATCACCCCCATATTAATTATCCCTAATTAATATCAAGTTTTCCATAACATGGGTAGACCTAACTCAATAGGTAAATTCCCATGGGGTAGACCTAACTCAATAGGTAAATTCCCACTTATGGTAATTTATTTTTATGGTATGCTTAATCATACCCAATCATTCATTTATTAACATATTTACCAACCCCATCGTTCCCCACGTAAATTGTTTTCATTTCATGACATAATAAAAGGGGAAGATCATCAAAAATATCATAGGTTTAGCATATAACTTTGTCATGGGTTAAGAGGATGTCAACTTGCATATATGAGCACATATTAACCCAACTACATTTTACCCAAACTTGCATATTATCATACACATGATTTGCATAACATGTTGCATATGAGCTTGCATATTATCATACACATATCTTGCATAACATGTTGAACTTGCATATAGGCATTCTCATAACTTGCATAACATGTTAAACATGCATTTAAGCATACACATAACTTGCATAAGCATTCACACATTCACATACTTGCATAAGCATACATAACTTGCATAAACATGCATAACTTGCATATCATGTCATTTAAGCATATACATATCTTGCATAAGCATTCATATACTCGCATAAGCATGCATAACTTGCATATCACATAAATCTTGCATTTAAACATATACGTGACTTGCATAAGCATCCATATACTTGCATAAGCATGCATAACTTGCATATCACATTAAACTTGCATTTAAACATATACTTAACTTGCATAACTCACTTTGTTAAACATGCATAATTCCACTCATTAAATATGCATAAATCCACTTGTTAAGCATGCATAAACCAACTTGTTAAACATGCATAAACCAACTTGTTAAACATGCATAAATTAACTTATTAAGCATGCATAAACCAACTTATCAAGTATGCATAAACATAGAACAACATAGAGTAACATATCATTATAAATGATTCAAACTCACTAATCCGCATTTAAGACCATAAGTCTCATTACACCCAATCTACTTACTTTAACAATTGATGTTAAAGTGATAGAAACTCACCAAACCCAAAATTAACCAACTTATGAAGAGGAATTAGTTGCTAATTATGAAGATGGTGATGATTAGAGAATGATTTGAGAGGGATTAGCTTGAAACTTCCTTCTAAGATTAATGGAGACTCCTTCTAGGATTTAATTTGGCGGCATGAGGCCTTCATTTCTATTTTTAGTATGGATTAAGGTAGGTTTAGGGTGTATTTATAGATTAAGAGAGTGTTTTAGGCCCTTAGATTAACCCTAGATTAATTTAGGTCCGTTAGATTTAGGAAATCTCTAGAACCAAGCTCAGCCCTAGCCAGAAAACCAGATCTGGTGCACCCAAACTTTCTGGCTCGAGACGCCGTGTCGACAGGCAAGTCGACAGGCAAGTCGACAGGCCTGTCGACAGCCCTGTCGACATGGTCAGGGCGGGAATCTTCCCGCCTGGCCCCGCTGGTTCTAATTTAAAATCTGAATTTAAGTTTCCAAAATCTGTTTTTAGCTCTAATCTTTCTGAAAACTTCTTTGGGCCATAACCGGGCCATACGGACTCCGATTCTCGAAAACTCGGACTCTATTTCGCGTATTTTTCCGAGACGAACGCAATAACGCAGCCCGTTACCCCCAATTACCACGTCTGAGATTATTTATCCTATAATTAGTGAATTTTAGTATTAACTAAAATTCGGGGTGTTACAGAACACATCCAAGCATGGAGAGTGTAAATATGGTACCTGTAAATAAACCAGCACAATGGAAATAAAAAAGGATAGACTAGTATTAACTAAAGTAACTACCTTTTTAAAAGTAAATCACCATGCCAATACCGAGCATGAGAGAGAACGAGTACTGAAAGCCAAACTTAGACACTTGCGAGAACCATACCTTCTCTGGAGAAACCTGGGAGGTTATGATGAGGAGGGGGTCAGATTAAAAAGTTCTGGTGAACAAGAAAGATATAACAAAGATTACAATACACAGACGTATCATGTTTGGTTCAACCAAAAATGTATGTTTACTAAGGCTAGTAATTATTAACTAACCTTGTAAACATTTAGTCACGACCCTAACTACCTTTCCCAAGGTAATTCTCCCAATAATATCGATACAGAGATAAAATGTTTAAGCATATATTTGTGAAGCCTTTATGATAATTATTAAACTGGGAAGTGAACTCCTAACTATGGAGTTTATTTATTCATGTGTGTATACTTAGCCACTTAACGCCTCACTATCGAATGATATATAGGGTGGATTCTCTCGATCACTTAAGACCCTAGGCGGAGCTTTTGTTCATTTAATACCTCTCGATGATTTTCTTAATGTATTTATAAACTAGAGGACATTAGCTACAGGGTGCTACTAATTAAGGCTTCTGAAATTCACATATATAAGCACATGCACCACATAAGCTGAGAGATGGTATCGCATCGTTGAAGACCAATAGGACTAGGTAGACGACATCTCTCCATTTAGGACCTTCCAATTGGTGGAATCTCGTTGTACTATGTAGCGACCTTATTGGATAATCTCCTTAGACGCTAATACTTCCTACAAGATAGGTATCCCTATAAAATGACCATACTGGACACTTGGTCTCTAGGATTAGATAGGATTTGTACACCATTTAAGACCCCTAACTGGAAGACCCATCCCACCCAAGCCACTTAAGACTCAAAGAAACAAACTATTCACGAAGATTATCAAGTTAGTACCCAATTAGCCTTTAGTGCTTCTATTTATGGGAGGTGGGATATGCGATCTATTAATACCTTTGTGTAGGTGGATCTCACCACTTAAGACCTTAATCCCAAAGCAGGCTACACTTATAGATTATTTCCTATTTGGCTTCTCCTTACGGACAGGAGGAGGACCCTTTTAGACCACTTAAAACCTCACTCATGGAGTAAACCAATTTTTTGGAAATAATCAATGCTACGTAAACTAACTATCATCAATGGTTCTTAGGATTAATGATATCTCACATTAATTGAGCTTATAATCGACCACTGGAAAGTGCAGACTTCTTTCGAATAAGACAACTGACCTCGTATCATTAACCTACTAAGTCCAATCCTTATATTTCATTGTAAGCTCTAAATTATCTGGTACAAATAGGGAAAGTTATATCCTTCTTATCTTAGTATATTTATTTAACTATTTTCCTCGCTGGACTTAGTATATGAAAAGGAAATCGATACCCATTATTCCACTTTTTATTTCGTTTGTTTCTATTCAATAGAGTTATTTCCATTTATGACCATAACGATCATATTTTCCTAAGGCATTAGTTATCCTTAATTATTAGTCCCAAGATATCTATTTGTTATACCCCAACAAATATTACTAACTTATATATTTATTGCATGTTGTATGTGTGTGTATATATGCACCAGGCCCCTCACATTCAATCGACCACTTGTGGATGCTGGATTTGTCAAGCGGTTCCGGGAAGACTTCTACCAAAAGTTGAGCTTAACCTTGTGTCTTAGTGTTGTTATAATTAAATTCCCTAATTGGGGTTTACCACATCAATCCTAGCCAATTTAGAAATCTTAATTGTTGGGTTTAATTATCTAATCAAATTTGTTTTCCCCAATCAATGACGATTACAATAGTTATTTATTTATTTATGGCTTTATTTATTGCAATCAATTGCACTAATTGCTACGATGGTCACCAAAAATATATTCATTTAATATGGATTACTTTTACATGTATAATTCCATAAAATGAAATCATTCGAGCACACAAACACATATTATAATCATATTTCATTGTTTACATAGATTTGGATGGATAATGTATATATATTTATATTTATATTTACACAGTTAACATAGTTATTTTCCTTCCATTATTATTGTTGTTAAATTTAATATTTTAGATTAGCTAATTAATAACCAAGCATTCCTTTTTTGCATTCAATTTTGAAATAAGGTTCTAAATCTTACAAAAGACCGTCAACTATAATTATTGTAAATCATGCCTGTATATTGGAGTAAACACATTTCAAACCATAAGAAATATATTTTATGCATATATTGGAATAGTTGATGTAAACTATGCACATATATATATACTTATATTTATAAATGAATTTACACAACTTTTCCCTTTTCAATTTTATGCATATTTCTTATTGGTTTCAAAAAAATGTCTTTTTTATTTAAAAGAGGAAAAAGGTATATTTACAATAACTAAGTTGGAATCCAAACAAAACCGAACACGAACAGGCTTATATTTCTTTTATCAAAATTACATAATTCATTGTTTAACACTGAAACTAGAGATCTGGAATAAATCTACATCCTAAAAGTGTTTATGACACTGATTTCTAGATCTACAGTGTTTTCAATAATCCCAATACATTTTCAAGCATAATTGTAGGCAATATGTATAAACAATTAAGTAATCTTACAAGTTATAATAGTATTATTCAAACCATAAATTTAAACTTTTAGGTTTTGGCATCGTTTATAAATAGATCTTATGAGCAATATTATGAACAAATCTTATAAATGTTAGGCATAGATTTAATATCTAATACAAATGAGATAATAAGTTATTGTAATTTTGTATATAAATTTCTTACTCACCTGAAAGCATCCGAAATCTGAAAAACCTTTTAGGCCTACAGTTCCCAAATTCTTATAGATCTACAGTTATTCTTAAGAGATAAACTTTCAGATTTGTAGTTTTGTAGATTTGCAAGAAAATAGGAATAAAGGGGAGAATCCAATGAAGAATAGTTTAGATGCCAATCCATAACCTTTCCCACTTGAATCTGGTTAACCCTTCCAAATCCATATGGATTTATGTTTGATTGATTGTATATGAACCTATTTTTGATCTAGAAAATTATTTGAAGAGAAAGGGAAAGGGTAGAGCTTCATTGTTGCTTATAGATTTGTGTGGAAAAGAATGAGACCTTACCTCTTTATTTATAGAAGTGGAATTGGCCATGAACCATTGGATTTGATTAAATAAACATCCGTCCATTTACATAATGATATATATAAAACAAAACACTCTTAGCCTAGCCGTCACTGGGATGTTCTGGCATGAAGCGGTCGACACCATTCAACCAAGCGGTCGACCGCCCTTGTGTCATTTTGCCCAGTGAAGGTTAGGTATAGAAAGTAAGATATATTATATTTATTTATTTTCGTTCGTTTTTCATATTTCGTCCGTAACTTTCATACAGACTCCGTTCTCGAAACTCCAAACATGAAAGATGACCAAAATTCTAAGACGATCGCAATGGATAAAGTTTTGTGGACTAGTTCTATCATTTGCGGAAATTCCTATTTATGAAATCTAATTAAATAACTAACTTACTGTCAAAATTCTGGGTTGTTACACTCTTCCTTCCTTAAAAGGAATTTCGTCTCGAAATTCTGACATATACTTATCATATCCTACGCAACCAATTTGTGTACATCTACTTTGCAACCATGTGCATATGTTCATAGTGTACATAATGTATTTCAACCACAAAACATGTATGCACAATGATTCTAAATCGGGCACATCTACATGTACGCATTAAATTTTTAAAACACTTTTGAAAACATGATGCAAAACATCCTAAATATACTGACAGTTCCATATACATGCAAACTTCAAAAAACCTTTTTCATCCATAACCCTCGCACAATTACAAATAAAAGTGTGAAGCAATCAATTTTTCTTTCAATCCTACCATCTGAAACGTCAACGTGTCTAAACGCTTCATATTTAATTTTTCTAAACCGGAAAAAAGAAATCAGGACGATGAATTTTAACGTTCCCTTCTCATATAAATATTCTATTTCTAATCCTATAGTGGAAATTTTACCTCAGTTACCCAAAATACTACAAAATTATCATTAGTAGACCATAATGTAGACTTAAAACAAGCTCTAAAACGTTAAAAGAGTTAATTAACAACTCGTGCATCGTTGACAAGGTACGGAAACAACGTTTTCAAGCCTAGAACGACCTTTTTTGTGTTTTCGTTAACGTTTTGATTGCATTGTCGGTCCTACTGCATAGCAAAAGCGCACACACAAATCATCCAAAGTTCTTCCTTGCGCTATTCATGTGACCACAAATCAAAAAATTTCACAAAAACAAATTTTTGTTTTAAAGCTTTTTTATGAATTTTGAAAACTTCTTTTCAACATCGTTTTACATTCTATATGAGATACGCACATAAACTAAAATTTTGGTATGTGTTTTGTGCCATTCAAATCATCTATTTTAATGTAAAACAGACGTTTAAACACGCGTAAACTGCCGTACCCAAATTCTTCATTTCCGCGCAGGCCGTAATAAAAGGAAGTAAATTAGTAAAAATGTAAAATTTTAAAACAATAAAAGTTTATTTTTTGAACAACGTTTTCAATAAGTTTCAAAAAAATGTTTGCGAAAACTTAAACGATTCAAGTCACATGTTGGCCAAAAAGGAAGTCAGTCACGCATAAATACGAAAATTCAAATCACACACAAAAGAATGCAATAAATTATAGCATAATAAGGAATGGTTATTTATTTATACCCATGAAGAAATACAGCACAAAACCTGTCCTTTGCTAAAATTTATCCAACACAAAATTCTATTCATTCCAACTCTAGGACAACTGTTAATTAGATAAGAAAATGATATTTAATTAAAATGGATATGCGCGAATGACACACATGTTTTCAAACATAGAAATCTCATTAACATAAGTCGTGCAATTTAAACAACACTAACAGTCACAAACATCACAACAACAAAGATAAAAAATGCTGGAATGGGATACAAGATACAACATGCACAAGGCATAAGCTAACAACGACTAAGCGCTATGAGATGGTCGAACCCCACGGTTGGAACTCGATCCATTGCCACGTTCACACCAGGAACGTAGTATGGATGAGATGCAACCAATCTCATGTGCCTGTCGATGTTGCTACCTACGAATCTCTCAAAACTCGACTTGGATGTTGTAGAGAGCGGCAAGCTCCGGCCTCGGCTGCTAAGGCTTCTACGGTGGATATTACAATATAGGAGCGGGAGGTGCAGGGACATGAGCATCTGATAGATGAATGCCCATCTTACGGATAGTGGCGCGACTAATGGTGGTAGGTGCCTTCTTCACCTCTCTCTCCCTAGTAAGTCTTACCTAGAAGTGTCGGAAGACACATGTGAGAAAATGACTATAAGGAAAGTGGCTCTGTGGGGTGCCGATGAAGGGCTCATGAAGATGGATCATAAGAATGTGCTCCCAATTGACGGCTATGCTACCAACAATAGAATAAGTGGTGTGGCGCAATGAGGGATAAATCTGCTTCAAGCTTCCCGACTTCGGGATGATGTTGTGTTGTATGATACGCACAACCACATGCGCAAATGGATTGTAGATTAGCGGTGGTCTAGACTTCGAGGGCCTCAAGGAAGATACGATGAAGAATCTGAGGGTCCTCCATCTTGACAGCATCAAGCTTGGCACCGACTGCCGAGACGCCCAAAATCTCTGCCAAGTCGTCATCGGTGAACTCGATATGGATGCCTATGACCTCAGACTGGATGACGCAAGACTCGTCATCGATGGTGGCATCCATTTGGGCATCAAATAGATGGACGCAACGTGGATACAGCTCGCGTTCGAAGGAGCTAGGCCTGCATCGACAAGTAGTTTCTCTAAACCAAAAACACTGAAATCAGTGAACTTCATCGGTCAGCAAAAATGAAAATCATAATTGGCCATAGCCAAGTAACGCTTAATCTTCTCTTCACCGCGGTTTAGTCATGCGGCTTCCTGAGGTGTGAGACCAGGGTGCTGAGCGGTGACATTTCGAGGAGGTGCCATGGAGGAATCGTTGAATCGGCGAACGAAATTACAGATTTGGCATATAATAGGGTAGAGATCTGCACGAGAAGATTTTGCTAGTAACTAGGGACGAAACGGAGCGGAGGTTGCTCGAATTGTAGCTTGGGAGTGAAGGAGAATTTTGGGTTTGCTGGAAATGAGGATGGGGGAGGTAAACGTCGGTTGGAACAATATGTATATATTGTTCCAATCGAACCGAGTCAAGTTACAGGCCGTGTCCCATACGGGGAGAGGTCGACATGACCCATTAAGGGCGGCCATCCACTGGTTAACCGCTTAGCCCAAAACGGACTTGGTCTGGACCACGGCCTAACGACCCAAATTAATTATATAAAATTATACTAAAAATTCCTATAACATTTAAATGACTTCCAAACCCAACCGAATTCTCATATCGACTTCCACCACTTATCAAGTAAAGGAATTGAATTTTGAATGCCTTTTCCCTACCTCCAAACAATTGTGACCACCAAACGAACGAATTCCCAAAATAGTTTGCTGGAAATCCGTAGTTAAGTTAAAATGGATTTACCCCTTACCTAGCTAACAACAAATAATCGATTCGAAATCAAATATCCCAAAAATTCGAATGAAAGATTTTCCTTAGCCTTTTCGAAGGAAAATTTAAAACTGTTCAAAAATGGAATTTATTATAAACTAACAGTTTCATATTTATAAATCCAATTTATTATTACTATTGTTATTATTATTTATATTCCAATTTATATTATTAGCCGGAAAACCTTTTCACGTTCAAAAATATCGGAACTTTAAAATCTCGAAGATTAATTTTAATAATTAAATAAATCATCCAATATATATAAAAAGAGGGATAGTAAAAATCACAAGGAATGATATTGATTATTTTTAAGTTTCGAGGCATATTCCTTGCTATTCCCAATTTCCTTCTTTCTACCACCTGGACTATTTATTAAAATCGTACAAAGCCCGAACAATTTTTAAACATGAATATATTAAAATTTTAAAACCATATCTCTATAAAACATGTCTTTATAAAGCCATTTTCCGAAACCGTAATTTCAAAAACCTTTCAAAACCCATTTTATTTTCCAAACAGTTTTAAAAATAAAATTCCCTTGAACACAAGGCCAAGAACTCAAATGAGTACTTCCAACCAAAAGAATATCTAGAATTCTAATGAAGTAACGAATGGATATACCTCATAATCATACTTCTGAATGGATACGACATATTAACATGGATTTCTCATTTCAAGACCAAGAAAAGGTCTTTGATTGGAACTACCAAACGAAACAAAAAATCAGAAATCGCGACTATCTTGGTTGTAGATAGATTTTTGTCAAGTCTCCAAACTCAAATCCACGGAATCCACCATAAGCTGTCCTTATGCTCTTCACGATGAAAACGCCAACGTATTGTGGGGTAAGACAGAATTGGCTAGAATCCCGAACTTAGAATATTTCAAATCTAAGTCGCTTAAGACCCATTCTATATAATTAGGCCCACGACTAATTCATCGTTGAAACAAATTAAGGTTGAGTAACAAAGAAGAAGAAAAATAAAAAAGAAAATCAAATTACGTTCTCTCGTGAATCCTAATTTAACTAATTCCTCTGATCGTCTAACCTATGCATTGATACTGAAAACGCCCCACACTTTTCTAAGCCCAAATTTCAACAAAAATTGAATTCCGAACACATCCAACCATGGAGCGTGTAATCTGGCACCTATAAATAAATGACCATGAGCATAATCAGAGTACGGTGAAATAACTCACAGCGGAAACAAAATAGGATAGACTAGTATTAACTCAAGTAACTACCTTTTTAAAAGTAGGTCACCATGTCAATATCGGGCAAGAGAGAGAATGAGAATCAAAAGCCAAACTTAGACACCTGCGAGAACCCGACCTTCCCTAGAGCAACCTAGAAGGTTGTAACAAGGAGAGGGTTAGAACAAAAAGTTATGGTAAACAAGAAAGGTACAACACATATTACAATACATAGATTATCCCGTTTGGTTCAACCAAAGTTATATGCCTACTAAGGCTAGTAATTCTAACCTAACCTTGTAAACATTTACACACGACTCTAACTACCTTTCCCAAGGTAGTTCTCCCAATGATATTGACACCAAGATAGAATGTTTACGCATGTATTTGTGAAGCCTTTATGCTAATTATTAAACCGAAAAGTGAACTCATAACTACAGAGTTTATTTAATAATGTGTGTATAATTAGCTACTTAACGCTTCACTATCGAATGTAGATATGGTGGATTCTCTCGATCACTTAAGATCCTAGGCGGACCTATTGGTCATTCAATATCTCTCGATGATTTTCTCAACATGATTATAAACTAGAGGACGCTAGCTATAGGGTCCTACTAGTTAAGGCTTCCGACATTCACGCATATAAACCTATATCTACCATACGGTGAGAGATGGTTTCTCATCGCTTCAGACCGATAGGACTAGGTAGACGACATCTCTCCATTTAGGAAGTTCCTATTTGTGGAATCTCATTGTACCATCTAATTAACCTTATTGGATAATCTCCTTAGACGCTTAATACTTCCCGTAGGATAGGTAGCCCTATGAATAACTACATCGGACGTTTAGTCTACAGGTTTAGGTAGGATTCGTACACCATTTAAGATTCTAACTAGAGGACCCATCCCACCCAAGCCAGTTAAGACTCTAGGAAGCGAACTATTCACTATGATTATCAAGTTCGTACCCAATTAGCCTTTAGTGCTTCTATTTATGGGAGGTAGGTTATGTGATCACTTAATACATTTGTATAGGTGGATCTCACCGCTTAAGAGCTTAATCCCAAAGCAGGTTGGTTTCTCCTTACGAATGGGAGGAGGAGGACCCCTTTTGGCCACTTAAGACCTCACTCATGGAGTAAACCTTATTTTTAGAAATAATAAATACTACGCAAACTAACAATCATCGTGGTTTCTTATGATTAATGATATCTCACATCAGTTGAACATATATTTAACAGCTGGAAAGTGCAGACTTCTGTCGAATAAGACAACTGACCTCGCATCATTAACCTACTAAGTCCAATCCTAATTTTTCATTATAACATCTAGATTATCTGGTATAAATAGGGAAAGTTATATCCTTCTTAGCCTAAGATATTTATTTAATTATTTTTCGCATTGGACTTAGTATTTAAGACGGCAATTGATACCCATTAATCCCCTTTTTATTTCATTTGTTTCTATTCAACAAAGTTATTGCCATTTATGACAATAGCGGTCGTATTTTCCTAAGGCATTAATTATCCTTAATTATTAGTCCTGAGACTTCTATTTGTTGTATCCAAACTAACATTACTAATTTATTTATTTATTGCTTGTTGTGTGTGTGTATATGCACAAGACCGCTCACATTAAGTCAACAACTTATGGATATTGGATTTGTTGGGCAGTTCCGGCCGAACTTCTACCACAAGTTGAGATTAACCTCATGTCTTAGTGCGGTTATAATTCAATTTCCTAATTGGGGTTTACAACATTAATCCTATCCAATTTCGAAATCGTAACTGTTAGGTTTAATTACCAAATCAAATTTGTTATCCCCAATCAGTGACGGTTACAATAGTTATTTATTTATTTATGGCCCTATTTCTAGCAATCAGTTGCACTAATTGCTACAACGGTCACCACAAATATATTCATTTAATATGGATTAATTTACATGTATAATTCCATAAAATGAAGACCATTCAAACATACAAACACTTATTATAATGTACTAGTATTTTTTGCCCGCTTTATTAGGCATTAAACTTTATGTTACTAGTATTACCGCACAACGGTGGGAAAACCGACTTTGTAATGTTACACGATAAAAGAATTTGTTTTGTTTAATTTTTTTAATTATTTGAAATACATACGAACAATTATTCATGAGAGAAAAAGTAAAAGTAATTATTTTGACCAACTAAAAGGACCTGAAAATACTTTGGTGGTACCAAAGCTTTGAACAATAAAGTTTATATTTGATTAACTATAAAGTTACTTGCAATAATATAATGGGTGCCATAAGTTAAATTTATGCCTTAAACAATGTATGTATCAAATTAATTTAACATAAATAGCCACAGTTTCAATTATGAATTCATACATTCATCATTTCAGACTATGAACATAGTTTGTGCCATCAGTTAAATCTGACATAGCTATTAATGTAAACTATTCTAGCCTAAAAAAAGGGTTTTGTGTACATCTAATTAAATCAGATAACATCTAATTGGTTAAAAACATTTAAAACCTCAAATTTCATACTGGAAATTGTTGAAATAAACCATGAGGAAATTAAAAATAAGAATCTAAAAGTTGAATCTGAGGTTATCAATCTGAATAAAGTTGTATATGGCATTGTAGATGGGTGACGTGCTCACTTACAGGCTTAAGGTAAATTATTTGTAATTTATGTCCATATTTGCTAATTGTACGTACCATGTATTTTTCCATGTCGTGTTAGTAAAATTAATGCTTTATCGCAATAGGCAATGATAAATTTTCATTTATTAGGTATCAAAGACCACATCTTACAAGAACACATAGTTTGCCAGTGAACAGAAATAATTAACCAAATAATCTACCTTGAATAGTATCTATATTCACTTTGCCTCTTTTAGAATACTTTATCATGCATTAAATTCTTTATGATATTGTAATATTTAATTGGAATTTATCTTTCAAATGATTTATTAATTAATATATTTATTGTTATTCACCTCACAATGAAAAAGGTAATAAATTTTTGCTCCTTTTGAGATCCATTGAAATCTGCTTTATTTACACCATCAATTTCCACTTTTCTATTTCATTGCTTTCGATTTAACAAGACAAAGTTGACAAAATATAATTTTATAAATAAAAGATAATGAAGAGGAACCAAACACTAATTTTTATAATCAATAGAATGAAAACCAAAATTTCAAAAAAAAAAACATTCCTTTTGAATCAACACTGACGTTGTATAAAAAACAAATGTCATTCTTCTCTGAATTCATATCTATTTCCAAAAATATAAAATAACTTTACTAATTTGCCTATATTTCTGATGGAAAACATAAATGTAACCGAAATTCATTTTCTTTTGGTCAGGAAGGAATAACACAAGGAAGACAGGCTGAAATATAATGATTTAATTTATATAAAATACAAAGAGAACCTTTCATCATCCAATTATATTTATACTAAATTTGGCTTAATTTGTTACCTGTAGTAGGTATCAAGAATGAAGTAATAAAGTGTTCAGTTATTACGTAAAGAAAGTGCGGAGAATATGTTAATATCAGCATTAAATTACCCAAAATTACACATATCATCTTGGTCTAATGGACCTTTCCATCTCTGCATGCTACAGGTGTGATGTATCAAATTTTAACCGTATAAGAATGTTTAAATTAATTAAGTGATTTTCAATTTAAGAAATAAATTTAATCAATAAATTGTTGTCAATTCATCTTATTAACGCTAGGTGTGATGTTTTAAAATGAACACCATGTCCATATCAACAAAAGTGGAAAAATTAGCTTTTCTTCCAAATATAAAGTTAATTAAGTCACACAAGTAATGAGCATTAATGAGTCAAATAGACTACATTAATAATTAAATCGGAGAGCTCAAATAAGGCAAGGCAAGGCTTCAGAGCTACATTAAATTAATGCACAAGTCAAAGGAGGACAAAATAGGTATTGTAAAAAAGCTTCAGACGGACGGAAGTTCTTGAGAGCGCAGTAGAATTAAGAAAAACCAACAAAGTCGGTTTGATTATTCTTAAATTTATACAACTAGACACAAAATAATAAAAATTTATAAACGGAAAATGAAAAAAGTATTTAGTGTATGTTTGTAATATTTGTGCATTGTTGTTTGAACCTTTTGCAAATTTTCTAGATTTTTAAATTAAATGAAAAAAGTATTTAGCGTATGTTTGTAATATTTGTGCGTTGTTGTTTGAACTTTTTGCAATTTTTCCAGATTTTTATTTTTTTGTGATTGGCTTTCTTAGTTAATTTTTGCCACATGAAAGGTCTTGCTTTGAAGGTTCAAGTTCTCCACATAATATAGCATGAGTGTAAGTGATTGATATTTCAAACCTATCCTTTTATTACTAGAAAACAAATTATCTAGTGCTCCACCAAAGGAACACAAGAGATTGCATTCATTGATAGTCTAATTTAATGTTGGGCTATATATATTGTTTTGTAATGTTATCACTTTTTATTTGATTATTTTATTGAGCATCTCTAGACCTTTCAGAATGTAATTTCATTTGAAATCTTGTGTCTACTATATTAACTTGATGTAAAAAATTGTCATAACACAACAAAATAAATTTATTCACTGTTCGTACTTAAAAATTAAAACTTTACACTATAGTGCCTAAAGATTGCATAATATGACTTCCTGTACATTAAAATATTATGTTATTTTTAACCATATATGATTTAACATGGTCAAAATTAATAATTAGTAACGAATGAAAAGAAACTTATAATATAAGTTTTAACATATTCCAGTACTGTAAGGACCAAAAAATTTCAATGATTTTAAATAATGTTGTCAATTGAATTTAAAGTTAGACTGTAAAACTTAAATTAAATAGTGAAATTTTATTTTTGAATTATGTTTAACTAGATGTAGCAAAAGAATAAATTTCGTAGTAACATATGTAAGTTTCATTTTATTCATGGAATTTAGTTAACTGTTGAAAATTTGATAGAAATAATAGAATTTCAAAATATAGTGAGCATTATTATGTTATTCTTTGATTTTCTTATATAAAATAAATAGTATTAATTTATTTTACACAAACTATGTGATAATGATTATAAACTAATTTTATATCTATTTAATATTTTTCATCTATATTATATTTTCGCTACAACTTCATACATCTCGACAGCTATGAAACCACAATGCTTTAATTGTCCAGAGTGTGATATAAACTAAACTGGATTCATTCGCACATTCTTTATATCCAGTGACCAGCATGAAAAGAGCTATATAATATATGGTTACCCCTTTTGTATCCCTACAATGCTGCTATGTAAATTTCATAAATCGATGTGTGAAGCATACAATGATACAAGAAAGATGAAAACTATGAAGTATGACAAAAAGAGTCAACCATTCACATTAAATTCAACCATCAGTTTATAAAATCAAATAGTCAAAATCTAAGGGTTTAAAGGAGCTCAAAATAAATGGATATGGGTTCTGTTTGAATGTAATTAGTCATTCTGTGTCCGACTCTATTTAAACCCTGTAAGTGATAACAATCTATTGTTCTGAACGGTTCGAGTTGGTTTAATTACCTACTTGAAGCGGTCAAAAAGACAGGTCATTACAAAGTTGGTATTAGAACTTTGCTTGAGCGAATACCAAAGCCCATTGGAGGAAAACTCATTAGAGATAGGGTTTGTAATACCGTAGAATGAGTTGAGAGCATTATATATTAGAGCGTACTTATATTTTTTTATATAAAATAATACTAAAAGTTAGTGACTATAAACGATTTTATATATAAAAGGTTTGTAAATATTTTGAATTATAAAAAAATGTTCTTATATAAATGACTAAAAGAAATATGGTTGATTTTATAAGAATACACGTAAAAGTACTAATTTTAGGAGTACTAAGGAAACTGAAATGAATATAAAGGAATGAGTTTTGTGAAACCTAAGAAGTTCATAAGATGTTTAAAGTTCTATTGGATAATTCGTTAAGAAATTAATCATGAACTATAATAAAGAGCTTTTGAAAGTACTTATGATTTTGGTAATATCTTATGATTAATTTAACTAATACCGAGTCGGTAAATGTATTTGACCCTTGTTTCGATAAAAATTGAAATCTTGAGAATTTCCTTTTAGACTATGATTTCTAATCTATTTAGATGGATGAGAAGGAAATAAAGAAGGCAAGGCATAGAGAATGAAGAAGGGCCTATTATAAGGAATGGGAAGATACAGAATTAGAGCGAGAGAAACAATATAAAGAGAGGTCAGAACTGAGTTCTTTTGATAATGTCATATATTATAGGTGTCATGAAAAAAGACATTACACAGTCATGTGCAGAGGGAATAGAAAGAGAAGGAAAGTGGAAAATAAATGTTTTCGCTCTGAGGTAGTATGATTTAAATGTCGGAAAGAGTGACATTTTCTTACTTATTGCCCTTTGGTGAAAAAGAAAATACACACCTCCACCTGCCTCGGATGCCGAGATAACGATTTGTTTTCGTTGCAAGTTAAGAGAACATAATGCTAGGGATTGCCCAAAAAGAAAAAATAGAAAGTCAAGGTTGCATCCTACTCAAGAAATATGTTCGGAAGCTATTATAGGGGATTAGTTTGTTTGTAGAGTGTTGTTCCTTGTGTTACTTAACCCCACCGCAAGCCTTGTTATACTGGCTAAGTGTTCTCCCTTGTGTTAACTTAACCCCACCGCATGTCATGTCATATTGGTTAAGTGTATATTGACTTAGCCCACCTACTTATCATGTTGTGACGGTTAAGTGCTACCCTCTGTTGTTACTTAACCTTACCACGCATCAGGTTATATCGGTTGGGTGTTATCAACCTATCCAAGTTAGCCCAACCCATCCGCTAGTCATGTTATAACAGTTAAGTGTCATTAGCCTAGCCACATTACTTAACGCACCCATTCATAACATATTGGTTGAGCCTACATTTATAAGTTTTACATATTCTTAACTCATACCGGTTAGGTCCACATTTACATGTCAAATTTCCATGTCATCCCACCTAACCCTCTAACCATACGCACGTTTTATTATGGTTAGTATTCCTTAATTCATTCATTATGAAGAACGAATCATGACCTCTCACATTAGACCGTGCATTTTGTGGTCACTGGATTTGCCGGGCGGTTCCGGGCAGATTTACACCACAAACTGGGTCTAACCTCGTGTCATCAACCGTTACGCCTACAATTTGGCCTTCGACCTCTCACATTAGACTGACACTTTGTGGCTACTGGATTTTCCGGGCGGTTCCGGAAAGATTTACACCACAAACTGAGTCTAAACTCGTGTCAAAGGTTCATTAATGGTCGTGTTCCACCCAAAACCCCAATATCAGTTCATGTGTTTAACATATAGGAATGTTCATGTTCCAACCACGTTCATATTTCCAGTTATATGCCAATTATCAAGTTCATAATTCACGTTTTTGCCCCAAAACGTATTCCTTAATTATTATCATAATTCACTATAAGGTTATGCCAAGTTATAGCCTTTTATTTACAATACATGCCAATTACCCAAAACCCAACTTAGCCGCATTCATATTAAACCTCTACTAAGTCATAAATTATCATATATGTTTCAACTCCAAATTTTACATAATTAACATATGCCCAAGTTCTAGATTACATGTAAATTTTACATATGCCCAATTCATACCAAATTTACATATGTTCAATTCATGCCGTTTTGCATGTATGCCAATTTTATGCCAATTTACACATATACCAAGTTTCATGTCGTTTTACATATGTCAAGATTCATGATTTTCATGTTTACAAAGCTATGCTCAATTTACATAGATCCAGTTTTATACCCAAAATTACATGTATAACACGTTTACACCAATTTACCCATAACAAGTTCTAGCCAAATTACATATATCAAGATCCATGTCATATTACATATATCAAGATCCATGTCAAATTATATATGCCAATCCCCATTCTTGCAATTACTATTATAATGACAATACCCAAATATCCAATTTTTATGTTATGCCATTAATTCCACCAAACACATATATCCAATTAGGTATTATCCCAATATTCCCCCATATTCAATCATACGCAAATCGCGGTTTAGGCCTAGGTCCGAAATTGACCAAGGTTCATCAAAAGAAAATAAATAGGGGAAGGTAGAAGTTGCAATAAGAACAAGATCAGAAAGAAAACAACATAAATCATCATGATAGGCATAAAGATTACAACTTGATGATAACATCATTACGAATCAAGAAAACTACTGAATAGATCATAAACTTGGCATGAGAATAACGATAGACAAGTCTCAAATTCAAGATTCAACAGAAATAGATCTGAATCGATAAACATACTTAGATCCAATTCCACTTTATTTCATGGCCATATTATAATTAAATATTTAAATCTAAAAGTAACTAGCACTTACAGAGCATGGCTAATGAATTAAGAACTGAATTTGTTGTAGAATGTTGCAGTGACGTTGTTGATCTATTGTCTTGAATCATTGTAGAAGTCTTAATCTTCGAATTGGATTGTGTATGAAAGCTTAGGAAATTTATTAGAGGCGGCGGCCATGATCAAGAGGGATTCCAGCAGCATTTAGGTGTAAGAATGATTTGTTATGAATTAGGTTAGGTCTAAGAGTGTTTCTATAGGTGTAGCAACTAGTTTAGGCCCTTAGATTAACCCTAGAATCAATCCGGACCATCAAAACACGTCTCAGGATTCAAAAATGAGTTCTGGGTCAAAACAGGTCGACCAGGTCGACCTGTAAGGGGGGGGTCTATAGGCCATAAATTCTTCATCTGGACTCTGATTTTCGAAAACTCGGACTCTGTTTCATGTAAAACTTCAAGACGAACGCAATGGCATAACCCGTTTCCCTTGATTCTTATTTTAAAATTTAATTATACCCTGATTTCTAGTTTCAACAGGTTATTAAAATTCGGGTTGTTACATAAAGCTAAGACAAGAATGTTAGGGTTAAGTTAATTAAGGCAGCACTTAACCAATACAACATGTTAACTAAACTGATGGGTGGGGTTAGGTTAATTTGGACACTTAACCAATTTAACATGTTGATTAGGAAACCCTAGTAACGGGGAACCATTTCAGAAGTAACCCACATAGATGTATCATGGTACCTTGAACTAGGCAGGGTGGGGCACGATTACTGGGCTGATTATAAGCGGTTAAAACAATGGTGGGTGGTGCGTCAGTGTAGGTTCCGACGGAGTATGGGAGTGCACATACTCCGGAGTGGAAAAAGCAGGCACTGGCATCAGTAGTTATGCACTGTGCATCTTGAATTGTGTCGGGTTGCCACCATAGGATTTGATACGCCCCATGGCGGGACAAGCACAGGTATCTACAATCAAGCGGGAGCCGAATGACACACATGATACATACATGTGAGTAGGAGTCGATCGATAAAGGGGATCATTTTATCACGAACATGTGGTGCTAGTTGGAACAAGTATAAATAGGTGCGGAGAAATAGAATTGGGTGCGATAGTATGCTCGGCTTAACCTGCCTTATCCAGTCTTATGTTATCTTATTTTTCTGTTATTGTCCTATTTTCAGTTTATTCATGTCATGATTCTTTTTCTTGTTCACATACGGAAAAGTCACTGGACTTACCAGACGTTTGTCTGAACCAGTTTTTCTTTCGCCTTCTTTTCTTCCGTCCCCCCCAGGTCCACAGGGAGGGAACACTCCAGCTTAGTTCAGACCTTTTGGAAGCTTGAAGAGAGTAGACGTATTTCTTGGATTCTCATCCCTTGGGCTATGGCTTTGGATACACTCTCAATGGGGATTTATGCTATTTCATTATTGTTCTATGCTTCTTTCTTTTTTAATCAAGATAGAGATTTTGATGTAATGATTTCGAAGTTGTTTTGAGACAGTTTGCTGTAATGTTTTTTGTTATGAACCACGTATGAAACAAATTTAGTTTTTCCGCTGCTTATATGTCTGTTTTGTAAATTATCTGTGTCTTTTACCTATAATGCTCCACGAAAGTTAAGGCATTCCCTTTTTGAGTGACCTTAGCGGAGGTGCGGTGTCCCATAACCACTTGCTCTACTTGAATATTTACAAACAAGTAGTACATTCCACTAGAAATACGAAATGATCATTGCAACAATGTTCAATCGAACGAGTCCCAGAATTAAGCGTCAAAGCAAACACAAAGGTTCATAGTCCTTGTTTTTACTAAGGCGTTTAATTAGATTTCTTATGTAAACGAGAAAAAGGTTTATATAACTATGTACTAGTAGATTGGAAAACAATTTATAAAATAACTTTATCTAATGAAGCTGGATTAAAAACCAATTTGGTAACTTCATATAATGAAGTAGAGTTAAAAGTCGTTTAGTAAAAGATTTGGTTTCTACTAATAAATTAAAATCCCTTTTATTTAGATGTCTCAATCTAGGCTTGGTTACAAGTTTGCCTAAGTTACATATAATCAAAGGATTTCGGACGACCTCAGACAAAAGGTGAAGGCTTATGACGTTTACTAGGCATCAATAAATCTTACACCACTCGTCGAAATACTGATATTATATGAACCAAACCTACTTAAAGATTTGTAATAGAATTCCAATATAATTGAATTCAAAACTCATGAAGTGGAATATTCACACAAATCAAACCAAACCATACAACACACATGACATACATGTGCCATAGGCACACTAGACAAGCGTATAACTTGAGGCATAGGTGTGAGTTATCAAAGAACTCACCTTTGCTAACTAGAAGAAATAAATCGATCTGAAGCTTAGTTGAATCAACCTCTCCTCCAATATATCTTGCTAATCTCCAATCTAAACACATATAAAGGAATTTTCTAAGATTTGGGTTTACAAAATTTCAGAAATTAAAGAGGAGTAGAGTTGGAGAAGATGGAGAAGCTTACCTTAGTTTTTATGCTTGATTTCCTTTTAAATTGAGCATCTAATTGCAAAACCTAGCTTAAGAATTTTAATTTCCTATTCCTTCCCCTATTTTCTATTTTCTTTGAAGTGTTGAATTGAATAAGGGAGAAGGCGGCTGATGGAGCTCTTAAGGGAATGGGCTAGGTTGGCTGATCCAAACCCCACCCGAAGTCCCAATTTTCCGTAACTCGAAATATATCGATGTTTATACCTTTTTCTTGTCGTAAACGGCATTTTGAACTCGATGGAAGTGGTTTCAAGTCCAAATACATATGTAGGCAAAAAGTGACTTCTTGTACCTATACTCGATTAACGATGTTATATTTAAATATATTATCGTAAAATATACGTGATGTTACATTAGACGAATCATCTTCAATAACAATTGGGTTAGAATGATTATGCATTAGGAATTTCTATAGATTCCTAATGATTTTTCCTTGTTTCTCTTGTTCCTTGACCATTAGTAGTTGCATTTATTGGATCTTAGCGAGCAACTGTAGAGAATCCTTCATAGATTCTTCCACTTTGATCACATATCCAAGCGTAGTATGTTGAAATAGTCCTTAAGAAGACGAAGGGAATGAGAGAGTGTTGTTTTAGTTGGTACTAGATGAGGATACCATTAATTTATTATTTTCAAAAAAAAATTATAGAGAAAAATGATTGAAGAGATAAGAAATTTGGAATTAAGAAATTTAAATAAGGATAAAATATATTTTAGAGGGAATTTTAATTTTGAAAATTGACTGTTATATGTCGACATAGGGGGTAGCACATGTCAACATCTGTATGTGATTTTTTTATTTTTATTTTCATATATTAATAAATATACTAATATATCTAGTTATTATATTTCGGTTAATGAACAAATACCTAGTTCTCTTTTTAGTTTAGTAATCGTTGCTTCATTCAAGGGTTTAGTTAAAATATCTGCAATTTGATTCTCAGTGTTAATGAATTCTAGTGAAATATTTTCTTTACTTACATCATCTCTGAGGAAATGATGTCTAGCATCAATGGGTTTAGTTTTAGCATGATAAGTAGGATTTTTAGATAAATTTATTGCATTGGTATTATCACAATAAATTGGTGGTTTAGCTATGTTTAATCCAAAATCTTTTAGAGTTTGTTGCATGTAAATTACTTGAAAACAAGCCAAAGTAGCAAAGATATATTTTGCTTCAGTTGTTGATAGGGATACAATATTTTGCTATTTACTAAAGCATGAAATCAGGGAATGGCTGTGACAACCCAAACATCCATGGTGTGAAAGTAAGGATAATCATAGGAGCATAACATAATTAAAACAATAACATAACTCAGATAATAACATAACATATAAATCGTTGCAGCGGAAATGAAAATGTCATCACAACATAACATCACAGACATCAGAGTACGCAGTATAGGATACACTTAGCAAAATAAATGTCTAAACCAAAGAAAGAAATAAAGTCTCAATCTCCATCAAAATACATCAATGATCAATAATGTCTCAATGTCTCAAGAAGTAAATAAAATGATAAAAAGAAAAGGTTCTTCATCCTTAGCAAGATCTAGTCCAGAAAGTATCCATACCTAAAGCATGTCATTTGGCTGCCCGTGTGGAAAGAGGGCACCCGAGTTTTCAAAGTGAAATAAACTACGAGTAAGTCATGGGACTGGTATGAGAAATCTTACTTAACTAACAATATGGCTAATCACTGGACCACGCCGCTAACGCGGAATGGGTTTACTCCATTGGATTGCCAGTGCATAAGTTTTATAAATTTCAAGTCAAAAACAACACAATGCTTTTTAGAAAATGAAATCATTATAAGACTCATGTCCCATCACACGATGCAACGCAGACCAAAGGATAGAGTTTTACCTTATAATGATAAAAAATGCTTGATACGTAGAAAAAACCATTTTTAATATTATTATTAGTGTCTAACATGTTTTCAAAAATACTTCGAAGTAAATGAATCAATCCTAGACGGCATAGCTACCATATACTATGTCGCCATATATAAGTTTACAATCAAAACCGTAATGTCGTATTGGAGATTGGTTTTCCATCATGAGTAAAGGCTAGGGACGATCTCCTAACCTATTCGAGACACTCTAGCAATGTCTCAGGATTTGGACGCTGGCGAACCCTTGGATACTGCAGTGTCGGTCCACAAATACTTTAGTGGATTAGTTATGCCTGAGCATACGCTTCCCGGTCCTATTGAACCTATAAAATGGTCACAATCGAACAAAAAAACCGAGGCGCCTCATTCCATTAACCACATAAGTAAAAATGTCGAGCCTTGTAAAAAGAAAACGCCACTTCTAGCTAGAAAGAAACGTGTGCACTCCCTACGTTCCCTCGTCCCGTTTTTGACTCTACCGGGGTGTGAGGCTCTCGAGGTAACGTAATACACAAAGCTATGCCGAAATAGGCTATGCATTGATCATCATCCACAAGGCTCTGCTTTTCAACAAAAGCCTCAATCAATTGCATTTTGGCATGTTACATTGACAATTCATGCCATGCGATCGATAACGACTAATATATAACCTTTGAGCTCATGCGTTTCAAAGAAGGGTGTTAAGCAAGAGAATAAATTCTCCTCCACCACAGATATATATTAAATAGAAATCAATTTAATTACACGGAATGAAATTCAATGTCGGACACTCATCCATTTACAAGTCCGTTCTGGGTCTGAACGAAATCGGAGTCACTTTATTCCTCGTCCTGTATGTCCAATACGGAAGAGAGGTGCTCGCATATCCGGACAATCAATAAGTACGTCCGGACAACTACCACTTTAACCCTTTATTGGTAGCTAGCCAATGCTAGGCATCAGTAGTTATCCTTTCGATGTGAAGATCGTCGGTCTTCAATCGCCGTCTTTAAGATCTTCAATTTAAGATTATCGTATAACCATTTGAAATGAGATTTAACTCGGTCTTTTCAAATGATTCTCGCATATATATAGTTTAAAATCATTTCATATCGTTAATAGTATTTAATAACGATTAATCGCTATTTTTATTTATATAAAAATAGCCAAATTTATTTAATGACGCTTCGGGTCGATGGGCGGCCCTGGCGCTGTTTTTATCAAATTTTGATTTACACTTATCTCAAAATCTAACTGTTGGATTTTAACAAAATTTATATCGTTGGAAAGATCTTCCCAAAACGGTCTTAACGGTTCAAGTTATGGGAAAATCCGACGATTGGATCTTTCGGTATAATCGTTTAAAATTACGATTTCAAAACGCGAACTACCGCGTGCGATTCGTTTATTTTTAATATATATATATATATATACATATAATTATATATATATATTTAATTATATATATAAACTCTTCGACGATCTCTCTAACGTATTTAACATGCCAAATAAAAGAACATTTTTATTGGCATATCATAACCATGTACTGTCAAACAAAGTATATTTCGTTCACATGAAAATTTATCCATTGACAAGCCAACTTTACATATAAATGTAATATATGCAAAGGTAAATATAAATGTAATTTTTGACAGTGCATATAATTCTAATATATGCGATGTAATTATAAATAAATTTTAACAACGCATGTAATTTCTAATATATGCAATGTAATTAAAAATGCAAATTTAACAATGCATATAAATTCTAATATATGCGGTGTAATATAAATGTGATTTTAACGGCACATATAAATTATAATATATGCGGTGTAACATAAATGTGATTTTAACAGCGCATATAAATTCTAATATATGGGATGCAATTATAAATATGATTTTAACATTTCATTAAAAACAAAGTTTTAAATGTAAACATGTTTTATTTTGAAACTTGCATGTTTGTCTTTTTACATTAAAAATGCATATTTTCAATGAAATCATGTTTTCTATTTAAAACATGAACAACTTTCATATTTTCAACATTTCTATTATTACATTAAAAAATGAATTTTTAATGTAGAACCTATTTTCATTTTAAAACATGTTTCTTTTCTGCATTTCTATAATTACATTAAAAAGTGAAATTTTAATGTATAACATGTTTTGCATTTAAAACATGTACATTTTCTTTATTTTAACATTACATTAAAAATGTATATTTTTAATGAAATCATGTTTTTAATTTTAATGAAATCATGTTCATGTTTTTAATGAATGATGTTTTCTTTTTTAAAACATGTGCATTTTCTATTTTATTTAACATTATATTAAAAATGTGAACTGTTTACATGGAATCATGTTGGATTGAAAACATGTACATTAAAAATGTATATTTTTAATTTAATAATGTTTTGACTTTAAAACATAAACACTTTTCTTATTTTTAACTTTACATTAAAAATATATATTTTTAACGAATTCATGTTTTGGTTAAAACATGAACATTTTCTCCATTTTCCAATCATTACATTAAAATGTATATTTTATATGAAATCATGTTTTGATTAAAAACATGAACATTTTGCCCTACCTATATCCTTAACATTAAAAATGTATATTTTAATGAAACCACGTTTTTGTTCAAACTATGAACATTTTGCTAATTTCCTTAATGACATTAAAATATGGTTTTTAATGACTACATGCTTTTATTTCTAAACATGTACATTTTCCTCTATTCTTAACATTTCCTTAAAATTGTATATTTTTAATGAATTCATGTTTTGGTTAAAAACATGAACATTTTCTTTATTTTTAACATTACATTAAATGAAAACTTTTATTGTAATGTCCTTATTTTTATCTAAAACATGAGCATTTCTATTTTTGTAGTAATTCCATAATATGATAGAGATTTACGTTTCATTTTTGTCGAATATTCTAATTCAAAGAAATGACAAGATTTGATATTTCCTTTTTGATTGAAAATTCTAACCCAGTCAAATAACAAACAAAGGTGATATTTATTTTTTTTGATTGAAAATTCTAATCCAATCAAACAATAACAAAAGTGGTATTTTTATTTTGATTGAAAATTATAGTTCAATCAAAAATAACAAAAGCGATGTTTTTATTTTAATTGAAAATTCTAATTCAATCAACAAACAAACAAAGTGATATTTTTATTGAATTGAAAAATCTAATTCAATTCAAAAAAATAAACAAAGGTGATATTTTATATTGAATTGAAAGTTCTAATTTAATTCAACAAAATAAACAAAGTTATATTTTTATATTGAATTGAAAGTTCTAACTCAATTCAACAAAATAAACAAAGTGATATTTTTATTGAATTGAAAATTCTAATTCAATTCAACAAAATAAACAAAGGAGATATTTTTATATTGAATTGGAAGTTCTAATTCAATTCAAGAAAATAAACAAAGTTATATTTTTATATTGAATTGGAAGTTCTAATTCAATTCAATAAAATAAACAAAGCGATATTTTTATTGAATGGAAAATTCTAATTCAACTCAACAAAATAAACAAAGGTGATATTTTTATATTGAATTGAAAGTTCTAATTCAATTCAACAAAATAAACAAAATTATATTTTTATATTGAATTGAAAGTTGTAATTCAATCCAACAAAATAAACAAAGTAATATTTTTATTAAATTGAAAATTCTAGTTCAATTCAACAAAGTAAACAAAGTTGACATTTTTATATTGAATTGAAAGTTCTAATTCAATTCAACAAAATAAACAAAGTTATATTTTTATATTGAATTAAAAGTTCTAATTCAAACCAATAAATAAACATGATGCTCCATTTTTGTTGAATATATATGATTCAATAAAATATCAACAAAAATGATTTATTCTAATTAACACATCACATATTGATCTATATTAACAAAATATCTAAACTAACGAATCTATATTAACACATCACATACAAATCAAATCACGTAGCATAGCATATACGTCGAATCAATGAGAATACAATTACGATTTATTCTAATTATTTTAAAATAAATAAAAATAAAAATAAAATTGGATTTCTCACAGTTCTTATGAATCTGAATAGTTCAGATCTGACAATTTGTCCCAAAAGTCAATCAGGTCATAATTGCTTCTTTTCAGTCTAGAAACGTAGATCTCGTCTCTATGATCGCAACGCTTCGAAAATCATGTTATTCTGAGTCAGTATGAATGAGATATGATTTAATTTGTGTAATTAAAATAAAATAGGATTCTATAGCCTTCTTCTCCTCACAGATGAAAGACCGATGGGTCTCGTATTGAGTTCAATACTAAGGCTGGAATTTTCGATCAAACCAGGCAGAGATGGCACGATCAGATTTCACCACGATGGAGAGCACGGAAAGGCGTACAGGGGGGTCCCACCTTTGGCAGACGCGATGGGGTCAATAGGGGGCGGCGATGGTGGTAACCCGTCGGGTTTAGGGGCCTGGAGCTCTCGGAATACCTCACTATAGATGCTAATGTCCGTATAGATGGAGAGAGGAGGTAAATCTCTTCAATAAGGTCTAAAGGTCTGATTGGTTTTGGTGAGTGGATCGATGGAAATTAGTGGGGGAAGGTTGGAACAATCTCAGCCATTACAGAAAGGGGCGGCGTCTGCTTCGTATATTAATTAGGGTTTGCAAATGAATTTGTGAATATTTATAATGTTTTAATTGTCAATTTTACAAATAAACCCGTAACTCCTTAACAACTCCGATAACCCAACAAGAGTTGATCTGTGACGGCAAGAAATTTCGCTCGGTCCGAACCAGTCGCTAAACCGATCCAGGCCGTTCGAAACGCCCTATCGTTTGAGAACAGGACAAAACATAACGCATACAGAAGAACATTTCACTGTATATTGCAACAGTGCATCAGATTACCAGAATATACAGAGTATAAATGAATATTACACAGAAATATCAGAGATTTAAATTACATTTAGTACATCGCAGCGGAAAATAATACAATACACAACTAGAAGGAGATATACGGATACAAAGCTTTCCGGATATCGTTCCAGCTGTAAACCAGGATCCTGTGAATATAAATCTGCAAAACCAAAACTACTAGCTGCCCGTGTCAAAATAAGGGCACCCAGAGTTTAGGTTAAAACAATAAACTCCAGGTCAGTCATGTGACTGGTGTGAGAACTAAAACAGTTATTAATCTTTATTTTAAGTCATTAGGTAAATCAAGGGACCACGCCGTATAACACGGAACGGGTTTCCTCCCAAGAATACCAGTGCATAAAACAAACAGCGCAATGCTAAATAAAGAAAAATGAAGCTTTTATAAGACCCAGGTCCCATCACACAATGCAACGCAGCCGAGGATAGGGTTTTCCCTTATAACAGCCAAAGAATGCTTGATACGGTTAAAACAAATCGTTTGATACTATTATAAGTGCATAGTGTATAAAACAACTTCAAATCATAAGTATCAATCATAGGCGGCATGAGCGCCCCATCCCACTATGTCGCCATACTAGGCTCTACAAATAAAACCGCAAATGTCACGTATTTGGAAATTGGATTTCCGTCTATGAACCGAGGCAAAAGATAGTCCTCAACCGATTCGTGACTCTCTAGCCCGAGCCACCGGAACAGCCGCAACTGCCCCTTGGATCGTCAGGGCCGGTCCACCGATGTGGATTATAGTGCCTGAACAATACGTTTCCCCGCCCTTTGGGGCGTAAACGAGCCAACTAAATGACTCCATCGGTTCGAGAACGACCGATCAATCCGAGGCGCCTCGCAACAGCAACAACCACATAAGTCAAACTCGTCAGGGCGTGTAAAACCACTGACGCCACTTCTAACTAGAAAGAAACGCATGCCCTCCCTGAGGTCCGTCTCCCGTTTTTGGTTCATACCGGGTGTGAAACACACGAAGTAAACGTTACACAAAGCTACGCCACAAAGGCCTTGCTTTGATCATCACCACAAGACTTTGCTTTTCAACAGAAGCCTCGATCAATTGCCACTTAGGCATGCCACACAGGCAATTCACTCCATGCGTTTGATATCCATCATTATATAACCCCTGAGCTCGTACGTCTCAGAGAAGGGCGTTAAGCAAGAGAATAAATTCTCCACCGCCAAACAGATATATATTTAATAGAAATCAATCACACAGACTAAAATCCAATGTCAGACACACAGTCCATTTACAAGTCCGTTCTGGGGCTGAACGAAACCGGAGGCACCTAGTACCCCGCATATCCATCGATCTCCAAGCACGTCTGGACGATCACCAACTGTTTCCATCTTCTTGGGTGTACAACCCAATCAAGATCATCAGTAATCACCCAAATGACGTGAAGACTTCCGGTCTTCGACCATCGTCTTCATCTTCGACTTATCGTCGTATCAGTTATTCAGAATGGGATAAACCCGGTCTTTCCGAATAACTCGCATATATTTTAAATAAGTGTTACACAAACACAACATATGCCTCATTCCAATTCATCAGTCACTAATCGTAAATTAATCAAGAGAATAATTTCCCAAATATTAACCCCGAAGGCCGAAACCAACCTCAGATCAATATCCAGGAAACCATTCTGCTTGGCTAACCGACAGTTAGTTTCTAAATTTCACATTCATAGGGAAAGGTTCCCATTAATTTTATCCAAGATAAATTTCTTGAATTTATTCTCTAATCTTCCTTTGAATTTCGATTCAAATTAGTCGGGATTAACGAAACTTACCGAAGTAATCATTTGTTTTAATTTCCCAATCTCAACCTATTCATCCCATGAAGTAAAACTGGTTATACTTCATATCTAACACCACGGTGTTATCGGTAAATTCAATTACCATTTCACGTTCAAATCTAATTAAAGATTCAACTATCACCTGGAGCAAAACTGGTGATACTCCATTTCGATTATTTCAATCTAATTAAAGATTCATTAAAACTCCACTTAGTTTTAATCTTTAACTGGGTTAAAGAATCAGTGTCATTTAAAACACGGTTCACGATAAACCCAAAATCACATTCCATTAATTATCGGGTTAAAGAACAAGTGTTATTTAAAACACTGTTCACGATAAACCCAAAAATCAATATCACTTCAATTCCAATTAAATATTATTCAATTGGTACACTTCATTAAATCTAAATAAAAAGATTTAATCTTTTCACAACTGGGTTCAAGAACAGTGTTAGTGAAGACACCATTCACGACAAACCCAAATCACATTTGATATTCAATACAAGGCTCTGAATAGAAAATATATCGGCTTATATTCAATATCAAATTCTACGACTAACAAATGTCGTATTGAAATAACGATATAAATGTACATCTTTCAAATTCCCATAACAACATCTGTATAATCACGAATTCCAACATCGAAATACTCCGAAGACAATTTCGATTCAAATCCACTCCAATGCAATCATTGGAAATTTTGGTTATTTTTAAAACCCTTTTCAAATTCAATTTATTTATTTAAAAATAAATAGAATTATATTTCTAGTTCAAAACTAGTTCATTTCGATAAAAATCTATTTTTATCTTTTCAAATATGGAGTTTTTCATCCCAATTTTTCCCAAATCATTTCTTATGATTTTACACAAATTATTACTATTTTTAATAATTTTATCAAGGTCCTTACAGTCGATTTCCATCAATGGCCATCGAACTGCACTTACAGCGACCTTTTTCAAATTTGATTTGGACATAATTCCAAATCCAACCGTTAGATTTTGAATTTCTAATATTCATTAGAAAGCTCTTTTCGATACGAACCCAACGGTTCCGGTTTTAGGAGAATCCGACGGTCGGATCTCCCGTAATGTCCGTTTGAAATAAATGGTCGAAATTCACGAACTGCCGCGGCGCGTTCTATTCAGGCCATTATATTATATATATAATATATATAATATATATTTCGTCGATTTCTATTTAAAACGAATTATATAAATAGTTTTAAATTCGTTTCAAAAGCAATTTCAACTTCCATTTCAATTCAAATCAAAATTGAATTCTTCTTTATAAATTCGTTTTAAAATTCATTTCCATTCAATTCAATTTGAATTCATTTCAATTCATTTCGAAATCGTTTTCAATTCATTTCGAAATCGTTTTCAATTCAATTCATTTCGAAATCGTTTTCAATTCAATTCATTTCGAAATCGTTTTCACTTCAATTCATTTCGAAATCGTTTTCAATTCAATTCATTTCGAAATCGTTTTCAATTCAATTCATTTCGAAATCGTTTTCAATTCAATTCATTTCGAAATCGTTTTCAATTCAATTCATTTCGAAATCGTTTTCAATTCAATTCATTTCGAAATCGTTTTCAATTCAATTCATTTCGAAATCGTTTTCAATTCAATTCATTTCGAAATCGTTTTCAATTCAATTCATTTCGAAATCGTTTTCAATTCAATTCATTTCGAAATCGTTTTCAATTCAATTCATTTCGAAATCGTTTTCAATTCAATTCATTTCGAAATCGTTTTCAATTCAATTCATTTCGAAATCGTTTTCAATTCAATTCATTTCGAAATGAATAAAATCGATATAAATATCGTTTACGTCAAAATGGCGTCAATCTAATCAACACGGCTTCATAAATTTCTATTTTCAAATATTCTATTTCAAATATTTCTTTTTCAAAATAGTTGTTATTATCAAAATATTTCGTTCAACACATGACCAATCTCAATGGATGAGTACTGTCAACACATGAACCCTTATTTTATATTGATAAAGATGTAAATTTTATTACTAAAATATTTCGTTCAACACATGACCAATCTCAATGGATGAGTACTGTCAACACATGAACTTTTATTTTATAATATTCTTTATTTTTCAAATTGGAATGAGGCCCAATCAATTACCATATAAAGTTAATTATATGGATTTTCATGCATTACACACATATAATAGCATTGAAAAATAATCAACCATCAACCAAAGTGCACTACACTGTATAAGCATCAAATATAGATATCTAACGCTTATAACAGCCTGTCAATCAATCGATCGACATATTTAATCAATCAGGATGAGTGAACTTCAAATTTCATCCCAACACCCGTGTGGGGTTTCAAACAATCAAACGCATATTTTATTTGTGCAGTTGGGCGATGTGTAAAATTTATCGACCCAATCAAGGTCCTTCAAATAGGTGTACATAAACAAACCGTCTGGTTTGTAAATGAATATTTATTTATTCACATTCACGTTAAAAATTATATTTTTAACGACAAAACATTTTATTCCAACATATGAATTTCTATTCAGTTCATTCTTTAAATAAAATGATATTTTTATTTTTCTAACTTATTTTAGAAAATTTCGGCGGCATAACGGCACGATACTAGAAACGGGACGAGGCCTAGCCTTATCCCCGGTCTAGTGAAGGCCCACGCCATTCACACATCAATCAATCCATTCATTTCACCAAACAATTCAATTTCACCAAACAATTCAATTTCAAATCAAATCATCTAACTAATCTATGCAACCAAACAAACAAGTCCATGGTCTGTGGACGATTGTGTCGGGTGCTACTAAGCACCGTCTGCATCCTAGTATATATATATATATATATAACTAGAGAAAAGAAAGTGAGAGGTGAGAAATTCTCACCGATAGCTATCCAAACATCTTGACTCTTCTTTGATATAAATCTCCTTCGTTCTCGCCTTTTTGTTACCTTCGTTGCCCGCTTTCACTACCTATGTAAAAATCGAATTTTTACTACGCTATTCAATATATAAAAATCATATTTTTATTTCGAAGTTCAATAGATAAAAATCACATTTTTATTTCGAAGTTCAATAGATAAAAATCACATTTTGATTTCGAAGTTCAATAGATAAAATCACATTTTGATGAAGCTATTACATCTATAAAAATCATATTTTTCTTATAGAAAAATCATACCTTTTTATATTCTAAAAACCGTATCTTATCTAAATTAAAAATATAATCTTTACTAAATTAAAAATTGAATTTTTAATTACTAAAATCATATTTTTCTTCTAATCAGAAATCACAACCTTCCTATGCAAAAATTACCATTTTAAACTCGAAAATCATATTTTTATAACCTAAAAAAAACCAAATCAGCGAGCTTACCTTGTTTTGGAGGCGAGGGGGTTTGCTCGAGGTGGTGCAGTGGGTGGAGCGGATCCAGGTGGTCGGCGGCGCCCTCCCATACTGGCGGCGGGTTGGCTTCGATCTGGGTTTTGGGGAATTGGGTCACGAATTGGATGAGGGGAGAGAGGAGAGTTGTCGGAGGAGGAAAAGAAAGGGGGGCGGCGAGCTTGGACGGAGGTGGGGGGCATCGTCGTCGATGACGAGGGGGGGGGGGCTGCGCGATTCCGTCATCGTCTCCTTTTTTTTTCTGTATTTTGATTCTGAATCGAAAGGAGAAGGGGGGGCCAGAGTATAAAGGAGGAAGGGTTTTATTTTTTTATTTTTAATTATTTTAATTTCTAAAAGTTGACTTTTACATACGACCCCGAAACGAGGCCCACCGCCTGTCGTCCATAGCGTTTCGCCCCCATTCCGAACACAATGGGATATGTATCGTAAGCTGATTCGATCGTTTCGATCAGTTTCCGTTGAATTTACATTTAAATCATTATAATGAATTTTAAACGTACATTTCAAATTACCGGGGTCACATTCTAACTCTAAAAATTCTCGAAAAATATTTTCTAGCTTCGTATTTACGATACGGTCCTAACAAAACTAGTTTCGTCGAATTCTGAGACCGTTGGAAAAATGGCCAATTTCCAGTCGATTAAAATCAACTAAAACTGGTCAAACGCGTTTTCCTTTGCCACGCTCACATACTGATTCAGAAAATTATGAAAATTGGAATCTAGCAATAACTCGACATCACGGACCCAACAAAACTGGTTTCGTCAAAATCCGAGGTCGTTTGCAAAATTCCCATTTTTAAGGGCCTGAATTCCACAGCGACTATTCAGAATTTTCAACTGGACATATCTTTTGATTCCCGCTATGAAAATTTGATTTTTCGGATTCGTTGGAAAGATATTCTCAATTAGGTTCTATTATTTTTGGTTTCACTAAAATCCGGATTGTTTTGCACCCGGAACGTTCAAATGAAGTTTGAAATCGAATTATCGAACTACCGCGCCATTTTCCATTCTATTTATAATTATATATAAATATTTATATTCTAACGACGACGTATATAAATATATATGTCGAATTCTATTCAAAATAAATTCCTCGTTGATTTTATTTAAAATAATCTATTTTAAATATTCAAAATTCGCTATATTTGCCAAAATAAAAATTTTAAACTGGCCCAGATTTTCCGGGTTATTACAATCTCCCCCACTTAAAACTTTTCGTCCCCGAAAAGGAACAAAGTCGAAAGTGGTTTGATTAATCAACTCTACGCTCGATTTGGCTTTCATTCTCCAACCTTTTAGTTTCTGAGAATTTTGAAATTCTTCAAAAATTTGGCTAACACCCTAAATTTTCGAAAAATTTCGCCATAACCTCCCCTGCACCGGGAGCATCGGGGAATTTCAAATAGCTTCCCCGGTCCTTCAGATCTCAAAAAGAAAAAGAAAAAGCCAAGCGGCTAGCCAATAGGCTCATAAAATCATCATCACCCAAACAAAACAGTAAATTATGTAGTAAACATGTACCTATTTGTCGGGCAAACAAATTTTATTCTTCGGCTCTAGCCTCCTTGCTATGACCTGTTCAATGCAAGTATATGTATATGCAAGCAAATGCGACCAATTTTCAATATAATTCAATATTTGACTCAATTAGGCATAATGGTTCAAAATTAGCAAACAAATAAACAAACAACACAAACAGCAATCAATTAGTGAATTAGAGTTTCAAATCCATAAATTTTGATACATATACAAAAATCATGTTTTTGATGCCAAATCACAACAATAAATCTTATATATACAAGCTTTGGTTCTCACACCAGTCTAATGGAAATATATAGATATCACACCTTCGTCACTCGAAAATAAATGCTGATGATGTTTCGAACCACCATCAGAACATCTCCGGGCGACTAGAATGTGGTTCTATATCTATCCAGTATATTAAAATTTCAAATACACGTTTGCAAGGCGTATATGCAAAATCTTTATATACTGGATTGTCCAAATCAATTTAAATTAAATAATCAAATACGAATAGTTGATTTAAATTTTCAAAACAAAACTGGTTTTTATTTTTAAAAATATACTCTTCACACTCGTTCTAGGATACTACTGATCCCATCTCTAACGAGTCATCCTCATTGGATATTACTAACCCAATATCTGATGAATTCTTTCGTATAGTTCTAATGTGCCTTGTTCTCTAGCTTTGTAAACCAAAGCTCCGATACCAACTATGACGGCAAGAAATTTCGCTCGGTCCGAACCAGTCGCTAAACCGATCCAGGCCGTTCGAAACGCCCTATCGTTTGAGAACAGGACAAAACAGAACGCATACAGAAGAACATTTCACTGTATATTGCAACAGTGCATCAGATTACCAGAATATACAGAGTATAAATGAATATTACACAGAAATATCAGAGATTTAAATTACATTTAATACATCGCAGCGGAAAATAATACAATACACAACTAGAAGGAGATATACGGATACAAAGCTTTCCGGATATCGTTCCAGCAGTAAACCAGGATCCTGTGAATATAAATCTGCAAAACCAAAACTACTAGCTGCCCGTGTCAAAATAAGGGCACCCAGAGTTTAGGTTAAAACAATAAACTCAAGGTCAGTCATGTGACTGGTGTGAGAACTAAAACAGTTATTAATCTTTATTTTAAGTCATTAGGTAAATCAAGGGACCACGCCGTATAACACAGAACGGGTTTCCTCCCAAGAATACCAGTGCATAAAACAAACAGCGCAATGCTAAATAAAGAAAAATGAAGCTGTTATAAGACCCAGGTCCCATCACACAATGCAACGCAGCCGAGGATAGGGTTTTCCCTTATAACAGCCAAAGAATGCTTGATACGGTTAAAACAAATCGTTTGATACTATTATAAGTGCATAGTGTATAAAACAACTTCAAATCATAAGTATCAATCATAGGCGGCATGAGCGCCCCATCCCACTATGTCGCCATACTAGGCTCTACAAATAAAACCGCAAATGTCACGTATTTGGAAATTGGATTTCCGTCTATGAACCGAGGCAAAAGATAGTCCTCAACCGATTCGTGACTCTCTAGCCCGAGCCACCGGAACAGCCGCAACTGCCCCTTGGATCGTCAGGGCCGGTCCACCGATGTGGATTATAGTGCCTGAACAATACGTTTCCCCGCCCTTTGGGGCGTAAACGAGCCAACTAAATGACTCCATCGGTTCGAGAACGACCGATCAATCCGAGGCGCCTCGCAACAGCAACAACCACATAAGTCAAACTCGTCAGGGCGTGTAAAACCACTGACGCCACTTCTAACTAGAAAGAAACGCATGCCCTCCCTGAGGTCCGTCTCCCGTTTTTGGTTCATACCGGGTGTGAAACACACGAAGTAAACGTTACACAAAGCTACGCCACAAAGGCCTTGCTTTGATCATCACCACAAGACTTTGCTTTTCAACAGAAGCCTCGATCAATTGCCACTTAGGCATGCCACACAGGCAATTCACTCCATGCGTTTGATATCCATCATTATATAACCCCTGAGCTCGTACGTCTCAGAGAAGGGCGTTAAGCAAGAGAATAAATTCTCCGCCGCCAAACAGATATATATTTAATAGAAATCAATCACACAGACTAAAATCCAATGTCAGACACACAGTCCATTTACAAGTCCGTTCTGGGGCTGAACGAAACCGGAGGCACCTAGTACCCCGCATATCCATCGATCTCCAAGCACGTCTGGACGATCACCAACTGTTTCCATCTTCTTGGGTGTACATCCCAATCAAGATCATCAGTAATCACCCAAACGACGTGAAGACTTCCGGTCTTCGACCATCGTCTTCATCTTCGACTTATCGTCGTATCAGTTATTCAGAATGGGATAAACCCGGTCTTTCCGAATAACTCGCATATATTTTAAATAAGTGTTATACAAACACAACATACGCCTCATTCCAATTCATCAGTCACTAATCGTAAATTAATCAAGAGAATAATTTCCCAAATATTAACCCCGAAGGCCGAAACCAACCTCAGATCAATATCCAGGAAACCATTCTGCTTGGCTAACCGACAGTTAGTTTCTAAATTTCACATTCATAGGGAAAGGTTCCCATTAATTTTATCCAAGATAAATTTCTTGAATTTATTCTCTAATCTTCCTTTGAATTTCGATTCAAATTAGTCGGGATTAACGAAACTTACCGAAGTAATCATTTGTTTTAATTTCCCAATCCCAACCTATTCATCCCATGAAGTAAAACTGGTTATACTTCATATCTAACACCACGGTGTTATCGGTAAATTCAATTACCATTTCACGTTCAAATCTAATTAAAGATTCAACTATCACCTGGAGCAAAACTGGTGATACTCCATTTCGATTATTTCAATCTAATTAAAGATTCATTAAAACTCCACTTAGTTTTAATCTTTAACTGGGTTAAAGAATCAGTGTCATTTAAAACACGGTTCACGATAAACCCAAAATCACATTCCATTAATTATCGGGTTAAAGAACAAGTGTTATTTAAAACACTGTTCACGATAAACCCAAAAATCAATATCACTTCAATTCCAATTAAATATTATTCCATTGGTACACTTCATTAAATCTAAATAAAAAGATTTAATCTTTTCACAACTGGGTTCAAGAACAGTGTTAGTGAAGACACCATTCACGACAAACCCAAATCACATTTAATATTCAATACAAGGCTCTGAATAGAAAATATATCGGCTTATATTCAATATCAAATTCTACGACTAACAAATGTCGTATTGAAATAACGATATAAATGTATATCTTTCAAATTCCCATAACAACATCTGTATAATCACGAATTCCAACATCGAAATATTCCGAAGACAATTTCGATTCAAATCCACTCCAATGCAATCATTGGAAATTTTGGTTATTTTTAAAACCCTTTTCAAATTCAATTTATTTATTTAAAAATAAATAGAATTATATTTCTAGTTCAAAACTAGTTCATTTCGATAAAAATCTATTTTTATCTTTTCAAATATGGAGTTTTTCATCCCATTTTTTCCCAAATCATTTCTTATGATTTTACACAAATTATTACTATTTTTAATAATTTTATCAAGGCCCGTACAGTCGATTTCCATCAATGGCCACCGAACTGCACTTACAGCGACCTTTTTCAAATTTGATTTGGACATAATTCCAAATCCAACCGTTAGATTTTGAATTTCTATTATTCATTAGAAAGCTCTTTTCGATACGAACCCAACGGTTCTGGTTTTAGGAGAATCCGACGGTCGGATCTCCCGTAATGTCCGTTTGAAATAAATGGTCGAAATTCACGAACTGCCGCGGCGCGGCGCGTTCTATTCAGGCCATTATATTATATATATAATATATATAATATATATTTCGTCGATTTCTATTTAAAACGAATTATATAAAAAGTTTTAAATTCGTTTCAAAAGCAATTTCAACTTCCATTTCAATTCAAATCAAAATTGAATTCTTCTTTATAAATTCGTTTTAAAATTCATTTCCATTCAATTCAAATTTCAATTCAATTTGAATTCATTTCAATTCATTTCGAAATCGTTTTCAATTCAATTCATTTCGAAATCGTTTTCAATTCAATTCATTTCGAAATCGTTTTCACTTCAATTCATTTTGAAATCGTTTTCAATTCAATTCATTTCGAAATCGTTTTCAATTCAATTCATTTCGAAATCATTTTCAATTCAATTCATTTCGAAATCGTTTTCAATTCAATTCATTTCGAAATCGTTTTCAATTCAATTCATTTCGAAATCGTTTTCAATTCAATTCATTTCGAAATCGTTTTCATTTCAATTCATTTCGAAATCGTTTTCAATTCAATTCATTTCGAAATCGTTTTCAATTCAATTCATTTCGAAATCGTTTTCAATTCAATTCATTTCGAAATCGTTTTCAATTCAATTCATTTCGAAATGAATAAAATCGATATAAATATCGTTTACGTCAAAATGGCGTCAATCTAATCAACACGGCTTCATAAATTTCTATTTTCAAATATTCTATTTCAAATATTTCTTTTTCAAAATAGTTGTTATTATCAAAATATTTCGTTCAACACATGACCAATCTCAATGGATGAGTACTGTCAACACATGAACCCTTATTTTATATTGATAAAGATGTAAATTTTATTACTAAAATATTTCGTTCAACACATGACCAATCTCAATGGATGAGTACTGTCAACACATGAACTTTTATTTTATAATATTCTTTATTTTTCAAATTGGAATGAGGCCCAATCAATTACCATATAAAGTTAATTATATGGATTTTCATGCATTACACACATATAATAGCATTGAAAAATAATCAACCATCAACCAAAGTGCACTACACTGTATAAGCATCAAATATAGATATCTAACGCTTATAACAGCCTGTCAATCAATCGATCGACATATTTAATCAATCAGGATGAGTGAACTTCAAATTTCATCCCAACACCCGTGTGGGGTTTCAAACAATCAAACGCATATTTTATTTGTGCAGTTGGGCGATGTGTAAAATTTATCGACCCAATCAAGGTCCTTCAAATAGGTGTACATAAACAAACCGTCTGGTTTGTAAATGAATATTTATTTATTCACATTCACGTTAAAAATTATATTTTTAACGACAAAACATTTTATTCCAACATATGAATTTCTATTCAGTTCATTCTTTAAATAAAATGATATTTTTATTTTTCTAACTTATTTTAGAAAATTTCGGCGGCATAACGGCACGATACTAGAAACGGGACGAGACCTAGCCTTATCCCCGGTCTAGTGAAGGCCCACGCCATTCACACATCAATCAATCCATTCATTTCACCAAACAATTCAATTTCACCAAACAATTCAATTTCAAATCAAATCATCTAACTAATCTATGCAACCAAACAAACAAGTCCATGGTCTGTGGACGATTGTGTCGGGTGCTACTAAGCACCGTCTGCATCCTAGTATATATATATATATAACTAGAGAAAAGAAAGTGAGAGGTGAGAAATTCTCACCGATAGCTATCCAAACATCTTGACTCTTCTTTGATATAAATCTCCTTCGTTCTCACCTTTTTGTTACCTTCGTTGCCCGCTTTCACTACCTATGTAAAAATCGAATTTTTACTACGCTATTCAATATATAAAAATCATATTTTTATTTCGAAGTTCAATAGATAAAAATCACATTTTTATTTCGAAGTTCAGTAGATAAAAATCACATTTTGATTTCGAAGTTCAATAGATAAAAATCACATTTTGATGAAGCTATTACATCTATAAAAATCATATTTTTCTTATAGAAAAATCATACCTTTTTATATTCTAAAAACCGTATCTTATCTAAATTAAAAATATAATCTTTACTAAATTAAAAATTGTATTTTTAATTACTAAAATCATATTTTTCTTCTAATCAGAAATCACAACCTTCCTATGCAAAAATTACCATTTTAAACTCGAAAATCATATTTTTATAACCTAAAAAAAACCAAATCAGCGAGCTTACCTTGTTTTGGAGGCGAGGGGGTTTGCTCGAGGTGGTGCAGTGGGTGGAGCGGTTCCAGGTGGTCGGCGGCGCCCTCCCAGACTGGCGGCGGGTTGGCTTCGATCTGGGTTTTGGGGAATTGGGTCACGAATTGGATGAGGGGAGAGAGGAGAGTTGTCGGAGGAGGAAAAGAAAGGGGGCGGCGAGCTTGGACGGAGGTGGGGGGCATCGTCGTCGATGACGAGGGGGGGCTGCGCGATTCCGTCATCGTCTCCCTTTTTTTTCTGTATTTTGATTCTGAATCGAAAGGAGAAGTGGGGGGGGGGGGGCAGAGTATAAAGGAGGAAGGGTTTTATTTTTTTATTTTTAATTATTTTAATTTCTAAAAGTTGACTTTTACATACGACCCCGAAACGAGGCCCACCGCCTGTCGTCCATAGCGTTTCGCCCCCATTCCGAACACAATGGGATATGTATCGTAAGCTGATTCGATCGTTTCGATCAGTTTCCGTTGAATTTACATTTAAATCATTATATTGAATTTTAAACGTACATTTCAAATTACCGGGGTCACATTCTAACTCTAAAAATTCTCGAAAAATATTTTCTAGCTTCGTATTTACGATACGGTCCTAACAAAACTAGTTTCGTCGAATTCTGAGACCGTTGGAAAAATGGCCAATTTCCAGTCGATTAAAATCAACTGAAACTGGTCAAACGCGTTTTCCTTTGCCACGCTCATATACTGATTCAGAAAATTATGAAAATTGGAATCTAGCAATAACTCGACATCACGGACCCAACAAAACTGGTTTCGTCGAAATCCGAGGTCGTTTGCAAAATTCCCATTTTTAAGGGCCTGAATTCCACAGCGACTATTCAGAATTTTCAACTGGACATATCTTTTGATTCCCGCTATGAAATTTTGATTTTTCGGATTCGTTGGAAAGATATTCTCAATTAGGTTCTATTATTTTTGGTTTCACTAAAATCCGGATTGTTTTGCACCCGGAACGTTCAAATGAAGTTTGAAATCGAATTATCGAACTACCGCGCCATTTTCCATTCTATTTATAATTATATATAAATATTTATATTCTAACGACGACGTATATAAATATATACGTCGAATTCTATTCAAAATAAATTCCTCGTTGATTTTATTTAAAATAATCTATTTTAAATATTCAAAATTAGCTATATTTGCCAAAATAAAAATTTTAAACTGGCCCAGATTTTCCGGGTTATTACATGATCCTACCCAATAACCCCCGATCCGGATCCAATGGGCTAGGTCCCATCGGCCCAAACGACTGATTGTGGCCTGAATTCTTTAAATTAAAATTTAAATCCTTTATTAAATTAATTTGATCGTATATTTAAATTCACCGGGGCCACATACGAACTCTGAAAATTCCAGAAAAATTATTTCTGTCTTTGTTTTGACGAAACAGTCCTAAGAAAATTAATTTCGTCGAATTCCGAGACTGTTAGAAAAATGGTCATTTTAAAGCCGATTAAATTTGACTAAAATTAACAAAACACATTTTCTTTGCCACGCTCACATATCAATTCCAAAAATTATAGAAAATTAAACTTAGCAATAATTTGACATTCCAAATCCGACAAAAGTGGTTTCATCGAAAACGGAGATCATTTGAAAAATGGCCTTTCATACGGGCTATAAATTATACTATAGCGACTATTCAGAATATTCAATTGGCCATAATTTTTTATTCCCGCTATGAAATTTTGACTTTTCGGATTCGTTAGAAAGATATTTTTAAACAAATTTAGATATTTTTTTGTTTCACTAAAATCCGTTGAATTTTGAATCCGGTACATTCAGTCAAAATTCAGGTTTGACTTTTCAAACTACCGTACTATTTCCAATTCCTTTTGAAATTAAAATAAGTATATTCGCTCTAACTTCGATTAAAATAAATTTTTAATCGTTATTATTTAAAATAAATTATTTTAACTATTCAAAATTCACTGAATTAGCCATAATAAAAATTTTAAATTGGTTCGGATTTTCCGGGTTGCTACGATACCCCCCACTTAAAAGCTTTTCGTCCCCGAAAAGGAAACAGTAGTAAAGTTGGAAACAAAACGGAAAATGCAAGGTATTGTAAATGTACCTCAACACAAGGGTCACTGGAGATGTCCACTCTGCACTTGGGATAAGCCTGTTTGATGCTATCCTCAGTCTCCCATGTACAGTCTCTAGGATCCCCGCTCCACTGCACCTTGACTAAGTGGATCCTCTTGTTCCTCAGAACTCGGGTTTCTTTGCCAACTATTTTTACTGGCTCCTTCCTTAATGCTGAGCTCGGGGTAATCTCCAAATCTTGTTGTGCTGCTTCTTCCGTAACTAAGTCTGGATCATGAACATGCTTCCGAAGTTGGGACACATGGAATACATCGTGAACCCCTAGCAACCAGTCAGGCAACTGCACCCTATAAGTAAGTGTCCCAATCCTTTCGAGAATAGGAAATGGACCAATGAATCTCAGTGCCAACTTTCCAGTCTTCCCAAATCGAATTACACCTCTCAGTGGGGAAACCTTCGAGTATGCAAGATCACCAACAGAGAATTCTAAATCCCTTCTTCGAGCATCTGCATAGGTCTTCTGTCGGATTTGAGCAGCCAGTAATCGTTTCTTAAAAAAGTCAACTTTATTAGCTGCTTCGCGAATCATGTCGGGACCCAGTACCAATCGATTTTCGGGTTGTTACAATGGCCTAAAAAGTGATAAGTTCCACTTATACTTTCTCGGTCTTATTTACGATAGGCATACTCAGCATCACAATATGAAATTAAATGAATCATTTTTAAGGTAGACGTAACACCTCACAATTTTCTAAGCTCGAATTTCGACAAGAATCAAAACCTAAACCCATCCAAACGTAGAGCATGTAAATCTGGTACCTGCAAATAAATGAGCATGAGCATAATCATATTACGATAAAATAACTCACAACCGAAATGAAATAGGATAAACTAGTATTAACTCGGGTAACTATTTATCAAAGCAAGTCACTACGTCAATACCGAGCATGAGAGAACAGAAACCCAAAAACCAAACTTGAACACATGTTAAGACCTGACCTTCTCGAGGTAATTTGAGAGTTGTAATGAGGAGGGGGTCATAACAATATGTTTTGGTGAGCAGAAAGAGAATAACACCATCTACAATACACAGATGTACCCCGTTTGGTTCAACTAGACGTATGTCTAACAAGGCTAGTAATTCTAACCTAACCTTGTAAACACTTACGGATGACAATAAACTACCATTCCTGAGCTTGTTTCCCAAACACAACGTATCGCAATACCGAGATAGAACGTTTATGCTAATTATGAAGCCTTTAAACCACCATAACCAATTACTAAAAACTAAAATGTGGGCTCTCAACTGCTCAATATACCATAAGGTGGTTAATTATTTTTATATAGAAACTTAAGACCACACTATCCATGATAGGTAAGGGTGGATCCTTTGGTTCACTTAAGACCCAAGGCGGGCCCATCGGGAACTTAATATCTTACTCGGTGGTTTACCCTACACTAATATAAAATAGAGGACATTAGCTACAAGTCCTACTGATTTAAGGCTTCCGTCATTTACGCATATACTTATGCCCTGTATAAGGCGAGTGATAATAAGAAGTCACTTAAGACCTGCCGGATAGGTATAAGTCGCACGCCATTTAAGACCTCCTTATGGTGGACCCCATCGTTACCGTCTAACTGACTTTACTGGATAATCTCTTAGCCACTTAATACCTCCCCTTAGGATAAGTTGATCTAAGGCACCTCCGTAGTGATAATTTAAAACCTATTTCCTGGATGGACCCTCAACCCCTCCACTTAAAACCCTAGGGAAGCGGACTAATGGTGGAGATTACCAACTTGTACCCAATCACCCTCTAATGCTATCATTTACGGGAGGTGGGTTACGCGATCACTTAATACCTTTTTAAAGGTGGATCTAACCACTTAAGAGCTTAATCCTCGAAGTAGGCCATGTCTATAAATTAATTCCTTTTTGGTTTCTTCTTTCAGATGGAAGGAGGGCCCTACAGCCATTTAATACCGCACTTATGAAATAAACCATAAATTTGGAAATAATTTATGTATGCAAGCTAACTATCGTCATGGGTTCCCATAGTCAATGATGTCTCACATCCGTTGGACATATATTCAACTGTTGGAAAGTGCAGACTTCTATTGAATAAGGCATCTGACCTTGCATCATTAACCTATTAAGTCCAATTCTTACTCCTAACTATATTAATTCTAGATTGACTAGAATAAATAAGGAAAACCTATAACTTCCTATCCTAGAAAGTTTATTTATTTATTTCCTTGTTGGACTTGGTATTCAAAATGACAATCAATACCCATTAATCTCCTTTTTAATTCTATTTATTTTCATTATTTAGAGTTATTGCCATTATGACTATAATGGTCATATTTTCCTAAGGCACTAATTAACCTCTTTAATGTCATTTATTACCATTAATTATAATTAATGTGATTTATGAACCTAATGGTCAGAGTTTCCTAAGACATTAATTAAACCAATAAATGTCCTTTTTATATCAATCCCTTTTTATTTCTAATCTAATTACTATAATTTCTTAAACACTTCTATTTTACTTTAATTTGATTTATTCTTACGCACATGTATATATATTTATATCTTATAAGAATTATTTATTTCCTTAATTGCAGTTACAATTCATATTCCTGGTCATTGTTTTTAAATTGTAACAATTTAGGCATAAGTACCTAATTCAATTTATTTTTCCCAAATCAACGATAGTTACAATAGCTATTATTCCTTTGGGACCTTATTTATAGCAAATCAATCACATTTATTGCTACAACGGCCATAATTTCCATTTAATACATATTATACTTCCATATATAGTTCCATAAAATGGAAACCATTCAAACACGCTTAGACAACAAACATTATATATAATATATATTTCATTGTTTACGTAGATTTGGACGCATAATATATACATATACATACATACATATTATATATATGTATATATATATGTATATGTATATGTATATATATATATTTGCATGGTTAACGTAGTTATTATGTTTTATCTTGATTGATATCCAATTCAATGTTTTTGTTTTAAGCTAACAAACAAAACAACCCTTTTTGCGTTCAATTTTGTAACAAGATTCCAAATCTTACAAAAATGTCAATAACTGAAATTATTGCAAAGTATGCCATAAAATGTTTTAAAGAGGAACAACATATTTTAAATCATAAAAAATGTGAAATATATGTTTTTGGAATGATTGTTGTAAACTATGTATAAACATACATAAATCTATGTTTGTCCATAAATTTACACAACCCTTTCATGTTAGCCTTTTTGTATATATTTCTTACTGATTTCAAATAATGTCTTTTTATTGAAAAAGAATAAAAGGGCATATTTACAGCAATCAAGTCAAAATACAAACAAAACTGAACTCAAACAAGTTTATAATCTTTTAAACAAAATTTACATGAACCATAAACCAACACCAAAACTACAGTCTGGAATAAACTACACTTTTAATAATGATTTATGAGACTGATTTATAGAACTATGGTATTTATAATAACCACAATATTTTTATGAACAATTGTAGGCGATAAAATTTAATTAACCAAAAAGGCCTACAAATTCAATATTCAGAATATAACTTATTAGTTTGTATTTGACAAAACAGTAAACAAATCTGGTAAACTTTTAGGCATACATCTTAGATCTATTACAAATGAACTAAATAGGTTATTATAAACGATGTGTATAATTATCTTACTTACCTGAAAGCTATCCAAATATGAATCTAAATAAATGTTTAGGCCTACAATTCATAAATTCTTACAGATCTATAATTATTCCAAAAAGATGATTCTTTCAGATTTGTAGATTTGCAAAAAAATAGGAAAAATGCAAGAAACCTGTTGAAAAAGAACTTAAACGCCAATCCATACCTTTTTCCACTTGAAACTGATTAATCTTCTCAAATTTATATTATTTATATTTGATTATGTTTGTATATGAATATATTTTGTTTTAGAATTTTTTTAAGGAGAAAAGAAAATGGTAGAGCTTCGCTGCTGCTCTTAGAAATATGTGGAAAAGAATGGGGAGTCTAACCCTTTATTTATAGACCCTAGACCGTTAGATTTAATTTAATAAACATCCGTCCGTTTATATATAATTTATAAGAATAAAAACTTATATAACCCTAGCCGTCACTTGGTTGAAAACGCCTGAAGCGGTCGACCGCTCTATCCAAAGATGTCAACGCCCTTAAGCTAAAACGCTAAGTGAAGGCAGGATATAAATGGTATTAAATATTATATATATTCTGTACCTACAAGAAAAACCGCAAATAGCAGCGGCGTAATCTCCGGTAATCCGTCGCTATATAGGCCTTAGCGATGGATTACCATCGGATACAGGTGGTCGGTAAATTTCATGATGGTATTTGTGTCAAAATTTTACGACGGATTTTAGCGAGTGTTCTCCGACCATTTTCCATCATTTAACACAATAATTTTTTTTAATTTTTAATTAATTTAAAATTTATTTACTGATGATTTAGCGAGATGCTTATTTTTTATAAATTATTATTTATAAATAACCGTCGATAAACCCTTGCAATTTAGCAAGAAATTAACGATAGAATGTTTGTAACACCCCGTATTTCAACAACATTAGAAGAGGATAAATTAAAGAATAATTAATTTAATATTTAGAATTAAGGGAAACGGACTATGTCATTGCGTCCGTCACGAAATTCTGATCAAGATAGACACCTGGCTTGCATAAAACGGATAACGTATGAAGAAGTTATAGACAGTAGAAGTTTGGCGAAAAGAGCAGGAATTCCCGGCGCACTTGACAAGTGCGCCAATGTATTTTTGCACTGGCGCACCTGCAAAGTGCACCCATGTAAGTTTTTGGGCATCCGGACCCAAGTGGGTGTCGACCCGTGGCCCGATTCACCTAGCACTGAGGTGGAATTCGAATTCTGGAGGATGACAGCTATAAATATACCTCAATTCTCTTGTTTTCTCATACTAAAAATAATGGAGGCTAGATGCCGTCAGTGCCTGAACTGAATCTGATCCTATCTTCTTCTACAAATCAAGTTTAAAGATTCAATCGTTTCAACTATAGATCTGAGATTCGACACCAACAATTTCTTTTCTATCTTCTAAAATCCAAACACTGTGAGTTAGTTACTTTTAGATTTAAATGATTAAAAGTAAACATGATATGACTGTGATTTGGATTTGTTTTAAATCGTGAATCTATGACATCCCTGAATCTTAAATATTTTTCATGTTAGATCTACCTTTATAGATCTAATTCGCTTGTGGTTAATTTATCATGTCATGTTAGATCTAATTCGTTTGTGGTTAATTTAACATGTCATGTTAAGTCTAATTCGTTGTGGTTAATTTATCATGTCATGTTAGATCTAATTCGTTGTGGTTAATTTATCATGTCATGGTAGATCTACCTTTACAGATCTAATCGTTTGTGGATAACTTATCATGTCATGCTAAATCTACCTTTATAGATCTAATTCGTTTGTGGTTAATTTATCATCTCATGCTAGATCTACCTCTATAAATCAAATTCGTTCGTGGTTAATTTATCATTGTCATGCTAGATCTACCCTTATAGATCTAATTCTCTTGTGGTTAATTTACCATGTCACATTTGTGGATCTTAAACTTTACCTATCATGTGGTGATTAATTTAGATCTATCATTAATTGGAAATATTTATCCTTATTTATTCATGCCTATTATGACATCCTTATTATGTTAGATCTATTTTATTATCACATGCTCACTAGATCTATTTTTATATATCCACCTTATCACTATGCCAATTACATGTTTATGTCACTTTTGTTAAAATAATCACTATTGTCATCTTTCCCTTTTTTTATGGCGAGGCTACTATCCAGCCTAGGAATGGCGCAAAATATATGTGAATGCGTTAGTTAGGGAACGCGGGAAAACATTAGAATTGGCATAACTTGAATGACGAATTTGAATTTGGACATATAATCCATTATATATATAATTGGGTAAATGGGCATGAACACCTATAAAGACATAGGTATAATTAATTGGTTAATAATTAAAATGCCTAGGATGACAGTAATTAGAAAACTGTAACGCCACTTATGATACGAGGTTAGATTGCACTTGTGGTGGAAGTCTGCCCGGACCCGATCGGCATATCCAGCAACCAAAAATATTGAATCTAATGTGTGGGGTCTAAGTGCATAAATACGGGACGGGCTAAGACACGAGGTTAGGCCCAACTTATGGAAGAAGTCTGCCCGGTCCCGACCGGCATATCCAGCGTCCACAAGTTGTAGGCCTAATGTGGAAGGTCTAGCCCATTATAACCATAAATGGACATGGTAACGAATTAGAACACTTAACCTAGTTGAATCCATAGGGATTGTATAAACATGTTAACTTGATTAAGGGTTAAGTGGGAAGGTTAAGTATATCTTGGGTTGGTGGGTAATATTGGTATATATAGGCCCACAAACTTAACCTGTTGGGGTTATGTAATTAAAAACACTGTTAGGTAAACATAGCAAGTGGAAAACCTAGTAGTGTGGTTAAGTAAACCTATTAAGTATATGGGGTTAAGTAAACCTGTTAAATCTGTGGGGGTTATACAAACCTGTTAATTTAAGAAAACTTAACATGTTAAATCTGTTGGTCTTATATATGGACCCGTTAACTTGTAAAGTTTAACCTGTGAATCTGTAAGGGGGTTATGTGAATCAGTTAAATATGTTAAGCATAACCTGTCAAAATCCTAGTTAGTTGGGGGTACAAGATCTGTAAGGGTTGGCTTGTGTCATCTATCGTGTGGGACCCATATTAGTCAGTAACCCATTCTGGTATTGAAAGGGGACCCCGCACTAGGTAGGGGTTAGGGCACGCTTACTGAACTGATTATAAGAGGTTAATCTGGGAGGAGGTGTGTACTGGCGCGTTCCAACGGACTCATGTGCGTGCATGTGTATGGCCTGCATTTGGGAAAATAAGCCGATGTAGCACTAGTAAATAGGTATGTGTCCTTCTGTAGGTTGCCACTTTAGGAAGTAATACACCCTACTGTGGGGCCGACACAGGGTATTTACGAGATAGGGTTGGGGAGGGTAGTAATTAGGGTACATCTAGTCCTGTCTGTTTTTGTTTGGGGTAACTGTATTTCTGTTTGGGGTAACACCCGTTATTTCTGTTTAGGTACCGGTCAATTTTGTTTGGGGTAAAACCCGTTACTAGAGTACACCTAGAACTACCATTATATTTTTGTTGGGATCATCATGTTTCTGTTAAGTAATTAGGAAGTATGTAATCCTATTACATATATGTACACTAGTGTAGGTGCAGAGATAGAGAAAAGCGTTAGAGAAGCGCAACGCATGTTCTGTTTTGTTTATCCTGCTTACTGAAACACCCCACCTCCGTTAGGGTCACTCTCAAAGGGAATGCCCTAATTTTGGTGGAGGTTTATAAGTATAAGTCACAGATACACAAGACAGATATAAATACACATATTTTTGAACAGCAGAATACAACAGCAATTTTTATTTCAGCAAAATACGTGTTACACAAGCCATGTCATAATTGTCTTACAATACTTCCAAAAACCATTACATTTCCATAACTGTCTTGATTTCATAACTTAAAGAAGCATAAAAACAAAAGTAAACTGCATAAGTCCCCATAGTTGCAATCCAAAGCCATTGTCCAAAATGAAAGAGATCCAAGCAACACATTCTTTCTCTTCAAGCTGGATGTGAAAACTGGTCAAGCTGCGGTATTCCCTCCCTGTGGACCTGGGGGGGGGGGAACGAAAGAAAAGAAGACGAAAGAAAAGTAGAGTCAGACATAAAGCCTAAGTAAGTCTAGGACTATTCAGTCTACGAATAAAGAACTGGGCATGATAAGTATAAACTGGAAATGGGAAAGCACCATAAACTTAGTTAAGTTGTCTTAGAGTCGAATGTACTATCGTACCCCATATTAATCTCTGCATCCATATAAACTAGTTCCCAACAGGCACCCCATAATCAAGGTGAAGTGATCCGTTTCTAATGATCGGCTCCTACTCGCATAGTTACATGTGTCTTACGGCCCCCGATGTTGTAGTTACCTATGCTGGTCCCACCATGGGGTGTATCAAGTCCCATGGTGGCGGCCCGACACAATTCTAGAATGCACAGGTATACTACTGGTGCCCAGTGCCTTATTTTTTTGCGCCGGAGTGTGTGCACGCCCGCACCCCGTTAGAACCTACACTGCTGCACCACCGCCGTCGATTTGACCTCTTACAGTCAGCCCAGTAATCGTGCCCCACCCTGCCTAGTTCAGGGTATCCTGATACATCTTGTGGGGTTACTGCTGAAAAGGGTCCCCCGCTACTAGGTTTTCTATTTCTAGCCAACATGCTAAGTTGGTTAAGTGTTTTGTAAACCTAACCCCCAATCAGTCTGTATAGTTTAGCATGTTCCATTTTGATTAAGTATTAATTCAATTTACTTAATCCTATCAATCCTGACTCAGCCTTAATTGTCTTATTAAAGCCTCGACCTCTCACATTAGACAGGTATTGTTGTGGCTGCCTGTTGCCGGTTGGGTCCGGGCAGTCTTACGCCACAATTCAGTCTAACCTCGGGTCTTTATTGGGCTCCGTGTTTAACCACCCACATTGGATAGGTATTGTTGTGACTACTGGACAGCCGGGCGGTTCCGGGCAGGTTTACATCACAACTCAATCCAACCTCGGGTTAAACACATCGTATTTTCTAAATTTACATATTTTGTCTCTTTTCTTTTTATATGTAAATATTTGCGGCCCATTATTCAAATTCATCTTTATTAGGTAAAATTAATTTACACCACTTAATTGTTTTTCAAGGTCGTTGGCATGCGTCGAACATGCCAACACATATGTTTTATATTTTAACCCCAAACGTCATTACCCCCGTTTTATACGTTCGCTATAATATAACATATGTTGGGTTTAACATTTAAACCCAACTTAGCCACATGAAAAAGGGGAGGCTTAGAACATGGTGTTTCTATATTCTAAGTAACATAAAAGGGGAGTGTGAACGCATGAACTTGCAACATAGCGAACTAATTAACATAAATTTGGCACTTGTGAACTTGCATTGTAATAGCATATAATCATAGCATAAACATACCTAAACATGAAATCATGGGTTTTGATCTATTCATATAATCATGGCATAAATATACCTAAACATGAAATCATGGTTTTTAATCTATTCATGCAAACTTGCAATTGGAATGTATATCTAACTTAGTTATGTGTCACATATATTATCATAGGATTTTGATAACAATATAGGCCTAAAACATGCTTTCTAATTATGTATAACACCAAACATAGTCTAGTCATGTTCATAGAGTCAACACAAGTTCACAAAGATGCTTACTTTTGTCTCTAATACAAAAGTATGGTTTTACACTTGAATCATGATGCCAATTCCAACATAAATTCACATAAGTCATAATACCCAAATGAATCCAACTACACTAAAAGTGATTATAATATATATTATGTTGGCATAATAGTGAATCATATACATGCATGAATCTCAAATAAACTACCACAAACATGTAGTTGTTAATTTTCAACATGAATCACATACTTGCAAATATCCAATCGTTATACCACAACATCCCAAAATCGTTTAGAATCAAAGCAACATACAAATATGAATTATTATAACCACAAATCAAATACAATTCTATTTCTCATTTTACACAAATCAAAACACAATTATTTATTCACATCGGAATAGCACTCTACTTACAACGTATGACGAATCTTCAATTCAGGATTCTGAATTCTGAATTTGAAGATGCTATCCTTTGTTGTAGGCGTTGTTTTGATTTAGTTGTCGTTGCTTTAAGCTTTTGAATTGTCTCCTAATCGCCTCTCAATTTTGACGGCTATTTTTAGTCCTTCCTCAGCAGCATGACGGTCTCATTCTTATTTTTGTTTGTATGAATTAGGTGGAGTCTTAGGTCCTTTTTATAGAGTCTGTGAATTGATTAGGACCGTCGATGGTGCTTGGATTAATATTAGCCATTCATTTAAAGGAGAGACCAATCAGAAGCTGACACCTAGCCCTAGTGACAAGGCAAGGCTCAGGAATTCGGCTAAGCACAGACCAGGCCAGCCAGGGGGGCTGGGTTCGACCTGACTCATGGGCCAGGTCGACCCCCCAGTCGACCCCCAGGTCGACTCTAGAGTCGACCTGGCCTGGCAGATCGACTCTAGGGTCGACCCCCAGGTCGACTCCCAGGTCGACCTGGCCTGGCAGGTCGACCCTAGGGTCGACTCCCAGGTCGACCTGGTGGGTTGGGCGGGAATTTTTCCCGCCTACTCTAATTGGGCTGAAATTCAAATCTGTTTTCGAAATTTGAATTTTCTGAAACTTCATCGGGCCATAATTGGGTCATACGGACTCCGATTTACAAAATTTCGGACTCTATTTCGCGTATTTTTCCGAGACGAACGCAATTGCACAGCCCGTTTCCCCTGATTCAGATTTTAAAATTTATTTCTGCCTTGATTTATGATTATAGCATGTTATTAAAATTTGGGTTGTTACATTCTCTCCACCTTAAAGGATTTCGTCCCCGAAATCTCCAAGTTAGGAAGAACGTATCCTACCATCCATCATCCATCTACTCAAAACATCATCCACAAGTAATCATTGTCCTTAAAAGATTTCTAATGCTGTATGAACATATGCAAAAGTGTGTGTATATGCACCTATCTAATGCGAAGATCAGGCGGTTACTGATTCAGTAAACCTCCTTGATGCAAAATATGTTTGTGTCATGAATCCATTATGTATGCAAATTTTCCTATTCATGATTCTACATGAGTGCACAATCATTCATATATAAATGCAACATCCATATGACAACACATTAAACTTCAACCATGTACGAATATAAATACATATATGCATATGCAGTATGAAGTGACTGAGCCGATCTAAAACCTAGATTGTGTGTGTATATGCAACCACGAGCAACCACTAGCAATCACTTGCAACCACTTGCAACCATCATCCATAACATGTTTCAATTACATGTTTTCATCCAAAGGGTTTCTTCCTAAAAGATAAGGTCGAGGAGATATACCTAAAAAGATAGATAAAAGCGCAACTTAAGGAAAAAGATCAAAGATGTACCCTCGAAAAGAAAAGGGTAGGCTGCGCGTATTCTAGCTTCAGTTTCCCAAGTTGTATCTCCCTCGGCGTCGCTCCACTGAACTTTGACGAGCTTGACTTCGCGGTTGCGTAGCTTCTTCACTTCCGTTCCTAATACGCGGGTTGGAACTTTCCTTACGGTTGCTTCGCGTTCCACTTCAGCTTCTTCTAGGATATTTGCTACCACTTCAGCAGATTCATGTAGACATTTTCGGAGGTGCGAAACGTGAAATACGTTGTGAACTCCGACCAGCTTTTCGGGTAGCTCTAATCTATAGGCCATTTTCCCAACTTTCTCGATAATAGGAAATGGTCCTACGAACCTTGGTGCTAGCTTTCCAGTGGTTCCAAAACGAACAACGTTCGTTAGCGGAGATACCTTAAGAAAAACTCTGTCCCCAAACTCAAATTCAAGGTCGGTCCTCCTCTTATCGGCGTAGGATTTCTGTCTGTCTTGGGATGTCTTCATCCTTCTTCGTATCAAGTCTACTTTCTCTGAAGTCTCTCGGATCATATCTAGCCCAAGTATGAGCTTGCCAGTAGACTCCCACCAACAAGTGGGCGATCGGCACGGTCTTCCATATAAAGCTTCGAAGGGTGCCATTCCGATGGTGGCTTGGTAGTTGTTGTTGTAGGAAAATTCCACCAAAGGAAGATGGTCTTCCCACGTCCCTCCGAAGTCAAGGACGCACAGTCTTAAAAGGTCCTCCAAAACTCTGTTCACCCTTTCTGTCTAGCCGTCGGTCTGGGGATGATAGGCTGTGCTCAAGCATAACTGTGTGCCTACCACTTCTTGCAGACTCCGCCAAAACTCACTTGTGAAGATAGGGTCTCGGTCACTAACAATGCTGGATGGTATTCCATGGAGTCGAACAATTTCCTTGAGATAAAGAGATGCTAGGGATGAGGCAGTTCTTATACTCTTGACAGGTAAGAAGTGGGCGCTTTTAGTAAGCCTATCCACTATTACCCAAATGCTAGTGTTGCCTCTTCTACACCTAGGCATCCCATAAATGAAGTCCATTGAGATGCTGTCCCACTTCCACTGCGGGACCTCTAGAGGATGGAGCAGACCGCCGGGCTTTTTCTGTTCCGCTTTAACCTGTTGGCACACCATACACATAGAAATGAACTCCGCCACGTCCTTCTTCATGCCGTTCCAAAAGAAAGTTCTCCTTATGTCCTTGTACATTTTATCTCCGCCTGGGTGTATCGTCATCTTGGAGTGATGTGCTTCCTCGAGAACCGTCTTTACTAAATCCCTTGTCTGTGGGACGCATAGTCTTCCGTCCTGCCTTAGCCAACCTTTATCGTCGATGGAGTATCTGTTGAGGTGACTTGAAGTCTCACCCCTAATTAACCTATCAATCGTCTCCATAAGCTGAGGGTCTTCACGTTGTGCTGTCCCTATTGAGTCCACTAAAGTCGGGCGTATTTCGAGAGATGCTAGTAAGCCTGGTACAAAATCGGAGGAGGGCCTAAAGTCAAAGCTGGCTATAAACTCTAGGCTTTATCTTTCAACAAACATCAGGCTTAGGGTCAGTTTCTTTCGGCTCAACGCGTCTGCCACTACGTTGCCTTTGCCCGGAGTGTAGGAGATCTCGAAATCGTACGAGGCAAGAAACTCCATCCATCTCTGTTGCCTCAAGTTAAGATCTTTCTGTGAGAAAAGATATTTCAACGATTTATGGTCAGTGTAAAGTTCGAACTTCTCACCTAGGAGACAATGCCGCCAAGACTTGAGTGCAAAGACGATGGCAGCTAACTCAAGATCGTGGGTCGGGTAGTTCTTTTCATGCGCTTTCAACTGCCTTCCACCATAAGCTACTACCCTTCCTTCTTGCATTAAGACAGCGCCTAGCCCTGTCCTACATGCATCTGTATAAACTGTGAACATCTTGCTTCCATCTGGCAACGTCAAAACTGGGGTTGTTGTAAGAGCCCTATTTAGTCGTTGGAAAGCAAACTCGCAATCCAAGTCCCAATTGAACACTAGATTCTTCTTGGTCAGTCTTGTGAGCGGAGCTGAGATTTTCGCAAAATCCCTTATGAATTTTCAGTAGAAACCTGCTAGTCCTAGAAAACTTCGGACCTCAGTTGCATTCCTTGGTGTCTTCCAATCCTGTACCGCTACTACCTTAGCAGGGTCCACAGTTAGCCCTTGTTTGGATACTATATGCCCAAGAAACCTCACTTCCTCTCTCCAAAAGTGGCATTTGGAGAATTTGGCTTTTAGCTGATGGACTCGCAGAGTTTCCATGATTGCCCTTAGGTGCTGAGCATGCTCTTTCTCATTCTTTGAGAAGATCAAGATATCTTCTATGAAGACCACCACGAACTTGTTGAGGAATTCTCTGAACACCCTACTCATCAGGTCCACGTAGTAAGCGGGTGCGTTTGTCAAGCCAAAAGGCATGACAAGCCATTCAAAGAAGCCGTCTGGGGTTCTGAATGCCGTTTTATCGATGCTATCTTCAGCCACCCTTAGCTGATGAAAACCGGTCGCCAAATCAATTTGGGAGGAAACAAACGCTCCTACAAGCTGATCAAACAGATCATCAATTCTGGGGAGAGGGTGCCTATTCTTTTTCGTTAGCTTGTTGAGCTCCCTATAGTCAACACACAGACGGAGTGAACCATCCGCCTTTGTAGCGAACACCACTGGAGCGCCCCATTCTGAAATGCTCCTTCTAATGAACCCCTTCTCTAGAAGCTCTTTAATCTGTTTACTGAGCTCCTTCCTTTCCCGTGGAGCCATGTGTCTAACGGGCAATGCAACGGGCTTTGCATTATCTACAAGATATATGCGGAAGTCTATCTCCCACTTCGGAGGCAAGCCCTTCACCTCTTCGAAGACATCCGGATATTCCCGGACCACTCTAACCGATTGCAAACTTTCAACAGAGGCATCTGGCGATTCAAGATAACTAAGCATAACCGCATACGAGGGATTACAAGTAATTTCCAGAGTGTTACCGAGTTGGGTCAGAAGCCTAACCACCTTTTTCTCACAATCAAGGATGGCACCATTACTGGATAGCCAATCCATGCCCAAAATCAAACCATATCACGAGAAGCCCAAAACAAAGGCACTACATCTAAATTCTACGCTTAGAATAGAAATTTTCAATCCCACACAGATCATAGTCAAATGAGCTGGGCCCCCAATTGGGTTTGAAACAATTAAGGGGTCCTCTACCATACTAGTTTCTAGGTGCATAGATTCTACTAAAGCCGACGAGATAAAGGAGTGTGATGCACCAGAATCAAATAAAGTGTGAACTGGGTGATCATAAAGATAAACTACACTTTCTACAGAAGTATTTATACCTCGTTGTTGCAGAGGTGGTGCTTCTAGCACATGAACCTGTGCCCCTGAGGTGGATCCAGCCCTCTGCCCCTGCCCTCGTTTCTTTGGGCAACCCTTAGCTATATGGCCTGTTTCACCGTAAGAAAAACACCCACCATTCATCTTGGCCTTCTTTTTCCGGCAATCTTTCACTAAGTGCCCCACTTTGCCACAGAAATTACACTTCCTCTTCTCTTTGTTGTCTTTCCCGCCCTTCTTAAAGTCTGTCTTCTTAGGCTGTAAACCCTCTTTCTTCCCTTGAGAGCTTTCTGCCTTTGTCTCCTTTTTGCCCTTATCCTCTTCGTTCAGCAATGCCATTTGCACCAACCTTTCATACGTAGCTCCCATAGGTATATGGGTCATGGCCAAACTGTGTAATGGCTCATTCAATCCTTTGACAAAGCGGAGAGCCTTCTTGTGCGGAGAGTTGACTAGGTCCAGTCTGAACCTAGCCAGCTGATTGAACTGATTAACATACTCTTTGACTGTCATATTCCCTTGCTTAAGAAATAAGAATTTTTCCAACTGATGACTGCTTTCAGCTTCTGAGAGAAATTTAGCCTCAAACCTTGCCTTAAAGTCCTCCCATGTTTCCACTGGCCTTTCTGCATTGGTGACTTCCCACTAGTAGGAAGCCTCGCCTTTAAGTAGCCATACTGCCAGTTGTACCTTCTGCCTATCTTCTACCTCAAAGATGATGAATAAGTCTTCGGTTTCCTTCAGCCAATTCCTGGCTGCCACGAAGGACTCGGTTCCATGAAAGTCCTTTCCTCCCATAACTTTAAAATCTTTACATATCTTAGCAAAAGTATTACCCCGCGGAGGAGGTGGAGGAAGAGGTGCTGCTGCAGCTGGATGATTTCCCGCGGCTGGGGGAGGAGGAACGATAGGACCTGGTTGAGTGGCCCTCGCTTCTAAGAATCGTCTGAACCAACCAGGTATTGGTATACCCTCTGGCAGGTTAAGTTCTTCGGACATGCTGAAACAAAAAGGGTAGATTCAAAACGAAGGGTAAAAGATAGTACCTATGGCTTTGGGGGGGACTAAGCCTTTTTTTTAAAATAAAATAATATTTTATCTTTAAAAATGCTTCGTTAAATTTTTCTTTTTGGAAATGAATTTTTCAAAACTTTTTATCTTATCTGGTAAACCTATGCTCTGATACCAAGTGAAACACCCCACCTCCGTTAGGGTCACTCTCAAAGGGAATGCACTAATTTTGGTGGAGGTTTATAAGTATAAGTCATAGATACACAAGACAGATATAAATACACATATTTTTGAACAGCGGAAAACAACAGTAATTTTTATTTCAGCAAAATACGTGTTGCACAAGCCATGTCATAATTGTCTTACAATACTTCCAAAAACCATTACATTTCCATAACTGTCTTGATTTCATAACTTAAAGAAGCATAAAAACAAAAGTAAACTGCATAAGTCCCCATAGTTGCAATCCAAAGCCATAGTCCAAAACGAAAGAGATCCAAGCAATACATTCTTTCTCTTCAAGCTGGATGTGAAAACCGGTCAAGCTGCGGTATTCCCTCCTTGTGGACCTAGGGGGGGGAACGAAAGAAAAGAAGACGAAAGAAAAGTAGAGTTAGACATAAAGCCTGAGTAAGTCTAGGACTATTCAGTCTATGAATAAAGAACTGGGCATGATAAGTATAAACTGGAAATGGGAAAGCACCATAAACTAAGTTAAGTTGTCTTAGAGTCGAATGTACTATCGTACCCCATATTAATCTCTGCATCCATATAAACTAGTTCCCAACAGGCACCCCATAATCAGGGTGAAGTGATCTGTTTCTAATGATCGGCTCCTACTCGCATAGTTACATGTGTCTTACGGCCCCCGATGTTGTAGTTACCTATGCTGGTCCCACCATGGGGTGTATCAAGTCTCATGGTGGAGGCCCGACACAATTCTAGAATGCACAGGTATACTACTGGTGCCCAGTGCCTTATTTTTCTGCGCCGGAGTGTGTGCACGCCCGCACCCCGTTAGAACCTACACTGCTGCACCACCGCCGTCGATTTGACCTCTTACAGTCAGCCCAGTAATCGTGCCCCACCCTGCCTAGTTCAGGGTATCCTGATACACCTTGTGGGGTTACTGCTGAAAAGGGTCCCCCGCTACTAGGTTTTCTATTTCTAGCCAACATGCTAAGTTGGTTAAGTGTTTTGTAAACCTAACCCCTAATCAGTCTGTATAGTTTAGCATGTTCCATTTTGATTAAGTATTAATTCAATTTACTTAATCCTATCAATCCTGACTCAGCCTTACTTGTCTTATTAAAGCCTCGACCTCTCACATTAGACAGGTATTGTTGTGGCTACCTGTTGCCGGTTGGGTCCGGGCAGTCTTACGCCACAACTCAGTCTAACCTCGGGTCTTTATTGGGCTCCGTGTTTAACCACCCACATTGGATAGGTATTGTTGTGACTACTGGACAGCCGAGTGGTTCCGGGCAGGTTTACATCACAACTCATTCCAACCTCGGGTTAAACACATCGTATTTTCTAAATTTACATATTTTGTCTCTTTCCTTTTTATATGTAAATATTTGCGGCCCATTATTCAAATTTATCTTTATTAGGTAAAATTAATTTACACCACTTAATTGTTTTTCAAGGTCGTTGGCATGTGTCAAACATGCCAACACATATGTTTTATATTTTAACCTCAAACGTCATTACCCCCGTTTTATACGTTCGCTATAATATAACATATGTTGGGTTTAACATTTAAACCCAACTTAGCCACATGAAAAAGGGGAGGCTTAGAACATGGTGTTTCTATATTCTAAGTAACATAAAAAGGGGAGTGTGAACGCATGAACTTGCAACATAGCGAACTAATTAACATAAATTTGGCACTTGTGAACTTGCATTGCAATAGCGTATAATCATGGCATAAACATACCTAAACATGAAATCATGGTTTTTGATCTATTCATATAATCATGGCATAAATATACCTAAACATGAAATCATGGTTTTTAATCTATTCATGCAAACTTGCAATTGGAATGTATATCTAACTTAGCTATGTGTCACATATATTATCATAGGATTTTGATAACAATATAGGCCTAAAACATGCTTTCTAATTATGCATAACACCAAACATAGTCTAGTCATGTTCATAGAGTCAACACAAGTTCACAAAGATGCTTACTTTTGTCTCTAATACAAAAGTATGGTTTTACACTTGAATCATGATGCCAATTCCAACATAAATTCACATAAGTCATAATACCCAAATGGATCCAACTACACTAAAAGTGATTATAATATATATTATGTTGGCATAATAGTGAATCATATACATGCATGAATCTCAAATAAACTACCACAAACATGTAGTTGTTAATTTTCAACATGAATCACATACTTGCAAATATCCAATCGTTATACCACAACATCCCAAATCGTTTAGAATCAAAGCAACATACAAATATGAATTATTATCACCACAAATCAAATACAATTCTATTTCTCATTTTACACAAATCAAAACACAATTATTTATTCACATCGGAATAGCACTCTACTTACAACGTATGACGAATCTTCAATTCAGGAATCTGAATTCTGAATTTGGAGATGCTATCCTTTGTTGTAGGCGTTGTTTTGATTTAGTTGTCGTTGCTTTAAGCTTTTGAATTGTCTCCTAATCGTCTCTCAATTTTGACGGCTATTTCTAGTCCTTCCTCAACAGCATGACGGTCTCATTCTTATTTTTGTTTGTATGAATTAAGTGGAGTCTTAGGTCCTTTTTATAGAGTCTGTGAATTGATTAGGACCGTCGATGGAGCTTGGATTAATATTAGCCATTCATTTGAAGGAGAGACCAATCAGAAGCTGACACCTAGCCCTAGTGACAAGGCAAGGCTCAGGAATTCGGCTAAGCACAGACCAGGCCAGCCAGGGGGGCTGGGTTCGACCTGGCTCAAGGGCCAGGTCGACCCCCCAATCGACCCCCAGGTCAACTCTAGAGTCGACCTGGCCTGGCAGGTCGACTCTAGGGTCGACCCCCAGGTCGACTCCCAGGTCGACCTGGCTTAGCAGGTCGACCCTAGGGTCGACCCCCAGGTCGACCTGGTGGGTTGGGCGGGAATTTTTCCCGCCTACTCTGATTGGGCTGAAATTCAAATCTGTTTTCGAAATTTGAATTTTCTGAAACTTCATCGGGCCATAATTGGGTCATACGGACTTCGATTTACAAAATTTCGGACTCTATTTCGCGTATTTTTCCGAGACGAACGCAATGGCACAGCCCGTTTCCCCTGATTCAGATTTTAAAATTTATTTCTGCCTTGATTTATGATTATAGCATGTTATTAAAATTCGGGTTGTTACACTTACTCTGTTACACCTACCTACTGACTCTGTTATCTCTTTCATCCAATTTATATGCTTGTCATGGTTACTTTTACTTATTTACTTGCTTAAAGTAACTAGAATCGCAAGACTTTATGTCTGACCTATTTTGTTTCCTTTTCTGTTTCCCTCTAGATTCTCAGGGAGGGAATAATCAGGCTTAGTCAAGATTCTGCTTGCTTGGAGATGCCTTTGATGTATGGCTCAAGATCTTATCTCAGCTACTATGGCTTTGTCTCTTTTAGGGAATTATGCTTTTATTAATGTGCTATGATGTTTAAGAACAAGATAGAGGTTTTTTATGATGTAATGGTTTTCATGTATTTCAAACATGTGATCTTTTGACTACGATGCTTTATAATAAATAAAGTTTGTTTTAAATTCCGCTGTTATTTTATGTCTGTCTTGTAATGTTTCTGTTTTGTTTACCTATAATGCTTCACGAAACTTAATGCATTCCCTTAGTGAGTGACATTAACGGACATGGGTTGTCACACTTGGTATCAGAGCTGAAGGTTACCAGATTAGATAAAAGATTTTGAAATTTATTTTCAAAAAGGTTTTAAAAGAAAGCATTATCAAAAAGAAAAGTCTATTTTGAAAAACATATTCCCTAAAGCCATATGTAATATCCTTTGGTCCTTTGTCTAAATATCTTCCCTTTTCTTTTTCAGCATGTCTGGGGAACCTAATATTCCAAAGGGCGTTACGATACCAGCTGGTTCCATAGGTATCCGGAGGCTACGACACCTGCCGAAGGCCAAGGAAATGTTCCTCCCATAGCTGCACCCCTCGCTCCTCCTCCTCTACGTGCAGACAACTTTTCCAAGATCTACAAAGATTTCCGCGCTATTGGAGGAAAGCCATCCCATGGAACCGATACATTCGTAGGGGCAAGGAATTGGCTCAAGGAGACTAAAGACTTGTTTGTAACCTTTGAAGTGGAAGACCGAAGAAAGATTCAGTTATCTACTTAGCTACTGAAAGATGAAGCCTCGTTTTGAGGGGAAGTTACCCAAGCTGGACATCCGGTGGAGACATGGGATGATTTTACGATGAGGTTTGAGATGAAGTTTCTTTCCCAGGCTAAGAAAAGCATGCAGATGGAGAGGTTCTTAGCACTCAAATAAGGAAGCATGACGGTTAAAGAATATGTTAACAAATTCAACCAACTAGCGGGATATGGGCTAGAGCTAGTTGACACTCCGCATAAGAAGGCATTGCGGTTTGTTAAAGGACTAAATGAACCCCTACATGGATTAGCTATGTCCCATATTCCTTTGGTAGCGACTTTTGAAAGGCTGGTTGATATGGCCTTGATGCATGAGGAAGACAAAGGAGAAAAGAAGGAAGTCAAGGCTGAGGATACAACGCAGGGAAAGATGGTATGGCCTAAGAAAGAACAACAACAAGAGGGCAGAAAGCAAGACAAATCTCAAGGCAAAAAGAAATGCCATGGTTGTCGGAATGTGGGCCATTTGGTCAAAGACTGCAGAAAAAGGGAGAACACTTGCTTCAACTGTGGTGAAGTCGGACATTATACTAGGGAGTGCCCGAAGAAGCAAGGGCAGGGCCAAAGGGTAGGATCTTCTGGAGGGCAAGTGCATGCTGTCGCGGCTGAAGTACCGAACATAGGTATGAAAGTTTCTGTTGAATGTTTGATTTCTCTTTCCGAACATCCTGTTAGAACTCTTTTTGATTCTGGCGCTTGTCACTGTTTATATCTAATTCTGTAGTTGAGTCTCTGCACCTTAGTACTAGTATGGTTTTGGATCCCGTTGTTGTCTCAAACCCCATTAGGGGTACGGCTCATCTGTCTATGATTTGTCGGGGATTGAGAATATCTGTGTTAGGCATCGAGTTTGAATGCGACACATATGTGCTTGGTTTTATGGTTATTGTCTGATTCTAGGGATGGACTGGCTAGCCATGTGTGGTGCCATTCCGATTGTTAGAGGAGGGTCGTTAGACTTCTGACTTGTCGTGGGAGGACTCTCAAGATTTCTAGTGACCCAAGGAAGTCTGCCATGCTTAGTTTCCTAAAATCACTCGATGCTTCTGTCAATGATTTGCGATCTGTACTTGTAGTTTGTGAGTATCCAGAAGTTTACGAGGAGGTTAGGGACTTACCTCCAAGGCACGGGAATGATTTCTGGATATACTTGGTAGATAATGCGAAGCCAGTCGCATTACCAGTGTGCCACATAACTCCTAGGGAAAGGAGGGAGCTCAACAAGCAAGTAGGGGAGCTGCTTGGAAAGGTGTTTGTTAGGCGAAGCATATCAGAATGGGGTGCTCTGGTCGTCTTTGCAACTAAGGCATACAACTTGCTTCGCTTATGTATGGATATTCATGATGTTTTTCCACATTTCTTATTTATGGAAGTGTCTGCATGATACAACAGGGATAGTTGAGTCGAACATGCTCGAGGAAGTAGAGGTGGAACAGGAGGCGACAATTAGATGAGTTCCTACCCGTATACTTGGATCAGAGGTTAAGAAACTGCGCAGCTGAGAGGTTAAGTTAATAAAAGTGCAATAGGGAGAAGACAACAAGGATGCAGCTTTGGAGACTAAAGACAAGGATCGTGCTTCATACCCTTTTAGGGACTATGTTCTTAACTTCTTTTTCCAAGCTTTTTATTCGTACTTGCTTCTGTCATTCGTGTATCTTCGACCTTTAGGTAGAAATCCCATGGATGTAAACATGTGTTTGAGACATGTTATGTTTGATGGATGCAAGTGGTTGCAAGTGTTTTCTAGTGATTGCTCGTGGATGCATATACACACACATTAGGCACTAGATCGACTCAATCACTCTCATACTGCATATGGATGTGTGTGCATTTTTCTTTTCTTTTAAAAGATGAAAATGGATGTATTATTAAATGGATGTTGCATTTGGACGAATGATTGTGCACACATATAGAACTTACATGTTGTAATAGGATTATTTGCATACATGTTGGATTCATGACACTAACATACATTACATTAAGGAGGTCAACTGAATCAGTGGACCGCGTGATCTTTCGCATCAGTGTTGGGACATATACACACACGTTTGCATATGTTCATATAAGCATTAGAAAATTTTAAGGACAATGGATGTCTGTGATCGGTGGATGAGTAGATGGATGATGGATGGTAGGAAACATTCTTCTTAACTTGGAGATTTCGGGGACGAAACCTTTGTGTAGGGGAGAATGTAACACCCCATATTTCAACAACATTAAAAGAGGATAAATTAAAGAATAATTAATTTAATATTCATAATTAAGGGAAACAGACAGCGTCATTGCGTCCGTCTCGAAATTCTGGTCAAGATAGGCAACTGGTTTGCGTAAAATGGATAACGTATGAAGAAGTTATGGACGGTAGAAGTTTGGCGTAAAGAGCAGGAATTCCCGGCGCACTTGACAAGTGTGCAAATGTATTTTTGCATGGGCGCACCTGTAAAGTGCGCCCATGTAAGTTTTAGGGCATCCGTACCCAAGTGGGTGTCGACCTGTGGCCCGATTCACTCTAGGGCTGAGGTGGCGTTCGAATTCTGGAAGCTGGCAGCTATAAATATACCTCAATTCTCTTGTTTTCTCATACTAAAAACAATGGAGGCCAGATGTCGTCAATGCTTGAACTGAATCTAATCCTATCTTCTTCTACAAATCAAGTTTAAAAGATTCAAGCGTTTCAACTATAGATCTGAGATTCAACACCAACAATTTCTTTTCTATCTTCTAAAATCTAAACACTGTGAGTTAGTTTCTTTTAGATTAAAATGATTAAAAGTAAACGTGGTATGACTGTGATTTGGATTTGCTATAAATCGTGTATATGACATCCTTGAATCTTAAATATTTTTCATGTTAGATCCAGCTTTATAGATCAAATTCGCTTGTGGTTAATTTATCAAGTCATGTTAGATCTAATTCGTTTGTGGTTAATTTATCATGTCATGTTAGATCTAATTCGTTGTGGTTAATTTATCATGTCATGTTAGATCTAATTCGTTGTGGTTAATTTATCATGTCATGTTAGATCTACCTTTATAGATCTAATTCGTTTGTGGATAATTTATCATGTCATGCTAAATATACCTTTATAGATCTAATTCGTTTGTGATTAATTTATCATGTCATGCTAGATCTACCTTTATAGATCTAATTCGTTTGTGGTTAATTTATCATTATCATGCTAGATCTACCCTTATAGGTCTAATTCGCTTGTGGTTAATTTATCATGTCACATTTGTGGATCTTAAACTTTACCTATCATGTGGTGATTAATTTAGATCTATCATTAATTGGAAATATGAATCATTATTTATTCATGCCTATTATGGCATCCTTAGTATGTTAGATCTAGTTTTATTATCACATGCTCACTAGATCTATTTTTATATGTCCACCTTATCACTATGCTAATTACATGTTTATGTCACTTTTGTTAAAATAATCACTTTTGTCATCTTTCCTTTTTTTATGGCTAGGCTACTTTCTAGCCTAGGCATGACGCCAAATACATGTGAATGCGTTAGATAGGCAGCGGGGGATAACATTAGAATTGGCATAACTTGAATGACGAATTTGAATTTGGACATATAATCCATTATGAATATAATTGGGTAAATGGGCATGAACACGTATAAAGACATAGGTATAATTAATTGGTTAATAATTACATTGCCTAGGATTACAGTAATTAGAAAACTGTAACGACACTTATGACACGAGGTTAGATTGCATTTGTAGTGGAAGTCTGCCCGGACCCGACCGGCATATCCAGCAACCGCAAATGTTAAATCTAAAGTGAGGGGTCTTAGTGCACAAATACGATACGGGCTAAGACACGAGGTTAGGCTCAATTTGTGGAAGAATGCTGCCCGGACCCGACCGGCATATCCAACATCCACAAGTTGTAGGCCTAATATGGAAGGTCTAGCCCATTATAACCATAAATGAACATGGTAACGAATTGAAACACTTAACCTAGTTGAATCCATAGGGATTGTATAAACATGTTAACTTGATTAAGGGTTAAGTGGGAAGGTTAAGTATATCTTGGGTTGGTGGGTAATATTGGTATATATATAGGCCCACAAACTTAACCTGTTAAGGTTATGTAATTAAAAACACCGTTAGGTAAACATAGTTAGAGGAAAACCTAGTGGTGGGGTTAAGTAAACCTATTAAGTACGTGGAGTTAAGTAAACCTATTAAATCTGTGGGGTTTATACGAACCTGTTAATTTAAGAAAACTTAACCTATTAAATCTGTTGGTGTTATATATGGACCAATTAACATGTAAAGTTTAACCCGTGAATCTATAAGGGGGTTATATGAATCGTTTAAATCTGTTAAGCATAACCTGTCAAAGTCCTAGTTAGTTGGGAACACAAGATCTGTAAGGGTTGGCTGTGTCATCTGTTGTGTGTGACCAATATTAGTCAATAACCCATTCTGGTATTAAAGGGGGACCCCACAATAGGTAGGGGTTAGGGCACGCTTGCTGAACTGATTATAAGAGGTTCATCTGAGAGGAGGTGTGTACTGGCGCGTTCCAACAGACTCATGTGCATGTATAAGTACGACATGCCTCTGGGAAAATAAGCCACTGTAGCACTAGTAAATAGGTTATATCCTTTTGTAGGTTGCCACTTTAGGAAGTAATACACCCTACTGTGAGGCCGACACAGGATATTTACGAGATAGGGAGCCGATCGATTGGGGAGGGTAGTAATTAGGGTACATCTAGTCCTGTCTGTTTCTGTGGGGTACCTGTATTTCTATTTGGGGTAACACCCGTTATTTCTGTTTAGATAATGGTCAATTCTGTTTGGGGTAAAACTCGTTACTAGAGTACACCTAGAACTACCATTATATTTCTGTTGGGATCATCCTGTTTCTGTTAAGTAATTAGGAAGTATGTAATCCTGTTACATATATGTTACACTAGTGTAGGTGCAGAGATAGAGAAAAACGTTAGAGAAGCGCAACACATGTTCTGTTTTATTTATCCTACTTACTCTGTTACACCTGCCTATTGACTCGGTTATCTCTTTCATCTAATTTAAATGTCTGTCATGATTACTTTTACTTATTTACTTGCTAAAAGTAACTAGATTCGCTAGACTTTATGTCCGACCTTTTTCTTTCCTCTTCTCCTCTTCCGTTTCCCCCCCAGGTTCTCACGGAGGGAATAATCAGGCTTAATCAATATTCTGCTTGCTTGGAGCTGCCTTTGATGTATGGCTCAAGATCTTATCTCTGCTGCTATGGCGTTGTCTCTTTTGGGGAATTATGCTTTTATTAATGTACACTGATGTTTAAGAACAAGACAGAGGTTTTTATGATGTAATGGTTTTCATGCATTTCAAACATGTGATCTTTTGACTACGATGCTTTATAATAAATAGTTTGTTTTAAATTCCGCTGCTATTTTGTGTCTGTCTTGTAATGTTTTTGTTTCTGTTTACATATAACGCTTCACGAAACTTAACGCATTTCCTTAGTGAGTGACATTAACGGACGTGGGGTGTCACAATGTTTCTCATGTTTTTGTCTTTTGACTTTCCTTTTTTGTCGGTAATCCATCGTTATTCCCCTCTAGTCTGCCAATATATATTTATATATAAATATTCATATACATACATACACACACATATATATACATATATATATATATATCAAACTAATATCATTCAACTGTAAACATTGAAATAAATAGAATATCCAAAAACAAAGATAAGTTTGTCAACAATATTAATTTTGAACTGAAAAGAACATGCACAATCACATACAAAAAAGAACATGTATAATCACATACAAAAAAGAACAACATCCATAATCACATACAAAAAAAGAACAACATCCATAATCGTTCATCAATTCAACATCCATAAGCACGGTTATTTGCAACTTCACTCAAACAAACTATACATATTAAAGTAAACTATATCTAAATAGAAATCCATAAAATTTATACCATCGTAATTGATGTTTCTGTTCACTCAACCAATTGTGCTGTTGCTAGCCTTCCAAACCACTTGTGTTGTTGCTAGCCCTGCAATTGGAACCCTGAAAGATGAAGACGTTCAGTTTACATCATAAACATTCATAGTCTAAACAATTCATTAGTTATTATTTCTTTACAAGAGTACCAAGTAAATTAGCTGATTTTGCATTTATATTTTATCAACTGTTATAAAATGTATCATAATCTTTACCAGGTAAGGGGATGCATCATTCATGTAAAACCCAAATCAAGGTTTTTTATTTTTTTCCCCTTCTGTGTTTACCATTCATAAATACTAAAGGCTCAAAATTATAGATGTACATGAAAATGAAAGATAAGCAAAAGTGTAAGACATCCTACATAAAGATTGATAAACCTGCTTTTAGGATTATCAGGTAGTTCCATAGGATCTTTTAGGTAACTCTGCAAAAATATTAGTGAGATACCAGAAAAAAACCCATGCATATTTCATACTCTACTTTTATCCACAATTTTGAACACGTACTAATTCCAAGATCAGGGTGTAGAAATTTCATGAATTGTCGAACATCATCTCAGTTCTGACAAAAACACATCATTTAAAGTAAACAATACAAATATGTATAAACAAACAAGAAAAAGCAAAAGTAAATATTGGAACAAGTAGTGCTTTAAGGAAGTATACCTAAAAAATAAAAAGGGTAAGAGCGACATGGCAAACAACAGCCATTCCATGAACCATGCGCCATATTGCAGGATGTGGTCGAATAAGTAGTCTGAAACAATAGCATACCATATGCATAAATCTTAAAATCTAAGCGCCAACAACATCGTACTAATCATTAACAAGATTATGCCATGCATACTTAAGTTCAAATAAAGATTAGCAATTGAATGCAGAGTAATGACATAGGAAGAATATCCACTGTGACAGAGTAATGACAGGGGAAATTATTGATTTATGTAGGTGAACATTTTGAATATTATTTGTAGAAACCGTGCTAAAGCCAAAATCTGGATTGGAAGTATTTTACAAACCAAACCATATTCTCCTACGCCTGTCCTCCACTGTAGGCACGGATGAAATAATGAATGGGGGACCATATACCTTTCCACTGTAGACATAGATGATAATGCTGGCAACACAAAGGATGTTGACACATGCAAAGGCAAACAAATATTGATCTCCGAAGATGTTTCCTCCACAAACCCTTTCACCTGCTTGTTAAATTAAGATGGACCCATTGCTGATGCTTCCAAGTTCCACCAGTTGACCCCTGCAAACAAGGTAGATTTGGCCGTTAGCAAGATATATGAAGTTATTATATAGGATTTTAAATCTGATGATTCTGATTTTGTTGATGCTTTACACAAATGAGTTCGTGTTAGATTATTTTTTCTTTTATTTGGGTACATATATTAAAAGTACATTACTATAATAATTGAGGTATAAACAATAAGTGATATTTACAATTTAATGAGGGGCTAAATTATAAATATGAAATAACTGATTTTATCAGTTATTAAAAAAAGTGTTGGTCCCCGAGAATACGTACGCTTCTCATTTTTCTTTCCTCCCTGTCATAAAGAAACATCGAAAAGAGAAGGAACGACAATTTTTGGAAGATCAAAACTTTATACAAATTCAATCAATGGATTTCGGTACGCTTCCGCAATCTCCGTTTGTTTGTGATTTTAATTTCTCTTGAATTGATTAGGGTTAGGGTTGAATTGAAAATTCTCCAATAATTGGTATCAGAGCAACCCTAAATTAATTCACAAGAATTTGCCAGTTGATCATATAAACCTGCATTTACATGTCGATGTGATTTGGGACTTGAAAATGAAGTTTAATGTCTTGCATCTTGTTTTATTTATCGGTGATTTTTTTATTCGGTTAAAATATTCCGGCATGGAATTAATATCAGGCATTGTTCTAATATTGACTTGGTTCGAATGTTTTCTGGAAGAAAGCAGTTTGGATTAAAAAAAATATAGAACCAAATCCTAGTTTTAATTCAAAGCATGCCAACAAACGTTGTAGCCAACTTTTATTGACTTTGGCAAGGTCAAACTTTGTTGGACATACTTATTTTGCTGTGCGTTAGGAATTAGTACCATTTGCATATGTTAATAAGTACTTGCTTAGGCTAATTAAATCATGTAATATCTATATGTGGCTAGACTCTGTCCTCATTACGGACTCTGTGGAGAATATTATTTTATTCTCACATATGAAAAACGAAGCAGGTCCAGATACCAAAATTGATGTACTTCATGGTCTATGAATTCAAGTTAAATTGTTTCAGTTGCTTAAGTAAAAGGTTGACCATGCTAGTTATCATTCTATGTAATATCGGGTTTAACTATTTTAGACCTAAACAATTTGTTAACCCACACTTATGATTTAAGGCTGGAATTGTGTAGACTATGTCAGTAATACATACAGACCATTTAAAAAAAAAAAGGGTAATTCAGAATTGGTTTCTTTGCAAGTTTGATATTTTAATGGATTGATTGAAGCAAAATATCACCAAAGTGATCACTTTTGTGTAGATTAGTCTAATTAAAATATAACATTAATTGTGTGCATGTAATTCATGCATTTTCTAACGAACCCAAAGGGGAATTAGTATTTGGCAGGATTTCATGCATTCTTGTGGCGATAAACATGTGACAATTATAAGGTATTTTATGTAAGCAATATGTTTATCCAAGGATTGCATATTGTTTGACAAAACTTATTATCAATATTTGGTCGCTGCAACAAGAGTACCGTTTACAGTTAATATTACTGCCCAAAGACTTGATATTAATGATGTGTTTGGTATCTTGAGATGGGATTAACCAATATTTGAATTTATTATTTTATAAGGATTCTTAATTATATCAGTATGTTATTTATATAATTGTCATGATCTCTTTTCAGCTGTTGCTACTGTATCTGCTAATCTAAATTCAGTACCGGTCCTAAATGGTAACAACTTTAAGGACTGGAAGGAGAACATTTTAATTGTTCTGGGCTGCATGGATCTAGACCTTGCATTAAGGATGGATCGGCCTGCTTCTCTTACGAATACTAGCTCCTTAGAAGAAAGGAGAATTTTTTAGAAGTGTGACCGTTCAAATCGCATGAGTTATGATTATCAAACGCGGCATACCTGAGGCTTTTAAGGGGGGGGTATCCGAAGAGATCACCAATACCACAACTTTTCTTTCTGAAATTGAGAAACGCTTTGCGAAAAGCGATAAGGCAGAAACAAGTATTCTTTTAAAGAAACTTATTTCTATGAAGTTCAAAGGCAAGGAAAACATAAGGGAGTACATTATGGAAATGTCTCGCCTTGCTTCAGAATTGAAGGCACTAAAACTTGAGCTTTCGGATGACTTACTTGTGCATTTAGTGCTTATATCTCTTCCACCGCAATTCAGTCAATTCAAGGTCAGTTATAACTGCCAAAAGGAGAAGTGGACTCTTAATGAGCTCATTTCATATTGTGTTCAAGAGGAAGAGAGATTGAAGCAAGATAAGACTGAAAGTGCTCAATTGGCAACCACCTCTAAAGGTAAGGGCAAGAAAAGAAAAGCTAAGAATGAAGTTGCTAATGATCCAGGTCAAAAGAAACCACAAAAGGAAAAGGAAGGTTGTTTCTTTGCCATAAACCTGGACATATGAAGAAAGAATGTACCAAATATCATGCATGGCGTGCAAAGAAAGGTACGTTTCTTACTTTGGTCTGTTCTGAGTTAAATTTATCTTCAGTACCTAGAAACACTTGGTGGATAGATTCTGAAGCTACTACTCATATAAGTGTTTCTATGCAGGGTTGCCTGGGCTACCGAAAGCCAACTAATGGTGAAAGACACATCTTTGTGGGCGAAGGACAATCGGTAGAAGTAGAAGCAATTGGACGTTATAGATTATTATTAGAAATTGGTTTTTATTTGGATTTAAAAGACACATTTGTTGTACCGTCATTTAGACGTAATTTGGTTTTTGTTTCTATGTTGGACAAATTTGGATATTGTTGTTCAATTGGAAAACAATCAGTTTACTTTGTCTTTGAATTCAAATGTTTTTGGAACTGGTTATTTAAATGCTTATGACAATCTTTATTTGTTAGAAACAGTTGCATCCTATAACGAAACCTTGCATGTAGAATCACGTGGTACTAAGCGTAAATTAACTAAAGAAAATTCAGCATCTTTGTGGCGTAAGCGCTTAGATCATATCTCAAAAGGTAGAGTTGATCGCTTAGTGTCTAATGGCATTTTAGAATCCCTTGACTTCACAAACTTTGATGTTTGTGTAGATTGCATCAAGGGAAAACAGACCAAAACTAAAAGATTAGATGCCAACAGATCTTCAGACGTGTTAGAATTAATTCATACAGATATTTGTGGGCCTTTTCCTATGGCATCTTGGAATGGCCAACAATATTTCATAACATTTATAGACGATTCCTCACGTTATGGGTACCTATATCTTATTCATGAAAAGTCACAATCACTGGATGTGTTCAAAGCTTATAAAGATGAAGTTGAGAATCAACTCAACAAAATGATTAAAAGTGTCAGATCTGACCGTGGTGGTGAGTACTATGGTAGATATGATGGCTCAGGTGAACAACATCCAGGACCGTTTGCTAGATACCTAGAGGAATGCGGTATTGTCCCACAGTACACAATGCGAGGATCACCTAATATGAATGGTGTTGTTAAAAGACGAAACCGAACTCTTAAGGATATAGTAAGGAGTATGATTGCTCATTCCACCTTACCTGAGTCTCTCTGGGGAGAAGCATTAAAAACAACAGCTTATATTCTCAATAGAGTACCAACTAAAGCAGCTGTAAAAACACCTTATGAGCTTTGGACAGGTCGAAAGCCTAGTCTAAAGCACTTTCACATTTGGGGATGTCCAGCTGAGGCAAGGCCTTATAGGCCACATGAAAAGAAACTGGATTCCAAAACAGTGAGCAACTACTTTATTGGTTATTCTGAGCGTTCTAGGGGCTATAAGTTTTATGATCCCATAGCAAGAAATATTTTTGAGATGGGAACTGCAATATTCTTTGAGGATATTGAGTTTGGGGGGGGGGGAGAAATAAAGTCAAAGACATTACTTTTGAGGAGGACTTGGATTCAAATCCAATTCCTATTATCACTTTTGACAATGTTCAGTTGCATACGCATGTCATTGATCAAGAAGCGTATCCAGAACCTCAACAAGATAATGTTGTACAACCCCTTATTCAAAATGAAACCATTGTTCCTGAAGAACAAACTCAACAACCTCAAAAACTAGTGCCATTAAGAAGGTCCATGAGAGAAAGAAGTACTATTTCAGACTATTATATTGTATTTCTCCAAGAGCAAGAGAATGACAATGGGATGATGGAAGATGACCCAATCAAATTTCATCATGCCATGGAAAGTTCTAACTCTCAAAAATGGATAGATGCCATGAATGAGGAGTATAAATCAATGCAAGACAATAAAGTTTGGGAACTTGTCCCATTACCAGAAGGTGCAAAACCAATTGGTTGTAAATGGATATTTAAAACCAAGAAGGATGCAAAAGGTAATGTGGAAAGGTATAAGGCACGTCTTGTTGCAAAATGTTTCACTCAAAAAGAAGGCATTGATTTTCTAGAGACTTTCTCTCCAGTTTCATCGAAAGACTCTTTTAGGATAATTATGGCACTTGTTGCTCATTTTGATCTTGAGTTACATCAGACGGATGTTAAGACGGCGTTTCTCAAAGGAGACATTGATGAGACAATTTATATGGTACAACCAGAAAACTTTGTGTCAGGAGATCCAAAGAATATGATTTGTAAATTAACAAAATCCATCTATGGACTTAAGCAAGCTTCTCGTCAATGGTACCACAAATTTCATCAAGTAATCATCTCGTTTGGTTTTGAGACGAATATTGTTGATGACTGTGTGTATCACAAGTTCAGTGGGAGTAAACATATATCCCTGGTTCTAAATGTCGATGACATTTTGCTTGCCACTAATGATATACGCTTATTGCACGAAACCAAGAAATTTCTATCAAAACATTTTGAAATGAAAGATCTTGGAGACGCCTCTTTTGTATTAGGTATTCAGATACTTCGAGATCGTTCTCGAAGTATTCTTGGATTGCCACAAAAGAGCTATATTGATAAAGTACTCAAAAGGTTTGGCATGCAAGATTTTAGACCAGGAGATACCCCTGTCGCTAAAGGAGATAAATTCAGTCTTAGCCAGTGCCCTAAAAGCAATCTTGAAATTCAAGAAATGCAAAAGATTCCCTATGCTTCAGCCGTTGGGAGTCTAACGTATGCTCAAGTATGTACACATCCAGATATTGCATACATTGTTAGGATGTTAGGCAGATACTTAAGCAACCCTGGTATAGACCATTGGAAGGCAGCCAAGAGGGTTATGAGGTATCTTCAGAGAACAAAAGATTACATGCTCACTTATAGAAGATCAGATCATTTGGAGGTCGTAGGATATTCTGATTCTGATTTTGCGGGATGCCAAGATAGCAGAAAGTCTACATCAGGTTATATTTATCTATTGGTTGGAGGAGCTATATCCTGGAAAAGTGCTAAACAGACACTTGTAACTTCTTCTACCATGGAAGCAGAATTTGTAGCATGTTATGAGACATCAAACCATGGAATATGGCTATGTAACTTTATCACTGGGCTGCGCATTTTGGAAAATGTAGAAAGACCATTGAAGCAATATTGTGATAATAAGTCAGCAGTGTTTTATTCTAATAATAATAGAAGCTCAACTAAGTCAAAACATATTGATATAAAATTCTTAACTGTGAAAGAGAGAGTGCAGAGTGGACATATTTCTATAGAGCCTATTGGAACAAACTTCATGATAGCGGATCCACTCACAAAAGGTTTACCATCCAAGGTCTTTCATGAGCACACTGCTCGTATGGGTGTTATATAGTTAGAGGATATCATGATTTAGTGGGAGTTTGTATTTTATATGCTTTATGTTTACCTTGAGACATTTATGTATTCGGTTTTCAGATCAGAAGTAAAGTATTAAGTTCATTCACTCTGTTTACTATTTTGATTCTGACCTCACTTAAGTTTAAGGAGGACCAACTGAAATATATACGTGTTTGATTCACATTACATGTGATTTTCGTGCTACGTATATATGATTAATCTATGTCATTTAACTGTATATATGTATGTGACCATTGATGGGTTTAGTCATGATTAATATGGCAGAAACCACTATGATCCTATATAAATATGGTTAATGGACGAGATTGTTAAAGATTACCTTTATTTAAATAGCAAATTTTGATCTCATAAGGTTGTACGTTTATAAGTAAACATATGTTGCCCAAGTGGAAGATTGTTAGATTAAATTTTCTTTTATTTGGGCACATATGTTAAATGTACATTGCTATAATAATTGAGGTATAAACAATAAGTGATATTTACAATTTAATGAGGGGCTAAATTGTAAATATGAAATAACTGATTTTATCAGTTATTAAAAAAGTGTTGGTCCCCGAGAATACGTACGCTTCTCATTTTTCTTTCCTTCCCGTCAGAAAGAAACATCGAAAAGAGAAGGAGCGGCAATTCTTGGAAGATCACAACTTTATACAAATTCAATCAATGGATTCCGGTACGCTTCCGCAATCTCCGTTTGTTTGTGATTTTAATTTCTCTTGAATTGATTAGGCTTAGGGTTGAATTGAAAATTCTCCAACACTTCGTAGATCACGTGGCCTCCCCAATACAGGAGCAGCCAAAGAAAACAACGAGTGTAAATGTATCCCACATGGTAAAAGACAACCCAAAATATGACGCCAAACATAAGAAAGGTACTACCATAAGACATGCTCCGCTTAAAGAAGCACTAATGCGATTAAATGTATATTACGTCTTGGTATGTATATGTAGGGCTGGGCTTTTTTTTCCGTCTTCCGCTTTTCCAGTGTTTTCCTTCCGAACATTTCCAAGATTTTCCGTTTCGGCACTTTTCCGAAATAGATAGTTCGGAAGGAATTCCTTCCGACACACAGCGTAAAAGAGCGGAAATTTCCATGTTTTCCGCGGTAATTCCGTTCCTTCCATAAAATTATTAAATGAAAAGTTAAAAAAGAATTATTTTGAAATAACGATTGTTTAAGCTAAAAATGCTAAAATTACGAAAATACCCTTCATATTGGAAAAAGTGAAAAAAATGAAAAAATTCTAGAAAATTACGAAATGAAAAGTCAAAACAGAATTATTTTAAAATATCGATTTTTAAGCTAAAAAAAGCTAAAATTACGAAAATAACCTACATATTGGAAAAAGTGAAAAAAATGAAAAAATTTCAAAAAATCTAGAAAATTACGAAATGAAAAGTTAAAAAAGAATTATTTTGAAATAACGATTTTTTAAGCTAAAAATGTTAAAATTACGAAAATACCCTTCATATTGGAAAAAGTGAAAAAAATGAAAAAAATCTAGAAAATTACGAAATGAAAAGTTAAAAAAGAATTATTTTAAAATAACGATTTTTTAAGCTAAAATTACGAAAATACCCTTCATATTGGAAAAAGTGAAAAAAATGAAAAAAATTCTAGAAAATCTAGAAAATTACGAAATGAAAAGTTAAAACAGAATTATTTTAAAATAACGATTTTTTAGCTAAAAGTGCTAAAATTACGAAAATACCCTACATATTGGAAAAAGTGAAAAAAAATGAAAAAATTTCAAAAAATCTAGAAAATTACGAAATGAAAAGTAAAAAAAGAATTATTTTAAAATAACGATTTTTTAAGTTAAAAATGCTAAAATTACGAAAATACCCTTCATATTGGAAAAAGTGAAAAAAATTCAAAAAATCTAATAAATTACGAAATGAAAAGTTAAAAAAGAATTATTTTAAAATAACGATTTTTGAAGCTAAAAATGCTAAAATTACAAAATTCCTTTATTTCAACATGAAGGTCATTTTCGTAATTTTGATCTTTTTAAACTTTCATAATTATTATTTTCAAATAATTCTTTTATTATTTTTCATTTTAAAATTTTCTAATTTTTTTTCCATTTTTCCAATATAAAGGGTATTTTCGTAATATTTACATTTTTAGTTTTAGAAATCGTAATTTTCGAATAATTCTTTTTTTACTTTTCATTTCGTAATTTTTTTCATTTTTTTTACTTTTTTCAAAATGAAGGGTATTTTCGTAATTTTGGCATTTTTAGCTTTAGAAATCGTAATTTTCGAATAATTCTTTCTTTACTTTTCATTTCGTAATTTTTCTGATTTTTTGAAATTTTTTCAAAATGAAGGATATTTTCGTAATTTTGGCATTTTTAGCTTTAGAAATCGTAATTTTCGAATAATTCTTTCTTACTTTTCATTTCGTAATTTTTTTGATTTTTTCATTTTTTTTACTTTTTTCAAAATGAAGGGTATTTTCGTAATTTTGGCATTTTTAGCTTTAGAAATCGTAATTTCCGAATAATTCTTTTATTACTTTTCATTTCGTAATTTTTTGAAATTTTTGAAATTTTTTCGTTTTGTTTACTTTTTTCAAAATAAACGGTATTTTCGTAATTTTGGTATTTTTAGCTTTAGAAATCGTAATTTTCGAATAATTCTTTTTTTACTTTTCATTTCGTAATTTTTTGAATTTTTTTTTTACTTTTTTCAAACTGAAGGGTATTTTCGTAATTTTGGCAGTTTTAGTTTTAAAAATCGTAATTTTCGAATAATTCTTTTTTTACTTTTCATTTTGTAATTTTTTCGTTTTTTGTAATTTTTTCAACATGAAGGGTATTTTCGTAAATATAAATCGTAATTTTTTGGATTATTTGTGGCTTTCTGGAAAATGATGGAATTTCCATCTTTCATACCGTCTTTTCCATTAACCATGAATTCCATTTAACGGAATTCCAGAGTTGATGGAACGGAAATCATTCTGCATATCATATTTCCACCATCATCTGGAAGAAGTGGAAAAGGCTCCGGTTGGAACGGAAAATTTCCGCACCCAGCCCTAGTTAAAACCACTTACGTTAGTTCCATCATTAGGCACATTATTAAAAGTAATTAAGCAAATTTAATTGAGGGTTAGAGATAATTATATACCATATACTACTATTGATCATCTTCCACTGCCGTTCGAATCTGCACGACAACTGCGAGCCTTCTCACTGCTCCCTCACGTCGGCCTCAGCCATAGTACTCCACCTTGCGCATTTCCGCAACTCGACCTCTGCTCCACTTCTCCACCCTCTTCTCATCATCGTCCCTCATGCATGAAGTCGCTTCCCCTTGCATTCTTGCTTCCACCAGCTCACTTCGTTTTACAATACGCACGCCATTTTGTCCTTTCTCCTCTTCATGCTTCAAACAACCAACTACACCACCTGAAAACCGTGAGCAGCTCCCTGTTGTTTTCCTCATGCTGGAATACACAGAAGCTTCCACCACTTCCTTGCCATAGCATGCATTCCCCACTTCGCCATTTACATATAATACATGCGTGTTGTATTCATTCTCACCAACTCCCACGCCTGAACGTGCACCACCTTTCTCTATTTGAAAATTACACAGCAACGACTCTTCCGTCGGTTCAATGTTGCTGCCAACCCTCACCGTCGTACCCTCCCCGTCGTCGCCCCGAGCACCACCAGTCCAGGCGCCCACCTCATCACCCCCTTCTTTTCTCACTGCTCAGACCACCCAGCTGATCAGCGGAGACCCAGTGACACCAACCCCATATTATCTTTACTTCTTCTGTTTGCTCACATTTCATGTCCTCCCCCACGCAATTATCCTTTCCTAGGTTGCATTGGCATTGAACCACGAAAAGGAAATGTTTAAGAAATTATATATAAATATAATTATTTATTTCATTTTGTATAGTACCCCTAATTTAATCCTGACCGTAAAATACACAACGACAATTACGGACTCCAAACGCAATGAAAATGAACACACCGTTACGTCTTAATATTCCGGTCCCAATGAAATTAATTTCGTTAAAAATGGACTTCGTTTGCATAAATAATGTGTTTTAATTCAAATTATAACCATCGGCTCATCCTTAAACTTTGTCAATCGACAAATTAACTCCGTTTGTCTCCAAACTGGAAATATAGCAATAATTAATTGTACGCATTCAAATAAAACTTGTTTCGTCGAAAACGGAGATCGTTTGAAAATAAAACTATTCCTACGGCCTATATAATGGCGATAAAAATAGATTTAAATCCAAAATGATTCATTTTAAATCGTAATAAATCATTATTATCATATATATCCAAACGGAATAACCAATATACATTTTTAAATCAATATTCAGAATTTTGGTTTAAACGATATCCAAATATATATATAAATTCCTTTATATTTATTAATTAAACGCTATCGTTTATTTACGAAATTCCATAGCGACTATTCAGAAATTTGAATTGGATATAACTGACAATCCATAAGTTGAAATTTCCATTTTTCTCTTCCGTTAGAAAGATATGATCACATCGGTTCAAATATTTCTTATTTCACAGAAATCCGACTTATATCGGATCATATATATTCAGTTAAAGTTCGAAATTCAACATAACGAACTGCCGCGTCGTTTTGAGCTCGTTTTTAATTATATTATAAACTATATATATTCGAACTCCAATTTATAAAATAAATTCATCCATTATATTTTCAATATAATATATAACCAGATTTAAATATTGCAATTTAAATAGCCAAAAAATCTGGGACTTTACACAACCTTCAGCTCTGATACCAAGTGCAACGACCCGCAAATCCGTACCGTTTGAGCTGCCTGAATACAACTCACGTCCAACCCAAATTGCACGAAAATACGAAACATTAATAGAAAGAAGTTAGAGGATGAGAAATAGAAAGACAGAAAATTAGAATAGAAGAAAATAGATAGAAGATCGAACTGAACACAGAGTCTCACAAACACAGCGGAATAAAATATAATATATAAATAATCAATTTTGAAATACAAACTGTATTATCACGTACATACTTCATTAGAGAACATCACATATACAATACAATAGAAATAAACTCTAAATATCTAACGTTGAAGTCTCCTGCTCCAAGCTCCTCCAGATAAATCTGTGAAATCCTGAACTATTGGACTGCCCGTACAAATTTGGGCACCCAAGAGTTTAGGGAAAACATAGAAAATAAACTCTGAGTCAGTCATCAGACTGGTGTGAGTAAACGATTAAAAAAAGTTTGATTTTTAACTTTAAAAAAAAAACCTTTGAAAGAAAAGATAATCGTAAGACCGATCCACACATAAATACGGATGGTTTTTACCTTACGATAATCCAAAACATTTTGAAATCAATATCTATTCTGATATTATAATAGTGTCTAAATACAAGTAAATAGCAATCTAGCAGAGCGCTTGCATCTCACGCTCTACATACATAGTATAAATCAAAACCGCGGGCTCTTATTGGGGATTAGATTTTGACTATGACAAGGTATGGAACCACCTGCCGATAGTGTATCTGTAGAGGGGAATACACTGTGTTCAACAAGAACGTCTTGCAACTCGGCCCGCACATGACCGACCACTCATTTCGCTTGAGTGTATCGAATATATTATCACCAACGGTTGAGAGCTACCCACATTTTCCCGAGAAGGACAATATCGATAGATTAAAGAAGCAAAAGGAATTTCTCTAGATAGGTGACAATACACCCTAATGGGAGCGAACCACATAGCCCTGTTGCCTACCCGATTTTTGTTATTTCCCGGTTGTGAGGCTTGAGGCTGAACTTACCTTTGGATATAACACGTCTTTAATGCCACATCGTCAAACCCGCCAAATCACAAATTGATTTCCCCAAAATTGTCCTGGGTATAAAGCTAAGAGGAACGAATTCCTCCGCCACCAAACGTAAATACGTTTGAAGGAATCAACTTACGCGATTTATTAGGCATACTCTGTCAGACATTCATCCATACAAGTTGTCCTGGGACAGGACAAACCGAAGGCACTATAATGTAAATCTGTCTTAGGCAATTTCTACATAGGATTTGCAGAATAACCCTTGCATAACACCGTCTTCAATGGTCTTCAAAAATCTCTGAATCAAAACGTATATGTCGATTCGAAGTGGAATTTAGATTTTGGTCCCTCTTCGAAACGATAACGTAAAAGGTCCAGATTTGATAGTCGGTTATTTAACTATCAAATATAAATAAACATATTTGTTTCCATTGGATCTGCTAAGCCTTATTTAAATAATCTTTAAATATTCAATATAATATTAACCTTGTTTATATATTTATTTTAAAACGTAAGTATAAATTCTTATTATCAATCTTACGTGATAAATCTCCTTCTCGAACAACAGTTTCATAACTAAAACGATATTCAACTCTAACACTTGTTTTGAACACAAACCAATACGTTCTCTTGGATAATAGTGAAATCAATCAAGATGGGGTATTTTAATTACCTCTCAGACCTTGAGTCGTAATCGTTCTTATCATTAAGATTCGTAGAAGTTCGATATCTAAAATATTCAACAAACCAGAATTTGTAAATCCAATTTGATTTTTCAAATCTTAAATCATTTCAAATAACGTTGTTATTTTGAAAACATATATTAAGTCAACTTAACTTAAATATCAACTTCGAGAATTCATTCCAAATGATTGACTAAATTTCCTTTTCTTGTATAACTAAATTATCTTCTTTACTTACTTAAATAAAAGGTTAATTAAGTTTTAAAACATCCTTCGGAGATAATTTATCCAAATTTAAATTTCTATTTAATTACACCATTGTCCAACTCATTCTGTTAAATTAAATATTTTCAAGTTCTGAACTACCATTCATTAAAACCTCTTATATTAAATTAATTGGAATAAATTAATTTAATAATCAAATTCCCATTTAAACTGTTGATTAAACAAACTGAATAACTGATTTAAATTAATCTTTCCCTTTTAAATTAATTAATAACATTATTAATTTAAAATAATCCATTTAATTGTTTTCTTGAGAACAATTTATATCCAATTATCAAAACTCAAGTTCCTTTCTGAGTTACTTTACAGAAACATAACTTAGCAGTTCCAATGGTATATACACTTTTTTAAACATACGACATTCAAGTCATTAACTCAATTTTCACAAACAATCATAAAGTATAATTAAATAATCTCATATTTTAGCTGATAAACTATGTCAAACTGAAATAATAGCAGAACGGTGTTTATTTCTGCTAACAAGGTGTTTCAATCAATTCATCAGTCAAGTTATATAGTGGAATGGTGTTTATGCCCACTAACAGATATTGATAAAATACTTAATTGTGATAAACATAATTAAATACAACTTAATTAATAAATCAATAAATTTAACAATCACTTCAGAATTTACTGGATTACAGATTTTTATTGATTAATAGTTTATGACTAAATTTACGTTAAATCATAAAAATACTATTTGATAAACTAATTTATTTTAAATCGAATAATTTAATTCGATAACTTACACTGAGTTGTTAACGCATACTAACATTCGACTTAACCACATATACACACGAACCAAAAACTATTCGAACAAATTGTCTTGATCTACTCATAAATATATGTTCATCAATAAATATATGTATATGGTATTTATATAAATATATCTTGTTTATTTATATTTTTAACTTAAACATTTATTTCTCCCCTTTTATATTTAAATGGGTCGAGCCCAATTTCAACAACCCGTATATTATATACAGATGTATACATATCTAACAATATATACATACACACACGCACGCACACACACACACACACACACACACACATATATATATATATATATATATATATTCAGATGTTAAATATTCTACTTACCTTAAGTATGAAAATATTTATATATATATATATAGTTAATAATTCCAAAGGCAAGCCTTTCAGGTATGCAAACCATTGGCATCTCATTCATGGATACCACAATGCAGCCAATTTCAATTATATAACCATTCCAAAAGGGAGCAATATGTTCAAACTAGTGATGACTATAAAACAACGCAAGTTCAGGCTGAAGGAATGGAATAAATTAAGGCCAAAGGAGGGTGATGCTATACAAGGACTCCAACAACAATTTGAACATTTTCAAAATCTTCTAGACTCAAACCCACTCAATGAAGGTCTAAACAGTGATTTTTATGAAGTGCAGAGGCAACTCAAAGAGGCTTTATCAAAAAAATCATTGGAAATTCAGCAAAAAGCAATGTCGCAAAGAAAACACTTTAACAGTCTGTTTAATTGTCTAAATGAATAGGGGGATGCTTCAAAACAGATTAAGCAAATAAAAGACACAGCTATTGCATACTACAATGACCTGTTTAATGGGGCATATGTAACAACCCGTATTTTCAATAACATGTTATAACATAAATCGAGGCAGAATTAAATTCTAAAATCTGAATCAAGGGAAACGGGCTATGCCATTGCGTTCGTCTCGGAAAAATACGCGAAATAGAGTCCGAGTTTTCGAAAATCGGAGTCCGTATGACCCGATTAAGGCCCAACGAAGTTTTCAGAAAATTCAAAGTAAAAACAGATTTCAAATTCAAGTTTGAATTTGAAAAATTAGGTCAGATTGGGCTAGGTGGGAAAGTTCCCGCCAGAACACCCAAGTCGACAGCCCTGTCGACTTGGGAGTCGACTTGGTTGGACCCAAGTCGACAGCCCTGTCGACTTGGCTGTCGACTTGGTCCAGCCGGGCTGTTTAGCCTGGTGCACCATTCTGAGATTGTGTTGAGCTTGGGGGCCAAATTCGGTTTTAAGGGCTGAGATTGCAACTAGGGTTTAATCCTATGGCCTAAAACACTTGCCTAATCTATAAATAAGGCCCTAACCTAGCCCTAAATCATCATTAATCTATCCTACAACTAAACTATGGCAAAATCAATCCTCTCATGGCCTCCACTCTCTTCATACAATTCCTAAATAAATTTCTAAGTGATTTTCCATGCATACAAGTATTTTCAAGCTTGTATGAGCATCATTAGCTTGCATTCAAGTCAAGTTTCTATATTTGCATCATAAAGAAAGAGTTTTGATCATTTTGGCTCAAGGGTTTTTATGTTAGAGCTTGCATTTTGGGTCTATTTGATTGCATAAGGGCTTTGTCATATCTTTTGTGCCTTCATAAGTATTGTAAGCCCTATTCTACTTTCATACTTAAACTCTAAAGTTAAATGTATGATATGCAAGTTTACTATGCTATGATATGCAAGTTTATCATGTTGTAATATGCAAGTTTATATGCAAGTATGTCATGCTATGATATGCAAGTTCATCATGTCATGTTATGCAAGTTTGATATGCAAGTTTGTCATATGATATGTAAGTATGTTATGCAAGTTTGATATGCAAGTTTGTCATATGATATGCAAGTTATGTTATGCAAGTTTGGGTTGATCCTTTTGTTCATGTTATCGTGTTATGCAAGCTTATCTTGGGTTTATGAGCATAAAGCTTCAAGCTTTATGCTAAAGGTTGCATTTTGGCAACATGTAAGTTATCATATCTCTTATGATAACTTGCATGTGAGGCTAAATGCGAACTTATGGCCATGTCTACATGTCATTTAGCACCATGTATCACCAATATGCCAAGTTTGGTTTTATGCATGCTTTTGAGGCCTAAAAATGTAATATGCAAGTATATGAACATATGTACATTTCTTATGCCACCATGTTGAACTTGTGGCTTCAACACCTTTATGTCACGATTATGCCAAGTTCCCTCTTTCTATCCTTTATGCGCTATTGCGATATGTAAGCGATGGGATTGCGTTTGGGGTTGGGTAAACTTAAAAGACATAAAAACATAAGCTTGGGAATTTACCTATTAAGTTAGGTCTACCCATTGGGAATTTACCTATTAAGTTAGGTCTACCCAATTGCTTGAAAATTTGTAACATGTTTTGGAAACATGATGGACATGACACTTAGAAAAGATAAGTGTGACCAACTCGAGGTTGGGTTGAGTTTGTAGCGTAAACCTACCCGGAACCGACCGGCTTAACTAGTTGCTACAAACAATAGGACCCAATGTGAGAAGTTGGCCATGTTGTACCTTGAACCCGAGGTTAGACCAAGTTGTGGTGTAAAGCTACCCGGACCCGCCCGGCTTAACTAGTAACCACAACAAGGTCTAATGTGAGAGGTTAAGGCGCATTAAATTAATTAATGCCTCGTGATTAGGGTTAAGTCATGGTCCACTTAATACTTAACCAATTTGGGCTTGGTAGATTAATCAGGGTTAAGTCGTGAACTCATCGTTACACTTAACCAAGTTAATCCATGATTAGCAAGAGGGTTAAACCGTACTTAACCCACTAGAAAATCCTAGCAATGGGGGCCCACTCCGCAGTAATCCCCAAAAATTGGTATCATTAAGGCCCTAGGGACTAGGCTAGGGAGGGGGCACGATTACTGGGCTGGAGGTAAGCGACCAAATAAACGACGGCCGGGTGGTACGCCGATGTAGTTCCGGACGGACTATGGTCGTGCACGTAGTCCGTATTTGGAGAAGTCACCCATGGGTACCAGTAGATCGAGACTGTGCACTCATGTTTATGGTGTCCAGGGGTTGGCACCCTAGGGCTTGATACACCCGAAGGGTGGACCCGGCACAGTTCGACTACAATTATGTTTGGGCCGTATTGACACCAACGCGTGACGAGTTAGGCTTAGGGAGCCGATCGACTAGACCGTTTGGTTGGACCTTGTATTAGGGTCATTTCATGTTATTAGGCCAAAGCTTGGGCCAAGGGATCAATACTTGTTTATTCAAGTCATGTTAGTTTACTAGTACACCTGTGGTGCAAAACCTTAAACCTGATTATGCGATGACACCTTTATCTACCTTGTTAGTTAATCACCATGCTAGTATGTTGTTATCCTTATGTTCATCCCTGCTGCTCATGACAGTTAACTTTATCAGTTTACATTGATTGTAGTAGGGCTTACCCAGTCTTTTTGACTGACCTGTTTTCTTTCGCCTCTTTTCTTCCGTTCCCCCCCCCCCCAGGTTCTCAAGGAGGGAATATTGGAGCTTATCTTGGATTTCTGATCGCTCGCTTGTGGGATTTTAGCTCATGTACGGTCTTGACATGAAGCTAGCTATGGTTATCACTTATTTGGGGATAGTACTTATGTATTTCAGTTTTTCAGTAATGTTGTTTTTATCTAGACTTGTGTATTTGGAAAGTTAACATTATGTTGTACCAGACTTGTTTTGAAATGGTTTGAAAATCTTCCGCTGTTTTATCTATGTTATTTACTCTGTTTACATATATACATATGTTCTTGTTCTGCCTTGATATATCATTATGCATGTTTACCTGATTCAAACGCCCCTCCAAAGTCAGAGTGCTTGCAAGAGTCACCCTGGCGGAGGTGGGGTGTTACATTTGGTATCAGAGCATATGGTTTACGAGAAGGAACAAAAAGGTTTTTAGAAAACTTTTGGAAAACTATTTTCAAAACCAAGTATAAAGTAATTTCCAAAGAAAAGTCTAGTTTATTTTAAAGGCTATTCCCTAAAAAGCCATTAGCAAAATTCCTTCGTTTTTTCTCCATTCTGAATCTATCTTTTTCTTCGTTTTCAGTATGGCCAATAACTTTGCAATTCCGGAGGGAGTACACGTACCTGTTTGGTATAGGCGACTTTTGGAGGCTAGGGCGACTGAAGCCGGCCCTGCAAATATTACTCCTCCTCCGGTAGTTAATGTTCCTCCTCCTCCTGTCGCTGAGGTTCCTCTTCCTCCTTCCCCTCAGCATCCTCAAACTGACTTCGTAAAGATTTGCCAAGATTTTAAGGCGATGGGTTGCAAGAATTTCTTTGGAACCGAGACTTATGTAGAGGCAAGGAATTGGTTGAAAGAAACCGAATATCTTTTTGCTTTCTTTGATATAGATGACCGTAGGAAGGTTTTATTAGCAGTATGGTTGCTAAAGGAAGAAGCTGCACGTTGGTGGGTAGTCTCCACCGCTACTAGGCCAATTGAGACTTGGGATGACTTTCGGGGAAGGTTTGGACTAAGGTTCCTAACACTGAAGCAAGGGGACATGACTATTAGGGAATACATAGATAAGTTTAATCAACTGGCTCGGGTCGGTTTAGACTTGGTTAACACAGCTCCGAAGAAGGCCCTATCCTTTGCTCTAGGATTAAACGAGCCATTACATGGTTTAGCCATGACTCATATACCCTTGGGGGCAACTTTCGAGAGTTTGGTGAATATGGCCCTACTCAATGAAGAGAATAGGAGTGACAAGAAGGAGATCAGGAAGAATGATACTCAAGCCAAGAAGACTGATTCCCAGTGAAAAGGAAATCAGGGTAATCCAAGCGGTCAGAGCAGTCAAGGCAATAAGAACAAGAACAAGAGTCAAGGCAACAAGGGGAACAGCAACAAGGGCAATAACAAGAAGGGAAAGTGCTATTATTGCGGTTTAGTTGGGCATCTTATTAAGGAGTGTAAGAAGAGGAAAAGGAATAATGGTGAATGCTTTTTCTGCGGTGAGACTGGACATTTCAGTAAGGATTGCCCGAAGAAGCAAGGGCAAGGCCAGGGTCAGACTCAGCGTGCTGGACCTTCAGGAGGGCAAGTTCATGCTCTCAATACCGCTCCAGTTCCCGATCGAGGTAGTATTTCTGTTGAAAGTCTTGTTTACATTTCTGTTCATACCTTGTTTGATTCTGGTGCATCGCATAGTTTATCTCGTCTGATCTAGTTGAAAGTTTGCACCTAAGTACTAGTCTAGTTAATGATCCCGTGTGTGTTTCAAATCCAATTGGGGGTTCCGCCCATTTGTCTATTGTCTAAATGGATTTGAAAATCTCTATCTTAGAGTTCTCGCGTGATGCTTATATTCTCGGTTTCATGGGGTATGGGTTGATTTTTGGGCATGGATGGGTTGTCCAGTTTTGGAGCCATCCTTGATTTTTGAGCATAGGGTTGTGAGGCTCATGACTTGCCTCGGTAATACCCTAAAAATTTCTAGTAACCCTACGAGTCCCGTCATGTTGCGTTATCTTGAATCCCTCAACTCGTCTATCGATAGTTTGTAATTGGTGAGGGTGGTCCGAGAATATCCTGATATCTTGGGTGAAGTGAAGGGGGTTACCCCTAAATGAGAGATAGATTTCCGCATTTATCTGGTTGATAATGCCAAGATAGTTTCGTGGCTGGTAAGGCACATGGCCCCGCAAGATGAGAGTTAAGAAAGCAAGTCAAGGAGTTGCTTGAGAAGAACTTCATTAGATGAAGTATATCTGAATGGGGAGCGCCTGTAGTATTTACTACAAAGGCAGATGGTTCTCTTCGACCTTGTGTCGATTATCGTGAGTTAGACAAAGAGAATAGACAACCATTGCCAAGGATCGATGATTTGTTCGATCAGCTTGTAGGAACATCTGTTTTCTCTTGATCTTGCTACTGGATTCCATCAGCTCAGGGTAGCTGAAGATAGTATAGACAAGACTGCGTTCAGAACTCCAGATGGATTCTTCGAATGGCTTGTCATGCCGTTCGGCTTGACTAATGCACCCGCATATTTCGTGGACTTGATGAGTAGGTTGTTCAGGGAGTTCTTGAACAAGTTTGTCGTGGTCTTCGTAGATGATATTCTGATCTTCTCTAAGGATGAGGAAGAGCACGCAAGGCATCTAGTGGAGGTGATGGATACGCTTAGAGCGCATCAGTTGAAGGCCAAGTTCTCCAAGTGTCATTTTGGAGAAAAGGGAGTTAGATTTCTTGGGCACATAGTTTCTAAGCAAGGCTTAGCGGTGGATCCCGCTAAGGAAGTTGCAGTTCAGGATTGGAAGACTCCAAAGAATGCAATTGAAGTAAGAAGTTCTCTCAGTTTAATTAGCTAGCATCCCTTGGGTTTAGACCTACCCTTCTGGATCAAGTAGGGACTTCACAGAAAGAAGACCCGCAGTTAGTCCAGATAATGGACAAGTTGACTCGAGGCGAGATGGTAAGTCACCTCGCTATAGATGACAAGGGATGGCTAAGACGCGATGAGAGAAAGAAGGTTCTTGAAGATGCACATCACCTGAGGAGGTGGCCGAGTTTGTCCCAAGGTGCATGGTGTGCCAACAGATTAAAGGCCGAGTCATAGAAGCCCGGTGGGCTGTTATATCCATTGGAGGTCCCCGCAATGGAAGGGGGAAAAGCATCACGAAGGATTTCGTGGATGGACTGCCTAGATCAAGAAAGGGAATAAGAGCATGTGGGTTATTGTAGATAGACTTACGAAGAGTGCTCATTTCATTCCGATGAAGAGCAAGAGAACCGCATCTTGGCTAGCGTCTGTATATCTTCGTGAGATTGTGAGGCTTCATGGAGTCCCTTCTAGTATTGTCAGTGACCGAGACCCAATCTTTACAAGTCAATTCTGGAATAGCTTGCAAGAAGCTATGGGCACGAGGCTGAATCTAAGTACGGCTTATCACCCACAGACGGACGGTCAAACCGAAACGGTGAATAGGGTACTCGAGGATCTGTTGAGGCTTTGTATTCTGGATTTTGGTGGTACTTGGGAAGTCCATCTTCCTCTTGTTGAGTTTGCATATAATAACAGTTATCAGGCAAGCATAGGGATGGCACCATTCGAACCTTTATATGGGAGGCCGTGCAAGTCGCCTACATGTTGGTGGGAGACTACAGATGAGCTTATACTTGGGCCTGATATGATCAGAGATACATCCGAGAAGGTCGAGTTGATTCGGAGACGGATGAAAGCGGCCCAAGACCGACAGAAATCCTATGCTGATAAGCGGAGAACTAATTTGGAGTTTAATGTTGGGGATATGGTTTTCGTGAAGGTTTCTCCTTTGCGGAATGTGGTCCGATTTGGAGCCGTTGGGAAGTTAGCACCGAGGTTTGTTGGACCATTCCCTATTGTAGAGAGGATCGGGCAGATGGCTTACAGAGTGAAGTTGCCCGAGAAGCTTGCCAGAGTACACGATGTTTTTCATGTCTCGCATCTCCGGAAGTGTTTGCATGAAACAGCAGAGGTTGTTGAGCCGAGTGTTCTGAAAGATGTGGAAGTAGAGAAAGAGGCTACCTTGAGGAGAGCTCCGATTCGTATCTTGGGGACGGAGACCAAGAAGCTAAGGAATCGAGAGGTCAAGTTGGTGAAGGTTCAATGGGGTGAAGCCGAAGAAGACGCAACTTGGGAAATCGAGGAGAAGATGCGTGGGCTTTATCCATTCCTTTTTGAGGGTACACTCTCAATCTCTTTTCTTTATTAGCATATCTTTCTCTTTGCTATCCATGTTTATCTAGTTTATCGTGTTAATCTTGTCATGAGAACCTTAGGTAGAAACCCTTTGGATGAAACATGTGTTTGAAACATGTTATGCTTGATGGTTGCAAGTGGTTGCAAGTGTTTGCAAGTGGTTACTCATGGATGCATTATACACGTTAGGCACTAGATCGGCTCACACACTCCTCATATTGCATATGCATGAGTGTTTATGCTTATTCATGGATGAAATTTTTTGTGTTATCACGTGGATGTTGCATATGGATGTATGTTATGTGCACACATATAGATGTTATACATTATGTTAGGAATTGCATACATATGGATTCATTTCACTAACATAATTTGCATTGATGATATTTGCATTAGATAAGGACATATACACACACCTTAGCATATGCTCATACAACATTTAGAATCTTGTAAGGACATTGATTTCTCGGGGATGATGTTTTGAGTAGATGGATGTTGGATGGTAGGATATGTTCTTCCTAACTTGAAGATTTCGGGGACGAAATCCTTTAAGGAGGGGAGAATGTAACAACCCGTATTTTCAATAACCTGTTATAACATAAATCGAGGCAGAATTAAATTCTAAAATCTGAATCAAGGGAAACGGGCTATGCCATTGCGTTCGTCTCGGAAAAATACGCGAAATAGAGTCCGAGCTTTCGAAAATCGGAGTCCGTATGACCCGATTAAGGCCCAACGAAGTTTTCAGAAAATTCAAAGTAAAAACAGATTTCATATTCAAGTTTGAATTTGAAAAATTAGGTCAGATTGGGCTAGGCGGGAAAGTTCCCGCCAGAACACCCAAGTCGACAGCCCTGTCGACTTGGGAGTCGACTTGGTTGGACCCAAGTCGACAGCCCTGTCGACTTGGCTGTCGACTTGGTCCAGCCGGGCTGTTTAGCCTGGTGCACCATTTTGAGATTGTGTTGAGCTTGGGGGCCAGATTCGGTTTTAAGGGCTGAGATTGCAACTAGGGTTTAATCCTATGGCCTAAAACAATTGCCTAATCTATAAATAAGGCCCTAACCTAGCCCTAAATCATCATTAATCTATCCTACAACTAAACTATGGCAAAATCAATCCTCTCATGGCCTCCACTCTCTTCATACAATTCCTAAATAAATTTCTAAGTGATTTTCCATGCATACAAGTATTTTCAAGCTTGTATGAGCATCATTAGCTTGCATTCAAGTCAAGTTTCTATATTTGCATCATAAAGAAAGAGTTTTGATCATTTTGGCTCAAGGGTTTTTATGTTAGAGCTTGCATTTTGGGTCTATTTGATTGCATAAGGGCTTTGTCATATCTTTTGTGCCTTCATAAGTATTGTAAGCCCTATTCTACTTTCATACTTAAACTCTAAAGTTAAATGTATGATATGCAAGTTTATATGCAAGTTTACTATGCTATGATATGCAAGTTTATCATGTTGTAATATGCAAGTTTATATGCAAGTATGCCATGCTATGATATGCAAGTTCATCATGTCATGTTATGCAAGTTTGATATGCAAGTTTGTCATATGATATGCAAGTATGTTATGCAAGTTTGATATGCAAGTTTGTCATATGATATGCAAGTTATGTTATGCAAGTTTGGGTTGATCCTTTTGTTCATGTTATCGTGTTATGCAAGCTTATCTTGGGTTTATGAGCATAAAGCTTCAAGCTTTATGCTAAAGGTTGCATTTTGGCAACATGTAAGTTATCATCTCTCTTATGATAACTTGCATGTGAGGCTAAATGCGAACTTATGGCCATGTCTACATGTCATTTAGCACCATGTATCACCAATATGCCAAGTTTGGTTTTATGCATGCTTTTGAGGCCTAAAAATGTAATATGCAAGTATATGAACATATGTACATTTCTATGCCACCATGTTGAACTTGTGGCTTCAACACCTTTATGTCACGATTATGCCAAGTTCCCTCTTTCTATCCTTTATGCGCTATTGCGATATGTAAGCGATGGGATTGCGTTTGGGGTTGGGTAAACTTAAAAGACATAAAAACATAAGCTTGGGAATTTACCTATTAAGTTAGGTATACCCATTGGGAATTTACCTATTAAGTTAGGTCTACCCAATTGCTTGAAAATTTGTAACATGTTTTGGAAACATGATGGACATGACACTTAGAAAAGATAAGTGTGACCAACTCGAGGTTGGGTTGAGTTTGTAGCGTAAACCTACCCGGAACCGACCGGCTTAACTAGTTGCTACAAACAATAGGACCCAATGTGAGAAGTTGGCCATGTTGTACCTTGAACCCGAGGTTAGACCAAGTTGTGGTGTAAAGCTACCCGGAACCGCCCGGCTTAACTAGTAACCACAACAAGGTCTAATGTGAGAGGTTAAGGCGCATTAAATTAATTAATGCCTCGTGATTAGGGTTAAGTCATGGTCCACTTAATACTTAACCAATTTGGGCTTGGTAGATTAATCAGGGTTAAGTCGTGAACTCATCGTTACACTTTACCAAGTTAATCCATGATTAGCAAGAGGGTTAAACCGTACTTAACCCACTAGAAAATCCTAGCAATGGGGGCCCACTCCGCAGTAATCCCCAAAAATTGGTATCATTAAGGCCCTAGGGACTAGGCTAGGGAAGAGGCACGATTACTGGGCTGGAGGTAAGCGACCAAATAAACGACGGCCGGGTTGTACGCCGATGTAGTTCCGGACGGACTATGGTCGTGCACGTAGTCCGTATTTGGAGAAGTCACCCATGGGTACCAGTAGATCGAGACTGTGCACTCATGTTTATGGTGTCCAGGGGTTGGCACCCTAGGGCTTGATACACCCGAAGGGTGGACCCGGCACAGTTCGACTACAATTATGTTTGGGCCGTATTGACACCAACACGTGATGAGTTAGGCTTAGGGAGCCGATCGACTAGACCGTTTGGTTGGACCTTGTATTAGGGTCATTTCATGTTATTGGGCCAAAGCTTGGGCCAAGGGATCAATACTTGTTTATTCAAGTCATGTTAGTTTACTAGTACACCTGTGGTGCAAAACCTTAAACCTGATTATGCGATGACACCTTTATCTACCTTGTTAGTTAATCACCATGCTAGTATGTTGTTATCCTTATGTTCATCCCTGCTGCTCATGACAGTTAACTTTATCAGTTTACATTGATTGTAGTAGGGCTTACTCAGTCTTTTTGACTGACCTGTTTTCTTTCGCCTCTTTTCTTCTGTCCCCCCCCCCCCAGGTTCTCAGGGAGGGAATATTGGAGCTTAGCTTGGATTTCTGATCGCTCGCTTGTGGGATTTTAGCTCATGTACGGTCTTGACATGAAGCTAGCTATGGTTATCACTTATTTGGGGATAGTACTTATGTATTTCAGTTTTTCAGTAATGTTGTTTTTATCTAGACTTGTGTATTTGGAAAGTTAACATTATGTTGTACCAGACTTGTTTTGAAATGGTTTGAAAATCTTCCGTTGTTTTATCTATGTTATTTACTCTGTTTACATATATACATATGTTCTTGTTCTGCCTTGATATATCATTATGCATGTTTACCTGATTCAAACGCCCCTCCAAAGTCAGAGTGCTTGCAAGAGTCACCCTGGCGGAGGTGGGGTGTTACAGCATATGATGAAGACTTACCCAGTATTGAGTGTAGAAGGCAAATCTCTACTGAGGGGAGGGTGCTGCTGGATGCTAACATCAGCAAGAGGGAATTGAAGAGAGCTTTGTTCTCCATTCACAACGATTCTAGCCCCGGCCCTGGCGGAATGGGGGCATCCTACTTCAAATTGCACTGGAAAAACCTGAAAAAACTGATGTTAGCTGCCTATCAAGAGGCTTTAAATTCAGGTGAATTTATTAGAGAAATAAATCATACTTTTATTTCACTAATTCCCAAGGTGCAGAACCCTACCAGAATTTAAGACTACAGACCAATAGCATGTTGCAATATTGTGCATAAAGTGCTTAGTAAAATCATTTGTAATAGATTAAACTTAGTGCTGCCAGACCTTATCTCTCAATGTCAAAGTTCATTCATTAAAGGAAGATTCATATTTGAAAATTCTCTCATGGCTCATGAACTTGTTAGAGAATTCAACAAGAAAGGTGCGGCCAAAATCCGTCTTAAAATTGATCTTCATAAAGCTTATGATAGAGTCAACCGAGGGTTCATAATACACATGCTAAGCTCTATGGGTCTGCCTGCTAATCTCTTGAACCTGATTCGATTTTGCCTCAATTCCCCAACGTACTCCATCATAATTAATGGAGTTCCTAAGGGATATATCACTGGCCCAAGGGGAATTAGACAAGGAGACCCACTATCCCCATACCTGTTCGCAGTGGCTATGGAGTGGTTCACCTTGCAAATGGAATTGGACACTGAGCAAAGCCTGATTTTTCTAATTTATAATCACCAAAAACTAGTTACCCATCTAATTTGATTTATTAGTGGTGTTTAAGGCCTCCATAACAGCAACTGCCCAATTGAAACATATCTTTCACAACATGGAGAGGTGGGTGGGACTCAAGGTAAATGATCTCAAAACTAAATGCTATTTCAGCAAATTCTGCAGAAGGAAAAATGAGTTTCTAGAAACAATGGGTGTTCCAGTGGGTACTCTCCCAGTAAAGTACCTGGGGGTGCCTCTATCTAATAACACCATTACAGATGCTGAATATGGCAAACTAGTAGATGGTATTCGTGATAAACTACATGGATGGAGATCAAAACTTCTATCATTTGCTGGGAGAGTGGAACTGGTGCACACAATTATCACTTCAAAATCAGATTTTGGCTCCAAACTTTTCAAATCCCAGATTGCTCGATAGCAAAAATTAATACAGTTTGTGCAAATTTTATTTGGAAGGGTGGTATGCACAAAATCAGTTACAAACTCTTATGTAGGCCTAAGAAAGTGGGAGGAGTGGGTTTGAAAAAATTTTTTGAACTCAAGAAAGCCTATGGACTTAAATTGGCCTGGAATTTAATCTCTTCAAATAATTTATGGGCTGTTTGGATGAGGGCCAGATACAACAAATTTTGGACCTCACCCATCGATAACAACTCATCAATTATTTGGAAGACATGCATGAAATTCAGACAAGAGTTGAAATGTAGAATTCAGCGAGATATTGCCAATGGAAATACAACAGATTTATGGCGTGACCCTTGGTTGAATGGTCAAAGTCTAATTGACAGGCATGGATGGGATAGCTTTTCAGCTAATGGTGCACCAACAGTCAATGTAAGCACAATCATATTGAACAACATGTGGAACTGCAATAACAACTTAGTGGCTCGTAATTTAGCAAATGAACTAGCTGAAATGTCTATTAATCCTAACAAAGCTCAAGACGAGTGGATTTGATCTGATGGCAAGTTTATACTTAAAAATGTTTGGGAGAGCATTAGACATGATCATGAACTGGTACCCTGGAGCAAAGTGGTTTGGTCAAGGTCCTTCCCACCCAAAATGTCTCAAGTCTTATACAAAGCTATCCTTAACAGACTGCCTACAAAAGAAATATTACATAGCTGGGGGATAATAGACGAAGACACATGCTATTTGTGTAAGAGAGAAAGGGAAACTCTGAACCACCTTTTCTTTGAATGTCAGTACAGTAGAAGGCTATGGGCCATACAAAAATTAAAATGTTTCAATACCGATCAAATTGGAAGCTTAGAGGAAGAAATCAAATACCTGAACGATGGGAGTAATATGTCGCAATTGATGATAGAGGTTGGCAAGGTTGGCCTCGCAACAATAGTGTGGCAGACATGGCAAGAACGCAACACCCATGCTTTCAAGAAAAAAAGAAAAGGATATGTTAGCAAACGCAATGGCGATTAATAGGGAAATTGCAATAATCATTGACAGAATCAAACTGAAGTTTTTTACCACTGCAACGGCACGAGAATTATTGCAATTGGAGAAGTGGAACTGGAGGGCAGTGATTGGAGGAAGGCGAAGAGAGAATCTGCGGCTGCCATGAAAATTTAGTTGATGCCCTGATTTGTCAATTGGGAACTTTTTGTTTACTTTTGCAAAGAAATGTAGAATGAACGAAAAGTTTTCATTTGGATGTATTATGTGTACCCGAAGTAGTTCGGGCTTTGTAATAATTGGGCCGAGCCGTCTGTAAAGGCTGAAATAAAATTTTACCCAATTTCAGAAGAAAAAAAATAGTTAATGGGTCAAGCCCAAGCCCAGAATTTCAAATAAACAAAAGAGCCGCACGTCTCATGTATTAACCCCAACAACCTGCACCGCTTCTTTTGTTTTCCCGTCCATTCCTTTCTGAAAGTGTCTTCCGCCTAGACCATGCAAGGCCAACGTCCCAAACCAAACCAAGCTTTACGTTACATAGCCTCCTTTCCTTGATTCCCTTCCTTCATTTGTTATTTTTTAATCTTTGATTAAAACTGGGCCGAAGCCCCATATTATTTCACATGCAACAATCAGCTGCTAACCGTCCTTCCACCCATCTTTCCTTTCCTTTGCAGCTTTCTTCCCATCCTTCCTATTTTCCTTTCTACGTTCATTTTTTTCCAGTTTAAGTTGTAGATTTAATTTACTGAACACAACATATATATTAATATAAATATCTATCTTGCATGGCATCGTGACCAGATGCTTATAAATGTTATCAGCCTAAGGGGAGGACCACGTTTTGTTTGCATATATTCACATTTTATGTTTAAGTTTTCATATTTAAAATTATAAAATTTTACATAACTTGTGTAATTGATTTAAAGCTGTCACATTAGTAAAAACAATCACCCTATTTGTTTGGTAGGCTACAGCAATTGACAGGAAGTTGTAATGCGTTCATTATACAAGTCCTACCTTACAACAAAGTGGAAGCACCATCCGATTTTACAATTACAAACATCTAGTTTTATTTATTAATCAACACTAGATTTAAGTGGAACAGAGTTTTTATTTGTGTACACTGTTTGGTTCAGTTTTCTTATGAAATTTCAGTTTTCCAGATTTCTACTTAGTTTCATTCATTCTAGATTCAATACGAAGACCAATTTTTTTTCAGTACCACATATAAACATAAGTTACACTATCATCGTGACGACCCGGGTTTTCAACTATTGAGTTTTGAATATTTAAATTGGTTTGAATATTTTATTTGAATTATATATAGGAATTTATTTAATAAAACGATATTTAAACGTATAATATAATTAAAACGAGTTCAAAATGGCGCGGTAGTTTGAAAATTCGATTTTAAATTTCAAATGAATGTACATGATTCAAAATAAATCGGATTTTAGCGAAATAAGAAATATTTGAATCTGTTTGAAAATATCTTTCCAACGAATGTGAAAAATCCAGATTTCATAGCGAGAATAAAAAGTTAGGTCCAAATCAAATTTTCACCATAACGGTTATTTAAATATATTTAAATATCGGTCTTGAATTTGGACAAGGTTCTTTTGAGGCATAGTTATAATTTAATTTTTAGGATTTTACTGCAATTTTTAATTAATTAAATACGCAACTTTTTATTTGAAGTATTTTGCACCCTATATCAATATTTTGGGGTTTCATAATATAAATTAAACTACCGATATTATTATATTTTTGGGATCGTGGCACCTCGCTGGATACGACCGTACTCTTATTTCTGTCCGTAGCAACTCGTACGCGAGCAGAGTTTTACGTAAGGGTATACCGTTAAACTTCATCTTATATATATAAAAAAAGAACTTAGATAATACATATATTTTAAAGGACACTTGCATGCACATGTCCACGGGTTCCTACTCTATTGATTTCCACGTGTCCATGTTGGGAAGATTTACCAACCTTAGAAAAGAACGTTGCCAAGCTGTACAAAATAAAAATAAACGTACATGAATGTCAAATCCTATTTATTTCTTTTGCACATAGCTACTTCGAATCAAACCTATCCTATGGCTGTCTTCGCATATGCCTAAGTTTTGAGCTAGCCAACCTATATTAATATGTTGTACACTCCATTAACCTGTTGTCCACGTTTTTATGCCGTGTTCCCCAAACCAGTACATACCGTGGCCGCCAAGCCTTATCAAAACCATGCATTCCAAGGCAACTGATACCGTGTGCTCCAAACCTTGCAACCGTGCCTATCACGCAACTCTCTGCTTATAAATAATGTACACCTCTTTCAATACTGAAAAACAAAACCAAACGAGGGTAGAAATACAAACAGAAAATCCTCTATAAAATGAAATACAAAATGAATTCGCATGTCCTTGAATTTGCTGTAATTCTGGAATGTCACCGGGGATGACCTGCGCTCCAACGAGTGATGACCAGCGGTCATTTGAGGTTAGCAAGGAACTGCGGATAGGTAGGCTTGAGAGTCGGTCTTCAGGATTTGGTCGAGCGCTGGTTTTGAGATGGCATTTGGGTCTATGGTGTAGGAGCTTGAGCAATGAGTTGTTGGTGCAGTGTTTCGTGGTACAGGGGAGGGGAGTGGATGAGAAGATGGGGTCGATTGCTGAATAAAGGATGGTGTTTTGTTGAATGGTGAGGCATTTAAGTGGACCACAAAGGCATGAGTCACGGCAAATGGTTGGTGAAGTTAGTCTTCATTTTGGTGGGACACTGGATGCGTGGGTGAAGAGAAAGTATTGGTTGTACCTTTGAACAAGGAAGAACGACTTCCTGGCACTCATGATTGGAAAGAAGATTTACTAAAGGATACTTGTGGTTAAAAGATGCGGCAAAGGCTAATATTGGTGGAGGCAGTCACATAAATGGATGTTTGATGTGGCCGTTAAGGAGGGACAGTTCGAAGTATATGGGGAAGGATATATAGGCAATGGATTAAATTCTTTGGAACGTGCTGTAGTAGGGATACATGCGTGTTGTAGTTGGGAGAACAAGAGTGCAGGTTCTTGATATCTCAGGGAAGAAGAAGATTTAAGGTACGGATTGGTTTATTGGACCATTTTATGTGTGTATACTAAATATAATACTTTTATATAACAAAGTGTAGAGCCTAACAAAGTGTATGGATTGGTTTATTGTACCATTTTATAAATGCATTAAAGGGGTTCAGTATACTACTGTAGGTGGTTATGTTTAATATTAGCATTTATAATAAATTTTATGTGAGTATACTAAATATAATACATTTATTGGACCATTTTATGTAAGTATAATACATTTAATTTTATGCATGTTGTAGTTGAGGGTTTAGTTTAATAATAACGTTTACTAAACATAAATAGCTGGCCGTGGATGACTTTGGTAGAAGTGGATTGTGAAAATGGGCTACCGGTATAATGTTGAGGTTGGAAGTGTTCAGGTAGGAGGAGTAGTTGTGTGCCAGTCTTGGTGCTCAGATGAATTGTGGAGAGGACATGATGAACTCCAGTGGTCGGTCAGGGACTCGGTAGAAAATTTTGAAGTCAAAACAATACATGTATGGTTTGAATACGAAGAAGCAGAAGTATCGTAAATGAAGAAAAGCCATCAGCCGAAATTTACAAAGTAATTAAAATCAAAACAAATCGGTCAACATGGAATCGTAGCGACAAGATCTACGTTATGGAACTAATGGTCTGAGAACAGAGTTACTGAAATTTCGTGAAAAATCAAACGCCTGTTTGATTTTAAACAGGACCAAAGCAGAGTCGTCAATTGCAAACCGAGTTAACTCACTAACTCTACTTCGTCTATATATTTTTATATAAACGAAGTTTTAAATTTATTTAATACTATGAAATGGTTGCTTGGTTGAAATGGTTGATATGATTTTATCGTTGATCGATGATTAGTACTGGTATTTCATATTAATGTGAAATAATATTATTGATGTGACTAACATCTGTGAATGCAGGGAAACAGGTTGGAGGGACCCAACTGGGTTCCTCAACATTTATATTATTGTTTTTATTTGATTGTGATATATAATGTGTTATATGATCCATGATTGGGTATGTTGTGGTTGATTTACCCTGGCCCCAGGAACTTGGTATTTTAGATACCGTAAAATATTTTAGAATGTGAAAAAGGAAGGTGAGATTTAAAAATGGAGTTTATTTCCAAATTAGCGGTTATTAGACATTTTATATGTCAACTTCTTATGTCATTGATGAGTTAATGAGTAGAAAAGCAGGAATTAACCTGTTGGCTAATAAATTAGAATAATTGAACAAGGAAGTAATATTTTTAAGTTTTTAAACTTAAGAGTGTGGATTAGTATAAAATCAGTTGCCCGGTTAACTAGTTGACAAAGTTGAATGTTCAATGAAAATTGGATATTAGATTAATTTGATCTAAATAGGAATAGTCTTATAAATAGCCGTTAAACTTAGCGATGGTCTTAGAAGTTAATTAATTCTTAATTAAAAGTGTTTATTTAATAGCTTATTAGTAATGAAGTTAATTATCATTTGATAATCTTTAATTTTTCTATAAGCTACTTTTATTTGGAAAACAATGAAGTTTATGGTTATTTTAACCAATCAAAACGATTACTTTTAAATGGAAAAATCATTAAGGAAGTAATCATAGCAAAGGAAGTAATCGAACCTGAAATGGAATTTTTGTTGAAATCGAAAAAGGTTTTAAAAAGGGGAATTTCATAATCCAAGTTGTTATAAAAGTCTATAAAAAGAACTTCAAAACTAATGCATTGGTTCAATCAATATTTATATTAAGGAAAAATGGGGTTTTAATGGGAAAGTGACGTCAAGTTTTGTAAAGAAAGGAAATGTTTGTCGGGTTTGGGTAAAAGAATTGATAAAAGGGATTTAAAGATAAAACCAAATCATACAAATGAACTTGTGAAGAGGTTTAAAAAACTGAAATGATGATTCTAGAGATAACTTATATTGAATTAAGTTAAAAATTGAAATTGAAAGGAAATTTCAGAATGCGAAGGACAAATGTTTAAGTTATATAAATCCAAGTTATAGAAGAATTGTGAATCTAAACATCGATTGTAACGCTGTTGATAAAATATGTGTTATGTAAATCTAAACAGTGATTATAACGCTGTTGTTATGGTATATACTTTGTAAATCTAAACAGCGATTATAACGCTGTTGTTATAATATATGCTTGTAAATCTAAACAGCGATTTTAATGCTGTTGCTATAATAAATGTTTTGTAATTTATAAAGCAATTGTAATGCTGTCGTTAAAACAAATGATCAAATATTTGGAAGCAGCGATTATAATGCTACCGTTATAATCAATATATTTTTCTGTAAAAGAAGTGTGTTCTTAGATTGATTCCGAGAGCCGCGTAAGCGATGGTTTGTTTGAAATGGTGAACTTTGACTATTTCAAAGTTGAGAATGTTGTTCAATTAAGGTCTGAGAGGTAATTATACCCCAACTTGATTGACTTCATGATTTATGGAGAAATGGTTAAGATTCGATAATGAAGATTTGATAACATCCTGGTTAGTTAATAATTGGTTAATGTTTTTAAGTTATAATAACGATGTGTATAACATCGCGTCAATTAAAAGAATTTGAAATATTTTTCCAATAAAAAGATATATATTTTCTACGTATAGAAAATGAAATGAGTTGGTCAATGAGGAATTAAGGAAGAAAATTTGGAAATATTTTCCAATATTAATACGACATATTTTCTGAATATAGAAAATAAAGTTTCGCTAATATATATATATATATATATATATATATATATATATATATATAGAAATGTTTTCTAAATGGGGAAAAGAGATATTTTCTCAAATAAAGAAATTTTCTATTGGAAATGTTTTCAATGAATCGAAAGGGAAATTGAGCTTCAAAAGGATACGAAAGATAGGGAAACAGGAATTTGAAATAATAATATAATCAGGAATTGATTTAAAGGGGCCCAGTGTTGTTTGATGCTTGATCGGTAGAAATTCCGATTGGAAATAGGACCGTTGATTGTATGGATGTTTCTTTGATAGTTAAATCACCGACTATCAAAGTCTTGATTTATTTTATACCTCCGTTGTCAATATGGAGAGACCGAGATCAGATTTAATATCTGAAACCACTCCATTTGGCATAAGCGTTACAAATCAACTTATGTTGAAGAGATTATGAATACGGAGAAAAATGCAAGAGCAATTCTGTTAATTCAAACCTCAAGCCTCACAACCGGGGATTGACAAAAATCGGGCAGGCAGCATGGCTATGTGGGTCGCTCCCATTAGGATGTATAATCACCTATCTAGAGAAATTCCATTTGTTCTTTATTCTATCGATGTTGTCCCTTTCGGGAAACGGTTGCTGATCCCAATCGTTGGTGATATACATTCGACACACTCAAGTGAGATGAGTGGTCGGTCATGTGTAGGCCGGGTTGCAAGACGTTCTTGTTGAACCCAGTGTATTCGCCTCTTGAGATACACTATCGGAAGGTGGTCCCATACCTTGTCATGTTGGAAATCCAATCTCCAATAAGCGCCCTGCGGTTTTTTATTTGATATTATATATGGAGCATGAGATGCAATCGTTCCGCTAGATTCTATTTATTTGATTTAGACACTATTATAATATCACCGGATTTTGATATCAAAATGTTTTGGGTTATCGTAAGGTAAAAACCATCCATGTTTATGTGTGGATCGGTCTTACGATTATCTTTTCTTTAGAAAGGAGTTTTAAAAGTTAAAATAATGGTTGGAGTTACTCACACCAGTCCCATGACTGACCCAGAGTTTATTTTGTTTTGTTTTCCATAAACTCTTGGGTGTCCAAATTTGTACGAGCAGTCAAGTAGTCGGGATTTTCTAGATTCACTTGGAAGAGCTGAAAGTAGGAGGCTTCACCAGTTAGCTATAGACTATCATATTTTCCGCTTTGTATATCTGGAAACAGGCGTTTATAACTGTTCTAGAAAATTGTTGATGTACTCTGATAATGGTATGTATATGCAAAACAGATTTGTATTTCAAAAGTTTATGTTATCTAATATATTTTATTCGTTCCGCTGTGAGTTTGTGATCTTCGTTTTCTTCTATTCTAATATTTTTTTCTTTCTATTTCTCATCCTCTAACTTCTTTCTAATAATGAATCGTATTTCTGTGCAATTTTGGTTGGACATGTGGTGTTATTAGTCGACTCAAAGAGTACGGAAATTCGGGTCGTTACAGTTGGTATCAGAGCTGAAGGTTGAGTGATAACCTTGGCTCTGTGGCGTGACTCAATAGAGATGGGGTTAGTAATACCCTAGGTTGAGTTTGAATGTATATATTTGAGCGCGTATTTGTAGATTTGATATAAAATTGGTTTATATTGTGTTGACTGGTTTGTTGAGTGGTTTATGAATTCTGGTCGATACAGAATGTACAACTGTATCGATAGGTGTTTCTAAACTCTCGAACAAAGCAATTCGATACGGTATTGTTTTAAATTGGGTAAATGAAGTAATTTTGCCTAAAAACTATTTTTGATATAAATGAAATAATTTCTGAAATCTTATATAGATGGATTGATTGTTATTACGATCAAATGAAATAAAAGAATATTGAAATGGTTATATAATTTGTATACAGATAATGTACACAAATGAGACAAACTAAGATTTAGTTCAAATCAGAATGGGAATTCAAATTCCAGGTGATTAGAAATATTTTCTAAAGTATTTTTAAAAGGGTAATTTAACATCGTTTTAAAGTATATTTGAATAAGGATGGTTTAAATGGATTTTTGAAAATGATTAAGCACTGAAATCACTTCAGTGGCGAGAAAATAATTCTCATAATGGGTCGCGACATTATCGGTATTCATTTTCGAGTTTCTAAGTGAGGGATTGCTACCATAGTTGATTTATCAATGAAAATTGTTGGAAAAAGGGAAAAAATGAAGTTGTTTTAGAAATTCAAATGTTTTGAATTAAGCCAATTATAAATATATGTATGTATATATATATATATGATTTCAAACTAATTTGAAATAAACCCCGGGGATTTGAATTCTGAAATTTAAATTTAACTTATATAAGTTGAATAGATTGAAATGGTATAAATAAAATAAATTGGAATTTAACTTAAGTTAAGTTAAATAAAATTGGATTGAATGAGAAAAAAAATTCCAAATGAAATTAAATGAAGAAAAATGTTGAGATTTAAAATTTTAAAGTGAATTCGACCTATGTATGAACAAGTTGAATATATATTAGATATTGTTGTTTGGAATTTAAGTGTGAATGGAAATTGAAACTCAAACGGGGTAGTTGGATTGATTCTAGAAATAGAAAGCAGATTTGGATTAATAGAGTGAAAGTGAACTAATCAGGAGTTGATTAGAGAGTTAAAAACTAGAAGTTGGATCGATTTGGAACCAACCAGAAATGGATATATGTATGTTGAGCAGATATTGAATGGAACCAAATGCAAGAGATAGAATTTTGCCCGACAAAAAGTACCATATTACTTGGGTTTGATGATTTATGAGCCTACGTGGCTAGCCGCTTGGCTTATCGATTTTCTTTTGGACTGGAGACACCTAGATAGGCGAGTTATGGTGGTACCTATTGAGCCGTGCAGAGGAGATGCTGTCGAAATTTTTCAGAATTTAAAGTGTTAGAAAAATTTTCAGAATTTTTGAAAATTTTCGTTAGTAAGAATAAACAAATATTTTAATTGAAATAAACTGGTCCTGTTAAACTGAAGTTAAGAAGTGAACAAAAAGGATTTTTGGACCTAGTTAATAGGGTATGTAGCATCTTTTCCTACCTTAGCAATTTCGAGGACAAAATTATTTTAAGGGGGAAGGACTATAACGACCCGGGTTTTCAACTATTGAGTTTTGAATATTTAAATTTGTTTAAATATTTTATTTGAATTATATATAGGAATTTATTTAATAAAACGATATTTAAACGTATAATTTATAGTATAATTAAAACGAGTTCAAAATGGCGTGGTAGTTTGAAAATTCGATTTTAAATTTCAAATGAATGTACAGGATTCAAAATAAATCGGATTTTAGCGAAACAAGAAATATTTGAATCTGTTTGAAAATATCTTTCCAACGAATGTGAAAAATCCATATTTCATAGCAGGAATAAAAAGTTAGGTCCAAATCAAATTTTCAGAAAGTCGCTATGAAATCGTATATAAGCCATAATGGTTATTTAAATATATTTAAATATCGGTCTTTAAATTGGACAAGGTTTTTTTTAAGAATTTTACTGTAATTTTTAATTAATTAAATATGCAACTTTTTATTTGGAGTATTTTGCACCCTATATCAATATTTTGGGCTTTCATAATATAAATTAAACTACCGATATTATTATATTTTTGGGATCGTGGCACCTCGCTGGATATGACCGTACTCTTATTTCTGTCCGTAGCAACTCATACGCGAGCAGAGTTTTACGTAAGAGTATACCATTAAACTTCATCTTATATATATATATATATATAAAAGAACTTGGATAATACATATATTTTAAAGGACACTTGCATGCACATGTCCACGGGTTCCTACTCTATTGATTTACATGTGCCCATGTTGGGAAGATTTACCAACCTAAGAAAAGAACGTTGCCAAGCTGTACAAAATAAAAACAAACGTACATGAATGTAAAATCCCATTTATTTCTTTTGCGCATAGCTACTTCGAATCAAACCTATCCTATGGCTGTCTTCGCATATGCCTAAGTTTTGAGCTAGCCAACCTATATTAATATGCTGTACACTCCATTAACCTGCTCTCCATGTTTTTATGCCATGTTCCCCAAACCAGTACATACCATGACCGCCAAGCCTTATCAAAACTGTGCATTCCAAGGCAACTAATACCGTGTGCTCCAAACCTTGCAACCGTGCCTATCACGCAACTCTATGCTTATAAATACTGTACACCTCATTCAATACTGAAAAACAAAAACAAACGAGGGGAGAAATACAAACAAAAAATCCTCTTTAAAATGAAATACAAAACGAATTCGCATGTCCTTAAATCTGCTGTAATTCTGGAATGTCACCGGGGCTGACCTACGCTCCAACGGGTGATGACCAGCGGTCATTTTGAGGTTAGCAAGGAACTGCGGATAGGTAGGCTTGAGAGTCGGTCTTCAGGATTTGGTTGAGCGCTGGTTTTGAGATGGCGTTTGGGTCTATAGGGTAGGAGCTTGAGCGATGAGTTGTTGGTGCAGTGTTTCGTTGTACAGGGGAGGGGAGTGGATGAGGAGATGGGGTCGATTGCTGAATAAAGGATGGTGTTTTGTTGAATGGTGAGGCATTTAAGTGGACTGCAAAATGCAAGGCAAATGGTTGGTGAAGTTAGTCTTCATTTTGGTGGGACATTGGATGCGTGGGTGAAGAGAAAGTATTGGTTGTACCTTTGAACAAGGAAGAACGACTTCCTGGCACTCATGATTGGAAAGAAGATTTACTAAAGGATACTTGTGGTTAAAAGATGCGGCAAAGGCTAATATTGGTGGAGGCAGTCACATAAATGGATGTTTGATTTGGCCGTTAAGGAGGGACAGTTCGAAGTATATGGGGAAGGATAATATAGGCAATGGATTAAATTCTTTGGAATGTGCTGTAGTAGGGATACATGCGTGTTGTAGTTGGGAGAAGAAGAGTGCAGGTTCATGATATCTTAGGGAAGAAAAAGATTTAAGGTACGGATTGGTTTGTTGGACCATTTTATGTGAGTATACTAAATATAATACATTTATATAACAAAGTGTAGAGCCTAACAAAGTGTACGGATTGGTTTATTGGACCATTTTATAAATGTATTAAAGGGGGTCAGTATACTACTGTAGGCGGTTATGTTTAATATTAACATTTATAATACATTTATAAATATAATACATTTATAATACATTTTATATGAGTATACAAAATATAATACATTTATTGGACCATTTTATGTAAGTATAATACATTCAATTTTATGCGTGTTGTAGTTAGAGGGTTTAGTTTAATATTAACGTTTACTAAACATAAATAGCTGGCCGTGGATGACTTTGGTAGAAGTGGATTGTGAAAATGAGTTGCCAGTATAATGTTGAGGTTGGAAGTGTTCAGGTAGGAGGAGTTGTTGTGTGCCAGTCTTGGTGCTCAGATGAATTGTGGAGAGGACGTGATGTACTCCAGTGGTCGGTCAGGGACTCGGTAGAAAATTTTGAAGTCAAAACAATACATGTATGGTTTGAATACGAAGAAGCAGAAGTATCGTAAACGAAGAAAAGCCATCAGCCGAAATTTATAAAGTAATTAAAATCAAAACAAATCGGTCACCATGGAATTGTAGCGACAAGATCTACGTTATGGAACTGACGGTCTGAGAACAGAGTTACTGAAATTTCGAGAAAAATCAAACGCCTGTTTGATTTTAAACAGGACCAAGGCAGAGTCGTCAATTGCAAACCGAGGTGAATAAACTCACTAACACTGCTTCGTCTATATATTTTTATATAAACGAAGTTTTAAATTTATTTTATACTGTGAAATGGCTGCTTGGTTGAAATGGTTGATAAAATTGGTTGATATGATTTTATCGTTGATCGATGATTAGTTCTGATATTTCATATTAATGTGAAATAATATTATTGATGTGACTAGCATCTGTGAATGCAGGGAAACAGGTTGGAGGGACCCAACTGGGTTCCTCAACATTTATATTACTGTTTTTATTTGATTTTGATATATAATGTGTAACACCCCGCCTCCGCTAGGGTCACTCGCAAGGGAATGCACTAGCTTTAGAGGGGCATTATTGGTAAACATGCACAGAAATATCACAAGACAGAACATATAAAATAGCAGAAGTAAAATCAAACTTTCATAACATGAATAAATAAGGTCTAAAGCCTTTTACATCAGAGTACATCAAAACCTGTCTTGCAATAGTAAAGAAGCATAAAGACATTTTCGAAAATTATTCCCCAAGTAAAACAGTAAAGTAGCCATAGCCAAGAAAAGTCCAAGCCATCCATGATGACCTTCAAGCAGAAGAAGTCTGAATTAAACAACAGTATTTCCTCCCTGTAACCTGGGGGGGAAACGGAAGACAAGAAGCGAAACAAAACGGGTCAGTCAAAAAGACTGAGTAAGCCCTATCTACTATCAGCATAAAAACTAGTAAAGTTAACTGACATGAGAAACTGAGATGAACATAAGCATGATGACAAGATAGATAAGCTAAATCAAAATAACAGGATGAACTACTGAACTCAGATAAACTAAGGTGTCATGATAAATTACGATGTCAAGATAAAACAAGGTATCCCATCGTTAGGTTCCTATCAAGTATAATATCCCCAAGATATCTATCACGTATAACGTCCCATGGTATCTATCCTGTGTTTTAGCTCTGCACCTACCATACTAGTATCCCCACCGTATCATGTGTTACCCATGAATGACCCTTACTCAAAAGTCGTGTAACTGTTCATGTCAACCTAATATATCGCATTTATATGTTACTCAACTCGTATGTTTCTTTCCATGTAAATGTTCAGTTCCTTGCCGTAGACCGTACGGGCTTTCCCATGAGGTTCTATACTACTCCAATGTAATTCCATGATCCTTAAGCTCGTTTGGACTGTTACCCTAGACCTAGCTAGGCTTTCCCAACATGAATCATCGTTTGTGCAACTAGGACTTATGCCACCTAGGACCACTAGTGATTATGCTTACCTATTGCACGTTTTCGTATTTCGGTTTGGGTTCAACCACCCAGGGCCACTAGGAATTACGCTAACCGTCAACCGCGCCCTTTTTCTCACGCATTCATCGTGAATCGTTTTTCCATGACTGTATGCACATGTATCACATCGTGCCATCCGAGTCCTGTCACAGGGCAGATCAAGAAATACAGGACTCGGTCGGGAGCTTTCGATTTATCTGCCGATGCAGATGCTAAGGTCTGTTTTTCCTATACGTGGCTATGGTCCCACGAGACCACTCCCCCAACTAGTGAAAGACAAGACAGGATAAATCCTGTATGAGAACACACTACTGGCCAACCCACATCCTAGCCTTACCGCAACCATAATTAGATAGCAATTATGGTATTTTGGGTGTTCTCTGCCTTTCCGTACATACACGCTTGACCAAAGATGGTAGGTAGCCTGACGAAATGCTATCTAGGGCACTACCGTGTATCGTCGACTATCCCCTATCCATCCCCATCTTTAGGTCGCTCGTATAGCAACCAAGGCATACTCTTGGTTCTTCTAACGCAGACCTTAACCTCTCATGAGCCTAGTGCGATCACCTGGCAGCTCACAGAGGGATACCAAGAATATCCTCACGTTCCCCGAAGCCGCTGCTTCGTTACCCAGTTCGATGGAGCCTTTATCTAAATCAGATAACTTGCTCCTACTCGTGTGCTTAAACGATGACCTACCGTATTGGGTTACTCATCCAATCTATGAACTGGTCCAAAATTCCTTGACTAAGAATTATTACTTAGCTATTCTCCAACTAAGGTTTACCACTTAGCTTATTCCCGTTATTCTTGTTAATTAAGGTTATCCACCTAATTCTCTGAACTAGGGTTTATATAATGGATTAAGTGTCACTTAAGTTCATGACTTAATCCGTCTACAAATCATGTCAAAATTGGCTAAGTACCCAAGTTCAAGACTTAACCCTACAAACCATGTGTCAAGTTAGTTAAGTATATTAAGCAATTCACGACTTAACCTCGTCCAATTATCATTCTAGATTGGTTAAGTATATATTAACTTGACCCTATCAATTTACTTAGTCAAATCGGTCAAGTGTATTCAAGCGATTCGTGACTTAGCCTTATCATGTTTTTACGTTATATTAGTTAAGTATTGGTTAACTTAACCACATCAAATTAACGAGTTAGATTGGTTAAGTATAGGTCACTTAACCACATCAAATCATCGTGTTAGATTAGTTAAGTGTTTAACTTAACCCCCTTAAACTACCAAGTTGGATTAATTAAGTCTAGGCTAACTTAACCCCATCCGATTTCCATGTTTAGATTAGTTAAGTCTAAGTTAACTTAACCCCATCCATTAACTGTATTATACGGTTAAGTGTCATTAAGGAGAATTACTTAACCTTATCATGTGGCATTAATTACTTAATGCACCTCAACCTCTCACATTAGACTTTGTTGTGGTTACTAGTTAAGCCGGTCGGTTCCGGGTAGCTTTACACCACAACTTGGTCTAACCTCGGGTTCAAGCACAACATGACCAACTTCGCACATTGGGTCCTATTGTTTGCAACTACTAGTTAGGCCGGTCGGTTCCGAGTAGCTTTATGTTGCAAACTCAACCCAACCTCGAATTGGTCACTTTCATGTTTAGTCTAGTGTCATGTTCATATTCAAGTTTTCTTAAGAATATGGGTAGACCTAACTCAATAGGTAAATTCCCAATTCCATAGTATGGGTAGACCTAACTTAATAGGTAAATTCCCAATTTCATATTTTCAAGCATACTTACATGTCAACTTCCATGTTATATTTCAAGTCATGTTTTTAAGTTATATTTTCATGTCATTAGAAATTACCCATAACATAACCCAACGCTTTTAAACTCGCATATACGTTCGCAACAACGTAATGGATTAAAAGAAGAGACTTGGCAAAGGCATGACAAAAGTGGATATTAAGCCACAAGTTAATCATGGTGGCAAATGAGGCACAAATGTGTTCATTAACTTGCATGTTACATTCTTAAGCCTCAAAAACATGCATAAACCCAAACTTGGCACATAAGCGAATCATGGTGACAAAAGACATGGAATGATGACTAGTAACTCGCATATATCATCATATAAGGGTTATGACTTCATATGCAAGTTGACATAAAGGTTATGAGGGTTCTCATGTTGCATAATGCAACATTTCAACATAAAGGTTGTAGCTTTTAGCCCACAAGATCAAGATAATGACTTCATAAACTTGCATGACATGATAGCATGTATCATACTTAATGATCAAACCCAAACTTGCAACATGAACATTTAACTTCATAGTTAATATCTAAGAGTAGGGAAAGGGCTTACATTGCTATGAAGGCACAAATCGAAATGCAAAACAAAGATTGAGACGAAGCTCTTATGCAATCAAATAAACCCAATATGAAAGCTCCAAATCAATAAAACCCTTGCTTTGAAATAGAGATGTTGCAACTTGACTTGAATGCAAGCTAACAACATCCATTCATGCTTGAAAACACTTGAATGAACATGAATCTCTCATAGGAATTTACTTAGGAATTTTAGAATGAGAGTGGAGGCCATGAGAGTAATAATTTTGCCATAGTTTAGTTGCATGAATGAATAATGAGGATTTAGGGGTAGGTTAGGGGCTTATTTATAGAGATTAGGAGTGATTAGGACCTTAGGATTAATCCTAGGATCAACCTGGACCATCAGATTTCGAACCAGGCCCAAAAACCTAGCTAAAACAGAAAACAGGTGCACCGCGCAAAACTGCCCGGCCACCATAAGTCGACACCCAAGTCGACAGGGCTGTCGACTTGGGTCATGCCATGTCGACTCTCAAGTCGACAGGGCTGTCAACTTGGGGTGGCTGGCGGGAATTTTCCCGCCTAGCCTTCTAGGCCAAATTTTCGAAATTAGAACTCGTTTTTGAACTTGAATTTTCTGAAAACTTCGTCGGACCATAACTTGGTCATACGGACTCCGATTCTCGAAAACTCAAACTCTATTTCGCGTATTTTTCCGAGACGAACGCAATGGCATAGCCCGTTTTACTTGATTCAAAATTTAAAATTAAATTCTGCCTTGATTCTCGTCTTAACATGTTATCGAAATACGGGTTGTTACATTCTCCCCACCTTTTAGGATTTCGTCCCCGAAATCTCCAAGTTAGGAAGAACATATCCTACCATCCATCATTCATCTACTCAAAACATCATCCACAAGCAACCATTGTCCTTAGATGATTTCTAATGCTGTATGAATATATGCAAAACGTGTGTGTACATGTTCCTTAGCTAATGCTAATGATCAGGCCTGAATAATCTTTCTAATGCAAAATATGTATAGTGACATGAATCCAACATGTATGCAAATAATCCTAGTCATATAGATACTATATGCATGCACAATCATTCATTCATATGCAACACCCGCATGATAATACATTCGATTTCATCCATAAACAAGTATAAATACTCGTGCATATGCAATATGAAATGTGACCGAGTCAAACTAGTATCTAATGTGTATTCGCGCATCCACGAGCAACCACTTGCAACCACTTGCAACCATATCAATCATAACATGTTTCAAATACATGTTTACATCCATAGGGTTCTACCTAGGATTCCCTGAAACAGGGTCGAGAAGATAAACAAGACAAACTCCTTACGGGGTTTGTAACAGAAAATAGGACCGAGAGGATGTCCACAAAAGATAGCCTACAAGTAAGCTCTACAGAAAACAGGGATCAAGGATATACTCCCAAAAAGAGATATCATGCGCGTATCTTGTCTTTGACCATCAAAGTCGTATTTCCTTGAGCTTAATTCCACTGTGCCTTGACCGTCTTTTAACTTCGCGATTTCGTAGCTTCTTATTTCCTGTTTCCATAACATGAGCTGGAACTCATTTCTTCGTCGCCTCTCGTTCCACTTGCACTTATCCTTTTTCTAGAATACTTGGCGCAAACATGACTGCGTACTCATGATCTCATGCAAGATTTCCAAAATTCACTAGTGAATCTTGGATCTCGTTTATATGCTATAAGGTATTCCATGTAGAAGAACTTTCTCTTGAAAGTAAACAGATGTCAACCAGGTTATCAAGCGCACTTACTAGGGTGATTGCTATAACCCATGCATAAATGAAGTAAACCATCCGTCTTATCGGCGAACACCACTCGATCAGGCTTCAAATTTCCAATAAAGTCATCAAGGGATTCTAAGTAACTAGTCATGACAGAACCTCAGAAAGGTTACACGATACTTCGAGGGTATTACCAAGGCTAGTCAAAAGGTCTAACTACCCTCCTATCAAAACCGAGAGTGGCACCCCCTACTGGATAACCACTTCATCCCTAGAATCCATCCATAGCTTATAAACATAAGCATTATTTCCAAACTCAACACTTGGCATAGACATTCTCAAATCGAAACAAGTCATGTATAAATGGACTGATTCTCCAATAGGACTTTGAGACAAAAATGGGATTCTCTATTACGCTAGTACTTAAGGTACAGAGACTCAACTATCGAAGCAGACTTAAATGATACGAAAAACGAAGTCCTAACGGGATGATAGAGAAGAAAAGCTAAACCTTTAACAAGATCGTTACCCTCCTTCCGAGGTACCCTAGAAATGAGAGCATGCTATTGCCCTCCCGATGATCTTGTCCTTGCCCCATAATACTTAACTATCCGCCCCGTTTTACCATGCCAAAGGTACTCTCTCGTCATGGGTTTCATTGTTCATCTTTCTCCCTCCTTTGAGGACTAATCCATACCAAAAAGTTGCTCATCCTTAAGCTCGTATCCTTTATCCTCTTTCTAACTATCCTTTCTTATAACGCGGCCACTGGTCTCTCGAGAACCACCTCCATCGTATGGAAAGCACTTTCGTAGATAGAAAAGACTAGTCGCAGTTAAAACCACTGTGACTACAGATGGAGGAAAGAAAGGAAAAGAGATTCAATTAAGGAAACAAGGATAGTGCTAATGGCCTTTGGGGAATAGCCTTTTTCTTTTAAAAGAAAATTTTCTTGAAAAATGCTTCTTTGTAAACGATTTTCAAATAGTTTTCAGAAGGTCTTTAAAAACTTTTGCCCAGTCTGGTAACCTTCTGCTCTGATACCACGTGTAACACCCCGCCTCCGCTAGGGTCACTCGCAAGGGAATGCACTAGCTTTAGAGGGGCATTATTGGTAAACATGCACAGAAATATCACAAGACAGAACATATAAAATAGCGGAAGTAAAATCAAACTTTCATAACATGAATAAATAAGGTCTAAAGCCTTTTACATCAGAGTACATCAAAACCTGTCTTGCAATAGTAAAGAAGCATAAAGACATTTTCGAAAATTATTCCCCAAGTAAAACAGTAAAGTAGCCATAGTCAAGAAAAGTCCAAGCCATCCATGATGACCTTCAAGCAGAAGAAGTCTGAATTAAACAACAGTATTTCCTCCCTGTAACCTGGGGGGGGGGGGGGACGGAAGACAAGAAGCGAAACAAAACGGGTCAGTCAAAAAGGCTAAGTAAGCCCTATCTACTATCAGCATAAAAACTAGTAAAGTTAACTGACATGAGAAATTGAGATGAACATAAGCATGATGACAAGATAGATAAGCTAAATCAAAATAACAGGATGAACTACTGAACTCAGATAAACTAAGGTGTCATGATAAATTACGATGTCAAGATAAAACAAGGTATCCCATCGTCAGGTTCCTATCAAGTATAATATCCCCAAAATATCTATCACGTATAACGTCCCATGGTATCTATCCTGTATTTTAGCTCTGCACCTACCATACTAGTATCCCCACCGTATCATGTGTTACCCATGAATGACCCTTACTCAAAAGTCGTGTAACGGTTCATGTCAACCTAATATATCGCATTTATAGGTTACTCAACTCGTATGTTTCTTTCCATGTAAATGTTCAGTTCCTTGCCGTAGACCGTACGGGCTTTCCCATGAGGTTCTATACTACTCCAATGTAATTCCATGATCCTTAAGCTCTTTTGGACTGTTACCCTAGACCTAGCTAGGCTTTCCCAACATGAATCATCGTTTGTGCAACTAGGACTTATGCCACCTAGGACCACTAGTGATTATGCTTACCTATTGCACGTTTTCGTATTTCGGTTTGGGTTCAACCACCCAGGGCCACTAGGAATTACGCTAACCGTCAACCGTGCCCTTTTTCCCACGCATTCATCGTGAATCATTTTTCCATGACTGTATGCACATGTATCACATCGTGCCATCCGAGTCCTGTCACAGGGCAGATCAAGAAATACAGGACTCAGTCGGGAGCTTTCGATTTATCTGCCGATGCAGATGCTAAGGTCTGTTTTTCCTATAAGTGGCCATGGTCCCACGAGACCACTCCCTCAACTAGTGAAAGAAAAGACAGAATAAATCCTGTATGAGAAAACACCACTGGCCAACCCACATCCTAGCCTTACCGCAACCATACTTAGATAGCAATTATGGTATTTTGGGTGTTCTCTGCCTTTCCGTATGTACACGCTTGACCAAAGATGGTAGGTAGCCTGACGAAATGCTATCTAGGGCACTACCGTGTATCGTCGACTATCCCCTATCCATCCCCGTCTTTAGGTCGCTCTTATAGCAACCAAGGCATACTCTTGGTTCTTCTAACGCAGACCTTAACTTCTCATGAGCCTAGTGCGATCACCTGGCAGCTCAAAGAGGGATACCAAGAATATCCTCATGTTCCCCGAAGCCGCTGCTTCGTTACCCAGTTCGCTGGAGCCTTTATCTAAATCAGATAACTTGCTCCTACTCGTGTGCTTAAACGATGACCTACCGTATCGGGTTACTCATCCAATCTATGAACTGGTCCAAAATTCCTTGACTAAGAATTATTACTTAGCTATTCTCCAACTAAGGTTTACCACTTAGCTTATTCCCGTTATTCTTGTTAATTAAGGTTATCCACCTAATTCTCTGAACTAGGGTTTATATAATGGATTAAGTGTCACTTAAGTTCATGACTTAATCCGTCTACAAATCATGTCAAAATTGGCTAAGTATCCAAGTTCAAGACTTAACCCTACAAACCATGTGTCAAGTTGGTTAAGTATTAAGCAATTCACGACTTAACCTCGTCCAATTATCATTCTAGATTGGTTAAGTATATATTAACTTGACCCTATCAATTTACTTAGTCAAATCGGTCAAGTGTATTCAAGCGATTCGTGACTTAGCCTTATCATGTTTTCACGTTTTATTAGTTAAGTATTGGTTAACTTAACCACATCAAATTAACGAGTTAGATTGGTTAAGTATAGGTCACTTAACCACATCAAATCATCGTGTTAGATTAGTTAAGTGTTTAACTTAACCCCCTTAAACTACCAAGTTGGATTAATTAAGTCTAGGCTAACTTAACCCCATCCGATTTCCATGTTTAGATTAGTTAAGTCTAAGTTAACTTAACCCCATCCATTAACTGTATTATACGGTTAAGTGTCATTAAGGAGACTTACTTAACCTTATCATGTGGCATTAATTACTTAATGCACCTCAACCTCTCACATTAGACTTTGTTGTGGTTACTAGTTAAGCCGGTCGGTTCCGGGTAGCTTTACACCACAACTTGGTCTAACCTCGGGTTCAAGCACAACATGACCAACTTCTCACATTGGGTCCTATTGTTTGCAACTACTAGTTAGGCCGGTCGGTTCCGGGTAGCTTTATGTTGCAAACTCAACCCAACCTCGAGTTGGTCACTTTCATGTTTAGTCTAGTGTCATGTTCATATTCAAGTTTTCTTAAGAATATGGGTAGACCTAACTCAATAGGTAAATTCCCAATTCCATAGTATGGGTAGACCTAACTTAATAGGTAAATTCCCAATTTCATATTTTCAAGCATACTTACATGTCAACTTCCATGTTATATTTCAAGTCATGTTTTTAAGTTATATTTTCATGTCATTAGAAATTACCCATAACATAACCCAACGCTTTTAAACTCGCATATACGTTCGCAACAACGTAATGGATTAAAAGAAGAGACTTGGCAAAGGCATGACAAAAATGGATATTAAGCCACAAGTTAATCATGGTGGCAAATGAGGCACAAATGTGTTCATTAACTTGCATGTTACATTCTTAAGCCTCAAAAACATGCATAAACCCAAACTTGGCACATAAGCGAATCATGGTGACAAAAGACATGGAATGATGACTAGTAACTCGCATATATCATCATATAAGGGTTATGACTTCATATGCAAGTTGACATAAAGGTTATGAGGGTTCTCATGTTGCATAATGCAACATTTCAACATAAAGGTTGTAGCTTTTAGCCCACAAGATCAAGATAATGACTTCATAAACTTGCATGACATGATAGCATGTATTATACTTAATGATCAAACCCAAACTTGCAACATGAACATTTAACTTCATAGTTAATATCTAAGAGTAGGGAAAGGGCTTACATTGCTATGAAGGCACAAATCGAAATGCAAAACAAAGATTGAGACGAAGCTCTTATGCAATCAAATAAACCCAACATGAAAGCTCCAAATCAATAAAACCCTTGCTTTGAAATAGAAATGTTGCAACTTGACTTGAATGCAAGCTAACAACATCCATTCATGCTTGAAAACACTTGAATGAACATGAATCTCTCATAGGAATTTACTTAGGAATTTTAGAATGAGAGTGGAGGCCATGAGAGTAATAATTTTGCCATAGTTTAGTTGCATGAATGAATAATGAGGATTTAGGGGTAGGTTAGGGGCTTATTTATAGAGATTAGGAGTGATTAGGACCTTAGGATTAACCCTAGGATCAACCTGGACCATCAGATTTCGAACCAGGCCCAAAATCCTAGCCAAAACAGAAAACAGGTGCACCAGGCAAAACTGCCCGGCCACCATAAGTCGACACCCAAGTCAGCAGGGCTGTCGACTTGGGTCATGCCATGTCGACTTCCAAGTCGACAGGGCTGTCGACTTGGGGTGGCTGGCGGGAATTTTCCCGCCTAGCCTTCTAGGCCAAATTTTCGAAATTAGAACTCGTTTTTGAACTTGAATTTTCTGAAAAATTCGTCGGACCATAACTTGGTCATACGGACTCCGATTCTCGAAAACTCAGACTCTATTTCGCGTATTTTTCCGAGGCGAACGCAATGGCATAGCCCGTTTTACTTGATTCAGAATTTAAAATTAAATTCTGCCTTGATTCTCGTCTTAACATGTTATCGAAATACGGGTTGTTACATAATGTGTTATATGATCCATGATTGTGTATGTTGTGGTTGATTTCCCCTGGCCCCAGGAACTTGGTATTTTAGATACCGTAAAATATTTTAGAATGTGAAAAAGGAAGGTGAGATTTAAAAATGGAGTTTATTTCCAAATTAGCGGTTATTAGACATTTTATATGTCAACTTCTTATGTCACTGATGATTTAATGAGTAGAAAAGCAGGAATTAACCTGTTGGCTAATAAATTAGAATAATTGAACAAGGAAGTACTATTTTTAAGTTGTTAAACTTAAGAGTGTGGATTAGTATAAAATCAGTTGCTCAGTTAACTAGTTGACAAAGTCGAATGATCAATGAAAATTGGAATTAGATTAATTTGATCTAAATAGGAATAGTCTTATAAATAGCCGTTAAACTTAACGATGGTGTTAGAAGTTAATTAATTCTTAATTAAAAGTGTTTATTTAATAGCTTATTAGTAATGAAGTTAATTATCATTTGATAATCTTTATTTTTTTGTAACAACCCGGAAAATCTGGGCCAGTTTAAAATTTTTATTTTGGCGAATTTTGATTATTTAAAATGAATTATTTTAAATAAAATCAACGAGAAATTTATTTTGAATATAATTCGAACGTATATATTATATACGCCGTCGTTAGAGTATAAATATTTATATATAATTATAAATAGAATTGAAAATGGCGCGGTAGTTCGATAATTCGATTTCAAATTTCGATTGAATGTACCGGGTGCAAAACAATCCGGATTTTAGTGAAACCAAAAACATTAGGATCTAATTGTGAATATCTTTCCAACGAATCCAACAAATCAAAATTTCATAGCGGGAATAAAAAGATATGTCCAGTTGAAAATTCTGAATAGTCGCTATGGAATTCAGGCCATTAAAAATGGACATTTTGCAAATGACCTCGGATTTCGACGAAACCAGTTTTGTTGGATCCGTGATGTAAAGTTATTGCTAGGTTTCAAATTTCATAATTTTTCGAATCAATATGTGAGCGTGGCAAAGGAAAACACGTTTGACCAGTTTCAGTTGATTTTAATCGACTGGAAATTGGCCATTTTTCATACGGTCTCAGAATTCGACGAAACTAGTTTTGTTAGGACCGTATCGTCAATACGAAGCTAGAAAATATTTTTATGGAATTTATAGAGTTGTTATGTGACCCCGGTAATTTGAAATGTACGTTTAAAATTCAATATAGTGATTTAAATGTTAATTTAAACAGAAACTGAGCGTAACAGCCAAACTGGCTCACGATACATATCCCATTGCGTTCGGAATGGGGGTAATTAGCTAGGGGCGACAGTCGTTGGGTCCGGATTGGAGGTCAAGTGAAAAGGTAACTTTTTCCGGAAATTAAAAACTAAAGTAAATTAAATATATATAATATAAGGTCAACGCGCCCCCCCCCCCTTTTCTATTTTCCCTCCCACCGTCCTTCGTTCCAGATCGATGGAAACGAAAAAAAAATTCCCTAATCGTCGATTGCTCCAGGAGACCGCCGGCCACCTTCGCAGGCCGCCGTTTCCCTCCCCCCACCTCAAGCGAAGTGCCTCTTCCCCTTCCTCATCTCCACCCCGTACGAGGAACACCCAGCACCCACGAAACCCCCGGAGCCCAAACCCTAGATCAAACCACCGCCTTCAGCCCATTGGTCCGCCGCCGATCACCCTAGAACCCCCCCTCTCTCCTCTGGCCCTGTCGAACACCCCAACCCTCAAAAAACCGCGACCCTACACCTTAACCCATCCAAACCCACCACCGCATGGTCTCACCAGCTGACTGCAGCCTCCCACCACCACCAGCAACCACCTGCGCTCCTCCTCCTCTTTATCCGATGAACGAAGTGAGTTTTCTGACTTTGTTTTGGTTTTATTTTATTTTGTTTTATAAAAATTGGATTTTTAAAGCATAGAAAAGTTAGGATTTTCTATATGAAAATGTATGATTTTCTACATGAAAATGATAAGATTTTTATACGTGAAAGCTATGATTTTCAATTTGTAAAAGATACGGTTTTTGATTGTGATTAAAATACGGGTTTTTATAATGATTGCATAGAAGTAAAAGTTCGATTTTTACATATATGAAGTAGTAATAAAAATTCGATTTTTATTTATTTGAACAGCGAATAAAAATTCGATCTTTATATATAAAGTAGAAATATAATTTTTATATTGAATGAAGCGTCGAAAATATATATGAAGAAGAAATAAAATATGATTTGTATATATTGAGTAGCGATAAAAATTCGATTTTTACATATGTAGTGAAAGCGGACAACGAAGGTGACAAAAAGGCGAGAACGAAGAAGATTTATATCAAAGAAGAGTTAAGATGATTGGATAGCTAATCTGTGAGAACTTCTCACTCTTCAATTTCTTTTTCTAGTTATATATATATATATATATATACTAGGATGCAGACGGTGCTTAGTAGCACCCGACACAATCGTCCACAGACCATGGACTTGTTTGTTTGGTTGCATAAATTAGTTAGATGCTTTGGTTTGAATTGAATTGTTTGGTGAAGTGAAATTGATTTGATTGATGTGTGAATGGCGTGGGCCTTCACTAGACCGGGGATAAGGCTAGGCCTCGTCCCGCTTCTAGTATCGTGCCGTTATGCCGCCGAAATTTTCTAAAATATGTTAGAAAAATAAAAATATCATTTTATTTAAAGAATGAACTGAATAGAAATTCATGTGTTAAAATAAGATGTTTTATCGTTAAAAATATAATTTTTAACGTGATGTGAATAAAATAAAATATTCATTTACAAACCGGACGGTTTGTTTATGTACACCTATTTGAATGACATTGATTGGGTCGATAAATTTTACACATCGCTCAACTGCACAAATAAGATATGCGTTTGATTGTTTGAAACCCCACACGGGTGTTGGGATGAAATATGAAGTTCACTCATCCTGATTTATTAAATATGTCGATCGATTGATTGACAGGCTGTTATAAGCGTTAGATATCTATATTTGATGCTTATACAGTGTAGTGCACTTTGGTTGATGGTTGATTATTTTTCAATGCTATTATATACATGTGTTGTATGAAAATCCATATAATTAATTTTATATGGTGATTGATTGGGCCTCATTCCAATTTAGAAAATAAAGAATATTATAAAATAAAAGTTCATGTGTTGACTGTACTCATTCGTTGAGATTAGTCAGGTGTTGAACGAAATATTTTAATAATAAAATTTGCATCTTTATCAATATAAAATAAAGGTTCATGTGTTGACTGTACTCATCCGTTGAGATTAGTCATGTGTTGAACGAAATAATTTAACAAAAATTGTCACACATGGACAGTACTCATTCCTTGAGATTAGTCGTGTGTTGACAAAAATAAATATTCATTTGTTGAATAGAATATTTGAAAATAGAAATATATGAAGCCGCGTTGGTTAGATTGACGCCATTTTGACGCGAACGATATTTATATCGATTTTATTCATTTCGAAATAAATTGAATTGAAAACCATTTCGAAATAAATTGAATTGAAAACCATTTCGAAATAAATTGAATTGAAAACCATTTCGAAATAAATTGAATTGAAAACCATTTCGAAATAAATTGAATTGAAAACGATTTCGAAATAAATTGAATTGAAAAACATTTCGAAATAAATTGAATTGAAAACCATTTCGAAATAAATTGAATTGAAAACGATTTCGAAATAAATTGAATTGAAAACGATTTCGAAAGGAATTGAATTGAAATTGAATTGAATTCAAATTGAATTGAAATTTGAATTGAATAGAAATGAATTTTAAAACGAATTTATAAAGAAGAATTCAATTTTGATTTGAATTGAAATGGAAGTTGAAATTGCTTTTGAAACGAATTTAAAACTATTTATATAATTCATTTTAAATAGAAATCGACGAAATATATATTATATATATTATATATATCATATAATGGCCTGAATAGAACGCGCCGCGCCGCGGCAGTTCGTGAATTTCGACCATTCATTTCAAACGGACATTACGGGAGATCCGACCGTCGGATTCTCCTGAAACCGGAACCGTTGGGTTCGTATCGAAAAGAGCTTTCTAATGAATATTAGAAATTTGAAATCTAACGGTTGGATTTGGAATTATGTCCAAATAAAATTTGAGAAAGGTCGCTGTAAGTGCAGTTCGATGGCCGTTGATGGAAATCGACTGTACAGGCTTTGATAAAATTATTAAAAATAGCAATAATTTGTGTCAAATCATAAGAAATGATTTGTGAAGATTTGAGATGAAAAACTCCATATTTGAAAAGATAAAAATAGATTTTTATCGAACTGAACTAGTTTTGAACTGGAATTATAATTCTATTTATTTTTAAATAAATAAATTGAATTTGAAAAGGATTTTAAAAATAACCAGAATTTCCAATGATTGCATTGGAGTGGATTTGAATCGAAATTGTCTTCGGAATATTTCGATGTTGGAATTCGTGATTCTGCAAATGTTGTTATGGAAATTTGAAAGATATATATCTATATCGTTATTTCCAGCACGACATTTGTTAATCGTAGAATTTGATATTGAATATAAGCCGATATATTTTCTATTCAGAGCCTTGTATTGAATATCAAATGTGATTTGGGTTTGTCGTGAATGGTGTCTTCATTAACACTGTTCTTGAACCCAGTTGAGAAAAGATTAAATCTTTTTATTTAGATTTAATGAAGTGTACCAATTAAATAATATTTAATTGGAATTGAATTGATATTGATTTTTGGGTTTATCGTGAACAGTGTTTTAAATAACACTCATTCTTTAACCCGATAATTAATGGAATGTGATTTTGGGTTTATCGTGAACAGTGTTTTAAATAACACTCGTTCTTTAACCCGATAATTAATGGAATGTGATTTTGGGTTTATCGTGAACCGTGTTTTAAATGACACTGATTCTTTAACCCAGTTAACGATTAAAACTAAGTGGAGTTTTAATGAATCTTTAATTAGATTGAAACAATCGAAATGGAGTATCACCAGTTTTACTCCAGGCGTTAGTTAAATCTTTAATTAGATTTGAACGTGAAATGGTAATTGAATTTACCGATAACACCGTGGTGTTAGATATGAAGTATAACCAGTTTTACTTCATGGGATGAATAGGTTGGGATTGGGAAATTAAAATAAATGATTACTTCGGTAAGGTTCGCTAATACCGACTAGTTTGAATTGAGATTCAAAAATAGAATAAAGAATAAATTCAAGGAATTTATCTTGGATAAAATTAACGGGAACCTTTCCCTATGAATGTGAAATTTAGAAACTAACTGTCAGTTAGCCAAGCAGAATGGTTTTCTGGATATTGATCTGATGTTGGTTTCGGCCTTCGGGGTTAATATTTGGGAAATTATTCTCTTGATTAATTTACGGTTAGTGACTGATGAATTGGAATGAGGCGTATGTTGTGTTTTTGTAACACTTATTTAAAATATACGCGAGTTATTCGGAAAGACCGGGTTTATCCCATTCTGAATAATTGATACGACGATAAGTCGAAGATGAAGACGATGGTCGAAGACCGGAGGTCTTCACGTCGTTTGGATGATTACCGATGATCTTGATTGGGCTGTACACCCAAGAAGATGGAAACAGTTGGTGATCGTCCAAACGTATTTGGAGATCGATGGATATGCGGGGTACTAGGTGCCTCCGGTTTCGTTCAGACCCAGAACGGACTTGTAAATGGACTGTGTGTCTGACATTGGATTTTAGTCCGTGTGATTGATCTCTATTAAATATATATCTGTTTGGCGGCGGAGAATTTATTCTCTTGCTTAACGCCCTTCTCTGAGACGTACGAGCTCAGGGGTTATATATTGATGGATATCAAACACATGGAGTGAATTGCCTGTGTGGCATGCATAAGTGGCAAATGATCAAGGCTTCTGTTGAAAAGCAAAGTCTTGTGGTGATGATCGCAGCACGACCTTTGTAACGTAGCTTTGTGTAACGCTTACTTCGCGAGTTTCACATCCGGTATGAACCAAAAACGGGAGACGGACCTCAGGGAGGACTTGCGTTTCTTTCTAGTTAGAAGTGGCGTCAGTGGTTTTACACGCCCTGACGAGTTTGACTTATGTGGTTGTTGCTGTTGCGAGGCGCCTCGGTTATATCGGTTTCGGCCGATGCATTCTGGTCGGCAGACGGACCAGACTTACACCCCATAGGGTGGAGAAACGTAGTGTTCAGGCATAATAATCCACATCGGTGGACCGGCCCTGACGATCTAAAGGCTTGCCTGCGCGCTTGCCTGTGGCTCGGGCTAGAGAGTTACGAATCGGTAGAGGACGATCCCTAGCCTCGGTTCATACCATAAATGATAACCCAACTTCCAATACGACGTTTTGTGGTTTTAATTGTAGAACTAGTATGGCGACATGATATATGGTACCCATGCCGCCTATGATTGATACTTATGATTTGAAGTTGTTTTATACACTATGCACTTATTATAGTATCAAATAATCTGTTTTTAAACGTACTAAGCATGTTTGGCTATTATAAGGGAAAACCCTATCCTCGGCTGCGTTGCATTGTGTGATGGGACCTGGGTCTTATAATAGCTTCATTTTTAGAAAAGCATTGCGCTGTTTACTTATATGCACTGGTGTTCTTGGGAGGAAACCCGTTCCGTGTTATACGGCTTGGTCCCTTGATTTACCTAACTTTAAAATAAAGATTAATAACTGTTTTAGTTCTCACACCAGTCACATGACTGACCTGGAGTTTATTGTTTTAACCTAAACTCTGGGTGCCCCTATTTTGACATGGGCAGCTAGTAGTTTTGGTTTTGCAGATTTATATTCACAGGATCCTGGTTTACAGCTGGAACGATATCCGGAAAGCTTTGTATCCGTATATCTCCATCTAGTTGTGTATTGTATTATTTTCCGCTGCGATGTATTTAAATGTAATTTAAATCTCTGATATTTCTGTGTAATATTCATTTATACTCTGTATATTCTTGTATTCTGATGCATTGTTGTAATATACAATGAAATGTTCTTCCGTCTGCGTCCTTTTGTGGCTTGTTCTCGAACTATCCGCTCTTTCCTCACCGGGGAAGTTACGGGTTTTCACATTTTTCTATAAGCTACTTTTATTTGGATAACATTGAAGTTTATGGTTATTTTAACCAATCAAAACGATTACTTTTAAATGGAAAAATCGTTAAGGAAGTAATCATAGCTAAGGAAGTAATCGAACCTGAAATGGAATTTTTGTTGAAAACGAAAAAGGGTTTAAAAAGGGGAATTTCATAATCCAAGTTGTTATAAAAGTCTATAAAAAGAACTTCAAAACTAATGCGTTGGTTTAATCAATATTTATATTAAGGAAAAGTGGGGTTTTAATGGGAAAGTGACGTCAATTTTTGTAAAGAAAGGAAATGTTTATCGGGTTTGGGTAAAAGAATTGATAAAAGGGATTTTAAGATAAAACCAAATCATACAAATGAACTTGTGAAGAGGTTTCAAAAACTAAAATGATGATTCTAAAGATAACTTATATTGAATTTAGTTAACAATTGATATTGAAAGGAAATTTCAGAATACGAAGGAGAAATGTTTAAGTTATATAAATCCAAGTTATAGAAGAATTGTGAATCTAATCAGCGATTGTAAAGCTGTTGCTAAAATATGTGTTTTGTAAATCTAAATAGCGATTATAACGCTGTTGTTATGGTATATACTTTGTAAATCTAAACAGCGATTATAACGCTATTGTTATAATATATGCTTGTAAATCTAAACAACGATTTTAATGCTATTGCTATAATAAATGTTTTGTAATTTGTGCAGCAATTGTAATGCTGTCGTTAAAACAAATGATCAAATATTTGGAAGCAACGATTATAACGCTACCGTTATAATCAATATTTTTTCTGTAAAAGAAGTGTGTTCTTAGATTGAATCCGAGAGTCGCGTAAGCGATGGTTTGTTTGAAATGGTGAACTTTGACTATTTCAAAGTTGAGAGTGTTGTTCAATTAAGGTCTGAGAGGTAATTATACCCCAACTTGATTGACTTCATGATTTATGGAGAAATGGTTAAGATTCGATAGTGAAGATTTGTTAACATCCTGGTCAGTTAATAATTGGTTAATGTTTTAAGTTATAATAACGATGTGTATAACATCGCATCAATTAAAAGAATTTGAAATATTTTTCCAATAAAAAGAGATATATTTTCTACGTATAGAAAATGAAATGAATTGGTCAATGAGGAATTAAGGAAGAGAATTTGGAAATATTTTCCAATATTAATACGGCATATTTTCTAAATATAGAAAATAAAGATTCGCTAATATATATATATATATAGAGAGAGAGAGAGAGAGAGAGAGAGAAATGTTTTCTAAATGGGGAAAAGAGATATTTTCTCGAATAAAGAAATTTCCTATTGGAAATGTTTTCAATGAATCGAAAGGGAAATCGAGATTCAAAAGGATACAAAAGATAGGGAAATAGGAATTTGAAATTATAATATAATCAGGAATTGATTTAAAGGGGCCTAGTGTTGTTTGATGCTTGTTCGGTAGAATTTCCAACTGGAAATAGGACCGTTGATTGTATGGATGTTTCTTTGATAGTTAAATCACAGACTATCAAAGTCTTGATTTATTTTATACCTCCGTTGTCAATATGGGGAGACCGGGATCAGATTTAATATCTGAAACCACTCCATTTGGCATAAGCGTTACAAATCAACTTATGTTGAAGAGATTATGAAGACGGAGAAAAATGCAAGAGCTGTTCTGTTAATTCAAACCTCAAGCCTCACAACCGGGGATTGACAAAAATCGGGCAGGCAGCATGGCTATGTGGGTCGCTCCCATTAGGATGTATAATCACCTATCTAGAGAAATTCCATCTATTCTTTAATCTATCGATGCTGTCCCTTTTTGGGAAACGGTTGCTGATCCCAACCGTTGGTGATATACATTCGATACACTCAAGCGAGATGAGTGGTCGGTCATGTGTGGGTCGGGTTGCAAGACATTCTTGTTGAACCCAGTGTATTCGCCTCTAGAGATACACTATCGGAAGGTGGTCCCATACCTTGTCATGTTGGAAATCCAATCTCCAATAAGCGCCCTGCGGTTTTTGATTTGATATTATATATGGAGCATGAGATGCAAGCGTTCCGCTAGATTCTATTTATTTGATTTAGACACTATTATAATATCACCGGATTTTGATATCAAAATGTTTTGGGTTATCGTAAGGTGAAAAACATCCATGTTTATGTGTGGATCGGTCTTACGATTATCTTTTCTTTCGAAAGGAGTTTTAAAAGTTAAAACAATGGTTGGAGTTACTCACACCAGTCCCATGACTGACCCAGAGTTTATTTTGTTTTGTTTTCTCTAAACTCTTGGGTGCCCAAATTTGTACGGGCAGTCAGGTAGTCGGGATTTTCCAGATTCGCTTGGAAGAGCTGAAAGCAGGAGGCTTCACCAGTTAGCTATAGACTATCATATTTTCCGCTGTGTATATCTGGAAACAGGCGTTTATAACTGTTCCAGAAAATTGTTGATGTACTCTGATAATGGTATGTATATGCAAAACAGATATGTATTTCAAAAGTTTATGTTATCTAATATATTTTATTCGTTCCGCTGTGAGTTTGTGATCTTCGTTTTCTTCTATTCTAATATTTCTTTCTTTCTATTTCTCATCCTCTAACTTCTTTCTAATAATGAATCGTATTTCTGTGCAATTTGGGTTGGACGTGTGGTGTTATTAGTCGACTCAAAGAGTACGGAAATTTGGGTCGTTGCAATCATATACATTTATTAGCAATGGTTTAAAGGGGAAAGGACGAGTTCACTCACATTTATACCCACTGTTTTTATTTCCATAGTTTCCTATATACTTCAGGTCTAACATAGGGAGAAAATCAACTAAATACAACTTATTCAGAAGCATCACTGCATATTTACTTGCATCATAATATATATACGCATCAGTATTAGTTTGAAATGGATAAAGGGAATTTACTCACTGTTTCAAAAGGCTTCAGTTCTATGTCACATAATTAATCCTACTTGGTCAATTAACCAAGTTCAAAGCCTTTAGTTCTATGTCACATAATTAACCCTACTTGTACGAAAACCAACCATGTCAAACAGTAACCCAGGCTTCTATAAAACAGTAGTTCCCTCAAAGATTTCACATGATTTGGTTAGTCCCATATCAATAAAGTAATTTAATGCAAGCAAACCAGCCTTTCACAATCAACACTGGCTTTTCGTTTTTTTATCCGAACAAATTCTTCACCACAGGAAAAATATATCCTAATAAACACAGTAGTACTTATATCAGCTTTGCGTAGCATTTAGGAGGTAAGGGTTTAAAATGCATCGGGGCATGTAAACATAGTCGTACTGCTGATCACACTAAGGTTCGGGGTTATATAATACAGGACAGATGAATGCTTATATTTCGTTTAAACCCATCAGGTTGCAAAGACATAATATTATATTCAAAAATAAATTTGTTCCATATTCAATACTGAATGATATAACACATCCATATATACACCTATATAAGATGCCCCCCTCCCTTAGTATAACAATCAGAGTGAGTCTAAAAAGAAAATTAGAGTAAGGTTTACTCACATTACAAGACCTCTATTTCTATGCTTCTGGTTAGAATTTCTATTGCCATTTGTTTCCAGATTTTTGTTCCTTTCCTCTGCCATTTAGTTTCAGCTTTGCTCCAGATTTGATTGTGCGAGTGTGTGAGGCATATGTGTGTGTGTGTGTGTATATATATATATATATGTGAACAAATATATATATAATGGTGTATAGGTTACAGGTTCTATAGTATAGAGTTTGTGTTTTTTAATTGTAGACTGAAAAGAAATGCAGAGTTTGGTCATGTCTAAATTTACCCATCCTATCTTCTTCCATGCACGGCCATGTACAGTTGTGTTTCAAGAGAATCAAATGCTTATCCTTTAAGTTACTTATGCCATTAAAAATCTGCTATGCTAGATGAATGGATAGGCTGTCTATATTTCTTTGATTGAAAAGATGCATTGTTTGGTCATTTTCCCTTGTTCTTCCAGCTACATGCAGTGTACGACTATGCATGTGTATGTGTAATATCATTTGTACCAGCCATGTGCACAAAAAGATTTAAAATCCATGCTTAGTTTACTATATGCAGACCCTGTGTTACAATAGGTGTACACAGCTAGGCTTGGGTAGGTTATGTCACAGACTGTGCAATTGATTGAAAGAAATGTGCCCAGCTGCTAGCTATGGTGAAGAGGTGTCTGTTAGTCACATTTTATCTCCCTTATACTAGCAATGGACTGATTAGGCGGACCTAGTCTTGCTTCCATGGAAGGAAAATGCACTTTGTTAAAGAGGATAACATTAAGTGGACTGCTAAAGATTTTGAGCCTATAATCAATAAAAATTACAAAACCATTTTTAACTTTGATAGCCCTATTGAGTTTATTTAGAGGAATAAGGTTTGGCATCAACATAGTAGTGGAAAGAAGAATTTACTTTAATGGAAAGTATTATGAAATGCGCTGAAAAAAAAAGTTGCTTCAAAAAGGTTTAAACATTGACTGTATTTGTGTCTTTAGTAACAATTAGGAACTTAAAGTTCCCTTTTTATTTTAACAGCGAATATGTTCGTACCCTCTAGAGAAAAACTATGTCAAAGTGGGTAAGACCGATATGAACAGAGATAGTGCTATCGAATGGACAAGAAATGTGCCGAAGTTGGTTTTAAAACTTGGTTGTCTACATCTTCTCGGATTGGAAAGAATGCTAAGGCCTATTGTATGTGCAACCTATATGCTAGTTGTAGCTAGCTTAATTGAATTGAAGTGCTAAATTAGGCTATATATGTGTAGCCTATATACATGTACACAACGAAATCAAACTTTATTACAAAGCAAATCTATATATGTTATTTCTTATGTACTTAATTGCTTGAATATTTCTATACTTAACATCTAAGAAAATTCATGATATTTAGCTATGTAAAATTAGTAAACCAATGCATACAACAAATATTCTTATATGTTATACATATAAAAAGCCAATTTTTTTTCTTTTTATACTTACATGCATTAAGAACAAGTTTAAATATAAAATATTTAAAACAACATTACTTGTATATGTACAACGAGTTAAAATACCTAAATTTAAGATATTTACTGATATTATTCTAATACTCTATATCTATATTATTTGCATTTTAATGCATTTAAAATACAAATCAAAATGATAAAACATTATTTACTGCTTTTATACACATGTATATATTGGTAATAAATTTTAAATCATTAAATACCTGGAATTTTCTGAATGATCATTATTCACAATTTATTATTTAAATTAATCACTAAGATAATCCATAATAAATTGTATTACAAAAGCAATCAAAAATCTGGGATGTTACAATTGTCGTATTCCTTCATCCATTTAGGAGCACTAAAGAACATAGTTATCAATTATGCTAATTCCAATTTTTTAAGCAGTAAGTTAGATTGTTGTGCTCTAGATTGATTCCTACAAGCTTCCCAATAAACTATAGGCATTTTTTTACATGTAATATGATGATTTTTTTTGTTCAGGAAAATGGCTACTGTAATATTATTTATTTGGAGTGGTTGGAAGAATAATGACTAAAGCAAAATGACACAAAGCAAACAACACAAAAATGGAATGGTTGGCTGAACACAAAGTTAACATTTCTTTTATGCATTAACTGTTAAAATGATAGATATTATATTGCTTCGTATTCCATACTTCATTCTTTCATAATTTAATTTATCACCAGAATTAAGATCATGATTCATAACAATTTGTTTCGGTTTCAGAAATTCATCATCATGGCAAATTTGAGTGGTGCTTACTTTTATAAAAAATAACCATTTTATAGACATTTGGATGATTCATATAGGTCTTTTTTAGATGTTATGCTGTTACTATTGTCGTATGTCAACAGGTTTTCCAACAAGGCAAATTGAATTTTATGAGGGTTTTTTTTTTAAATTTATGTATTTTGGCAGTGATCTTAGATTCGTAATAAATTAGTATTCAGTTTGCAAATATAAGAAAAATATTTGATTAGCTGGATATAATTTATTTTATTATTAGACGGCAAGTTGTTAAGTTTGTTTTAGATGACGAATCAGCTGACCATTTAAGTTATTTTATTTACTTTTTGCATATAGCTCTGGAAGGTGTCATTGTCATTTACTCATTATCACTACATGTCTCATTATTCATGTTCTTTCTTTTGTAAGTGTTTAATTTATTTTTCGATATGTAGGTAATAATGGTTGGATTAAATGGGGACATGGCAATTTATGTGATCAGATGGAACTAGTCTATTTCATAGCACATATAAGAGGTATGCCACCATCAATACTCACTATAATTTTAGTCTCATTTTGTAGGTATTGTTTTGTATTTTTATCTAATACGTTGGATAAACATGTACCTTGCATATATTTTTCATCACACTCTCATTTTGAAATTGTCAACAAATATAATGGAAAGTAATTATATTATGTTTCAGGCTGGTGCAAGTTAATACCTATAGTTGAAAAGTTGATAAAGTCGGACCGAAGGGAAGCTTATAGTACGTGACAGTTGTCGAAACAATAGCGAGATATAAATTATGGAACAATCGTTGTCCTGATAGGGAAGAATAAAAAATAATAGAGGATTGCTTTTTGTTCAAAAGACCACATAAATGCCTCAAGAAGTAGAAGAAGTACATAGTATAAGTTGTTAAATTCTTTCGTGAGGTAATATATATGATAGCATGATTTGTACCTAAAATGTACAATGTTCCAAATTGTGCTGCCTGTTTCCTTCGAATTAAGACAGAGAAAACATTACTATAAGGCTACATGAAATTATAGAATCTGGCATATCTTCATTGTCTGATTGCAATACTTGAAAACTATGATGCATTTATTTTTTTTGAATTAATGAAAATTCTTATCTTAAAGTTCGATCATATCATGCATTACTACTGTAATCTTTTTCTTCATTACCTACATTTTTTGATGGACTTTCTATTCATTATGTTGCAGAAATCTCTAAAGTTTATACTGATTGTAGTGGTTGAATGAATCCTGATGGTTCTTCTAAAATATGATGTTATATTTGAAGTGTAATTGTAAAGACCCGTAACTTCCCCGGTAAGGAAAGCGCGGATAGTTCGAGAACAACACACAAAAGAACGCAGACGGAAGAATATTTCATTGTATATAACAACAATCCCATCAGAATACAAGAATATACAGAGTATAAATGAATATTACATTCGATAAATATCAGAGATTACAATACATTACATAGCAGCGGAAAATAATACAATACACAACTAGAAGAGATATACGGATACAAAGCTTTTCGGATATCATTCCAGCTGTAAACCAGGATCCTGTGAATATAAATCTGCAAAACCAAAACTACTAGCTGCCCGTGTCAAAATAAGGGCACCCAGAGTTTAGGTTAAAACAATAAACTTCAGGTCAGTCATGGGACTGGTGTGAGAACTAAAACAGTTATTAATCTTTATTTTTAAAGTTAGGCAAATCAAGGGACCATGCCATATAACACGGAACGGGTTTCCTCTCAAGAACACCAGTGCATAAAACAACAGTGCAATGCTAAATAAAGAACAATGAAGCTATTATAAGACCCAGTTCCCATCAAACAATACAACACAAGCCGGAGGATAGGGTTTTTACCTTATAATAGCCAAGAATGCTTGATACGTTTAAAAAAAATCATTTGATACTATTATAAGTGCATAATGTATACAACTTCAAATCATAAGTATCAATCATAGACGGCATAAGCGCCCCATCCCACTCAGTCGCCATACTAGGCTCTACAAATAAAACAGCAGAATCACGTATTTGGAAATTGGATTTCCATCTATGAACCGAGGCCAGGGATCATCCTCTACCGATTCGAGATGCTCTAGCCCGTGTCTCAGGACCCAGACACAGGTGGGCCCTTGGATCGTCAGGGTCGGTCCACCGATGTGGATTAAAATGCCTGAACAATGCGTTTCCCCACCCTATGGGGTGTAAATGAGCCAACGAATGACTCCATCGGACCCGGATCATCCGATCAAACCGAGGCGCCTCGCAACAGCAACAACCACATAAGTCAAACTCGTCAGGGCGTGTAAACCCACTGACGCCACTTCTAGCCATTAATAAACGCATGTCCTCCCTGAGGTCCGTCTCCCTTTTTTGGTTCATACCGGGTGTGAAACTTGCGAAGTAAACGTTACACAAAGCTACGCCACAAAGGCCGTGCTTCGATCATCAACCACAAGACTTTGCTTTTCAACAGAAGCCTTGATCATTTGCCACTTAGGCATGTCACACAGGCAATTCACTCTATGCGTTTGATATCCATCAGTATATAACCCCTGAGCTCGTACGTCTCAGAGAAAGGCGTTAAGCAAGAGAATAAATTCTCCACCGCCAAACAGATATATATTTAATAGAAATCAATCACACAGACTAAAATCCAATGTCAGACACACAGTCCATTTACAAGTTCGTTCTGGGTCTGAACGAAACCGGAGGCACCTAGTACTCTGCATATCCATCGATCTCCAAGTACGTCTGGACGATCACCAATTGTTTCCATCTTCTTGGGTGTACATCCCAATCAAGATCGTCAGTAATCACCCAAACGACGTGAAGACCTCCGGTCTTCGACCACCGTCTTCATCTTCGACTTATCGTCATATCAGTTATTCAGAATGGGATAAACCCGGTCTTTCCGAATAACTCGTGTATATTACAAATAAGTGTTACACAAACACAACATACGCCTCATTCCAATTCATCAGTCACTAACCGTAAATTAACAAGAGAATAATTCCCCAAACATTAAACCCGAAGGCCGAAACCAACATCAGATCAATATCCAGAAAATCAGTCTGCTTAACTAACCGACAGTTAGTTTCTAAATTTCACATTCATAGGGAAAGGTTCCCATAAATTTTATCAAAGATAAATTCCTTTAATTTATTCTTTAATCTACTTTTGAATATCAATTCAAACTAGTCGGGATTAACGAACCTTACCGAAGTAATCATTTGTTTTAATTTCCCAACCCAACCTATTCATCCCATGAAGTAAAACGGGTCTTACTTCATATCTAACACCACAGTGTTATCGGTAAATTTAATTACCATTTCACGTTTAAATCTAATTAAAGATTTAACTATCGCCTGGAGCAAAACTGGTGATACTCCATTCTCGATCATTTCAATCTAATTAAAGATTCATTAAAACTCCACTTAGTTTTAATCTCTATCTGGGTTAAAGAATCAGTGTCATTTAAAACATGGTTCACGATAAACCCCAAAATCATATCACATTTCAATCAGTCCCTAATCGTAAATTTGCAAGTGAGCAATTCCCTAAGTATTATCCTCGAAGGCCGAAACCAACATCAGATCAATACCCAAGAGACCATTCAACTTAACTAATCTCCAGTTAGTTTCTGATTTTCTTAACTCCGTGGGTCTAAGAACAGTATTATTGAAGATATTGTTCACGACAACCCAAAATCAAATTCTATTAATTATCGGGTTAAAGAACGAGTGTTATTTAAAACACTGTTCACGATAAAACCAAAAATCAATACTAATTCAATTCCAATTAAATATTATTTAATTGGTACACTTCATTAAATCTAAATAAAAAGATTTAATCTTTTCTCAACTGGGTTCAAGAACAGTGTTAATGAAGACACCATTCATGACAAACCCAAATCACATTTGATTTTAAATACAAGGCTCTGAATAGAAAATATATCGGCTTATATTCAATATCAAATTCTACGACCAACAAATATCGTATTGGAAATAACGATATATATATATATATATATTTCAAATTCCCATAACAATATCTATATCATCACGAAATCCAACATCGAAATATTTCGAAGACAATTTCGATTCAAATCCATTCCAATATAATTATTGGAAATTCTGGTTATTTTCAAAACCATTTCAAATCCAATTTATTTATTTAATAATAAATAGAATTATAATTCTAGTTCAAAACTAGTTCATTTCGATAAAAATCTATTTTTATCTTTTCAAATATGGAGTTTTTCATCCCAATTCTTCCCAAATCATTTCTTATGATTTTACACAAATTATTACTATTTTTAATAATTTTATCAAGGCCCATACAGTCGATTTCCATCAATGGCCATCGAACTGCACTTACAACGACCTTTTCCAAATTTGATTTGGACATAATTCCAAATCCAACCGTTAGATTTCTAATTTCTAAAATCCGTTAGAAAGCTCTTTTCGATAACACATAAGTATGTCGGCAGATAGGGATGTGCCATGATACGTCAATGTTAAATCAAAATCTTAGGGGGATCGATCAGGATAATATGACAAGGCACAGAGGAATGCCCAGAGTATGAATATACTAGTTGCACACCCGGACAGGTGGTAACGCATAGCCTCGACTACCGCCCAACTCGGATGACACGACCCAAACTTCCCCGTAAAGGAAAGCCCAGATTGAGTTAAGAACACGACAAATCAGAATGCAAACAGAAGAACATTTCATTGCTTATTACTGCAATTACATCAGAGTACAAGAATATAACAGAGTATGAATAAATAATATACATTTGATAAACATCAGAGATTTACGATACATTACAATGCAGTGGAAAATAATACTTAAAACAACTAAAAGAAATACACGGATACAAAGCTTTCTGAATATAGCTTCAACTGTAAATCCAGGATCCTGGAAAATAATAATCTGCAAAACCTGACTACTAGCTGCCCGTATGGAAAATAGGGGCACCCAGAGTTTAAGTTAAAACAATAAACTCCAGGTCAGTCATATGACTGGTGTGAGAACTAAAACAGTTATTTAAAACTTTACTTTAGAAACAAGGTAAATTAAGGGACCACGCCGTATAACACAGAATGGGTTTCCTCCCAAGAATACCAGTGCATAAAACAAGTAGCGCAATGCTTTTTTGACAAAATGAAGCTATTATAAGACCCAAGACCCATCACACAATACAACGCAAGCCGTAGGATAGGGTTTTCCTTTATAATAGCCAAACATGCTTGGTACGTGAAATTTCATATTTTATTAATACTATAGGTGTATAGTGTCAAAAACAACTTCAAATATAAATGTATCAATCATAGATGACATGAGTGCCCCATCCCACTATGTCGCCATTCTAGGCTCTGCAATCAAAACCGCAAAATATTGTATTGGAAGTTGGATTTCCATCTATGAACCAAGGCAAGGGTTCGTCCTCACCGATTCGAGATGATCTAGCCTGTGTCTCAGGATCAGAGCTCGAGTGACCCTTAGGAAAATGCAGGGCTGGTCCACATATTAAGTGGATTATTATTTCTGAACACACGTTTCCCCGCCCTATGGGGCGTAAATCCATCGGCTTCGTAGTAACCAATATATCTGAGGCACCTCGCAATCCATCAACCACATAGGTAAAAATATAAAATGTCAGGGCATGCAAAACCCCGACACCACCTCTAGCTAGAAAGAAACGTGTCGTCCTCCCTGCCGTCCTTCATTCCGTTTCTGGTTCATACCGGGGTGTGAAGCTCGCGAACTAACGCTATACACAAAGCGGTGCTATATTAAAGCTATGCTTTGATCATCAACCATAAGACTCTGCATTTCAATAGAAGCCTTGATCATTTGGCACTCAGGCGTGCCACACAGGCAATTTACGCCATGCGACTGATGTCTATCGATATATAACCTCTAAGCTCGTACGTCTCAGAGACGGGTGTTAAGCAAGAGAATAAATTTTCTGCTACCAAACAGGTATATATTTAATAAAGATCAATCAACACAGAATAAAATCCAATGTCAGACACACCGTCCATTTACAAGTTCGTTCTAGGTCTGGACGAAACCGAAGGCACCTTATTCCTTATCCCATATGTCCAATACAGGAGAGTGGTCCTCGCATATCCGGTCGATCTCCAAGTACGTCTGGACGGTCACCACTTATTACCTCGTCTTGGGTGTACAGCCCAATCAAGACATCAGTAATCATCCAAACGATGTGAATACCTCCAGTCTTCAACCACCGTCTTCATCTTCGACTAATCGCTGTATCAGTTATTCAGAATAGGATTAAACCCGACCTTTCCGAATAACTTGCGTATATAATAAACAAGTGCTACATAAACACAACATATGCCTCATTCCAATTCAGAATATTCTTTTGTTCAAATATTCTCATACTTTGGGAAAGGTTCCTGTTAATTTTATCAAAGATAAATTCTTTTAAATTTACTCTTTAATCTTCCTTTGGATATCAATTCTAAACCAAATTAAGGTTTATCAACTAGTCGGGATTAGCGAACCTTAACGAAGTAATCATTTGTTTAGTTTCCCAATCCCAACCTATTCATTCCATGGAGCAAAACTGGTAATACTCCATATCTAACATCACGGTGTTATTGGTAAAATTAATTACCATTTCACGTTCAAATCTAATTAAAGATTTAATTATCGCTTGTAGCAAAACTGGTGATACTCCATTCTCGATCATTTACTAAATTTGATAATTTAAATTATCATACTCATCTTTCAATCTAATTAAAGATTCATTAAAACTCCACTTGGTTTTAATCTTCCCAAAAATCAATATTAATGATTATTTAACTTTGGGAAATAACTCCTGTCTTTAACTGGGTTAAAGAACCAATGTCATTTAAAACACTATTCACGATAAACCCAAAATCACATTCCATTAATTATGGAATTTCCACGGAAAAAAAATCAATATATAATCGATATCAATTTCCGTATCCGACTAATAATATAAATGGAATAACGACAAAGCCTTTTAATTCCATATATATTAACAGTCTTCCTCTACAGAAGCTCACTTCGATAATTATCGAATCGAATTCCATTCAATTCTGATATATTAAATTGGAAATATTTACTTTGGAAAATTTCCTTTAAATCTTAATAAAAAGATTTATAAATTCCAAATCACATTTCACTGTAAATAGGGTTAAAGAACGAATGTCGTTAAAAACACAGTTCACAATAAATCTAATTCACATTCCATTTCAATTCCAATTAAATGTTAATTAATTGGTAATTCTTCTTTAAATCTTTATTAAAAGATTTATTCTATTTGTACGGGGTTTAAGAACAGTGTTATTTAAGACATCATTCACGACAAACCCAAAATCACATTTCATTGTGAATCAGGTTAAAGAACGAATATTATTTAAAACACAGTTCACGATAAACCCAAAAACAAATTCCAATTCAATTCCAATTAAATATTAATTAATTGGTCAACTTCATTAAATCTTAATAAAAAGATTTAATCTTTTCTCAACTGGGTTTAAAAACAGTGTTAATGAAGACACCGTTCACGACAAATCCAAAACCCAATTTGATATTAAATACAAGGCTGTAAATAGAAATTATATCGGCTTGTATTCAATATCAAATTCTGAAATCAACAAATATCGTATTGGGAATAACGATATGTATATCTTCCAAATTCCTCCACAATATCCGTATAATCACGGAAACCAATATCGAAACAATCCGAAGATAATTTTGATTCAAATCCATTCCAATTCACATATTGGAAATTCTGGTTATTTTTAAAACCATTTCAAATCCAATTTATTTAAAAATATTGGATTATAATTCTAGTTTATAACTAGTTCATTCTGATAAAAATATATTTTTATCTTTACAAACGTGGAATTTTTCATCCAAAATCTTTCCAAATCATTTATTATGATTTTACACAAATTATTAATATTTTTAATAATTTTATTGAGACCCATACAGTCGATTTCCATAAACGGTCATCGAACTGCACTTACACGGACCTTTTTCAAATTTGATTTGAACATAATTCCAAATCCAATCATTAGATTTCAAATCTCTTATATTCATTGGAAAGCTCTTTTCGATACGAACCCAATGGTTCTAGTTTTAGGAGAATCCGACGGTCGGATCTCCCGTAACGGCAATTCGAAGCCAATGGTCGAAATTTGCGAACGATCGCAGCGCAGTGCGTTCTATTCAGGCCATTAAATATATATAATATATATATTTCGTCGATTTCCATTTAAAACATATTTTATAAATCGTTTTAAATTCGTTTCAAAAATGATTCCAACTTCATTTTCAATTTTGAACCAAAATTGAATCTTTCATATCATTAATATATAAATGATAATATTTTCAAAAACATTAGATTTTGAAATCACTTCCTTTTCGATATTCATTATAAAAATGAATAAAATCGATATATATCGTTCACGCTAAAATGGCTCGTATCTAATCAACACATCTTAATATATTTTAATATTTTCGTGTCCATCCAAAATCGGACTTCAAAATCAGATTTTGATTCTTTTCTAAATATTATTTTAAAATATTCCTTATTTAAAATATTCGTTCGTTATGAATTGGAATCAGACACAGTCAATTACCATATATTGTTATTTATATGGATTTCATACAACACATGTATATAACAACAATAATAAACATTCAACCATCATCCAGAGTGCATTCCATACTGTATAAGCATTAAATACAAATAATTAACGCTTACAACAGCTTGTCAACCAATCGATCGACATACAATTAAACAACTGGGATTAGTGTCAGCCAAATATCATCCCAATACCCGTGTGGGGTTTCAATCAACAAACACTGAATATTATTTGTGTAGTTGGGCGATGTGTAAAATTTATCGTCCCAATCAATATCAGTAAAATGGGTGTACATAAACGAATCATCCGATTTGTAAATGAATATTTATTTTATTCGTATACACGTTAAAAATTATATTTTTAACGATAAAATATTTACTCAACACATGAATATTTTGGATTCCATTCCGCATCACAATCAATTTTCACAACACATTATAATCAAACAAGTCGTCCATGGTCTGTGGACGACGGTGTCGGGTGTTGCTAAGCACCGTCTGCATCCTAGTATATATTTTACCTAGAAAATAAAATTAGAGTGAGAAGTTCTCACCTTTGGGATCCACTCCTCCATTCTATATTTCTGAACTGTTCAGATTTGGATTTGTTTTCCACCAGTTCCATCGCAATTCTTTTCACGCTGTCCATAGTAAAAATCATATCTTTAATATGATGTTCATATATCTAAAATCGCATTTTTATATCGCTATCCATATATATAAAAATCACATTTTTATACTGTTAAAAATCATATCTTTATATTGCTTCTATATATATAAAGATCGTATTTTTAATCTACTACCTATATAAAAAATCATATTTTTACACCGCTACTTCATATATAAAAATCATATTTTTATATTTTAATTCAAACAATAAAAAACATATTTTTATTTTTGTTCTTCACATACTAAAGATCACTTATTTTTATAATTAAAAATCACATGTTTTTGTAATTAAAAATCACATCTTTTTGTAATTAAAAATCACATCTTTTTGTAATTAAAAATCACATCTTTTGCACGATGTTTACATTATAAAGATCATATTTTTATTCTAAACCATTTTTGTAAAAATCATATTTTTGTACCGTCACTTCATACATAAAAATCATATTTTTATGAACGCTCCATATATATAAAAATTATATTTTTATAACGGTACTTCACACATGAAAATTATATTTTTATATTATGAAAAATCATATTTTTCCTTTTTAAAAATCTAATCTATTTCATATTAAAAATCTAATCTTTTCTACTTTAAAAAACTATTTTTTGTCTACAGATCATTGCATAAAAGAATTGAAATAAACTAAATAAATAAATAAAAGACTTAGTGTTCATCATCGAAAGGGGGGTAGGTGTGCTGCGCTCGGCGTTGGGAAGTGGCGTAGCGTCAGTGAACTGGAAAGGGGGAGGGGATTCGCGCGGGTCTGAAAAGGGAGAGGCGAGGATGAAGAGAGGAGGAAGGGGTGACTGAAGCGACGTTGGTGGAGGAGGTGACTCATGCGGTGGTGGCTCATGAAGGGCGGGTGGTCGCGGTTTCAGGGGTCGCGATGGAGGAGGTTCGATTGGAAGATGGATATGGTGGAAGGGAGGAGGAGCTTGACGGTAATGGGGGGCGATGGCGATGAGGTGGAGCGGAGGAAGCGATGGTCTGGCGTTGGCCAGTCTATTATTTTTTTTATTTTGATTTCTGGAAGTTGAATTTTGGGGGAGAGTAGAATTAGGTTATAACGTTATGTATATATATAATTTAATATTATTTAATTCAAAAATTAGAGTTTTTCTCTCGAATTCCAAATCTGACCCAACGAATGTCGCCCCTAACTAAATACACCCATTCAGAACTCAATGGGATATGTTTCATAAACCAATTCGGCTTTTACGATCATTTTTCATCAAATTTAAAATATAAATCAGTATATATTCAATTTAAACGTATATTTTAATTTACTGGGGTCACATACTAACTCTAAAAATTCCAGAAAAATAAATCTGGCTATGTTTTGACGATATGGTCCTAACAAAACTAATTTCGTCGAATTTGGAGGCCGTTTGAAAAACGACCATTTTCCAGTTGATTAAATTCAAACTGAAATTACCAAACACGTTTTCTTTTGCCACTCTCACATATTGATTCCAAAAATTATAAATTTTGGAATCTAGCAATAATTTGACATCCTGGATCCAACAAAAGTGGTTTAATTGAAAACGGAGGTCGTTTGCAAAATGGCTATTTTTAAGGGCTTTATATATTTTAAAATATATGTAAATTCCACAGCTACTTTTCTAAATTTTAAACTGGACATAACTTTCAATTTATAAAGTGAAATTTTAGTTTCTTATATTCGTTAGAAAGATATTATTTAACAGATTCAAATATTTCTTGTTTCGTCCAATTCTGACTTATATTGAATTCTGTATATCCAATTGAAATTAGAAATCGAATTTTCAAACTACCGCGCCATTTCAGGCTCGTTCTATAATTAAAATAAATTTCTTCGTTCTAACTCATCAAAAATAAATTTTAGTCTTTATTATTTAAAATAAATCTTTTTAAATATCCAAAATTCATTAAAATTTCCAAAAAAAAAATTAATTGGTTCCGATTTTCCGGGTTGTTACATCGGACAACACTCCCAAATCACGGATGCGCATCAAATCAATCAAACCGAGGGACTATAATAATAAAGGAAGAAGTGTTGCCGATGGAGGTAGCTAACCCCACTTGGTCACAGTATAGCCCTGTTTTAGTCAATTTAATTATGACCCGAAAGTCAAGGACATCCATCATCGTTCTCTTTCTTCAAAATCCAGTAATAGCCTCCAAATCAACCTACTTCATTTTGGAACTCCACCACGTACACAGTTGTTAAAGTGATTTTCGGTATTGGCAGAGAGTATGACAACATCCAATCCCGGTCTCTTAAACAACCAAACGTTTACATTTTTCACTCTGGTCAGTTCTTTTACATTTCAAAGATGTTCATACTTTATATCGAAAATATCATATTTTCTTAAAATCCATTTCAATATTCAAGATATAATATATTTGATAAATAAATCTCCGTTTAAACCAATTTAAAATATAGAAACAATTCCAATCTTAAAATATTTTAAATATTTAAAATAGTTGAAAAGTATAACAAAATAGTTTACATATATAATTTTAGAAAGGTTTGAGATAAATAGATATATAAATATAATAGAATTATCAAAATTTAATTAAATCTATAGTTAAAATATTAAAGTAGTTTATAAAATAAATAATTGACTATTAAAATAGTTTATTTAAAATAATTAATATAGATAAGTTAAATTAAAATAGTTATAATGTAAAATAGTTTATATAGAAAATAATTATTATAAAATATTATATAAAATGGTTTAAAATACTATAGTTGGAATTGGAATTTTTTCTTCAAAATTTAACCAAAAGGAAATCATACTCCAGTTTCAAATTAGTTCGACTAAATTTCGATATCTTTATTCAAAAGGATTTGACCATTTATATTTCCAATTCAATGTAACAGTTCAATTTCAAACAATTCGATTTAATAGTTTGATTCAAATAATTGAATTTCAATTATAATTCTCACTTTTAATTTTCATTTATAAAAATCTTGAGTTCACAGTTCAATTATTACTATAAATCAAGTTAATTTAAAGTAAATATCAAAGATTCAATTTCGATAAATTTATAATTTGTATTCAATTCAGTTACAACTTCAATTATTCACATATACGAATTCCTTAAAATTTTAATTTCAAGGCTAAAAGTTCAAATTTAAGAAAATAGATTAATAATATCATATATTTGTCTTTAAAACAAAATTCCAAAATTCAAGGTTAAAACAATTTTTATTTAACCAACCGATGTCCGTATATAATTTTCTATCCTATGGTCAAGTAATACTTAAAATATAATTTTTAGTATTTTAGGAAAGGATATATATCATTTCAATCCAAATCAGGGTCATAGGTATTTATCATTTCAACCTACATTCTTAATTCATTTTAGTGATTAATCCCGGGTTTATTTGATGCCCGCAACATCTAGGGTTATATTTGGGATTAACCAACAGAAATCAATCACATATATAGACAATGTCGATAACAAGATGGATTACATATTAACACATTAAATAAATGAATTCAAGGCATACATAAATATCAACACATCTAAACAGTTAAATAATACCAGTTACTAGTCATCAGGTATGAGGGTTTATTATTATTATTATTAAAACTAGAAATTAATCTATAACAGTGCAATTTATATAACGGTTAAATTAATATTATATAGTCCATGTGTAACGACACGGATTTCGCCCGACCTAAATCGATCGCAAAATCGACCAAGACCGTTCAAAACCCGCATACGTTAACTTTGGGAATTCAACGCATTAAAACAAATAACAACAGACTTTTATAACATCATAATAAATGTTACATCAGAGTACATAATATATATCAGAGTACATTAAATAAATTTACAGCGGAAGATAATTTTACATTACTTTAACACATTGCAGCGGAAACAAATAGACTTAGTATAGCTGAAGACTTTTCTATGCTCTGGACACAGCTTTAAGCTTCAATCTAGGATCCTGCTAAAGAGATAAATATCTGCAAAAGCTACTCGACTGCCCGTGTGGAAGAGAGGGCACCCGAGTTTGCAAAAGTGGAAACAAACAACGGGTCAGTCGTGGGACTAGTGTGAGAATTCTTATCTAATATAACTAATAATAATAAGGTAAACCCAAGGACCACGTCGCTAACGCGAAACGGGTTTTATTCCAATGGATTGCCTGTGCATAAATTAAAGTTAATCGTCAAAATAGCGCAATGCTTTTTAGAAAAATGAAACCATCATAAGACCCAGTTCCCATCACACAATGCAACGCAAACCGGAGGATAGGGTTTTACCTTATAATGGTCAAAAGATGCTTGATACGATAAAAACGATATTATTATTGGTGTATATATTTTAAAACATTTCAAAGTAAATGTATCAATCCTAGGAAGCATAGGTACCATATGCTATGCCTCCATACTAGTAACACAATCAAAACCGCATGGGGCGTATTGGAAATTGGGTTTCCAGCATGAGTCAAGGCTAGAGAGGAGTTCCTTACCGATTCGAGACACTCTAGCTAATGTCTCAGGATTCCCCGCGGAGAACCCTTGGATCCTGCAGGGTCGGTCCACACATACAGCTTCGTGGATTAGTTATTCCTGAACACACGTTTCCCGGTCCTATAGGACCTATCATCTAAGGCGCCTCATTCCATCATCCACATAAGTAAAATGTCAGGGATGGTAGGTCACTGACACCACTCTAGCTAGAAAGAAACGTGCTGCTCTCCCTGCGTTCCCTTCTCCCATTTTAGACTCCGCTAGTGTGTGAGGCTCGCGAAGTCACACTATACACAAAGCTATGTCTAAACAGACTATGCTTTGATCATCCCACAAGGCCTGCTTTTCAACAAAAACCTTGATCATATGCATCTTAGCATGCCACATTGTCAAACTCTACCATATCATTGATCATCTACCAATATATATATAACCTCTAAGCTCATACGTCTTAGAGAAGGGTGTTAAGTAGAGAATAAATTCTTTACCACCAAACAGAAATATATAATCAGTAGGGTTCAACAAATACAGTAGAAAGGAATACAATGTCAGACACACAATCCATTTACAAGTCCGCTCTGGGTCTGAGCGAAACAACGTGTCCATCGATCTCCAAATACGTTTGGACGATCATTACCAAATACCTTGCCTTGGGATGTCCAGTCCCAATTCAAGATACCAGTCATCATCATCCCAACGATGTGAAAACCTTCGGTCTTCAACCACCGTCTTCATCTTCGATTCTTGATCGTCGTGACGATTATTCAGAATGGGTTAAACCCGGTCTTTCTGAATAACTCGCGTAATTTGTGATAAAAAATCAAATATTGGAAAATCACACATTACGCCGCATTCCAACCCCGAATATTCTTTTAAATAGAATACTCATATTAGGAGGTTCTCATTAATTTTATCAAAGATAAAGTTTGAAAATAAAATTTTAAATCTTTCTTAAAAGATTTATTAAAACTCCAATTTTTAATTTGATATCAAAAATCATTATTACAAGGTTATTTATTTTAAGAAATAAATCTTGTCTTTAAACGGGTTAAAGAACTAGTGTCCTATAAAACACAGTTCACGATAAACCCACAAATCAATTTTCAACATATGGAATTCCACATAAATCAAATCAATACATAATCGCTATAAATTTCTGTATCGGACTAACAGTATACATGGAATAATGGCAAGGCCTCTTAAATTCCATATATAATATCGGTCTTCTATTACAGAAGCCCATTTCGATTATTACCAATCAGATTTCCACTTAATTCCAATTTTATATATTAAATTGGAAAATTTGATTTTTAGAAAATGCCTTTTTAAAATCTATAAACTAGATTTATAAATTCCAAATAATAATTTCAATGTGAATTGGATTAAAGGACAAATGTCATTTAAAAACATCGTTCACGATAAATCCATTTCGCATCTCACTTTATTTTATAACACTAAATATAATTTCAAAATCCACTAATCTTAATTAGAAGATTTCTCTTTAACTGTCAATTCATTATAAAGAAAACATATTTTAAAATAATTATTAAAAATATTCTTTATATAAAAAGATTTTTAATGTACAAATATTCCTCTTAAAAGAACACCTGAATCGGAGTGCGACTCAATCATTCACCATATAATTTGGATTATATGGATTTCACACGTATCATATATATTTCAATAACAACATATTCATCAAGTCATCCATTTACATCCAGTGTGTAAATTCCACTGTGTAAGCGTTAAAATTAAATAATAACGCTTAACGCAGCCTGTCGATCTAACGATAGACATACCATTTAACATTGGGATTTGTGTCAGTCAAATATCATCCCAGTACCCGTGTGGGGTTTTCAGCCAACACACTTCATATAGATATACAAATAAATAATTGGTTAATGGATTTAACCAATTTAAATGACGCTAACAGTAGACGATAATAAGCATGTCACTTATTTCCCATGTTGAATAAAAATATAATTTTCTCGAAACACTACTACAAAAGTGGGAATATTCGACACTATTCTTCTGTGGCCGTAGATCAAAAAAGCGTTGCCGTAGGCCCTTTTTTCAAATAGGCAACACCAGGGGGGCGTGGCATCCGCGGTCATTGCATTAGCCATCTAATGCAACACTTTTGTCCATCTACGACCACGGAAAGAAAGCGTTGCCTTAAGTAGAACTTTTACCCTATTGCAACAGCATATCCATGTAATGCAACAATATACAGCGTTGCCTTAAGTAGAAGCCAGACCCTGGCTTCCAGCTCATGATAGTGGGGTCCGCATTGACTTTCCACGTCAGCTGTCAACGTGGCACATGCCACGTCAGCTCGCCACGTCAGCTGCACATGTGTCACATGCCACGTCAGCTATCCACGTGGCGCCACGTAAGCTGTGGGGCCCACGTGCCGTACCATTGTGGAATTAATAATGTTAAACTTAATGCAACACCACCGCACAGTCTAATGCAACACCACAGCACAGTCTAACGCAACACCACAAAAATCAAATGCGACACCAGGAAAAAATCAACTGCAGCTGTAATACAACCCTGTAATTACAGATTCTGCAGTACATATATTCAATCCAAAACATTGTACCACATTCATACATATATACCAAAATATTCATACAACAATTCCTCCCAAAACATTCATCACCACAGTCAGACCAACCAATTATATATACCGACTCACAAGTATCATCACCAACACATTCCACAAGTACTGCCATCACCAAAACATACCACAAGTACTGTCATCACAAACACATACCACAAGTGCAATCATTTAAAAGAACAATCCGAATATATCACAAGTGCTAACACATACCATCCAAATACTTCAGTCAGTTGCCGGGGTTGAAGGAGTACAATTGTCAGCATCTTCATCACTTGTTGTGGTGACACAAAGGTCTCCGACATCTAAATTTAGATCTGGATTGGCTTCACCTAGCTTTTTTAACACCCACGACACGTTCTCTTTAACTTTTCTATTCACCTTTTCCTCCAAGTCCGCCTCCAGCTCTTGCCTTATTTTTTTTTCAACTCTTGGACATAGCTGTCCAAAGAACCAGGATTTGGAGACTTTTCAGCCAATTTGCCTTGCCTTCCTACAAGCCAGTTACGCGTGTGCCTCTTCCCACCAGAAACCAGTGCATCTGCCTCAGCAATGTTTCCAGCATCCACCATTGCTTGCACCTTCGCCTACAAAGTGAAAACCAGGCAAGCATATAGATAAATAGGCAGCTGGCAGGAATGAATTTATTAACAGAACTGGTTCTCTTTCAAACTAACTATATACGTGTTCGATTTAATATGCAAGTCCAACAAACGTACAATGTGCCAATTATACTGACACAAGTATTGCTATTTCAGTATCTAATTATATATGTACTCACGTATTTGGCCTTCAGTTCATCCGTGTTAGTCTTGTAACTTCGACCCGGTTCTCGTTTATAAGTTTCTAGATAAACCAAGGCAGCGGATGGGGAGGCTTTTTCTGGGTCCTTCTTTCTCTGTCAAGTATTAGGATTACCAATAATTCAATGATATAACAAATTAGAATTATCATGTGGTCAATTCAACTCAATCACAATAAAAAATAAAAACACATACTATCTTTTCTTTGGCTACTGCATGAGTTTTGGGACCCATGGTATGTGTCTCATTCAATGAATTACGATGCGCGTAATTAGAATCAGCTAGGGCCTGGAAATCCAAAAAAAAATAGCACTAAACAAGGATAATGTGAACTACTAAAGATTAGCATTAAACAAGATAATGTGAACTAATAAACATTATACAAATGTGAATATCATTAAAGCCGTACCTGAACTGCTTCATCCCCCCCAGTAGTCCAAGAGCATTTTAAAATCCTCCAACGGAATTGTACTGGGCCTATTTGCAAGCCTTTCCTCATCAGTTGAGTATTTTTTTATAATACCTTGTTTTGATGCGAGACTTGTACTGCCTCCAAGAGTCGTTAAGCGTGTTCAAGACCCACTTGTGTCCTTCTTCCGGTATGACATACCTAGCCTACAATATAGCAATCACAAAATTCAGGAAACAAACTAATTAAGTAAAACCAAACATTTAGGAAGTCAGTTGAACTGTATATGGTTAAGGAAATTAGATTGTACCAGAGCATAATCCAACATTTGTCGCTTTAATTGATCAGGAACCACATGCCAATTGATGTAAGTAAGAGACACATTATCCTTTGCTAGTGTACCAAGAAAATTGCTTAACTCTGTAATATTATCAGAAACTGGCTGGCCATCCTCATTCAACTCAATGACTACTTTATCATCAGGGGTTCTAGCATGCACCTTGGTCATTTTTGACTTCCCTCTAGGATTTTTTGGACCTTGTACTTTATCTACCAGGTTCAAAAATGTGAATAGAAAAAAGACACACTCAACAGTGCAGTGCAGTGCACAGATAAAGAAACATTATTATTTATATATATACATGTACCTGCTTCATCTTCCTATGCAATCCATTCCTGCTCTAATCGATCGGTAAGATTTTCCATACATAACCAAATATTAATGTTGAAAGAATCAAATTCTCTTGTTTCATACATAACCAAGGCGGAAGATTGTAGTTTACCAACACAATTGGCCATGTACTATAACTTGAATTCATTGAATGATATGGATTAAATCCATCAGATGCTAGACCCAATCTAAAATTACAATTTTCTGATGAAAAATCAGGATAGCGAGCATCCATCATCTTCCATGCCACACCATCAGCCGGATGTCTTAATTTTCCATCTTCTTTTCGTTCCACTTGGTGCCATCTCATAAGCTTGGAAAATTCTTTGCACATAAACATCCTTTGTAACCTTGGTCTTAGAGGAAAGTACCTCATAACATTTGCCGGCACTTTGGGAATCGACTTTGGTGGATCATTATTATCAACGATGTCTTCCTTTTCTTTTACAGCCCATCTCGAAAAACCACAAATGTCACAAGCCTCTTTATCTTTATTCTCTGCCCAATATAACATGCAATGGTTTGGGTAGGCATGTATTTTATGGTAATTAAGACCTAAATCCTTAATGACATTCTTTGCAGCGTAGGAAGACAAAGGCAGCTGGGCATCAGGAAAGGCTTCTTTTATAAGCTTTAGTAATTCCCCAAACGCAGACTCGTTAATTCCATAAGCACACTTTAAATGATAAAGCCTGATCAAGAAACTTAGTCGAGAAAATTTAGTGTAGCCAGGATATAACGGTTTTTTTCCTTCTTTAACATGCCGATAAAATTTCTCGGCCTCTGGATTTGGTTCTACTACAAAGTCCTTGGGATTTTGACCAAATTTGTAACCCGCACACTTGAACATCACATCTAAATTATCCTCAAAATCCATCTCCGTTGCACAATCCATATGGTCATCAACACCTATTAATTTTGTCTGTGAAACTTCACAAATCCACCCGGTATGTAATGGAGAAGGGCCATTAAAAATAAGATGATCGTATATGACATTTTCACAATACCAATTACGTTCTGTACATTTTTTGCAGGGGCACTTCATCTCATCACCTACTTTATAAATGGGAAATGCATTTCTTAGAAAAACTGTTACCCCTCTTACATATTTTGCGCTCGATCTCGGAAGTCCTATCCATATGTAATACTCACTATCCATTGCCACAATCTAACCACGGCTTAGTAAGACTAAATTTGATACCCCTAAGAGTTTCAAGACACGAACAAGGGCTACCCTGTAATGTTAGACTAAATTAGAAATAAAAACAAAACAAGTTAATAATTTACAAATATACATAATCAGTGTGATGATACAAGGACGATTGTTTTGATATGAATTATCACTGACTTTTGGAACTGAGTTACCAAGAGAATACGTACATAAAACAAGCAACTAAGGATACTGAACACAAATGCATAACATTACATGACTGCACCAAAACAAAACAGTACAGATACAAAGACTATACAGGTGATACATAGACGATACAGTTGTATCTAATACAAAGAACGATGCAATAATTTAATTTTGTCGTCTAATGTTTAGCCCTTGAAGCTGGTCGTTAAGTCTACTAACATCAGTTCGAAAACCAATAACATGATTTTGCAGCATTGTAAGTTGATGTACTATCTCATTTGCGTACTCAGCGGCTCGACTTGGAAACTGTTGGTCAATCCACTGCCAAAAGGTACACCCTGTGGGATAAACCCGACATCTAAAATAACGACGACCAATATTGAATCCAATCGAAATAACATCTTCTGCAGCGGCATACCCACAATGACACATTATGATTGGTGAGTCAGCATGTTGTTCGTTAACCACTTGGTTGTTTTGATGCTGACGACGCAAACGACTATGCCGTCGCATCGCCCTTTCTTCACGTCGTTCTTCTTCTCGCCGTTGTCTTCGGAGTTCTTCTTGCTCTAGTTCATACTCAAGCAAATCATCGTAGTGCCTTTCTTGCATCTCTATATAAAAATCAATAGGAGTTTCTGGTGATGATGGATTTGACAGTTCTAGATCACCCATGCCCAGGGTATCTTCGTAGTCATACGATGTAGGAAGAGATATAGGCATTATTTAACTACAAACAGAAATAGACATTTGAACATTCATATTGGATTTCTTTTATCCTCTAAATTTTGTTAACACCTTTGGAAATAGGCATTATTTACCAATACATCAATGGTTTGGCAAACATAAAAATACAGAACTTGCACAATTTCAACACATGCAAACATATAAATACAACACTTCAAGTATAAAAACCCTAATTTAAGGTAATCGGTATACCCAAATCACCCAGAGACTTTGAACGCAGATCAAAATAAGTTAGAGATGAAATCAACTAAATAAAACCTAAATGATGAAGCCCTAACTACCTGTAATTGTCCTAAACGGTCCAAATTGGAGGTGTAAAGTTCGTAAAATAGGAGCAATCAAAGGTTTATAGTTTGTAACCTGAGGAAGAGTAGCAATCGGAGGCGTTCTTAGACGGATTTCGTGGAGAGAAAAACGGACAGAAGGAGGAGTACCGGAGAAATTTGTTTTGGGGGGAAGTATTTCGTGAATGGGGAAACTATCGCGCCAAATTTTCACTAAGCTGTAGCAAGGATCAGCTTGAACCGTTGGATTAATCAACATCTACGGTTATTTATTTGTTTAAACTGATAACGCGGATCGCTGACCTGGCATGTATTTATGTAATGCAACACTTTGAACTGGTGTTGCAAGGATCGGCAAGAACCGTTCGATTAATCAACATCTACGGTTATTTATTTGTTTAAACTGATAACGAGGATCGCTGACCTGGCATGTATTTATGTAATGCAACACTTTGAACTGGTGTTGCAAGTCACAACATAAGAATTTCAACTGCAACACTATGTTCACATCTAATGCAACAACAAATGAATGTTGTTGCAGAAGATCAAAGAATGCATAGCTTTCGCCACACTTTTCATGCAACGCACACAAATTAGTGTCGAATATGCCCACTTTTGTAGTAGTGAAATATAATTTAATATGGCATTCCATTTATTTCTTTTATTCATATCATAAAATTTCCTTTTTACTACATTAAAAATTAAAATCAATATTATAATGTAAATTTTCTACCTTTCAGTTTCATTGTAAATTTTTCTTTTTAACTACATTATAAATGTAATTAATATTACAGTGAAATTTTTTAACTTGTTAAATTACATTAAAAATGTAATTTTCATAACCGTTCCAATCTTTATCCTTCAAATTTATATTAAAAAGATTAATTTGATGCTATGACCAACTCTCCTTCCTAATTACATTAAAATGTACTTTTTCCATATGATGCAAGTTTTCACGTCTTTTAATTACATAAAAATGTAATTTTCTATATCATGTGAATTCTCAACTTCTAATTACATATAAAAATGTAAATTTTATTCTACAATGTAAATCTCATCCTAAATTACATATAAAAATTGTAATTTTTAATTTTCATTGCAAATCCCTTTTTCTAATTACATAAAAAAAAAAGGAAATCTTTAATTTACAATGCAAGTCCTCTTTCCTAATTACATATAAAACGTAATTTTTAATTTTAATGTGAATCTTACCTCTTTATTACATTATAGAAATGTAATTTTTATCTTACATTATAAATTCAAGTCCCAATTACATAAAGAAATGTAATTGTTATAATACAATACAAATTCATATTCTAATTTCATTGAAAAATGTAATCTTTATCATACCGTTACAACTCATATATAAATTACATAGAAAAATGTCATTTTTATTTTACCGTTCTAATTCACATCTAAATTAAATAGAAAAATGTAATTTTTCTCATGCGGCACAAAATCAATTTAAATTACATAGAAAATTGTAATTTTTATCATGCGATGGAAATTCATATTTTAATTACATAGAAAAATGTAACTCCTATCATGCGACATAAATTCATATTTAAATTACATCTAAAAATGTAATTTTTATCATACAGTGTAAATTTCTCATTTTAATTACATGTAAAAATGTAATTTTCATTCTACCGTTATCATTCATATCTAAATTACATAGAAAAATGTAATTTTTATCATAAAGTGTAAATTCTCATTTTAAGTACATATAAAATGTAATTTTATTCATACGGTGTGAATTCATATATAAGTCACATATAAAAATGTAAATTTTTATCATACGGTTCTAATTCATACATAAGTTACATAGAAAAATGTAATTTTTATTACACGATGTAAATTCATGTTTTAATTACATAGAAAAATGTAATTTAGTCATACAATGCAAATTCATATATATAAAGTACATATAAAAATGAAATTTAATCATGCGATGTAAATTCATTCTTAAATTACAAAATAAAATGTAATTTCATTCATGCGGTGTAAATTCACATTTAAATAACATATAAAAATGTAATTTTTATTTTACATCGCAAAAAGTCATTCTTTTATTCCATATGAAAATGCAATTTATTTTGCATCATAAAAACTCATTCTTTTACTTCATATGTAAAAACATCATCATTTTATGTACAATGTAAAAATATCATCTTTTTATATTTATAATGTAAAAATATCAGTTTTTATATTTCACAATGTAAAATATCAACCTTACTATTTTACGATGTAAAAATATCAACTTTACTATTTTACGACGTAAAAATATTAACTTTTCTATTCTACAAAGTAAAAATATTAACCTTTCTATTTTACAATGTAAAAATGTAATCTTTTCTATTTTACAATGTAAAAATATAATCTTTTCTATTTTAAATATAAAAAGATCGTCTTTTTATTTTCATTGTCAAAATTTCATCTTTTACATTTTCAATATAAAAGATTTTTTTAATTAATATCCTAAAGTTTTCATCTTTTAATTTTCACTATAAAAAGATTATCTTTTTATTAACATCATAAAGTTTTCATCTTTAAATTTTCACTATAAAAAGATTATCTTTTTATTAATCAACATAAAATTGTCATCTTTTATTTTCTTCCTCGTCCAACGTTTTCATATCCAATTCCACCACAAATGATAAATATCACATCATAAATTCAGATCTAGCGCTTTAACCTCAGATCTAATATCATATCATCTAAACACACATCGAATTCACAACATAGAATAACATCCATCGCATAACGATTCATATTCGCCATTCAACATTAAACAACAAAAGAATAATAATTAAATTAATTAATATTAAATTAAAAATAAATTCTCACCTTGCTTGATTCTGAAATGAAAGTGGTTTAAATCAGATCTCGTGTTAGGAGTCACGGCGGTTATGGATCTGAAAGATTTCCATTTTGAAATTTATGTAAAAATTTGAATTCTGGCTTTTAACAACTGGCACAGTAACGGAAATAAGCATGGCAAAATCTGAAATAATTATACCTTAATTTTCAGAATTGTTCAAATCTTCAAATGCGGATTTCGGGAGCTGTAGTCGACCGTTTTACGAACGGTTTGCGGGAGATTGGAGAGCTACGAGAGGGCTATCTTCACCTGGAAGATGGGAAGGTGCGGCTGCAAGGAGGAGGCGCGGCGGGGGTCCGTTCAGCGCGGGTCGGGGCTCGAAATTCGAGAGCTACGGGGCGCGGTTTGAAGTGAGACTTGTCGGAGAAGGAAGAGGAAGAGAAGAGCTTCAAAAAGTTGTACTACGGCATGATCTAATTCTTAGTGGATTGGGAGAATTTGGGGAATCAAATTTCGGCCATGATGGGTTCGGCGGCTGCAAATGAACGCAAGGAAGAAGAAGACCCCGTACGTTTTTTTATATTATTATATTAGGGTTATTTAATTATTATTTAATTAGCCCGTTTAAGCCCGTTTTGGCCCGAACTCCGATTTAGGCCCAACGACTGTCGTTCCTACCATTTAGCCCCCATTCCGAACTCATCTGGATATGTCTCATCAGCCCAAACTGTCATCATGGCCTCCGTTTTTCAGTTTTAAAATTTAAGTCCTTTATTTCTAATTTTTCCGTTCAAATAATTTTACCGGGACTACACACTAACTCAGATAAATCCAAAAAAATTATTTTTGGCTTTCTTATGACGATACAGTCCTAACGAAATTTATTTCGTCGAATTCTGAGACTTTTTGAAAAATGGCTATTTTTCAGTCAATTAATTTTTGACCGAAATTGACAAAACACAGTTTCTTTTGCCACGCTCACATATTAACTCGGAAAATTCTAAAAATTGAAACCTAGCAATAATTTGATATTCCGGTTCCAACAAAAGTGGTTTCGTCGAAAACGGACACTTTTTGAAAAATAACTATTTTCAAGGGTTATATATTTAATATTAAAAAAAATACATTTTTAAACAAATAATTTCCAAAACTTGAAATATATAAGTGTTTACTGTTTTTCAATGCAGAAACGTCATTCTGAACTCAATGGAAGTGGTTTCGAGTCCAAATTCATTCGTATGTGAAAAGTAGCCTTTTGGGCCATATATATATATATTATATATAAATTCTACATCGACCTTTCAGAAAATTGAATTGGCCATAACTTTTTGTTTTTAAAACGAAATTTCAATTTTTCAGATTCGTTAGAAAGATATGATTAAACAGATTTAAATATTTCTTGTCTCACTCAAATCTGATTTATTTTGAGTTCTGTACATTCAGTCAAAGTTTAAAATTAAAATTTCAAATTACCTCGCCATTTCAAGCTCGTTTTATAATTAAATTAAATTATATTCGTTTTAACTTCGATTAAAATAAATTTTAACCATTATTATTTAAATAAATCATTTTATAAACTCAAAATTCATTAAAATTTTCTAAAATAAAATTTTTAAATTGGCCCCAAAATTCCGGGTTGTTACACCATGCAGATTTAACATAAATATGCAATTCAAACGATCAAACAGCAAGCAATACAATCATATCATGACATGAATTTAATTTAATTAACAATCAAATATTTTAGTTAGATGTGAGTGGGTTCAATCACTCACCTTTGGGTCTTTAGTTGATCAAATGTCCAACCAAAGGCCAAAAATTTAACTATCTCCAAATGCAGCCAAATTAGTTTCAGAACGTCCGCAATTTCGCCGCGATCCCAACGCAACAAACCGCGCTAAAATCTGACCTTGTATGTACAAGTTATTAGCGTTAGAAGTTATATAACGTATAAATATATATAAATAATATTATAACAAATATTAATCATTTGCTCACCACGTCAGCAAGCCTCACTCGTCTTCCTGCTCATGCATCGTTCCCCTAGAGTAAACGAACGCACGAACCCATTTGAACCTGCAACTTTGACCAAACTCCACCCCCGATTCCGACCACCATAATCGCCGAGACCTCCGGCAATCAAACCACCACCCGCCGCATCTCCTCCTCCAATCCGGTCAACCTCGGTGGCCACCTCCTACCTGCCGACGACGATGAACACAAGGGATTTTGCAACCCAAAACACTATTTTCTGGCACTATACTCCACGACAAAACCTCCAACCACCATCAAACAACTCCTACGGGCGATAGCTACAATACCCAGATCTCCAATTCCACGATTGTAGCTTAAATAAAAAAAACCAATTTAGGCTTTAGGGTTTCGATTTCCAGCCCCTTTGACAGCGAATTCTAGAAAATCCGCTCACTTCATGTCGTAATAATTGGTACCAGCGGCTTCGTATCATCGATAGCTTCCCAATGATATATAATTTGTTGGGTTTTGAGGAGATTTGAATTTAAAGCTTGATTTTTTATTTGAACAAGGGTTTGTAATTTTTGTTTCAGCCATTAGAGAAAAATTATGATAGAGGAAATTATACGTATAATGAAGAGTGGGCTGATGGGGTGGAATGAAATTTATTTTTATATATAGAAGGTCCAATAGGAGAATTAAACAATTATCCCATTACATTGATTCCTATTAAATTCCAATTTTGATTGATTATCCAAATTCAATTTTAATTCCAATTATAATCATTATAGTTACTATTGTTCAAGTAAGTCGAATTTCATTACTTACAAATTTGAAATTTTATTTCAATTTGAATTACACCAATAAATTTTCACAAACGTATTAATATTAAATTCCAACCTTTCATGTTAACCAATATAAACAAGACCACAAATTTATTTACAATCAATGCATGGTATAATTATAAAAATAAGTTAAAATTAATCACTTAAACAATTTATTTAAGTTTCTGTAACACCCCGAATTTTCTATTAACACTAAAGTTGCTAAAATATTAATAAGTGTGTAAGAGAGGGGATGTATCTAATATGAATATAAAAATATTAATAAGTGTGTAAGAGAGGGGATGTATCTAATATGAATATAAAAAAATATTAATAAGTGTGTAAGAGAGGGGATGTATCTAATATGAATATAAAAATATTAATAAGTGTGTGAGAGAGGGGATGTATCTAATATGTATATAAAAACAATAATAAGTAAAGGGGGATGTATCTAATATGTACATTGTAGAAAATATATATATATATATATATATATATATATATATATGGGCAGTTAATGCAAACATGAATAGAATTAATTTGCTGAGTGTTTGCTGAGTCACTTCTGACTCATTGCTGAGTCAACAAGATAAACCCCATCTTGTCTGAACGGCTGCGGTTATTTCTAGGTTAAATCTAATGGCCTAAATGAATTCTAAAATCTATAAATAAGTGGGTAGACCCTAGACCTAAATCACTTGAAAAATTAGAGAAGCTACCGTCATGCTGCTGCCATGGAGTTCAACATAGCCGTCACAAACTAAGAAGAGGAAGCCTAATCATCTACAACTAAATCTACACAAATCAAATCAAAAGATCTCTCTTTCTCTAATTCTTTTCTTTTGTTGGTGAGTATGATGATTCTCACAAGACTATTACAAACTAATTTGACTCAGTTATGAATGGATCACAAGAAAGTGATGTGATTTGTAATTGTAAATTCTATATATTGTGGATCTCTTATTATATTATTATGTTGTCGTATGATGTAAATTATATATGCTATGTCATGCTATGTTGTAAATTCTCTTATGCTATGTCGTGCTATGTTGAGAATCATGTCAAGCTATGTTATACTATCATACTATGCCATGTTATAAATCATGCTATATTATGTTGAAAAATCATGATGTTGTTGGATCATGCTTAAAGTTATGTTTTTTTTCTTAATTTAAATGGATCTTGTTTATGGGAATTTGCCTATTAGGTTAGGTGTACCCATAAACTTGAAACTATAATTAAATAAAACTTGATTATGAGAATTTTCCTATTGAGTTAGGTGTACCTATATAAAACCATGTTGTTAAAAAATTAGATGATGTTGATTCACACATGTTCATATGTAAGTTTATGAAAATTGATTGAGATTATATTAGGTGAATTTTGAACAAGTTGACACCTTTAGGTCCATGACATGTATAATCTATGCAAGTTGGACATATGCAAGTTTCACCCCTTATTATGATTCATTTGGTCACATATACATGTTGTTATTATGATAATCTCTTTTATGCTATGAGTTAGGCTATTCGAGTCTAACATATATTTTGCGAATAAACGTTCAAACGTGGGGTAGGGGTAATATTAGGAATTAATAAATTGGGTGCAATTTTGTAAGATGTTGCATACCATGAATGAATGTCCATAATTGAGTCAATTATGGACATTGTTAAAAATTGGAAGTAATTAATAATTCAAGTAGGGAATTATTAAAATTGGGGGAAAGTGGATTATTATTAATAATCAATGCTTAGGACACGAGGTTGGACCCGTTTGTGATGTAAACCAGCCCGGACCCGCCCGGCAAATCCAGTAGTCACAAATGTTGGCCCAATGTGAGAGGTCCTAGGCCCAAACTAAAGCATAACAGTTGTAAAGACACGAGGTTAGACTCTTTTATGGTGTAAGACTGCCCGGACCCGCCCGGCAAATCCAGCTGCCATAAATGCCAGTCTAGTGTGAGAGGTCTTTATGAGGTTATGGCCTTAATGAACTAAGAAATACTTAACCAGATAATCAAGTAAGGTGGGACATGGGGGTTAAGTAGGTGCCTTGGGTGGCATGAGGAATCTGGTGGTTGCCTTTAGAGGCATTTGAAATACGATTAGACTTAACCAAACACACATGTAAATGAACATGACTAAGTGGGTTAAGTGGGATGGACTAATGGGGACAAGCTTAGGTGGAATGCTTGTGGTAAATAGTGGGGGCCCATTTCAACCAGTATCCCAAAACGTATCTTTGTGGGCTCGACCCAAGTCGAGGATGGGACACGCATACTGGGTTTGACTATAAGAGGCCAAAACAGGGAGCGGTGGCAATGCAAGTCCAACGGGTTTCATATGCGTGTGTGGACCCGGGCTGGTAGGTAAGACGTTGTTGCATCGTGTAGGTATAAGCCGTGCATGTCCGTTGTATCAGGTTGCCACTTTAGGGGAGTGATACACCCCACTGTGGGGCCAGCACGGGTATCTACGAGTTAGGGAGCCGATCGAATAATGGGAAGTAGGGTACACCTAGTGGAGATAGGGGCAGGCGGCACCTATGTAGTCAGCTAGGGGTACGTAAAGCCATTGGGAAAGTTTCTAAGTGAAGCTAAGTGGGATGAATCTTTAGGGTGACTGGTGTGGTGCAGTATAGTGTTTATCCTTTAGTATTTAGGAGCGCCTATAACGTTGCCTTTAGCGATTGTCTATGTCCTTAATCTGCTCTTCATAGACATTTTCTTGTTTTCCAGCTTATGCCTTAGTCCAGTTATTTTGGTAATAGTATTGTAGAATTATCATATTCACCAGACTTTATGTCTGACCCCCTCTTTTCCATCCTTTTTCTCCCTTCAGGTCCGCAGGTTGGGCCAAGTTCTAGTGGAGTCTAGTTGGATCGCTTATCTTCTGGAAAGCTTGGACTGCTGAAGTAAAGTCCAGCTTGTTATCTTTCTTTTTAATGGCTATTCATGTAATGGGATTATGTACTTGTTTTATCAAGATAGATATTGTACTTGACATTGAATACGGTGTTATGATGTAATCAAACATGTTTTGACTTCTGCTACAATGAAATAAAGTTTTTGAATTTCCAAGTACTATTTTATATCTATCTTGTTGTAATTTTACTGTTCTATATTCACTTAAAACCTCCATGGAAGTTAATGCATTCCCTTTGTGAGTGACATTAATGGACGTGGGGTGTTACACGTGGTATCAGAGCATAAGGTTACCAGAACAGATAAAATTTTTTTTTTTTTTTTAGAAAAATATTTTTTTTTTCTAAAGTATTTTTGGAAGAAGTGCTTTCAAAAAAAAAAAACATGTTATTTAAAGAGAGTTTTTATGAAAAACATAATCCCACATAGCCACATCCTTATCTTTATCTTTCGAATTCTCCATTTTGAATCTTTCCTTTTTCGTTTCAGCATGGCTGAAGATCTTAATCTCCCAGAAGGTGTGACGATTCCAGGGTGGTTTAGGAGATACTTGGAGGCTAGGGCCACCACTGTAGGCCCAGCGGATACTCCTCCACCCCTAGTTGCACCCATTCCTCCTCCTCCTCCACCTCCTCGTGTTGACACTTTTGCAAAGACGTGCAAGGAATTCAAGGCTATGGGAGGAAAAACTTTTCAAGGGACTGAGACGTTTGTGGAGGCCAGAGATTGGCTTAAGGAGACTGAGGAATTGTTGGATATCTTTGAAGTGGAAGATGGGAGGAAAGTCCGTTTAGCTGCTTGGTTAATGAAGGGAGAGGCCTCGTTTTGGTGGGAGGTCACTAACGGGGAACGTCCAGTTGATTCATGGGCGGATTTCAGACGAAGGTTTGAGGCAAAGTTTCTTTCAAGGGCAGAGGAGAACTTAAATATGGAAAAATTCCTGGCACTAAAGCAAGGGAGCTCATCAGTAAAGGAATATGTCAATAAATTTAATCAGTTAGCAAGGTTTGGCTTGGAGTTGGTGAACACGCCAGAGAAGAAAGCTTTGAGGTTCGTTAGAGGCTTGAATGAACCGTTGCAAGGGTTGGCTATGACCCACATCCCTATGGGAGCCACCTTTGAAAAGCTAGTAGAAATGGCACTTATGCATGAGGATAAGGCAGTTGAAAAGAAAGGGGATCAGAAGAAACCCCAACAGCAAAATAAGAAGGGTGGTAAAAACAATAATGGCAAAGGGAAGAAGAAATGCTTCAATTGTGGGACGCCTGGCCATCTCAGCAAAGATTGTAGAAAGAAAAAGAAGACTGGTTGTTTTCATTGTGGAGATGCGGGACATTTAGTGAAGGACTGTCCAAAGAAGGGGCAGAGGGCAGGGTCTACCTCGGGAGGACAGGTGCAGGCTCTTATGGCACCAGGGCAGGCAAGGGGCAAGTTCAGGCTATTGCGGCCCCACCGCTGCAAGAAAGAGGTAGAACAATTTCTGTTGAAAGCTTAGTTTTTCTGTTTGATCATCCTGTCCGTACCTTATTCGATTCTGGCGCATCTCATTCGTTTATCTCTGCATCATTAGTTGAATCACTGCACTTGAACACCAGTTTAGTAGAGGATCCCTTGGTCGTTTCAAATCCAATTGGGGGTTCGGCTCATTTGACCATGATATGTTTGGATTTGAAAATCTCTATACTTAGCGTTGAATTTAGATGTGATGCTTATGTATTGGGCTTCACGGGCTGTGGGCTAATTTTAGGAATGGATTGGTTGTCTAGAAATAGGGCCATTCTTGATTGTGAAAGGAGAGTAGTTAGGCTTGTGACTCGCCTTGGTAATGCTCTCGACATCTTTTGTAATCCCATAAATTCCGTTATGCTAAGTTATCTTGAATCGCTTGACGCGTCTGTAGAGAACCTACGATCGGTAGAAGTGGTCCGGGAATATCCGGATGTGTTTGAGGAGGTGAAGGGCTTACCTCCAAAGCGGGAGATAGACTTTCGAATTTATCTTGTGGATAATGCTAAACCCGTATCTTTGCCAGTGCGCCACATGGCTCCTCGTGAAAGGAGGGAACTCAATAAGCAAGTAAAGGAGTTGCTTGAGAAGGGGTTCATAAGACGTAGTATATCGGAGTGGGGTGCTCCAGTAGTTTTTGCCACAAAGGCGGATGGGTCTCTTAGACTTTGTATGGACTATAGAGAACTAAACAAGCTTACTAAAAAGAACCGACACCCACTGCCGAGGATTGACGATCTCTTTGATCAGTTAGTTGGCGCCTCAGTGTTTTCGCAGTTGGACTTAGCCACTGGCTTTCATCAACTGAGAGTGGTTGAGGATAGTATAGATAAGACTGCTTTTAGGACTCCTGACGGATTCTATGAATGGCTAGTGATGCCCTTTGGTTTGACAAACGCCCCTGCATATTTTGTTGATTTGATGAGTAGGGTGTTTAGGGAATACCTTAACAAATTCGTGGTAGTCTTTGTGGATGACATCTTAGTCTTTTCTAAGAATAAAGAAGAGCACTCCCTACATCTTAGGGAAGTGTTGGAAACCCTTCGAGCGCATAACCTTAAGGCAAAATTTTCTAAGTGTCGCTTCTGGAGGAAGGAAGTACGGTTCTTAGGGCACGTGGTTTCCAAAGAAGGGATAGCAGTGGATCCCGCAAAGGTGGTGGCCATCCAAGATTGGAAGGTCCCTAAAAATGCAACCGAAGTAAGAAGTTTCTTGGGGTTGGCTGGCTATTATAGGAAGTTTATCAAAGACTTCGCAAAAATATCAGCTCCATTAACACGGTTAACGAAGAAGAACCTGGTTTTTACGTGGGACAAAGATTGCGATGATGCGTTCCAACGTTTAAAGAGAGCCTTAACTTCAGCCCCAGTCTCAGTACTGCCAGACGGGAATAAACCGTTTACCATCTATACTGATGCTTGTGGGACGGGACTTGGCGCAGTCCTCATGCAAGAGGGAAGAGTAATAGCCTATGGTGGAAGGCAGTTGAGGGTTCATGAAAAGAATTACCCCACGCATGACTTAGAGCTAGCCGCAATTGTTTTCGCGCTTAAGTCTTGGCGTCACTATCTTCTTGGTGAGAAATTCGAACTGTTCACTGACCACAAATCATTAAAATACTTATTCTCTCAGAAGGATTTGAATTTAAGGCAGCAACGGTGGATGGAATTCCTAGCCTCCTACGATTTTGAAATAGCATATACCCCGGGCAAGGGTAACGTGGTGGCAGACGCCTTAAGTAGGAAAAGGTTGTCCTTGAGTCCGTTGTTTGTTGAACGACAAAGCTTAGAATTCATCTCTATGTTTGACTTTAGACCCTCCGTTGACTTAGTACCCGGTCTGTTAGCATCCTTGGAGGTTAGACCTACACTTCTAGGACGGGTTGGTGAGGCACAGCGAGACGACCCACAGTTGGTTGAGATAGTAGAAAAGCTCAAAGGGGGGGGGGAGTCGTCAAGCCATCTTCATAGGTATACCCTAGACGATAAGGGTTGGTTACGAAGGGATAATAGACTTTGTGTACCACAAGACGAAGACTTAAGGAAGGCCATTCTTGATGATGCTCATCGCTCAAAAATGACCATTCATCCCGGCGGGGATAAGATGTACAAAGATATGAAGCGGGTTTTCTTTTGGGCCGGTATGAAAAAGGATGTGGCCGAGTACGTCGCTAGATGCTTGGTGTGCCAACGAGTTAAAGCAGAACAAAAGAAACCCGGTGGGTTGCTTCACCCATTAGAAGTTCCACTATGGAAATGGGAAAGCATCTCAATGGATTTTGTGGATGGATTACCAAGATCAAGGAAGGCTAACACGGGGATTTGGGTTATAGTAGATAGACTTACTAAAAGCGCCCATTTTATTCCCGTGAAAAGTAAGAGAACTGCTCCGTGGTTGGCTTCTGTATACATTAAGGAGATAGTTCGTTTGCACGGTATTCCTTCTAGTATAGTAAGCGACCGTGACCCCATCTTTACTAGCGAATTTTGGAAGAGTTTACAAGAGGTGGTAGGGACTCAGCTATGTTTGAGCACCGCATATCATCCTCAGACAGACGGCCAGACCGAGAGGGTGAATCGCATTCTAGAGGATCTTTTAAGGCTTTGTATCCTAGACTTTGGGGGTACATGGGAAGAGCACCTTCCGTTAGTAGAATTCGCATATAATAATAGCTTTCAGTCTAGTATTGGCATGGCACCTTTCGAAGCTCTTTATGGAAGGCCTTGCCGTTCGCCTACATGTTGGTGGGAATCTACCGATAAAATCCTACTTGGGCCCGATATGGTTAGGGAAACCTCGGAGAAGATTGAGTTGATTCGAAGGAGGATGAAAGCAGCACAAGATAGGCAAAAATCGTATGCTGATAAGAGGAGGACAGATCTTGAGTTTGACATTGGGGACATGGTTTTTATCAAAGTATCTCCGTTACAGAATGTTGTTCGCTTTGGGTCCGTGGGGAAATTAGCACCAAGGTTTGTAGGGCCGTTTCCTGTAAAAGACAGGATTGGGAAGATGGCATATAGGGTGGAGTTACCTGAGAAACTTAGTGGAGTACACGACGTATTCCATGTATCACATTTGAGGAAGTGTTTGCACAAGACCGCGGAGGTGGTAGAGCCGAGCTTGCTTAAAGAGGTGGAAATAGAGCGTGATGCAACAATTAGACGAGCTCCTACATGCATTCTTGGGTCGGAGATCAAAAAGTTGAGGAATCGAGAGGTCAGACTGGTTAAAGTGCAATGGGGAGATGATGAGAGCAACGCAACTTGGGAGACAGAAGAGAAGATGCGTTCGTTGTACCTTTTTTCTTTTTGAGGGTATGTCTTTTAATTTCTCCTTTATCGCTTAGCTTATCTTATCTTATCTTTAGTATGTCCTCTCATTAGTATCTTTGACCTTTAGTTAGGATAATCCTATGGTTGAAACATGTGTTTGAGACATGTTATGTATGATGGATGCAAAATGGATGCAAGTGTTTGCTAGTGGTTGCTCGTGGATGCATATATACACACACTTTAGGCACTAGATCGGTTCAGTCACTTCATATTGCATATATATGGATGTATTTAGTATAATGGATGTATAATGGTTGTACCATCATATGGATGCTGCATTCGGTTGAATGGGTGTGCACGCATATAGAAGTAGTATGTAAGCAATTAGGATCTTTTGCATACATAATGGATTCATGACACTTACATAATTTGCATTAAGGAGGTCAACTGAATCAGTAGACCGCCTGATTTCGCATTAGGTAAGGACATGTACACACACTTGCATATGATCATAAAGCATTAGAAGTCTTTTAAGGACAATGGATGCCTGTGTATGATGGATGAGTAGATGGACGTTTGGATGGTAGGATATACATTCTTCCAGACTTGAAGATTTCGGGGACGAAATCCTAAAAGGAGGGGAGAATGTAACACCCCGAATTTTCTATTAACACTAAAGTTGCTAAAATATTAATAAGTGTGTAAGAGAGGGGATGTATCTAATATGAATATAAAAATATTAATAAGTGTGCAAGAGAGGGGATGTATCTAATATGAATATAAAAAAATATTAATAAGTGTGTAAAAGAGGGGATGTATCTAATATGAATATAAAAATATTAATAAGTGTGTGAGAGAGGGGATGTATCTAATATGTATATAAAAACAATAATAAGTAAAGGAGGATGTATCTAATATGTACATTGTAGAAAATATATATATATATATATATATATATATATATATATGGGCAGTTAATGCAAACATGAATAGAATTAATTTGCTGAGTGTTTGCTGAGTCACTTCTGACTCATTGCTGAGTCAACAAGATAAACCCCATCTTGTCTGAACGGCTACGGTTATTTCTAGATTAAATCTAATGGCCTAAATGAATTCTAAAATCTATAAATAAGTGGGTAGACCCTAGACCTAAATCACTTGAAAAATTAGAGAAGCTACCGTCATGCTGCTGCCATGGAGTTCAGCATAGCCGTCACAAACTAAGAAGAGGAAGCCTAATCATCTACAACTAAATCTACACAAATCAAATCAAAAGATCTCTCTTTCTCTAATTCTTTTCTTTTGTTGGTGAGTATGATGATTCTCACAAGACTATTACAAACTAATTTGACTCAGTTATGAATGGATCACAAGAAAGTGATGTGATTTGTAATTGTAAATTCTATATATTGTGGATCTCTTATTATGTTATTATGTTGTCGTATGATGTAAATTATATATGCTATGTCATGCTATGTTGTAAATTCTCTTATGCTATGTCGTGCTATGTTGAGAATCATGTCAAGCTATGTTATACTATCATACTATGCCATGTTATAAATCATGCTATATTATGTTGAAAAATCATGATGTTGTTGGATCATGCTTAAAGTTATGTTTTTTTTTTCTTAATTTAAATGGATTTTGTTTATGGGAATTTGCCTATTAGGTTAGGTGTACCCATAAACTTGAAACTATAATTAAATAAAACTTGATTATGGGAATTTGCCTATTGAGTTAGGTGTACCTATATAAAACCATGTTGTTAAAAAATTAGATGATGTTGATTCACACATGTTCATATGTAAGTTTATGAAAATTGATTGAGATTATATTAGGTGAATTTTGAACAAGTTGACACCTTTAGGTCCATGACATGTATAATCTATGCAAGTTGGACATATGCAAGTTTCACCCCTTATTATGATTCATTTGGTCACATATACATGTTGTTATTATGATAATCTCTTTTATGCTATGAGTTAGGCTATTCGAGTCTAACATATATTTTGCGAATAAACGTTCAAACGTGGGGTAGGGGTAATATTAGGAATTAATAAATTGGGTGCAATTTTGTAAGATGTTGCATACCATGAATGAATGTCCATAATTGAGTCAATTATGGACATTGTTAAAAATTGGAAGTAATTAATAATTCAAGTAGGGAATTATTAAAATTGGGGGAAAGTGGATTATTATTAATAATCAATGCTTAGGACACGAGGTTGGACCCGTTTGTGATGTAAACCAGCCCGGACCCGCCCGGCAAATCCAGTAGTCACAAATGTCGGCCCAATGTGAGAGGTCCTAGGCCCAAACTAAAGCATAACAGTTGTAAAGACACGAGGTTAGACTCTTTTATGGTGTAAGACTGCCCGGACCCGCCCGGCAAATCCAGCTGCCATAAATGCCAGTCTAGTGTGAGAGGTCTTTATGAGGTTATGGCCTTAATGAACTAAGAAATACTTAACCAGATAATCAAGTAAGGTGGGACATGGGGGTTAAGTAGGTGCCTTGGGTGGCATGAGGAATCTGGTGGTTGCCTTTAGAGGCATTTGAAATACGATTAGACTTAACCAAACACACATGTAAATGAACATGACTAAGTGGGTTAAGTGGGATGGACTAATGGGGACAAGCTTAGGTGGAATGCTTGTGGTAAATAGTGGGCGCCCATTTCAACCAGTATCCCAAAACGTATCTTTGTGGGCTCGACCCAAGTCGAGGACGGGACACGCATACTGGGTTTGACTATAAGAGGCCAAAACAGGGAGCGGTGGCAACGCAAGTCCAACGGGTTTCATATGCGTGTGTGGACCCGGGCTGGTAGGTAAGACGTTGTTGCATCGTGTAGGTATAAGCCGTGCATGTCCGTTGTATCAGGTTGCCACTTTAGGGGAGTGATACACCCCACTGTGGGGCCAGCACGGGTATCTACGAGTTAGGGAGCCGATCGAATAATGGGAAGTAGGGTACACCTAGTGGAGATAGGGGCAGGCGGCACCTATGTAGTCAGCTAGGGGTACGTAAAGCCATTGGGAAAGTTTCTAAGTGAAGCTAAGTGGGATGAATCTTTAGGGTGATTGGTGTGGTACAGTATAGTGTTTATCCTTTAGTATTTAGGAGCGCCTATAACGTTGCCTTTAGCGATTGTCTATGTCCTTAATCTGCTCTTCATAGACATTTTCTTGTTTTCCAGCTTATGCCTTAGTCCAGTTATTTTGGTAATAGTATTGTAGAATTATCATATTCACCAGACTTTATGTCTGACCCCCTCTTTTTCCATCCTTTTTCTCCCTTCAGGTCCGCAGGTTGGGCCAAGTTCTAGTGGAGTCTAGTTGGATCGCTTATCTTCTGGAAAGCTTGGACTGCTGAAGTAAAGTCCAGCTTGTTATCTTTCTTTTTAATGGCTATTCATGTAATGGGATTATGTACTTGTTTTATCAAGATAGATATTGTACTTGACATTGAATACGGTGTTATGATGTAATCAAACATGTTTTGACTTCTGCTACAATGAAATAAAGTTTTTGAATTTCCAAGTACTATTTTATATCTGTCTTGTTGTAATTTTACTGTTCTATATTCACTTAAAACCTCCATGGAAGTTAATGCATTCCCTTTGTGAGTGACATTAATGGACGTGGGGTGTTACAGTTTCCACCATGCATTAATACAATTTCAATATTTAAAGTTTAATTCTAATTTTACTGACTTAATTATGTCCAAATAACCCTCATTAATTACCATACAAATCAATTTATAGTTTATATTTTAAATCCACATAAATAATGACACTTATTACCAGTCGACCTTCATTATACAAACAATGAATGTATATTATTACCATATTAATTAATTTAAAATTTCCAATATATATGAAATTCAAAAATTAGTTAATTCATTAATTTTAGTATTTAAAGCAATTTTGTTCAAAAACACATTAAATTTAATATTTTAAATTATCACAAAATATCATGATGTTACACTCTCCCCCACTCAAAATATCGTAATGTCAATTTATATATGTTTCGCCATATAATTTCTTATTCAACTTGTCTCATTTGTTAGTGTACATAACCAATTTCGTTAAAAATTTAGTTCTGAATCGTGAATTACCAAGCCACGATTTTTCTGAAAATTTGAATTACACATATCTTAAAATTTACAAGTCGAAAATTAAAATTTTCTCTTTCATTAGAAAAATATATTCTAATAGATCCAAAAGATTCTTGTTTCAAAGAATTCCGACTTATTTTGGATCCTATACATTCGTTTGAACTTTAATTCGGAAAATTACGAACTACAGCTACGTGACGAGCTCGTTTTTATTAAATTTAATTAATTCGTTCAATCTTCGTTTAAATTTATAATTTATAAACCAATTCACATTTATTTTCACAAAACAAGTTAAACATTTATTTTCGACTTGGAAATATCAAATACCTTAAGTCGTCGAATATCTAACCATCAATATCAATACAATTTAATTCATAACCAATTAATTCCCTTCAATAACTTATTTCGTTGGTTTGGTTTATGCGTCTTACTTATTTAAATTAAATTTTGAACATAACTAAGTATATATAAATCGCTTATTTCATACCTAAGTTTTATTCAAATTTATAAACCATAACATTTGTCCATTCAATTCCTTATTCTCATAACATTTAAACTTCTTAAATAAATTTGGTAAGTTATATATGCTATGGAAGAAGGTTGATCATTATATAATTTCAATAGTCTCCAAGTTATTTCAAATCCACTATTATAAATTTTAGAGGATTTCTTATTCAATTTATTTATCTTATGCTCATTTCCTTAATTTGAAAATCATACATTACCTAAGAACTTAATAATTCAAATTCGGGTTCATTTCCAAATCAATTTTCAAAATATTATATATATTGTATCTTTATATAAACCATATTATATAAATGAATTTCAATTTCTCAAACAAGGTAAACCTTCTAAGTGGTCTCCCTCACTTAAGATCTTGAAAATAAATGTCGACATTGCGTGCACTCATCACCGAAATCAATTTCCAAGACAAGACGGGTGTATACACTAATTTCAGAAATTCATTTGAAAACAATTTCTATATGAAATAACCTTTTTTTAAAGTATATTATTTCAAACCATTTGCAAAACTATATCAGAAAACCACCCGAAATTAAATTCCCAAATTCATATTTAACTTCTTATTTCATTACCAATTAATTTTCAATATTTCATTATCAATTTATTTTCAATATTTATTTCTTAAACCATTCAATAACCAATAGTTTTAAATTATTGATTAATCGAGTAATAAATGATAAAAAATTTATATTATCATCAACAAAATCAAAATTCATATTTTCAAATAATTCTGTATATAAATAAAATATAATTCAAAATAATATTATGTCAGTGAGTCATACTCAAGTGTTTAGGAATCCCTATTGATGCCTTGGCGTCCCAAGTAGTGACCAGAATTCATAAATACTCAACGGAACAAGCCAGCATAATCCAAATTCATTTTATATCGAAATTACAAGTACGCTCTCTCATATACACTCAAACTCATTCTAGAGTATCACTATCCTACATTCCGTTTTTAGTATAGATTGGACAATTTGGATAATGGACATAAAAATCCCCATTCCGTTCAATCACATTTCCATTTTGTTCAAACAAGACCTCTCCCACACATGCAACTTTATCATCTTCTTCTGTAACTGCTTGTTGAGTCTCCTTAGTTTCTTCTTCCTCCATCATTTCTTCCTCTTCTTCTTCTAGTTCTTCCCCTGGTTCCTCCTCTACTTCCATGGCTTGAATATTTTCTTCGATGATAATCAAATTTGCCTAATTATCCGTTATAAACTTAAGAAGACTCCTTATCAATTTTCCTTGTCGATTTTGCTCATGGCTCATCCAAATTTGAAGCACTTGTATGTAACGACCCGGGTTTTTGTCGACTTTGGTTATCGCCATTTCAGCCGATTCTGATTATTCAAAATTATATATCTCATTATATTATTTATATTAATTAAATATTTAATATAATTTAATTAAAACGACCATTTAAATCACTTAATCACTTTGCAAATAATTAAATAAATTAATTATTACACCGTGAAAGTACGGGTCATTAAATTCTTCCCATTAAATAAATTAATTATCTCCAACACAACCATTCGTTTTTAACCAAGCCAAATCCCATTTCAACTCAAGTTCGATTCTTGATTCCAACTCTTAACTTGATTATCACATTACACTTCAAATTTGAATCTCACAATCCAATTTGTCTTAATATCATTCTAATTCAATCTCAATTACCACTTTACTGGCTTTACTTTAATTCGACTTTGCTTTTCACAAATTTCTGTTAAATTTGTTTTTAATTCAAACAGTCTTTCCCTGGGAGTTTTTAAACAGTTTACTCTTTTCAAAAATCTAATTTTCGTTTTGAACATGTCACTGAGCCCTTAATTAATATTCCATTAGTTAAATCACTTCTCTATTTCGTTATCAATATTTGTTAAACAAATATTTTCAATAACCATATTGGCCTTTTATGTTATTTGGAAAACATTTCCGAATATCGCCTTCCTTTATGTTCTAAACTTTAGAAAATATATCCTATTTATAATTGGAAAATATTCCAATTACTTATCTCTTTTCCGATCTCGTTTATTTCTATACTTAGGAAATATTCTTTATTATATTTCCAAGCTTACACTTATTTGGGTTAAAACGGATGTTGTGTAAAACATCGTTACGACAACCCAAATACTATATTGAACTAACTCTTATTCAACATTGATCTTCGAGCCTGAAATCTTACTATTTATTTGTTAATAATGAAATCAATCAAGTAGGGGTATAACTACCTCTCAGACCTTGACTGAATAACATTTGTAACGTCAAAACAGATATGACTACTTACTCAAATAATCAATACCATACAACTACTTATTCACTTTTAAACACGTATATGCTTCCTCTTTCTATTCTTACTAGATTTTATTCTTAGTCTTCCTTTTTGATTTTACTATTCTATTTCTAAGTTCGTTTCCTTATCGACTTCTATATATATATCGATACGTTGATTTCTAACTATCAAATTATCTTAAAAATATTCTAACTCCTTAAATTCCCGGAAAAAATCGCCATAACCTCCTTTGTACCAGGAGCATCGGGATATTCCAAATAGCCTCCCATGACCCTCACCAATCCAAAAGAAAACGAAAAGGCCAAGCGGCTAGCCGATACGGCGCATAAAATCTCATATATTAATTAAATACATACCTTTTCGTCGAGCATTCTATTTATATACCTTCATACCTTATCTATACCTATCTCATGTATATTTATACATGCCCAATCTATTTTAACTATACCTGATCGTTTTAACTCAATTCGTTAATTAATTTGTTAATTAACTCTTTAGTCTATTTCACTTTTATATTTGAACGTGACATGTTCAAATATATTTTAACTTGCTTATTAACTAATTTGAATCCAAATTTCAAATTTTAGTTCTATATTCGATTTCGAATATCCATTTACAAATCCAATTCACCTTTCAAAGTTCAACTTCAAATTCAAAACTCGATTAACTAATTCCTCTTCGACTTAGTTAATTCTATTGAATTTCTATTCAAATTTTATATCACTTCTATTATTCAAATCTATATATCAAATTCTATTCAAATTCTATATTATAAATCCAATTTGAATTTCTATATTCAAATTCTATATATTCAAATTCTATATTATAAATCCCATTTTGAATTTCAACACAACTTGTCTTTCCCAAAACAAATTCAAAACAGTATCTCTGGTAGTAATTCGTCACTTACAACTCGAAAATGAATACTGATGATGCAGCTGTCATCATCAGAATCTATTTTCCAGCGATCGAAGTGAGTTCAATACTATAAAACCATTTCTAAACATTTCAACTTTGAAATTCATTTCAAAATATAATTCATACGACTTGTAAAACAATTTAAAATCTCCCAGGATCTTAAATTTTCCTTATTTTTAATCCAAATCCATTTACAAACACTTATCCAATTTATTTCCAGAATTTTAATTCATTCCTGGTTTAAATTTTAGATTTAGCTCATCTGATTTCATGTATTTCACTTGTATAAATTCTGATTGGTTATTTACATAACCATTAAATTTACAATCTTACTCCATTATAATAACAACCAATATATCCAATATATTATAATTTTGATATATATATCTTCTCTATATCAAGATATACCTTGGGTAAACTTATTTTAATTTACCCTCTTTTCAAAACATATCGTGTCGACCCATCATATTCGAGTGTTTAGTAACTCCTACCGATACAGTGGATCAAACTGATCGACCGGAATTCATAAACAACTCAATCAATAAATCTCCACAACATAAAACAATTTTTATATTAATAACAAATACACTTACTCGTATATATATACACTCAAACTCAATCTAGGGTATTGCTAACCCCATCTCTACTGAGTCACGCCATAGAGCCAAGGTAATACTTAACCTTAAGCTCTGATACCAACTGTAACGACCCGGGTTTTTGTCGACTTTGGTTATAGCCATTTCAGATAATTCTGATTATTCAGAATTATATATATTATTATATTATTTATATTAATTAAATATTCAATATAATTTAATTAAAACGACCATCACTTAATCACTTTGCAAATAATTAAATAAATTAATTATTACACCGTGAAAGTATGGGTCATTACATGTATTTGAGCGAGCATTTGGAGAGTATATTCCGTATTCTCGAATTAATTTTAAAAATCTGGCAGTTATATGTCGACATAGTGACAAATGTATGTTGACATACTTGTTTTTTAATTTTATTTTTCTGATTTCTTAATGTAATTTTTATATATTAATATATTTAATTATTCTAACTCACTTAGTGAAAAAATTCCTAATTCTCTTCTAAATTTAGTAAATCTTGCTTCAATTAATGGTTTTGTTAATATATCTGCTATTTGTTTATCTGTTTCTATAAATTCGAGTGAAATTTTCTCTTTACTTATGTTATCTCTTAGAAAACGATGTCATATATCGATAAGTTTAGTTCTTGAATGATGAGTTGGATTTTTAGAAATATTTATAGCACTCGTATTATCATAGTATATTGGTGACTTGTTTATATTTAATTCGAAATCGTTTAGAGTTGGTTGCATATATATTGCTTGTGAACAAGCTAAACAACAGAGATATATTCTGCTTCAGTTGTTGACAAAGATACAGTATTTTGCATTTTACTAAACCACAAGACTAGTGAATGTCCTAAGTAGTGACATGTTCCACTAGTACTTTTACGATCGGATTTACATCCCGCATAGTTTGCGTCACAGTAAGAAATTAATTCGAATGAATCATCCTTGGGATAAAATAATCCAAAGTCTGATGTATGCTTTACATACCTTAGAATACGTTTTACGAATTTTAAATGTGTTTCCTCCGGTTACGATTGATATCTTGCACAGAGACATACAATATGCATTATATCTGGTCTACTGGCGGTTATATATAATAGCAATCTTATCATTCCTCTATATAATTTTTTATCAACGCTTTTATACGTATCGTCTTTACTTAATGCTACATTAGTCACCATTGGTGTTATTCTCCCGTTAGTTATTGTTAAATTATATTTACTAACTAGATATCTTGCGTATTTTTCTTGATTATTAAATATTCCATTTTTTAATTGACAAATTTGTAATCCTAAAAAGAACGTAATGTGATGACCCAATTTTCTCCGTGAATTAATCCTATGGTTTTTTTTTTACATTTTTTCCAAGATCCTGAGACCAATATAGACATATCAATATAGTTAACATGCCTCACTATTTGCATATATGAGGATATGCAAATATTTATCAATCCATACAATACACATACATTGTGGTAAATGAGACAGTGAAATACTTGTGCTTGTGCTTATCATAAACATCATACGAGGTGCACATGTGAGGTATGCATAAGCTAAAATGATTCATGTACCTGTTTATAGAAACTTGAGTAAGCATAGATTCTTATACATACATAGACAAGTATAGTTGAAACATATTATTAAGTAGTGTACATGTGGGTAGTGTAAATAGACTTAGACTAATCCCAATAGATAGACCAAACTGATCCTTGATTCTTAAATAAACATGTATAGTTATCAGTTTATAACCTGTATGAGTATCAGTTTTCTCTATGCACATGTATAAATATCAGATTATAGCATATACAAGTATTAGTTTAAAGATAGCATACAAAACAGGCATGATTAAAGCAGATTCCTAATTGTGTGCATGAAAACAGTGTACTTGACATATATTCCTATATTTGCTCATTTATATGAAAAAAAGATCATTCAGTTCTCAATGATATCATAATAATGGATTCATTTATTGGCATTACACTTTGTAAATTTACTCTTAATCAATATATTCATGTCATACCATTTTTGTTCATTGTGATGGATTTATCTACTGATACATCCACATCCTATTATCATTGAGTGTTCACGTACACATAATTCACTACATTTCATCTTTGAACACACTACTGAAGGAATCAAACCTTTACTGCACTTGCACCATTATATATTGATTATATAACATGCACATTGCACTTCAAGCTACACAAAACACTTTCAATAGCTAGACTGAGCATGATCCAATATTCATAACAAGTTCATACATCCTTGATTCACTGCATTACATATATTAGAACTCTTTTTGATTCTGGCGCTTCACATACATCCTTGATTCACTGCATTACCATTTTTTTTCATGGAAGGTTTTATTTCTCTTTCCAACCATTCTATTAGAAATCATTTTGATTCTGGCGCTTCACAGTCGTTTATATCTAGTTTTGTAGTTGAATCTCTACACTTAAATACTAGTATAGTAGTAGTTCCCATTGTTGTCTCAAACCCCATTGGTGGTTCGGCTCATTTATCTATGCTTTGTCGGGGTTTGAGAATATCTATATCGGGTGTCGAGTTCGAGTGTGACGCGTATGTGCTTCAGTTCATGGGCTATGGGTTGATTCTAGGGATGGATTGGCTAACCAGGTATGGTACCATTCTGGATTGTGAAAGGAGGGTTGTTAAGCTTCTATCTTGTTATGGTAGGACCCTCGAGATTTCATGTGACCCGCAAGGGTCTGTCATGCTTAGCTTTTTAGAGTCACTCGACGCACCTATCGATGATCTGCGGTCTGTTCCAGTAGTCTGTGAGTATCTTGATGTCTTTGATGAGGTTCGGAGTTTATCTCCAAGGTGCGAGATCGATTTTCGTATATATTTAGTAGACAATGCAAAGCCAGTTGCATTGCCCGTGCTCCATATGGCTCCACGAGAAAGGAGGGAGCTTAGCAAGCAAGTAGTGGGGCTGCTTGAGAAAGGGTTCATTAGGCGAAGCATATCTGAATGAGGTTCTCCAGTGGTATTCACAATTAAGGCGTACAGCTCGCTTCGCATATGTATGGATATTCATGAAGTTTTTCCTCATTTCTTATTTATCGAAGTGGCTACACGACACAACATAGCTAATTAAGGCAAACATGCGTGAGGAAGTAGAAGTGGAGCAGGAGGCGACAGTCAGACGAGTCCCTACCCGTATTCTTGAATCAGAAGTTAAGAAGATATGCAATAAAGAGATCAAGATGATAAAGGATCAATGGGGAGATAACCCAGAGGATGCGACTTAGGAGACCGAAGACAAGATTCGTGCTTCGTACCCTTTTTTTTCGAGGGTATGTTCTTAACTCCTTTTCTAAAGTTTTATCTACGCTTGTTTCTATCATTCTAGTATGTCCTATCAATAGTATTTTCGACCTTTAGATTGGAATTCTATGGATGTAAACATGTGTTTGAGACATGTTATGTTTGATGGATGCAAGTGGTTGCTAGTGGTTGCCTGTGGATGCATATACACACACATTAGGCACTAGATCGGCTTAATCACTCTCATACCGCATATGGATGTGTGTGCATTTTTCTTTCTTTTAATGGATGAAAATGGATGTATCATCATATGGATGTTTCATTTGGACGGATGATTGTGCACACATATAGAACTTACATGTTATAATAGGATTATTTGCATACATGTTGGATTCATGACACTAACATACATTGCATTAAGGAGGTCAACTGAATCAGTGGACCACCTGTTTTTTCGCATAAGTATTGGGACATATACATACACCTTTGCATATGTTCATATAAGCATTAGAAAATTTTAAGGACAACGGATGCCTGTGATTGGAGGATGAGCAGATGGATAATGGATGGTAGGATACATTCTTTTTAACTTGTAGATTTCGGGGACGAAATCCTTTGAAGTAGGGGAGAATGTAACACCCGTATTATAACTACACTAAAGAGGATAAATTAAAGAATAATTAATTTAATATTCAGAATTTAGAGAAATGGACTACGTCATTGCATTCATCTCGAAATTCTGGTCAAGATAGACACCTGGTTTGCTTAAAACGGATAACATATGAAGAAGTTATGAAAGGTAGAAGTTTGACGATGAGAGCAGGAACGACTGGCGCACTTGATAAGTGCGCCAAGGCATTTTTACACTAGCACACCTGTAAAGTGCGCCCATAGTAGTTTTTCAGCTTCCGGACCCAAGTGGGTGTCGGCCCATAACCCGATGCCCATAGGGCTGATGTGGCAAACGAATTCTGGAGGCTAGCGGCTATAAATATATCCTCGTTTCTCTTGTTTTCTCATACTAAAAACAGCGGAGGCCAATTGTTGTCAATGCCTGAACTGAATCTAATCCTTTCTTCTTCTTCAGATCAAGTTTAAATATTCAAGTGTTTCAAGTGTAGATCTGAGATCCAAACTTCACTTTTCTCTTTCTATTCTTATAGATCCGATCCTTGTGAGTTAGTTATTTTAAATTTAAATGATTAAAAGTAAACATGATATGACTATGATTTGGATTTGTTATAAATTGTGAATCTATGACATTCTTGGATCTTAAACTTTATCATGCTAGATCAACCTTTATAGATCTAATTCACTTGTGGTTAATTTATCATGCCCCATTTGTGGATCTTAAACTTTATCGTGCTAGATCTACCTTTATAGATCTAATTCACTTGTGGTTAATTTATCATGTCATATTTGTGGATCTTAAACTTTATCATGCTAGATCTACCTTTATATATCTAATTCACTTGTGGTTAATTTATCAAGTCACATTTGTGGATCTTAAACTTTATCATGCTAGATCTGTCTTCATAGATCTAATTCACTTGTGGTTAATTTATCATGTCACATTTGTGGATCTTAAACTTTATCATGCTAGATCTACTTTTATAGATCTAATTCACTTGCGGTTAATTTATCATGTCACATTTGTGGATCTTAACCTTTGTCTATGTTTGTGGCTAATTTGGATATGTCATTATTTGGACAGTTAGAACCTTGCTTAGATCTAATTCTCCATCTAGATCATCTTGTACCTATCATGTGGTGATTAATTTCGATCTATCATTAATTGGACATATGAATCCTTATTTATTCATGCCTATTATAACATCCTTAGTATGTTAGATCTAGTTTTATTATTACATGCTCACTAGATCTATTTGTATATGTCCACCTTATCACTATGCCAATTACATGTGTATGTCACTTTTGTTAAAATAATCACTATGGCCATCTTTCCATCACCTTTCCCTTTTCATTATTTATGGCCAAGCTACTTTCTAGCCTAGGCATGCCGCTAAATATATGCGAATGCGTTAGTTAGGGAATGGGGGAAAACATTGAAATTTGCATAACTTGAATAATGTTTATGGACATAAATTTGGGCATATAATCCATTATGAATATATTTGGGTAAATAGGCATGAACACCTATAAAGAAATATGTATAATTAATTAAAATGCCTAGGAATATAGTAATTAGAAACTGTAACTACACTTATGACACGAGGTTAGATTGCATTTGTGGTGGAAGTCTGCCTGGACCCGGCCGGCATATCCAGCAATCGCAAATGTTGAATCTAATGTGAGAAGTCTAAGTGCACAAATACGAGATGGGCTAAGACACGAGGTTAGGCCCAACTTGTGGAAGAAGTCTGCCCGGACCCGACCGGCATATCCATCATCCACAAGTTGTAGGTCTAATGTGGGAGGTCTAGCCCATTATAACCATAAATGGACATGGTAACGAATTAGAATACTTAACCAAGTTAAATCCATATGGATTATGTGAACATAAACATGAATAGAGGTTAAGTAAACTTGGCTAAACAATGGAAGGGTTAAGTTTAGTATATCTGCGTTGGGTGGGTAATATTTAAATATAGGGCCCACAAAACTTAACCAATTGGGGGTATGTATTAAAGGCACCTATATGTAAGCGTAATGCAATAACCCGGAAAATCTGGGCCAGTTTAAAATTTTTATTTTGGCAATTTTAGCGAATTTTGATTATTTAAAATGAATTATTTTAAATAATATCGACGAGAAAAATGTTTTGAATATATTTAGAACGTTTATATTATACACGTCGTCGTTAGAATATAAATATTTATATATAATTATAAATAGAATTGAAAATGGCGCGGTAGTTCGATAATTCGATTTCAAACTTCAATTGAACGTATCGGGTGCAAAACAATCCAGATTTTAGTGAAACCAAAAACATTAGGATCTAATTGGGAATATCTTTCCAACGAATCTGAAAAATCAAAATTTCATAGCGGGAATCAAAAGATATGTCCAGTTGAAAATTCTGAATAGTCGTTATGGAATTCAGGCCCTTAAAAATGGACATTTTGCAAACGACCTCGGATTTCGACGAAACCACTTTTGTTGGGTTCGTGATGTCAAGTTATTGCTAGATTCCAAATTTCATAATTTTTCGAATCAATATGTGAGCGTGGCATAGGAAAACGCGTTTGACCAGTTTCAATTTATTTTAATCGACTGGAAAATGGCCATTTTTCCAACGGTCTCAGAATTCGACGAAACTAGTTTTGTTAGGACCGTATCGTCAATACGAAGCTAGAAAATATTTTTCTGGGATTTTTCTAGTTAGTATGTGACCCCGGTAAATTGAAATGCGCGTTCAAATTCAATATATAGAGTTATATGTTGATTTTAACGGAAACTGATCGAAACGATCAAATCAGCTTACGATACATATCCCATTGTGTTCGGAATGGGGGTAATTGGCTATGGACGACAGGCGGTGGGCCTCGTTCGAGGTCGTATGTAAAAGTCAACTCTTTGCAAAATAAAATAATTAAATAAATTAAAAATATATGTCCTCTCTCCTTCCCTTATAAACTGTTGCCCCCCCTTCCCCTCATTTTCGTTCATTACAGAAATATAGAAAAAAAGAAAAAAGAAAAAAAGACAACCGATCGAGAGGGAGACCCCCCCCCCCCATCGGCGCCGACCACCGCGACAGCCCCCCCTCCCGTCCATCGAAGACCACCGCAACTGACACCCCCCTTTTTTCCTCCTACTGCCGATCGACGAGAACACCCCCCCCCCCCCAGGCGCCGCGCGACGCAATCGACTCCCCCCCCCCCCCCGTTCGTCAGCCCACCGTCGCGTCCCAGCCCGATGCACCCCCTGGAAACCTCGCCTCCACCAACAGTGCCGACGCCCAAGCCCTCCCTCCTTCGTGAACACAGTAAGTTTTTCTATTTTTGTTTTATTTAATTCATCCATTTAGTTTCTACATAATTAGTGTTAAACAAAATCAGTTTTCTTTTACATAAAATAGAAAGGTAAAGATTTGATTTTTGTTTTTAATTCGATTTTTATATGAAATGCTTTTGAATAAGAATATGATTTATATTCATAGGGAAAATTAAAAAGGATTCGATTTTTACATTATAGAAATGTTAAAGATATAATTTTTATATAGTAGCGAATATAAAGATTTGATTTTTATATTAGTAGAAGGTTAAAAATATGATTTTTATATTTTTAAAGTATTAAAAATATAAACTTTACTATATAGAAGATGTAAAGATATGATTTTTGTTTATGAAGAGAATTAAAAATATAATTTTTACATGATAGGAATATTGGCAATATCATATTGATTTTTGAAAAGGCGAAATATCATATTTATTTTTGAAAAGGCGAAATATCATATTTATTTTGGAAAAGGCGAGATTTTTATATATTGAATAGCGAAATAAAAACTCGATTTTTACATATGTAGAGAATACGGGCAACGAAGGTGATAAAAAGGCGAGAACGATGAAGATTTCCATAAATGAAGAGTCGTGGTATTGGATAGCTATTGGTGAGAACTTCTCACTCTTCAATTTCTTTTTCTAGTTATATATATATATACTAAGATGCTGACGGTGTTTAGTAGCACCCGACACAATCGTCCACAGACCATGGACTTGTTTGTTTGATTGCATAAATTAGTTAGATGATTAGATTTGAATTTGATTGTTTGGTGGATTTGATTGATGTGTGAATGACGTGGGCCTTCACTAGACCGGGGATAAGGCTAGGCCTCGTCCCGTTTCTAGTATCGTGCCGTTATGCCGCCGAAATTTTCTAAAATAAGTTAGAAAAATAAAAATATCATTTTATTTAAAGAATGAACTGAATAGAAATTCATATGTTAAAATAAAATGTTTTATCATTAAAAATATAATTTTTAACGTGAATATGAATATAGTGAAAGTGAATAAAATAAATATACATTTACAAACCGGACGGTTTGTTTATGTACACCTATTTGAAGGACATTGATTGGGACGATAAATTTTACACATCGCCCAACTGCACAAATAAAAATCTTTGTTTGTTGACTTGAAACCCCACACGGGTGTTGGGATGAAATTTGAAGTTCACTCATCCTGATTGACTAAATATGTCGATCGATTGATTGACAGGCTGTTATAAGCTTTAGATATCTATATTTGATGCTTATATAGTGTAGTGCACTTTGGTTGATGGTTGATTATTTTTCAATGCTATTGTATACGTGTGATGTATGAAAATCCATATAATTAACATTATATGGTGATTTATTGGGCCTCATTCCAATTTAGAAAATAAAGAATATATAAAATAAATGTTCATGTGTTGACTGTACTCATCCATTGAGATTAGTCATGTGTTGAACGAAATATTTTTAGTAATGAAATTTACATCTTTATTAATATAAAATAAATGTTCATGTGTTGACTGTACTCATCCGTTGAGATTAGTCATGTGTTGAACGAAATATTTTTAGTAATAAAATTTACATCTTTATTAATATAAAATAAAGGTTCATGTGTTGACTGTACTCATCCGTTGAGATTAGTCATGTGTTGAACGAAATATTTTTAGTAATAAAATTTACATCTTTATTAATATAAAATAAATGTTCATGTGTTGACTGTACTCATCCGTTGAGATTAGTCATGTGTTGAACGAAATATTTTTATAATAAAATTTACATCTTTATCATATATGAAATTAGAAACTAACTGGAAAGTAGATGAGATGAGTGGTCTCCTGAATATTGATCTGATGTTGGTTTCGGCCTTCGGGGTTAATATTCAGGGAATCGTTCTCTTACTAATTTACAGTTGGAGTCTGATTTAATATCAAACGATAGATACCTTAATTTCCATAAAATATAGTAAATAACAAAAATGGTCACACGTGGACAGTACTCATTCGTTGAGATTAGTCGTGTGTTGACAAAAATATAGATTCACATTTTGAGTAGAATAAATATTCATTTGTTGAATAGAATAACGAATTTATTGAAACATATAAAGCCGTGTTGATTAGTGATGCGCCATTTTGACGCGAACGATATTTATATTGATTATATTCGTTTTTGAATTTAAATCAGAAATGAATTGAATATAAAACGATTTCGAAATGAATTGAATATAAAACGATTTCGAAATGAATTGAATATAAAACGATTTCGAAATGAATTGAATATTAAACGACTTCGAAATGAATTGAATATATAATGAATTTGATTCGAATATATAACCAATTTGAATTGAATCGAATAGAAAACCAATTTGAATTGAATCGAATAGAAAACCAATTTGAATTGAATCGAATAGCAAACGACTTTGAAATTGAATTGAATTGAAAACGAATTCGAAGTGAATTGAAAACGAATTGAAATGAATTCAAATTGAATTGAAATTTGAATTGAATAGAAATGAATTTTAAAACGAATTTATAAGGAAAAATTCAATTTTGATTTGAATTGAAATGGAAGTTGAAATTGTTTTTGAAACGAAATTAAAACTATTTAAAAAATTCATTTTAAATAAAAATCGACGAAATATATATTATATATATAATATAATGGCCTGAATAGAACGCGTCGCGCCGCGGCAGTTCGTGAATTTCGACCATTTATTTCAAACGGACATTACGGGAGATCCGACCGTCGGATTCTCCTAAAACTGGAACCGTTGGGTTCGTATCGAAAAGAGCTTTCTAACGAATATTAGAGATTCAAAATCTAACGGTTGGATTTGGAGATACGTCCAAATCAAATTTGAAAATGGTCGCTATAAGTGTAGTTCGATGGCCGTTGATGGAAATCGACTGTACGGGCCTTGATAAAATTATTAAAAATAGTAATAATTTGTGTAAAATCATATGAAGTGATTTGAGAAAAATTGAGGTGAAAAACTCCATATTTGAAAAGATAAAAATAGATTTTTATCGAAATGAACTAGTTTTGAACTAAATTTAAAACCCAATTATTTTTAAATAAATAAATTAGATTTAAAAAGGGGTTTTAAATAATCGGAATTTCTAATATATTTGATTGGATTTGAAATGGGTTTATCGTGAACGGTGTTTTAAATAACACTAGTTCTTTAACCCAAAAATAAATAGATTGTGATTTGGGTTTGTCGTGAACTGTGTTTTAAATAACACCTAGTTCTTTAATCCAGTAAAAGGAGTTTTAACGAATCTGCAATTAGATTGAAATGTGAATTTGTAATCTAAATTACCAAATTTAGAAAATGAGCGAGAATGGAGTATTACCAGTTTTGCTCCAAAGCGATACTTAAATCTTTAATTAGATTTGAACGTGAAATGGTAATTAATTTTACCGATAACACTGTGGTGTTAGATATGGAGTATTACCAGTTTTGCTTCATGGGATGAATAAGTTGAGATTGGGAAATAAAATAAATAATTACTTCGGTGTGGTTCGCTAATCTCGACTAGTTTAGAAAAACCATAATTTGGTTTGAAACGACATCCAAAGGAAGATTACAGGATAAATTTTAAAGAATTTATCTTGGATAAAATTAATGGGAACCTTTCCCTAAAAAATGTGATTTTATGAATAAAAGAATATTCTGAATTGGAATGAGGCGTATGTTGAGTTTGTGTAACATTTGTTTTTAATATACGCGGGTTGTTCGGAAAGGCCGGGTTTATACCCATTCTGAATAACCGATTCGACGATAAGTCGAAGATGAAGACGGTGGTTGAAGACCGGAAGTCTTCACATCGTTTGGATAATTACTGACGATCCTGATTGGGTTGTACACCCAAGAGGATGGAAACAGTTGGTGGTCGTCCAGACGTACTTGGAGATCGATGGATATGTGAGGAAAGTGCCTCCGGTTTCGTTCAGACCCAGAACGAACTTGTAAATGGATTGTGTGTCTGACATTGGATTTTATTCTGTGTTGATTGATTTCTGTTAAATATATATCTGTTTGGCGGCGAAGAATTTATTCTCTTTCTTAACGCCCTTCTCTGAGACGTACGAGCTTAGAGGTTATATATCGATCGATATCAATCGCATAGCATGAATTGCCTGTGTGGCACGCTGAGTTGCATAGATCAAGGCTTCTGTTGAAAAGCAAAGTCTTGTGGTTGATGATCAAAGCACGGCCTACGTGGCAGCTTTGTGTATAACGTGAATTCGCGAGCCTCACACCTCGGTATGAGTTAAAAACGGGATACGGACCGCTGGGAGAGCACGACGTTTCTTTCTAGCTATGGTGGTGTCAGTGACTTACCAGCCCTGACATTTATATACTTTTCACCTTTGTGGTTGTTGGAATGAGGCGCCTCGGTTATAGGTCTGTAAGGACCGGGAAACGTGTGTTCAGGAATAACTAATCCTCTAACGTAAGTGAGGACCGGCCCAGCCGCATCCAGGGTTGCCCAGAGTGCGTAGCCCTGAGGCATTTGCTAGAGTGTCTCGAGCGCGGAGAGGATCTTGCCCCTTGCCTCGACTCATGACGGAAATCCAATTTCCAATACGTGTATTGCGGTTTTAATTGTAGAACTAGTATGGCGACATGATATATGGTACCCATGCCGCCTATGATTGATATTTATGATTGAAATTGTTTTGACACTATACACTTATTATAGTATCAAATGATTTGTTTTAAACGTACCAAGCATGTTTGGCTATTATAAGGGAAAACCCTATCCTCCGGCTTGCGTTGCATTGTGTGATGGGACCTGGGTCTTATAATAGCTTCATTTTTCGAAAAAGCATTGCGTTGTTTATTCTATGCACTGGTATTCTTGGGAGGAAACCCGTTCCATGTTATACGGCGTGGTCCCTTGAATTACTATCTTTAAAATAAAGTTTTAATAACTGTTTTAGTTCTCACACCAGTCACATGACTGACCTGGAGTTTATTGTTTTAACCTAAACTCTGGGTGCCTTCATTTTCCGCACGGGCAGCTGGTAGTTTTGGTTTTGCAGATTTATATTCACAGGATCCTGATTTACAGCTGGAACGATGCTCGGAAAGCTCTGTATCCGTGTATCACTTTCAGTTGTGTTTTCTATTATTTTTCCGCTGCTATGTAATTTATTGTAATCTCTGATATTTATCGAATGTAATTTATTCTTGTATACTCTGTATATTCTTGTATCTGATGGAATTGTTGTAATATACAATAAAACGTTCTCCCGTCTGCGTTCATTTGTGTGTTGTTCTCAAAGTATCTGCTCTTTCCTTCACGGGGAAGTTACGTGTCCTTACAGTGGTATCAGAGCTTTGGTTTACAGAGCTCGAGAACAAGACACATTAGAACCATACGAAAGAATTCATCAGATATTGGATTAGTAATATCCAATTAGAATGACTCGTTAGAGATAGGATCAGTAGTATCCTAGAACGAGTGTAAAGAGTATATTTTTCAAATGAAAATAATTTCGTTTTAAAATTTAAATCGTTTTAAGCGTATTTGATTATTTATTTATTTTGAACATGGACAATCCAATATATTAAGATTTTTCATATACGCATCATGAACGTATATTCGAAGTATTAATATATTGGATAGATATAGAATCATATAGACACCCGGAGATAGTTCAGATGATTGATATATCATCATCAGAATTTGTGTTCGTGTTTCGAAGGTGTGATTTTCTATATATTTCCATTAGACTGGTGTGAGAACCAAAACTAATATAGCTAGAACACATTGTTGTGAATTTGCACCAACAACATGATTTTTTGTATATATATCAAATTTATCAATTTGAAACGTTAATCCATTAATTGATTGATGTTTGTGTTGTTTGTTTATTTGTTTGATAATTTTGAGCCATTATGCCTAATTGAATCAAATATTGAACTATAATGAAAATTAGTCGCATTTGCTTGCATATACATATATATCATTGAACAGGTCATAGCAAGGAGGCTAGAGCCGAAGAATAAAATTTATTTGCCCGACAAATAGGTACATGTTTACTACATAATTTACTGTTTTGTTTGGGTGATGATGATTTTATGAGCCTATTGGCTAGCCGCTTGGCTTTTTCTTTTTCTTTTTGAGATCAGAAGGCCTATATGGCAATTTCGGGATTTTCCCGTGGCTCCCGGTGCAGCGGAGGTTATGGCGAAATTTTTCGAAAATTTAGGGTGTTAGCCAAATTTTTGAAAATTTGAAAATTCTCAGAAATTGTAAAGTTGGAGAATGGAAGCCAGATCGAACGTAGAGCTGATTAATCAAACCACTTTCGACTTTGTTCCTTTTCGGGGACGAAAAGTTTTAAGTGGGGGAGATTGTAATAACCCAGAAAATCTAGGCCAGTTTAAAATTTTTATTTTGGCAATTTTAGCGAATTTTGATTATCTAAAATGAATTATTTTAAATAATATCGACGAGAAAAATGTTTTGAATATATTTAGAACGTTTATATTATACACGTCGTCGTTAGAATATAAATATTTACATATCATTATAAATAGAATTGAAAATGGCGCGGTAGTTCGATAATTTGATTTCAAACTTCAATTGAACGTACCGGGTGCAAAACAATCCAGATTTTAGTGAAACCAAAAACATTAGGATCTAATTGGGAATATCTTTCCAACGAATCTGAAAAATCAAAATTTCATAGCGGGAATCAAAAGATATGTCCAGTTGAAAATTCTGAATAGTCGCTATGGAATTCAGGCCCTTAAAAATGGACATTTTGCAAACGACCTCGGATTTCGACGAAACCACTTTTGTTGGGTCCGTGATGTCAAGTTATCGCTAGATTCCAAATTTCATAATTTTTCGAATCAATATGTGAGCGTGGCATAGGAAAACGCGTTTGACCAGTTTCAGTTGATTTTAATCGACTGGAAAATGGCCATTTTTCCAACGGTCTCAGAATTCGACGAAACTAGTTTTGTTAGGACCGTATCGTCAATACGAAGCTAGAAAATATTTTTCTGGGATTTTTCTAGTTAGTATGTGACCCCGGTAAATTGAAATGCGCGTTCAAATTCAATATATAGAGTTATATGTTGATTTTAACGGAAACTGATCGAAACGATCAAATCAGCTTACGATACATATCCCATTGTGTTCGGAATGGGGGTAATTGGCTATGGACGATAGGCGGTGGGCCTCGTTTCGAGGTCGTATGTAAAAGTCAACTCTTTGCAAAATAAAATAATTAAATAAATTAAAAATATATGTCCTCTCTCCTTCCCTTATAAACTGTTGCCCCCCCCTTCCCCTCATTTTCGTTCATTACAGAAATATAGAAAAAAAGAAAAAAAGACAACCGATCGAGAGGGAGACCCCCCCCATCGGCGCCGACCACCGCGACAGCTCCCCCCCCCCTCCCGTCCATCGAAGACCACCGCAACCGACACCCCCCTTTTTTCCTCCTACTGCCGATCGATGAGAACACCCCCCCCCCCCCCCCCAGGCGCCGCGCGACGCAATCGACCCCCCCCCCCCCCCCGTTCGTCAGCCCACCGTCGCGACCCAGCCCGATGCACCCCCTGAAACCCTCGCCTCCACCAACAGTGCCGACGCCCAAGCCCTCCCTCCTTCGTGAACACAGTAAGTTTTTCTATTTTTGTTTTATTTAATTCATCCATTTAGTTTCTACATAATTAGTGTTAAACAAAATCAGTTTTCTTTTACATAAAATAGAAAGGTAAAGATTTGATTTTTGTTTTTAATTCGATTTTTATATGAAATGCTTTTGAATAAGAATATGATTTATATTCATAAGGAAAATTAAAAAGGATTCGATTTTTACATTATAGAAATGTTAATTTTTATATAGTAGCGAATATAAAGATTTGATTTTTATATTAGTAGAAGGTTAAAAATATGATTTTTATATTTTTAAAGTATTAAAAATATAAACTTTACTATATAGAAGATGTAAAGATATGATTTTTGTTTATGAAGAGAATTAAAAATATAATTTTTACACGATAGGAATATTGGCAATATCATATTTATTTTTGAAAAGGCGAAATATCATATTTATTTTTGAAAAGGCGAAATATCATATTTATTTTGGAAAAGGCGAGATTTTTATATATTGAATAGAGAAATAAAAACTCGATTTTTACATATGTAGAGAATACGGGCAACGAAGGTGATAAAAAGGCGAGAACGATGAAGATTTCCATAAATGAAGAGTCGTGGTATTGGATAGCTATTGGTGAGAACTTCTCACTCTTCAATTTCTTTTTCTAGTTATATATATATATATATATATATATATATACTAGGATGCAGACGGTGTTTAGTAGCACCCGACACAATCGTCCACAGACCATGGACTTGTTTGTTTGATTGCATAAATTAGTTAGATGATTAGATTTGAATTTGATTGTTTGGTGGATTTGATGGATGTGTGAATGACATGGGCCTTCACTAGACCGGGAATAAGGCTAGGCCTCGTCCCGTTTCTAGTATCGTGCCGTTATGCCGCCGAAATTTTCTAAAATAAGTTAGAAAAATAAAAATATCATTTTATTTAAAGAATGAACTGAATAGAAATTCATATGTTAAAATAAAATGTTTTATCGTTAAAAATATAATTTTTAACGTGAATATGAATATAGTGAAAGTGAATAAAATAAATATTCATTTACAAACCGGACGGTTTGTTTATGTACACCTATTTGAAGGACATTGATTGGGACGATAAATTTTACACATCGCCCAACTGCACAAATAAAAATCTTTGTTTGTTGACTTGAAACCCCACACGGGTGTTGGGATGAAATTTGAACTTCACTCGTCCTGATTGACTAAATATGTCGATCGATTGATTGACAGGCTGTTATAAGCATTAGATATCTATATTTGATGCTTATACAGTGTAGTGCACTTTGGTTGATGGTTGATTATTTTTCAATGTTATTGTATACGTGTGATGTATGAAAATCCATATAATTAACATTATATGGTGATTGATTGGGCCTCATTCCAATTTAGAAAATAAAGAATATATAAAATAAATGTTCATGTGTTGACTGTACTCATCCGTTGAGATTAGTCATGTGTTGAACGAAATATTTTTAGTAATAAAATTTACATCTTTATTAATATAAAATAAATGTTCATGTGTTGACTGTACTCATCCGTTGAGATTAGTCATGTGTTGAACGAAATATTTTTAGTAATAAAATTTACATCTTTATTAATATAAAGTAAAGGTTCATGTGTTGACTGTACTCATCCGTTGAGATTAGTCATGTGTTGAACGAAATATTTTTAGTAATAAAATTTACATCTTTATTAATATAAAATAAATGTTCATGTGTTGACTGTACTCATCCGTTGAGATTAGTCATGTGTTGAACGAAATATTTTTATAATAAAATTTACATCTTTATCATATATGAAATTAGAAACTAACTGGAAAGTAGATGAGATGAGTGGTCTCCTGAATATTGATCTGATGTTGGTTTCGGCCTTCGGGGTTAATATTCAGGGAATCGTTCTCTTACTAATTTACAGTTGCAGTCTGATTTAATATCAAACGATAGATACCTTAATTTCCATAAAATATAGTAAATAACAAAAATGGTCACACGTGGACAGTACTCATTCGTTGAGATTAGTCGTGTGTTGACAAAAATATAGATTCACATATTGAGTAGAATAAATATTCATTTGTTGAATAGAATAACGAATTTATTGAAACATATAAAGCCGTGTTGATTAGTGATGCGCCATTTTGACGCGAACGATATTTATATCGATTATATTCGTTTTTGAATTTAAAACAGAAATGAATTGAATATAAAACGATTTCGAAATGAATTGAATATAAAACGATTTCGAAATGAATTGAATATAAAACGACTTCGAAATGAATTGAATATATAATGAATTTGATTCGAATATATAACCAATTTGAATTGAATCGAATAGAAAACCAATTTGAATTGAATCGAATAGAAAACCAATTTGAATTGAATCGAATAGCAAACGACTTTGAAATTGAATTGAATTGAAAACGAATTCGAAGTGAATTGAAAACCAATTGAAATGAATTCAAATTGAATTGAAATTTGAATTGAATAGAAATGAATTTTAAAACGAATTTATAAGGAAAAATTCAATTTTGATTTGAATTGAAATGGAAGTTGAAATTGTTTTTGAAACGAAATTAAAACTATTTATAAAATTCGTTTTAAATAAAAATCGACGAAATATATATTATATATATAATATAATGGCCTGAATAGAACGCGTCGCGCCGCGGCAGTTCATGAATTTCGACCATTTATTTCAAACGGACATTACGGGAGATCCGACCGTCGGATTCTCCTAAAACTGGAACCGTTGGGTTCGTATCGAAAAGAGCTTTCTAACGAATATTAGAGATTCAAAATCTAACGGTTGGATTTGGAGATACGTCCAAATCAAATTTGAAAAAGGTCACTATAAGTGTAGTTCGATGGCCGTTGATGGAAATCGACTGTACGGGCCTTGATAAAATTATTAAAAATAGTAATAATTTGTGTAAAATCATATGAAGTGATTTGAGAAAAATTGAGGTGAAAAACTCCATATTTGAAAAGACAAAAATAGATTTTTATCGAAATGAACTAGTTTTGAACTAAATTTAAAACCCAATTATTTTTAAATAAATAAATTAGATTTAAAAAGGGGTTTTAAATAATCGGAATTTCTAATATATTTGATTGGATTTGAAATGGGTTTATCGTGAACGGTGTTTTAAATAACACTAGTTCTTTAACCCGAAAATAAATAGATTGTGATTTGGGTTTGTCGTGAACTGTGTTTTAAATAACACCTAGTTCTTTAACCCAGTAAAAGGAGTTTTAACGAATCTGCAATTAGATTGAATTGTGAATTTGTAATCTAAATTACCAAATTTAGAAAATGAGCGAGAATGGAGTATTACCAGTTTTGCTCCTAAGCGATAGTTAAATCTTTAATTAGATTTGAACGTGAAATGGTAATTAATTTTACCGATAACACCGTTGTGTTAGATATGGAGTATTACCAGTTTTGCTTCATGGGATGAATAAGTTGGGATTGGGAAATAAAATAAATAATTACTTCGGTGTGGTTCGCTAATCTCGACTAGTTTAGAAAAACCATAATTTGGTTTGAAACGACATCCAAAGGAAGATTACAGGATAAATTTTAAAGAATTTATCTTGGATAAAATTAATGGGAACCTTTCCCTAAAAAATGTGATTTTATGAATAAAAGAATATTCTGAATTGGAATGAGGCGTATGTTGAGTTTGTGTAACATTTGTTTTTAATATACGCGGGTTGTTCGGAAAGGCCGGGTTTATACCCATTCTGAATAACCGATTCGATGATAAGTCGAAGATGAAGACGGTGGTTGAAGACCGGAAGTCTTCACATCGTTTGGATAATTACTGATGATCCTGATTGGGTTGTACACCCAAGAGGATGGAAACAGTTGGTGGTCGTCCAGACGTACTTGGAGATCGATGGATATGCGAGGAAAGTGCCTCCGGTTTCGTTCAGACCCAGAACGAACTTGTAAATGGATTGTGTGTCTGACATTGGATTTTATTCTGTGTTGATTGATTTCTGTTAAATATATATCTGTTTGGCGGCGTAGAATTTATTCTCTTGCTTAACGCCCTTCTCTGAGACGTACGAGCTTAGAGGTTATATATCGATAGATATCAATCGCATAGCATGAATTGCCTGTGTGGCACGCTGAGTTGCATAGATCAAGGCTTCTGTTGAAAAGCAAAGTCTTATGGTTGATGATCAAAGCACGGCCTACGTGGCAGCTTTGTGTATAACGTGAATTCGCGAGCCTCACACCTCGGTGTGAGTTAAAAACGGGATACGGACCGCTGGGAGAGCACGACGTTTCTTTCTAGCTATGGTGGTGTCAGTGACTTACCAGCCCTAACATTTATATACTTTTCACCTTTGTGGTTGTTGGATTGAGGCGCCTCGATTATAGGTCTGTAAGGACCGGGAAACGTGTGTTCAGGAATAACTAATCCTCTAACGTAAGTGAGGACCGGCTCAGCCGCATCCAGGGTTGCCCAGAGTGCGTAGCCCTGAGGCATTTGCTAGAGTGTCTCGAGCGCGGAGAGGATCTTGGCCCTTGCCTCGACTCATGACGGAAATCCAATTTCCAATACGTGTATTGCGGTTTTAATTGTAGAACTAGTATGGCGACATGATATATGGTACCCATGCCGCCTATGATTGATATTTATGATTGAAATTGTTTTGACACTATACACTTATTATAGTATCAAATGATTTGTTTTAAACGTACCAAGCATGTTTGGCTATTATAAGGGAAAACCCTATCCTCCGGCTTGCGTTGCATTGTGTGATGGGACCTGGGTCTTATAATAGCTTCATTTTTCGAAAAAGCATTGCGTTGTTTATTCTATGCACTGGTATTCTTGGGAGGAAACCCGTTCCGTGTTATACGGCGTGGTACCTTGAATTACTATCTTTAAAATAAAGTTTTAATAACTGTTTTAGTTCTCACACCAGTCACATGACTGACCTGGAGTTTATTGTTTTAACCTAAACTCTGGGTGCCTTCATTTTCCGCATGGGTAGCTGGTAGTTTAGTTTTGCAGATTTATATTCACAGGATCCTAATTTACAGCTGGAAAGATGCTCAGAAAGCTCTGTATCCGTGTATCACTTTCAGTTGTGTTTTCTATTATTTTTCCGCTGCTATGTAATTTATTGTAATCTCTGATATTTATCGAATGTAATTTATTCTTGTATACTCTGTATATTCTTGTATCTGATGGAATTGTTGTAATATACAATGAAATGTTCTCCCGTCTGCTTTTATTTGTGTGTTGTTCTCAAAGTATCCGCTCTTTCCTTCACGGGGAAGTTACGGGTCCTTACACGTAACCAGTAGAAAGATTGGGGTTATATAATTAAAGACACATTTTAGGGTAATTATAACGTGTGGTAAACCTAGTGGCCCACTACAACAAAAACACCATATTACAACGATGGAAAAAAGTTGTAAAAGACCTTTTACAACGGTGGACCAACCGTCGTGTATTAAGAAGTTGTAATAGACTAAAATCTTTTACAACTTTTTTGCATCGTCGTAATATTATATTTTGCAACTTTTATCCACCGTTGTAATAAATTTTATTACAACTGTTATGCACCGTTTTTGTTTTAATTTTTACAACTATTTATAACCATTGTGATATATTTTATTACAACTTTTATTTTACTGTTGCAATATATCTACAAATTATATACATATAACTAATAAAAGAAATCATTTCAAAACATGTTATATACAAAACTAAAAATATCAAACAAACTTAAAACATGAACCAAAACAATATATTAATTTATTCAAACTCTCAACATTTTTTTTACACAATATGCTGACAAAACAATACATACATACCTAACAAAACAATCTAAAGTAGTCATTCACACCACCAATAAACCTTACAAAAAACATAACCATTCCAAAATATATACATCGATACAACACAAAAAATGCATATAAAAAAGTTTTGTCCACATACTTAAAACTTGTAGCTACATGTTAATCAGGTCCAGGTCTCTCAGGTCGAGCAACTTCAACATATCTTAGATATACAAACCTGGTTAAAAAAAATACAAAATGAGAATTCAAATGATTAAAATTGAAGATTAAGCATAACATTTTACATTTATGTCATGTCTATGTACATGAAGCATATGCTGACAAATTAAAGATTATGTTAGGCAATCCACAAAAACACCTTGTATGCATGAATGAAATATATAGTTTGTACCTTAAGCGGTTAAACCATATATCAAGCCTAGTCTTTGACTAATGACGTTTAACACAGCCTACAATATCTTTTCTCTACAACAAAAATTTAAATTTCTCGGTCTTCTTCTACAAGTTGAACTGTGACATGCAATAACACAGGAAAAATATTTAGTGATTAATATAGGAAACCTATCACCAATTCCTACTTTTGTAAGGTACAAGGCTTTGAGCTTTACAACAACATCCTTAGTTCCACCTCAATTTCTATGTTCCCATATTCAGTGTCTCATGTGCTCAATTCAATCTTAGATTAGGTTGCATCATATTAGAAACTAATTAATTAGATACAAAAAATAAATGGTTGGATGAGCTTGAGCCCGGAGGGACAACTGAAATGGGAACTAAGGATTATTATCCCTTAGTTCAATATTTCAGAGCATTTAGCAACATAACAATAAATTGCTTATTTCCACCTAGATTTGCTTGCACGTATAGGCAGCTCTCCATGTCCATAATCTAAAATTTTAGTTTCATGTAGAATCAGCAAGTCTGCAATTTAATATAGTTAACACTTAACACCTCAAGAAAGATGGTACGTACTCCATAAAAAATGGATTAACATAGGAAAACTTTGCATAATATTTTATATTCATATGGAACCAACGTAAGTGTGACAAAATTATGAAATCCATCTAAGAAATTAGATAACCGTGTTATAATCTCCCTTTAAATAACAAAAAAAATGAACACACAAATTAACATTGTAATAAAACAAAAACTGATGTCAAAAGCTGAATAAATGAGTGTAAATAATTACTTACATTTGTGTATGCTAAGCATCTTGAATCGAAAAGACTGCCCCCTCGAAATCAACCAGAAGGTATCTTACATTATATAACCTGCTACATAGGCAATATTTCATTATTCATATATAATTTTTTCAGTATCAATGTATAAGGTTTTCATATATCATTCTCATAGATAGTATAACATTTGTTTTAAAACTTCTTCGAGTAAGAGTAATCTTGCTTGTCCTCAATAAAAAGTTCACAGAAAAGCTTCTTCAAGTAAGAGTAATCTGGCTTGTCGTCAAATCGCAATTACCGACAGTGATGAAAGTAAGAAACAAAATCAGATGGATAGGATTTGCGTAGTACCTCACTTATTCTATCATACTTTTCCTTCTTAGTGTCGGCTTTCAATCCTTAACATGGCAAGCTTCCCCTTAAGAAGTACATTAGGATAGCCAAAGCCTAAGACTTCAATTTCCCAATGACATAAAATTTCATAGTGATAGACTAACATAAAATACTCGATATCTGAAAATATAGTATTATAGTAACTAAGCAGCAGTTTCGATGACAGGTCATGTCATACAACTCAACCTTTGTAATAAATTTAAATTACATCTACAACTATCAGAAGCTGATTTTGGAAACTTATTTGTAGAGATCAACATTTTAAACAAACAAATTATTAGGTTTATGGCATGCCACCTCCATCATCTAATTAAATTTCTAAACGTGCTTACTAACCTCATCATCTTGTGAATCTGAGCAAAGGGGATGCGATAATTTAACAACTTTAAGGAGGGATGAATAGAACTCTTCATCTATTTCTGACCTGAAGAAATCCACAGCATCATTTCCACGGCATGAGTAAATAGCCTTTCTTTCAAGTTCGTTTTAACTTTCTGCATTATCCTCAGATCAAACTTTGGAACTCCAACCTGTCGACCCAAAAAAATTCCCCAAGAGAGCTGAGTCTATCACGTTTAGCCAAATACTGCTATTTTTAAAAAAAAAAGTAGGTAAGTTTTAAAATAAATACTGTTGAGAGCTGATCATTTGATTGAACCTATAGATATAATTTTAGAAAACTAGATAAGTTTTTCAAAAAAATAACCAATACTGCTGCAGCAAAAAAGAAAAAAAAGTATTAGAGAGGTAGTAATCCATGAATTGTTATGTCTAAACAAATGTTCATTAGATAGTTTCGGACCCACTCTGGTAATTACTTACAGCATAAACACAGCAGAATAAAATTCATTTCTTTTAGTTTCTAACAAGGATGTCTTGAGACTATATAATTTTGAAATTCATTTGATGATGCATACTCAGTAACCAAGGATCTTTCAGCAGTGCCATAATTTCAAAATTGGATAGGATCGACCTTTTCAATACTAGATAAGAATTGATATAAACTGAATAAGGGGCAATTTGTATAAAAATTTAACCAAAAAAAACATACCTTTCAAAACCTCTTTGGGGGAAGTGGAAACAACAAGAGGCATTGAGCAGTGAGGATAAGGGGCGACGACAAGGCACCATCTGAGAACCTAGGACTGTCTCCAACCAACGTGAGGAGTAGAAAATAAGCTGGAACCCTAATTACCAGATTCACGAAAACCTTGATTATTATCATTCGCGCGACACCTATGTTGGAAGCAACCGATAAACCATGAAATTACATGGTTTTGAATGATTTAGGGTTAAAATGGAGGAAAAAGGCGAAAGCAAATGTAGAGGATCGGCAGTAACAATTGGAGTTTGTTGAGGCATAAGTTCTTTTAGGGGAAGAGGAATTAGGGATCGATTTTGACATACGGAAGAGAACAAGAGAGGTTGGCCCACAGAATGCACTAAAAATGCAAGACGACGCGAATTATTTTGGAGCCAAAATTTCAGTTTTACCGCCTTTCATCATTTTGCGTAACATGGACCGCCACTTTTCCATTGTTTTGCATAAAAATACTTTCTTTTTTCTACCAAAAAATAAGAATATTACTAAAACTATTAAAAGTAAGTTATTATGTACATATTTCTGATTATTTACTGTTAAATATTTAACAGTAATAATTAAAAATAACTACTATTTATTAATTATCTAATAACTACTAATAATAATTAGTATTAATTTGTAAAATTATCATTGAATATTAATTATTTATTATTCTTAAATGTTAATATTACAAACTATCAAATATTTTTTATTTTAAAATAAAAAACAAATAAGATATACTGTGATGGGGCGCTGCCCCGCACCCTGCCAGAGGCGCTGCCCCCTGGACCTTCGCGACCTAACCGGCTAGGTCGACCGCCGTCCGGGACGTCCTGCCATTTAAGTTGACTGCAAAACATATTAAATATTACTTCCATAGTTATAAGTTGTGTGATGCTAAGGGCGCATATTAAATATTACTTCGTAATTAAAATTGTCAAAAGCTGGCAGATCAAAAGCAATGACAGGGACTACTTACAACATTAAGTTTACACGTAAATAAAAAAAATCTATAAAAAGCGCATAAACTAGCGCGGTTGTTAACTGCTGAACAAACAAGTTTGCCAAAATTATATTTATTAGAACTGCAGAAATAGTTACTACCAAATCAAATATTACTTATTAGTAATAGTTATTAATTAACGTTTGCATATTTCTACTTAGTTAATTATAATCAAGAGTAATACTTATTAAAAGCTTATGTTACTATTAATTAATAAGTAGTTAACATACATTAACTATTAAAAATAAATTACTACTTATTAATTATTATTTATTTAATAATAATTGATAAATATTATTGATTCCCAAGTTTATTATTAATTATTATTATTAAATATTAATATAATTAGTTATTAAATATAGATATTATAAACATGAAGTTTGTAATAAGCATCTATTACAACTAATAAAATGAATAAGTGTAATATATGTTTATTACAACTTTAGAGAGCTGACAGTTGTAAAAAAACATTTATTACAACTGTGCTTTTTGCGCAGTAGTAAAAAAACATTTATTATAATTGTGCTTATCGCAAAGTTGTAAAATTAAAGTTGTAATATGGTATTTTTGTTGTAGTGTGGGAGATACAAGACAAAGGGGAGAGTTTATATCATATTGTATGGGACCCGTTTCAATCAGTAACCCAGAGTAGGTATCAAACAAAGTACTCCGAACTAGGTTGGAGAAGGGGTATGCTTACTGGGCTGATTGTAAGAGATACAAAATGAAGGGGGTGGTGTCAACGGCGTAGGAAACCAACCGAGTCATGTGCGTGCATGGGTCTGGCTTGCTATGGGAATTAATATGTTGTGACTTCAGTAGATATGGTTGTGCACATCTTGAAAATGAAGGGTTGCCACTTTGGGAAGTGATACATCCTACTGTGGGGCCAGCATAGGGTATCTACGGAGTAAGGAGCCGATCGACTAGGGTAGTGGTTAGGGTACATCTAGACTTGTAACAACATGCACCTCCGTTCACGCAAGATATTGTCCCCAACTTAGCCACCGTATAGGTGTGGGGTTTTGTTCCTCAAAAGGGCTCGGCATTAGTAAGAGATGGGCTCTACTATATAAGTACCCACTTCACACAGGCTTCCACGATGTGGTACTTAGGGGTGTTACATTCTTCCCTCCTACAGAGCCCAACGTCCCCGTTAGCTCACAAACACCTCACCTAGGCTCTGTGGTCCATACAGGAGCCACAATTCCGGCTGGGTATTGGCTCTGATACCCCCGTAACAACCCGCACCTTCGTTCATGCAGGATATTGTCCCCAACTTAGCCACCGTATCGGTGTGGGGTTTTGTTCCTCAAAAGGCCTCGGAATTAGTAAGAGATGGGCTCTACTATAAAAGTACCCACTTAACATAGGCTTCCACGATGTGGGACTTAGGGGTGTTACAAGACTTTGGTAAGTTTAGGAGACCGTCATTGGGGCTGGCTGTGGGTTGTATGGGGTTAAAATCTCTCACCAGAAGTATGCCTAAGTCTATTATCTTGTACATGTTGGGGATCATCTAATTCTGGATATACTAGTATTAGTGTAGAGAAATATCTCTAGAAGCGCAATATACTCTATCATGTTTACCTTGTCACACTTACCTATTATGATGATATCTCTCTTATCCACTTTATATGCCTGTCATGATACTTTTACTAATTTACTTGCTAAAAGTAACTCGACTCGCCGAACTTTATGTCTGACCCTTTTTGTTTCCTCCTCTTTCTTCCGTTCCTCCCCCCTCAGGTTCTCAGGGTGGGAATTCTCAGGCTTAGTCAGGACTCAGTTATCATCTTGCTTGGAGCAGCTTCTGAAGTATTGCTCAAGTTCTTGTCTCTACTATGGATTTGTCTCTTTTTAGGGAAATATGCTTTTTATGTACTCTGATGGAACAAGACAGAAAGTTTTATATTTTTGTAATGGCTTTTATGTAGTTTCAGACTTGTGATGTTTTGGACCACGAGGTTATGATTTATGTTTGAAATAAAAATTTAAATTCCGCTGTTGCTTTTATATCTGTCTTGTAATATTTCTGTTTCTGTTTACTTATAATGCTTCACGAAACTTAATGCACTCCCTTAGTGAGTGACATTAGCGGACGTGGGGTCTCCCAAAAATACTTTCCCATTTCCACTTAGGTACCTTTAATGGTTGTAACATGCCTGAAGGCTTTTGATAATCTGCTTTGTCTTATTGGCATGTTAAACATTTTTCCACATACTTTGCTACTGAAACTTTCGTTCCTGGCCACCAATAAAGTCTTTTCAGATCATGATACATCTTTGTTGAACCTGGATGGATTGTATATTTTGTCCTGTGATGTTCATCCAAAATTTCTGCCTTTAATTCCTCAATATTAGGTACGCAAAGCCTTCTATTTTTCCTGAGGCATCCTTGATAATCCAGTTCATAATTTTCTATCTCTTCATTGTTTAATAACATCTCTTTCTTCTCTTTTAATTGCTTATCTTGATCCTGCATCCCCTTAACCTTATCAATCAGACTTGATTTTAAAGAAATTAAACTTAATTTCCCATATTCTATCAAGTCACATTGCTTCTATATAAAATCTTTTTCCTCATGTTCCATTTCTGTTTCACTCAAAATTGTTAAGTCTCTAAACTCTTCCATCATTAACTTTGTCAAAGTGCCATGATATATACTCAAAGAATCTTCTACTTTGTTTGCTTTGCTAGAGGTATATAAAATGTCTAAATCATAAGAAGCTAAGAATTCCATCCATCTATGTTGTCTCATGTTAAGATATTTTTGAGAAAACAAATATTTGAGTGATTTATGGTCAGTAAATAATTCAGACTTTGCTCCTAACAAATAATGTCTCCATATTTTTAAAGTATAAACAATAGAAGCAAGTTCTAAGTCATGTATTGCATTCCTTGTCTCATTAATTTTTAATTGTCTGGATGCATGTGCAATTACTTGCCCATGTTGCATAAGTACAGCTCCTAGGCCTGATCCACTTGCATCAGTGTAAACCACAATCCCTCATTCCCTTCTGGAACCAGCAAGATAGGTGCTTCTACCAATGCCTTTTTCAATTTCTCAAAAGCCTCTTCACATTTTTCTGTCCAGACATAAGGTTGCTCTTTTCTGGTTAACTTAGTTAAAGGTATTTCTATTCTTGCAAAATCTTTTATGAACCTCTTATGGTACCCTACCATCCCTAAGAATGTTCTAATTTTAGTCACATTCCTTGGCCTTTTCCATGATTGAACAACCAATACTTTTGCAAGGTCCACTGTTATGCCTTGAGATGAGATTATATGACCTAAAAATTAAACTTCACTTTGCCAAAATGTACACTTTGTAAACTTTTCTTTTTCGAATTTAAATATCAGAATAGCCAATATAGTCATGATTTAATGGGTCAGGTCCACTTATTTTTTTTGGTCATGTTCTCTCAATCTTGATAAAACTAAATGCAAATGGCTTTCATGTTCTTTTACTGATTTGGAATAAATTAATATATCATCTACAAATACCAACAAGAATTTATCTAGGAAGTCCCTTAATGTCCTATTCATTAAATATACTAAATAAGATGGTGCATTTGTCAAACCAAAGGGCATGACCAAAAATTCATGCAACCCATACCTTGTGTTAAATGCATTGTACTTTATACTTTCTTCTTCTACCTTCATTTGATGAAATCCAGAAGCTAAATCCAATCTTGAAAATACTTTTACTCCACTGAGTTGATCAAAAAGATCATTTATTCTTGGCAATGGATATTTGTTCTTGATGGTGACTTTGTTTAATTTTCTGTAATCTATAACATTCTCAAAGTCCCATCTTGTTTCTTGACAAATACCACTAGAGCTCCCTAGCATGAACTACTTGGTCTAATGAACCACTTTTTCTCCAATTCTTCTAGCCGAATTTTCAGTTCTGTCAGTTCCTTTGGTCCCATCCTAGTTGGTTTCTTAATGATGGGGGCTGCACCAGGTATCAACCTGATTTGAAACTCAATCGGCCTAGTGTGTAACACACCATTTACTTCCCCAAATATATCTGCATATTCATTAACTATGGAAATTTTCTCCAATTGTTGATTCACTTCCTTTTCAGTTAGACCCCAATTACTCCCTGGACAATTGTTTTTCTCCATTTCACATATTACTATTATGTCATTGCCATATTCAGTTTTCAATGATATTGTGAAATTTTCTAAATTTAAAATAGATTTAAATTTATTTAGCCAATCAACCCCTAGTATAATGCCTATACTCTCATAATTCAACACATATTGGTCTGATAAAAATATCTGGCTCCCTATATTTAATTCTACATTCACACATTCATCCCTAGCTTGCATGAACTTCCAATAGGGCTTTGAATAAACAAAGGCCCATCAACTATAACAGATACAAGTTCCATATTTATAGCTATTTCATGTGACATAAATAAGTGAGTAGCTCTTGTGTCATAAATTACCATTATGGGTTGAGTTTTAATAAAGAGTATGCCTTCCAATTGCCCAGTTCCCCCTGCATTAGCCTTTTCTTCTTTCCATTCTAATGCTCCAACTTTTGATGATCTCCTTAGTTCTAGGCAGTTCTTCCTGATATGCCCCTCTTTCCCACAGTTATAACATGAGACTACATTAGCTGGGCATTTGTTTTCCATGTGCCCTACCTTCCCACATTTATAACAAAATACCTTCTTATTAACTTCTGTGGGAATGCTTCTTCATTCTTCTTAATTTCAGTGTTTTTTTGTCATAAGGATGAACCTTATCTTTGCCCTTCTTATTATTAATGTTCTTAAAATTCCTGAATTTCTCTCTTTCTTTATCATGCTGCTCAAAAGAAAGTGTTAAATCTATCACTTGATCAAAAGTTTTATCCTTATAAGGTAGCATAGCTCTGCTTAATCCAGCATTCAATCCCCGTACATACCTACCATTTTTGGATACTTCATCCCCTATTAGGATTGTGCCATATTTTGGAAGACTTTCAAACCTCTGAGTGTATTCAGTAACACTCATAGTACCTTGCTTTAGCTTGATAAACTCCTCCAAAAGTGATTCCTTAGCTGATGCTGGCACAAATCTTGCCTCCAACATGTCTTTGAATTGATTCCAAGTTATCTCCTGCTCTGGCCCACCTGCTATGATGACATCCTACCTGTCCAGTGCTGCTCCTTTCAGTTTTCTGGAAGCTATCTGTCTCTTCCTTGGATCATCTACCTGCATGCCAGCAAAGATTCTTTCCAGATTCCTCAACCAGAATTGTACTCCCATCACCCCTTCAGTACCTTCAAACTCCTTGCCTCCTAAGTTTGAGTATGTCTTCAGTAGCTTAGATAGTTCTTCATGAGGGTTTTCTGGTCTATGTCCTATCCCGGTCCTCAAAGCTTGCACAAATTGTTGCATATCTATTGTTGGTGGCGCACTTGTTGATCCCCTGCCCACCATTCTTATATATATATATATATATATATATATATATATGTATGTATGTATGTATGTATGTATGTATGTATGTATGTATGTATTTGATATTATGTTAGTTCCAGTATCCTTCTAACTATAAATGGTAATAATTTATATCCCATTCATGCCTAATTTGCACTACAAAAGCATACTATCTATCCTGTCTTGTAGCCATGTTTTACTTTAACATAGCTCTGATACCAAAACTGTGGTGACCCAATTTTCTCCATGAATTATTCCTATGGTTTTTTTTTTACATTCTTACCAAGATCCTAAGACCAATATAGACATATCAGTATAGTTAACATGTCCCACTAATTGCATATATGAGGATATGCAAATATTTATCAATCCATATAATACACATACATTGTGGTAAATGAGACAGTGAAATACTAGTGCTTGTGCTTATCATAATCATCATAAGAGGTGCACATGTGAGGTATGCATAAGCTAAAATGATTCATGTACCTATTTATAGAAACATGAGTAAGCATATATTCTAATACATACATAGACAGGTATAGATGAAACAGATTATTAAGTAGTGTACATGTGTGTAGTGTAAATAGACTTAAACCGATCCCTATAGATAGACCAAACTAATCCCTGTTTCTTAAATAAACATGTATAAGTATTAGTTTATAACCTGTATAAGTATTAGTTTTCTCTATGCACAAGTATAAATATCAGATTATAGCATATACAAGTATCAGTTTAAAGATAACATACACAACAGGCATGATTGAAGCATATTCCTAATTGTGTGCGTGAAAACAGTGTACTTGACATATATTCCTATATTTGCTAATTTATATGCAACCAAAGATCATTCAGTTCTCAATGATATCATAATACTGGATTCATTTATTTGCATTACACTTTGTAAATTTACTCCTAATCAATATATTCATGTCATACCATTTTTGTTCATTGTGATGGATTTATCTACTGATACATGCACATCCTATTATCACTGAGTGTTCAAGTGCACATATTCACTACATTTCATCTTTGAACACATTACTGAAGGAATCAAACCTTTACTGCACTTACACCATTATATATTGATTATATAACACGCACATTGCACTTCAGGCTGCACAAAACACTTTTAATAGCTAAACTGAGCATGATCCAATATTCATAACAGGTTCATACATCCTTGATTCACTGCATTACATATTTTTAAACATACTGGAATCTTACTTAAGTTACATGAAGTAATAACTGATTCTTAAACCATACAGCACCATAAAATCCTAGCAGTTCTTAACAATTCATAAAACATAGAGGCTTCTAAATCTCCTTCATTAAATCCAGCAAGCACCCTTAAGCATCCTGAAATCAGTCACTGGTCTTCCTCATTAATAATGAGACACCCAGTTGATTGCAAGGCAATCAAACTAGGTCAGATAAATCTAGTCTGAATATTCACCATTTATCTTATGTAATTAAAGCATAAACATATATAAGTGTTTAATATTTCCAGTATCCAAATACTTGTCAATTTATCAACATCATTCAGAAATAAGCAAAACATCCAGGGTAGCAAAAACACATTAACTACTAACTGTCTTCTAATTCCACCCATTCCCTCTTTCGTCTAGAGTATTGACCCATTTTGATTGGTTATTTCCTGCTTGTTGTTTGAACATTAGTATGCATTGTTTGAGGACCTTCCGTCCTATTCCCAAACACCCAGGCCTATTGTAACACCCCACACCCGCTAAGGTCACTCACTAAGGGAATGCCTTAACTTCGATGGAGTATTTTAAGTGAATATAGAACAGAAAAATTACAACAAGACAGATATAAATAATACTTGAAAATCTAAAACATCATTTCATTGCAGCAGAAGATAAACATGTTTGGTTACAATACCAAAACCAACTAAAACAAGAGTCAAGTACTAAATATCCATCCTGATAAAACATAAGTACATAATCCCACTATATAACTAATAGCCATAATAGAAAAGATAAGCTGAGCTTTACATCAACGGTCCAAGCTCCAAAAGATAGATAAAGCAATCTGATCAAAGCCCACTAGTGCTAGGCCCACTCTGAGAACCTGAGGGTTGGGAAAAAGATAAAAACAACGGGGTCAGACATAAGTCTGAGCGAGTCCTATAACTTTAACAATACAATCATTAAAGTAATTAGGGTACGATATAAACTTGGTACGGTAATGACTGGGGATAAATGACTACACTAAGCAGCCAACTAGACATAGGATGAACTAAGATATCGGTAAAGACGCATCTACCCACCCAAGGGTAATTACTACACTGCACCACACCAGTTATTCCTACTTAAAGGTTGATCCCACCCAAGGACTTAGAAAATATAACTAGTAGTTTCGTGTACCCCTAGCTGACCACATAGGTGTCGTCTGCCCCTATCTCCACTAGGTGTACCCACTACTCCCCAAGCGATCGGCTCACTAACGTAGATACCCGTGCTGGCCACACAGTGGGGTGTATCACTCCCCAAAGTGGCAACCCGATACAACCAACGGTGCATGGCTTATACCTCCACGATGCAACAACGTCTTACCTACCAGCCCGGGTCCACACACGCATATGAAACCCGTTGGACTTGCGTTGCCACCGCTAACCCGTTTTGGCCTCTTATAGTCAAGCCCAGTACGCGTGTCCCGTCCTCGACATGGGTCGAGCCCACAAAGATACATATGGGTTACTGGTTGAAATGGGCCCCCACAAGCTACCCACCTAAGCTTGTCCCTTTTCTAGTGTATCCCACTTAACCCTTTAATCATGTTTAATTACATGTTTCCACTTGGTTAAGTATTCTAATTGTATTTTCTATTGCCACCCAAGGCAACCCACTAGATTTCCACATGCCACCCAAGGCACTTACTTGATTTCCACATGCCACCCAAGGCACCCACTTAACCCCTCATGCCCCACTACATGCTTATCTGGTTAAGTGTTTCTTAATTGATTAAGAACTTAACCTTTGTAAAGACCTCTCACATTAGACTGTCTTTTATGGCAGCTGGATTTGCCGGTCGGGTCTGGGCAGCCTTACGCCATAACAGAGTCTAACCTCGTGTCTTTACACTTGTCACATATTTAGTTTATGCCTAAGACCTCTCACATTGGGCCAATCATTTGTAGCCGCTGGATTTGCCGGTCGGGTCCGGGCAGTCTTATGCTACAAAAGGGTCCAACCTCGTGTCTTAGTCGATTAATTACACCTAATTAATCACCCCCATAATTAATTTTCCCTAATTAATTCCAATTTAATGATGTACATAATTGACTCAATTATGTCCATCCACTCATGGTATGCAACATCATACCAATTTCACCACAATTTTGTTAACATGAATATTAACCCCATCGTTCCCCACGTAATACGCTAACATGACATACTTAAAAGGGAAGATTCATCACAAACACAATGGGTTCCACTTTGCATAACATTAGCATCAACATGGGTTTTAAAGGTGTCAACTTGCATATATGACCATAGCATCAAACCCAACTAGCATAAATAACCAACCCAAACTTGCATGAATCACATATGTCATAAAGAGGGTAACTTGCATAGATGTTCATGTCATAGACCTATCATAAAGGGATAAACTTGCATACATGTCATAGGTCTAAAAAAAGGATGAACTTGCATATGTTACTCACATCATAAAAAGGGGTAAACATGCATATATATGCATGACATACAAAGGGGTAAACTTGCATATGTATGCATATCATACAAAGGTGTAAACTTGCACATGTTACTTGCATAAAATCAAACACCAAACTTGCATAACATGTCATATATGAACTTGCATATAATCAAACACCAAACTCGCATAACATGTCATATATGAACTTGCATATAATCAAACACCAAACTTGCATAACATGTCATATATGAACTTGCATATAATCAAACACCAAACTTGCATAACATGTCATATATGAACTTGCATATAATCAAACACCAAACTTGCATAACATGGTGTCATAATGGATCAATGTTTATCATAGTGATTTGCATAACTAGCATCATGAACATATAGCATAAAACTTGCATAACTAGCATCATGAACATATAGCATAAAACTTGCATAACTAGCATCATGAACACATAGCATATGATAACATAACTTGCATTGATCCACATACATAACCATAACGTCATTATATCCTATCATAATTAGTTTAGCAATTGCTTGCTAAAGGCATAGAAACTCACAACTTGTTGATTAGCACTCCTATGAAGAAGATTAAGTTGCTAGAGTTGATTTGAGAAGCTATCTTCCTCTTTAATTTGTGGAGGCTCCTTCTAAGTTGCATTTTGACGGCATGATGACGTTGTATCTATTTTTAGTATGGATTCGGGTAGTCTTAGGGTGTATTTATAGATTTAGGATGTAGTACAGGCCCTTAGATTAACCCTAGATTAGGTTAGAGCCGTCAGATTTCGTCACAAGCCCCAAAACACAACCCAAACCCCTTCAGACTGCACCCAGGCCAACCTGGTCGAGTACCCAGGTCGACACCCGTGTCGACTGGGCAGTCGACATGGGTTGGGGTGGTGTCGACTGGGCAGTCGACACCCCTATCGACTTGCCTGCGCGGGAGTTTTCCCGCCTACCCCCTGTGTGTTGAATTTCGAATTTGAACCTGAAATTTAAATCTGTTTTTGAACTTAGAATTTTCTGAAAACTTCGTTGTGCCATAACTTGGTCATACGAACCCCAAATCACGCAAACTCGGACTCTATTTCGCGTATTTTTCCGAGACGAACGCAATGGCGCAACCCGTTTCCCCTAATTCCCACATCTGGGATTAGTTATTCTTTAATTTGTGAATGTTAATATTAACTGAAATTCAGGGTGTTACATTCTCCCCTACTTAAAGGATTTCGTCCCCGAAATCTCTAAGTCCAGAAGAACGTATCCTACCAACCAAACAACCATCTACTAAACCATCAAATACTGGCATCCATTGTCCTTAAAGTTTCTAATGACGTATGAACATATGCAAAAAGTGTGTGTATATGTTCCCTGTCTAATGCAAAATCAGGCGGTCTACTGATTCAGTTGACCTCCTTAATGCAAACCATGATAGTGCCATGCATCCAATATGTATGCGAAAGAACCCTATCGACACATACTATCTCTACATGTGTGCACAACCATACACCAAAATGCATCATCCATATGATAACACAACCATTATACATCCATTAATATAGCTACCTACACACAGTTATATGCAATATGCAACATGAAGTGACTGAGCCGATCTAGTGTCTAAAGTGTGTGTATATGCATCCACGAGCAACCACTAGCAAACACTTGCATCCACACGCATCCATCAAGCATAACACGTCTCAAACACATGTTTCAACCATAGGTTTACCCTATATAAAGGTCAAAGGTACTAATGAGAGGACATACTAAAGATAAGATAAGTACTAGACAAACGAAAAAGGAGAAGTTAAAAGACATACCCTCAAAAAGGAATGGGTACAGTGAACGCATCTTCGCTTCTGTCTCCTAAGTAGCGTTGCTCTCATCATCTCCCCATTGCACTTTGACTAGTTGAACCTCTCTGTTTCTCAACTTCCTAATCTCTGACCCAAGGATGCGAGTAGGAGCTCGTCGAATCGTCGCATCACGCTCTACCTCCACTTCTCTAAGCAAGCTCGGCTCTACCACCTCTGCGGTCTCATGTAGACACTTCCTCAAATGTGACACATGGAATACGTCATGTACCCCACTAAGTCTCTCGGGCAAATCCACTCTATATGTCATTTGTCCAATCCTTTCCTTAATAGGAAACGGTCCTACAAACCTTGGTGCTAACTTTCCAACGGACCCAAAGCGAACAACATTCCGTAATGGAGATACTTTAACAAAGACCATATCCCCAACATCAAACTCAAGATCCGTCCTCCTCTTATCCGCGTAAGATTTATGTCTGTCTTGCGCCGCTTTCATCCTTCTTCGAATCAAATCAATCTTTTCCAAAGTCTCTCTAACCATATCGGGCCCAAGCAAGATCTTATCCGTAGACTCCCACCAACATGTAGGTGATCGACGAGGCCTTCCATAAAGAGCTTCGAAAGGAGCCATACCAATACTAGACTGAAAGCTGTTATTATACGCGAACTCTACCAATGGAAGATGCTCTTCCCATGTACCTCCAAAATCCAAGATACATAGCCTCGAAAGGTCTTCTAGAACACGATTCACCCTCTCGGTCTGGCCGTCCGTCTGAGGATGATATGCGGTGCTCAAACACAACTGAGTCCCTACCGCCTCTTGCAAACTTTTCCAAAACTCGCTAGTGAAGATAGGATCTCGATCGCTCACTATACTAGAAGGTACACCATGCAACCGAACTATCTCTCGAAGGTAAACTGAAACTAGCCATGGAGCCGTTCTCTTACTCTTCACGGGTATGAAATGGGCGCTTTTAGTAAGTCTGTCCACCACAACCCAAATTCTCGTATTACCCTTCCTCGATCTCGGTAACCCATCAATAAAATCCATCGAGACGCTATCCCACTTCCATTGCGGAACTTCCAATGGGTGAAGCAACCCACCGGGTTTCTTTTGCTCCGCTTTCACTTGTTGGCACACCAAGCATCTAGTGACATACTCGGTCACATCCTTCTTCATACCGGCCCAAAAGAAAACTCGCTTCAGGTCTTGGTACATCTTGTCCCCACCGGGATGAATGGTCATCTTCGAACGATGTGCATCATCAAGTATAGCCTTCCTCAAACCCTCATCTTGCGGTACACAAAGTCTACCGTCTCTACGCAACCACCCCTTATCATCTAGGGTGTACCTACTCAAATGGCTGGACGACTCCCCCCTTATGAGCTTCTCCACTAACTCAACCAACTGTGGGTCGTCCCGCTGTGCCTCACCGATCCATCCCAAAAGAGTAGGTCTGACCTCTAAGGATGCTAGCAAACCGGGTACAAAATCAACGGAAGGCCTGAAGTCAAACATCGAGATAAATTCCAAGCTTCGTCGTTCCACGAACAATGGACTCAAGGACAACCTTTTTCTGCTTAAGGCGTCCGCCACCACGTTACCCTTGCCAGGGGTATACGCTATCTCGAAATCATAGGATGCTAAGAACTCCATCCACCTTTGTTGTCTTAAGTTCAAATCCTTCTGAGAAAACAAGTACTTCAATGATTTGTGGTCAGTGAACAATTTGAACCTCTCGCCAAGAAGATAATGGCGCCAAGTCTTAAGCGCAAAAACAATAGCGGCCAACTCTAGATCATGTGTAGGGTAATTTTTCTCATGCACTCTCAACTGCCTTCCCCCATAGGCTATTACCCTTCCCTCTTGCATTAAGACTGCGCCTAGTCCTATCCCACAAGCATCGGTATAAACAACAAATGGCTTACTCCCATCAGGAAACATTAAGACTGGAGCTGTGGTTAAAGCTCTCTTTAACCGTTGGAACGCATCATCACAATCTACGTCCCATGTGAAGACTAGATTCTTCTTCGTCAAGCGAGTTAATGGGGCTGATATCTTCGCGAAGTCCTTGATAAACTTCGTATAGTAGCCAGCCAACCCCAAGAAACTCCTCACCTCGGTAGCATTCTTCGGAACCTTCCAATCTTGGATGGACACTACCTTCGCGGGATCCACAGCTATCCCTTTCTTAGAGACCACATGCCCTAAGAACCGCACTTCCTTCATCCAAAAGTGACATTTAGAGAATTTAGCCTTAAGGCTATGCGCTCGAAGAGTCTCCAACACTTCCCTAAGATGTAGGGCATGCTCTTCTTCATTCTTAGAAAAGACTAAGATGTCATCCACAAAGACCACCACGAACTTATTAAGGTACTCCCTGAACACCCTACTCATCAAATTAACAAAGTATGCAGGGGCGTTCGTCAAACCAAATGGCATCACCAGCCACTCATAGAAACCATCCGGAGTCCTAAAGGCAGTCTTGTCTATGTTATCCTCAGCCACTCTCAACTGATGAAACCCCGTGGCTAAGTCCAACTGCGAAAACACTGAGGCGCCAACCAACTGATCAAAGAGATCATCAATCCTCGGCAATGGGTGTCTATTCTTCTTTGTAAGCTTGTTGAGTTCTCTATAGTCTACATAAAGTCTGAGGGACCCATCCGCCTTCGTGGCAAAAACCACTGGAGCACCCCACTCCGATATACTTCGTCTTATGAACCCCTTCTCAAGCAACTCCCCTACTTGCTTATGGAGTTCCCTCCTCTCACGAGGAGCCATGTGGCGCACTGGCAAAGATACTGGCTTAGCACTACCAGATATATTCGGAAGTCAATCTCCCGCTTCGGAGGTAAACCCTTCACCTCCTCAAACACATCCGAGTATTCCCGGACCACTCTAACAGATCGCAAACTCTCGACCGAAGCGTCAAGCGATTCAAGATAACTTAGCATAATAGAATCCATGGGATTACAAGAGATCTCAAGAGTGTTACCCAAGAGGGTCATGAGCCTAACAACTCTCCTTTCACAATCAAGAACGGCACCATTACTGGATAACCAGTCCATGCCCAAAATCAACCCATAGCCCGTGAAGCCCAAAACAAAAGCATCACATCTAAACTCAATGCTAAGTATAGAAATCTTCAAACCCAAACATATCATGGACAAATAAGTGGAGCCCCCAATTGGGTTTGAAACAACCAAGGGATCATCTACTAGACTGGTGTCTAAGTGCAGTGACTCAACTAATGATGATGAGATAAACGAATGCGATGCGCCAGAGTCGAATAAAGTATGGACAGGATGATCAAACAGAAAAACCAGACTTTCAACGGAAATAGTTCTACCTCTTTCCTGAATTGGTGGAACCGCGAGAGCCTGAACTTGCCCCCTTGCCTGACCTGGTTCCATAAGAGCTTGCACCTGTCCTCCTGAGGTAGATCCCGTCCTCTGCCCCTTCTTAGGGCAGTCCTTCACTAGATGCCCTGCTTCGCCACAGTGGAAGCAGCCAGTCTTCTTCTTCTTCCGACAATCTTTGCTTAGGTGGCCTGGTGTCCCACAATTGAAGCACTTCTTCTTTCCCTTGCCACCGTTGCCTTTCCCACCCTTGTTTTGCTGTTGCTGTTGAGATCTCTTCTGATCTCCTTTCTTCTCGGGTGCCTTATTAGCATTGGGACCCTTCTCTTCCTCATGCATAAGTTCCATGTCTACTAGCTTCTCAAAGGTGGCCCCCATAGGGATGTGAGTCATAGCCAATCCATGCATCGGTTCATTTAAGCCTTTAACGAACCTCAAAGCCTTCTTCTCCGGTGTATTCACCATGTCTATGCCAAACCTTGCCAACTGATTAAACTTGTTGACATATTCCTTCACTGATAGGTTTCCTTGCTTTAGAATCAAGAACCTTTCCATATACAGATTTTCTTCCGCCCTTGAGAGGAACTTTGCCACAAACCTTTGTCTGAAATCCGCCTAAGAGTCAATAGGGCACTCTCCATTAGTGACCTCCCACCAGAACGAGGCCTCTCCCTTCATTAATCAAGCAGCTAACTTGACTTTCTTTCCTTCTTCCATCTCAAAGATGTCTATCAACTCTTTCGTCTCCTTAAGCCAATCCCTAGCTTCCACAAAAGTTTCTGATCCTTGAAAAGGTTTCCCTCCCATAGCCTTAAATTCCTTGCAAGTCTTAGCAAAAGTATCCGCGCGAGGAGGAGGAGGAAGATCGGGTGCAACTGGTGGTCGAGGAACATTTGCTAGACCCGCAGCGGCGGCCCTAGCCTCCATCAATCTCCTATACCATACTGGTATCGTCACACCCTCCGGAAAATTAAGATCTTCAGCCATGCTGAAACGAAAAAGGAAAGATTCAAAACGGAGAATTCGAAAGATAAAGATATGGCTATTGGGGATTATGCTTTTCTTTCAAAAACTTTTCTCTCAAAGACATGTTTTTGAAAATACTTCTTCCAAAAATGTTTTTAGAAAAATAGCTTTTTTAAAGTTTTATCTGTTCTGGTAACCTTCAGCTCTGATACCACGTGTAACACCCCACACCCGCTACGGTCACTCACTAAGGGAATGCCTTAACTTCGGTGGAGTATTTTAAGTGAATATAGAATAGAAGAATTACAACAAGACAGATATAAATAATACTTGAAAATCTAAAACATCATTTCATTGCAGCAGAAGATAAACATGTTTGGTTACAATACCAAAACCAACTAAAACAAGAGTCAAGTACTAAATATCCATCCTGATAAAACATAAGTACATAATCCCACTACATAACTAATAGCCATAATAGAAAAGATAAGCTGAGCTTTACATCAACGGTCCAAGCTCCAAAAGATAGATAAAGCAATCTGATCAAAGCCCACTAGTGCTAGGCCCACTCTGAGAACCTGAGGGTTGGGAAAAAGATAAAAAACAACGGGGTCAGACATAAGTCTGAGCGAGTCCTATAACTTTAACAATACAATCATTAAAGTAATTAGGGTATGATATAAACTTGGTACGGTAATGACTGGGGATAAATGACTACACTAAGCAGCCAACTAGACATAGGATGAACTAAGATATCAGTAAAGACGCATCTACCCACCCAAGGGTAATTACTACACTGCACCACACCAGTCATTCCTACTTAAAGGTTGATCCCACCCAAGGACTTAGAAAATATAACTAGTAGTTTCGTGTACCCCTAGCTGACCACATAGGTGCCATCTGCCCCTATCTCCACTAGGTGTACCCACTACTCCCCAAGCGATCGGCTCACTAACGTAGATACCCGTGCTGGCCCCACAGTGGGGTGTATCACTCCCCAAAGTGGCAACCCGAGAAATATGCCAAATGTGTGTGTACTTCCTATTGATATGCCTGTGTACATAACCCGAGAAACCATGCATATACCTAATCTCCACATCCAGAGATTAAATAGATCAAAAGCATTCCTGGAACATCACCATCCATGTGTGTGTACTTCCTATTGATATGCCAAATGTGTACATAACCCCTTTTCCTTTTATTATCCTATATTTAAATCACTTGCAGATATGAATACACTCAATAAAATTAACTTATGCACATAAAGAATCACACACATCAACCAATGAAGAAAAACAATCGGTCTTACTTATTTAAATAACATTCAGGCATAAACTCACCTAGCATTCATGTGTATTGATCCAACTTATCTCTCAGTAAATATATTATTAAAATGAAGTAATATTCCCCAGGTATTTATACCTTATCCTACAATTGTTTTTACCCCACTTCAGATCAAACATACATTGAAACAGTGAGTTACTTCACATATGTTAATTAAAAACACATGTACATTATTATATGGTTGCCTTCAATAGAACTAAATGCCTTTAATATATTTAAAAAATGAGGTAAATATTCACCTTGATAAATTTTATTAGCTCCTATCCCAAGAAATATTTGTCTAGCCTTTTCTGCCTATTTCTTGAATACTATAATGGAGTAGATGGCCTAACCTAGGTATAATGACCACTAGCCCCTTTATAACAGTCATCCTAGGGTTCTATATTTAGGAAAACCCAATATTATCCTTCATAAAAATGAGAACTCATCGGCTGTCATGTGGTCCTGCCATTATATTTTTGCCCTTTTGAAAGTATCACTTTCTATTTGAATTTGTAAAGGTCCTCATTCATATTATTTCCATGCATCATGTCATATGCATGACCTTTCTTCACGTAGCAATTTATAAGGAGAACTTAACTACATACATATTTTTATTCATATAATGTGTGCATCATTTCTTTTCTGGTTCCAGGTTACAATGTTTTATAAATATATATAAAAGCCCTTAACCTCTTCTACCAGTCCTCCATAACACATTATATTTTACATGTCCATATTAAATATTATCAAAATTACTAATATCTAATTAAACCTGGGTCTCCACACGTTAGTTCTCCCATATGGCTCATCTCAAATTCTTGGGTCATAATATTTGAAAATTATTTATTCATCTTATTGTTTGTTGATCTGAAAATTATACCATCAACATATATTTGTACTAATTGTATATCCTTATTATTATTCTTAATAAACAAAGTATTATCTAATTTTCCTATTTCTAAGTTGGATTGTAACAAATAATTTCTTAATCTATCATACCAAGACCTAGGAGCTGTTTTAATCCATATAACGCGTTCTTTAACTTACATACGTGATTTGGTAAATTTTCGTCTTTAAATAGAGGTGGTTGCTCTACATATACGTCTTCTTTAACAAATCCATTTAGAAAAGCACTTTTGACATCCATTTGATATAAATTGAGATTATTATGGTTCGCAAAGGCTAGTAAAATCCTAATGGCTTCTAATCTTGCTATGGGGGCAAAAGTTTCATCGTAATCTATTCCATATTCTTTAGTATAACCTTGTGCTACTAGACTTGCCATATTTCTTACTACTTCATCGTGTTCATTCATTTTATTTTTCTAAAGCCATTTGGTTCCTATTACTGTCTTAACCTCTGGTCGAGGTACAAGTTCCCATACATCATTCTTAGTAAACTGATTCAGTTCTTCTTGCATAACAAGTATCCTTGAATCATCGGAAGATGCTTCCTTTAGATTCTTAGGTTCAATAGTAGAAGTAAATGCAGTATTACTCATATTATTCAACTGATTACAGGTTCTAACAATGGGTTCAATATCTCATATGATATTTTCTACAAGATGGTCTCAAAGTAATCTACTTAGTTTATTTGGTTGACTATCTTCATGATTTGTTTCATTAATTTTGTTTTCACATTCATCTTCATTGTTTTGTGTTATATTTTTTGATTTTCGTCAAATGATACGTTTAAGGTTTTTTCTATGGTATTGGTTCAAGTATTGAAAACTCTATATGCTTTACTTATATCTGAATAACAAATAAATATTCCTTTATCGGATTTCAAGTCAAATTTATCTAAATTTTATTTAGTATAATGTATAAAATATTTACTTCCAAATATTTTAAAATATGCCACTTTTGGTTTCTTATTATACAAAAGTTCATAAGGATTTTTATGAGTTAAAGGTCTAATTGAAATTCTATTTAAAATATAGCAAGCTGTTGCAACTGCCCCAACCCAAAAATTTCTTAGTAAATTACTATCAGATAACATAGTTCTCTCACACGGCTTGTATCATCCTATTTTTACGTTCAACTATTCCATTTTGTTGAGGGTTCTAGGAATAGAAAAATTATGGGTTATTCCCTTTTTATTACAATATTTTTCAAAATTTTCATTTTCAAATTTTCAGCCATGGTCACTACGCATTGTTTTAATTTTTAATAAAACGATAAATTTTGAATCCTTTTAGAAAAAGTTTTAAATTGATAAAAAGCATCACTTTTATTTTTAAGAAACAAAGTCCAAGTAAATCTAGAAAAATCGTCGACTATTAGGTTAACATAACTATTATGATTTATCGATTGGGTTTGAGAAGGACCAAATAAATCCATGTGAATTAACTCTAATGGTTTTGAGGTAGTAATTTCCTCTTTTGATTTAAATGAACTTCTCTTTAATTTCCCGAATTGACAAGCGTCACATAAGTTATTAAATTTAAACTTCATTTTGGGTAATCCTCTAATTGAATCTAATTTAGAAATCCTAGAGATGTGCTTGAAATTTATGTGACCAAATCTCTTATGCCAGTTCCAAGGGTCACTTGTATTGGCCATAAGACATAGATTATCATTGGAGATTTTCATACTTAATATATAGATATTTTTGTTTCTATCTCCTTCGTATATTACTTTTGAATTCCAATCTTCTATAAAACATTTATCCTTTTCAAAGTTTATTTTATAACCCTTATTGCAAAGTAGACTTATACTTTGGCAAGTTGTGTTTTAGATTCCTAACTAATAAAACATCAGAAATAGTAGGAGTTTCAGAGTTACCGACGTTGCCGAGTCCAATAATGTATCCTTTAGAGTAATCTCCGAAGTTCACCATTCCACCATCTTCATATGTCAGATTATTGAGTAATTCAGGATTTCCCATCATATGGCTCGAACAGCCACTATCCAGTATCCATTTGTCCTTTTTGATTTCCACCAATTTCTTTCCATAATTTGAATTCCCAACAGCCATGTAATACACCAGTTCAGAATTTGAATTTCCATTAGCCACCTTTTCAAAATTTGTATTTTCAATAGCCACCATTTCAGAAATTGAATTACCAACAACCACTTCACTCATCTTTTCAACTTTTGAATTTTCAAAAGTCATAAATCACATTTTTTCTTGTATTGAACAATATTTCAGTGTATCACTTGATTTTTCGACACAATTATATGTAGACTCTTTCAGCATTGGTACAATGCATGAATTGACACTAGTGTTAATAACTATTTCAAAATTTTCCATTTTAAAATTTTTCAAAAATCAGCTTATGAACTTTTTGAAAGACCTTGCTCTGATACCAATTATTAGGGATTGCGGAATGGATCGTTTATGCTAAACTAACACTGGCGGGGGAGCGAATAGTATTTTTGAGAAATTAAACAAAATCTAAAACTTATATGATCTACTATATGAACCACACGCCATAGAAACAATCACAGACACAGAATCAAAAACAAACACAAAGATAAACAAAAATAAAATTTAGAAAATGAAAGAACACATCGGATTTTATACTGGTTTAGAATTACTCCTATGTCCAGTCCCATGCAACACTAGATTGCATAGAGTTTTATTACTATATCAATATCCAATTACACCCCTTGATTTCACGGCTACAAGGTTAACACCGCTCTCATTCCTTGATTTCATGGCTACAAGGTTAACACCGCTCCCATTCCTTGATTTCACGGCAACAATGAAAACATCGATTCCATTCCTTGATTTCAAGGCTACAAGGAAAACACTGATTCCCAAATACTTCCCACACAATTACAATAGCCCTATAACTCTTCAATAACACTTCGATTCAGAGAGTGATGAGTAGAGAGTGAGAAGAGAAGAAGTTTTATGTAAATAGAATTGAATTCGGTAGAGTATAAGTGTAGAAATCATAAAAATAAGAAAATATAATGGTATAAAGAAAGGAGATGAAGATGGAGAAGAAGAATGATGAAAAAATTCGAAATCAGCCCCTATTTATAAGATTTGAAAGGTTGCGACGCTTCTGGAATGTTACAAATAGTGAAAAGACACTTCCTTTCAATTTTGAAAAAATGACAGTTATATGTCGACATACGCAATAATGAATGTCGACATAACCTAGTTCAAAATTGATTTTTGAGTATTATTCAAGTGTTTTGATATATATATATATATATATAAGTAAAATTCTGGAAATTCTTGAATTAAAACATAGTGTTATAAATAAGTATTATAAAGTGGGAAATCATATGAAAACATAAATATAAGATATATGAACATATTTATAAAATTATAGAATTTAAAACTATATATAAATATAAAATATATAAGTATATAATATTTTAAACTTATAAACAATAAAATTTGAGTTTAAAAACAAAAGTAAAATAGCAAAAGTAAAGTAGAGAAGATAAAGATTAAAGAAAGAATTTGAAAATAAAATTTGAAAATAGAATTTGAAATCAGAATTTGAAAATCAGAATTTTAATTTTAATTTGAATTTGAACCTGGAGTGTTATTCAGAGTCTTACATAGACTAGACTCTATTACTATAATTATTTTGAACTCTTGATTACTCATGAGTCTTGAATCATCTCTGAATTCTGAATCTCTAATATCTTTAAACTGTGTAGTCTTCAGTAATAATTCATATGTATAAATCCTGCATATGTATATATATATATATATATATATATATATATATATTCTAGATAAAAGTGTTAGTATATATTTCATAATCAATTAATATTGAAATAAGGCTGTTGTCATCAAAACTCCATTTTCTAACATATAAGATATTATAACAAGGATCATTGTCCTAAGTCTCTCTTAGGAGATCGTGTTTAAGATTTAAATCGAGTCTTAGGACCTGTCATATCCTATCTTATATCATGATCCTTTGTATGACCAATCAAATTTATTTGACTTCATCTTTGTGAAGTCTTGGCCTGGACAATCCTAGGGTCTTGTCTCTTTTCTTGGGTAGGAATTTTAATTATTTCCAGTTTTTGAGTTGAAATAACTTTTGGGACTTAGTTTTGAGGATTTCTATGTTATTTTATAAAATGGTATAATAAAATAATTTTGGCTAAGTAAAATACTAATCTGCTTAAGATTAGCTTTGTAAAGAAAAAATTAATAGGCTAATTCCGCAAAGCACTATGAAATAATTGTTTGTTTATTTATGATTACAAATTTAGTTCATAAATAAATGGTTGCACCTCTGATTATTTATTTACAAATTTGCGCCTCTATTTGGACGTAATTTGTTTTATTGTGTTGAGTTGCCCATTGAGTATGATAGGAATTCTAATCGAGAAGTGGGATGCCATGATATCGATAGGGGTTTCTAAACACACCGACAAGATAATTCTAACACAACACTTATATTAAATACTAATGATGTGCATCTCCATTGAATCTTAGTATTAATAATTTTATATAAATTGGTGGCGAGGCGAATCATTAATATTGATTGTTAATTTGCAACCATGGGGATTTTAATAAGATAATGATTTGAGAATGGGATATGTATGACCATCGTATATATCCTTTACAACTTTCATAGATTGAATTTTTAACTATGACATTTAAGATACCTTATTTTGGTAAGGAAACTAATGCTTATAATGGTATCATCCTTTTTATTCTATATAATGATGATTACCATGATCATCTCATTCGAGTTCTTTTGAATTACAACTATTCACATTCTTTGTGTCCAAGGAACTTAGGGACATCATGTCCTTAGGAATTTATGGGCACTTGTCTTATATATAGGTATGTAGATTTTCCAAACCTATATTTTATGAAAATTCTAACGTGCTACATTGATTTTTCGTTACCCATTTATTTTGCTATCGAGATGACTTTAGTTTTCTTTTGGTAATGATTTAGTATTCTTTTTTTCTTTTGAGTGCTACTTGTTTCAAACAAGTAATTTTGTCTTTTCGATTGAATAAGGAAATTAATTAAACATCTTAGTAAAAACGGGTGGGTCGACACACTTGTGTTTACTTCGCCGGCTAATTTTTGGACTTAGTTATTTTGAGATTCCATTTCATTTCTTGAACAAATGGCAGACAAAACTGCTTTTCGGAGGTGTCAGCAACCTTGCCATTATAAAAACTGCTTTGGGTGGTATCAGCAACCTTATCACTATGGTTAAACTACTTTTCGGAGGTATCAACGACCTTGTCGATGCTATAGGTCACGGACCACCTTGTCGAAAGACCAAAAGGCTCTGTATAATGATTTACAATAGATTTTGCAATTTGTTCGTAAATACTTGAGTTAAGTCAGTGGTTATGGGATATTTGTCTATACTCGCCTATTTATTGGCTTAATGTAAATTACGCTTTCTTTGTTGACCGTTGATGATCACTTTGTGGTTTTAATCTTTTGATCATTCGTGGAGAATTTGAGTTTTCCAGTCTTGTGACACATTATGCGGATAAATAGCGAAACTTTTTGAGCTTAAGAGGTGTTAGCGACCTTGCCGTGGTTGTCGAAACTACTTTCGAGAGGTGTCAGCAACCTTATTGTAATGGAGAAACTGCTTTTGGGAGGCGTCAACGACCTTGCTGAGACCATTGTAGTCTATGCGAATCCATTTCATGTTGTTTGTATGATTTTGTGTTATTCATGAATTCACCATTTTCATAATGACAACCTTATATACTTACATTACTTCGAAGTCATCGAAGTATTTGTGTTTATATGGTGATTTCGGTAATTCATGGGTTTTCTTTATTTATTTATGACACTGATTACTTACGTATTCATTTTTGGAGTTGTGTCCTTTTTTGAGTTATGAGGACCATTTTTGAATAACATTTTGATTTATGGATTTATACGCTCGCACATGTTATGGTTTGAGTGTCTTTCCATTTTATATTTTCTAGATATCTTTGAGTGATTTCTAGAACTTGGGTGATTCAAGTTTTCATTGGAAATTGTCTCGGATCTTCTTTTGAAAAGTAATAAGTTATATTTTGCTTATTGATCTTAGCCTCTTGTTTTTCGAATTTCGATCTTTGATCTCCGGACTTTCATGATGTGAGGATCTTGCTTAAATTCCCACTTATGTCTTTCTTACACCCATTTGGGTTTAGTATTTCGGTAGATGAACTTTGCAAAATATTGTTATTCCTTCGAGAAATTATTCTTAAGACTAACTTTGGTGGATTTTTTGAAATCCTGTTTTTATGGATGATTAATTCTCTTTTATGCGGCTATTCTTTCCATGCTTATTTGCATGTCTTGTTTATTCTACTTTTGTGGTCATTTTTGGGATGGATTGACCTAACCATTCTGAGGTCCGCATTTTATCTTCCGAGAGTATCATCCATCATTGACATCCCATATATGTGATATAGATTTCCATCGTTCTATCGATTCTAATTTAGATTTGTTAACTTCCTTTTGATTTCTAAATTCTCACAGCTTGGAGAATGGCATTAAGGAAGACGTATTTCTATAATTCATAATTATTCGTGAACATTTTGGGATTTTTACATCCATTTTAGGATGACCACCTTGATGGGTAATTGAGTTCGAAATTTATTTTTCATTTTTATGGCTCAATCTATTCATTTGGTTTTTTCCTTAGTGACCGAGCAATAGGGATAAAAGGGAGCTGCTTTGCAGAGAGATCTGATGGAGAGCTTTCGCTTTGCGATCGTGACAAGCTTAATAAAGTCCTTACCTCGGATTGATGATCTATTCGCTAAGTTAGTTGTGCTATATTCATTTCACTAACTTAGCAATCAGTTATCACCAATTTTTAATTGAAAGGGATAGGTTTTATTTGGCTCCATTTCGTGCTTGTTTTGTCATTTAATATTAACAAATCCTCTAGTTTGTTTTGTTAACCATTAGTGAATTAAATTTGCGAGGTCATATCCCGACCAGTTTCACCTCATCTATGTTGGAGATATTTTTATGTATGGGAAAACTAAGGTTTCTAAGTTTTGCGTGATTCCTTCAACTTCTAGTATTTATCATGTTCGCATGACTTAGAAGTTGTTTTCAAAATAGTAAAGGATGTGCTATTATTTCAAAATTTGTGATGGTAGGGATTAATTGGAGAATTAAAGCTTCATTTTGTTTGTTGTGGAATATTAGAGAACGTGTTAGTATTTCCTATTTAGGGTATATGACTCGGATTTTATTTCTTGATCTTGTTTCCCCCAACGAGATCACTTATCCTTATGAATGGGATATATATGACCATCATATACATCCTTTTCATTATACGAGAATTTTATAAGCTATAATACTTTTTGAGAAATTTTCAAGGGATGAAATTTTCTAGCTAAAATGTGATTGGGAATGTTTGATGATTTTGAATAGTCGATATTTCCACTCTTTAATTTGATTGTTTAATTAGTTTATATTGAAAACGTAAGAGTATAGGTTTATAATTAATAAACTTATTAAAAATTAAATGAATTAAATAAATTTAATTAAAACGAGTTCATCGTGTAGCGGTGTTCGTAATTTTCGATTTGAATTTCACATGAGTATGTAGGATCCAATACGAGTCGGAATTCTTTGAAATAAGAATTATTCGGATATGTTGAATTATAGTTTTCTAGTGAAAGAAAAATATTTGAATTTCATCTTGTCAATTTTGAGATATGTTTAAGCCAAATTTTTAGAAAAATCACGGTAAGGTGGTTCGCGATTTAAAGTTTAAATAATTATCGAAATTGAGGTTTAGAATGTTTGAAATTTAAGTAAGGAAATTTCTATTTTCTCGAAATCACTTATGAGAAGACTAAATTAGATGCTCGTATATGTTCGTAACTTTCATTTGAGCATAATTTGTATATAGACACAAGTTATGTGGTGATTTATAACTCAAAGTTAAAACCTATGGAATTATTCATAAGTGAATTTTAGTAAAAGACTGATATACTAAATATGAAAGTGAATTTCTTGAGTTAATCTATTTTCTATATAGATTTTATTGATGCTTGGTTGTTATTTATTTTGAGTATTTCCTTAAGTAATTCCGAGGACGCAATTCTTTAAGGGGGAAGTATGTAACAACCCACATATTTTATGATAATATATTTAAATATTTTATTTAAATATAACATCATTAACTAAGTATAGGTCCAAAAAGTCACTTTCTGCATATAGGTGTATTTGGACTCGAAACCACTTCAACCGAGTTCAAAATGTCATTTACGATAAGAAAGTATGAACATCGATATATTTCGAGTTAAAGAAAATTAGGACTTCGGGGGGGGGGGGTGTTTGGGTTAGCCTACCTAGCCTATTCACTTAAGAGTTCCATCAGACCCTTTCTCCGTCATTTACTTCAACACTTCAAAGAAAATAGAAAATGGGGGAAGGAATAAGAAATTAAAATTCCTAAGCTAGGTTTTGCAATTAGATGCTCAATTCAAGAGGAAATCAAGCATAAAAACTAGGGTAAACTTCTCCATTTTCCACTCCATCTTTTCCTACTCAACTCCTTTAATTTCTGAAATTTTCTAAACCTAACTCTTAAAAAATTCATTTATATGTGTTTAGCTTGGAGGTTAGCAAGCTATATTGAAGGAGAGGTTGATTTAGCTAAGCTTCAGTTTGATTTCTTGCTTATAGCTTGCCATGGTGAGTTCTTTGAGAACTCACATCTATACCGAAAGTTATACGCTTGTCTAGTGTGCCTATGGCATGTGTATATCATGTGTGTTATGTGGTTTGGTATGATTTGTCTGAATATTCCAATTCATGAGTTTTGAATTCAATTATATAAGAGTTATATTACAAATCTTTAAGTAGGTTTAATTCGTATGATAACAGTATTTCGGCGAGTATTGTAAGCTTCATTATACTAAGTAAACATCATAAGCCTTCACCTTTAGTCCGAGCTCATCTGAAATCCTTTGATTATATGCGACCAAGGAAAACTAGTGCCCAGGCTCAAATTCAGACGTTTGAGTATTATAGGTCAGATGTATGAATATTATTGGTCAGATGTCTGACCTGCTGTAAATAATTGAAAAAAGTATATCCGTATTTCAGACATCTGAATAGGTAAATTAAGACGTCTGAATATAGATTCAGATGATTGAATTACCCCATTCAAACGTTTGAATTTGCGAGCAGAAACATAGTTTCTAGTTTTTAAATTTAGACGTCTGGATTTGTATTTCAGATGTCTGAACTGTTATAAATTGGTTGTTTTCCTTTTTTGGAGTTATTTCGAGTTTTTTAATCCTACTTGCTTGGATGTATTTCTATCATTGTTTTCAAGCCAATAACTCCTTTTCTGACTTCCAATTTATTCGTGGTCAACGAATTTATAATCGATAGTCGTGAGATATAGTGCGTTATTAAAACGTGATTTTTCGTTCCATCATTATTTCGATTGTTATTATACGAGGTTTACCACCTCAAATTATAAAAGATATTTTAATTTATTAGTAGATATAAATCTTTTATTAAACGATTTCTAACTCTACTTCATTATATGAAGTTACCAAATTGGTTTCTAATCCGGCTTCATTGGATGAAGTTATTTTATAAATTGTTTTCCAATCTACTAATATATAGTTATATAAACCTTTTTCTCGTTCATATGAGAAATCTAATTAAATTCCTTGGTAAAAAACTATGAACCCTTGGGTTTGCTTTGACGGTTAATTCTTGGACTCATTCGATTGATCATTGTGGTAATGATCGTTTCAACTTTCTAATGGAATATACTACTTGTTCGTAAATATTCAAGTAGAGCAAGTGGCTATAGGACATGTAGCTTAACTCCTATATTTACTAACTTAGTGTAGTTACACTATATTTGATCTTTGGATAAATCCGACCTTCGGGTCACTTTGATGATCATCTAATCATCGTGCGGAACTCTGAATCATTTTATTTATCGAGATATTCAGATCATCTTAGCGGGGTCGCGACATGCGGTCTTCTGAATTATATGTAGCCACTGTGTAGTAGATTTGGACTTGAATCAGATGTTTGGATTTCCTCATGAGTAATAGAAAGTAAGACCACATTATCCAACATGTTTAACACTCGTTCAAAACTAATATACAAATGGTCGCTCCTCAACATCCTTATTCTTCAGGATAGTTGACACCATTGCTTGCAATGGCCTTGGCTAACCCGAGTATAGAGGTGGTGCGTTACATATAATATTCATAATCATAATCATGCAGAAGATGAAGATGAAGAAGTAGAAGTAGAAGAAGAAGAAGAAGAAGAAGAAGAGCAAGATGTTCAGACGGAAGAAGAAGATTAAGTCATATGCGCTGGCGAAGTGTGTTTGATAAGGATGGTAATGTAATTGTACAGAATGGAAATTTTTTTCTCTATTATCCAAATTATCCAATTCATAAATCAACCATTATCAAAAATACTCATTACATAGGTTACGTATTTCCCAAAAATGTTCCTCCTTGTATAGTTTAAAGTATGTTCATAAATGTTTAATTGTATAATTAAGTACTCATTGGATAATATCATATGTAAAGTGACAATAATTTTTGGTTCAATTATATCATCTTGATTTAATCTTGATATTACTAAGATTAATGGTATCATAGTTTAAAGAGGAGTGTTATAAATTAAACATAGAAATGTGTTTATTTATTTTTGATGAAAAATGGGATGAATTATAAAATAGGGCTTAGATTAAGGAGGAACTAGTAGTTTTAGAAGGAGTTGTTGGAGTTAGGCGGTGTAACTGAAGAATCAAGGTATCAGGTAAGTATATTTTATAAACAAAGGTTGTCATCATCAAAAAAAGGGAGATTGTTAGGGACTGAGATGATGGTGATGATGGTTTTGATGACAACATCCTTGTTTCAACAATTATTATATATATATATCACTATTGTGTGTGTGTGTATGAATATGCTGGTATCTTATGCATGTGTTGATTTTGAAGACTGTACAGTCTATAGATTCAAGATTACATATTACAAAAAAGAAGAGCTCTAGATTGAAGACTTGTGTGTAATAAGAGCTCAAGAATTCAAGATATCAGGATAAGTAATAGAGTCCAGAATTTTTGTTAAAACCCGTAATAGCACTAAAATCATTATTCTGATTCTCTCACTATTTTTGCTTTATAATATTTTATATTTTTCTTATCTTTTAATTGATTTCAAAATTATTTCCTAATTTAAATTATATATATATGTGTATATATATATATATGTATATGTATATACATATATATATATATCTCATAATCTTTAAATTATTCAAAACATTTCTTGAATTCTAATCTAACTCTTGATTTAAATATATTAGATTTTCTTGTTTGTATTTTACATATACATATATATATATATATTCATTTATGTGCATGTGTGTGTTTACTTGAGTCTTAATATTCTTATTTCCTTATATTCATATTTATGGTTTAATATCTTAAGTTTTAAGCTTCTCATATTTACAATTTATATGAATTTTTGACATCACTTTTGTAGATTATAAATATATTTCTTTAATTTATATTCTTACTTTATTATTGTTAACCGTGCTTTTGGTCCGGTTCCCAAAAGTACACCAGACACGCTCGACTCAACACATCGTGTGGAATTAAAGCCTGAGTGTCGCCAATGCACAAAGGACTCAAGCCCGAAGGAAGTCGCACGAGCAGAGGCCTCACATCCCTTCAAAACAGTGCATTTAGCACATTTTCGTATCCCTCTATTTCGGGATTTCAACTCCTTCTCTTCCAGTGATTTCATATTCTCACTCCCCAAATATCTCAAATCTCACTGCTTCGTACCACAAAGCTTCGGGTCCCTCACTACCTAGAACTTCGGATCCCTCAACAGCAGTACTTTCGTACCCCCTTGGCCTCATACCCTTCTATTCCCTCTACTTCGTAACGCAAATTTAGACTTCCTCAACATCAAGAAGTTCGAACCTTTCTAGAACCAGCGAGTCTCGAGTCCCATGTCGTCGCCTTCCACATTTCGAACCCCCCTCAAACATCTATCCTGGGATACGATCCTGTACTCCTCCAGGGATATGAGATTCCGTAAACCTGAGGGGATATGAGAATCCCCATATCCCCTAAGATACGAATCTGTATCACTAAGGGGATAAAAAGCATTTGTATCCCAAGGGATATGAATTCCATATCCCTTAGGATACAAAATTTGTATCCCCCAGTGGGATTTGAAATTATGTCGTGCACGCGTAAAGGGAGTCGAAATTCTGTTTGGTTTTACGGGATACAAAATTCTTCTGTGTGGTCCCCAAATCCTACCTACTCTCACCTAACCCTTTGACTATAAATACCCAAGTTTGGCCTTCAAAAGGGTTGGATTTTGGCTGATTTGACTCCTCTTAGAGCTCTAAGAACTCATTAATGCCAGCCTAATTTTAAGGGAGAAGAAGCACAAGTTACTTTCTTCCATGACTTAACATATGACAAATATGTCACCAAAATACATGAATGGACTTGTAAACGAATGCCTAAATGATATTCAATGCTTGTAATCGAGTTGTGTGAGCAAAAGATCAAAGAAAATCCTTCAAATTGGACGTAGTCCCCTAGCGGACCGAACCACTATGAATCCTCTGTGCTATTTACTACTTTTCGCACTTTATTTTCCCACGTGAAACGTAATTCTCTAGTAAAAGAGAATCTTTAGGTGTTGCGACATTTTTTGACGCTAACATTCTGGTGCTTTCTCTGAGAAATTAGACTCAATTCAGACTTACTTCTTTCTGCATACTTCTATATCGACTTCAGTGCGCTACTCATGTTTCTTCCTAACCTACTGCTAAGTCCACTTACGGTGGTTAAGCGAGCAAAGAATCTGATCATCAGCTTTTCTACATCAGCCTACACTGCTACTTATCAGCAACTCCAATCAGCGGGAAACCTGACCGGGATGGATATTAATCCTCCTACAGACCCCAATGCTCTTGCAACTCAAGCGTAGCTTTACAGACTTAATAAGAAGTTGGAGAATAGATCTCTAGAGCTCAACAAGGCGTTGAAGAACGACATTGACCTTATGCGTCAACTTCAGGAAATTCAACGTCTTGTCGCTCAACTCCAGCTTGTTCAAAACAATGCTCAGTCGTGGCGCATTGTCTCGGAAACCTCTTTTTCTAAATCTTGGGGACCACCTTAAAGGAGGAGGACGTCCTTCAATTCCAATGTCATTGCCCATACTAATGCCCATACCAATGGCAACGACAATGGAAATGGTGACAGAACCACCATTACCTTTAGTGAGGGAATGCATCAACGCGATCGTCCCCAGTTGGTTATCAACGATGAACTAGGTTCGAGTAATCGACCCCTCCTCGATAGAACCCAACTGTCGCTCCTCAGAACTTGGGGCCTACGCTCCTGGAAACTCAATAGGCCCAAGTTCTAATCAGAATGTACATCAACCCACTCAGCCTCATCAGTCGTACCAAAACTAGGAAATCAATGTTGAGGACATGGATGAGGATGAGACTGATGTCCACCACCGAAAATGTCAATGCCACAGGACCCATGAAATCAATCATAACCGATGGATTTCGCCAGAAGATGTCCAGCCTGCATATCTCCCCAACATGGTCTGAAGGATCATGAGAGACATGCAAGGGAACGCTAACGATCATGGGAAACCCACTTAAGGCGTAACCCCTTCACCAGGGTCATGATCGAAGCCAAATGGCTCTGACGCTTCAACATGCCACAAATGGCGCTTTACAGGGAAAGACTGACCCCTGCGCTTTCTTAAAACGTTACGAGTGGCAGATAAACTCTAGCCGGGCCACCGACGCTGTCAAATGCAAACGTTTCCCGGTCTTCTTTGAATGAACAACTCTACTCTGGTTCATGCACTTTCCGCTTGATTCCGTCAACACCTTTGGCCAGTTGGCTATGGAAATGGTCCAGCAGTTAAGGATGCATATGTCGACTCCAAAGAATGCCTTAACTCTTTCCAATCTCTAACAGTGCTGGGAAGAAACCCTCAAAAGCTACCTCGAGCGTTTCAATACCACCCTTGCCTAGGTTGATGATCATGAACCTCGCACTTTCCTTTTCCAACTAGCCAAAGGCATCCTCCCTCCCCCTGAGTTCTAAGCACAGATCGATAGAAAGCAACCTAGGACTTTGGATGCTTTCTATGAAAAGAATAGACAATTCATATGTTAGGAAGAGGCAAGGCTTAATAGGGCTGTTTAAGGTGGCAACCTCAACAACCTACACAGGCACCGTCGACGACAATGTCAAAGGAAAACAAGCCGGATAATTTTCCAACAAGTGTAGGGGGTGGCCTCATACAAGCCCAAGTCGAAAAACAACAAACCTGGCAGTCGCACCAATAACCAAACTACTGCAGATCCCAAGAAGCACGACCACTACCTTAATTACAGGAACTACACCCCGCTCAACCGAGACTTGGAGGCCATTTACTTAAAGACCAATAATACTCTTTAGTACAAAAAGCCTAACACAAGGGAATCCACCGACCATGAGAAAAACTCCGGCAAATAATGCAGATTCCATGATATATTTGGGCACAATACCAACGACTATCACCACCTCAAAGATGAGATTAAAAAACTCATTCGCGAGAAACACTTGGAATAGTATGTTCAGAATCCCGCTCCTTCTGAAGCAGCTGCAGGCCCTTTAATGCCCGCACCCCAACCACCAGCAAATGCGGCCAAAAGGTCATCTAACCCAAGGTCATGCGGCATCGTGATCAACACCATTTTTGGGCCTCATCCTACTCATGAAAGCTTTCGCAAGATGTAAGAGTATGCCAACTCCGTCAAGCATGTCAGCTATGAAGCATGCTCTTCCTTGGACGAATATGTCCCCGCCAAGCTTCAGAAAACAATGCGGGATGACATAATCTTTTGCAAGAGGGAGTCTACGGGAATAGAGATCCCAACCATAGATCCTCTCATTATCTCTGCCTAGGTTGGCCCTGCTTTTGTTCGAAGGATCCTCATCGACTCCAGAAGCTCAGTCAACATCATCTTCAAGGTGGCCTACAACCAAATGAAACTTAAGGCCAAAAACTTAAGGCGCTGCCATGCCACGATCCACGGCTTCAATGTGGTCCTCGAATCAACTCGTGGCCATGGTCGACCTCCCGATAGAACTCAGAGAAAGGGATCGGAGCCGGGTCTAAATCCTTACCTTTGTGGTCATCAACGTCATCTTTCTAAACAAAGATGTTCAAAAATGTTCTGGGACATCCGAGCTCCTTGGAGCATCATAGATGTTCAAAGCTTAAACAGTAAAGTGGCTTCTTTCAATCGATTCATCTCTAAAGCAACTGAAAATTGCATTCCCTTTTTTGACTTGCTCGGGAAAGGAAAGCGCAACTTCACACAGACACCGAATTGCTTTGACGCATTCCAAGACCTCTTGAATAACTTAGAGAGACCGCCTATCCTATCTAAACCCGTGGATCATGAAGACTTATATCTCTATTTAGTTGTGTTTGTGCAGGCAATTAGCTTGGCCTTGTGTGCATTGAAGATCGCGTCCAACATTCCGTTTACTACATCAACAAGAGATTAACAGGAGTTGAGAAGAGCTATCTGAATCTAGAGAACCTAGCTTACTGGCTGTTAATCTCTTCCTGGAATCTGCGGCCATAAGTTCAGTCTTATCTAATCAAAATCTGCATTGACTGGCTGCTATGATAGGTCTTCAACGACCTGAGGCGTCTGGATGACTATTGAAGTGGAACATAGAGTTGAGCCAGTTCAAGAATACTTTCATGCCCCGTCGAGCCATACTCAAACAAGCCCTTGTAGATTTCATAGCAGAGTTCGCAATTCCCAAAGATCCTCCTTCGGAAGATAGTGAAACTCTAGATATTCAATGGAAGCTGTTCTTTGATGGGTGCTCTAACAGTTAGTGTTCCGGCATCGAAGTCGTGCTTGTTACTCTCTAGGAACACCCGATTTGTTACTCTCTAAAGCTCGACTTCCCTATCACCAATAACAATGCAGAATATGAAGTCTTTATTGCCGGACTCGGAATTGCAATCGAACTCAACATCAAGGCTATCCAAATCTACTTTGACTTATAGCTTGTCATCCGACAAGTGCAAGGAGAGTATCAAGCTAAGGGGGTATGGCTCACTCCCTACCTAGCTCGGGCCCACGAACTGCTCACCTACTTCAACCACTATGTTATTTCGCACATCCCTCGAGAACAAAACTAGTAGGCTGATTCATTGGCCAAGGTGGAAAGCTCTAGGGATGCGCAACTCATGTGGTTATCCCTAGTAAAAGTACTTGATTCTCCGAGAATCGATCAGATGCAGACTGAATCGATTCCAACAACAGAAATCGAGCCCGAGTCCTGGATGACACCAATCAAGAGTTACTTACAATATGGAACTCTCCCTAGGTGCCGCAACGACAGGGGAGGACTCACGCAAATCATCTCTCTATATCATTCAAGATAGAGTGCCCTACTGAAGGGGTTTCTCTATTCCATTACTCCAGTGTTTAGCCCATAATGACGCCATTCATATGCTGCTAGATGTGCACGAAGGCGAGTGCGTTGACTACACTATGGGTCAAACTCTGGCAAGGAAGATTCTCAGATAAGGCTGCTTAAGGCGGCAACCTCAACAACAACACACACAGGCATCATTGACGATAATGTCAAAGGAAAACAAGACTGAGAATCTTCCAACAAGGGTAAGGGGCGACCCCATACAAGCCCAAGTCGAACAACGGCAAACCTGTCGGTCGCACCAACAACCAAGCTTCTCCAAATCCCAAGAAGCATGACCATTACCCTAATTACAGGAACTACACCCCGCTCAACCGAGACTTGGGGGCCATCTACATAAAGACCAATAATACTCTTCAGTACAAAAAGCCCAACACAAGGGAATCCACCGACCGTGAGAAAAACTCCGGCAAATACTACAGATTCCACGATATATTTGGGCACAATACCAACGACTATAGCCACCTCAAAGATGAGATTGAAAAATTCATCCGCTAGAAACACCTAGAACGGTATGTTCAGAATCCTGCTCCTTCTGAAGCAGCCGCAGGCCCTTCAATGCCCTCACCCCACCACTAGCAAATTCGGCCTTAGGGCCATCAAACAAAAGGTCACACGACATCGTGATCAACACCATTTGTGGCGGGCCTCATCCCACTCATGAAAGCTTTCGCAAGATGGAAGAGTATGCCAACTCCATCAAGCATGCCGGCTATGAATCATGCTCTTTCTTGGATGAATATGTCCCTGCTAAGCTTCTAGAAAATAATGTGGGATGACATTGTCTTTCACTAGAGGGAGTTTATGGGAATCAAGATCCTAAACATAGATCCTTGCATCATCTCTTCCCAGGTTGGCCCTAATTTAGTTTGAAGGATTCTCATCGACTCCGGAAGCTCGGTCAACATCATCTTCAAGACGGCCTACAACCAAATGAAACTTCAGGCCAAAGACTTAATGCTTTTCCATGCCATGATCCACGGCTTCAACGGGTCCTCGAATCAACCCATAGGCTTGGTCAACCTCCGGTAGAACTCGAAGAAGGGGATTGGAGCCGGGGCTGAATCCTCACATTTGCGGTCATCGACGTCATCTCTTTATACAACGTCTTCTTTGGGCATCCTTTCCTTGAGAATTATAAGTCTACATGTCACCGTGGTCCCTCCTAATGAAGTTCTCGACATCAAAAATGGGATCGGCACGGTCAAAGGAGACTATGCAACAGCAAGGAACTGCTACCTTGCCAAATGGAAGAATGCCCGCAATGGGGTGAAAGGCAAGACAATTCCTTTACCCTCTTGAGACAAGACCATCTCTGCATAACAATAAAAGGTGTCTGAGTCCTGGCTCAGTTGCCACTGCTGTCTTTCTGACGATCTCGATCCGAGAGAGGATGAAGATCCCTACTTCGAAAGGATACCCTGGTAGAACCAACAGTGGATGTTCCGATCAACCCCGACGAGCCGACAAAGTTCTTGAAAGTTGGATCGCAACTCCACCCAGCAATAAAGGAATAGCTTGTGGAATTCTTAAGAGCTAATCTCGATGTATTTTCTTTGGATCCACTCTGACATGCGCGTCATTGACCCAGGCATCGCTTGCCATATGCTCAGCATCGATCCAAAGTATCTTCCATTCAAATAGAAGCGTCGAATCTTGGGAACCGAAAGATTGACTTCACTCAAAGAGGAGGTGGATAGGCTACTTGATAATGGCTTTATCCGCAACACCCTCTACCTTGAATGGGTCTCCAACAAGGTTCTGGCCAAGAAATCAAATGGCAAGTGGCGAACATGTGTCGACTACTCAGATTTAAACAAAGCTTGCCCGAAGGATAGCTTCCCACTTTCAAAGATTGACCAACCTGTTGATTCAACTACTGGCTACTAGCTTCTATCCTTCATGGATGCATACTCAAGCTATAATCAGATCCCAATGTACCTTCCAGACCAGGATCAAACCACTTTCATAACCGACCTTGGGCTCTATTGTTTTGTCATCATGCCCGTCGATCTTAACAATGCTGGAACCACCTATCAATGACTGGTCAACCGCATGTTCAAGGACCATATTGGGAGATCCATGGAGGTTTACATGTACGATATGCTCTTGAAAACGAGGGTATCGAACAACCATGTTAATGAACTCGACAAAATGTTTATTGTCCTTTGTAATATGGCATGAAACTCAATCCCTTGAAATTCTCTTTTGGCGTTGCGTCGGGGAAATTCCTGGGTTTCATTGTCAGTTTGCAGGCCATCGAAGCAAATCCAAAAATGATTCAGTATATGTGAGACATCCAGGCTCCTCGGAGCATCAAAGATGCTCAAAGCATAAATAGGAACGTGGCTGCTTTCAGTCGATTGATCTCTAAAGAAATTGAATTTTTCATTCCCTTTTTCAACTTGCTCGGGAAAGGAAAGAGCAGCTTCACGTAGACATCGAATTGCGTTGCCGCATTCCAAGACCTCTTGAATTACTTAGAGCGACCGCCCATCCTATCTAAACCTATGGATCACGAAGAATTATATCTCTATTTAGCAGTGTCTGTGTAGGAAATTAGGTCGATGCTTGTGCGCATTGAAGATCATGTCCAATGGTCCGTTTACTACATCAATAAGAGATTAACAGGGGCTGAGAAGAGCTATCCGAAGCTTGGGAAGCTAGCTTACTGCCTGTAAATCAATTCCTAGATGTTGCGGCCATACTTTCAGTCTCATCCAATAAAAGTCTACACTGTCTAACTGCTACGATACGTCCTGCAATGACCTGAGGCATTTGGATGACTCTTGAAGTGGAACATAGAGCTGAGCTAGTTGGAGATTACTTTTATGCATGTCAAGCCATCCTCAGACAAGCCCTTGCAGATTTCATAACAGAGTTCACAATTCCCGAAGATCCTATTCCGGAAGACAGTGAAACTCTAGATATTCAATGGAAGCTGTTCGTTGATGGGTGCTCTAACATCAGTGTTCCGGCATCAGAGTCATACTCGTTACCCTTGAGGAACGCTCGATTTGTTATGCTCTGACGCTCGACTTCCATGTTACCAATAACAATGCAGAATATGAAGCCTTAATTGCTAGACTTAAATTGCAATCGAACACAACATCAAGGCTATCCAAATCTACTTTGACTCGCAGCCCGTCATCCAACAAGTGCAGGGAGAGTATCAAGCTAAAGTGCTACGGCTCGCTCCCTACCTAGCTCGGGTACACGAACTGCTCACCAACTTCGACCATTATGTTATTTCGCACATCCCTCAAGAACAAAACTAGTAGGCCGATTCATTGGCCAAGCTGGAAAGCTCTAGGGATGCGCAACCCTTGTGGTTAGCCCCAGTCGAAGTACTCGATTCTCCGAGCATCGATCATATGCAGACTGATTCGATTCCAAAAACAGTGATCTAGCCCGAGCCCGAGTCCTGGATGACACCAATCAAGAGTTACTTACAACATGGAACTCTCCCCGGGCGCCGCAAAGACAGACGCGCGCTCACTCGCAAATCATCTCGCCACTGATGGGGTTTCTCCGTTCCATTACTCCGGTGTGTAGCCCATGACGACGCCATTTGTGTGCTGCTGAATGTGCACGAAGGCGAGTGAGGTGACCACACTATTGGGCAAACTCTGGAAAGGAAGATTCTCCGATATGGTTACTTCTAGCCCACACTCGATCAAGATGCTGCGGACTACGCCCGCAAGTACGACAAATGCTAGAGGTTTTCCAAGATCCCCACCTACAGAGCTAACACAAACGGTCAGTCCTTGGCCATGTGCTATGTGGAGGCATAGACATCATCAGAACTCTTCCAATGGCCAGAGGCGGAGTGCATTATGCCATCATCGTGGTTAATTACTTCACCAGATGGGAATTAGCCGAAGCCCTCACTACAGTCACTAACTAGAAGGTAATTAACTTCATCGTCCGCAACATCATCACTCGATATGGAGTCCCCTAAGCTATCGTCTCTGAAAACAGGACCCAATTCAAGAGCGTTGAGTTCAATACATTCTGCCAACTGCACAACATCGTAAATAGATTCTCAACAGGGGCTCATCATCATGCCAATGGGAAGGTAGAGGCTATTAACAATGTGATTAAGTCCATCATCAAGAAGCATCTGGAAAAAGTCGGAGGCTTATGGGTAGATGAGCTCCCTTTGGCCCTATGGGCCTACCGAGCCACCCATAAGTCAGCGACTGGCCAAACTCCTTTCTCTCTCGCGTATGGATTCGAAGCTATCATTCCCATTGAGCTCAAACTCCAATCTCGTCGAGTCACTTACTACGATCCGAGGACCAACCAAGATCTCATCTTTGATTCACTCAACTTTCTCGAATAGAAGAAGGATGAAGCTGAATTCAGAGCTACCACCCAATGGCAACGGGTCTCCCGATGCTTCAACTCCAAGGTATGCCTTAAGAACTTTGACATCAGCAATCTCGTCATAAAGTGGATCTTTCCCACATCGAGTGGTTTCAATCCTCGCTGGGAAGGTTTGTACATCATACAACGGAGGCTTGGAGATGGAACCTTCAAGCTAATAACTGTTGATGGCGCCGAACTCCCAAGGGCTTGATATAGTGAACATCTTCGTCGCTACTTCACATAACTTAGTGTAAAGATTCATTACTTTCCAACAAATTTTGTTTACTTAAATTAAAGGCATTGTAAAGGCCATCACTACCAAATTTAATAATAAAGATAGTGTTCATTTCTTTGTGTTCTTGATGTGTTTACTTTCTACGTAGTATGTTTAAGCAACTATTATAATCAACATGCATACATGAGCGCACCATACTGGATCGACAACTCGGAGACGAGACCTAGTCCCACGACTCGAGTCTCGAATCAACGACGAGATCGAGTATAAATAATTCACTCGAGTCTCGAATCAACAACGAGACCAAGCATAAATAACTCCACTTAAGTTTCGAATCAACGATGAGACCGAGTATAAATAACTCCACTCGAATCTCGAATCAGCGATGGGACTGAGTATAAATAACTCCACTAGAATTTCTAATCAGCGACGATACCGAGTAGAAATAACTCAAGTAGAATCTTGAATCAACGACGAGATTGAGTATAAATAACCCCTGTTCCTGAGTCTTCGTACTTGGGGGCAGCCCACTAGCCGGATAAGAGTGGCATCGATAGCTTGACCGACTCCATCCGACCCAAAGGGTCTGGATCCGGGCGATACTTGGCGAACAAACAACGCCCTCAAACTCTAACCCGAATGAAACGATGGGAGAGTCTAAAGGACAAATCAACGACGTCTATGCCTTCTCACGACTCGGGACCAACGACCCTTGGGAGGTCCCAAGAGAGAAGACACCAAACCCAAGGTCCGCACAACTTGGGACCCCCGACCAAGGGAAGCCCAAAAGTGGAGCCAGCAAACACAACCTTCACACGACTTAGGGTCTCGGGAGAGAAGCCATAGATTACATTTTCTTAAGTGTAATGACAAGTATATTTATGCAAGTACAAAAACTGGAAATCATAGACGAACATTTGAACACTTAACACAGAATGTGATATAAGAAAAGATAACTAGAACTTTCGTTCACAACCCAAAAGAAAACTACATCTAAATATATTTCTTTCTAATGACACGGTGTACATGAAAACCACACCGTACCTCCAACAGCGAGGGTCATACACTATGCCATAAATGGCCTACTACAACGAAAATCCATGGCGTTGCTAGCTAAAATGTAACCATAGATATGCTATTTTTTGTCAATTGCAACGTACGCTTCGATGTGTTAGCATAGATATCAAATTGTGTTGCAGTAGCTCTACATATATTCTAATTAAAAAATTACCAATCCGCATGAATGTGATCCAACGGTCTACATTACCTATCTACGTCAATCTGATTTTCCTTATCACCTCAGCTCCTTTGCTCCAAATTTTCTTTTTCCCGCCAGAATATAATTCACGCTACCACTTCAGGAAAACTATAGTCAGCTTCCATTTTCAGAACCCTAAATCGTTCAAACCCTAAACTTAAATCCCAATTCTTATCGTAGTGAATCAGATTTGCTCTACTAATTGAGTATATTGTTATCTTCCTACAGAGATTGGTCCATAAGTTGCAAAGCTCTCCAAAAAAAATCAAATCTGGATGTCCCAGTGGACAATAATTCGTCAAAGTCTTCTTCTGATGGTATTAATTGGAGGCGTGAATTGGGAGATAACAAGCCAACCGATTCTGAAGTGTTAACAACTTATGCTATCAGTCTTCTTGCTATATCATTATCTGGGTATGAATAAATAACTCATTTGAATATTTATCTATGAGAAAATCCACTAGTGTCCTATATTTCAAAAATCCCTCAATATGTTTTTCAGGTGTCCACATGTAGTCGAAAATGTTCTACAATCAGGAATGTCAGCAAAGTTAATGCATTATTTACGTATATGAATCCTTGGAGATGCAAATGTTAATCAGACAGACATCTCTACTCAAGCAGACAGTAAACATTCAATTACCACACCAGGAAATAACCAGAGAAGAGAATAAACGTAGATTGAGACAAGTGCACGATGCTTCTCGATTGGATGATGGGTTATTGAATGGTTATGTTGGAAATCATGAAGGAAATTATAGCATAATGTGATCACATGAAGAATGAGTCATGTGAAGATGATGTCAATCCCATGAATCCTGGCGAGGTGATAGTTAAGGATGCTGGGATTGCACATGAACAATGGAACACAAAAGATTTAATTGATGGAAAGTTGAAAATTGGTGATGTTGACGAAAATGCATGAGATGAGTCATGAAGCAAAGGGTGAACCATGTCATGTCTAGAAGCAGAGGTAAAAATAGAGTTGCTGATAATTCATTAGAAAATGAAAGGGTAATACTCCAGAAAAAGCGATTAAAGCTGTTAGTGATGCTGCTGCTGAACTTGTCGAAATTGCTTCTTTTGAGGAAAGACATTATCACCAGCTCTTCTATTACTTGAATCATGACTATATTGATCTTTCTAAATGTTACTGATAGGTTTGGAAAATACAAATGATGAAAATGCTGCTGCATCTGCTGCTACTAAAGTCGCATCCAGTGTTTCAAATGCTGCTATAGCGATTGAGATTTCGAGGTACTCCTTTTTATTTGGAACTCATTGATGATGATGATATGGATGAATGATTTGTCTTTCCCATATGTTTCAAGGCAAGCATGTGTGAATCCATGGAGCTTGTTATAGTTGAAGGATTTAGGTGTTAATCTGAACTTAGAAGATGGAAAAGTTCGATTAATTCTGCATTATGTATCAAGGCCATTACTAGTTAGCACCTCTAGGGGTCTTACCTGCGTTTTCTCATTGGGACAACATGCTTTGGTATACTTTGTTGTTGAGGATGAAGATGAAGCATCTGATACTGAAGAACAACAGAGAATGATTTAACAGTCCAGGCAAGTGCCACATTTCCTTTTCTGATGTTGCTTTATACATGTGCATTACTTGTGCATAGATGCATGTTTATTTGAATGTTTATATAAGCACATGTTTATTTGAATGTGTTATTGTTCTTATTTGAATGTCCAGGCAAGTATAGATACATGTATACTTGTGCATTACTTGTACAGAGAATGATTTAACAGTCCAAGCATGTTTATTTGAATGTTTGTTTTAACAGTCCAGGTATACTTCCACTTGTCCGACTTGATTTGACCTTGCTCCTTCTTTGTTATTATGAATTTTCTTCCTAATTCGTAGATTATGTCTTTTTTTAAAAAAACAAAAAATATACTGTTTGGTCCTTTAGTGTGTGTATTTAACTATGCAACTGACAACTTGCATGTGCTTTACTGTGCAACTCATTCAAAAGCATTTGATGTTTTATTTATATAGCCTTATAATTAATGCACTCTTTGGTTTATTTTATCATCAAGGATGAAGTTGTCGAACAAATTGAATTTAGGATTGCTGCTTTGACTTTTCTTCCTGAAGGTAGGCAGCTTTAATTTGCAATTTATGATTTTCATATTCCTTTTCTAGGCTTTCTCACTTCTATTTTCCACAATAGAAAATGGAGAGGCAATACAGATACTGCACTATGAACATGGTTAAAAGTATGAACCACATTTTGATTATTTCCATGACAAGACTAACGTGCAACTTAGGGGTCACCGAATTGCCACGGTTCTTATGTATCTTTCTAGTGTTGACAAGGGAGGAGAGACTGTCTTTCCAAGTGCATAGGTATATAGCATCACTTATCTCTATTTTGACCAAGTTATCTCATGCATTTACTTCTCATTATTTCAGGGTAAGCTTTCTCAACCTAAGGATGATAGTTGGTCCGCAGGTACAAAAAAGGATATGTAGCCTCTTGTGTGCACGGTAATTCCACTTTGTTACATAAACGGTTTGTGTGTCAATTGTATCGATGCAAAATTCTTGTTGACTGTTAAATCAAAGAAACTTCTGTTATAAACAGAACGTTGATGGGAGTTACAGCTCGAACGATGCTTTTTTAGAAAATGGAAATGCTCTCTACTTTGTTTTGTTTGAAACATTAAAAGAAACTCATGCTATAAACATGTAATCTGTATTTTCTAAATATACCCGGTGTCAGCTACATAATGGGTTTCCATTAGAATGTAGGGTGCAACTACTATCTGCATATCTGACTATCTGTATGGGTAATTAATAGTAGAAGCATATCTTTCTACATTTACTTCTACTTATACATTTGCTCGAATTTAAATCTATTTTTGTTCTAGCCTATTGTGTGTGTTTCTATAATTGACAGGTATGCATATGGCTGGGTAGATGGATATGGAAGCAGATGAAGACTGTGTGTGTCAGAGAGTGTGACCGAGTCTGTATATGAGTGAGTCGAGTGACAATGTAGTGAGGAATGTAAATATGAATGATTGTGTAATATACCAATGAATGTATAATAGTAGAGTCAAAAAATTTGTACTATTTGAAATGTTGAAATAAAATATTTATTTGAATTGCAGAAGATGTTGCCATAGCTATGATATAATGTTGCAGTATGTGATGATATTAAATGTTGTAATAAACTAGCAAAGTGTTGCTATTGGATGGTATAAGTGTTGCCATAGATTAATGAATGTATGCCCCACAACAGGATTTTGTAAAGTTAGGCTACAGATTTTAGTGGGCCCTACATGTTGGGGCCTATATTGTGGTGTCCACTTTTTAGTAAATTTAGAAGCTGTGGCAATAATTGTACTGATGTTCTCATAATGTCGCAAAGGTTTTGCCTTTGACTTTATGGCAATGCGGCAAAATGCAACACTGAGAAAGTGTTGCCACATATCACTTTTTGCCTATAGCAACTTTTTTTGGCACTTCCTGCATCACTTCTCTGGTGTTGCAGTATGCAATTTGTGGCGTAGTGGTACTTGCGTTTACTATTGGCCTACATAACCAAAATGCCTAAGATATCTATAACAGTCATTATGGCGACCCGTCCTTCTTATTCTTCTTGATAGATTTAGCATTGGGTGGGTTATCACTAGTCCTAGTCTTCTTCTTTCCAGAGCCACTCCCTCCTCTACGTCTTCTACCCTTGGTCGGGGAAATGGACTCAAAGGATACTGATTTGGGCTTCCCAACGTCGTCCTCGCCGCTTGTGATCTCTGTAATATCCCCAGGAAGGATAGCTTGCAGCGGCTTCAAAGTAACACCAGTGGGAAGAGCTATCGCAGCCTTGGTTCCTCCCTTATCTCCAGATCCCTTCGCCTTCTTAGCTTCTAGCTCCACTTTCTTCTTGGCCTTTTGTGCAGCTTTTTGGTCAGCTAACTTTTTTGCCTTAAGCTGCATAGCCACATCCGTCTTAAGCTTCTTATATGCCTCCTCTCCTCTTTTGTTTGCATTCTCATCAACTTTCTTTTTCTTGGCCTCATTGTCGGGCCTCTTCTTCTCCGCCTCATCGTTGGCTTTTTTCCTCATCACATCGGCCACAACCTTCTCCTCATCATCTTTCTGGGCCTTTGCATGAGCCTCCTATAGAGCAACCTCATCAGCTTTCCTCTACTCTTCCTGCTTCTCGGACTTTGCCATCATTTGGGTCTTCTACACCTCCACCACATCATGCATTGTTTGCACGCTCACATCAATTCGGCCTGTCCCATGGATACTCTAGTCGTTGACCATCTCCCCTTCCTCGAGAAAATCCTTGTAGACACTAGATGTTAGGTCCACGTCCAAAAATGTGTCCATGGTACCACCTCCCTCTCCGAACTACAACCCCTGCAGTCCTAGTCCAGACTCAGGTAACTAGGGAAATGTAGGGGCAACGCCAGTTGTCATCTCTGCTCCGAAGAGGGATGCATAACAAGGAAGAAGACTATTTAGTCAACTTAGTGCTTATATCATCTTCGAGTGTTCGTGATAATGAGACTTTACCTCTAGGAATGTGTGGCATAGGGATGATAGGCAGAGTTCTCAACATTGTAAGAAAGGAGCCTTCCAGTTCCAACTCTGGATGGTCGACGTTATACTCGGCTGAAACGGGAGTTGGGATCGTGGGACTGCTAGTTGTGGAAGATGATGGGATTTGTGGTTGGTAGGAATTCCCTTTGGTAAATTCACGAGAGAAAATTGTGCTTTCAGTACACACAACCTTTCCTTTCTCAACGGTAAGTTCCTCCAACCTCGCCCTTTCGGCATCCTCCCGCAGAAGTCTCCTCCCTTCTTCTAACACCTTACGTTCAGACTCGGTCAAGAGGTTCACTATGAGCTGATTTTCTTCGACAACCTCCAACTTCAACCTCTCAGCCTCGTACCGCAACAACTATCCCATGTCTGAGCCATTACCCGGGGATAATCTCTTACCCATGAGACTCCATGGAATCTCAGTGCCTTAACGTGCATATCCTGTATGGGCTCCTCCAAGGATGTCTCCACCATAGCCTCAGTATCCTCGATTTCCTCCTTGAGCCTCTCCACTCCTCTCTAATGCTCATCCCTTATCCCTTCCAACGAACCCACCACATATCTGTTGTTGGCCTCGGCGGCCTCTTTATCCTTTTTCGCCTCCTCCAAGAGCTTCCTCAACTTAGCACCATTCTCCTTTTGAAGTTTTTGAGTCTCATTATAATCGACTTTCAACCGTGATACGCTTTCACTAAGGCATCATTATCCGTCTGAAGCTGGTGCACCTTTTCATTCTCCTTATATATGCGGATATTCTCCTCCACCAGATCCTGGTTATCCTTTTTCAACTTAGCGTTGTCCGTTGTCACGCAGGCCATAGTGTCTTTGAAAGTCACAACCGCCTCCTGTGCCTCATTATCCAGCCTCTTGCACTTCTTCTTCAGCTCCATTATTTCACTGACAAACGATTAACATTTAAATGTATTATTGTGTACAGAGAAATATTAATGCCTTAAGGATCAGTCTCACCTATCTCCTCATCCCGATGTCGGATGGTAGTCCGCTCAGCATCTAAAGCCAGCCCCAAGCTTTGGATCTCCACATTTTTATTCCAGATTAGCTCCGAGAAATGCCTAGAATACCTCTCAATCTCATCACTCTGATAATATGCGCCCTGCACCTTCATCTACACCTCTTAGGTGTCCACTCGGGGAATCGGGTTGATATCGGGAAGCCACTTTATTTTGTCAAAGTAATGCTTGGGAAACTTCTCCCTCAATAAGGCCTTCCTATGGTCCACACTGAGCTCTAGTTCCTCGGATGCATCCATCTATTTCCCCCTCTTTTTTGACACCACCTTCTTCCTCTGATTTGTAGGCACCAGCTCCTTTTCTTTGAAAATAGTGACAGGTGCAAATGGTGGGATGTAAGGAGGTACCATCGATAAAGGTTGCCTAGACCCTTCCGCGTCATATCTTTTATCTGTCCCGGATGACCGAATGAAGGGTGGAGGATACGAAGAACAACAGGATCGTTCTCTATGATGATACTCACTACCATGATCGTAAGGAAACGGGGGATCATCAAATAAATTGTTATATCTTCTAAAATCTTTCATGTACCCGGTCGGTGACTCCCGGATCCTCGGCCTTGGCCTCTACATCCTCGAGCCATTTCACCTGCAAAAGGAACAAATTCAAGATTAGACTCAAACGCTCTATGCACATAAACAAAGGTTGTGTCATGCACTATTTATGAATGTGTGTCCTAAGTAACAGACCTGATTGCGGCCCGATCAAAGGAGTGATCTCCCCAATGGTAAGTGTTAATCCCTATAAACTTGTGGCGCTAGGTCAAAGAGACGTATTAAGTGGAAGCTTGTTTAGCTCATCAAACTGACCCTCCTTTTCAAGCGAGACGGCAGCCCTAGAGGTGGTTTCGGGAGACTCAGGCCCAAGCAACATCCCTACCCTTGACTCATCAATTGCAAGCGGGGTAGGAACAGTCGGGGAGCCCTTATCTTCAATAGCCTCCTCCTCATTGTCGGATCCACCTCTCTGGCTTTCCCCTAAGTTTTGGCGGTTTTGCGTCGCTTGGACACGACAGGGGATGTCTTTCTCTTACAGCCCGAAGAGCTTCCACCTTCCTTAGTTTCCGCTTTTCTCTTAACCTCGGTAATGGCCGGTCTGATTATTACACAACCAGAAGGAATTGAGCATGCAAGACGAAGTCGCTCCTGGTTCGGAATACTCTTAGTGGAATGAGCCTCTGTGAGGATGGCCAATAAAGACTTGAGACGCTGCTGATACACAATGCATGTAGGCGCAACATGATTTCCTATCACACAAGAGCGAAGTAAATTATCAGATGTCATCTCAACGAGTTCCAAACTCAAAGCAACCAAAGATACTTACTTCCTTCCAACCACCTCCTCGCAAATCCGGAAGGATAGCTCAAAAAGAACCAGTCATGCTTAAACACACTCAACTTGCTCCACTTTCCCTCAAAGAACCGAGTACTGGCCAAAGCTTTTAGAAAACACTGAGAAGGCGCAATAATAGTGGTCCTCCTCTTCAATTGAAAAAGATAATGGATGTCCTCTCCGGTGGGCTCTAACTGTATGTACTCTCTGAAGAAAACATAGGTACCTAAGAGGGAACCATATAAATCTGGGTGAAACTGCGAAGGCGCTAGGCGAAAGTAGTGCATTATGTCCCAGATGAAGTTGTTAGCCGAGGCACACAACCATAAATGCATGCCTGCCCATTCCAGGGAGTGAACCCTTCAAGGGGTGCGTGAACCCTATCGCCTTCTTCAGGCGTGCGAATATCTCCCTGGGGAATACCAAACCGTGTCGTCATGTGCCTTACCACTGCCCCATCCGTATGCGAATGCACCGAATCTAGTTGGTTCCCAAGTACGACTGCACCTGCCATCATGTCTAGCGCCTCCAGAATGCTTCCCTCGGTAATATCTATGTGTTCTTCCTCTCCGGAGTTTTCCTTCGACCCTTCGATCATTCTTCCCGTCATCGACTCAACTGAATGCTCGATAGTCGTTTGTGGTTCTTTTGACTACACCCCTTGATCGAGCCCCTCAGGCAAACCCAGTGGCTCTGAAGGGGTAGACTCTATATGGGTCTCAAGCTTGCTATCCTCCGGGACGGTACGGTCTGACGACCCGGAATGAGGGGACGAATGCTACGAAGCTTCAGTTTCTAAAGTCTGATGTTTCTTAGATCTTGCCTCCATTGCTAGCTATACTTTCAATGTAATTGCATTATACATCGCACTGTATAAGTGTTGGTGTAAACTGACATGTACGTGCAGTGCAATGCTATGCTAATACAGTTATAACTTGAAAACTTGGGACATGACGACGATCACAAGTCCTCGAGACCGTGACAGTAGTGTTTGTCGACTTACATTGCTAGACTTGCAACGAGTCTCGACTACGTTATGACTAAAATTGAGAAAACACGTCCAATAATTCGATAATTTAGTCAAATTCATAGTCCAAATATATGCTCTAATCATATGTCCCAGGCTGAATGGTCGACTGAATTATGGTGACCGTAAGTTTCGATTCAATCGTACAATGCCGTGGAAGCGAAGAGAATATCAAGGTAGGAAGTTGAATGTTTAAGTCTCGAATGAGAAACACAACATGCCATGAAAGTAGAGCACGAAATGCCCAGGCTAGCTGAAAATCTCGTATCCCTTCTGGGATACAAAATTTCATATCCCTTTAGGGGTACGAAAATTTCGTATCCTATCTTTAGGGACACGAAAAATACGTATACCTCCAGGGACATGAAATTTGATGTCCCATCTAGAGAGATACGAATCTCAATTGCTCGGCCCACAAATTTCAACCTTCTTCTTCTTACACGTTGCATTTCCCAATTTCCTCTCAACCGTGTTCTTGACTTCCCCTTCAACCACTTCTTCTCTAAAACGTTGCTCGAGGTTTGGAACCAGGTCCTTACGAATGACTCAAATCGATTCCTCTAGAGGACAACCCCGGGCTCGATTTAAAGTTAGCCCCCCTCCCGGAACTCCAATTTCAAGTTCAAGGGCCAAATCGACTTCGAAATCGATTCAAGGCGCAACCTCCAAAACAACACGAGAGCTGAGACCAGACTCAGTTCCATGAAAACGACGGACGAACGAGAACAAGGTTTCCAAGCTTCAACAAATTTCCGACTCATGACTCCAACTATAACCACAAATGCATATTTTCAACGTCGCGACAATCAACATTGATTCGAATTGCTAACCAATGAAATACTCATAAGTCTAAAACGACTTGAGAGTATGCTACTAACAATCGAATCCACGGCACAATGTCGCCTCTCGAAATCCTGCTCGTGTAGTCGTAAGCAAGCAATGTATTTACTGCTTATGCATTATTTTCACATTCAAGTCATATCGCCGGAAAACCAAGTGAGAACGTGTGAGCGTACACACAACATCGTGTCAAAAACAACCCGTCCACATTGCAACGTGAATGAGAGTCAACGAATAACATTTATATTCATGAGTCAATAGGAATAGACGTTCGACAACAACGATTCTTTCAACTCAAAGTACATTATGTCGGGACAAGACGTACTTTGGGGGGCAAATGTTAACCGGCCTTTTGGTCCGGTTCCCAAAAGTACACCAAGCACGCTCGACTCAACACATCACGTGGAATTAAAGCCCGAAGTGTTGCCAAAACACAAAAGGACTCATGCTCGGAGGAAGTCGCATGAGCAGAGTGCTCACAACCCTTCAAAATAGTGTATTTAGCATATTTTCGTATCCCTCTATTTGGGGATTTTGACTCCCTCTCTTCCAGCGAGCTCGTATCCCAAACTCTCCAAATATTTCGAATCCCTCCACTTCGTACCACAAAGCTTTGGGTCCTTTAGTACCTAAAACTTCGGATCCCTCAATAGTAGTATTTTCATACCCTTCAGCCCCATACCCTTCGACTCCCTCTACTTCGTAACGCGAGTTTCGGCTCCCTCAACATAAGAAAGTTCGAACCTCTTTAGAATGAGCGAGTCTATGGTCCCATGTCGCTACCTCCGATATTTCGAACCCCCCTCAAACACATATCCCTGGGATACAATCTCGTATCCCTCAGGGATACGAGATTTTGTATCCCTAAGGGGATACGAGAATCCTCGCATCCCCTGAGATACGAATCTGCATCCCTTGGGATATGAATCTGTATCCTTAAGGGGATACAAAGCATTGTATCCTGAGGGATGCGACTTTCGTGTCCCTTGGGGTACAAAATTCGTATCCCCCGAGGGATTTGAAATTATGTCATGCACGTTTAAGGGGAGTCGAAATTCTGCATTGGCCTTCAGGGATACGAAATTCTGGTATATGGCCCCTAAATCCTACCTACTCCCACCTAACCCTTCAACTGTAAATAACGCCAAGCTTAGCCTTCAAAAGGCTTGGATTTTGGCTGATTTGACCCCTCTTAGAGCTCCAAGAACTCATTAATGGCAACCTAATTTTGAGGAAGAAGAAGCATAAGTTACTTTCTCCCAAGACTTAACATATGACAAATATGTTACCAAAATACATGAATGGGCTTGTAAACAAATGCTAAATGGCGTTCAATGCTTGTAACTTAGTTATGTGAATAAAATATTAAAGAAACCCTTCAAAATGGATGTAGGCCCCTCGTAGACCGAACCATTGTAACTGAGTTATGTGAATAAAAGATCAAAGAAATCCTTCAAAGTCGTTTTTTCTTGTCGCTGAGACCTAATCCTCTTGTGGTCCAACCCCGTTGTTTTTCCTACATCTCTGTTTCTGCTTCCCATAGCACATTGAGATTGAGATGCTATCTCTTCAAACCATTCATGGGTGAAGTGGTCAAAATCACTTATTATTTCTTGCACAAATGTCATTCTTCTAATTTGCTTATAGAGATCTTTCTTTAGGTGAGAGAAAACGCTAGTATCCTCTGATGTAGAACCACTTAGAGAGGGTGTTAAGGTTTGTTCTATGTAGGAAAGGCTATTATCCCAAGTGTTGTAAGCGTGTGGTTCTATTTTTCTTTTCCTCTTTGTTACCCGTAAGGATTCTGCTCTCAATATTTGCTATTCTATTACTCCAGGATCCGCGATTTCCAGCTTATCCATTTGAGATCCTGAAGGCTTTTTCCGGGGCCTCTTACCCATAACTTTGCTTCTTTAAAGATTCAGTCCAATCTGGGACGGAACAATGCAGGTAGATATGTAGTAGGTTAACCAAAGGATCGGAGGTTCAAGCCCTCCTTCTAGCACCAAAATGTTAACAATATTTTTTGTCAACACTAGAGAACAGATCGCTGGAAATGGATCTAAGGGAGAGATAGGTTGTTTACTCTTCACGAGTTTGAGTCAGGTCAATGTCTTAGAGCATCCGGACCGATCTCACAGAGGAATCGAAACCCGTAGATGGGCCCTAAGCTTGATGGAAGGATTTATGTCGATAGAAGGGTATGTTTCTTCGGATCATTGGTAGATATTTGAATAAAAGCCCATACATACATAGGAAGCAAACAGTAAATTGTAACAGTAGCAATTAAGAAAAATAATGATGAACTCACAGAAAACACCATGGATATAGATTTTCTCTTTTTAATCTTTTCTCTTTGTATACAGCAATAGGATCGAAGAAATTTATCGATCTATTTTATTGCTAGGGATTATAGAAGAGGAATACAAGAATTCTAGCTGAAATCTTTAGCTGAACTAAGAATTAGGATCTTTTTTAGAGTGAAGACTCTAAGAATCCGGAAAAAGTCCCCCTAAGTGTGACCCCTGGGGTATTATATATAGTGGATTTGGAGCCCCTTCTACTATTGAGCCGCCAGACCTACAAGGGCCTTTGTCAACCGCTTTTCTCCTAGGCTTCGAATGTTTAGCTTTCAGTTGTCTTTGTGGTGTTAATTATAGTCTTCAAAGTGAGAGTCCCGGTCAATCAGGCACCTTTCAGATTGCTATGGGCTTGTTGATGAGGTGGCTTTCGGACGACATTTGAACTCCTGGTAGCAGCTCAGGGATGTAGGCTTCCGGCTTTCTCATGGATACTTAGAGGATCCTGCCCTCATTATGTATGTGGATAGCTGCCGGTTCGGAATCACTGTCGATGTCTATGCTAGGTAGACTAGTGGGGATAGCCTGTATCCCTTCTGGGGTTCCAGTCTACTTTTCGATGGGATTTCGAAGTATTGTCTGATTTTTCAGAAGGTGGCTCTAGGCGATTTGTTTGATGTTTGTCAATGTGACCTTTCGGAGTTCATGCATTAGATGTTTCAAAAACTGGTTCCAGACAATCATCATGGGTCTTTGGCTTGATGCCCTTGGTGTTTTAGACTCCTAGCGTATCGGTATTAAACAAGTTAATACCGAAGGCCCTTTCGGGTCTCAGATGACGGAGCTCTCGCGTTCATCTTTCTTGGTTTTCGATCTGGGTGGCCTTTTGCTGCAGAATCCCCTGCCGGGTTGAGCCTGTTGGAAGGATCCTACTGGTCTAACCTTGTCAGATAGATCCCGCTGTCTAAATCTCTTAGCTTTTATGTCCTTTCTCATTGGAAGGTCTTGGTTGATGCGGCTTTTGGATCATTTCTCCCTATTTTTGGATCCATTTAGTGTTTGACTTTTCTTTCTGAAGGATTCCTATGTGCTTGCGGTTATCCAATACCCCTTCAACGTCAGCCTATTTCCATGTTAATTTTTGGTAATAACATTTTCTCTCCCCTAGTGAAGGGGTATTTTCGACTTTCCAAGTCAAACTTTTTGTCTTTTTAGAAGTATCATTTCTGTGTCTTTTGATTACCTCAATCGGGGCGCTGATTGGCCACTCTTTGTGTGGTCCAGATTAACCCTGAATTCTGAATGAAGATTCTTCTTTTTTCATTGTTTACCTCTGACCAACATTTTTGCCTTCTCAGGATGAATCTTGTCGTCAATTCGATTTTAGGTATACCACTGAGAAGAAAAGCAAGTCTCCTTTCCCTAAAAAAAGGAATCTTCTTCTCCTTTTCTCCCCAATCCTGCATAACATTTTACCCAAGCAAGGTTACTGTTCATCAAAATTGGTCACACTATTTCCCAAAATCCCAGATCTAACTAGCTGTAAGTTTACTTGTTCAAACGTCGATCATTGGTTTGGATTATGCTCTGAATTAGGGATAAAGGTCCCAGTATAAGGTAGAACTTTCTACGATCGCCTGGGACGACGATTAATGGTGACCTCTAATAAGTCGTACCTATCCCCGTTCATTATCGGGGCTCTGAGAAACAACATTTGTATAAACATACAACTCGTAATAGGGGGAATTTAATTTGTTGACAGCGATCTTGCAGTCAAGATCGTTGTCCAATGGGATAACAAAATTTTATGTCACTTGTCTTCTTGTGTGTTGTTTGTGTGCAATTATAAAATTGGAAACTAGATTAAAACATATGTTTATGTTTTAGCATCACCTGGTAGGACAACGTATGAGATTCCATAACCAGGAATCTCTAGGTTGAGCAAATCTTTTGGGCTTTGTCCAGGAAAATAGTTATTCGAAGCAAAGGAGCTTCAAGTTGTCGATGCAGTGGGTGAAGTTCCTCTTTTCCTGTGTTCGACGTTTCTTGAAGATGATTCACATCCATCTCCCACTGTCTCTTCTCATCTTGGGTTCTCATTTAAGAGGAGAACGACCTCAGCTACCAGCAGTGAATCTACCAAAAAACACAAGAGGGAAAATCCAGTCTCCCGTCTTTTTGGTGGTGAGATTGTTGAGCCGCCTAGGTGTTGGTCGTTATCTAGCCCCCTCGCCCTTTTTCTTGGAGACTCTCCCAAGATATGTCCCTCTTCAATGGACACCGCAGGAAGTAGTTTTGTCACTGGCCTTCTAAGATCCGGTTCTCAAGGAATTTCGGATTTAGGAGGATACGAATTGCCTTCCCCCTCTTATTGTCAGCGCGATTCCGTGAATCATCCTTCCCTGAATTCGGACTTTGAGAGTATCGTCAGATCTGTCTTACCTAGTGTTGATGGATCCGATATTTCTAGGTTCACTTTCACAGATTGGTCCAGTTTTTGTCTTCATCTCATTAAGCAGCAACTCTTGGTTCCTACTTTTGTTCCCCTAAATTCTTTATTTGCTTACCTTATGCACGTATTAACTCCACACCATTCCTTTTTAGATATCTAGTGGTTGGTACACCGTCGGGATGACGGTGGTTTCGTTATCTCGCGTCGCAAGAGAGCTGAAGGAAGAGAAGTCCATGCTAGATTCAAAAGTTCGTGATTTAGTTTCAGCGAAGATCCAAAATGAGGAAGTTTGTAGTCTGCTGAGAGTGTTTCTTAAGAGGGAAAAGACTGGCAATCGGATCCAGGTCGCCAAAGTTTCGACTCTTAGGCACAAGCAGTTGGACATGTCGGCAGAGCATGCAAGAGAACTGAGAGTAAATGAGGCGACCCTTTGCAACGCTAAACGGATAATTTATGAAAACCAGGACATATTTTCCTCGTTTCTGAAGGTACATCCCCCAAATATAGCGATCGGATATTATGAAAGTACTCTCTCTTTGGTTTATCGTGATAACTATGGCAAGTTTTCAGATATGGGTTTTCCTACACTCTTGCCATATCTTCAAAGCAGGGTCTTGGGCGAATTAGGATGTCCGAGCAAGATGCCGAAACCCCCAAAGAGAGCAAGGAGAGGGTTGAAGATCTTTTATTTATTGAGGGGCTGTCTGATTATTCGGCGCCTAGAAATGGCGAGGACTCTACTTTACTTATTGGTAGTAATGACATAGGAGGTCGTCATAATGAATTTAACTCTCAACGTGGGCATGACAAGAATGGTAGGGAGGAAGGTATGTTCTCTGTGTTTATATATGGTGGTTACATAGGCTTCTCAAATGCTAGTTCATTTCATGTTTTAGTCACCCTACGCGGAGATGGTGAGTCTACCGAAAAGGTTGATTTACCATGACCTAGCGAGAAAGATCAGACGATATGCGTGGTTTCTCCTATCCTTCAGGTATGAACCTTCATCCTTGAATTTCTTCACTGCTTGTGGGTCTCGGCCCTTAATGACTCATTATTTCGGTGATGAAGATTCTATTTCCCTTAATGATTCTGTTTTCCAAGGATGATCTGCACTCCCTCTCTTGGTTGAGGAGGGAATTCCTTACAAAACATTCTTATAGATCCGACAGAGAATGTTTTTTGAAAGATCTCCCGCAAATATATAGGAAGTATCCTCAACTATATTTCAATTTCTTAGGGAATGATAGAGAGGTGATATTAAAGAATTTTAGGGCTCACCATGCTAAATTAATATGTAATACGGAGGAGAAGGGTATTTAGAGAGAACAATTAACTTATTACATCCTTTGTTGATGTCAATTTGTATGGATATGAATTGTGCTTGTGTTTCTTCCCTTTCTTGCGTAGGTCGTTCTGTAGTTTAAATTTTGATATTCGTTATTTGAAAATTTGGTCCTATAAGTAGTAGCCTACTTGTTTACATGCACAGGAATGTTTGCTTGACGGCACTTCCTGCTTTACTAATGAGGATGTTCGAATTACTCTATGTCCTGGAGATTTTCCAGGGAATCTTTTTAGCGATATCGACGATATGTTTGCCCCGTCTGGGGAGCCAACTGTACAACATTTGAAGGAGCAAATAGGTATATTAGAGGCTTAGATAAAGCAAAAGGACAAAGACATTCTCGAAGTGAAGAGGGACATAAAGACAAATCCTTCTATCTATTTTGATGGAGAAAAGGACGGACTCCAACATCATGCTATTGGCTTAGAGGAAGGACTTGATGGTGTATTGACATAATGTAGAAAATGGGAATCTATCTTTGGATATACCCCTGAAACTTCCACTCCGGGTGCTTTGCGGGTTCCGAGGAGGTCCGAATTTCCCGGGTTTGTGATGAGGAATTTTCCCTTTGGGATGGATTGTTCTCTTGCCGCTAGGTGGCATAGACAGGTTAAGACCAACATGAAAGGTTTTTACGATAAATATACTTTTGTCTTACAAATTCCCTTGTAAATGATTATGCAAGATATGAAGTATTCATCATTTTGTCAGTCGAATATAATATTCCATAGTGACAGTGTTTAGAAAATAGAAATATTACTTAACACACTACCACATGTTTCAAGCGTAAACGTTTTCCTTTAACTATGGTTATGCCATGACAGGGTGCACGTCACCAGCGCACCTTGTTAAGGATTTCCCCTATAGACTTTAGTAGAGCATCATGTGTTCTCAGTAGGGTTAATAGTATTAAGGTGCATTAGATATGAAACGCCTACAGTGTTTTTTTGTGTTTTGTGTGTTAGTGCGAAAATTCGATATACTCAACTGATGTATGCATGAGTTAAAAATACTTTCCTGAGCAAGCGAGAGGGTCACAGGTTCGCACCTAATGCTAGTGGAAATACGCCTCCAAACCAGATTAGAGTTGGGGAGAGGTCTGACTAACTTTTTCTCGTTCAACTCTGAAAACGACAAAACGACAAAACACAGATGCTTCCACATAATTATTATGCCAAAATCAGACGACGAATGACTTGTACGTCTATATTGTGCGCGTGCAACATGAATGGAAGTGAGTATGAATGCATCTTAGCCCCTGTTTCGTAGCATTTAACCTCCAGCTATTCCCTTTAGTGCAATGCACAGTCGAACCCGCATCACCACAAAGCAGGTAGCTTGCCAGCATTTAAGCTTTTATTCAAGCATCATAATGACTACAACGGTGCCCTGCAATATTACTCATCCTTATATTTTTACCTCGGTTGACTTCCAGGATCACCCTATCACATTTCTGTTAAGTGTAGTAGATAAGAGCAACCATTCTGCCTACATGTAAGAGGATTATTTTGTACTGATGTCAAAAATTAAGGATGAAGTCATCGTATACACTACATCATCGCATAGAAAGAGTGATGCAATATGGTAAGAAGCAGGGGTGAGCGCGGTTTGGTCTGGTGCGGTTTGGAGCAAAAACCGCTTCCACACCGCATTAAACGGTTAATTAAAAATACAATCCATTATACTAACCATTCAAACGGTTTGGTTTTGGTTCAGTTTTATTATAGTACGGTCTGGTTTTGGTTCGGTCTGGTTTGATTCTGTATTAAATACGAAATAAGAGAATTACTTTCATCAACAAATAATTTACAATTGTGTGATGTTGTCACTTAAAGGTTAAAACATAGTGTAATCCTGAACTGAAAGATTAGTTTCTAACTGTATGAATACTTCAATTTTACGTTTAATGAAAAGTAAAATTGATTTAGTACATTAACCAAATATCATCATTAATTAATGCATAAAGATTAAGAAAGATAACTCAAATAAGATTATAACTAGCATTATGAAAAAAATTGATATGGAAACTATATACTAAAACTATAAATTTCTTACTTTGTAATAACGATTATTATTGATATAACAACAACATAAACTGAAAATATAATATACATCATTAAAATAAAAAATTAGACAAGAATAAATTATAGTGTTATCATTAAGATTATTAATGCAGGTATTCAGTTCGGTTCGGTTCAATATGGTTGGGTTAATAGTTCAAACCGCAACCGCACTATGTCATTTTGGATCGGTTCGGTTTGGGGTATTTGCTTTAAAGAGAGGATTCAGCTTGGTTTTCTGCACCATTTTTATGGTTCGGTCTGGGCGTTTTCCATATTGCGGTGCGGTTTACGCCAACCCCAAGTAAGAAGTGGTATGAATAAAACTAAGATTACCTTAAACCCAATGGTCTGATGTTTGTTGCAAGTGTCCAATGCATTGCAGATATATAGTCCAACAAAAAATGCTGACATAAACGTTTATAATAAGATCATCATTCAATGCAAGCAAGATGGAAAATGCTAGAACTCCACTATAGTACTAATTTGCTGCAAGTGTCCAACGCATTGCGTAAAATAGGATATGGGAATCGTTGATTTTATATGGGCAACGTCCAATTATTTTTGTTGAAATTATTGAGTCGTGTAAAAAAAAAAAAAAAAAACTTTATATGCGTAACTAGGGGAAGAAGTTGTACGTTGTCAAGGCAATAGAATATATGTAAATTTTGATGGAATTTCCAGCTCAGAGGTAGATGTGGTCAAAGAAGACTGTTAATTGCAGTTAGTTTAGTTTTGATTACACGATAATAAAACATTTTTGTATACTACATTTCCTGTATGAGTTCCAATTTTTCATGGAATTTTTCCATCATTTACTAAAATCTTCATTTCAAATCTTAATTTTTAACTAAGATATTTAAATTAAATTTTGAAAAACATGCTTATAAAATTTAAGTAAATAGTTTCATTTGTTAACCACGGTGCCCATATATAATTTTCTATTCTGCGGTTATATGGATATATATATATATATATATATATGTATATATCTTTTCAATTCATTTTAAAAAAATTGAAACCCAAACCTACATCCCAAATCGATTCGAATTTATTCCCAAATATGTTCAGTCGTTCGAGTATATATCATTTCAACCCGTAATGTTTTTTTCCAAATCTATAGGGAACTTGAAGTGCGAGAATAAAATAAAAATAAACATAACATCATAGATATCTCACAACAATCTAAACATAATAAACAATCACATAACAATCTATATCGTGTTATTTATGTCATATGTATGTGTGTCACATGTGTACAAGTCATATAGCAAATAATCGTGAATTTTTAACGCATTCATAATATTTCATGTATCATTTCAAAAGTTTTAGTTCACTTAATAAAAATGCTAGTCGCGAGTGGGTAAACTCACTTTGATTTGAGTTATTATCGAAGAGATAGGATTTAAACTAAGATCAAACGACGTTTGATTTTTGCCTAAATTCCAAAAGACTCGTAATTTTTCCAGTCCAATTCTGAAATGCAACTATCGTTGTTACGAGTCTCACACAATGAACAATGTTCGATTTCAACCTAGTATGAGCGAGATATTAAGTTTTAAATATATTGATTCAATTAAAGTACAATTAAGAACACTAGTTATATATTTAAACTCTAGTTACCTATTCAGTATTAACCCTTCTTCTCCCCATTCAAGAGCAGGTTCCATGTAACCCACTATGGTCCTACCTTGCTATCCACACCCGCGCTCCTTTCTCCATGAAACTCTATACGAACACCTCCACTAGCACTACCTTATCGAGCTTCTCCACCACATCACTACAAATCACCGCTCGGATCATTATAAGAACATGCGACAATAGCTTGCACTTGATCCAGACACTGACCGACACACGACAAATTTAATCACTAAACTCCGCTAAATTGCAACTCAAGGTGCTAATTAATCTATATCCCAAACTCAGATCGAAACTCTGATTCACCAAACAATGGTTACATATTCTGATAAGCAAAGCCCTAAGCTCGCAAGAGGCACAACAACTACCAAACCTAATCGAAGTCACATGCACAAACATAAGCATATACACATAGATCTCACTCATACAAGTTCAAAGGTCCTCGTTTTGATGATTTACATGATGTATTTTATTTTATAAGAATTTTGGAAGATGAGGTCATTTTGGGTTTGCTATTAAATCATGATCGACGTAGGTGGATTTCGTTTTTGCTGAGATAGGAGAAGAAATAGTTTTTCGTTTGAAAATATGATTTAGATTTGTTTTGATTTTTCCACAGAGGAGGAGTTTGTTATTTATTTTTTCATTCAAATGTAATCTGAGTTTGTGAAGGAATAGAGATACGATAAGTGGAAGGAGAGGAGTAACGCGTGTTGTTAAAAACTTTGACAGTTTGATTCACGTGTTTTTATATATATGTGTGTGCGTACATACATACATACATACATACATACATACATACATATATATATATATATATATATATATATATATATATATATATATATATATAGGCCCAGTTATTTGGATACAAAATTAAACACAAAAAGAGAGAAACAAAGCCTCCACCGTTGAATTTGTTTGTCTTTATGTGGAGAGTATAATTCATGGGAGGATCCTGTGGTTGAGATTTATTGCGTGCAATTTTGTGTCCATTTATACTTTCCCCATATATATATATATATATATATATATATATATATATATATATATATATATATACGGGGCGGCTATTTAGACACAAAATTAAACACAAATCAAGGAATACAAAGTATTAACCGTTGGATCATTTTGTCTTTATATGGAGAGGTGGAAACATTGGGGGAATCCAATGGTGGAAATGCATTGTGTCACCAATTGTGTCTATATTTTGTGTCCAAATAGAATTTCCCTATATATATATATATATATATACATGTATATATATATATATATATGTGTGTGTGTGTGTGTGTGTGTACCAATTGTGTCTATATTTTGTGTCCAAATAGAATTTCCCTATATATATATATATATATATATATATACACACACACACACACACACACACACACACACACATATATATATATACATGTATATATACATGTATATATATATGTATATATATATATATATATATATATATATATTCTTCTTATATGTATTTATTCCCATATTCACTTAAATTGCGGTGAGCGTTTCAATGTCACACGAGCACATAAATTGTTTGAGTTTCACGATATCTGAAATCTCACAGTAATTCACCATTTTAGATCCAATGAAACTGCTTTCGTCGATTTCCGAAACTGTTTGTAAATGATAATTTTTATATTATAATATTATTTTATAATGCGATTCAAATACTAATTTAGTTCCAAACTATTTATTATTGTTTACAAGTTTATAAAATGGATTTACAATCAATATTGATTAACTAAACGGAATCGATTGAGATTATTGGATTAGTTTTCAATTAATATTCAATCGCAATTCAATTTTTTAGTTAAACTTCAGTTAATCATGCTAATTTAAAATGTTCGAATTTACAAGTCGTTACGATTGTACATCTTTTTTTTTTTTAGTAATATCCATTATAATACATTTAGTGTTACACTCTTTTTTTGTTAAAGTGAACCGCTAAATGTCATTCATAGATCATGTTAAATCCTAATATTACCAAAAAATAGTATTTTACAAATTGATTTCATTTACTAATTCAAAACATCCCTCTATACATATTACTATCACATAAAAATAGAATTAAACAATAAATGTTATTCAAAAATTTATTTTTTATTAATTAACAATAGAAAGGAAAATTTGAACTAACAAAACATGAATGTAACAACTTTAAAATAAAAATAAAAACTAACGGCATATGATTTTAAAAGTGAGAATATACTTAATTAACAGTAAATCAAGTTCTTTTAAAAATTTGTGTGTGCCTTAAAACACTGTATGAAATGAAGCGAAATATGCGAGGCGCTCACCCGAAAAAAAATTAGCGGATTTGTTGTGGTTAAAGGGCTGGTCCGTGTGACATATATTATATATCGATTAATAGGGAAACGATGTAAATTGAAAACCTAATCGCTCCTCTTTCCGAGAAAATAAGAAGCAGCCGCCTCTGCGGTCAACCCTTTGGTTTAGGATCCAGAAAAACCATGGCGATTTTTTTTGTAATGGGGTCAGTGGTTATTCTCACTTTGCTGATTTTTCTACTACTGTTATTTCGACTGATATTAGATATGAAAAACAAGCACAAGGAGTTGGAGAGAAGAATGCAGCATATGGCTTCCGAGATAAAAATAACAACGAGTGAAACGTCGAGCATCAGAAGAAGCATTTGGGATTTCATGACATCCAGAAAACTTATCGCGCAACGTGAAACAAAAGCAAGTATCCAGATATATCTTGCTTTTTTTTTTTAATTAGTTTTTTGGCCAGCGCTTCAATTGATGCAGTAGATCCCTTTGCATATTTGAAGGGGAGGAAAAAAACTGATTTTTTGCACTAAAACGATTAGATTTATTTCAACCAAATTGACCACTGGATGATCCGTGGGTGACACACGGTGAATAATTTCCCTTGCTTTAATATGAAATTGAAATTGTATGTGGAGGGAGTGGGTGTTGGACATTGTGAGGATGTTTATTGTGATTTGTGATTTTGAATATTTGTATGAGAAACAATAAGATTAAAAGAAGTGTACTTAATATTGTAAGTAACAAGAAGGATGTATTATGAATTTCAGTTTACAGTTAATAACATGCGTATTAGATATGGATCGATTATACATCGATTGAACGATACTGGTTAGTTTACATATGAAGAAATACATGCTAATTTAATAATTGAATGATAATATCTTATTTAGTCTCTAAGTAGCTGGGGTGGTGTGATTTCAGTAAACTTGATGTTGTTTTTATGATTTAAACAATGGTTGTTTGCAGAGTATTGTTAAAGGGAAGAAGGGAGATGAAGCTAAAAGTTCACTTCCAATGGAAATAGTGGGGGATATACTGTCTAGACTTCCAGGCAAATGTTTATCAAAATTTAGAAGTGTATGCATGCAGTGGAATACATTACTGAGCTACAACCATCACTTTATGGTGGAACATCACAGAAAAGCTCTTCTATTCCGTCCCATGCTCATCTCCAGTACTTCCCATTTTGGTACAATACCACTTTTCAGTATCGTTGGAGAATCAATGAAGGACTGTTCAGTAAAAAACACAGATTTACCCGGTTGCTGCAACATATCTAATCCTGTTAATGGACTTGTGTGCCTATATCGCACGTGTAACGGTGAAAATTATATATTGAACCCATTCACTTTGGAATTTGCAAGTTTTCCAGAAACAAAGAACCACAAGCACTCTTCTTGCTCCTCCATTGGCCTGGGATATGATGCAGATGCACGAGATTATAAGGTTGTTAGTGTGACGGTTAAAGGAGATATGACTGGCTGTACATGTGAGATGCTAACCCTAGGGGATGAAAATTGGCGATTCCTTGAGGAGCTGTCCGTGGTTGTACTTTATAAAAGTCCTTGTTGTTTTTTTAATGGAAAGCTTCATTGGTTGACGGCACCGGATAAACGACCATTATCTTTAGGTATTTTATCATTTGATGTTGTACAAGAAAAGTTTGAGACGTATCCCATTGTTGTTGTGATAGATAGCGACACCGAATGTTCTGAATTGGCATTGAAAGAGTTTCAACGCCGTTTTTACCTTGTAAAAGGTTCTAGCACAATCGTTGAGATATGGGAGCTGATCAAGTGTAATAATAGTAATATTTCAAGTTTTAAAGGAGATCAGGTGTTTTACATTGATATGTCAATGTATATTCCTTTTGCAGTAACAGGGTTTAGGGTTGCTTATGTTGATGTTTTAGATAACTACTTTATATTTCTTAGTTTCGCCTCCATGTATCACCTTTCAGACGGGAATTGCAAGATTCATGATCTCCCATATGAAAGTGGAAGACAAGAGTTCCATCTCTTCGCGGAAAGTCTAATGTTTCCTCGGAAGTTGCTAACAAGACGATGCTGGGTCGATACCACTTTTAAGCAACCTTGTTATTAGAAAGTATGTATAATCTTTTGTGTTTATTATTAATTTCGCATAAATGTTAAATTATCAATTTTCAAAGTGTGCTATCATGTTTGTATCAGATTTTAACCCATCAAAAAAGGATCAACTAACATCGCTGGCCCTTTACATCAGTGCCTCTGCCCGCTACCATGAAACAAACGCTAGACCATCCCCCATCGTTGTCCCTGCTCCCATCATCGGCGGTCGTTCATCGCTGTTTTATGTTTCTTCTCATCGGTTTGTGAGACGCTCCACGGTGCTTGTTTGCAAAGTCCACTATTCGTTTACCTCCTAGCGGTGGCTTATTGAAGTATTTTTTTGGTGATTTAACGGGAATCCTACTATGTTTACGACTAGGATCGGATTAGTGTTAGTTATCATATTTTTAATTTTTATTCCCCTCGAAATTAAACCGGGACCTAATTAATAATGATCAATTATATGTCTTATTAACAATATTTATCAGACATAAACGGCTTAAAACGGGATACACAAAGCACTGATTTATCGTGTTCATGTTCAGATAATATGAACCCACGAACGCCAATTAAGCTAGAATTATCTTAACTTGAATAATAAAAAAAGTTTTATAAACTAAAGCGTTTGATGAATGAAAGTAACATAATAAAAACTAAAACTAAAATTACAAGATGAACGGACATGCAAATTCATTCAATTTACTAGCACTATTGTTTCTTCCGCCCTCTAATTTCGTGTTAAAATATATTTTTACCTGGCTAAAACTTCCATAATGAAATATCTTATCATTTATTTTCACTTATTCAAAATTTAATATGTCAAGTTGATATATTATTAGACTGAAATGACATGCATTGAGCAAGAATGATAGTTTCACTTTTGTTAGATATATTTTGGAGGATACTAGACTATGTGAGTTTGAATATAATGACGATGAGTCGTTTTCGAGTCACCTTAGATATTCGGATATGCATAGACGGGAGGAATCACAGTAGTTTCTCATGATGTTTGCTTTTGTATCAAATTATGTTTATGAATTATGTTTCCTCATTCATTTTCTATGGCCTAATTTTTGCCACTGTGTGTTTGCTACATGGTTAGGTTTCTCCCTTTATTCACAAAATAATAATGGTTGTTGCTTTTGGAAAGATTTTTGAAATGTTGCACACCAAATTTCTTCAAGGACTACCTTCAATTTGAATTGATTTTACATCTTTACATGTAATAGTTTGTTAGTTAGATATTGCTTTTTTGGGATTGTTGATCGTATATTGAAAAATCAATTAAAAAGACTGCCTAATTTACCGGTGGTTGTAGATTTTAGGTTCCTTTTAGTTATCTTTGGGTGTATTTAACCCACTGTACCATAGAGAAAGTTGACCATTTATAATTCCTTTAAACTTGGTTCAAATAGTAGGAAAAAAATTCCAAAATTTATCATATAGAACTTAAACTTAGGTAAAGAAGAAGTTGACATATACGAGCATTCACTTTATTGTAAAATTTATGCCTTTAATAACAAAAGCATTCCCATTTGAATTGAATAGGCATTTTGCACTATTTTACTTTATCGATCGGATATTGCATTCTCAAAGACAAGATATTCGAAAATAACTATCTTTTCATTTTATCAACAGTTGTCTAATTTTATGGTTGTGGCAAATATTAGTTTGCCTTTTTTTGCATGTTTGGGCATGTCTAGATCTTCAATAAATGATTGGTTTCCATTGATGCTTTATTCCAATAATAGTTTGCTAATCAAAAGAAGATACTGTATTCCTTTTGGCACAGTTGCTCTACACATCAGTTTTCACCTTATATTAATTTCAACGACAATAGTTCAATTTCATATAAAAAGGTCGTTCCTACTAAATTAACTCATGTTAACATTATATAACCTTTTACTTTCCTATTGGTTTGAGGTTAAAGAACTAATTCAATTTTCTGACCTTTGGCTTCTTCTAGATTTTCCAATTTAGATCTTTGGAAGTTGAAAACTAGCTTGAAAAGGGGCCTTCTCCTTTTACACATTGAATTTAGATTTAAAAGTCTTCCATACATACATACATACATACATACAATTTCTTTCTATTTTTCATTATATAAATTATTTTTTTATTTTTTATTTAAAGATGGATTTACCTGTATTGGTCAACTTTGGGAATTTACAAATCACCATGATTTGCTATTATGAAATTTTTACTGAAATTATTATTCCCATTCATCATTTATTCTCCTATCAACGACTTAAAGTACATATTTAGATATAGAATTCAACTGTCCAGAATTTGGATGAGGTTCGGACATATGTACTATCAAATCTTCAGAATATTAACAAAAACGTTAACTCAATTATTGAAGCTATTTTTCAAAACAGATAGTACGTTTTCAATCTTGTGGCACTATTTAATATTTTCCATACAATGGTTATTTGTCTCCTATGAGGGATCAATTAGTTCTGTTTATTTCATACATACTTTGTCCATTTCATGTGTAGCCCATTAATTTCTTAGAAATTGGGTTTGCATATGAATCACAACTCTTTGAATGGTGCTGCTTTGTTCTTGATTGTTGGTTGAAATGGCAGCACTTCTATTTGAACAAACAAGGGTACTTACATAATAAAAGAGTTACATGAAGTTTGAGTCAGCAAAAATATTACAACACACACAACTAATACTATACAATCAAAAAGAAAAGGCCAACTCAAACCAACGAAAATACATCACTATGCATTACACATAACATACAACCCTTAGACAATAAACTCAGTGCAACACGTGTAACAAAACAAAAAACCCACACAGCCAAAACAAAGCTACCATGGACTTGAAGTCTTCACCAAGAAAACCACCAAAAGCAAGAAACAGAAAATAAATACTAGAAACCACCACACCAGAAGGGTACACCATGAAACTGAGCAAAACCATCATCTCCAAGCATATCATCAGCAAACAAACATGATACCAGTACACATTCAGTCTCCACGCAAACTACTAAAAAAACCAAAAGACCAAACCAAAGAAAGCCTGCAGCACTCACTACCAACAGCAGAATAAAAGCACCCACAAAAAATTCAAAAAACACGAAGAGAACCCACTGAGCAACATGCAAACATGCCACTAGAAAGACCCATATCAATGTAAGCAATCAAAGCAAGTTTCTCCAAACACCAACAACAGAGTACTATCAAAATCCGATCACTTCTTAGATACACCACCTTTACTGACTCCACCTGTTTTTCCTCTACCTCCTTTTGCTTTTTTTTTTGGATCGATTATGGAATTGTTGCATAAGCTTAACCCACTCTGGGTTTTCCTCAACCAATGGTTCATCAGATACAAGCTTATTACTGTTGTTGTATGTATTGGATATAAGTTTTGTTCTCCTCTTTTTGAAGCTATTTGTAGAACTAAAAGAACTGATAGAACTATCAGACTCGTACATAAAAGAATCTTTATTTACGACATTCTATCCATTTTGAAACTCATTGCTATCCCCAAAGATAGTCAATCTAACGTCTTTTCTATTCTCTTCATTAGTATTTTGCATTGTTTTTTCTTCAGACTTACTTCTGTTTCCTGTGCAATGAATTGTTTTCTTTTCAATTTCCTCTCCTTTGTCTTGCATACTCTCATCTTGAACATCAAGTACTCTAAAAGGATTACTGTCCTCAATACTATCCTTACTATTCTTAGCTGGAACATTCAAATTATCGATCTGCACATTATTTTCTCTATAATCATCAGGCCCACTTTTAAAATCAAGCACAACCTTCTTATCCTTGTAACCTCTCACTGATTCCATACCACTAGCAGAATTTATATTATTTTCTACACAATTATCATCAATATCCATTACATTCTCTGAATTTGGTTTGCTTTTTGAAGTCCAAACTTTCTTAGATTTACAAGTTTTAATTGAATGCCCAAATATCTTGCAATTCGAACATAATAAATGAGTCCATTCATAAACTACTCTTTGCCAAACTAGATCTCCATTACAACATTCCATAGGAACTACTTCAGGAAATTTGAAATCAGCATTAACCTCAACAAGAATTCTAGCATAAGATATTCTAATGAAGCTTTCGGTGACATTATCTAACTTTAAAGGATTTCCCAACAATGATGCAATTCTACTAATTGATTCTACTGACCAGACGTCCAAGTCTAAGTTAGGTAAACGAATCCAAATTGGAATTGAATGCAGAAATTCCCGTGTTAATTTTAATCCTGGTTGCCATTTTTTCATGAAAATCAGCCTCTTGTTATAATAATAATATGGTCCTTCTGCAAGAATCCTATCACATTCCTCTTTGTTTTCACATTTTAAAATGAAAAATCCATTATCCCTAGAATATAATTGGTAATTTTCTTTCGGGTGCCAAGATTGATCTATGTAGTCCTTTAGAAAATTAAAATAAGGCTTGTTTCCAAAGACATAAATTAAATACAATGGAATCAAACCATCTTTATCTAGCCCTATTTGTCAGATCTTCACTGATTACCGCACGCCTAATATTATCTTTAACGGTAGGTTCAAAGAAATTAAGTTGAATGGAATTTTGATGATACTCACTAAAAAGATAATTTGTTTTGTATATACTTTCTTCTGTCAATTTGGGCAGTGGTAAATTTTTATTAATTTACTTCCTTTTTGGACATTTTAGTAATTTGAAAGGTTTAAATTATTTTATTCCCAATTACAGCAGTTTTGTAATTTAATTAGATCCAATCCACTGACTGCTCGTCTTGTGAAATAAGTTGTAATGACCTGTATTTTTACGGTGTAATAATTAATTTATTTAATAATTTAAATAGTGATTTAGAGATTTAAATGACTTGAATTAAATAATATTGGATATTTAATTAATATTAAATAATAGAATAATACACTTAATTCCGAAATAGTCAGCATTTGTAGAATTCACAATACTGTGTGAATTGGATAGTATAAGAATTTTGGTAGCGTTTAGATTTGAAATATAATAACGAATATATTTCATTTGCAACGTTTAAACGTATAATTTATAATTATATATATAACAAACTTGAAACGTCGCGGTAGTTCGTAATTTGAGTTTTGAACTTCAACTGAATATACAAAATCCGTTTTAAGTCGGATTTCTGTGAAACAAGAAACGTACGGATCTGTTAAGCTATATTTTTCTAATAAAAGAGAATAATCGAGATTTTGTGTTGTAGATTTTGAGTTAGGACAAAATCAAATTTCCAGAAAAACTCGGAATTCCTTTATAATTTGTAACGTTTTATTTACGTTATAAAAGGATATTCAATATAAATTGAATATCGATTCAACTTGGGCTGGGAATATCGAGTATATAAATATTCTGGAGCTGTATGATATTCTATGTGGATATATATGATAATATTTATTTATTAATATTGAGTTTAATTTTTATTTAAATATATTAATATTTAAATGGTTTATTTGGGCCTTAGAAAATAGGCATTTTTACAAACGATCTCCGAATTCGACGAAACCAATTTTATAAAATCCGAAATATTAAATTTTTGTTAGATTTTAATTTTCGTGATTTTTGGAGTCAGTATGTGGCCGTACCGGATTTTAACGTGAGAAACAATTGGTATTTTGACCTTTAAAAATACGCTGTGTGAGCAAACGGAGTCGGAATTCGACGGAACAAGTTTCGTTGGGTCCGTAATGACAAACTGTAGCTGCATCCCCATTTTCATGATTTTGGATATTTTATATGGACATAGGAATTTTTAAAGTGGAAATGAACATAAAAATCGAATAAAAAAATATAAAACCCTTCCTATAAAAACCTCTCACCGTTGTTAAAGCTAAATCTATTCACTCAGAAGTCAACAACTCCTTCCGCCTCTAGTTTCTTTAATGGAAACGTGGAAAAACGGATCTTGGAAAATCAAAGAAGAAAATCGAAAACAAATTGAATAAATTCTCTAAAAATATGAAATCAATTCATCTAGACTACTGGGTCGACTTTCTTCACGTTGGTACGACTTCTGGGGAGCTCGACGTACTTTTCCATTGCTGGGTTGGAGACCGCAGAGCTTAGGGTTTCCGTTTTTCGCTTTATTTAAGGTGCTTTGGCTCAGTTCGATTTGTGCGTGGAGTTTATGGCAGGATATATGTTTACCGAGGGTGGCGATGGTTAAGGAAAACGGTGAGGTAGGATGTGAGAAGAGGGGGACGTACAGCAGTGCAGCGTAGAGGAGTGCTACAGTCCATTTTTGGAGGAGTTTTGTGGGGCTTGGAGCTTTGAAATGGCAGAGGAGTTTTCAAACGTGAATATAGTGAGGGGGTGTTCAGGCTTTGTGAAAGAAGTATGAATTGAGGGGGTTTTGAAGCCATCGATTTTGCATGGGTTTTCATGGGGAGTTTAAATGGAGCAGGTCATATATTTCCGGGTTGAACTGGGAATAGACTGAAGTTGCAAAACTGGAAAGATTTTCTGGTAGGGGGAGTTGTAAACGAGGTGAGCTGGAAAGATTGTTTGGAGGAAGGTGGTGTCCAGGCAGAAGGTCAAGGTAGCGAGCATTTTGTGGCGGAGAGTTTAATGGAAAACAGAAGAAGGGGGTAGGCAAAGCCGGAGTTGTTTCAACGATGCAAAGTGAAGGAGTTACTGTTGTTTAAAAAAATGGTAAATGGATTTCAATGCATCACTGGGATTGAAGGAGTTAAAAAAGATACGACATTTGTGGGTTTAACAGCAGGTGGCGGTTTGTGGTTGTGCAAGATGAACATGTGAGTGGATGTTTCTGTTGAGTATTTAAATGTACAATGAGCAAAGTTAAATTCTATCATAGTCCCACATTGCCTAAAATTCCATCTTATGAGAGGTATATATACTAATACTTAGGTTGCATATTAGTTGAATAAAAAGCATGGCATGAATAACATGGGCTTGGCCTGGAATGCGCGTGAGCGCGCGTGATTTCCAAACGCACTTATCACTCACTTCGCACGCACCTGCGCGGGTACGGGCTTTGGGCCTTCGTGGGCCTAGTTCCTGCCAGGCCAGATTCATTTTGGTCCACACGGCTATTACTGTTTTGAACAGATGCTGCCGTTGCTTTTTAAATTCAAAAATAATGTCTGTTCGTTTTCAACAGTCATGACCATATGAACGGATATCTGGTTCTCTATATATGCTGCCTCTTCTTCCTCCCGAAAACTAACTTTTCTCTCCTCTGAAAAATAATAATTTCTACTCCGAGGAATTCAGAAATTCCTGTCTGCATTCCTCTTCTTCGCTTTGTTGTATCCTGGGAAAAGTATTCGCTGAAACTCTTCAGCAAACTCATTCGAGTGAGGGCGAATAACTTTTTAAGGAAAGTGTCGCTCCATTGATAAGCCTCAAAGCTTTTCTACTTTCCACTCTTCCTTATCTGATTTCTAACAATCTTAAAAAGTTATTCCTACAACTATGGAATCCCAGACTAATATGGCATCCATCAAACTTATGAATCAAGACATGATCAAACTCGACCAGTTTGATGGCAATAATTTCACGAGATGGCAAGACAAGATGACTTTTCTGCTCACTGCACTTGGACTTTCTTATCTGCTTGATTCAAATCTGCCTCCGCTTCCTCCCCAGACTGCAGCAGATACTGATAATGTAAAGAAGGAGCGCGCTAAACGCACTGAACACACATTGCTTTGTCGAGGCCACATCTTGAACACTCTCTCTGATCGTCTGTATGATTTCTACAAGGAGATGAAGACACCACTTGAAATCTGGAATGCTCTGGAAAATAAATATAAGGTGCAAGAAGAAGGTACAAACAAATTTCTTATTGCTGAATACTTTGATTTTCAAATGGATGATAGTAAACCAATACTCAGTCAAGTTCATGAGTTGCAAGGCATTGTTCACAAACTGGCTACTCTCAATATCAAACTTCCTGAATTGTTCCAAGTTGGTGCAATAATTGCAAAACTACCTTCGACTTGGAGCAATTACAGGAAAATGCTTTTCCACAAAACAGAAGACTACACTTTGGAACAGATTCAGAAACATCTTCGAATCGAAGAGGAATCTCGTAATCGAGAAAATAAAGGAAATCTGTCCAAGAGTGATGTTCAGGTTGTGGAAAAGGGAAACCAGAGTACTAATACCAGTAAAAAGCGCAGTTCTGATGAAAAGCCACCTGCAAATAACAAAAAGAAGAAGAAAAATAGGAAATGCTATAACTGTGGCAAAAAGGGACATTATGCTAGAGAATGTCGTGCCCCAAAGAAAACTGCCAATATGGTAGAAGAAGAACTTGTAGCCATGGTTACCGAAATTAATATGGCTGATACATCGGATGGCTGGTGGTTTGATTCTGGAGCAACTGTTCATGTATGCAAGGACAAGTCGCTATTCAAAACCTATGAAGTCATCAGTGATGGCCAAGAAGTTCAGATGGGGGATCATAGTCGAGCCCAGGTTGTTGAAAAAGGAAGTATCACTCTAGATTTTACTTCTGGAAAAGTTGTCACGCTTATCAATGTTCTTCATGTGCCAAACATTAGGAAGAACCTGGTTTCAGTGGACCTTGTATGCAAGAGAGGATTTCGAGTTGTATTTGAATCTGATAAAGTCATAATTACAAAAAATGGAATGTTTGTAGGAAAGGGATATGGATGTAATGGAATGTATAAACTAAGTATTAATAAATGTGTTGCTTCTACTTATACCATTGAGTCATTCAATTTGTGGCATGATAGGTTAGCACATTTAAACTTCAAATCCATTACAAATATGTGCAAACTCGGTTTAATTAATTCTAGTGGATCCGGCTGTGAAAAATGTGAAATATGTGCACAAGCCAAGATCACTAAGAAACCTTTCCTTGGTGTATACCGAAATTCTGAAATTTTAGATTTAGTACATTCCGATATATGTGAAGTAAATGGTACTTTGACTCGTGGAGGGAAAAGATATTTCATTACATTTATAGATGATTACTCAAAGTACACCTATGTATATCTTATGAAAAATAAGAATGAAGCATTTGACAAATTTCAGATTTTTAAAATCGAAGTTGAAAACCAAATAAGTAAGAAAATTAAAGTTTTTAGGAGTGATAGAGGGCTGGAATATTTTTCTACTGAATTTGATGATTTCTTTGAAAAGAATGGAATCATTCATGATAGAACAGCACCCTATACTCCGCAACAAAACGGTATAGCAGAGAGGAAAAATCGAACGCTAGTAGAAATGGTAAATTGCATGCTGGTAAAATCTATGTTACCCCTTAATCTATGGGGTGAAGCCTTAAATACAGCATGTTATTTACATAATAGAATTGTGTCTAGAAAGACAAATGTATGCCCCTATGAACTTTGGAAAAATAGAAAGCCGAATTTGTCATATGTGAAAGTATGGGGGTGTTTGGCTTATTATAGAGTTCCCGATCCTAAAAGAACTAAATTAGGCCCAAGGGCACAAAGGAGTGTTTTTGTTGGATATGCTGAACATAGTAAGGCATACAGACTTCTCGATTTAAGCTCTAATACCATTGTTGAATCCCGTGATGTAGAATTCTTTGAGAATAAGTTTTACAAAGATTCTAAAATTATTGATAATCCTTCTAATGGCAATAGTGTTGGTGAAAAACAGCCCTGCTCAGAAAACAATTTTCAAACCAATACAAATGCAAATCCATGTGACGAAGGACCAAGAAAATCTAAAAGACAAAGAAAAGAGAAAGAGTTATGTCCAGATTTTATATCTTCACAAGCTCTACATTTCTTAGTTGATGGAAATAGAGAAAATGTGACCAACAAAACACCCATTGTCCTAAACATTGAAGATGAACCTAAGACTTACAGTGAAGCAATCAACTCAAGAGATGCTGCCTTTTGGAGGGAAGCAATAAATGATGAGATGGACTCCATAATGTCAAATAAAACTTGGACTTTGGTTGATCTGCCACCTGGCTCTAAGCCAATAGGGTGCAAATGGGTTTTTAAAATGAAATATGGATCGAACAATATTGTACATACTTTTAAAGCAAGACTAGTTGCTAAAGGGTTTAGACAAAAGAGGGTGTTGATTATTTTGACACTTATGCTCTAGTAGCACGAGTGAGTTCAATTCGTATTCTAATAGCATTGGCTTCCATATATAATTTACACATTCATCAAATGGATGTGAAAACTGCATTTTTAAATGGAGATATGAATGAAGAATTGTATATGGAGCAACCAGAAGGATTTGTTCTTCCTGGGAATGAGAGGAAAGTTTGCAAATTGAATAAATCTTTATATGGCTTGAAACAAGCTCCAAAACAGTGGCATGAGAAATTTGACTCAACCATACTATCTTTTGGATTTGTTCACAATAGCGCTGATAGATGTGTTTACTCAAAGTTTGCAAAGGAGTACAGTGTCATGGTGTGTTTATATGTTGATGATATGCTCATATTTGGATCAAATATGACAGGCATCTTAGAGACCAAAGAATATTTATCCTCAATTTTTAAAATGAAAGATCTTGGTGAAGTAGATACCATCCTTGGACTCAAAGTGGTAAAACACTCTCATGGATACGCCTTGTGTCAAGCACACTACATAGAAAAGATGTTATGAAAATTCGAGCATTTAAAATTTAAGGAATATAATACGCCTTTTGATTCGAATGTTAAGTTGGCCAAAAATGATGGAAGGTCAATTGCACAACTTGAGTATGCTAGGGCAATTGGCAGCCTAATGTACCTTATGCATTGCACTAGGCCAGATATAGCTTATGCAGTATGTAAGTTGAGCAGGTTCACTAGCAATCCTAGCGGAGAACATTGGAAGGCGATTAGTAGAGTATTTTGTTATCTTAAGAAAACTATAGGACTTGCCTTATTTTACAATGATTTTCCAGCAACTTTAGAAGGATACACGGACGCTAGTTGGATTAATGATGCAAAAGACAACTTGTCCACATCAGGTTGGTTGTTTCTTCTTGGAGGAGGTGCTATATCATGGGCTTCCAAGAAACAAACTTGCATATCACATTCGACTATGGAATCAGAATTTATAGCATTGGCTGGTGCAGGTAAAGAGGCTGAGTGGATCCGGGATTTATTGTTAGATATAAAGATATATCCTAAACCCATGCCTCCTGTTTCCTTACATTGTGATAGTCAAGCTACTCTGTCTAGGGCTTACAGTAACACTTACAATGGAAAATCCAGACATATAAGCTTAAGACATGAATATGTAAGACAGTTGATTAAGGATGGAATTATCACAATAATGTATGTAAAGACTAGTAAGAACTTGACAGACCCTTTCACAAAAGGCCTACCTAGAGATGTGGTGAAAGGGACATCGATAGAAATGGGATTAAAACCTATAAATAAAATCACAGACAATGGCAACCCAACCTCAAACTAAAATTCTATAGTACAAGGCTTAAAGGGTAATAACAAGTTGTCTAGAAGTGATTGCAATATGCTAATAAAATTGCCAAGACTGAATTAGCATAAAACACACTACGGTTAGGAGGTTGAAAGCGTTCTTAATGAAGTTAGTAAATGTCCAAGTAGTGGGGGCATATATAAAACTTCACCTATATGAATGTAGGAGTGGTGCCGCTCCTCACGAGATTTTTAGGTTTACTCATTGGATCATTCATGAAACCAGGAAGAAAGCACATGGCCATAATAGTGCTAAGAAGTATCAAGAAATTATTTTAAAATAAATATCACATGTGTATTTAATATATCCGGTATTATTATAAAGAGTGATAAGTTAAAAGCCAAGGCTACCTATTACTCTAATAGAACTTTGGTATATTTATACTAACTGAAGGTTTAAGTCATAAACACCTTCTTGTATCCATGTGATATTAAGGTATGTTTCGGGAGATGGATCATTCCTAGGATCAAGATAAAATTTAAATGGAGCAATTGTACAATTAAAGTGGGGGATTGTTGAGTATTTAAATGTACAATGAGCAAAGTTAAATTCTATCTTAGTCCCACATTGCCTAAAATTCCATCTTATGAGAGGTATATATACTAATACTTAAGTTGCATATTAGTTGAATAAAAAGCATGGCATGAATAATATGGGCTTGGCCTGGAATGCGCGTGAGCGCGCGTGATTTCCAAACGCACTTATCACGCACTTCGCACGCACCCGCGCGGCTACGGGCTTTGGGCCTTCGTGGGCCTAGTTCCTGCCAGGCCAAATTCGTTTTGGTCCACACGGCTATTACTGTTTTCAACAGATGCTGCCGTTGCTTTTTAAATTCAAAAATAATGTCTGTTCGTTTTCAACAGTCATGACCATATGAACGGATATCTGGTTCTCTATATATGCTGCCTCTTCTTCCTCCCGAAAACTAACTTTTCTCTCCTATGAAAAAAAATAATTTCTACTCCGAGGAATTCAGAAATTCCTGTCTGCATTCCTCTTCTTCGCTTTGTTGTATCCTGGGAAAAGTATTCGCTGAAACTCTTCAGCAAACTCATTTGAGTGAGGGCGAATAACTTTTTAAGGAAAGTGTCGCTCCATTGATACGCCTCAAAGCTTTTCTACTTTCCACTCTTCCTTATCTGATTTCTAACAATCTTAAAAAGTTATTCCTACAACTATGGAATCCCAGACTAATATGGCATCCATCAAACTTATGAATCAAGACATGATCAAACTTGACCAGTTTGATGGCAATAATTTCACGAGATGGCAAGACAAGATGACTTTTCTGCTCACTGCACTCGGACTTTCTTATCTGCTTGATTCAAATCTGCCTCCGCTTCCTCCCCAGACTGCAGCAGATACTGATAATGTAAAGAAGGAGCGCGCTAAACGCACTGAACACACATTGCTTTGTCGAGGCCACATCTTGAACGCTCTCTCTGATCGTCTGTATGATTTCTACAAGGAGATGAAGACACCACTTGAAATCTGGAATGCTCTGGAAAATAAATATAAGGGGCAAGAAGAAGGTACAAACAAATTTCTTATTGCTGAATACTTTGATTTTCAAATGGATGATAGTAAACCAATACTCAGTCAAGTTCATGAGTTGCAAGGCATTGTTCACAAACTGGCTACTCTCAATATCAAACTTCCTGAATTGTTCCAAGTTGGTGCAATAATTGCAAAACTACCTTCGACTTGGAGCAATTACAGGAAAATGCTTTTCCACAAAACAGAAGACTACACTTTGGAACAGATTCAGAAACATCTTCGAATCGAAGAGGAATCTCGTAATCGAGAAAATAAAGGAAATCTGTCCAAGAGTGATGTTCTGGTTGTGGAAAAGGGAAACCAGAGTACTAATACCAGTAAAAAGCGCAGTTCTGATGAAAAGCCACCTGCAAATAACAAAAAGAAGAAGAAAAATGGGAAATGCTATAACTGTGGCAAAAAGGGACATTATGCTAGAGAATGTCGTGCCCCAAAGAAAACTGCCAATATGGTAGAAGAAGAACTTGTAGCCATGGTTACCGAAATTAATATGGCTGATACATCGGATGGCTGGTGGTTTGATTCTGGAGCAACTGTTCATGTATGCAAGGATAAGTCGCTATTCAAAACCTATGAAGTCATCAGTGATGGCCAAGAAGTTCAGATGGGGGATCATAGTCGAGCCCAAGTTGTTGGAAAAGGAAGTATCACTCTAGATTTTACTTCTGGAAAAGTTGTCACGCTTATCAATGTTCTTCATGTGCCAAACATTAGGAAGAACCTGATTTCAGTGGACCTTGTATGCAAGAGAGGATTTCGAGTTGTATTTGAATCTGATAAAGTCATAATTACAAAAAATGGAATGTTTGTAGGAAAGGGATATGGATGTAATGGAATGTATAAACTAAGTATTAATAAATGTGTTGCTTCTACTTATACCATTGAGTCATTCAATTTGTGGCATGATAGATTAGCACATTTAAACTTCAAATCCATTACAAATATGTGCAAACTTGGTTTAATTAATTCTAGTGGATCCGGCTGTGAAAAATGTGAAATATGTGCACAAGCCAAGATCACTAAGAAACCTTTCCCTGGTGTAAACCGAAATTCTGAAATTTTAGATTTAGTACACTCCGATATATGTGAACTAAATGGTACTTTGACTCGTGGAGGGAAAAGATATTTCATTACATTTATAGATGATTACTCAAAGTACACCTATGTATATCTTATGAAAAATAAGAATGAAGCATTTGACAAATTTCAGATTTACAAAGTCGAAGTCGAAAACCAAATAAGCAAGAAAATTAAAGTTTTTAGGAGTGATAGAGGGCTGGAATATTTTTCTACTGAATTTGATGATTTCTCTGAAAAGAATGGAATCATTCATGATAGAACAGCACCCTATACTCCGCAACAAAACGGTATAGTAGAGAGGAAAAATCGAATGCTAGTAGAAATGGTAAATTGCATGCTGGTAAAATCTATGTTACCCCTTAATCTATGGGGTGAAGCCTTAAATACAACATGTTATTTACATAATAGAATTGTGTCTAGAAAGACAAATGTATGCCCCTATGAACTTTGGAAAAATAGAAAGCCGAATTTGTCATATCTGAAAGTATGGGGTTGTTTGGCTTATTATAGAATTCCCGATCCTAAAAGAACTAAATTAGGCCCAAGGGCACAAAGGAGTGTTTTTGTTGGATATGCTGAACATAGTAAGGCATACAGACTTCTCGATTTAAGCTCTAATACCATTGTTGAATCCCGTGATGTAGAATTCTTTGAGAATAAGTTTTACAAAGATTCTAAAATTATTGATAATCCTTCTAATGGCAATAGTGTTGGTGAAAAACAGCCCTGCTCAGAAAACAATTTACAAACCAATATAAATGCAAATCTATGTGACGAAGGACCAAGAAAATCTAAAAGACAAAGAAAAGAGAAAGAGTTATGTCCAGATTTTATATCTTCACAAGCTCTACTTTTCTTAGTTGATGGAAATAGAGAAAATGTGACCAACAAAACACCCATTGTCCTAAACATTGAAGATGAACCTAAGACTTACAGCGAAGCAATCAACTCAAGAGATGCTGCCTTTTGGAGGGAAGCAATAAATGATGAGATGGACTCCATAATGTCAAATAAAACTTGGACTTTGGTTGATCTGCCACCTGGCTCTAAGCCAATAGGGTGCAAATGGGTTTTTAAAAAGAAACATGGATCGAACAATATTGTACATACTTTTAAAGCAAAACTAGTTGCTAAAGGGTTTAGACAAAAAGAGGGTGTTGATTATTTTTACACTTATGCTCCAGTAGCACGAGTGAGTTCAATTCGTATTCTAATAGCATTGGCTTCCATATATAATTTACACATTCATCAAATGGATGTGAAAACTGCATTTTTAAATGGAGATATGAATGAAGAATTGTATATGGAGCAACCAGAAGGATTTGTTCTTCCTGGGAATGAGAGGAAAATTTGCAAATTGAATAAATCTTTATATGGCTTGAAACAAGCTCCAAAACAGTGGCATGAGAAATTTGACTCAACCATACTATCTTTTGGATTTGTTCACAATAGCGCTGATAGATGTGTTTACACAAAGTTTGCAAAGGAGTACAGTGTCACGGTGTGTTTATATGTTGATGATATGCTCATATTTGGATCAAATATGACAGACATCCTAGAGACCAAGGAATATTTATCCTCAATTTTTAAAATGAAAGATCTTGGTGAAGTAGATACCATCCTTGGACTCAAAGTGGTAAAACACTCTCATGGATACGCCTTGTGTCAAGCACACTACATAGAAAAGATGTTATCAAAATTCGAGCATTTAAAATTTAAGGAATATAATACGCCTTTTGATTCGAATGTTAAATTGGCCAAAAATGATGGAAGGTCAATTGCACAACTTGAGTATGCTAGGGCAATTGGCAGCCTAATGTACCTTATGCATTGCACTAGGCCAGATATAGCTTATGCAGTATGTAAGTTGAGCAGGTTCACTAGCAATCCTGACGGAGAACATTGGAAGGCGATTAGTAGAGTATTTGGTTATCTTAAGAAAACCATAGGACTTGCCTTATTTTACAATGATTTTCCAGCAACTTTAGAAGGATACACGGACGCTAGTTGGATTAATGATGCAAAAGACAACTTGTCCACATCAGGTTGGTTGTTTCTTCTTGAAGGAGGTGCTATATCATGGGCTTCCAAGAAACAAACTTGCATATCACATTCGACTATGGAATCAGAATTTATAGCATTGGCTGCTGTAGGTAAAGAGGCTGAGTGGATCCGGGATTTATTGTTAGATATAAAGATATATCCTAAACCCATGCCTCCTGTTTCCTTACATTGTGATAGTCAAGCTACTCTGTCTAGGGCTTACAGTAACACTTACAATGGAAAATCCAGACATATAAGCTTAAGACATGAATATGTAAGACAGTTGATTAAGGATGGAATTATCACAATAATGTATGTAAAGACTAGTAAGAACTTGACAGACCCTTTCACAAAAGGCCTACCTAGAGATGTGGTGAAAGGGACATCGATAGAAATGGGATTAAAACCTATAAATAAAATCACAGACAATGGCAACCCAACCTCAAACTAAAATTCTATAGTACAAGGCTTAAAGGGTAATAACAAGTTGTCTAGAAGTGATTGCAATATGCTAATAAAATTGCCAAGACTGAATTAGCATAAAACACACTACGGTTAGGAGGTTGAAAGCGTTCTTAATGAAGTTAGTAAATGTCCAAGTAGTGGGGGCATATATAAAACTTCACCTATATGAATGTAGGAGTGGTGCCGCTCCTCACGAGATTTTTAGGTTTACTCATTGGATCATTCATGAAACCAGGAAGAAAGCACATGGCCATAATAGTGCTAAGAAGTATCAAGAAATTATTTTAAAATAAATATCACATGTGTATTTAATATATCCGGTATTATTATAAAGAGTGATAAGTTAAAAGCCAAGGCTACCTATTACTCTAATAGAACTTTGGTATATTTATACTAACTGAAGGTTTAAGTCATAAACACCTTCTTGTATCCATGTGATATTAAGGTATGTTTCGGGAGATGGATCATTCCTAGGATCAAGATAAAATTTAAATGGAGCAATTGTACAATTAAAGTGGGGGATTGTTGAGTATTTAAATGTACAATGAGCAAAGTTAAATTCTATCTTAGTCCCACATTGCCTAAAATTCCATCTTATGAGAGGTATATATACTAATACTTAAGTTGCATATTAGTTGAATAAAAAGCATAGCATGAATAATATGGGCTTGGCCTGGAATGTGCGTGAACGCGCGTGATTTCCAAACGCACTTCGCACGCACCCGCGCGGCTACGGGCTTTGGGCCTTCGTGGGCCTAGTTCCTGCCAGGCCAGATTCGTTTTGGTCCACACGGCTATTACTGTTTTGAACAGATGCTGCCGTTGCTTTTTAAATTCAAAAATAATGTCTGTTCGTTTTCAACAGTCATGACCATATGAACGGATATCTGGTTCTCTATATATGCTGCCTCTTCTTCCTCCCGAAAACTAACTTTTCTCTCCTCTGAAAAAAAATAATTTCTACTCCGAGGAATTCAGAAATTGTTGTCTGCATTCCTCTTCTTCGCTTTGTTGTATCCTGGGAAAAGTATTCGCTGAAACTCTTCAGCAAACTCATTCGAGTGAGGGCGAATAACTTTTTAAGGAAAGTGTCGCTCCATTGATACGCCTCAAAGCTTTTCTACTTTCCACTCTTCCTTATTTGATTTCTAACAGTTTCAATGATGGGTGTAAGAAACGTGGATGAGCTTTGAGTGTTGGGGGATTAATGTGCTGGAAGGGATAGTTTCATGAATGGAAGGGAGATGCTACACTGTAAGCAGCAAGCGCGTGGGTTTTTAGGAAATGGGTATGGACCCATTTTATATGGAAAGGCCCAGGATTTGAAATAAAAATGTGAAGACCAGAAAAGAAATGAGAAAAATGAAGAACAAGTGTAAACATGGTTTAACATGAAGATGGCGGAGAACCTTGAACTCGAAATTGGGAGTGACGCATTTCTGTGTGTATGGGTCTGTGTAGAAGATCATGGGCCGATCTCCAGGGTTAAGCCCAACTTATAAATTAAAGCTTAATTTTTTTTATATTGTATTAAATTCAAATCACAATAACTTGTGCATACGATGTCAAAATTAGACAAAACAAGATCCGACAGGATCGTATGAACGGCAGCTACAAATGGAACTGACTAGGAGTGAACATGAGCTCATTACAATTTATAGCGAAATAAATTTCCTGATCCGAACCAATGACCGTAACGCGTTATTTAACGGTTAACGGACAATGTGAGTAAAACTCACTAACTCTGCTCAGCTTATATTTTTATAAACTGTACTTTATTTTTGATAAATAATTATTTGATTGTTGTGTATTGATTGTTTGGACTATTAAATAGATTTGATTGAAAACGTAGATATAGTTATATATAAAAATCGACAATCAAATATTGATTCAGTTCATCAGTATATTTCATGTTGGAATGAAATAGATGATATATATATTGTGTAACATCTGTGGATGCAGGAAAACAGGTTGGAGGAATTCGACTGGATTCCTCAACATTTATTTTACTATTTTTCATATATTGTGATATATGATGTGATATATAATCTGTGTTGATTATGTGTGTTTGGATGATATTGATCATGGTTATACGATATTTTAAATACCGTAAGAAAATACAGGAATATAGAAAGAGAATTTTCAAAGTGTTTATTGAAAATGAAATATTTATAAAATCGAAGGATTTTATAAAAGGAATATTTATTCAGTAAATAAGTAGAATTAGAAAAATAATATTTATTTAGAAAATAAATAAAATTAGAAAAGGAATATTTATTTAGGAAATAAGTAGAGTTATTAAAAAAGGAAATATTTTGGAAATAAATATTTCAGCATTTAATAGAATTATAAACGGGGATATTTGGGAAATAAATACCAATCAGGGTTATTCGAATATTAAAGATCGCAAGTGATCGACATGGAAAAAAAATCAAGTGATCAGACATGTTAGCCACTAGATTTCGAGTTGATCGGACACTTGGCAAATCACAAGATTTGGCAAGTGATCAGACAAGAAAAATCAAGTGATCAGACGTGTCTGACACTAGATTTTGAGTTGATCTGGCACTTGGCAAATCACCAGATTTGGGATCGGACAAGAAAAATCAAGTGATCGAACAAGAAAAATCAAGTGATCGGACTATGAAAATCAAGTGATCGGACACTTGGCAAATCACATAATTTGGCAAGTGATCGGGCGGTGATCTGATAATCAAATAGAGTTATCGAACTAGAGTTAATCGAATATTAATTATTCGAATTTAGGGTTAATCAAATAAAGTTAAATCGGATATTAGTTATTCAAAAAGAGTTAATGAAATAGGAGTTAATCGATTAGAGATAATCAAATTGAGTTAATCAAAATAGGAGTTAATCGATTAGAGATAATCAAATTGAGTTAATCAAAATAGGAGTTAATCGATTAGAGATAATCAAATTGAGTTAATCAAAATAGGAGTTAATCGATTAGAGATAACCAAATAGAGTTAATCGATTAGAGATAATCGAATAAAGTTAATCGAAAAGGAGACAATCGAATATAATCTATTCGAAAGGAGACAATCGAATATAATCTATTCGAAAGGAGAGAATCGAATATAATCTATTCGAAAAGAGATAGTCGAATATAATCTATTCGAAGAGAGATAATCGAATATAATCTATTCGAAGTAAGTTAATCAAATATAAGTTATTCGAAGAGAGTTACTCGAATATTAGTTATTCGAAGGAGAGTTAATCGAATAGAGATTACTCGAAAGAGAATTATAAGTCGAATTCGATTATATCGGATTCGGGAAAGTACTATTTATTTTCCGTTTCCAAATCAAGATTAATTTATTTATAAATAAATTAGTTGTTAGGTTAATTATTCAAAATAAGAAATAGAAGTTAGATGTTGAATTAGATATTTCAGAAGTAGGATTTATAACGTTAACGTTATAATAAATGTTTTCATAAAAGAAGTGGGTTCATAATCTGAACCCGAGAATTTGCGTAAGCAAATGATTATAGAAATTGGAGCGGTGAGCTTTATCTATTGCAAGGTTAAGAATGCTGTTCAGTTAAGGTTTGAGAGGTAATTATACCCCAACTTGATTGACTTCGAAATTGACTAAGAAATAGTGGGGTTCGATAGCAAAGGTCGATTTGAGATACAAATAAGTAATAAGTGATAAATGGATTAAGGGGTCATAACGATGTTTTATACGACGTTAGTTGAAATCCATATAAATGAGTTTTGGAAACATTTTCCAAATATAATCAAAAATATTTTCTAAATATAGAAAATAAGGAAATATGCATATATATATATATATATATATATATGATGATGGTTGATCAATAGAAATTCCATTTGGAAATAAGATTGTTGTTTGTACACGGACATGTTTTCATTTGATAGTTAAATCACCGACTATCAAAGTTTTGACCATTTTACGTTGTTAATATGGAGAGACCGGTTGGATTATTATCCAAAGAACCTCTCCGTATTGGCATAAGCGTTACGAATCAAGTATGCCGAATGTAATTGAAGACGGAGTAAAGTGCAAGGGTTGTTTTGTAAATCCTAGGTAGAAATTGCCTAAGATGGATTTACGGAATAGTGCCTTCGGTTTGTTCAGTCCCAGAACAAACGTATATGGACGAGTGTCCGACAGAGTATTCCTAACGAATCATATATGTTGATCTCTTCAAACGTATTACGCTCGGTGGCGGAGGAATTCGTTTCTCTTAGCTTTTATACCCATGATACCTTAAAGGAAATCGATAATGATTTGGCGGGTATGATGATGTGGCATTCAAAGTAAATGAAGATATGATACGTTAAAACGGTAAGTATGGCCTCTAGCCTCACCATCCGGTAAATGACAAAAATTGGGCAGGCAGCATGGCTATGTGGGTAGCTCCCATTAGGGTGTATGATCACCTATCTTGAGAGTATTCCTTTGCTTCTTTAATCTATATCAATGTTGTCCCTTATCGGGAAACGGTTGCTGATCCCAACCGTTGGTAATATACATTCGATACACTCAAGCGAAATGAGTGGTCGGTCATGTGTGGCTGAGTTACAAGATGTTCTTGTTGAACTCGATGTATTCTCCTTTAGAGATACACTAGCGGAAGGTGGTTCCATACCTTGTTATAGTTGGAAATCCATTACCCAATATGCACCCGCGGTTTTTGATTGTATACTATGCATGTGGAACGTGAGATGAAAGTGTTTCCGCTAGATTGTTATATACTTATGCTACATCACTATTATAATATCAGAATGATATTGTTTTCAAAGAACGCTTTGAGTTGTCGTAAGGTAAAAACCATCCGTGTTTATGTGCGGATTGGTCTTACGGTTGTTCTTTCTTTTAAAAGGATTTTGAAAGTCAAACCGAGTACTGGGATTCTCATAAGGGAAAAACCCGTTCCTTTTTTACGGCGTGGTCTTATGAGGTCTCCTTTATTAACCCAAGTGTTTGGTGTTTACTCACACCAGTCCCATGACTGACCCAGAGTTTATTTTATTTTGTTTTCCCTAACTCTTGGGTGCCTAAATTTGTACGGGCAGTCAAGTAGTCGGGATTTTACAGATACTTGGAGAGCTTGGAGTAGGAGGCTTCGGGATTATATAGCTATTGTTTATTTCCGCTGTTGTTGTAAGTGTTGTACTCTTAAGTGTTATTGTATACATACTTGTTTATTTCAAGGTTATGTTATAGTTTATTCGTTCCGCTGTGAGATTTGTGTTTACTCTGATGAGGTATGTTCTTCTTCTTCTTCTCTTCTAAGTTTCTATCTTATCTATCCTCACCCTCTATTTTCTTTCATGGACTATCCGGTATTTTCGATGTTTGAGTAGTCGACATTGAGTTTGTGTCGGTACTCAGGATCGCCCAAATCCCCGGGTCGTTACATAAGTTTTCCTTTCCCATCGTGCTTTGCCTTAAAGGTGTAATTTGTTAGATGCAATGATTTTGGTTCACTTCTTGCTGATCCCCTTTCCCTTCTTGTCTGATCTAAAGATTTATTTTCCAATGTCAACTGATATGGCTTGAAACATATTTGTTTGTGGAACCTTACTTCACTTATATTTTATAATGCCTGCTGCAATGATTTTATTTCACTTTTTGTGATTTCATTTCTCTTCTTATTCAATCTTCTAAATTTTTTATTTCAAACTTCAAATCATACAACCTGAATCGAGACTGTCTTTGCTAACTCCCTTATATTTTACTATGCTGTTCTCTAATAGAGTTGGAAAACTTTTACCACACAAATAATATACTCAATTGAATTGCAAACTTTTCGTTATAATTTTGTTCGCACCTTGCATAAAAGTAGACTCGCTCCAGTGATTCTGATATATTATTGAATTTTAGCATCATGGATGTTTACAAGTTATTTTTTTCAATGAATTCTTTTTTGTTTCTCCTTCAAGTTAACTTTATACAAAAAAGTTGCTTCGTCTTCTAGAATTTATGCTAATTTGAGTGATAAGAATGAAAAATGTACATTTGGCATCTTATTTATTTTCCCATTCTCATATCTTAAGCGAGCTTTTCGCATCTGCTCCATCTTCTTCCCCTTCATGGCCTGTATATTCACATGGTATTTGATTGTTGCAAATTCACATTCATTGGTATTTTTTTAATATTAATATTAAGGTCGTCATTTTATGAGTATGTGCTATGTTAAATAAACACCGTATATTTTTAATATAAACTTAAAAATAATAGCGAATTATAAAATATATTATGATGGTATATTTATAAAGGTATAAATTGAAGAGCCATTTGAAACAAAAATGCATTTCCTTCAAAAAAATTCAAACTTGTACTAGGAATATATCTAAGGACATTATACTAAGATCTTTTGTTAGAAGCTCAGTAGTTGTTATTAATACAACCGTTTTAGATAATTTAATCCTATTGGTTTGATTTTGACAAAATTTTCTACATATTGTTTTGGTTTTTATTTTCCAACGCAGTAAGAATGATAACCATAACCTTTATGCCAATATAATATTGAATCATTTGTGTATTCTTATATGTTATGTCATGAAAGAAAAATAATCTTTTTCACCTCAACAATTTTTTTTCTATTCATGAAGATATAATTATCAACTGAAAGGGAGAGCATAGAAGCTTTTTCAAATACGAACTATCCAATTTTCAAGACATAAGAATTTTGATGGATGTAATTCTGTCATAGTTGCCAATGTCGCTAAAGTTTGTTGGACAAATTTTGAACAATCGTCCAAGAAGAGTAACGTAAGTCTCACAGTTATTTACATTGTGTGTGTGTGTATGTGTATCGGGAGCGGCTATTGAGACACAAATTGGAAAACACAAAATATGAACCATTGGATCGGTTTGTCTTTATGTGAGGGGTGGAAATCAGGTGGCAATTCAATGATGGATATTCATTGTGTCACCATTTGAGTCTATTTTATGTGTTCATATAGACTTCCCCTACATACATATATATATATATATATATATATATATATATTCCTTTATGCATGTGATTATGATAACATCTTGATAAATTTAGGGCCAGTGGTGTATTAGCATTGCATAACAAAAAATATTCTGATACTCTATGGAATATTTGAACATCTAATGTGTTCAACCTGAAAATATTGAAGTTTAATGTTTTGTGGGTGGAAAGATATTTGACTATGTAGAGAAGTACAAAAAGACATACATAAGCACATACACAGCTTAGCACATTAATGGAGTGCATGAAATTGAATTTGTATTTTTTTTCTTTTTAAAGACGACCTTAATTTTTGGGAAGAACATGTTAATTATGTTTTTTTAGTTATTGTTAGCTTTAAAATTCGACATGTAATGCTGGAATTTTCTTTTATTATTTTTATTTTTTAATCTTTTTTACAATATAAAAGTTATATTAAACAATGAGTTGAAATATTTATTGCAATAATGCATTATTTGTTTAAGATGAAAATGTTAAAAAAACCAGATATTATTTTACACTTTTTGTTCGCTTGCAGGTTGAATGAATCCTTTGTGCTAGCATCTCCACCAGGGAGAACTTTTTGTAAATGCAGAATAACAAAGAACGGAAGTAACAGCCACACGCGTTAGTACAAAACGCATAAACAACAACACTTTTGAGTGTTAAAATTCAAGTAGAACACAAGTTTGTGATTGAATATAACATGAACAACACTTGGTTGCAAGCAATTGTAATGTACACTGAGAACACAATAAACAATCAGCGAAATATACAAGTAAGTAAATCGTCCGAGGCTCGACGTACCTATTTCCTTAAGACTTTATTCAGAGTCTCCAAGGATACAACAGACGGAATCTACTCGAGAATGTGATGAGTTCGTCAGTCTAAGTAGCGACAGTTGGCAGCAATGACCAGAGGAGAAATCAGGGTAGAGGAAGAAGAGTTTTGGAAATTCGTTAAGAATGTAATCAGGATTCATCACGTATTTATACTCTTTTCAAAATAGTCGCGTCTGGTGAATGTTTGAATTCAAACAGTCGCGTCTATTATGTTATAATGGGTCGCACCCGCCCGTTTCTCTACATCTGTTAACGGGCTGTAAACCCGTTTGATTCCAAACTCATCTAGTCAAAAAACCCGCAAAAAAATGGTTAAGTTTTTCATAGCAAAAATAAGATTTCATTCTAGACCCAAACCCAAACCCAACCCGGCCCGGTTCGGTACGAGACGGGCGGGGGGAGGGGGGCGCGCGCGTGTGTGTTTAGTTCATATGATCTAGGTCCTCCCCCTCGCACAAAATTACCTGAACCTAAGGGAAAATATAGGGAATGAGGAATAGATATAAATACATATATCTAATCTTCTTTTTGCCAATGTGGGACTAAGGTATATGTCATTCATCTCTTTGAATTCTAACAGTCCCAACATGAATGATAATACACTTTTTCCCCACACAAAGTGTAATATCCTAGACTACGTATGGAATAATGCTTTATCGTGGATAAGTAGATATTTCACTTTGAACTTTACCTAGTTAAAACTTATTGGATCTACTCGGCTAATTGGTGAATTATTTCATCTTGAACCGTTGGCCTTTATTGTATATCCAAACAATAAGTTTTACGAAGCATTGATTCCCTTCTCATCCAATCTCTTGGTTGTGTTCGTTTTGGTCCTGAACATTTTCTGGTTCTACGAGTGTTAAGGAGAATTCAATCCTTCTAACATTCTCATAGAGCCGACCCAGATCACACTAACATAGATAATCGCAACCATTAAGAGTATCTGTTTACACCAAAAATGGTCTAAACACCTCAGGTACAAAGCTGTACTTCACCAATTTGGTAAGGAATAAATGGAGCCGTACTTTAAACAGTAATTAAAGAAAAAAGTGCAGGAAAATATAAAGTAGAACAAGATTTAGAGTGGTTCAGCCGTTAATGAGGCCTACGTCCACTATGAAGGTAATTTCTAATCTCATGATATGAATTACAGAGTACATCAATTCTATCTTCTCATGCATCTCTATCCTCATTCAATATAACCTTGCTTATATACTTTAATCTAGGAAATTATGCAAGAAGATGGTTGAGTTTGAGGAGAAGGAGGATGAATGGATGATTGAGAATGAGGATCTCTTCGCTTTCCTTGAATCACGAAATTGAGCTTGACGCCATGGCCGGATCTGGGGTTTTGGACAGAGTTTGGCAGCACTTCGTGGTTTTGAAGATTGGATCCCTTTTTTAGTGGCAGCCATGGTGTATTTATAGATGAGTCCTCGGTTTGAAATCTGTTTCCCGCCCTGTGGATCTTTAATTCTGCTAATTACAATCGGGCCATTGGCCAGCTGTCGCCAGCTGTCATGAGCTGTCCTAGGTTGTCATGCGCAGATAACTTTTTGGAACGGGCGCCTTAAGCAGTTGAGCGGATTCGTAAGAGCGGGTGCTTTTGTGTAGGCGACTGTTTCGGAAAGTCTTGTAGGAGCGGGACGCAAGGCTGGAACTGGCTCTCCATTGCCCCTCGCACGACCGATTGCCTTGGTTTAAGGGTGTTTGCCCTCTTATTGCTTATGTAGGATGTGGTCTGTCTGTGCGGTTGTTCAGTGTGGTCGTTCTGGCCCATGTTGGATGAGCGACTTGCTTCATGCTGATGCTTGGTGCGGCCTTGTCTCCGCATGAGCGACTGGACTTAGTCTCCGAGCCTGAATTGTGATTTGGACCCAAGTTTTAGGGTCGAACACTGTACCATGCCGTCTGGTTGTACTTGGTCGACCTGATCTGTTCTGGGTTTGACATTCAGCCCTTGCTCTTGTGACCGTTCTTTTCTATTATGAATGCTTTAAGTGCCTTAGTGACTTTTCGTGCGAACGACCCTGACGATGCTAGCGACATATCCCTTATTCAATGTGCATGTGGATTTTTTAGGGATTAACACTTGCCCCTCGAAGCTTGTGATTTCTTTTAATGAGGAATTACTGGCTTCGAGATGCTTGATCGCACATTGCTGAGTAGGCTTGTTTAGCTTGTTGGGGGGTCGTTCGCTCAAGGATTATCGTTGCTTCATTAGTGCTACCTTCTTCCTGTGAGAGAGGCGTTTGGACTACTCTGTCATTATTACAGATAGTCGCCAGCTGGCTTCCGATGGGACGCTTATGTCATTATTACAGATTGAGGAGAAGGAGGATGAATGGATGATTGAGAATGAGGATCTCTTCGCTTTCCTTGAATCATGAAATTGAGCTTGACGCCATGGCCGGATCTAAGGTTTTGGACAGAGTTTGGCAGCACTTCGTAGTTTTGAAGATTGGATCCTTTTTTCAGTGGTAGCCATGGTGTATTTATAGGTGAGTCCTCGGTTTGAAATCCGTTTCCGCCCTGTGGATCTCTAATTCTGCTAATTACAATCGGGCCATTGGCCAGCTGTCGCCAGCTGTCCTAGGTTGTCATGCGCAGATTACTTTTTGGAACGGGCGCCTTAAGCAGTTGAGCGGATTCGTAAGATAGGCGCCTTAAACAGGCGTTTGGACTACTCTGTCATTATTACAGATAGTCGCCAGCTGGCTTCCGATGGGACGCTTATGCCAGTACTTGAGTATTAGGCTGACGGGGCGAGGATCCTTTGGATGTTTGCCTTTTGCTCTTCCTTATTTATTTTAAGCCCATCCCATTTCACTTTCATTTTTTCAAAGGATTCTTGGGTTACAGCTGAGCTCCTTCGAGGGTTTCATCAGGTAATTTACATTTGAGATCTCTACTTCAATTTTTCATGGAGGGTTTTGTCTTTCTTACCCCATCGTTCTAACTTGATATTTGCAGTAGTATTTATCTGTCTCGAGCAACTTTCTCTTGATTCCGGAGTACGATGATTTTTCTGGGTAGGCTTCTTTTCCTTTGTGTTGTTTTGCTTTACGCTTTTGTGATCATCTTGAGGGACGTGGGCCTTCCAGTGGTTTTCTTTAGTATACCAATGCTTGGTATTTGTATGCAACCTGCTTGGTGAAATGCCTTTAATGGATATCTTTGTTTACGCCTGAATCTGGCTAGGATGTTTCTCTTTCCATGGTTGTTGTTTGAGTTCATTCCAAACTCTTTCTAAAACAGGTCGCCCAAGGATGGAATTTCTCATGTCTAAGAAACTCAGGAAAAAGCCAACAAGGAAGGGTGGTAATAAACAGGTGCCCCGAGGCAAGGAGGTTTTGGGCACAGCTGACACTTCAAGTCATAGTTTGCTGGACAGACTTCCTGACTAAGAGTTCCAGGCTGCCCTCAGCCATCTGGTTTCTTCGTCCTTTACCTTGGACCCCACAGTAATTCAGGAGCCTCTACTTGTCCCTAACTATTGTCATCCTCAACTTGTCGAAGATTTCATAGCTCACTGTCCAGCTAGCTCGTTTCCCAGGGTGTACATAGACCCGTTCGATAAATGGATTATTGCTGGTAAGATGGATGTCATGAAAGACTGCATACTGGATGAGTTCAAACAGCTGGAAGCACGCCTTCATCTGGTTGAAGGTATCATTACACATGTAAAAGATTTCATTGTGGAGCTGATGGGCGCCTGGCTTTCCCTTGTTGAAGACCTTCAGCGGTCGAACAAAAAGAAAGTTGAACAGATCCATGCCCTGGAAGCGAACAGACTCAAGGTTGCTGAAGCCCTGGAGTCTAAGGATAGAATCATCTCCCACCTGATCTGAACATTGTGGCTCGCCAATGCTCTACCTGCAGTTTCCTGGTTTGTTATCTTGGTTTTTAACTAAAAAAGTATTGTTAGTCTGGCTTGTATATGCGAGTGCCAACCTCGCTTAATATCGTACACTTTTGCTTGTGTCTGTTGTGGTTGGTTTTAGACGTTAGCACGGTAGTTTTTTTTAATGTAGAACCTGTTTATTTCTGCGCGGGTGCGTCGTTCGTTGTACCTTTGTTTTTTATTTTCTCATTCATGCGGGCGCTTTATTAATCGCACGCTTGCACTCGATTTTCTATTGTTATAATTATTGTTAGGATTTAGTTATCTTTTGGGAGTTTGTCTCTTATCGGAGATTATCATGCATTTGTTTTTTATAAGCGCGTTGAGTATCTTTTACTTATTATTGTGCCCCTATGGGAGGACTTGGGTTAAAGGTTTTCGACCCATTCCAGACCCTGTTTGATTGTTTTAGTTATTCAAAAGGGTTTCTAGAATGGATACCCCAAATGGCTAGGATTTCTGCTTTACCCCCTTTCGGCTGGGATTTCTTCTGTAATCCAATCTTGGCTTTGTTGACTTGGTTAACAACAAAGAACAAGATCAGACACCTCCTTTCGGTAAGGGTTTTCACGAACCACGTCAGTTTTTGCTGACTTTACATTTTGTCGATTTTTGCCGACTTTGCATTTTGCCCAAGGAAATAGATACTGGCCCACTTCATTGAAAAAATTAAGAAATTTTTTCAAGTCGGGGAGTCCTCGTATCCGGCACCTAATATGAAGGTGTTTCTTTGATGGGCTCAGCAAATTTTTATCCAAAGGACCTTTTTTTTAGTTGCTTTCGCTCCAGTATTGAGTCTTAAGAGGTAAGCATTAATCCTTGTTGTTGGTCTTGACTCCGATTTTGAGGAATTCATGTCCTGCACCCGAGAGGGCGTCTCCTCAGAGTTAGCAATTTTGATTTTGGGGACAGATCTTGCAATATCCTTGCGTTTCCAAGAGGGTTTGATGATGATCCTTTGAGTGGGTATTTTCTAGGCATTCAGCATTTTCCATAGTGATGTGCACAGCTTTTCATCTGCTGTTCATCTTGTTGTCTGCCCCAGAATGGCTTGTTGTTTTTGTGAGCTGGTGTGCTTACTCCCCCATTTGACTGTTGTTTTGAGTTTCGTGACTCTCAAGCCGCTTTGTTTGATGAGTGCCCTTGGATTTTGTCACAGTCCTGCCGTGTGTAGCGGGCCCCTCTTTTCCTTATGTCTACATTTCAAGAGATTCTTTCAGTACAGAGCAATAAGTATGTAATTTAAGCAAATAGATACTTAACTCTGATGCATGGAGCAATAAGTATGTTATTTAAGCAGACAGATACTTGACTCTGTTGCATAGAGTAATAAGTATGTTATTTAAGTAGACAGATACTTGACTCTGATGCATAGAGTTTAGCAATGTAAATTGTTACTTAACATGAACATAGCAAATAATAAAGCTAGGTAAAACAACTTTAATGACAAGATGAAACCAGGGGAGTGGAGTAAAGCGGTGAGAGCTCTGGTCTGATGCTTCACTGTTGAGACATAAGTGGCCAGCCTTTTTGAAGAGCATTCTCTTTGGATTGGTTTAAGTCTTCTACCTTCTTCTCAAGGCGTATTGCCCCCGGTTTGCAAGGAATTAGGATGGCCTTCGTGATCCTTTACATATTGTTGCAAGCGGTTTTTCCTGATCAACCCCTCGATGACTGACTTCAGGTGCCTACAGTTATCGGTGCCGTGTCCTGGCTATCTGTGAAACTGACAGAATCTTCCTGATTTTTCAGTAATAGTTTTGATCTGTCTTTGCTTCAAAGCTGGATATCTCTCGGTGTCCTTAGTTTCCATGAAGATATTTCCCACGGTATCGTTGAGGGGCGTAAACTCGGATTTCTTGTAGAACCGCATCTTCTTTGCTGTGCGGTCGTCCTCTTCCCTACTGCTCCTCTTTTGATCACCAAGGCTGTTTTGAGCGTTTCCATCCTTCTCTACCTGTGGCCTTTTCCCTTTGACGTTCGCATATCTTTCGGCTTTGTTGAATAATCGTTCGAGTGTGCTCGGTCTTTTTCTTTTGATCCACCGTCCCAACTTGGTTTCCTTAAATATGCGCCTCTTATGGGCTATTAAGATGTGGCTGGGCTTGAGATCCTCAACTTCAGCCACTGTTATATGAAAGCGGGCGAGAAAATCTTTGATGGACTCCTCTGGTCTCTGTCGTATTCCATTTAGCCTTGTTACGTCCCGGGCCCTAAACGCCTGGGATTCAAACTGCTTACTGAATAATTTAGCCAGGGTCGTGAAATCGTCCACAGACCGTGGAGGTAGCTTTGTGAACCATAGATAAGCCACTCCTTCCAGATAAGTAGGGAAATACAAGCATTTGATTTCATCTGTAGCACATGCCCCACTCATATATTGGTCGTACTTACACAAGAATATATCGGGGTCGCCTGCCCCGTCATAGGACTGTAACGATGGGATCAAATATGCGCTGGTATACGGTTTTCTTAATCCTGTCAGTGAGTGGGGTTTTAGTTGGGAAAGAATCCCATCCCCTTCGATCATCCTGCCTCTCCAGGCTTTCTTTCACAATTGCTTGTGCCATTCCCAAGATATACTCCTGTTTTTTGCTTGGATCTGCGAACTGGTCGCCTTCTTCGTTACCAAGCTTTGATCCTGACATGCCCCCGCGATCTGGAGTTAAGGAGTCCGGATATCCCTTTGGAAGGGATATCCTTACGATGGTAGGGCAGTCCTCCTGTTCTGCGACTGCGCCGTTGAGACGACTGTGCATAAATACATTGCTTCCTTCATGATTCATACTAGTGCGATGCGCGACCCTTCGAATGATATCTTGCCGTCTTGGGCTTGGAGTGGAGAATTCTACTTCTGGCTCACAATTTGTTCTAGCTAGCGAGGAACAAGTGGCATGTAAAGTAGCCTTTGCGGTGGCGGCTTAAATGGCCTGCATCGACTCGAGCTTCTTCATCATTGCATTATTTGCAATAGTTATTTGACTTGCTAATCCTGTCACCACCTCTTCCAGCTCCTTCCAAGTTATAGCTCCTTGGTTTTCCAAGATCTCTTCTGCCTTGGGATCGCTGGCTGACGGCGTGACGAGATCGACGCTGTCGTCAGGGCTATTAACTTCGTCGGTGATTCTCTTAGCGTTCTCATGATTTCTAGCACCGTGCTCCTCGGAAAATCTAAACAGATCCGAAACGGATAAAGAGATAAGTACAGCCCCACGGTGGGCGCCAAAAATGTTTACACCAAAAATGGTCTAAACACCGCAGGTACAAAGCTGTACTTCACCAATTTGGTCAAGAATAAATGGAGCCGTACTTTAAACAGTAATTAAAGCGAAAAGTGCAGGAAAATATAAAGTATAACAAGATTTAGAGTGGTTCAGTCGTTAATGAGGCCTACGTCCACTATGAAGGTAATTTCTAATCTCATGATATGAATTACAGAGTACATCATTTCTATCTTCTCATGCATCTCTATCCTCATTCAATATAACCTTGCTTATATACTTTAATCTAGGAAATTATGCAAGAAGATGGTTGAGTTTGAGGAGAAGGAGGATGAATGGATGATTGAGAATGAGGATCTCTTCGCTTTCCTTGAATCATGAAATTGAGCTTGACGCCATGGCCGGATCTAAGGTTTTGGACAGAGTTTGGCAGCACTTCGTAGTTTTGAAGATTGGATCCTTTTTTCAGTGGCAGCCATGGTGTATTTATAGGTGAGTCCTCGGTCTGAAATCCGTTTCCGCCCTGTGGATCTCTAATTCTGCTAATTACAATCGGGCCATTGGCCAGCTGTCGCCAGCTGTCCTAGGTTGTCATGCGCAGATTACTTTTTGGAACGGGCGCCTTAAGCAGTTGAGCGGATTCGTAAGAGCGGGTGCTTTTGTGCGGGCGACTGTTTCGGAAAGTCTTGTAGGAGTAGGACGCAAGGCTGGAACTGGTTCTCCATTGGCCCTCGCGCGACTGATTTCCTTAGTTTAAGGGTGTTTGCCCTCTTATTGCTTCTGTAGGATGTGGTCTGTCTATGCGGTTGTTCAGTGTGGTCGTTCTGGCCCATGTTGGATGAGCGACTTGCTTCATGCTGATGCTTGGTGCGGCCTTGTCTCCGCATGAGCGACCGGTCTTAGTCTCCGCGCCTGAATTGTGACTTGGACCCAAGTTTTAGGGTTGCACAATGTACTATGCCGTCTGGTTGTACTTGGTCGACCCGATCTGTTCTGGGTTTGACATTCAGCACTTGCTCTTGTGACCGTTCTTTTCTATTATGAATGCTTTAAGTGCCTTAGTGACTTTTCGTGCGAACGACCCTGACGATGCTAGCGACATAACCCTTGTTCAATGTGCGTCTAGATTTTTTAGGGATTAACAGTATCCTACATATACCCTACTTGTTATTTTCAAGATATGGTCATCATTAAGAAAAACATAGCTTTAATCTTGTGATACTTCTGTAGGCATGCATTTATAGTGTGCACCATAGGAATGGAGTAGGACTGTGTCCAAAAATGCATTACGTCTTGAGTTATTCATAACTGGTTTGCCTATTGATCCTAGTCTGTGGGATCTCCAGTCGCTAGGATAGGTTTCCATATAAGATAACTCTTGTTGGTTTAGGCTTTTAAACCCATTCCCCTTGATGCTCTGTCAATTTTCTCTCTTAATAAACCTTTAGTAAATGGATCAGCTATGTTATCATTTGTTCTCACATAATTTATGGAAATAGCTCCATTTGAGAGTAACTGCCTAACTGTGTTATGGCGTCTACGAATATGTCGTGACTTTCCATTATACACAAAATTATGCGCTCTACTTAGCGCTGCTTGGTTATCGCAGTGTATGCATATGGTCGGTACAGGTTTAGGCCAGAATTGGATATCTTCTAAAAAATGACGAAGCCATTCTGCTTCTTCGCCTGCTTTATCTAATGCGATGAACTCTGATTCCATAGTGGATCGAGCTATGTATGTCTGTTTAGTAGATTTCCATGACACTTCTGACCTTGCTAGGGTAAATACATAACCACTAGTTGATTTTGATTCCTCTGAATCAGCAATCCAGTTTGCATCACTATATCCTTCTAAGACGGTAGGATATTTCCCATAACGTAAGGAATATTTTGTGGTATTTTTCAAATATCCAAGCACTCTCATTAGTGCTTTCCAGTATTCTTCTCCTGGATTGCTTGTATACCTGCTTAATCGACTTACTGCATAAGTTATATTTGGTCTTGTGCAATTCATAAGATACATTAGACATCCTATTACACGAGAATATTCCAGTTGCATTACACTCTCCTTAGTGTTCTTATGCAGTACTTCTGATGGATTAAAAGGTGTTTGTACTCCTTTAATTCCAAATTCTTGAAATCTTTCCATCACTTTATCTACATAGTGTGACTGAGATAATTCAATTCCATTAGGTGTTCTTATTATCTTAATTCCCAAAATAACATCTGCAACACCTAAATCTTTCATATGGAAATTGTTGATTAGCATCTTCTTTATGGTCTCTATAACTTTAATGTTAGGACCAAAGATTAGCTTATCGTCTACATATAAACAAACCATCACGTATGATTGTCCAACTAGATTACAATAAACACATTTATCACATTCATTTATACGAAAACCATTTTTCATCATGACACTATCAAATTTTTCGTGCCTTTGTTTTGAAGCTTGTTTTAGTCCATATAATGATTTTACTAATTTACATACTTTGTTTTCATTTCCTTTGGAAATGAAACCTTCTGGTTGCTCCATGTAGATCTTCTCATCGAGATCTCCATTTAAGAATGATGTCTTTACATCCATTTGGTGAATTTCTAAGTTATAAATGGATGCAATTGCTATCAACATTCTTATAGAGGTTATTCATGTTACGACGAATATGTATCAAAGAAGTCTACTCTTTTTTGATGATAGCCTTTGGCTACTAATCTGGCTTTATACTTGTCAATAGAGCCATCTGCTTTCATTTTCTTCTTGAAAATCCATTTGCAGCCAATTGGTTTTATTCCAGGTGGAATATCAACAATTTCCCAAGTTTTATTACTTGGAATTGAATCAATCTCACTTTGGATTGCTTCTTTCCAAAATGCAGATTCAGAATATGTCATTGTTTCCTTGTACGTTTGAGGTTCGTGTTCTAATATGTATGTTTGGAATTCTGAACCAAATGTATTGGAAGTTCTAGCTCTTATGCTTCTTCTAGGTTCAATTTCCTCAATCTCATTATGATTTTCATCTTCATGTGAATTGGTCGATTCTTCTCTTGTCCTTTTAGGGACATAAGTTCCTTCATTCCTTTTGTGCGGAAACACATCTTCAAAGAATGAGGCATCTCTTGATTCCATGATTTTATTTATTTGAATATCAGCTATATCATACTTGAATACCAAAAATCCGTGGGCGCTACTATTTTGGGCTGGCCCTGGGTAGTAGCAGTCTACTTTTTTGGTCCAAGTTTGACTCTCTTAGGAGGCGGAACTAGGACTTTTGCCAAGCACCTCCACACTTTGAGGTATTTAAAGCTTGGTATATGTCCTTTCCATAACTCATATGGAATCACTCTTGTTTTATTGTGAGGAACTTTGTTTAAAATATGGTTAGACATATTTAAGGCTTCCCCCCACAAGTTCGTTGGTAGACCTGAGGTTATGAGCATTGCGTTAATGATGTCTTTTAATGTTCTGCTCTTTCTCTCAGCAATACCATTTTGTTGTGGTGAATTTATACCATTTTCTGCACAGAATTGTTCAAATGGCGATTCATACTCTCCACCTCGATTAGATCTTAGTATCTTGATTTTTTTATTTAGTTGATTTTCTACTTCAGTCTTATATTTTACAAACGATGAAATTACTTCATCTTTACTATTTAAAAGATATGCATAGCAATATCGCGTATAATCATCAATAAATGTGATAAAATACTTTTTTCACCTCTTATAGGTAAGTTTTTGAAATCACATAAGTCAGTATGAATCATTTGTAATGGTTCAGTACTTCTTTCAATAGTATGAGATGGTTTCTTAACCATTTTTTGTTCTACATAAGTCTCACATTTATATTTTCTATCTACTTGAAATTTTGGAATTAAATCCAGAATTGCAAGTTTTTTCATTTTTCGAAAGTTTATGTGTCCCAATCTTTCATGCCATAATAGAGCATCATACTCGACAACATAGGAATCTTCCTTTTTATTCATTTTGGAATTACAACATACATTATTATTGACGATTACGGCTACATTAGCCTTAAATAGGCCATCACACAAGTAACCTCTCCCTATATTGACTCCAGCCTTGGACAGAACAACTTTATCTGATTCAAAGACCATTCGGAAGCCTTTCTTCGAGAGTATAGGTCCAAAAATCAAGTTTTTCCGGATGTCTGGAACATCAAGTACATCATTTAGTGTAGCAGTTTTACTAAATGTGAACTTGAGGATTACCTTCCTGTTTCCCTCAATCATTGACACTGCCGAGTTTCCCATGTACAATTTTTCTCCACGATCCAGTTTATTGTATGCGGAGAACATGGACTTTTTAGAACACACATGACTTGTAGCTCCAGTGTCAAACCACCATTGAGAAGGATTCTAGACTAGATTGCATTCTGACACAACTCCAGATAGATTGCATTCTGACACAACTCCATAAAAGTTAGGCCCATCGATGTCCATGTTGTCCACCACATTTGCTTCCGAATTTTTCTGTTTCTTGTGTCTGCAATCTTTTGCCTGATAACCAGTTTTGCTACAAACCCAACAATCGCCAGTGAATTTCTTGGACTGCTTCTGATCATGCTGCTTGTTTTCTGGCGCCTTCCTTTTATTTTTATTTTTGTTAGGGTGCCCTTTTTTCTTTGACCCTTCTGCAACAAAAGCCTCTTCGCTTTATGGTTTAGTGACTCCGCGATTATCTGCCTCAATCTTCAATCAAATGATTAGGTCTTGTAAGGATATCTCCTTCTTCTTTTGCTTTAAATAGTTGAGGATGTCTTTCCAAGATGGTGGCAACTTTCCAGTGATCTCCTCAACCAGAAAAGATTCACCAACTTTGTGGCCTTCTGCTTCCATTTCATGGATGATGATTTGAAGTTCACGTAGTTGCATAGGAACAGGTTTTGAATCTACCATTTTGTATTCCATGAACTTGTCAACTATAAACTTCTTCAGGCTCGCGTTTTGTGTTTTGTACTTTGCGGTAAGCGCATTCCAGAGAGCTTTTGCAGTCTTGATTGGCTGGTACACTTTGTACAAAACTTTGTCCAAATAGTTCAGGATGTAATTCCTGCATAAGAAATCTGAGTGCCTCCATGCATCAATATTCGGAATCTTATTTGACTCCTTGGTTTTGCCTGGCGTAGGCGGCACTGGTTCATCTTCCTCAAGATACTTTTGTAGACCGAGAGTAGTGAGATAAAAAAGCATCTGACTTTGCCATGTCAAAAAATCGTCACCTTCTCCCTTAAACAAGTCTGGTTTTTTCAAGTTGGTTGTCTTGATCGACATCCGTTCTGCTGCCATGGCGGTTTTGAAGAAAACATTAAAGTCTTAAAGTGTAAATGCAGAATAACAAAGAACAGAAGTAATAGCCACAAGCATTAGCACAAAGCGCATAAACAACAACACTTGGTTACAAGCAATTGTAATGTACACTGAGAACACAGTAAACAATCAGTGAAATATACAAGTAAGTAAATCGTCCGAGGTTCGGCGTACCGATTTCCTTAAGACTTTATTCAGAGTCTCCCAGGATACAATAGATGGAATCTGCTCGAGAATGTGATGAGTTTGTCAATCTGAGTAGCGACAGTTGGCAACAATGACTGGAGGATGAATCAGGGAAGAGGAAGAAGGGTTTTAGAAATTCTTTAAGAATGTGATCAGGATTCATCACGTACACTATGCCATAGATCGCCTACGGCAACCCCAGAGTAATGACGCAGTAGGTACCAAAAAGTGTTGCTATAGGCAAAAAAAGATCTGTGGCAACACTTTTTTGGGGTTGCCTTTTGCCGCGTTGCCTTAGAGTCAAATGCAACATCTTTGCGACCCTATGGTAACATCAATATTTTGTTGCCACAGGTACCAGTACAACAAAAAATACCCTTTCACAACTGCCAAAAACAGTTGTAATATGTCTAGTACAGCTGGCAATTGTAATAAAGTCAACCTTTTTTACAACTGTTTCTAGCAGTTGTTAAAATTTGTTTTACAACTACTAAAAGTAATTACACCTCAACTACTATTAATCAAAGATTTCATAATATTATAATAAATATTATTATAACACAGTATTTTATTCAAATAAATATTTTATTCCAACATTTCAAATGGTACAAATTTTTGGACTCCACTATTGTACATTCACTTGTATATTACACAATCGTTCATATTTACATACATTCCTCACTATATTGTCACTCGATTCACTCATATGCAGATTCACACATACAACCATAAGCAAGAAAAAATGCATGAAATAGCATATGAAACAAGCTGGAATTATGGATGTCGAGTTGACCATTGTGCTTTACTTGCAATTTCCATGGCTTCCATGCAAATTGCATCATTGGTTCAGAGAGCAAGCATTTCTAATCTTACAGCTTCTCAGACTGAATAACATTGGGTGCAGCCATCACGAAGAATGGCTCAGCTCCCATAAGCATTTTGTAAAGATATGATGAACAGTCCGTCTCTTGCTACAATCATTGAACAAAAACGATAACAAGGAGTTTTAATTCAGTAGCTGGTAAAGAAATTTTGCATCTTCGTTCATGAAAGTATATTCATGTTGTTCTTTGTTGTTACATTGAATGCTTCATGAAGATTAAATATTTTTACTGTAAAACAAATGGTTTGGCGGGATATACATACCAAAGGAGGCGGTTAAAGAGGTGGGAATCCCAACGTAGAAGTTTCCACCTGCATTTAGATATATAGGTTATTCAAAGTCTAGATGACAAACAAAATAGTAACATGGTGAACAAAATAAACTAAAATACTGAAGTTTCTGTAGGATGATTGTTTAGCAAAGCTTTTTCCTTATCTATGTGTGTCTGAATACAAATATTCCTTCGTAGTAGTATAGCACAGTGATAAAGAAGATCATCTCAACTCATCTTTATGTTCAGACTGGCCCCATACACCTCAAAAACATCTAACATTCCCATAAGTAATCTAATGTCATGTTTTTGCATTTAAACATCTTTAGTTTCTTCCAGAGCTGTAACCATTATGAAAGAAAGAAATCTATGGTGTGTTTGTATGAAAAATAAAACAAACATAAAGTAGGGGCATCATTATGAAAGCAAAGACAGTAGTTTCTATAGTTCACATTGATATAAATGGAAGTTATATACCAGCACTTCAAACCATATGCTGCACTTCGAACTGAAATCAAACCAAAATCCGGGAGCAATGTCCAAGTAATTAAGCTGCTTCACTTCGAACCATATGCTGCACAATAATTCTAATGGATAATCAAGTAAAATTGAAGAGATCTATATTCATATTTGATTCATGACAACAGTTCTTCCTAATCTTGGAGTAGTTATGAACCACAACGCATGAAGTAAAGGCCCATGTTCCAAACTACTCCATAATATCAATACTTTATCATAAAAAGGCAGTTACGAAACTTCCAGTTTGAAATATAATTCAGCGTGTAATACTTCTATCAGATTGAATAATTCAAAACATATTACTGATGAAAATTTGCAGAAAATCGATCTAAAAACCCAAACTAACATCTAACCAAAATTATTAGATGCTTACAGTTGGATTAAAAGAACTGATATACCAATAACTCTCCAATTAGTCCAAAAAAACTTCCAAACAAAGGATTCGGTATCACCATATAACTCAATCGATTTATGGCACATAAACTCAATCAACAAGCGCATAAATACATCCTAAATTCCAAATTCATAAGAGGGTACACTAAATTTGTAATAAGTAGTAGAATATGCCTAAAAGATTGAATCATAATTGCATAAGTGGCAATAGGTGAACATGAATCATTGTCCGTTAACCAGTTGAGAAAGAAATTGAAGATATTCAAACCGGCTTATCAAATAGCCTCTCATAGATCATCAATAAACACAGATCACCATTATCCCAGAAAGATCCGAAACTAAAAATTACTTACCCCCATATTCATTTGTTTAAAACATGAACATAGCCTTGTTTGAAATATTGATATCCGGATCAGTTGACCTTGTGCTCTGATTTATACTAGATAGGAAACCAAATCCTAATAGGTATATTGTCTAGATATGGTCTAAGAAATGAACAAGTTATATGAAGTACCACCTGATGCTGATAAGTGACCAAATGAGTCCTCCTAAGCATCCTAAGTGTTTGAATTCTTGGCAATCTTAATTCCAACCACATATAAAATTATGCGAAGCTTGTACTTCATACAGAGACAATTTCTTACCTCATTTGTAGATATCCAACGTGCTTGCTGAGATTCTACCTCTTATACCATCAAAAATAGAAGAAAAAAGAATGAAAAGAAAAATGCATCATTTTCTGAACAGGCAAAAAGACAAAGGCTACTATATGAACCTCCGATTTCAGAATCTGCAATTCACAAAGGCTACTATATCCTTTATACATTTGCACCTGGAATCACAGAAGATAATGAATAATAACACTAATAAAAGACAAAGCCTAATTTATTAATGACGACCAAAGCAAAAGCAGATCTGAGAATGCAACTGACAAGGGTTGAATCTCGCATCAGCAATACAGCCAATCCACGATTGTACGAAGCAGGGACGCATGAGCTCAGAAGCGTCGAGCTCCAGACAAGTCGACGCTTCAGATTTGGAAAGTAGTCGCGAAGGCTTTGAGGTGAAGTCGACAATCTTGATTACAAACAAATGGAAATCTGGATTTTGGAGGAAATCAATGAAGAAAAGGAATTGAGTCGAGGGAACTAGGCAGAGAAATCAGCAGAGATGAAGGTTAGAAGAGGCATAATCTGTGAATTTGGATTTTAGGTTAGGGTTTGAACGATTTAGAACTGGGAAAGTTGTAGTCGGCCAAAATTTTCTGAAGTGAAAACAAAGAGGATTATTTTTCAGCAGGAAAATGAAAATTTGGGGAAAAGAAGTTGCAGTGTTGAAGGAAAATCAGATTGACGCGGATCAGTAATATGGACCGTTGGATCGTGTTGACGTGGATTGATAATTTTATTCACGCGGCTACTGCAACACATATTGATATCTATGCTAACACATCGAAGCATGCATTGCAATAGACAAAAAATAGCATAGCAAAGGCAACAATGTAGCTAGCAACACCATGGGTTTTCGTTGCGATAGGCCATCTATGGCGTAGTGTATTTATACTCTTCGAACAATCGTAATTTCAAAATAGTCGTGTCTGGTGAATGTTCGAATTCAAACAGTCGCATCTATTATGCTATAACTGGTCGCACCCGCCTGTTTCTCTTCATCTGTTAATGGGCTGTAAACCCGTTTGATTCCAACCTCATCCAGTCAAAAAACCCACCAAAAAATGGTTAAATTTTTCGTAGCAAAAATAAGATTTCATTCTAGACCCAAACCCGAACCCGATCCGGCCCGGTTCGGTACGGGACGGGCGGGCGGCGCGCGCGCGTGTGTGTTTGTTCATATGATCTAAGTCCTCCCCCTCACACAAAATTACCTGACCCTAAGGGACAATATAGGGAATGAGGAATAGATATAAATAGATATATCTAATCTTCTTTTTGCCAATGTGGGACTAAAGTATATGTCATTCATCTCTTTGAATTCTAACAATCCCCCACATGAATGATAATATACTTTTTCCTCACACAAAGTGTAATATCTCAGACTACGTATGGAATAATGCTTTATCGTGGATAAGTAGATATTTCTCTTTGAACTTTCCCTAGTTAAAACTTATCGGATCTACTCGGCTAATTGGTGAATTATTTCATCTTGAACCGTCAACCTTTATTGTATATCCAAATAATTAGTTTTATGAAGCATTGATTCCCTTCTCATCCAATCTCTTGGTTGTGTTCGTTTTGGACCTGAACACTTTCTGGTTCTACGAGTGTTATAGAGAATTCAAGCCTTCTAACATTCTCATAGAGCCAACCCAGCTCACACTAACATATGTGATTGCAACCATTAAGAGTATCCTACATATACCCCACTTGTTATTTTCAAGATATGGTCATCATTAAAAGACATAGTTTTAACCTTGTAATACTTCTGTAGGCATGCATTTATAGTGTGCACCATAGGAATGGAGTATGACTGTGTCCAAAAATGCATTACGTCTTGAGTTATTCACAACTGGTTTGCCTATTGATCCTAGTCCGTGGGATCTCCAGTAGTTAGGATAGGTTTAAGTATAAGATAACTCTTGTTGGTTTAGGCTTTTAAACCCATTATTCCCCTCGATGCGCAATCAATTTTCTCCCTTGACAAACCTTTAGTAAATGGATCCGCTAGGTTATCATTTGTTCTCACATAATTTATGAAAATAGTTCCATTTGAGAGTAATTGCCTAACTGTGTTATGGCGTCTACGAATATGTCGTGACTTTCCATTATACACAAAATTATGCGCTCTACTTAGCGCTGCTTGGTTATCGCAGTGTATGCATATGGCTGGTACAGGTTTAGGCCAGAATGGGATATCTTCAAAAAAAATGACGAAGCCATTCTACATCTTCGCCTGCTTTATCTAATGCGATGAACTTTGATTCCATAGTGGATCGAGTTATGCATGTCTGTTTAGTAGATTTCCATGACACTACTGCCTCTGCTAGGGTAAATACATAACCACTAGTTGATTTTGATTCCTCTGAATCGGCAATCTAGTTTGCAATACTATATCCTTCTAAGATGGAAGGATATTTCCCATAATGTAAGGAATATTTTGTGGTATTTTTCAAATATCCAAGCACTCTCATTAGTGCTTTCCAGTGTTCTTCTCCTGGATTGCTTGTATACCTGCTTAATCGACTTACTGCATAAGTTATATTTGGTCTTGTGCAATTCATAAGATACATTAGACATCTTATTACACGAGAATATTCCAGTTGTATTACACTCTCCTTAGTGTTCTTATGCAGTACTTCTGATGGATTGAAAGGTGTTTGTACTCCTTTAATTCCAAATTCTTGAAATCTTTCAATCACTTTATCTACATAGTGTGACTGAGATAATTCAATTCCATTAGGTGTTCTTATTATCTTAATTCCCATAATAATGTCTGCAACACCTAAATCTTTTATATGCAAATTATTTATTAGCGTCTTCTTTATGGTCTCTATAACTTTAGTGTTAGGACCAAAGATTAGCTTATCGTCTACATATAAACAAAACATCACGTATGATTGTCCAACTAGATTATAATAAACACATTTATCATATTCGTTTATACGAAAACCATTTTTCATCATGACACTATTAAATTTTTCGTGCCATTGTTTTGGAGCTTGTTTTAGTCCATATAATGATTTTACAAATTTACATACTTTATTTTCATTTCCTTTGGAAATGAAACCTTCTGGTTGCTCCATGTAGATCTCCTTATCGAGATCTCCATTTAAGAATGTTGTCTTTACATCCATTTGATGAATTTCTAAGTTATAGATGGATGCAAATTCTATCAACATTCTTATAGAAGTTATTCATGTTACGGCGAATATGTACCAAAGAAGTCTACTCTTTTTTGACGATAGCCTTCGGCTACTAATCTGGCTTTATACTTGTCAGTAGAGCCATATGCTTTCATATTCTTCTTAGAAATCCATTTGTAGCCAATTGGTTTTATTCCAAGTGGAATATCAACAATTTCCCAAGTTTTATTACTTAGAATTGAATCAATCTCACTTTGGATTGCTTCTTTCCAAAATACAGATTCAGAATATGTCATTGCTTCCTTGTACATTTGAGGTTCGTGTTCTAACATGCATGTTTGGAATTCTGAACCAAATGTCACGGAAGTTCTAGCTCTTACGCTTCTTCTAGGTTCAATTTCCTCAATCTCATGATGATTTTCATCTTCATGTGAATTGGTCGATCCTTCTCTTGTCCTTTTAGGGACATAAGTTCCTTCATTCCCTTTGTGCGGAAACGCATCTTCGAAGAATGAGGCATCTCTTGATTCCATGATTGTATTTATTTGAATATCAGCTATATCAGACTTGAATACCAAAAATCTGTAGGCGCCACTATTTTGGGCTGGCCCTAGGTAGTAGCAGTCTACTGTTTTTGGTCCAAGTGGACTCTCTTAGGAGGCGAAACTGGGACTTTTGCCAAGCACCCCCACACTTTGAGGTATTTAAAGCTTGGTTTATGTCCTTTCCATAACTCATATGGAATCGCTCTTGTTTTATTGTGAGGAACCTTGTTTAAAATATGGTTAGACATATTTAAGGCTTCCCCCCACAAGTTCGTTGGTAGACCTGAGGTTATGAGCATTGCGTTAATCATGTCTTTTAACGTTCTGTTCTTTCTCTCAGCAATACCATTTTGTTGTGGTGAATATGGAGCTGTTATTTGATGAATTATACCATTTTCTGCATAGAATTATTCAAATGGAGATTCATGCTCTCCACCTCGATCAAATCTTAGTATCTTGATTTTTATTTAGTTGATTTTCTACTTCAGCCTTATATTTTACAAATGATGAAATTGCTTCATCTTTACTATTTAGAAGATATACATAGCAATATCGTGTATAATCATCAATAAATGTGATAAAATACTTTTTCCCACCTCTTGTAGGTAAGTTTTTGAAATCACATAAGTTAGTATGAATCATTTGTAATGGTTCAATACTTCTTTCAATAGTATGAAATGGTTTCTTATCCAGTTTTGCTTCTACACAAGTCTCACATTTATATTTTCTATCTACTTGAAATTTTGGAATTAAATCCTGAATTGCAAGTTTTTTCATTTTTCGAAAGTTTATGTGTCCTAACCTTTCATGCCATAATAGAACGTCATACTCAACAACATAAGAAACTTCCTTTTTATTCATTTCGGAATAACAACATACATTATTATTGTCGATTACGGCTACATTAGCCTTAAATTGGCCATCACACAAGTAACCTCTCCCTATATAGACTCCAGCCTTGGACAGAACAACTTTATCTGGTTCAAAGACCATTCAAAAGCCTTTCTTCGAGAATATAGGTCCAGAAATCAAGTTTTTTCGGAATTCTGGAACATGAAGTACATCATTTAGTGTAACAGTTTTACTAGATGTGAACGTGAGGATTACCTTCTCGTTGCCCTCAATCATTGACACTGCCGAGTTTCCCATGTACATATTTTCTCCATGATCCAGTTTATTGTATGTGGAGAACATGGACTTTTCAGAACACACATGTCGTGTGGTGCCTGTGTCAAACCACCATTGAGAAGGATTCTGGACTAGATTGCATTCTGACACAACTCCAGAAAAGTTAGGCCCATCGATGTCCATGTTGTCCACCACATTTGCTTCCGAATTTTTTTGTTTCTTGTGTCTGCAATCTTTTGCCTGATGACCAGTTTTGCCACAAACCCAACAATCGCCATTGAATTTCTTGGACTGCTTCTGATCATGCTGCTTGTTTTCCGGCGCCTTCCTTTTCTTTTTCTTTTTGTTAGGATGCCCTTTTTTCTTTGACCCTTCTGCAACAAAAGCCTCTTCGCTTTTTGGTTTAGTGACTCCGCGATTATCTGCCTCAATCTTCAATCTAATGATTAGGTCTTGTAAGGATAACTCCTTCTTCTTGTGCTTTAAATAGTTGCGGTAGTCTTTCCAAGATGGTGGCAACTTTCCAGTGATCGCCTCAACCATAAAAGGTTCACCAACTTCGTGGCCTTTTGCTTCCATTTCATGGATGATGACTTGAAGTTCATGTAGTTGCGTAGGAACAGGTTTTGAATCTACCATTTTGTATTCCATGAACTTGTCAACTATAAACTTCTTCAGGCTCACGTTTTGTGTTTTGTACTTTGCGGTAAGCGCATTCCAGAGGGCTTTTGCAGTCTTGATTGGCTGGTACACTTTGTGCAAAACTTTGTCTAAACAGTTCAGGATGTAATTCCTGCACAAGAAATCTGAGTGCCTCCATGCATCAATATTAGGAATCTTATCTGACTCCTTGGTTTTGCCTGGCGTAGGCGGCACTGGTTCATCTTCCTCAAGATACTTTTGCAGACCGAGAGTAGTGAGATAAAAAAGCATCTGACTTTGCCATGTTGAAAAATCGTCGCCATCTCCCTTAAACAGGTCTGGTTTTTCAAGTTGGCTATCTTAATCAACATCTGTTATGCTGCCATGGCTGTTTTGAAGAAAATAGTAAAGTCTTAAAATGTAAATGCAGAATAATAAAGAACAGAAGTAACATCCACACGCGTTAATACAAAACGCATAAAAAACAACACTTTTGAGTGTTAAAATTCAAGTAGAACACAAGTTTGTGATTGAATATAACATAAACAACACTTGGTTGCAAGCAATTGTAATGTACACTGAGAACACAGTAAACAATCAGAGAAATATACAAGTAAGTAAATCATCCGAGGCTCGGCATACCGATTTTCTTAAGATTTTATTCAGAGTCTCCTAGGATACAACAGACGGAATCTGCTCGAGAATGTGATGAGTTTGTCAGTCTGAGTAACGATAGTTGGCAGTAATGACCGAAGGAGGAATCAGGGAAGAGGAAGGAGAGTTTTAGAAATTCATTAAGAATGTGATCAGGGTTTGTCACGTCGTCCTGGCGCGGCTCGGTTCGGTTTGGTACGAGACGGGCGGGCGGCGCGCGTGTGTGTTTGGTTCATATGATCTAAGTCCTCCCCCTCGCACAAAATTACCTGACCCTAAGGGCCAATATAGGGAATGAGGAATATATCTAATCTTCTTTTTGCCAATGTGGGACTAAAGTATATGTCATTCATCTCTTTGAATCCTAACACTTTTTTCCTTGATACTCTTTCTAGGTAATTCAAAATATTTATATTATTTACCTTAGAGAAAGATTAAATCTTTTGTGTATTCTCGCAACCTGGTAATCGTTGAGTCTTTGGAAGTATCTAATTAGTCTGGCTGAAGCTATAAATCGGTTTAGGGAAAGACTGAACCTTTTAATCATATATGCAACATTTTTATTTTCTAAAGTTGGTGCTTGAAAATTTATCGATAATTAGCTATTTTAAGTTATAAGTTACAATGAAACAGTGGATTGATCTTTTATGTGTAGCCCTGAACATCTCGTAAAAGTTTATGGTTTGAAAATTGACATTTGTTCATAAATCAAAATTAGTAATTGGTTGAGTTGTTCCAATTGAACTCATTTAAAATTATATAATCTAAAGTATTAATACTAAATGATGGAATTTGCACCATCACTATTAATTGAAATTTGGGTCATGCAATTGTTTAATGTACAACTTATTAACGAATCTCCAAGGTTTCAAGTTCCATTTAGTTCATATCACCTAAATTTCTCTCTTTATTTTCATTTACTGGTTTAATTCGATTATTGTTTATACATTGTTTTTGTTTTGAATGTTATGATCTATGGAAAAAAATACCTTTTGCAGTTGTATCCCTATTTCGTCGATAAGTCATGAAATGAATTTAAATTCACTTCCAAATCTAATACCCAGCTTCACATCTGGAAGGACATTTTATTTCCTGCATCTCGACTACATTTTTTTTCATTAATCACTGTTTCTTAAAACTATTTTATACTCCTGTGGTATCTTTGAGGTAGTAATATAGAGCGAAGATGGTAATTCCTTGAATTATTTTACACATGTGCTGATACATATAGAATTTCATCATGGTTTGGTTCATAGATCGTTTCTACATGTATTACTACAGGATAGGTTTTACTTTGAGAAAAACAAATTTCTACATGTATGCTAATCTTGAATCGAATAAAGGATTATCACTAAAGCTACAAAGTATGCTTTCTTATTTTCCTTACCTTTTAGTATATTGTAGGCATGTTTATTTTCCATTACTTTTAATATATAATACACTGCAACTGTTTAGTTAGATTTAAAGAGCATGTAGTTTGTATTCCCTTAAAATAATTTTTTAATCATACAATTTTTATTTCTTAACAAAAAAGATGTTTCTTTGATGCAAGATGGGATGTAAATACTATAATTGATCCTTTAAATAACGGTTAAAATTGTTAAAATGTAACCACTGATTGTGGCCTCAATGTCACTTCTGACCTATCTTATTTGATATACATGGGAAAGCTATTATGAGAATATATTTGTTAATATTTTTTCTTTACTTTGATATTAGTGTGTTAGAAAAACTATTTGATGAGAAGTATATGGTGTGATACATATCGGTTCTTAATATAAAAAGTCGTCTGTGCGAGCTATGTTTGAATTGTTTTAGGATGCAATTAGACATACCGATTTTGGCATTGGGAAATCATTTGGCGGATCATACGTAGCAGAGCCATAAATTTTCGCATTAGGAATAATAAGCTTTAGTGAAATATACAATCCAAGTATATCTGCATATATTATTTGAATCCATTGAATCATGTATTGTGTAATGTTACAAAGATGATTAGTTTTGAGTTTATTTTCTTAATTTTTTTCCAAAGTATGAGTTTCAGTGAAAAAGTCGTTTCTTATTTGTTTCCAAATTGAAATCTAAGGCTAGCTCTACTTTTAGTTGTTTGTTTTGCAAATATTCCTAGGTATATATTTTCGTTATGATACTGTATGTTCAAAAATTACTTTGTATTTTACAAATATATGGCTACATTGGCTTTTTTCATAAGTGCTTTTATTTATTCAGACAAAATAACTAAACTTTCTCTGCCATTGGAAATTAAATGTGGTTCATTCATTAACAACTCTTTGCATACAAAATTTCCCTTTTATATATGTACACTGAAATCTAAGGTTCTACATATCCACACATATTTGTATGAACGACTTGATCTGTCTACATATTTGAAAATGATTGATTTTAAAGTGTTCTTCTATTAAACGGTAAACAACAGGTTTGGATTTCATGACTAATGAAATAATAGCATTGTAAGAAATTTGATGTGGTCGCTTTTACCTTATGCAATTCTATTATAAAAGAAGGACAAAAAATTTATGTAGGATAATAAATTTTTTCTCTTCCGTCCATCAATGAATTGCTAGTAAAATATTATGTTACTTTTCTTTAGAAGATATGTTCATGTTTTGAATGAAATCGTACATTTATAAATTAAACCTATTTTATTTTTCTTTTATATGACTAACAGGTAATTATTGTTTTTTTTTGGAGATCAAGCCGTATTGATTTTTCAAAACAATATTCAGGTAATTTAAATTACCGAAAATTGTAAAGTGTTCAAGATATTATACTGCAGGAGAAAATATTAAATAGATCATTTGTTGTATATAATTTTTCATGCATAGAAACTTTAGTTTAATATCTAAGTATTGGTGGAAGGTTTTCTTTGATCGAGTTTATTTTCCTGTATATAGATATGAAACGAATATTGTGTCTACTAATTTTTATTATATTTGACCTATAAAATTACAACCTCTGATAGCTCGGTAAAAGTGTAGCGTATGAAAGCATTATGAACTACAATTATCCACTAAAATTTCCATTGCTAACATTGTAGAGTAATCATGAGATTTTCATTATAGGATATGGACCATGTTAGTAGTTTTGGAACATGACTGTAACTAACTATATATAATGCATTGCTTTAAAATAAACAGAAGTCTGACATTGCCTTTGAAATCCTTTTTTGTACCTAAAAGGCATCTACTGTGAAGTGTCTTTTTTTATAGTCAATAAGTTAAAGAATATTCAGGAAAATTTTCAAGATCTAATTTTTGAGCCGTCAAAGTTAGCTATAATCTTTTTGGAAGCAAAAATTTCATGTTAACATGCTACGATTTGGATAGACTAAAGCTAGGTGTTAAGTTCCTCCAAAGAGAAAGTCTGATTGTACCATACATTTAAAATTGAAAAATAAGCCATCTTTTTATATAGATGATTTCACAGCATTTCATCATTTGATAAAACCTATTTTGTATCCATCTATACTTTACATACTTCTATAACTTTGTACTTGCTTTGTAACAAGTAGATGTGTGTAAAAGAAATTTAATGTATAATAGAAGAATACCGAAATTCATCCATAACAGTCCAAATATGACAAAGTAAGGTATAATCTTACATAGCAATATGTACATATACATACATATCGGTATGTGTATATACACACACATATATACAAATATTAATATGAATTGATGTTTTATTGTCATTGCATGATAGGTTAACATCCATGGACTGGTAGTAAATTACCCTTAAATATCAATATTTCTAGAATCTTCTCCTTCGCCTGCTTTACACAAGAGCATAAGATTTTGAAGATTCATTCATTTCAAATTCTGGTAGATGAGGAAATTGAGCTACTTCGATCTATTCTGGAATTTCTTGGGGTCCAAGTATAAGTTTCACTGATATCGGTACTTTATCCTTTCAGCCTATCAATGATCATACCACATACATGTCATTCGATCATCTAATAAACATACCTCTACACTCAACTAGAAATCGCAAATTATATATGTATGTGTGTGTTCGTGTGTGTGTGAAACTACATTCCATGCCACAAAGTCCAAAACTACGTTTACTTCACAAAATAATCAACTAATCATAGTCACCCACTTCACTCGACATGCACAAAATGAAAAATTGTTGCCTATTTACATATAAATGTACAAGTTAACGATTTAATTGGTGTATGTATTGACAGTGGAATTTGGCGCATCATTCTTAGCTCATGCAAGTTCCATAGCGGTTATTTCTTCGACATTCATGTTCTGTCATGACAAATATACCCGAATAGGTACGTTCCATCGTCTAACTTTCTTAAAACTGAAAGTTTCAAAAATTGTCATAATAAAATAATAATGATGCTTTGGCCTATCAACAGTTCTATCATCTCATAGTTTCACGATGAAATTGACTGCACTTGACAACTACGATCCTATCAGTTATTGGTGGCAGTAGTTACTGGCTACCTTTTCCCTTTTGTCATGACAATAATGAACTGTTATGATCATATATAGTCAGCACCATATCTTTTTTTCTTAGGATTGTGCTTTCATACACAAATTTGTAATCTAATTTTTCTAGCTTACCATTTGTTATAAGCTAATTAAAAAACAAACTATCAGTTTGCAACTGTCAGGTGTGTGTTAGAGTTTCAATATACTTTAACAACAAACAGTCATAAAACCCTAGATCCAAATATGTAACCCATATTGATTTAATTGAGAACAAATCATAAAATAGATAACTTGATTAGCGCAAGCGTACCTGAATCTGTATTTAATCATTGCAATACCAGAATCCATAGTCGGTTGTTAAACGAGAAGATGAATTTGGTTTGGTCTTCCAAATTGACGCAAACCCTAGATCTAAAATTAGCTCTCCGTAGAAGAGGTTAGAGAGTTGTTAAGGCTTGTGTAATTCGAGGACCATAACCCCTTAGTAATAGAGTTGGCATTTTGTAATTCGGCCCTTCAACAAATTATAAAATGCCCCGGTATCTACACATTAGGCCCATGATAACTTAAACATTAAGCCTATTAGTTCTAATCTAAAATTATATCACTTTAATTAGGCTTTACACCAAAATAGCACAACACATTTTATTTTACATATGTGACCCAATTGTCGAAATATTCCAACAATCTCCCCCTGAGCCACATATGAAATAACCTTAAAATGTGTTTAACTTTATGAGCTCCAAAATTTGCTATTTATAACATATGGTGTATCTGAAACAATCTCATCGATTAATTGTGTTGACAAAGGATCAAAGCGGCATTCGTTACATTTATCATAACTAAACCCATCAGTGGTCACATATATCAATACAATGAAATGACATAGATCAATCATGGATGCGTAGCATGGAAATTGCATGAAATGTGATCTATACATGTCTATTTCCAACCGGTCCTTCTTTAGTGAGATCAAAACGTTTAATATTTAAACAACATGGGTGCAAAGAAAAATTCATTACTTTATTTCGGATCAGAAAAAGAACTTAATATACATAAATCTGTAACTGAAACATAGAGCAATGAGTCATAGGACAATACCAAATACAAACTCCCCCTAAACCAAAATATCCTTACATAAAAGTTACACCAATTGAGCTATATGCTCATGAAAGACCTTAGGTGATAATCTTTCGGTAAGAGGATCCACCATATTGGAGTTTGTCTAAATATGCTCTATGAATTACAATATATTTTGCACTCTTCCCTTACTGGAAAATAATATATTCTTTACTGTCACAATATTATTTGGTCTTTCAATTCTTTATCAATAACTTGAGTCTTGTGACAAAATTTTATTATTATTTTCCATATTTGGATGTCTTATAATTAACCAAAGATGATATTTTCAAAGTGGTGGAAGCTATAAGTGTTTAAATGACACTTTTCCTTATATAGTTTTCCCCATAAAGTATATTACCATTACCTAAAGTGGATTTTTTACAGTAATGACATCCAAAATATTCGGATTGTAATTCTTATGGTCTCCAACCGATCCGATCTTTTATCTATGAGCATACGATATTTTATTTTATTCCTTAAAGATATCTCATAAACATTTTGACTACTAAGTCAGCGATCCACTTTTCATATCAGCAAGGTATCTGCAAAATAATACACTCATATCCATATGTGTATATACATTAGTATGCATTAGAATTCACAGTGCAAATGCATGAGAAATCTTTTGCTTTTCCTTCATTTCAAGGATGGTAGCATTTATCCGTTTTGGTAAAGGAAAATCAACTAAATCGCAGTTTACATACCTAACCTTTTGAGCATTTATCTTCTTAATTCTTTTGCAATAATCCAAATATCACCCCATGAACAATAATGATGTATTTGAATCCCAAATACAAAAGACTAATCCATAAATGAGTTTCTTAAGTAGTTTCACCAATGTCACCATTGAAAAACATAACTTTAATCTCCATCAGATAATGCTTAAAAGTATAAAATGTAGTAAGCCCCAAAGTGATCGATTTTAAAGAATCTTTTACTAAGTCCAAAATGAAACATAACCTAAAGAAAAGAAATTTTGTTTTTAATAATAGTGATTTCAATAAAAGTGCCTTATAAAAATCAATATTACCCACTTGATCCTTTTGGCTTTGAATAGTTATTCATAACCAATGATCTTATTACTTAAGTTAGAGGGAAATTTCAAACTTTATTATCCATATAGATTTATACTATATGTTCATTTCTTAAATCCACATTATAATTTAGTACATTACATGGATTGATGTAAGTCCATAACATCATCTTTATCAATCCATTATTTATCTTTATGAAGAAATACTGCACAAAAATCTGAAATAGCATTTCTTCCCATTCAGGTGGATTTCCTTAGTGATCTTGCATTTTTGTGGTTGTTGAGTTTGTTTTCTTGAAGCAGTATCCTTAGCTTAAAGAAAAATTATCTTCAACATCGTCTTATTATGGTTCTTAATTTACTTCTTCTAAATAAAAGAAAACAAATCTTAAACTTTAAGTGGAGAAGCAACCACGGTTGAATCAAAGATAATGATTCTCTTTAAAGACAATGATATTACTTTATTCCTCCCCCCAAACTCAACATCCTCAATAAACTATTGCATTTCCCGCTTTAAAACTTTTCCTTAGTGTGGATTCATAAAAGTAATAAACTTTGAATCCCTTAGAATATTAATAAAGTATTTTCTATCTTTATGATATCTCAATCTATAATTCCTCAGTAAATTAAAAAAAAAAAATTAGTCACCAAAACAAAATTTGAGATATCATTACATAAGCTATTTAGCATAAGTAGAAATAACATATATATCAGACATTAGGAGCTTTAATTATGTAATGTTTGAATTTATTCATAACTCAACCTTAGTATTTCTAAACGAACAATAGTAACCAAATTTGTTCATATTAGAAATATAAAAAAACCGAAATCTGTCTAAATGACTGCATAAAAAAAACCAAATAAATTCAAACAGTTTGACTTAAATCTCAATAATAACTTTACATGTCTGTATATCCTATTAAAGAAATAACTATAAATATATCTGTATGTTATCTCTTTTTTACTTGATCCTTATTCGTACATTTGTTTAAAATGTATTTCAATTGAGTACTTTCAGTCTTATAAGCTTCAATCTCTGCTTTATTTACAAAAACGCTAAATTAGCCCAATAAGATGACATCTTATTCTTAAAATAATATTAATCTTTATATGAATATACAGAAGATAACACCAAAAACAACAATAACTTGAGCGTCTTTAGCTTTTGAAGCAATATCATTTTTCTGTATAGTACTCACTTAGATTTCTTTTACTTTGAATTTATGGAATCAAGCACCACAAAAATGCTAGTTTCCCCTTATTGTTTTCACAGAATCGATTCCATTCTCAGTAGATAACCTATAAAAAAATAGGTATCGTTACATATAGTCCATCCTTGAAAAGCTTCTGAAATATTTACTTAATGATTCTTTAACTCTTGCTTTTTTTTAACTATACCACCTTTCAATATTCTTCATAACATTATAAGAATATCTAACCGTAGTAGGATTGGCTGTAACCCTCCTAGTTACAAGAGTTAAATCTATAAAGTCAAGAACAAATTACATGCTCTCATACAAATACTTATATTCATCCCAAAACAATATGGGAATATTCTTTAAATTGGCAGATAATTCAGTTAAATTAGCTGAAAATGAACAAAAAATAAAAATAAAGATTGACCGTATATGCTCATAGACAAATATCAACCATAGTAAACTCAAATAATTGGTAAGTCTCTTCTCAAGATACATAGTACACATTAATATCAAATCTTTGGACAGTAATATTGACTGTAAGTGGTACTCTTGTTGTAATGATAAAAAACTGACAATAAACTCAAGTCAAATAACAACCTTCCTTTGGGCCGATTAATTATTCACTCGAAAAACCTTATAATTGTCACGTATTTATCATCACACATGTGTAAGCAATTCGGCCAAATATTAGTCTTCCTTTGGGATGACTAATACTCGCATGAACAACTACACACAAATATCAAATATTTTCATGAACCACCAAAATATAGAGGTCACTTTGATGACATATTATTTCAGTTAATTCACTATGTATATAGGATATTTACGGTTATAAAGAAGCACCAAAATTATATTTTAATTTATCCTTAATATATGTACCATATATTTTGAGTGTTAAAAAAAACACATCTGAAAATACTTTAAGTCATATATGCCAACTGAAATCCCAAAGTTGTAACCACAACACAAGTCTCCTTTTTTTTGAAAAAAAAAAATATAGCAGTAATTATCTTTTTGCTTTATGTTGTTACGCTCATGACATTCCCTAAATGAGCATGATACAAGACATCATAAATGTTTCACATGACAAATTTCTTAGATGAACGTCAGAATTAAATATCACCTCAGATTATATACTAGTGACAAAAAAAATTCGTACTGAATAGCATGGATGAATGCAAGGCCTAATATAATACTGCATGCATGATTACTAAAATGATTTGCTGCTTTATACGTAAACTTTATCGCGTTTATAACCCATAATGCACAAGCCCATGACCATGTATATTCATGCTTAAGGAGACGTATAATAGAAAACTTTACGCATGGTAGAAGCAATTCTTGAAATCCTTTACATATGAAAAATAATCTTGCAAATCACAAGGTCAAGTGGTCAACAGTACTTTATACTATCAAATCTTAAACTGACTTGGAGGCCACCGGGTTATTAATATAACATTGGTTTTCATAATGTGCCATGATCAATTAGATGCAACAACAATAATTAAGTGTTGAATGCAAAGCCACACAACCAGAAAATTTCAGATAGCTGCTGATAAACAACGAAATATCAACATTTTTTTAATAGATCAAAAGTTATTGGATACAATTCCGTGCAAAAAGCTAAAAAAAAATGCACCCTGATACCCCCGTGAACAACTCAACAGCTATCTCGGTCAAATTTAGCAGTCAAAGGGGATTTTTTTTTATAAAAGACAACTCAACTTCAGTTGACCGGTTCGCATGCCAATTATTTCGATGTTAGAATCCATACAACATCTCCACGTGACTAGCAGAATAAATGATTTAAAGAACCTTTTTTTTCTTAAATCATGTTGAATAGGTAAAATCCTGATGCAAAGGGTTCTGAGATCCCAAAAAAAAAAATTGTTCACTGACTAATGATACATCCACATGCCATCATAAAAAAAAATGCAGCTATCATGTTTCACAACCATAAATAAATAATATAAAACAATGATGCCATCATGCTGCTGCATGCAAAGTTTATCCTCAATAACAATATAAAACAAACAATGACACTTTGCAGGAAAGTTATAATGCATGAACCCAAAACATGCCCTTTATGAGAACGCCCATAACGTGTGAAACTATTCTCATTGTTAAAGGGCATAACATGTGAAACTATAATGCATGCAAAGCAGGTCCTCATGTTAAAGTGATTTTAGCAAACTATATTATATTAACATAATACATGTTTGATGCCTGGATCCATTGAACCAACACAAGAACGCGCATGAGACGATAGATCTGAATCTATAGCATGATTTTAATTAAAAAGATTTTTTTTCTTTTTTAATATATAAAACTGAAAATTTAACCCTATATGTAAACACAGTACCTTATGATTTGAAAACAGAAATCAAACATTTACTGAGATGGCAAAACAGAATGTATCATGCTACAAAAACTCATCACATACATATGCATAGATATGATCAAACAAAAAACAAATTTTTTCCAATAAAATCAATAATGGTTGGCTCTGATACCACTTGTTAGGATTTCATATATACTTTAACAAAAAACAGTCATAAAACCCTAGATCCAAATATGTAACCCATATTGATTTAATTAAGAACAAATCAGAAAATAGATAACTTGTTTAGCGCAAGCGTACCTGAATCTGTATTTAATCATTGCAATAGCAGAATCCATAGTCGGTTGCTAAACGAGAAGATGAATTTGGTTTGGTCTTCCAAATTGACACAAACCCTAGATCTAAAATCAGCTCTCGTAGAAGAGGTTAAGGCTTGTGTAATTCGGGGACCATAACCCCTTATTTATAGAGTTGGCATTTTGTAATTCGGCCCTTCAACAAATTATAAAATGATCCGGTATCTACAAATTAGGCCCATGACAACTTAAACTTTAAGCCTATTAATCAAGGTTCTAAATTCCGGCCGGCACGCCGGAACTCCGGCCATCCCGGTCCGGTTCCGGCGATGACCGGGCCGGAATTCATCATATTTTCCGTTCCGGTTTTATACAACTAAAAAAAATAATCAGATCCGTATCTCCAGAAAACTCCATAATACAGTCACATGAGAAACCAGAAAACAAAATCGATTCAATCACATAAGAAAAGGGAGCATCTTTACACTTTAAATCATCTCAATCAACCCAAAATTTTGTCCACCAGCAAAACCCCAAATTCGCAACACTACAACAAAAACACCATATTACAACTTTAATTTTACAACGGTGCATAAAGCACCGTTGTAATATACCCTTTTTTACAACGGTGCAATAATCACTGTTGTAAAGAACATATATATTACCATATCACAACTTTAATTTTACAACGGTGCAAAAGCACCGTTGTAATAGATCCTTTTTTACAACGGTGCAATAATCACTGTTGTAAAGAACATATATATTACCATATTACAACTTTAATTTTACAACGGTGCAAAAGCACCGTTGTAATAGATCCTTTTTTACAACCTTGCAAAACGCACTGTTGTAATAAACTTATGTTTAACAACTGTGTTATTTTGACAGTTGTAATAAAAGCCTATCACAACTTTTATTTTTTGACCGTTGTAATATATGACTATATTTTAATACAACTAATAATTAATATTTAATACATTTATATTAATTATTTATAATTAATAACTATTATTATTTAATAATCAATGATTGCTATTAATAACCAAGAAGAAGAGATTACTAACTAAGATTATAGTTAATAATTAATTTATAATAACGAACGATTAATAAGAAATCAATCTTTAATAATTAAAAAGTAATACTTATTATTAGTATTTAATATTTAATAGTTATGGGTAATAATTATATTTAACATCTAATATTTCAAAAAAAGTTTAAAATTTTCTAGACGAAACTTATAAAATATTGAAATTTTCACAAATTAATTAAAATAATAATAATCAATGAACTAGAACTTTTATAAAATATCCAAAATTTCGAAAAACTAGTTAGTTTTTTTCTTTTTTTTCTTATGATAATTGAACCTTAAAATCGAAGTGAGTATTTAGATGACTTAACCAACGTGATCAAAATATGAAATAAAATAAAAATTGATAATTAATTCAAAATATGAAATTATTTCTATTACTAATTAATAATTAAAAAATTAAAAATTAGTAATCAATAAATAAGTATTAACTGTTTAACTGACGGTTGATGGTTAAAAAATAATCATTAAGAATAGCTGTTAAATAAAATTAGTTAATAGAAAGTGCTTAGAAGCTTTCCTTAGATTCAAAAATATATTTTTTGCTAATAATTACAACTTTTCCTTGGATACAAGTAATCAAAGCAGCTCACGCATTCTCTAAATCGAAAATTTAGGCGGGCCAACCTTTCCTTGGATACAAGTCATAAAGGTTAACATAACCAAGGGAGGGCAAAATGGGAATTGGCCAGAAAATAAAACCCTAGCCGTATAATACATTGAAAACAAAAGAAAATATCAGCCGACCCTTTTCCATTTTTATTCTCGTCTCGTTCAAAATAAATGAAACCGATAATGGCCGAAAGCCCTAGCAAATTCAATTGGGGCAAAAACAATAAAATCGATTATCTCGCATCAAAACAAAGATGGATTCGTGATGGAGATGAGCTCGAGAGAGGGAGCAGCGAGTCTAGGAGGACCTCGCAGCCAAATTGGGACCTCAAAAAAGGAATAAAGTCGAGATCTAAGCCTGGTGAGTGTATTTTCCCCTCGTTTTGGCACTAAGACCTTTAATAGGCAGCCTGTTTGTGTGTTATATCTCACTGTATGCTTAAGATAATGAGATATATGTGCTTAATGTTTGATTCATGGGTTAGTGTGGATGGTTCCCGTGAATGGATGTGTGATATTTGATTTGTTTGCCACTAGTTGTGTACGTAGAGCTAAATAAGATTTAATCTCAGAAAGTTGAGATTGACATACACGACTTAATCTCAGAAAGTTGTGATATTTGATTTGTTTGCCATTTGTTTGCCATTAGTTGTGTACATAGAGCTAAATAAGATTTAATCTCAGAAAGTTGATCCTGTTTGTTATAGACATTGACATACACGATTTAATCTCAGAAAGTTGAGATTGTTTATGTGAAGTGTGTATTCTTGTTTGAATGTATGGTTGTGTTAATGATTCGTTCCTGGTTGCACCTATATAAGATCTGAGAATGTAGTAAAGGGAGATATTAGTTAATAATAATGATTGATTGTATGCCATTAATAGATGTGAATGCTCATATATACATCCAGATTTGATTGGTATGAAAATTGGGCTTGATTAATAAACTGCAACACCTTGAGAGTTATAACATAATTGGAGAGGCATGATTCGTAAATGGAATCTATTAATATCATAAGATTTGAAGATTTTTGTAATCCTGAGCAAGTTTTTCTAATTATTTTTTCTTCTAAAATTCAGGTTATTGTAGAAGGAATTGGCATATTTAGCTTGGTTCTTGGGAAATGGTTCGTGACAAATGGTTTTATGCACTCAAATCTGGATGTATATATGTGCAAAAGCTTTGCCAAAGCTTGCAAAGCACTGCTATTTGCAGTGCAAAGCTTTGCTATGCAAAAGCTTTGCCTAAGCTTGCAAAGCTTTGCTGGCAAAGCTTTGCTGCAGCATAGCTATGCAGTGATTGCACTGCAAAGCTTTGTCTAAGCTTGCAAAGCTTTGCCTAAGCTTGCAAAGCTTTGCAAATAGCAGTGCAAAGCTTTGCAGTGCAAAGCTTTGCTGTGCAAAAGCTTTGCCAAAGCTTAGTTGTGCAAAAGCTTTGCCAAAGCTTTGCTGGCAAAGCTTTGCTGCGGCAAAGCTATGCAGTGATTGCACTGCATAGCTTTGCCGCGGCAAAGCTTTGCAGTGGAAAGCTTGCCGCGGCAAAGCTTTGCACTGCTATTTACAGTGCAAAGCTTTGCCGCAGCAAAGTGATTGCACTGCATAGCTTTGCCACGGCAAAGCTTTTCAGTGCATTGTATATAACAAAATGAATCATCCAACGTTACATGCATTGTATATAATGGTCAGGTTATTTACGTATATAATGGTTTGAATGCATTGTATTAGCTGTTTATTTTGTGCACTCACATTTTTCCAATTTTCGTTACATGCATAAATCTATACTGCAGCACTAACAGTTTGATAATTTCTTTCTTAGGAATAGATATTAAGGAGAAAAAGGAGCACAAGCAGATTAACAGGAGCATAAGAAAGTTAGAACTGTTATAAAGTCTTTGTATCTTCAGTTTTGTCGGTGTATTATGTAAAAAAAATGATGAGTTTGAAATTAATAATATATTGTTTTGGTTCATGTTTTCAGTTTGTTTGATATCTTCAGTTTTGTAGATAATATGTTCTGCAATGAATTCTTTTATTAGTAATATGTATATAATTTGTGGATATATTACAATTATAAAATATAAAAATTGTAATAAAATATATCACAACGGTTATAATTAGTTGTAAAAATTAAAACAACAACGGTGCATAACTGTTGTAATAAACTTATTACAACGGTGGAAAAAAGTTGTAAAATATACATATTACAACGGTGTTGCAACAGTGCAGAAAAGTTGTAAAAGATATTAGGCTATTACAACTTCTTAATACACGACGGTTTGCCCACCGTTGTAAAATGTATATTACAACGGTGTTCCACCGTTGTAATAGGGTCATTTTGTTGTAGTGCAACATAATTTCACATGAAAAGGAATCAAAACCCTTCTATAAAATCGTAGAAAACTTACGAAATTATCATCGGAAAAAAAAAAAACTGATCTGCCTTGGCTTCGTCTTCGATCTCTTCAACATACTCTTCTTCGAAGCAGCTAGGGTTGTCTCCGTTGACCTTGAATAGCTTCTGCGAGGTCTTTTTTTTTTTTTTTTTTTTTTTTTTGAATTCTATCGTCGATTTAGGGCCTAGCGTATTGTCTTCCTCAGCATCGAACGAGATGCAGCGTGGCCTTTGAGGAAGAAAAAAGTGGAACCGCGTTTTTTTTTTTTTTTTTTTTTTTTTTTTTTTTTTTTTTTTTTGCAGATAAGAGGTGGATAATTGGGCCGCACTTATTAAATTTCAAATTAATGTGTTTGGCACATGCTTATTAAACGTGCAGCAACTTATTATTTATGTTATTGTATTGTACTATTTGATTGAGCCGCAACTTCCTTTGATTGAGCCCTTTTATGTATATTGTTTTATTAAATCTATCTTTTATGTAATCCCTTCTATGTAATCCGAAGAATGTAATATAAATTTATGCCAGTATTGAATATTTGTTGTACATTTATATAAAAAAAGTACCGGAATTTGTAAACCGGAATTTTAGCGGAATTTCCGAAACAAAACCGAAATTCCAGAAATCATCAATGACCGGAACAGAAACGAAAAACGGAATTTAGAACCTTGCTATTAATTCTAATATAAAATTAGATCACTTTAATTAGGATTTACATCAAAATAGCACAACACATTTTATTTTACATGTATGACCCAATTGTCGAAATATTACACCTGTGTGATCATCATGTTGGATAAACAATAACAGATTTTATGCTAACATGTACCTTTATATGGATATGAGAAGAGCTGCTATCGGACCGATTAAATTCCTCATATACTGCACCTTATAAACTGTCCCAGTAAGAGCGCGCTTTAAACCCAATTACCTAATTGCTTTTAAGCGTCCATGCATCTCCTTTGTTTGAATCCATATCTTTAAGTTAAATTAATTTTCTTATGTTGTGTGAGCATAATTTTTTGTGAAGAAACACTTTTTTCTTTATTTTCTTGAAATCTTCTTATCTTTGTTATGCTATGTGAGCTGGCTGTGTGCTCCTTTTGGAACCATAGTTTTGATGAATAAATTTTTTCCTTGAGCCAGCTGTTATACTTGAGGGTCATTTAACCACTGTTTTCTTTTTGGTCATAAACACACTCATAATTTCAAGTTTAACTTAGTTTGTATGCTACATATACTTAATATTTTAGTTCATGTCACGAAATTGAAATTGAATAATTTGCTAAAGTATATGATAAGCTTAATATGAGATTTTTTTTTTAAAGCTTTATTATTGTATGCTTTGATGTCAGGCATGTTTAAGGTTATAGGGTAGTCAGGTGGTTTGCTGGAACGTAAAAGAGATGGATTTACATTTACAAATGCGTAGATATTGTAAGGTCACATTTTCAAGGTGACCATATGAAACATAATGGATGCAAATTAATTTTTTACAAGAATTCAATAGCATTCACTAGGTCTTTAGATAGTAAATCTTAAGATGTTAATAATTAAGCATTTTCAAACTTTTTTCAACTGAAGATTTCATCTATGCTTTGATTTTTTTTTCCCTCTTTTTTTAGTAATATTACATGCATCTATCATTAAACGGGGTGTAACATACCATGTACATAAGATGAAAATAATAATCTAAATTTACAGATGGAGGCGCATAAGTAACCTAACATGATGGTGTCTATGTCGGAACCTGTGGCAGCAACGAGCCTTGCAACTACAATGAAAAAATACTGCAAAATCATTTTGACGGCCTCCTGATTTCATTCTAACAATGATATTAATCATAATGTGTATACCTGAAGCGTGTAGGTGGATAAAGCTAAAGCTACACTTATTAATTATATGTTCGGGGCTACGTTTTTTTAACAATGTTTCTATTATTTACTATCTAAGTTTCATTTTGCTGCGTTGATATTACTTAACATGTATTGACAATTATGATATTTTTCCTCCATTATTGTAGAACTGCTATCCCTCGCGTAACATCAACAATATTATTCAATAACTATTTTATCATCCATTTGGTATCCAATTGCTATAACATGTAAATAGTTTCTTTTTATAGATGTGATATCTTATTCTTTCAGTTCGTAATAATGACATCGCATGATTCAGATCTCTCTTTTTTTCACCCCCATAACCAAATATATCTATGCAATCAATTTTATATATAGTTATTATTCAACTGGTGTTTTCTTTCGGTTATAAATATGAATACAAATACAATGTAATTACGTAATTCGTATCATTGCATGTCCCTATATGGGACTGACCTATGGCATACCTTCAAGAAAATTGCTATCATGGCCCAGATGAAACTGCTTACAAATGTATTCAAATCTTCAACATTCAACATTTATCCACTAATGGAAATACAATACTGGCCGGTTTACCCTATTGAAGACAAAATTCAACAGCTATATGAATTGGGTCATCACGTGTTGTGCCCAAGTCCGCTTTATTAAGCTTTTCCTTTGTTAAGCAGGCTGCCAGGCCCACTTTCTTTTCCTTCATCCTTTTCTGATTGTGTATAAATAAAGCCATGTAAAATGTAAATAGAGCATTATAACATAATTTCAATTATTTTTCTGTTTTAATTTCAGTTAAGAATAGAGCCAGGCCCTATTAAGGCATGCTTATGCACCTTGCGCTTGATGATACTCAACTTTTGAAGGAAAAAAAAATTGTAATTAAGGTCTTTAGAAGGACCTACAGGAGTGAGAACTAGTATGTTGCAAATTAACACCAATCTCCATTAAATTAACAGGGCACGACTAAGGAGACATGTGCTTGAGAACCCAAACTTTTGAGAGCTGACTAATGTTTTCTAAATGTCCAAAACTATGACAATTTGAGCGCCTAGGTGGAAATCACTCATACTCAATTTTTTGCACAACTAATTGATCATTCTGTGTCAAAATTGTAATATGCTTAGGGTATGAAAAAGAACTAGAAACTTCAACTAATACCTGAACAAACCAATCTTTCTAATTCCCTTTGTAAACTTACCCTGTTTAAAAGGAGTACCAGTATCAGACACTATACGACTTGTTCCTTCTTCTGTTGAGCAGTCAAGATGTAATCCCAAGAGATGAACCCAAATAGGGAAAGAGAAGTCCATAACCGTTATTGGGCAAAGAGAAGTTGAACAAACCGTTATTATGACTATTTGGTGATGATTGCATTATGGAGAAAATTATGCTTCCATGATTCAAGACTAGTATGCTGCGCCGATGGGTAAGTCTGTTGTTGCTCTATGTGTTCACTTTGTTTTGTCTATAACATTTCCTGTATAAATTTTGTTTCGTTTTCAGGAGTTTGTAGGCATAAATATATAAATGCTAAAAATAAAATTTTCATATAATTTGGTATTTTATAATCTAATCTAATCAGGAAAATAATGTGAAGGACAAAATGAACAAAAATATTGCTCCATAAGAACAAGGGACTAAAATTTTGTCCGTAAGAACAAATTTTAGTGCAAAAGAAAGAATTATAGTGGGCCCAAAAATTCATTCCTTTACACTAAAATCCGTCCTTATGGATAAATTTTTAGTCCCTTGTCTTTATGTAACAATTTTTTTTTTTTAATTTTATCTTTAGGCTAAAAACACCATTGGGTTTTAATATGTATTAAAATTTGAAACACACACACCCCATTAATTATCCTATTGATATCAGTTATTTTTCACATAGAAAATGTATGAATTGGGACTGTGCAGCATTAACTTATATTTGCGATTTATGATGAAACACATGCTTTGTTAATTTATTCCACGAAAACACATATTAGTACATATGAAAATACATAATAATAGGTACCCTAAATATCTCCCACATCGAATGAATGAATTTAATATGTACCATATATTACATAATTTATAATTGTAATAACACATATATTCCTTATGAATACTTAATTTGTATGTTGAACATTGCCATGACCTAATTTTTCTCAATATTTTACTAAATTACCCATTTTTGTTATTTTTTAATACATAACGATTTCACGTATATGAATGGTCTAGTGTAACAATCTGAATCTCCCATAAAACAAAGATCAAGGCTTTCCTTTCTTCCTTCTAATATTATGCAGCTTGCCGGATTTTCAAATTTGTCCTAGATAAGTACTAATTGTTAAGTGTTTTATCTTTACTAGAAATGAAATGGGCCTTTTAAAGCTCAAAAATAGTTTTTTTCTTCTTCTTCATGTTAATGTGAATACATAATCTTGTTGCGCTACTGGATTTTCTTATATCAGTGTTAGGATAACTCTGTAGTATTAACTTTGAATAACTTCGCATATAGTATAAGGCAACCCATAAAAAGATAAGACTTATTTCAACCTATAAGCAATTAACATGGAGTAGATATTTCAAATAGCATTCACAATTTGTTCATTTAAGCAAGTAAAATTTTCTACATGAGAAACTGAAATTCAAACCAATCAACCAACCATTTAATGTCCACCTAAATACATGACATGCATGGTAGTTGGCATAACTTACGGGATATACCAACAAACTTTAAATTCATTATTAAAGAGACTTATTTGAACACAATTTTTGAAACGGTATAAACTAAAATTGGCTAAACTAAAAATGGATTTCACGACAGAATTATGCATTGCCAAGTAATATCATCATTTCCTATTTTTTTCCTAGTTAGATCCAAATTTCAGTTTAGCCACAGAATTATGCATTGCCAACCTAAAAATGGATTTCAGTTTTATCATTGATCAAACTGTAGCTAGATCCAAATTTTATTCTATTGATTTAAGTTAAATTTATTTATTGGATTCATAAATTTGGACCTGACATAATGGTTATTTTCATTGTTTTTTATAATAAATGAATTAAATGTATCGTTATGGTAATATATTGTGTTAACTGCATTAGTTATATTAAGTTAAATGATGCATTTTGTGTTTGGAATAAGAATATATATATATATATATATATATATATATATATATATATATATATATATTATTCGATGTATTTAGCAGGTAATATCTAATGTTATGGAAGAACTAAAAAGGTTAGAACCACAATCTGAAGTTGTGCAATGAAAATTTTAAACTAGAAGTTGTTACTACAAAAGTGGGCATATTCGACACTAGTTTTATGTGGTCGTAGATCAAAAAAGCGTTGTCGTAGGCCATTTTTTCAAATAGGCATCATCAGAGTGGCGTGACATACGTGGCTGTTGCCTTAGCCCCATAAGGCAACGCTTTTGTCCATCTACTGCCATAGAAAGAAAGTGTTGCATTATAACCCTATTGCAATAGTATATGCAAGTAATGCAACAACATACAGTGTTGCCTTAAGCAGAAGCCAGAGCATGTCTTCCAGGTCATGGTAGTGGGGCCCACATGAACTTTTCACGTCAGCTGCCAATGTGTCACGTGCGACGCCAGCTGCCCATGTGTCACATGTCCCGTCAGCTATCCACGTGGCACCACATAAGCTGTGGGCCCTACGTGCCATACCATAGTGGAATTAATAATATTGCACTTAATGCAATACCACAACACCATCTAATGCAACACCATAAAACTTTAATGCAACACCACAGCACCATCTAATGCAACACCACAACACTGTAATGCAACACCAGAAAAAAATCAACTGCAACTGTAATACAGCCCTGTAATTACAAATTCTGGAGTACATATATAAAATCTAAAACATTGTACCATATTCATACATATATACCAAAATATTCATACAATAAATCCTTAAACATTCATCACCACAATCAGACCAACCAATTATACATAACAACTCACAAGTGTCATCACCAACACATACCACAAGTGACATCACCAAAACATAACACAAGTGTCATTGAACACATACCACAAGTGTCATAATTTAAAAGTATAATTCGAATATATCAAAGTGCTAACACATACCATCCAAATACTTCATTCAGTTGTCGGGGTTGCAAGAGTACCAATGTCATCTTCATCACTTGTTGTGGTGACACAAAAGTCTCCGACATCTAAATTAATATCTGGATTGGCTTCACCTAGCTTTTTTAACATCCATGACACGTTCTCTTTCACTTTTCTGTTCATCTTTTCTTCCAAATCTGCCTCAAGCTCTTGCCTTATTTTTTTGGTCAGCTCTTGCACATAACTGTTTGAATAACCAGGAGTTGTTGGAGACTTTTCAGCCATTTTACCTCGCCTTCCTACAAGCCAGTTCCGTGTGTGGCTGTTCCCACCAGAGACAAGTGCATCTGCCTTAGCAATGTTTCCTGCATCCACCATTGCTTGAATCTTCGCCTACAAAATGAAAACCAGGCAAGCATATAAATAGGCAACTGGCAGGAAAGAATTTAGTAACAGAACTGGTTTTCTTTCAAACTAACTATGTATTCGATTTAATAAGTAGCTCCAACAAACATACAATGTGCCAATTATACTGCTTATCATCCACAATTAGACGGACAAACAGAAAGATTTAACAGAATTTTAGAAGATTTATTGCGAGCATGTGTTCTCGATTTTGGAGGTTCATGGGAAAATTATTTACCTTTAGTTGAGTTCTCCTATAATAATAGTTATCACTCAAGTATTAAAATGGCACCTTTCGAAGCATTGTATGGACGACCATGTAAGTCACCAGTTTGTTGGATTGGGTCTGAAGATAAAATTGTTCTATGACCTGATATGATTAGAGAGGCTACGGAGAAGGTGGATCTGATTAGGAAGAGGATGAAAACAGCCCTGGATCGGTAGAAGTGTTATGCAGATCATAGAAGGAGGCATTAGAATTCCAAGTTGGGGATTCAGTAATCCTAAAAGTCTCTCCAATGCGCGGAGTTATTTGATTTGGAAGAAAAGGAAAATTAGCACCCCGCTATATTGGACCATTCCCTATTCTGGAAAAAGTTGGACCACTGGCATATAAAGTTCAGCTACCCGAATGACTCTCAGGTGTGCATAATGTTTTTCATATTATCAAATATGAGAAAGTATGTTCATGATCCTGATCAGATTGTAGAAGAAGCCGCTCAACAAGATCTAGAATTTACACCAAATCTTGCCGTTAAAAGAGACCCTACAAAGATAATTGGCCGAGATGAAAAGAGGCTAAGGAATAAGACGGTTAAGTTAGTTTAAGTGCAATGGAGTTGTGATCCCAAAGATTGTATTTGGGAAACAGAAGAGGCTCTGCAGAAATTCTACCCAGACTGTACAGTCGATATTCAAGACGAATCTGACCCTTAGGTAAGCCTGTTTCTTTATTTATTTCCTTTGATTATTCCCTTCATATGCAGTTTCGAGGACGAAAATTTCTTAAGGGGGGTGAATATAACGGTCTAGAAATTTTGACAAGTTAAATGATAGATTTTATATGTGGCAAAGATTATTAAGTTTGTGATTTGTTAATACTATTTGTCGTTCGATCGGATTTGTCAATGATAACATAAATTAACAGCACTAGAATTAACCGTTGCTCTAAGTTTCAATAACGTTTTAAGGAAAATGCTACTAAAAGAACCTCCCTTCTCTTTATTACAAGTGTTAAGACATTTTTTATTTTGCATGAAACATTCCATGCATGACTTACATGTGTCATACGATGTGTCATCACCATATTAACTCATTTCAAGTATAAATATACCTCCCTTATTCCCTTAAATATGCATTCGACTTTTCTCTTCCATTTCTTCTTCTTCCTTACCTTGAAATCCATGGGTTCCTAAGCCTTGCTTTCATATTCCTCTCCTTCTTCTCCTCCTCCCTCTTTCTCCCTAAATTCGGCTAAAGTTGCATCCTCCTCCTCCTCCAAAATTCCAACCTTTCCTCCTCTTAAAAAAGAAAAGAAAAGGAAGCTTAATAATTATTTAATTTATAAAGAGTCGGCAAGGAAATACTGTTAGTCCGGGATAGCTATAGTCGGTCTAGTTGTCCTACAATAAAAATTGGTGGAGTGGAACCTCAAGGTGAGAACTCGACACTTATATTTGTTCACTTTTTATGTTATGTGAATTGTTATTGATGATATGGTTAATTAGTAATTATTGCAATATAAGCGTTTAGTGAAAAACGCTTGTACGTACACTGTTATATATATATATATATACCCATATATGATCGTGTGATGGATGAATGGATGCTTCGTGGTTGTTATTAGTGATAATATGTGCATTATACTTGTTATACACACATATGTAGATTTATATGGATATCAAATAAGTCTCGAACAAAGTTAGTATTGTAAATGAATATTTTATTCATTTAAAATTTGAAATTGGTTTTCTAAATTGTTTTGAAGAAATTTATATTATGGTTAAAATAGAGCTTGTCAAAATAAATACCGGAACGTTCTAGGATGACAGAGAGGATAGTGTTTAGGCTTGGGTTTGGAAATTATAGTTTCCTGCTCTCCCTGGCTATCCCCAACTGGTCCGACGGACGGGATGGTTAATTCAAAATTTAATTTGGAATTTAATTTAATATCTTATTAATAAAATATTAAGTTGAATCTTAAAATTAAAGTTTGGAATTACTATCCAGAAAATGTTTTAAAATGGTATTAGGAGTATATAATGATTTTCTAACGTATTTGAAGCAGTTCGGAAATTACTATATGAATTTATAATAGCGCTTGTCGCACAGTGGCAGTTCGCGTGTTTTAATTACAAACGTTAAACACTGGGTCGAATAAATCGTACAGCTGACCCACAATTAGAACGGCTGGGTCAAATAAATCCTTTTCTTAAGAGATCTTGGATTTGCTTGTCCAGTTCTTCTCTCTCTTTCGGAGTCATTCTTCGACTTGGATGAACAACAGGTCGGGCATTGTGTGCTAAGTCAATTCTAAACTCAATTTCTCGGTGTGGAGGAAGGCTATTAACTTCTTCAAATACGTCGGGAAAACCCCTAACGACAAGTATAGTTTTTATGTCGGTATCAGGGTAACCTAAAGTATACATCAAGCTATCTCTTTTTAGGCTAGGGTCAACACAAGATATTTTAATAAAATTCTCAAGACTTGTCTTTACCAGAGCTTTCCTATCTACGCAATCTAGTTTAGCCTCATATTTATTTAACCAATCCATTCCAAGTATAATTTCAAATTCATCAAAGTCAAGAATGAATAAGTTAAAAGGGAATTCATAGTGTGAATAGGTGATAGGAACATTTTTACAATACAAACACAAGCTAGTAGGACCTCCTATTGGATTACTTACACATAAGGGTTCGTCAGCAAATTTGGGTTTAAGTTTTAATTTTTCTACGAGTGGTTTTGAGATAAAACTACGTGAGGCTCCAGTATCAAACAAAACTCTGACTAATTTATCAGAAATAAAAATATTACCTTCCAAAACATCCTTCCCTTTGTCATTCTTCGAAGTCGAAGGCTCATCCTTGATTGCATAAACCTTTGCCACATCAGTTTTCTTCATTACAAGACAGTCTTTAATCATATGACCGTGCTTATGGCAGTGATAACATTCTAGGAGCACTTGGTTTGGCTTCCTTGATTCCTTTAGCTTCTTACAGCCATGAGAATAATGACCTTTCTCTTGGAAATTATAGCAGAGAACATCCTTAAGATAATCTCCCTCCGTTCCTTTCTTCTCAGCCTTCTATTCGAGCTTCTTCCTATGGAACTGTTACTACCTTTCCCTTCCTTAACTTCAGTACCCTTCTTCTTATCAATAGTAGCATATCTATGCCCAATGTCTACCAAGTCAACGAAGAATTGTTTGATATGCGCAGTCATTCTCTCATGGTACTTTAACGCCATCCCCTTAATAAATCTTTCATTTTCTTTAACGGGGTGTCTATCAGCTCAGGTCCAAAGCGAGAAAGCTCGTTAATCTTATTTAGATACTCCTCGAAAGACATATCGCCTTGCTTGATATTCATAAATTCCTGATACATCCTAGAAATTCCTGCCAAAGGCATATAACGTCTTCAAAAACTTCTTTGAAATCCTTCCATGAAAAGTCGTCTTCTGATTTCCCTTGGACGATAGTCTCCCACTATGCAGCAGCTCCTTCCTGTAATTGCCATGTAGCTAGCAGCCTCTTTTGGTTATCTTCTGGGTTAAGTCCTCTGAAAATCTTCTCGCATGCGTTAATCTAGTCTTGAGCTTCCATAACATCATCATATCCCTTAAACGGTTTCTCACCCAATTTTACGTAATTCTTGTTCAAAATTGGAAGACTGGTTTGAGTCGGGGCTTGAATTGTAGTCTCATTAACTGCGGTAACATTACGACCGTTGGTGGTGGTACTGCTTCCTCCTCAACATCTGCCTCTATAGCTCATTTTCTACTATCTGGAAATAATATGAATATGCTGTTAGACATACGGACGAATTGCCTTAGGAGTTATGAAACAGTTAAACTCTTTGCATTTCATTGGATTCTACTCATTCTAGGGTATTGTTAACCCCATCTATAATGAGTTATCTAATGAGTTATACCCCAAAGCTTTGTATAAACCAAAGCTCTAATACCAACTGTGACGACCCGGAATTTTGACCTTCAAAAATCGACATTTAATACCTACTTGTATTCATATGTCGCAAATTCAAATGTCAGATTCTTATTTGTCTGGGGATATAAAACATTAGAACAATCGCAATGAAATAAAACAACTTCTCATTTATATAACATGAGATTATATCAGAGTTTACAACGGATACAACATCAAGGTACAACACTATTTATAATAACAAGATAACATAGAAACAACGGAAACAACTAATCAAGGTGAATCCAAAACCAAACTTCATCTTCACCTGGATAGCTCTAAACCACTGATGCCCACAAAAACCAAACGCTCAACAGAAATAGCTTAAGATGCTCCATGGAAATAACAACTCCACCAAAGCAAAGACACAGTAGAAAAAGCTCCAAGATGTAGGCTCCAAACACAGCTACTAAACCTAACACTAGGTTGCCTATGTGTAAAATTATGGGCACCCAGAATTTTGTGGGAAAACAAATAAACTCCAGGTCAGTCATGGGACTGGTGTGAGAACTCAATATATTTGTTACGTGCAATAAAATTCGCAATGCTTTTTAGAAAATGAAACTAACATAAGGTCTCGTGACACACACACAAGGTAAACGCACACATGGGTGAGTTTTCTCCTTATGATAGTCAAACATGCTTGATACGTGTAAACCATTTTCCATATTATTATTAATGCATAGTGTGAAAATCAATTTTGCAAATAAATGTATCAATCTTAGCCAACATAATGCCCCATCCCACTATGTTGACATACTCCTGCTGGTAACCAGTAGGCTATATAAATGAGATCGTAAAAGCTCGTAGTGGATAATAAATTTCCAACAAATGACCAAGTAAAGGAACTTCCTTACCGAACCGATGAGTACGCTTCTAAAGGGACGTCCCGAGAATCAAACGGGCTCTCTACCAACACAAGGCCGAATTACCTCTGTAACTAGGTAACTTAGAGTATGCCTGAGTATGTCACTTCCCGATCGTTACCAACCTTTCACCGAGGCCTCGTAACATCAACATCCACATAAGTAGAAGTCATTACATAAGTAATACCTAGACCCCATACCATGGTACACCTTTTATCTAGAAGGAAACGACTACCCTTAACCTTGCTGCATCTTTCCTGGTTTGGCCATTTCCGGGTTGTGAGGTTTGCTAAAGTTTCGTTATACACGAAGCTACGCTTCAATAAGCCACACTTTGATCATCACAAGCTCATAACTTAAGTATGCCACATTATCAATTCACAACACATAAATGATGTCTATCAATATAACCTCTAAGCTCGTACGTCTTAGAGAAGGGTGTTAAGCAAGAGAATAAATCCTCTGCCACCAAACAGATATATATTTAACAGAAATCCGTTGCTATGCAATTAATTATAATGTCAGACACACAATCCATACAAGTCCGTTCTGGGTCTGAACGAAACCAAAATCCAGAATTCCTTCAATACGTTCGAACTATTTGCCACTTAACTGATATAAAAATCCATCTGCAAATGGGAGCTGCCCATTTGAGACATTCAGCAAACAGTCCCTCCGATGTGAAGGGTACCGGTCTTCAACATCGTCTTTATATGCTCATTTTCTCCCAACATCATATTTTTTTGGAATGGTTTTCAGATCCAATATCTGATTCCGGTATTTCCGAATAATAAGCGCTTTTTAAAACCATGTGGATATACATAACCAAATCAAGTCTCAACCCATATTCCATGTTTGGAAACTCATATTATCATTTAAAGCCCTTTACTACTTGTTAGCAATTATTTACTAAGGTTAGGGAAAGATTTATAAAGTTAAATACCTTTAACATTGAATAAACAATTTCACAAAAGTGTTTCAAAATACCGATATTGGTTAGTTTAGGGAAAGTAACTTTTATATTACCAAAAAAACTTCATGATTTCAACATTAATCACTTTTAAATAATTAATTATGATTTTACTCAAATTTTCCATATTTTTAAATAATTTAAAATGACCATTTATCATTATAGTCAATAGACTGCACTTGCAACAATATTTTTAAATATTAATTTAAATATAACTTGAAAATTATAAGTCGAAATTAAAATCTGCTTTCACTCATTCGAAAGCTCTTGTTAATGAAAATCAAATGTTTTCTGTTTCGTGGAAATCCGATTTAAATTGCAAAAGTTATAAGCGCTTAACGTTTTTAGTTAAAACACGCGAAATGCCGTTGTGCGATAATCTCTATTATAAATTCATATAGTAATTATACCGAACTGCTTCAAATACGTTAGAAAATCATTATATACTCCTAATACCATTTTAAAACATTTTCTAGATAGGCATTCCAAACTTTACTTTTAAGATTCAACTTAATATTTTATTAATAAAATATTAAATTAAATTTTGAATTAACCATCCCGTCCGCCGAGCCAGTTAGGGAGAGCAGAAAACTATAATTTCCAAACCCAAGCCTAGACACTATCCTCTCTGTCATCCTAGAACGTTCCGGTATTTATTTTTACAAGCTATATTTTGGTCATATTATAAATTTCTTCAAAACAATTTAGAAAACCAATTTCAACTTTCAAATTTTAAATGAATAAAATATTCCTTTGCAATACTGACTTGGTTCGAGACTTATTTGATATCCATATAAATCCACGTATGTGTGTATAACAAGTATAATGCACATATTATCACTAATAACAACCACGAAGCATCCATTCATCCATCACACGAGTATATATGGGTATATATATATAATAGTGTACATACAAGCGTTTTTCACTAAACGCTTATATTGGAATAATTACTAATTAACCATATCATCAATAACAATTCACATAACATAAAAAAGTGAACAAATATAAGTGTCGAGTTCTCACCTTGAGGTTCCACTCCACCAATCTTTATTGTAGGACAACTAGACCGACTATAGCTATCCCGGACTAACAGTATTTCCTTGCCGACTCTTTATAAATTAAATAATTATTAAGCTTCCTTTTCTTTTCTTTTTTAAGAGGAGGAAAGGTCGGAATTTTGGAGGAGGAGGAGGAGGAAACTTTAGCCTAATTTAGGGAGAAAGAGAGAGGAGAAGAAGGAGAGGAATATGAAAGAAAGGCTTAGGAAGCCATGGATTTCAAGGTAAGGAAGAGGAAGAAATGGAAGAGAAGAGTGGAATGCATGTTTGAGGGAAGAAAGGCGGTATATTTATACTTGAAATGAGTTAATATGGTGATGACACATCGTAGGACACATGCAAGTCATGCATGGAATGTTGAATGCAAAATTACAAGTGTCTTAACACTTGTAATAAAGAGAAGGGACGTGCTTTTAGTAGCATTTTCCTTAAAACGTTATGGAAACTAAGAGCAACGCTTAATTCTAGTGCTATTAATTCATGTTGTCGTTGACAAATCCGATCGAACGAAAAATAGTATTAACAAATCACAAACTTAATAATCATGGCCATATATAAAATCTACCATTTAACTTGTCAATATTTCTAGACCGTTACATAAAGTATATTCACTTAGTACGCCTATGGTTGTCAGATCACTAGATATTAAAAAAGACCCATACGTCCAAAAGAAAATGATGAAAATGTACTTTATCAATAAGTATCAACCCAAATAGTAACAAATGAAAATTAGCTATAATGTACTCTTTTTTCTTATTTAAGGTTTTTTCCATGGGTTTTTCTTATTAAGGTTTTAACGAGGCATTACATTGATCCGAAATTATCATACTCCATTTGACGTAGTAAAATCTTGAAATGTGACATTTTATATTGTACCATTTTTTTCTACACTAAAATTTTTCCTATTGGCTTTTTCTTAGTACGGTTTTAACGAGGTAACATTTTGATCAAGAAGTATCAAACATTTTTTGATGCAGCAAATTATTTTTTTATGAAGACAATGCAGCTTGTGTGACTCGGATTCAAATAGATTACATCATGGATGATAGGATGAAGCACATTTTCTCTAAATTTCTTCTCACACAAGAAACATGGAAGGACAATAAGAAAGAGGAGAAACAAATCCAGTTTCAAAAAGAGCGGGTAGGTCTATTCTCAATGGCAATTTCCAAATCAACATTTTAGAAGATGGTGTACCAAATTGGCATGCGTCAACTACATCAATAGAGTAATTCATTAATGCATTATAAATCAAGGGAAGCATATAGAATTATGCTATAATGTACTCTTTGTTGGATCTAGATTAACCCTAGAGGGGGTGAATATGGTTTATTGGAATTTTACAGAATATTAAAAATATCAGAACACAAATTGCAGTAGAGAAAATAAATGCAGAAAGTAAATAACACAGATTTTACCTAGCTTCGACAAACCCTGCCTACTGCTGCATTCCCCAAGGTTTTTTTACTACAATTGAAAACAAATTCCCGTATACAAAAAGCTATAAACTCGCGTCTCCCACGCTAATCGCCTGTACAGTTTTGTACACTCGCAAAACCTGTTGATGTTCTAATTCTATGTTAACTGTAACGACCCAGGGATTTTCGACTCCGAAAATCGACACAAAACCCCAACGTCGACTGTTCAGACATCGAAAATACCGAATCATTAATAGAAAGAAATTAGAGGGTGAGATAGAAAAGATAGAACTAATAGAATAGAAGAAGAAGAAGAACACAACTGAGCATAATCAGAGTAAACACGAATCTCACAGCGGAACGGATAAAATATATTATATAACATAACTTTGAAATACAAAACGGTATTGTATATTCATACCATCATCAGAGTACAACATAACATATCACAGCGGAAATAATCTCTAACTAACTAATGGTGAAGCCTTCTGTTTCCAGCTCCTCCAAGTGAATCTGCAAATCCTGAAACACTTGACTGCCCATACAAATTTGGGCACCCAAGAGTTTAGGGAAAACAAACAAAATAAACTCTGGGTCAGTCATGGGACTGGTGTGAGTAAATTCCAACCATATGGCTTAACTTTGAAAATCCTTTTGAAACCAAAAAGATAATAGTAAGACCAGCCCACACATAAACACGGACGGTTTTTACCTTACTATAACCCAAAACACTTTGATATCAAAATCCAGTGATATTATAATAATGTCTAATCAAATAAATAACCAAATAGTAGAACGCTTGCATCTCACGCTCTACATATATAGTATAAAATCAAAAACCGCAGGGCGCTTATTGGAGATTGGATTCCAACTATGACAAGGTATGGGACCACCTTCCGATAATGTATCTCTAGAGGCGAATACACTGGGTTCAACAAGAACGTCTTGTAACCCGGCCCACACATGACCGACCACTCATTTCGCTTGAGTGTATCGAATGTATATCACCAACGGTTGGACTCAAACCACCGTTCCCGAATGGGCAGAATCGATAGATTTAGAAACAAAAGGAATTTCTCTAGATAGGTGATTATACACCCTAATGGGAGCGACCCACATAGCCATGCTGCCTGCCCGATTTTTGTCATTTCTCGGTTGTGAAGCTTGAGGCTACGTTTACCTTTTAGGACATCTGGCCACCATACACTTTGAATGCCACATCGTCAAACCCATCAAATCACTAGTTGATCTTTCAAAAATATTACGGGTATAAAAGCTAAGAGAAACGAATTTCTCCGCCACCAGACGTAATACCTTGAAAAGAACGCCTTAGGTGACCGTCAGGAATATTCTGTCAGACATTCGTCCGTACAAGTTGTCCTGGGACTGGACAAACAGAAAACACCATTCTGAAACAGGACGACTCCTGCATTTCACTCCATCTTCAATTTTCTTCAGCATAATCAAATTCGCAGCGCTTATGCCTATACGGAGTGGTTTCCGATAATATATCCAACCGGTCTTTCCGTATTGCCAACGATGGTCAAACACTTCGATAGTCGGTTATTTAACTATCGAAGTAAAAACAAACATCCAATCAAATGTATAATTATCATCACACAACCATGGGCACTTTTATTTAACATTCATCATCGTCGAATTATAGTTCCCATTTCTAATAGTATTATTTAACTCTAATCATATTTCAAACATCGAAATGATGTCATCGTTTTCTGAAACGATTCTCCACTACTCGTTCTTATATTTCTTTAGACAATCATCGTTACTTATTACTTTAGAATAAGTGGATTTCAAAACAAACTGTTTACATTCCCTAGGGAGTAGTGCTATATAAAAATCATGCTTAAGCTTAGCCAACAGCGTTAATTTAACGTTATAGTTCAAAACTCATCATACGCTGTAATATTCCCCTTTATAACAAATCTCGACATAACAGTCCCGCTTAAGCTTAGTCAACAGCGTTGTTTTATTGCTATAGTTCAAATACTTGAAATACGCTGCTATATTCCACCTTATACTGATCTTTGACATCTCTTACCGTTACAAAAATCTTAACATCTCTTTCTGTTACAAAAATCTTAACATCTCTTTCTGTTACAAAATCTTGACATTCCCTTTCTGTTACAAAAATCTTGACATTCTCTTTCTGTTACAAAAATCTTGACATTCTCTTTCTGTTACAAAATCTTGACATTCCCTTTCTGTTACAAAAATCTTGACATTCTCTTTCTGTTACAAAATCTTGACATTCCCTTTCTGTTACAAAAATCTTGACATTCTCTTTCTGTTACAAACCAAATACCATCCCTCGATAATTGTGAAGCCGTTCAAGTTGGGGTATTTTAATTACCTCTCAGACCTTGATCGACGACGTTCTTACTTTAGAATAGATATAAGTTCGTAACTCTAATCCCTTATACTTTAAAAATCTTATTAAATCAACTATTCGTCAATTTTATTACATTAGATAAATCAACCCAATCTTAACTTAATTAAATAACCAATTATTGATCAAAACAGTTTGCTTAGTAAATATTTAGCCATGCTTAACCCACTAATCAACTCTAACAAAGCTTTTCATTTTTGAATAAATAACATTTATTTATCCAAATAATTTCACTTGTATCGATTACTATAGAAAAATAATTTGTTTCTAAATAATCTCATTTACTATTAAATAAACAATAATCGATTCTAACTAATCTTACTTAATATGAAATCAACCATAATCTATTTGTATATATCTCATTTACTTGTTCTTAAAGCCATAAATACTTGTTATTAATCATCAAGTTCATCTCCGCCTACATACTTATTAATCTTATCAATATAAGAATCTTCTTACCAAATCATTTAGTAAGTATGCTGAAACACGTGCTTCGCACACGGTGGGATTTGGTAAAACAATAGCGGGTTAAAACAAATGATACATTTATGGTTGGTGGTTGCCACTTTCTTAATCGATATCATCTTTTGATTAAATCAAAATAACGTTTGAATTTCCATTCAACGCTAATATTAACACAAGGTTTCAAAAGTCATTTGGGTTCAAACAGTGCATCTATATAAAACACACAGTACATATAAATACTGAGGAATCCGGTTGGATTCCACCAACCGTTTTCCTGCATCCACCGATGTTAGTCAACAATTAACACTGGTTCCATCCTAGGGAATATTAAAATCGATGAAATCAGTATCCAACCGGTGATGTGTACATATGCAACGATATGTAATATTTCAACCAATTTAACCATAATTTGCCTAAACAACCATCTCACAGCATTCAACCATTATTTAAAATATAATTAAAATATTTTAAATAAAACAGAGTTAGTGAATTTACTCACCTTGGCGCGTTAACCGTTAAATAACGATTTGCGTTCCATTGATCCCATCGGACGTTGTTGCTCCTCCTTCTTGCTTTTACATGCACACCCCTCTTGACGGTACCACTAAGATAAAACTCGATCGGACCTTTGAATCCCCGGTTCAAGTGCAGATCCGCGTCAACAGTGCTTAAACCAACTCGCACTTTCCTTCTCAAAGCCGTCGAACCCATCCACGCCACAATAGTGCATCGTCTGAACTGAATGTTCACCGCAATCCTCCAAAGTTCAACATTCTTTACAACCCTTTAGAAATGAACAGCCAACACCCTTCTGTTCACAAAATCCACGTCCAACTTATTTTGCTTGCGGTTACCCTTTTTATTTTTCTTGTTTTGTTTTTGTTTGGGCAACCCATTCAAACAGTACGTCCCCTTTTATTTCTTGAAAACCACTACCTCCTGTGAATAGAAACAGCCATATCCATAATACTCTAGCACATCTCCCATAATCCTTACCAAAAACTTCAGCATTTACAATACTTCCTTCTCCACGTGTTTACTCTTCCGCTCCATCCAAACTCCCACGTCATTCTCACTTCTCGCCGTAAACAAAATGCTCCAGCCTCCCATCAAAACAGTATAACTTTTCATCACCGTTTTATTTTATATACTCCAAACTACCAAACAAAAATACCCTACTCATCGTACACAACTCCAGTATAAACCGCTCCTCATACATCATTTCCGAACTGTGCATGCTCACGTTCAAGACCTCCCCTTGCTTTCTTTTCTCCTTTCCTTAACGCCAAAATATTGTACACGTCATCCCCATCAATACATGCTCCACAAAATACATCACCGTGCCACCTTAAAACCGCCGCCAGCTCTTGCCTCATACCGAACCCTTTCAAGCACCCTCACAGCACTATTAACCCGCACATAACCCCCCCTGCCACTTGAGATTCGGTGTCCACTGCTCCGGTGCCACACCATTTGATCACCGTTCTAGTTATCCCCTTTGAGTCCCGATCCGAGAACGAAATGGTTGAAACTCGTTCAAGCCTTTGGTATTAACAGTAGGACAGCGAACCAAATCTGGTTCGAGCTCGGCAAAAGCATAAGAAATCTAAGAGGATCTTATTAGAAATAGGAATATAGCTGTTCCAGATTTTATGGCGGAGAATACAATTTGTTTTATTCTCGGAAGTTATGGGGAATTGGTTTTTCTTTCATTGCCATTTTCCTTTGCAGTTTTGTTTTTTTGGATTATGGCCTTTCCGTGTATATATAAAGGAGTTGTTCCTTGGCAGTGAAGTAATAGGATATAGGGTAGGTTTTATTTTCAATGTATGTTTTACTTTGTCGGCAAGAAGTTTGACGTGGTCGGCACAATACTGTATCTCATTAAATTTTGATGTAGACTCAAACGAAAAGGACAACGTTAGGCATATAAGCATGTGATTCATTTAATTACTAGTTCAGCCTAGCATATGCATAAAAACATAGGTCTGTACCGATTACTTCATAGCTTAGCTAAGTACCCTTTAATTTAATAAGTATAAGGCACAAGAGTAGTACCCCTTTTAATGCATACAAGTACACGGTTTGAAAAACATTAGGTTCCCAACGTAACACATTTTGCACAACTCTGTCTGGTTTGAAAAAGTTCACGATATATCCTTTTTTAATTGTTTCGAAGATTGGCCTACCTCGGTTCCTTAAATTATACTTGCGTACGGACAGAAGTAAAAGTACAGTTGTGCTCAACGAGGTGTCACGATCCCAAAAATATAATAATACCGGTAGTTTAACTTATATTGTGAAACCACGAAATATTGATACAGGGTGCAAAATACTCCAAATAAAAAGTTGCGTACTTAATTAATTAAAAATTACAGTAAAATTCTAAAAATTAAATTATCGCTGCGCCTCAAAAGAACCTTGTCCCGATTTGCACCCGATATCAAGTTATATTCAAATAACCGTTACGGTCGATATACGATTTCACAGCGACTTTTTGAATATTTGATTTGGACATATTTTGAAATCTATACGACGAAATCTCAATATTTCACTTCTGTCAGAAAGATACAGTTCAACAGATTCCAATATTCCTTGTTTTGCAGAAATCCGATTTAAACTGGTTTCTGTACACTCAGTTGAAGTTCAGAACGTTAAATTACGAACTGCAACGTCGTTATGAGCTCGATTATATTTAATATATATTTTTATACATTCAACTTTGTTTTAATTAATATTTAAATCTACTTATATTAAGAATTCAATATTTAAACTGATTTAAATATTCAAATATAAACCGATAAAAATGCGGGACATTACATTCCTTCCCCCTTAAAATAATTTCGTCCTCGAAATTGCTAAGATGAGGAAAATGCTATAATCTCTGTTGTAAACAGGTTAAAATCTTTTTGGTTTACTTCATAATTTCAGTTTTCAACTGAACTGATCAAAATATTAATTCCCTTCTTTGTAACGAAATTTTCAAAGTTCGGAAAATTTTCTAACACTTTAATTTTCGGAGAATTTCGTCAGCCTCTCTGTTGCACGGTTCATTCGGTACTACTACCACACGCCACTCTGGGCCTTCTCCCTTTATCGGGCATCTAACTTTCTCGCTTCCATTTGCAATCCACTCAGCATACCCAAATGCATCTCCAACTGATCTCCTGTCAGTTTATCCTCAATCAATAATTCTCTTACATCCCAACTCAAATTTCTTTTTCAACCCCAGTTCAATTCCAATTCCTAATAATCAAATTTTCCAACCAAGTTCGGTTCCATTCCCAATCTCAATTCACAACTCAACTACTTTGTCAAGTCAAATTCTTATTCCAGTATGATTTCCACTTACTTGGCTTCAATTCAACTCCACTTTTATTTGGCTTATCTAAATTCTCCGTTTATTTACTTCATAAGTAAGTTTTAAATTTCAGAATTCAAATTCCTGGAGTTTTTATTTCAAATCAGTTTGAAATCATATATATTCATAACATAGCAATTCAAAACATTTGAATTTCTGAACAACTTATTTCAAAACAAAATCTTGGTAGTAATCCGTCACTTAGAACTCGAAAATGAATACAGATAATGGTCGACTTCATCATCGGAATTCATTTCCCAGCGATCAAAGTGAGTTCAATACTATATCACTTTCAAACTCATATTCAAATATTACTTCAAAAATATCTTTTTGAAACTTGGATAATATTTCAAAATTTCCCCAGGATCTTAAAATTCCATATATTTAATTCAAATTTCATTTACAAACATTTTCATGTTTCAGAATTTTTATTCCAATTTTGGTTTAAATTTCAGATTCAGTTCATCTGATTTTACATATTATATCTATAAAATATTTCGATTGGTTATTTATATAACCAATTCAATTATAAATCTTATTCGATCATAAGTTCACCCAACACATTCAATATATATTAGATAATTCCAATATATATGTTTTCTTTACATCAAAATATATTTCGAGTAAAATTATTTCATTTACTCTCTTTCAAAACAATACTATGTCGAAATTCTCTATCCAAGCATTTATAAATCCCTATCGACCTCGTCAGCTAAACGCGTCGATCTGGAATTTATATACCACTCACCAGATCAATCAACACAATATAAAATAGTTTTTATATTGATTTACAAATACGCTCTCATATATATATACTCAAACTCAATCTAGGGTATTACTAACCCCATCTCTACTGAGTCACGCCACAGAGCCAAGGTAATCACTTAACCTTTAGCTCTGATACCACTGTAACGACCCAGGGATTTTCGACTCCGAAAATCGACACAAAACCCCAACGTCGACTGTTCAGACATCGAAAATACCGAATCATTAATAGAAAGAAATTAGAGGGTGAGATAGAAAAGATAGAACTAATAGAATAGAAGAAGAAGAAGAAGAACACAACTGAGCATAATCAGAGTAAACACGAATCTCACAGCGGAACGGATAAAATATATTATATAACATAACTTTGAAATACAAAACGGTATTGTATATTCATACCATCATCAGAGTACAACATAACATATCACAGCGGAAATAATCTCTAACTAACTAATGGTGAAGCCTTCTGTTTCCAGCTCCTCCAAGTGAATCTACAAATCCTGAAACACTTGACTGCCCATACAAATTTGGGCACCCAAGAGTTTAGGGAAAACAAACAAAATAAACTCTGGGTCAGTCATGGGACTGGTGTGAGTAAATTCCAACCATATGGCTTAACTTTGAAAATCCTTTTGAAACCAAAAAGATAATAGTAAGACCAGCCCACACATAAACACGGACGGTTTTTACCTTACTATAACCCAAAACACTTTGATATCAAAATCCAGTGATATTATAATAATGTCTAATCAAATAAATAACCAAATAGTAGAACGCTTGCATCTCACGCTCTACATATATAGTATAAAATCAAAAACCGCAGGGCGCTTATTGGAGATTGGATTCCAACTATGACAAGGTATGGGACCACCTTCCGATAATGTATCTCTAGAGGCGAATACACTGGGTTCAACAAGAACGTCTTGTAACCCGGCCCACACATGACCGACCACTCATTTCGCTTGAGTGTATCGAATGTATATCACCAACGGTTGGACTCAAACCACCGTTCCCGAATGGGCAGAATCGATAGATTTAGAAACAAAAGGAATTTCTCTAGATAGGTGATTATACACCCTAATGGGAGCGACCCACATAGCCATGCTGCCTGCCCGATTTTTGTCATTTCTCGGTTGTGAAGCTTGAGGCTACGTTTACCTTTTAGGACATCTGGCCACCATACACTTTGAATGCCACATCGTCAAACCCATCAAATCACTAGTTGATCTTTCAAAAATATTACGGGTATAAAAGCTAAGAGAAACGAATTTCTCCGCCACCAGACGTAATACCTTGAAAAGAACGCCTTAGGTGACCGTCAGGAATATTCTGTCAGACATTCGTCCGTACAAGTTGTCCTGGGACTGGACAAACAGAAAACACCATTCTGAAACAGGACGACTCCTGCATTTCACTCCATCTTCAATTTTCTTCAGCATAATCAAATTCGCAGCGCTTATGCCTATACGGAGTGGTTTCCGATAATATATCCAACCGGTCTTTCCGTATTGCCAACGATGGTCAAACACTTCGATAGTCGGTTATTTAACTATCGAAGTAAAAACAAACATCCAATCAAATGTATAATTATCATCACACAACCATGGGCACTTTTATTTAACATTCATCATCGTCGAATTATAGTTCCCATTTCTAATAGTATTATTTAACTCTAATCATATTTCAAACATCGAAATGATGTCATCGTTTTCTGAAACGATTCTCCACTACTCGTTCTTATATTTCTTAAGACAATCATCGTTACTTATTACTTTAGAATAAGTGGATTTCAAAACAAACTGTTTACATTCCCTAGGGAGTAGTGCTATATAAAAATCATGCTTAAGCTTAGCCAACAGCGTTAATTTAACGTTATAGTTCAAAACTCATCATACGCTGTAATATTCCCCTTTATAACAAATCTCGACATAACAGTCCCGCTTAAGCCTAGTCAACAGCGTTGTTTTATTGCTATAGTTCAAATACTTGAAATACGCTGCTATATTCCACCTTATACTGATCTTTGACATCTCTTACCGTTACAAAAATCTTAACATCTCTTTCTGTTACAAAAATCTTAACATCTCTTTCTGTTACAAAATCTTGACATTCCCTTTCTGTTACAAAAATCTTGACATTCTCTTTCTGTTACAAAAATCTTGACATTCTCTTTCTGTTACAAAATCTTGACATTCCCTTTCTGTTACAAAAATCTTGACATTCTCTTTCTGTTACAAAATCTTGTCATTCCCTTTCTGTTACAAAAATCTTGACATTCTCTTTCTGTTACAAACCAAATACCATCCCTCGATAATTGTGAAGCCGTTCAAGTTGGGGTATTTTAATTACCTCTCAGACCTTGATCGACGACGTTCTTACTTTAGAATAGATATAAGTTCGTAACTCTAATCCCTTATACTTTAAAAATCTTATTAAATCAACTATTCGTCAATTTTATTACATTAGATAAATCAACCCAATCTTAACTTAATTAAATAACCAATTATTGATCAAAACAGTTTGCTTAGTAAATATTTAGCCATGCTTAACCCACTAATCAACTCTAACAAAGCTTTTCATTTTTGAATAAATAACATTTATTTATCCAAATAATTTCACTTGTATCGATTACTATAGAAAAATAATTTGTTTCTAAATAATCTCATTTACTATTAAATAAACAATAATCGATTCTAACTAATCTTACTTAATATGAAATCAACCATAATCTATTTGTATATATCTCATTTACTTGTTCTTAAAGCCATAAATACTTGTTATTAATCATCAAGTTCATCTCCGCCTACATACTTATTAATCTTATCAATATAAGAATCTTCTTACCAAATCATTTAGTAAGTATGGTGAAACACGTGCTTCGCACACGGTGGGATTTGGTAAAACAATAGCGGGTTAAAACAAATGATACATTTATGGTTGGTGGTTGCCACTTTCTTAATCGATATCATCTTTTGATTAAATCAAAATAACGTTTGAATTTCCATTCAACGCTAATATTAACACAAGGTTTCAAAAGTCATTTGGGTTCAAACAGTGCATCTATATAAAACACACAGTACATATAAATACTGAGGAATCCGGTTGGATTCCACCAACCGTTTTCCTGCATCCACCGATGTTAGTCAACAATTAACACTGGTTCCATCCTAGGGAATATTAAAATCGATGAAATCAGTATCCAACCGGTGATGTGTACATATGCAACGATATGTAATATTTCAACCAATTTAACCATAATTTGCCTAAACAACCATCTCACAGCATTCAACCATTATTTAAAATATAATTAAAATATTTTAAATAAAACAGAGTTAGTGAATTTACTCACCTTGGCGCGTTAACCGTTAAATAACGATTTGCGTTCCATTGATCCCATCGGACGTTGTTGCTCCTCCTTCTTGCTTTTACATGCACACCCCTCTTGACGGTACCACTAAGATAAAACTCGATCGGACCTTTGAATCCCCGGTTCAAGTGCAGATCCGCGTCAACAGTGCTTAAACCAACTCGCACTTTCCTTCTCAAAGCCGTCGAACCCATCCACGCCAGAATAGTGCATCGTCTGAACTGAATGTTCACCGCAATCCTCCAAAGTTCAACATTCTTTACAACCCTTTAGAAATGAACAGCCAACACCCTTCTGTTCACAAAATCCACGTCCAACTTATTTTGCTTGCGGTTACCCTTTTTATTTTTCTTGTTTTGTTTTTGTTTGGGCAACCCATTCAAACAGTACGTCCCCTTTTATTTCTTGAAAACCACTACCTCCTGTGAATAGAAACAGCCATATCCATAATACTCTAGCACATCTCCCATAATCCTTACCAAAAACTTCAGCATTTACAATACTTCCTTCTCCACGTGTTTACTCTTCCGCTCCATCCAAACTCCCACGTCATTCTCACTTCTCGCCGTAAACAAAATGCTCCAGCCTCCCATCAAAACAGTATAACTTTTCATCACCGTTTTATTTTATATACTCCAAACTACCAAACAAAAACACCCTACTCATCGTACACAACTCCAGTATAAACCGCTCCTCATACATCATTTCCGAACTGTGCATGCTCACGTTCAAGACCTCCCCTTGCTTTCTTTTCTCCTTTCCTTAACGCCAAAATATTGTACACGTCATCCCCATCAATACATGCTCCACAAAATACATCACCGTGCCACCTTAAAACCGCCGCCAGCTCTTGCCTCATACCGAACCCTTTCAAGCACCCTCACAGCACTATTAACCCGCACATAACCCCCCCTGCCACTTGAGATTCGGTGTCCACTGCTCCGGTGCCACACCATTTGATCACCGTTCTAGTTATCCCCTTTGAGTCCCGATCCGAGAACGAAATGGTTGAAACTCATTCAAGCCTTTGGTATTAACAGTAGGACAGCGAACCAAATCTGGTTCGAGCTCGGCAAAAGCATAAGAAATCTAAGAGGATCTTATTAGAAATAGGAATATAGCTGTTCCAGATTTTATGGCGGAGAATACAATTTGTTTTATTCTCGGAAGTTATGGGGAATTGGTTTTTCTTTCATTGCCATTTTCCTTTGCAGTTTTGTTTTTTTGGATTATGGCCTTTCCGTGTATATATAAAGGAGTTGTTCCTTGGCAGTGAAGTAATAGGATATAGGGTAGGTTTTATTTTCAATGTATGTTTTACTTTGTCGGCAAGAAGTTTGACGTGGTCGGCACACTACTGTATCTCATTAAATTTTGATGTAGACTCAAACGAAAAGGACAACGTTAGGCATATAAGCATGTGATTCATTTAATTACTAGTTCAGCCTAGCATATGCATAAAAACATAGGTCTGTACCGATTACTTCATAGCTTAGCTAAGTACCCTTTAATTTAATAAGTATAAGGCACAAGAGTAGTACCCCTTTTAATGCATACAAGTACACGGTTTGAAAAACATTAGGTTCCCAACATAACACATTTTGCACAACTCTGTCTGGTTTGAAAAAGTTCACGATATATCCTTTTTTAATTGTTTCGAAGATTGGCCTACCTCGGTTCCTTAAATTATACTTGCGTACGGACAGAAGTAAAAGTACAGTTGTGCTCAACGAGGTGTCACGATCCCAAAAATATAATAATACCGGTAGTTTAACTTATATTGTGAAACCACGAAATATTGATACAGGGTGCAAAATACTCCAAATAAAAAGTTGCGTACTTAATTAATTAAAAATTACAGTAAAATTCTAAAAATTAAATTATCACTGCGCCTCAAAAGAACCTTGTCCCGATTTGCACCCGATATCAAGTTATATTCAAATAACCGTTACGGTCGATATACGATTTCACAGCGACTTTTTGAATATTTGATTTGGACATATTTTGAAATCTATACGACGAAATCTCAATATTTCACTTCTGTCAGAAAGATACAGTTCAACAGATTCCAATATTCCTTGTTTTGCAGAAATCCGATTTAAACTGGTTTCTGTACACTCAGTTGAAGTTCAGAACGTTAAATTACGAACTGCAACGTCGTTATGAGCTCGATTATATTTAATATATATTTTTATACATTCAACTTTGTTTTAATTAATATTTAAATCTACTTATATTAAGAATTCAATATTTAAACTGATTTAAATATTCAAATATAAACCGATAAAAATGCGGGACATTACATTCCTTCCCCCTTAAAATAATTTCGTCCTCGAAATTGCTAAGATGAGGAAAATGCTATAATCTCTGTTGTAAACAGGTTAAAATCTTTTTGGTTTACTTCATAATTTCAGTTTTCAACTGAACTGATCAAAATATTAATTCCCTTCTTTGTAACGAAATTTTCAAAGTTCGGAAAATTTTCTAACACTTTAATTTTCGGAGAATTTCGTCAGCCTCTCTGTTGCACGGTTCATTCGGTACTACTACCACACGCCACTCTGGGCCTTCTCCCTTTATCGGGCATCTAACTTTCTCGCTTCCATTTGCAATCCACTCAGCATACCCAAATGCATCTCCAACTGATCTCCTGTCAGTTTATCCTCAATCAATAATTCTCTTACATCCCAACTCAAATTTCTTTTTCAACCCCAGTTCAATTCCAATTCCTAATAATCAAATTTTCCAACCAAGTTCGGTTCCATTCCCAATCTCAATTCACAACTCAACTACTTTGTCAAGTCAAATTCTTATTCCAGTATGATTTCCACTTACTTGGCTTCAATTCAACTCCACTTTTATTTGGCTTATCTAAATTCTCCGTTTATTTACTTCATAAGTAAGTTTTAAATTTCAGAATTCAAATTCCTGGAGTTTTTATTTCAAATCAGTTTGAAATCATATATATTCATAACATAGCAATTCAAAACATTTGAATTTCTGAACAACTTATTTCAAAACAAAATCTTGGTAGTAATCCGTCACTTAGAACTCGAAAATGAATACAGATAATGGTCGACTTCATCATCGGAATTCATTTCCCAGCGATCAAAGTGAGTTCAATACTATATCACTTTCAAACTCATATTCAAATATTACTTCAAAAATATCTTTTTGAAACTTGGATAATATTTCAAAATTTCCCCAGGATCTTAAAATTCCATATATTTAGTTCAAATTTCATTTACAAACATTTTCATGTTTCAGAATTTTTATTCCAATTTTGGTTTAAATTTCAGATTCAGTTCATCTGATTTTACATATTATATCTATAAAATATTTCGATTGGTTATTTATATAACCAATTCAATTATAAATCTTATTCGATCATAAGTTCACCCAACACATTCAATATATATTAGATAATTCCAATATATATGTTTTCTTTACATCAAAATATATTTCGAGTAAAATTATTTCATTTACTCTCTTTCAAAACAATACTATGTCGAAATTCTCTATCCAAGCGTTTATAAATCCCTATCGACCTCGTCAGCTAAACGCGTCGATCTGGAATTTATATACCACTCACCAGATCAATCAACACAATATAAAATAGTTTTTATATTGATTTACAAATACGCTCTCATATATATATATACTCAAACTCAATCTAGGGTATTACTAACCCCATCTCTACTGAGTCACGCCACAGAGCCAAGGTAATCACTTAACCTTTAGCTCTGATACCACTGTAACGACCCAGGGATTTTCGACTCCGAAAATCGACACAAAACCCCTACGTCGACTGTTCAGACATTGAAAATACCGAATCATTAATAGAAAGAAATTAGAGGGTGAGATAGAAAAGATAGAACTAATAGAATAGAAGAAGAAGAACACAACTGAGCATAATCAGAGTAAACACGAATCTCACAGCGGAACGGATAAAATATATTATATAACATAACTTTGAAATACAAAACGGTATTGTATATTCATACCATCATCAGAGTACAACATAACATATCACAGCGGAAATAATCTCTAACTAACTAATGGTGAAGCCTTCTGTTTCCAGCTCCTCCAAGTGAATCTGCAAATCCTGAAACACTTGACTGCCCATACAAATTTGGGCACCCAAGAGTTTAGGGAAAACAAACAAAATAAACTCTGGGTCAGTCATGGGACTGGTGTGAGTAAATTCCAACCATATGGCTTAACTTTGAAAATCCTTTTGAAACCAAAAAGATAATAGTAAGACCAGCCCACACATAAACATGGACGGTTTTTACCTTACTATAACCCAAAACACTTTGATATCAAAATCCAGTGATATTATAATAATGTCTAATCAAATAAATAACCAAATAGTAGAACGCTTGCATCTCACGCTCTACATATATAGTATAAAATCAAAAACCGCAGGGCGCTTATTGGAGATTGGATTCCAACTATGACAAGGTATGGGACCACCTTCCGATAATGTATCTCTAGAGGCGAATACACTGGGTTCAACAAGAACGTCTTGTAACCCGGCCCACACATGACCGACCACTCATTTCGCTTGAGTGTATCGAATGTATATCACCAACGGTTGGACTCAAACCACCGTTCCCGAATGGGCAGAATCGATAGATTTAGAAACAAAAGGAATTTCTCTAGATAGGTGATTATACACCCTAATGGGAGCGACCCACATAGCCATGCTGCCTGCCCGATTTTTGTCATTTCTCGGTTGTGAAGCTTGAGGCTACGTTTACCTTTTAGGACATCTGGCCACCATACACTTTGAATGCCACATCGTCAAACCCATCAAATCACTAGTTGATCTTTCAAAAATATTACGGGTATAAAAGCTAAGAGAAACGAATTTCTCCGCCACCAGACGTAATACCTTGAAAAGAACGCCTTAGGTGACCGTCAGGAATATTCTGTCAGACATTCGTCCGTACAAGTTGTCCTGGGACTGGACAAACAGAAAACACCATTCTGAAACAGGACGACTCCTGCATTTCACTCCATCTTCAATTTTCTTCAGCATAATCAAATTCGCAGCGCTTATGCCTATACGGAGTGGTTTCCGATAATATATCCAACCGGTCTTTCCGTATTGCCAACGATGGTCAAACACTTCGATAGTCGGTTATTTAACTATCGAAGTAAAAACAAACATCCAATCAAATGTATAATTATCATCACACAACCATGGGCACTTTTATTTAACATTCATCATCGTCGAATTATAGTTCCCATTTCTAATAGTATTATTTAACTCTAATCATATTTCAAACATCGAAATGATGTCATCGTTTTCTGAAACGATTCTCCACTACTCGTTCTTATATTTCTTTAGACAATCATCGTTACTTATTACTTTAGAATAAGTGGATTTCAAAACAAACTGTTTACATTCCCTAGGGAGTAGTGCTATATAAAAGTCATGCTTAAGCTTAGCCAACAGCGTTAATTTAACGTTATAGTTCAAAACTCATCATACGCTGTAATATTCCCCTTTATAACAAATCTCGACATAACAGTCCCGCTTAAGCCTAGTCAACAGCGTTGTTTTATTGCTATAGTTCAAATACTTGAAATACGCTGCTATATTCCACCTTATACTGATCTTTGACATCTCTTACCGTTACAAAAATCTTAACATCTCTTTCTGTTACAAAAATCTTAACATCTCTTTCTGTTACAAAATCTTGACATTCCCTTTCTGTTACAAAAATCTTGACATTCTCTTTCTGTTACAAAAATCTTGACATTCTCTTTCTGTTACAAAATCTTGACATTCCCTTTCTGTTACAAAAATCTTGACATTCTCTTTCTGTTACAAAATCTTGACATTCCCTTTCTGTTACAAAAATCTTGACATTCTCTTTCTGTTACAAACCAAATACCATCCCTCGATAATTGTGAAGCCGTTCAAGTTGGGGTATTTTAATTACCTCTCAGACCTTGATCGACGACGTTCTTACTTTAGAATAGATATAAGTTCGTAACTCTAATCCCTTATACTTTAAAAATCTTATTAAATCAACTATTCGTCAATTTTATTACATTAGATAAATCAACCCAATCTTAACTTAATTAAATAACCAATTATTGATCAAAACAGTTTGCTTAGTAAATATTTAGCCATGCTTAACCCACTAATCAACTCTAACAAAGCTTTTCATTTTTGAATAAATAACATTTATTTATCCAAATAATTTCACTTGTATCGATTACTATAGAAAAATAATTTGTTTCTAAATAATCTCATTTACTATTAAATAAACAATAATCGATTCTAACTAATCTTACTTAATATGAAATCAACCATAATCTATTTGTATATATCTCATTTACTTGTTCTTAAAGCCATAAATACTTGTTATTAATCATCAAGTTCATCTCCGCCTACATACTTATTAATCTTATCAATATAAGAATCTTCTTACCAAATCATTTAGTAAGTATGGTGAAACACGTGCTTCGCACACGGTGGGATTTGGTAAAACAATAGCGGGTTAAAACAAATGATACATTTATGGTTGGTGGTTGCCACTTTCTTAATCGATATCATCTTTTGATTAAATCAAAATAACGTTTGAATTTCCATTCAACGCTAATATTAACACAAGGTTTCAAAAGTCATTTGGGTTCAAACAGTGCATCTATATAAAACACACAGTACATATAAATACTGAGGAATCCGGTTGGATTCCACCAACCGTTTTCCTGCATCCACCGATGTTAGTCAACAATTAACACTGGTTCCATCCTAGGGAATATTAAAATCGATGAAATCAGTATCCAACCGGTGATGTGTACATATGCAACGATATGTAATATTTCAACCAATTTAACCATAATTTGCCTAAACAACCATCTCACAGCATTCAACCATTATTTAAAATATAATTAAAATATTTTAAATAAAACAGAGTTAGTGAATTTACTCACCTTGGCGCGTTAACCGTTAAATAACGATTTGCGTTCCATTGATCCCATCGGACGTTGTTGCTCCTCCTTCTTGCTTTTACATGCACACCCCTCTTGACGGTACCACTAAGATAAAACTCGATCGGACCTTTGAATCCCCGGTTCAAGTGCAGATCCGCGTCAACAGTGCTTAAACCAACTCGCACTTTCCTTCTCAAAGCCGTCGAACCCATCCACGCCACAATAGCGCATCGTCTGAACTGAATGTTCACCGCAATCCTCCAAAGTTCAACATTCTTTACAACCCTTTAGAAATGAACAGCCAACACCCTTCTGTTCACAAAATCCACGTCCAACTTATTTTGCTTGCGGTTACCCTTTTTGTTTTTCTTGTTTTGTTTTTGTTTGGGCAACCCATTCAAACAGTACGTCCCCTTTTATTTCTTGAAAACCACTACCTCCTGTGAATAGAAACAACCATATCCATAATACTCTAGCACATCTCCCATAATCCTTACCAAAAACTTCATCATTTACAATACTTCCTTCTCCATGTGTTTACTCTTCCGCTCCATCCAAACTCCCACGTCATTCTCACTTCTCGCCGTAAACAAAATGCTCCAGCCTCCCATCAAAACAGTATAACTTTTCATCACCGTTTTATTTTATATACTCCAAACTACCAAACAAAAATACCCTACTCATCGTACACAACTCCAGTATAAACCGCTCCTCATACATCATTTCCGAACTGTGCATGCTCACGTTCAAGACCTCCCCTTGCTTTCTTTTCTCCTTTCCTTAACGCCAAAATATTGTACACGTCCTCCCCATCAATACATGCTCCACAAAATACATCACCGTGCCACCTTAAAACCGCCGCCAGCTCTTGCCTCATACCGAACCCTTTCAAGCACCCTCACAGCACTATTAACCCGCACATAACCCCCCCTGCCACTTGAGATTCGTTGTCCACTGCTCCGGTGCCACACCATTTGATCACCGTTCTAGTTATCCCCTTTGAGTCCCGATCCGAGAACGAAATGGTTGAAACTCATTCAAGCCTTTGGTATTAACAGTAGGACAGCGAACCAAATCTGGTTCGAGCTCGGCAAAAGCATAAGAAATCTAAGAGGATCTTATTAGAAATAGGAATATAGCTGTTCCAGATTTTATGGCGGAGAATACAATTTGTTTTATTCTCGGAAGTTATGGGGAATTGGTTTTTCTTTCATTGCCATTTTCCTTTGCAGTTTTGTTTTTTTTGGATTATGGCCTTTCCGTGTATATATAAAGGAGTTGTTCCTTGGCAGTGAAGTAATAGGATATAGGGTAGGTTTTATTTTCAATGTATGTTTTACTTTGTCGGCAAGAAGTTTGACGTGGTCGGCACACTACTGTATCTCATTAAATTTTGATGTAGACTCAAACGAAAAGGACAACGTTAGGCATATAAGCATGTGATTCATTTAATTACTAGTTCAGCCTAGCATATGCATAAAAACATAGGTCTGTACCGATTACTTCATAGCTTAGCTAAGTACCCTTTAATTTAATAAGTATAAGGCACAAGAGTAGTACCCCTTTTAATGCATACAAGTACACGGTTTGAAAAACATTAGGTTCCCAACGTAACACATTTCGCACAACTCTGTCTGGTTTGAAAAAGTTCACGATATATCCTTTTTTAATTGTTTCGAAGATTGGCCTACCTCGGTTCCTTAAATTATACTTGCGTACGGACAGAAGTAAAAGTACAGTTGTGCTCAACGAGGTGTCACGATCCCAAAAATATAATAATACCGGTAGTTTAACTTATATTGTGAAACCACGAAATATTGATACAGGGTGCAAAATACTCCAAATAAAAAGTTGCGTACTTAATTAATTAAAAATTACAGTAAAATTCTAAAAATTAAATTATCGCTGCGCCTCAAAAGAACCTTGTCCCGATTTGCACCCGATATCAAGTTATATTCAAATAACCGTTACGGTCGATATACGATTTCACAGCGACTTTTTGAATATTTGATTTGGACATATTTTGAAATCTATACGACGAAATCTCAATATTTCACTTCTGTCAGAAAGATACAGTTCAACAGATTCCAATATTCCTTGTTTTGCAGAAATCCGATTTAAACTGGTTTCTGTACACTCAGTTGAAGTTCAGAACGTTAAATTACGAACTGCAACGTCGTTATGAGCTCGATTATATTTAATATATATTTTTATACATTCAACTTTGTTTTAATTAATATTTAAATCTACTTATATTAAGAATTCAATATTTAAACTGATTTAAATATTCAAATATAAACCGATAAAAATGCGGGACATTACATTAACCCTGTGCTGATCTAGAACCCTAAGATCAGAATTTCCCGAATTACAATCCCGTAATTCGTAGACCCCAGTTATGAATCCTATAACTAGAAAATCTCTAGTTTTACAGAAAACTAGAAAAACAAAATGACGATTACAAATGAAATTAAAATACAATATAAAATAATATAGAAAACCCCCTTATAAACAATAAAATGGTCGGGTTCTCCTTTTCCACTTAAAACAATCGGCTTTCCCTTTTGTTAATGGCCAACCCAAAAAATTAAGGTTTTTCCACATAGCTCCAGATCGCGATCTTGAACCAGATGTAGATAATTCTTTGTTGCTTCAAAAAACGTTGCTTGCTTGTCACTGATCTTAGCTTTGGCTTGCAACCGAAAATCGTGAGTATTCTGAATTGTTTATCTCGTGCTCTCGAATTTTTTTCTTGTTTGATTTTCGATCCTTTTTGCCTATGATGTATTAATTGATATTATAGGATTATTAAATCCTAAATTACCTTTGATTTCTTGAATATGCCTTGATCTGATTGCGTGATTCTTCGTTTGTTGCCTTGATTAAAAATGATATCCACAACTTTTAATTTCTTGCGTGATTTCCGCTCTTTGTTTCCATGATTAAAAGCATGTCGTGAGTGTTGAATGAGTTCTGAAAAATTTGAACATTTGCCATATTTGTTGGTTGATTCCATAAAGCACTCGACTTGATTTCTTGCTTAAAAATGAGATTGCAATTTTCTAGATGTAACACCCCATATTTTTAAGTTAATAAAATAAGAATAACTTAATTTAATATTCAGAATTAAGTGAAAAGGACTGCGCCATTGCGGCCGTCTCAAAATTCTGGTCAAGATAGACACCTGGTTTGTGTAAACCGGACACTGTATGAAGAAGTTATTAAGGTTTAAAGTTTGTATACGAGCATGAAGAATATATATATATATATATTAGGTTCAGAAATTCAAAAATGGGTCCAGAAATTCGAAAATCGGTTCAAAATTCAAAATTTCAAAAGGCGACAGATTTTCCGCCCAGGGGTATCGACACCTGGGTCGACCCCCTAAGGGGTGGGTCGACACCGGGGTCGACCGCCTCAAGGGTAGGTCTACCTACCTGCGCAGATTTTGGCAGATTAGGGTTTTCTTCTATCTGGACGGTTCTGATGGTTTTTAATCAAATCCGAAGGTCCTGGTTTCTATAGTACACCTATAAATAAGTCCCTACAGCTAACCCTAAACCTCATAATTCTGAGGCTATTGTAACGTCCCGTATTTTGGTAGTCCGATATTTAAATTATTTTAAATATTTTTTTGGAATTATAAATGGATTTATAAAATATAATTCGTTTATATAATGAAGTTAGAACGTTCAAGTCAATGCGCTGCTGAGGAGGCCCGTGCTTCGCACACGGTAGATTGTTCGATATATATATGCTTTAAAAATAATTTAGTTTTCAAACAACCTCCGTTTTCGACAAAACAAATTTCATTAGGACCGGAACGTCAACACGTAGCGGTGTATCTATTTTCATTTTGTTTGGGGTTCGCGTGTGGCGATATGAACATAACGGTTAAAGAAAACAGCAGTTAACGGTAGAATAAAGTAATCGGTTTAAAATTTATAATAAATGAACTTGTGCTTGAGGAAAAATCATACGCTGTAGATTCTGCCGATCTTTTCTTTTCTTCTACAGTTACCCAGCAGGGTCTTGTAAAATCGAATAACACAGCTAGGCTTCAGCCATCCTTTCAACTCAACCCAAATATGAAATATAAACATTGCGCAGCCCTAGTCCGAGTTTGTTGACACACTTTTCATGTGTGTCACCATGACTCCGGGCTGTGATTGGTGGAAATCAGGGGTCCCATATGGGTCCTCCTTATTTCCACCAATCACATTGAGGAGTCACCATGACACATAAGAAAAGTGTGTCAACAAACTCGTAGTGGCGCAGCCCTATATAGATGAACTACACTACCTATTTCTCATCACATGCTAGCCTATTTCTGAAAACCCAATGGTACAGTTTACCTGAATTGAAAGCACACAGCCTACTCTGTATACTTTAACTGGCACATGTTACCTAAGGAGAGGCAGCCTACCTAACATTGATATGTCGCATAGCTTACAACTACCATATATGTAGTCCTTAGTTCCAAATCAACTTCAAAGCAAAGGAATTCAAGCTGCACAGCTTGCCTACTCTATGCTATTATGTACAAAATAATGTCTGGTCTCATAAAAATAGAACATCCAGCGTAGAGCTACTTTATTTCTTCGCTTTTAAAATTTTTAAAGCATGGAACGCGACAAATAGAGAAGGCAATCTTATCGAATAACAGTACGAATATATTCAGCTACTTCTCACCCTATCTTCATCTGTTCAGGAAAATAAAACTCATATTAAATAAGGTGAGCTGCCTGTAGTACGTCCTCAAACTGAAAGGATACTTGTCCACATCTAAATGAAAATTTATGCAGCCCACGCCATTTATAATACTGCGAACCTACCCTAAGAGCATCCCCAACACAGCGTGTTGGGGCACATCCCATCACGCTGGTTGGGGAAGCAACTCACCCCAACGGGGTGAGTTGCTTTTACCATTATCCGGCTTTTAAAAAGCCGGATAAAAAGTTTATTTTTATCCGGCTTTTTAAAAGCCGGGTAACCCATTATAAAAAAAAAAAAACCTCGCCGCCACTCTTCTTCAACCTCCTCCTCCCTCTCCTTTCCTCCTTCCTTTTCTGTTTCCAGCCTATTTAGAAAAAAAAAACCAAAAATGAAACGTGTTATGAGGGCTCTTCGAGGCAGCGGTAGCCGAAGCCGGAATGTAGATCCAATTGAAGAGCACGAAGCGGTAGAACAAAATGTTTCGAGTGAGGGTACGGAAGACCGTGAACCACCGTCCGTTATAAGAAGACGAGTTGCTAGGAGAACCGACGTTTTGGAGTCGCACCGGGATCCAAATTTAAGACTTGATAAGCAATTGGCCGATTTTCGTAAGTTGGCGGATAGAGAGGAGCACGTCAGCACGTTAGTCGACATATCGGTACGTTTTACTTATTAAATAGTACTGTCGTAATGTCGGACATAAAATAAGTAAGTCTCATTTGTAATATTAGGCTCGAAGCAAGCGAACGCGCAGGTCTTGGGCTGGTGTTGTTCGTATGTATAGTCAGATTCGTGAGTATGATACAGATGGTACTATTCATACATTTCTCAGTAGTATTGGTTTGGGCGACTTTCTGAGTACGTATTCTCGTCGTATGTACTTACTATTACCGTTTTCTTACATTCGTTGTAATTTCATAATTATTCGTTAAATAGGTATCGAACGTCTTTTAAATAATGATGTTCAATTATGTGGTGCATTGACTGCTTGTTGGTGGAAAACTACTCATACATTCCACTTTGGTTTTGGGGAGATGGGAATCACACCACTAGACTTTTCTATGATTACTGGTCTTGCCATAGGCCAAGGGGCTCCGTTGCCGTATGATGAGGTGTACCAGAACTACGTTACTCTCCGTACGTTATTTCCACATCTTAATCCACATGACTCCATCACCAGTAATTTCCAAATTAAATGCTCTGGTATAAAACTAGCAATACAGAAATTATTGACAAAGCAACCTAAAGTTCATCATTTGGAGATTGCACGCTTATTTGTTTTGTATATGATGGGAAATTTATTTTTCACAAATTCTTCGAGCTCATTGTCGTGTGGTTATGTGGCGGTAGTTGAACCGTTTTCATTTGATGGCAGTCCGACTCCGTATGATTGGGGAACACCTATTTTAGCATACCTGTATAGGTCATTGGATCTTCAGTGTGTCGTTCGGACTAGGGTGGGTTCGATTACTGGTTTTTGGGAGATTTTACAGTACTGGTACTTTGAGTACTTCCACAATTTGTCTTTTCCCACCGTGGATCCATCACTATCCACTTTCTATCCTAGAGTAAGAGCGTGGAGTGTCGGTAACCGTAGACTGGTGCCTGGAGGACAGGCACGACATGTATTTGCTATAGCTCGCAATCAGATTGAGTTGCGGAGGACGCGTGATGCAGTTATCTGGCATCCATTTGATGAGTCACGGGGTCTTGCTGACCCTCCGTCGGTGCATGCTCTATATCTATCTTCGAGGCGGTTTCCACTAGTATCATGCCCCCCTAGTTTAGGTTGCTTCTGGTACTTAGGGGAACGTTGTTGGAGACAGATATATGATGGGGATGTTGTTCCTGATGATCCACACCCACATACAGCTATTCCCAGGGTTTATAGTCCTAGTGCTTTACAGGAGCACGCAGACGTGTGGTGGCCTGCCAGTGATTTCATTCTTACTGGTAGGGATTATATTTCTTTCTGGCGTCAGTATTACTCCCCACCTCAGACCGGGAGTTTTGTGCATGCTGCATCCGTTGACTTGGTTGGCCCTTCTGCACTCCGTACTGGCGTTGAGCCCCCTTTTGTACTTGATGTTTCACAGTCCACGCAGGTTTACCATGCCCCACAGGATCCACCTCCTCCACGCTCATCCGAGGTGCCAGACTACGGTTGGACTGTTGCAGTACCAACTACATACGGATCTGATAGGTATATTGATATACCACGGCCAGAAGTAACGGAGTATCCAGATCCAGCTGTTTTTTCTTATCAGGATCTTTATCAGATGACGTTAGGTCTGCGTCAGGCAATGTATCGCGAGCATCAAAGGAGCATAGAAGAGTTGACTGCTCGTATGAACGAGCTGAGGAGCGCTGATGAGGAGCGGTACGGATATAGACAGACATTCGCCCCAGGCAACGACGATATTGAGGATGTGGAGATGGTGCCTGCGGATCTAGATGATGATTAGTTGTATCTTATTGAGGTTATTGAACCGTATATTTTGTATTTGTATTACCCTGTAAATTGTACTCTGCTTGCACGTCCTTATGTGTAACCGTTGTGTTTTTTTATGTTATATGCTTGTTGTGCATTATATGTAATCTGCGTGATCGTGCGTACGAGTTTTTTTATAATCACTGGATTTTATTGTGGGGTGTATTTTAAATTACTGTTTGAAATATTTAAGGAATCTTAATATTGCTTACCAGAGATAACAATGAAATAAGTACTAAAATGACGATGCACATACAAGCAATATACAAATTCATTAGCCTAGTCAACTCCGCCTTCGGGTTATCCAAGTATAACGTAGTTTGTAGGCTTCGTACCCAACAAAATCAGTCCCGTACTCTGCAAGGTAACGAGAATCATAAGTAGCCCGATTCGTTTTAAATATGTTTTCATTTTCAACCGTCTGTATAATCATCTGGTATCTTTCACAAGTATTAACGAAACGCCGATGAGCCATATGAATTTCAGCAGAAGTTCGTGTAGTGGTACATTTATGATGATTGTTATTTAATCTTGTTACCATGGACCAAAATTCTTCATGGGTGAACCCACCTCCATTTTGCAACAGCGGTAATTCTCTTTTATCAACTTCTATATAGCATTTCATGAGTATAAGTAAGTCATGAGAAGAGAGTTCTGTAGCAGTACCACTAGAGCTAGCATCACTTTGGTTGGGACGATTACGGTTAACCACTAGACTTGCTATGTTTTTGCGTGGACGTCCTTTTAGTTTTTTAACTTGTACTATTTTTTGAGTACCACGAACAACTTCAGTATGAACTGCTTCATCCGCCTCTTTCGCTCGTGTATCTTGAACTAAACCACCATCCTTTTCCTCCTTCTTGTTCCGTTCATACTCATCAAACATTCTATCTACGAGTTCATCACTTATTACCCAATCGTCCATTTAAGCTACACAGAAACAAGAAACATATTACGTATACACGTAATTAGGTAACCATTTAGAAGGAAAGGAGGGTACAAGTATCTCACCTTATCGTCGTTGTTGTTGTAGAACTGAAAAAGTTGTAGGTATGAGTGTGGGGAAGAAGTGTAAACTATTTAAACATGAGGGTTGGTTAATGGTAAAGATCTATCATCAGTAATTGAGTTGTATGATACAAACATATGACAAGACAACACTCTTCACCACTAGGGTAACGTGCTATAGATTGTCCAGCGCATAGAAACAGCCTGACGTGACAACTCGTAACGATTATCGATGAGCCGACGACTGCTTTCATAAAACAAAGCCGAAATGAAGGGGACTTGTCAACCTTTATTGAAAAAAAGTCAAAAACTAGGGTCATCCCGCGGGCACTGACATGTCATAGCACAATAGTTGAAATGGTCCTTAGGTGTACACTGCTTTAACCCCAAAGGTTGCAACCATAAAGGTACGATGGAACGTAATATTTTATAAATTTTCAGTGCAACCATGAAGGTACAACACTTTATGCTACGATAAAACATACAATACGAATATTAAAAATCAACACTACAACCATATAGGTACAACACGTTTATAATAATACATTCAAACTAAAACATAAATACAGACTTAGGAAACATCAAATACATATTACATAAATCAGGACACCTACCACGGCCTTGGGAAAGGTCCAGCTATAGTTTTATCCCCAACAACCTTCTTCAAACGTTTTATTTCGACTTGCGATTCCAGTGCATACTGACGTCCACGTTCGCACATTGGCGGGTCAATCCACTGCTTAAAATAACAACATTCAATTTCATCCGGAAAAACCTTGTGGCCCTCGTATGCGTCACAACAAAAAAACCGACGACCGGCATCTTTTTCAGTCTCAGCTACAGCCACGACCGATTCTTGACCACATAGGTAGACAGGGTTGGCTACAACAGTCCGCAGTGGTTCGGAAACCTTCCCTTCAAGTACTATTTCTTTTCCAGTTCGATGATTAGCGTAACCCCCATAGTTGTTTTCCCAATTTTCCATATCTCAATTTGTAAACGTGGAGTTAATGTTTTCTGAGCGGAAAGAGCAAAATACTTGGGGATATAAATACATAGAAAGAAGGGAAGCTACCGACATATACTTTATTTCAAAAGCAGCAGATTCCCTCAGCTATGTTACTGTGCAACAGTACACCTTTATGTGAGATTTGACTACTCATCCACCTGAGTGTTTCCCGTGATATGACTTACGCATCACGCGTGAACAGCGCCCGAGGGTCATCCACTTGAGCATTATTTGTTTTACCAATTCCTGAAAACTATCCGCCTATAAATATATGTCTAAGTAACTACCAACTTGCCTCACTCAAATATCTTTCATCCCATTAATACATTAAGCACGTCGCTTAGCACTCATTGCAGATGTCTTCTTGGTCATCAGCTACAAACTCAGATGACCAGGCGTACGAAGAGATAAGGCTAAAGGAGCTTGCAGATGAATTAGAGTTTCTCACCGAAATAAGACCCCATAGTGGACCAACACATCTACAGGGGAACATGCAACTTCCACATCAAGCTCTTGTACCACCTGCCGGAGTGTCATATGAACAGCCAATCGCTCAACCAACGCAAGAAGTAGAGTTTTATCGAGTAACACCAAATGAGCATGAAGTTAATTCATATCCAGTTCGTTGCAAATGCGGTTATGCGGTTGAGGTTATAGTTCGAGCTGAGGGCAACAATATTGGTCGGCGCATGCAGCAATGTCCAGCATATCCAAATGGTTGCAGTTACACGGAATGGATAGACCCACCTTTGTGTTCACGGGGAATAACATATGCGAATGAACTAGAACAGGAGAGTAGACGTCTCCAAAAGGATGTCGACCAACTGCGATTGAGCATTATGAGACTACCTTGAGACTGAACGAAAAAAATGGTGAACTACAGTAAATGTTACCTACTGTATCTTTATGTTTATCGTTTTGAATTAGACGTCTCCAAAACGTTGTATCTTTATAAACTCCTGTATCTGTATGTTTATCGTTTTGGAATCTTCTCCAACCGACATCAATGTGATTGGTCAAAACCCGCGCTTGGTTTCAAGATAATGGGTTCGGTATAGGGGACGATCCATGGTTTCAACTAAAGTGGTTTCAGTATCACAATTATTGAGTTGTCGCGTCCGGTAAACTGTACACACTTAATATCACAATTCAAGATACTGTACAAATGTGATACCCCTTATTTAAATAAGTAGTGGCAAACAAGCTCGTATCTCAAGGTACGTAGGTCATAAACCAATTTTAAAGTACTTCATTCATCCGAAAGAGAAAAACTTAAACAACATAGAACTGGAACCTGGTACATAAGCAAATGCGAAAACAAAGAACCAACATTCACAAAGTGCAACAACAATAAACAGGAACTTAGTTTGTAACCAACGATACTACGCATTTCTGACAAACCCAAGTCTGATTGCCTCAGCAACTATCTTCTGCAAGCGCCTTATTTCCGCCTGCGCTTCTAAGGCGTACTGCAGTCCTCGTTCGCACATTGGCGGGTCAAGCCACTGCATAAAATTACAACATTGGACTTCGTTCGGGTAATACCGGTGGTCCTCAAACGAAGCGCAACCAAAAAAACGACGACCAACATTTTGTTCCGTTTTAGCTACAACCACGACCGATTCGTCCCCACAACGACAAATTGGGTACTCCCCACCCGGTACTGTGGGCCCAATGGGGTGTAGCGGCTCGACAACACGTCCTTCGTATAATATCTGTTTGCCAGGCGTTCGATTTGCAACAACTGCGCGTAAACGAGCAGTGAGCGAAACTTTTTTCGTCTTCGGCGGAACGGAAGGTTCCTCGTTATCTTGAACAACTTGTTCCTTGCCCTTCTTACTACGTAGGACTTGACGTGAGAGTTCAAACGCGTCGTAGCATTTGTTCATCTCTTCATCATCAATATCCCAGTTTGCCATTGCTGAAGTTGAAACGAGTTGAGGGTACAATGATATAGTTTAATACGGTATGAAGTGTTGGTTGTTTATAGGATGAAAATAGGGCATATTTATATACGTATATGCGAGCAAGATGGAGAAATTATTGGCATACAACAGGACTTTTAATTGAATGACTAGTAGAGCAGAACAATAATTGGATACCCGTGATACAATGACTTGGTTGCATCCTTTAATTGAATACCCGTGATACAATTATTTGGTTGCATCTATGACAATAATTGGATACCCGTGATACAATTATTTGGTTGCATCCTTTAATTGAATACCCGTGATACCATCATTTGGTTGCATCTATGACAATATTTGGATACTAGTGAGACAATTATGTGGTTGCATCTTTTTATTGAAAGTGTCGTGTAATGAAAGTGTCACTTCCGCTACAAGACAATCAATGTGTTTGTCGCTATGTCCAAGGTGCAAAAACCATTATATTTAAAGAGCTGTCATCTGCTCATATTTCATACAATCAAAACATATTCGAATTCACCCAAAACATATTGGCTAACCAATGAGTGCCTTAAAAAATTTATGGTGTTGTGCTTCTAGCTCTTCGTCCTCCTCAACGTCGGATGAATATTTTGCGCATCGTAAAAGAGAACTACACTCTTTTCATGAAGAAACAAGATATGCGATAGAACGAGATACTGCTGAAAGATCAATGTCAACCCAAGGTGGAAGCACTTATGGTAGAAAGGATTTGCGATACGGACGGGACTATCCCGCTGGACACAATCAACTGGTCAGGGATTACTTCGTGGCAAAACCCGTATACGGAGATGTTTATTTCCGCCGAAGATTTCGTATGTCGACAACTATATTTACTCGAGTACTTACCAAAGTTTCCGCAACCAACGTATATTTCACACACAGAAGAAATGCCATCAAAGAACTGGGCATTTCACCACTGCAAAAAGTTACTGCCGCACTACGTATGCTTTGCTATGCAAGTTCCGCTGATTCGTTGGACGACAAAATCAGAATTGGTGAGTCAACGACCGTAGAATGCTTGAAGCAATTTTGCAAAACCGTTGTACGTGAGTTCGGTGAAGAATATCTTAGATCCCCAACAGCTCATGACACTGCTAGATTATTACTTATGGGGGATCAACGTGGATTTCCAGGTATGTTGGGTAGCTTGGATTTTATGCACTGGACATGGAAAAATTGTCCAGTGGCACTGCAAGGACAATACAAAGGTCATATGAAAAAGGCTACGATGATTTTAGAAGCTGTTGCATCGTTTGACCTTTATATATGGCATGCTTTTTTTGGTGTTCCTGGATCGCTTAACGATATTAATGTATTACGACAATCCTATGTGTTTAACGATTTATACAATGACCTCTCACCACCTTGCAACTACAAAATAGGTGAATCAGAACATTCCGTTGGTTATTATCTTGTAGATGGAATATATCCGAAATGGAAGACACTAGTCCAAGCATACAAAAAACCAAACAATGCAAAAGAAGCCTTATTCACGAAACAACAAGAGAGCTTGAGGAAAGATATCGAAAGGGCATTTGGAGTACTTCAAGGTAGGTTCCACATACTGCGAAACGAAGTACACTTCCACGATAAATCTGTTATAGCTGACATCATGTACTGTTGCATTATTTTACATAATATGATTGTTGAAGAAGAACGAGGAGGATATGAACTCCAACTTCGAAACTACCCGGACATTGCGGTGGAATTTAGGAAAAAACCATATAAGGACCCAAATACATTTGCAGAATACTTGCAGCGAATGGAAGAGGTGCAAGATCCACAAGCTAATCTAGAATTACGAGAAGAGCTTGTTGAACACTATTGGGAGCATGCGGGAAACCAATAGAAAATTACTGTCTTAATGATTGTAGTGAAGCCGTTAGTATCTACGATTTAGTGTGCTTACGTACTAATTATTTATATTTTATTTTAAATTAATGCTTCTATGCTTTCCTTCCCTGCCAACTGTACTCCGTAATCTCGTTCTGTTATGACATTTTATAATATTGCTGCAACTAATACCTCATTCACCGAGTAACATTTCAAAGGGCAATACAACTTAATTATAAACTTAAAGTACAAGACCTGAATTAAAATACTAAAATAACAACATTCACTTACACACAACTACACTTAAATTAGAACATATCACTGAAACTGCCTAAAGTGCGTTATGTTTCTCGAACTCTTCAAGTCGTTTTTCCATGCACCTCCTTTGAATTGGATTTAGATCGTCCAGTTTGACACTCATAAGTGCAAAATCATCTACACTTTGTTGTCGAGCTAACTCTTCTCTTCGTAACTCTAATTCGTTGATTCTCATTTGTTGAAGCTCTTCATGTCGTCGTTGTTTTTCCGCTGCTCTCTCTCTTCTCTCTATTCTGGATGCTTCCTTTGTTTCCATGTACTGCTGGTTTGATTCCTCCGCGGCTGCCATACGTCCATCGAGTTGCTCGTAATACTGGCTGTAATCTTTCGAAGCCTTTTTATTCGCTTTGTACTTCCCAGGTGGACGTCCTCCTGAACCGCTTGTAAAAGGGGTTTCTTCGTTTGCACCAAAGCTCCCGGGACTAACATCTTCGCTCGGCCATAGTGGCATGAACCGCTGTGTTGTATGCTCCTGTCGCACATTGCTCCATTTATCTTCTCGCGCAAGTATATCATAGCAATTGTGCATAGTGAACGGTTGGTTCTTTGATTTGGCCATATACACTTCATTTGCTCTGCTAAGCTGCATTCCAGTAAGTAACATAAACGAAAATAGGATAAAAAATGAGAAATGAAAACGGTGTATTCAAAGTTAGTACCAAGTCCATGTCGTTTGCTCCGCTTTGCTGTCTGCTAGCCAACCCACTCATTATTCCTTTCCAAAGTTGACAACAAGCATTGATTCTCTTCCACGACTGCTTCAAAGAGTCAATCGATCTCGGAGGCTTATACGGACTTCGACTGTTGAATAATTTACAAACCGAACTCCAAAAAGAATTTTCAGTTTGATTAGTTCCTTTCACGTTATCTTTCGAACACTGAACCCAACAAAACGCTAGTTCACCTTGTTCATCAGGTGTCCATTTGACCATTTTCGCAACCTTCGCAGGCGGACGATTCATAACTGAATCGGGAATCTCATTGATATGAATTCCCATTTCGTTGTTTTCTACACTATCATCACCGTACAACATGTTCAAGTTTCTACATAGTTGGGGAGAATTATTTGGATATGTCGCTTCATGTTGGCTACTAGGAGATGAATATGGTTGACTGCTAAATGATTGTTGAAACGAGGAGTTATGCCCATAGGCGGATACTTGAGTGTTTTGAAAATGATTAGAATTTTGTTGTGACGGGTAGAAATTCTGATTTTGCTGCGGTGGATAACAAGTAGAAGTGTTGTGCATTGTACCTGAGTTAAAATGTTCGTTGCGTTGATAAGAAGTTTGAGTTGGAAAATCTCCCTGCTCTGGATGAATGTTGTATGGCCTTGGATTGCTTTGTGACGCCATCTTCGATTTTCCTTTGTTATTCTTGCTGCTTGGTTTATTCGACATCACAATTGGATGATCAAGATACTTGTATGTGATATATTTGGTAAGATAGAAGAGAAAGAAGTGTGGTTGAAAGTAAAAATTTGAAATGTATATAAAGGAGTGAGGGGTAGAGTATGGAGCAACGGCTCAAAAAATAGCCGTTGCCCTTACACGGCTTTATTAAAGCCGTATAAGGGGTGGACGGAATTAATTGTCCACCCCTTATATGGCTTTTATAAAGTCGTATAAGTGGAAATGAATTTCTACTTATACGGCTTTATAAAAGCCGTATAAGGCATATCCGGCTTTAAATAAGCCGAATATGCCTTATCTACAAGGCAACCTCCTGGGTTGTCTTGGCAACCTTCGGGGTTGCCAAGGCAACCCAGAAAAGACATGCCGACCCCCTGTTGGGGGTCGGTTCATCCCCAACCAACCTTGCGTTGGGGATGGTCTAACATCTACGATTTCTGCCCACTTATTTGCATTTCTCTGCACGCTTACGGATTCCAATCAAATTAATACAAACACAGGCTAGTATTCAAGGACAGTAGCTTGCCCCACCCTACAGTATATTTTACTTGCGTGCCAAACAAATGCCGTGGCCACCAAACCTCTTTCGTGATGCCCAAACTTCCTTCGCCTATATATACGCTGTCTTCATTCGTTTTTATTTCCATTCAAGCAAGCTCTATGCAAACTGAAGCCTCACCAATAAATTAAAACAAATCTTCTCTTACTTCAAATAAACACGAAAACCATTCGTTTCAGACAGTGGGGTTGGTGTTCGAGATCCGAGGTGGATTTACTGACGTCTGTCAGTGTTTGGGCGGGCTGTACTGTAGAGAGTGGGAAGGATGGTAGGCACGATGAAGTAGAATGCATGGAGTTTTGACTGAAACAACGAAGGCAGTGGGTTTACTGAGTTAGTTTTGAACTAACTAACGAGAAACAAATAAAGAGAATGGGTCAAAACGTGAGGCATAAGTTCTCTTTGATCAAGCATATGTGTTCAAGACGGGGAGCCGCTAGTGTGCGGTGGATCTGGGGAGTAGCGCGCGGTGACAGGTCTCTATGTTCGAGCAAAACAAAAACTGGGGTAAAGTGACGCACGAGTTACTGGGCAGCGGTGGAGATACATCTCCATGGACAGTAGCGTGAAGGAAGGGGAGTTCGATGGAGTGTTTTGCTGGATGGAAGGAAATAGGATGAAGACGAGGGGAAGCAGGGTCAAAAGCTGTTTACGAGGATGCGGAAACAGTAAGGGAGATGCATTGAAAGGTGCTGTTGATCATTGAGCTGAGAAGGAAAAGTATATTAAAAGAAATGGGGCATTTTTTAACACGTGAATAAGGAGATGGGTAGTTTTGAATGATGAAGTGGGGTAACCTGGAAGGAATGGGTTAGTTGTGAAGTAAGAATCTAGAACGTGTAGAAGATGAGAAACGAAAAGTAGTAGTAAAACAAGAAGCAAACAGGGAAGGGTCAAAGCAAAGCATGGCACGTTTTTTTTTGAAGGAGCAAGTCCTTGTTTTTGAAGCAGGAAAGAGAACGTGATTTGGGAGGACTGACGGGGTGCTGTGGTGAGTAAATGACCTACCCTTTTATCCAACCCATTCTACTCTAATTACAACCCTATCGGGTCAACTCTTTTATAATTTTTTATTAAATGAATCATAAAAGGGTTGACCTTTTTTAATAAGGGTTACAAATGGGTAACCCACTTAACCAAATAGTAAAAAAGTAATACTTTAAAATAACGATTTTTAAATGTAAAAAAGTCAAAATTACAAAAATACCCTTTATTTTGAAAAAAGTGAGAAAAAGAAAAAAATTCAGAAAATCCAGAAAATTATGAAATGAGAATTAAAAAAAATTAAGTATTCGAAAATAATGATTTTTAAAGCTAAAAGGACCAAAATTACGAAAATACCCTCCATTTTGAAAAAAACGAAAAAATCCAGAAAATTACGAAATGAAAAGTAAAAAAAGAATTATTCGAAAATTACGATTTCTAAAACTAAAAATGAAAAAATTACGAAAATACCATTTATATTGGAAAAATGAAAAAAATTCAAAAAATTATTTAATGAAAAGTAAAAAAAGAATTATTCGAAAATTACGATTTCTAAAGCTAAAAATGTAAAAATTACGAAAATACCCTTCAAATTGAAAAAATGAAAAAATAATGAAAAATTTTCAAAAAATCTAGAAAACTTTGAAATGAAAAGTAATAAAAGAATTATTCGAAAATAATTATTTCTAAAGTTAAAAAGGGCAAAATTACGAAAATACCATTCATTTTGAAAAAAGTGAAAAAAATAAAAAAATTCCAAATAATCCAAAAAATTACGAAATGAAAAGTAAAAAAAGAATTATTCAAAAATTACGATTTCTAAAGCTAAAAATGTAAAAATTACGAAAATACCCTTCATATTGGAAAAATGAAAAAATAATGAAAAATTTTCAAAAAATCTAGAAAATTTTGAAATGAAAAGTAATAAAAGAATTATTCGAAAATAATTATTTCTAAAGTTAAAAAGGCCAAAATTACGAAAATACCCTTCATTTTGAAAAAAGTGAAAAAAATAAAAAAATTCCAAATAATCCAAAAAATTACGAAATGAAAGGTAAAAAAAGAATTATTCAAAAATTACGATTTCTAAAGCTAAAAATGTAAAAATTACGAAAATACACTTCATATTGGAAAAATAAAAAAAATGAAAAATTTTCAAAAAATCCAGAAAATTTTGAAATGAAAAGTAATAAAAGAATTATTCGAAAATAATTATTTCTAAAGTTAAAAAGACCAAAATTACGAAAATACCCTTCATTTTGAAAAAAGTGAAAAAAATAAAAAATTCCAAATAATCCAAAAAATTACGAAATTAAAGATAAAAAAAGAATTATTCAAAAATTACGATTTCTAAAGCTAAAAATGTAAAAATTACGAAAATACCCTTCAGATTGGAAAAATGAAAAAATTTCGAAAGATCCAGAAATTTATGAAATGAAAAGTAATAAAAGAATTATTCGAAAATAATAATTATTAAAGTAAAATAAGGTCAAAATTACGAAAATGCCCTTAACGTTGAAAAAGTGAAAAAATAAATAAATTTTAAAAAATCCAAAAAATTACGAAATGAAAAGTAAAACAAGAATTATTCGAAAATTACGATTTTTAAAACTAAATATGTCAAAATTACGAAAATGCCCTTCATGTTGAAAAAAGTGAAAACAATAATAAATTTAAAAAAATCCAGAAAATTATGAAAAAATAATAATTTTTTATACTTTTCATTTCGTAATTTTCTGAATTTTTTTCACTTTTTTCTACTTTTTTCAAAATAAAGGGTATTTTCGTAATTTTAGCATTTTTAGCTTTAAAAATCCTTATTTTTAAGTAATTCTTTTTTTACTTTTCATTTTGTAATTTTCTGGATTTTCTGAATTTTTTTCATTTTTTCAAATATGAAGGGCATTTTCGTAATTTTACCATTTTTAGCTTTAAAAATCGTTATTTTAAAATAATTCTTTTTTTTACTTTTCATTCCGTAATTTTCTGGATTTTCTGAATTTTTTTTCATTTTTTTACTTTTTCAAATATGAAGGGCATTTTCGTAATTTTGGTCCTTTTAGCTTTAAAAATCATTATTTTCAAATAATTCTTTTATTACTTTTCATTTCATAATTTTATGGATTTTTTGAAATTTTTTCATTTTTTTTTTCATTTTTCCAATATGAAGGGTATTTTCGTAATTTTGGTCCTTTTAGCTTTAAAAATCATTATTTTTGAATAACTCTTTTATTGCTTTTCATTTCATAATTTTCTGGATTTTATGAATTTTTTTTCATATTTTTCAAAATAAAGGGTATTTTCATAATTTTGACATGTTTAGATTTAAAAATCGTTATTTTAAAGTAATATTTTTTTAATATGTGGGTTAAATGGGTAATCCACATAATATGTGGGTTGGGTCAGGTAAAACATTATGGTAAAAGGGTCAAAATAAAAGGGTTGCAAAGGGATAGGGTCAAAATTTACTTGACCCTTATACGACCCTAAATGACCCATTTGACACCCCTAAGTACATGCGACGTTCGTACAGCAGCTACAAGGGATTTCGTTGGGCAACATTGTACGTGGGCTTTTTGGGCAAACCGTGGAGGAGTACAAAAATAAACAACAATGGATTGGACGGTGAAGCATGAAACGACGATCATGGTTCGGGGACTCAGGGACAAAGAACCGACGTGGAGTTAAAATGTTTGTAAGTATAATATGCCTTAATTATAATTTGAAGTTAAGTATACCCTAAAACGTAAGTAATTAGTTTAGTTAATTAAATGTTTTAATTAGTTAATTAAGGTAATACAAGGTAAATACAAGGTCAGTAAATGTTTTAATTAGTTAATACAAGGTGATTAATTATATTGAATGGTGATTTGGTTAATATAAGTTTTATAATATTAATTATAAGTAAGGATTAAGATAGTTTAAAATATAAATTAATCTAGGGAATTAATTTGTTTAAAACGTGTACTAAAACGTAGGTATATTTTTATTATGTTGTCAGAATGGAATGAGATAAGTTGCACCAGAACCATGGTGACGAGCACAATCGTATGGAACACATTTGGATGGGAATGGATACAGCTGGAAATTTCAGTTAAATTAAACACAGTTTAATTTAACGACAAACAAACTAACGAACAAAATCAAGGTGAGTTTACTCACTCAGTTTTTACCCTTTTATATTTTATATAAATCGGATTTTATTTTGTGTGCTATGGTTGATAATTGCTTATGGTATGCTGATTGTTTATATATTGATTGAATAGGTTGCTTTAAACGTTCGTTCGATTTAACTGAAAATCTAACCGTTATTTTAACGGTTAATTCCAAACAAGGTAACGCACCTTGTTGGTTACGTTTATAATAATATAAACGTGTTAAATAAATAAATAAATAAATGCTTGGATTGTTGTTATTGTTTGATCTGTTTATTGAATTGAATTTGAGGTAACATATTTTGTTGCAGGGAAGAACAGGTTGGAGGGATCCAACGGGATTCCTGAAAATTATTATTTATTTTCATATCACTATGAACTGTTTGACCACCCTGATTTTATGATTGATTTGTTTATTGATCGTTGAATCATTATTCAACGTTTGTTTGTTAATATCCAATGGACAGTATTAGTTGGGTAGTTGGCAGCATATGGCCTATAAATCAATCGTATTATAAATATTGATTTACCGTTAAGTGAATCGACGGTATTGAAGTTATAAAATTTATTTTATAACTAAAACTAGATTTTAATCTATTAATGTAATAAAAAGGATTTGAGATTATAGAATAATATTTCCAATGTAAAGGAAATAGGAAGAGTTTTTGTAAAATTATACGATTTACGAAGTAAAGGAATTTAAGAAATGAGTTTGGATAGTTTATTAAAAAGCGATAAGTTAAAATTATTGTTTTCCGAACAAAGAAAAACCAAAGAGATTTTGTAACGTTGTTATGTTAAATTTGATTAAACCCAAAGTGGATGAATATAGGTATATATGTTTGATTTAAATTCTTAAGTATTCAAATAATTTGAATATTCTTATAATAAGATAATAAGTAAGAACCATGTTTTAAAATATCAAGAGATTAAAAAGTTTAAAGTAAAAAGGCCAAGTGGTGCCGAGTACCGAACCAATAAATATATTTTATTTTTATGGTTGAAAGGTTGTTTATTTGATAGTTAAATAACCGACTATCAAATCTGACCAATACAATTGTTGGTACGGAAAGACCGGGATCGAATTATATTCGAAAACTATTCCGACCAGCAAATACGAAATGGAAAAGATATCAAATGTTGATCAAGACGGAGCCACTGAAGACCATAGATCTTCATAAAATAGAAGGATTACTTATATCTCTGGTCAAACCCCCTATAGTTTTGAAAGTCTACTATATATATAAATTTAACTGATATTTTATAACAAGAGATGGACTGTGGTTCTGTCGTGGTTGAAATCTACGAATTTGCAAGGACTACTCGCTACTGATCTTTAGGGTGATTCCTAGGATGTGGTAGGAGGGTACCTTCGGTTCATCCTGTTCCTGGATGACTTGTATGGACGAATGTCTGACAGAGTATTTCTTAAGAATCACGTAAGTTGATTTTTACAAACATATCTCTGTAGGTGGCAGAGAAGACACCTTCTCTTAGCATAAACACCCAGTGCATTTTTGTGGGCATTAATTAGTGATTTGGCGGATCTGACGATGTGACATTCAAAGATATTGTGTGTTCTAAAGGTAATTCGAACCTCAAGCCTCACAACCGAGAAATGACAAAAATGGGGCAGGCAGCATGGCTATGTGGGTCGCTCCCATTAGGGTGTATAATCACCTATCTAGAGAAATTCCATTTCATTCTTTAATCTATTTTCAATGCTGCCCCTTGTCGGGAAACGGTTGCTGATCCCAACTGTAACGACCCGCATTCTACGCATCATAGGATCGTAGAATATTTATTTCTTTCACATACGAAGTCGTATGGTCATGTAACTTTGGATGACGACTATTGGGGTCATTTCCCATGTTCATGATTTTTCCCGATTTTTAAATGACCATTTTACCCCTAGTTATCACTGTTTTGGCCATAACTTTTGACTGGAAAGGAATTTTAACCTGAAACCACTTCCATTGGCTCCGGATGATGGTTTCTCTTTCCGTAGAGTGGTCACATTAGCCAAACGGACTCACCGTTTGGGAGATATGGCTGAAACAAGTTTCAGATGGTGAAAAACAGCTTAATTGGGCTTAAACGGGTGATTAGCAGCTAGGCCCAAGGGGAATTTCGGGTTTAGGGGTATATAGGTGCTGATTAGGGTTAGAAAACATTTCTTTAGACATTTTCCAGCCGCCACTTTCATTCCTCTTAACCTAGCCATGGCCTCCACTCTCTAAATCTCTCTAAAACACCCAAAATCACTTCCTAATCAAGGATTAAGGCTTAGAGGCAGCAAATCAAGGAGGGTTAGCACAAGGACCGAGGTAGAAATGCTGTTATATATTGGAATTCGTGCAAATCAGAGGTTCACTTCAGATTTGGAAGTTTTATTGTGGCAAAGGTGAGTGATTTGCATAGTTTTTGCACTAATTACGGTAATTAAGGGTAATTAGTGAAGATTAGCGAATTTATACACTAATAAATTCTGGAAAAATATTTAGAAATTCGAAAATAATATTTTATGCCTCTGGTAGAAATTTGGTTTAATTTCATGAAGTTTTGTTAACCTTATGATTAGTTTTACTTAAACATGCTTAGGGGAAAATAAGGAGTTTTGGCCACTTTTGATCCATTTTGCTTCATTAGAATTGTTGTTTGGTGTTGGTGGTTGCTATTACATGTTGTTATGACTTTATGGAGTGTTTTGTGATTGATTAGAGAAGTTAGATTGGTCAAAAACGCCGTCGAATGGCGTAAGATAGTCGTTGGAAAACAAGTGCAGGAAATATACCGGATCGGATCGCCCTATGTACCACGATCCGCCCCATCTTCCACGATCCGAACCGATGGCACGACTCGATCCGTCGATGCTTGAAGACCACGATCCGTTCCAGCCTGGGTGTCACGATCCGCCTGAACGAACACGTCACGATCTGAAGAGCACGACTCGATCCGTCGATGCTTGAAGACCACGATCCGTTCCAGCCTGGGTGTCACGATCCGCCTGAAGGAACACGTCACGATCTGAAGAGCACGACTCGATCCATCAGAGGTGACCACGACCCGATCCAGTGGAAGGAGCACGAGTTGACACCATGGGCGATCCGCGAGTCGCGATCCGACCCAAGCGAGGGTGATGACCACGATCCGAACTGAGAAGCTGACGATGGCGACCTGAAGCAAAGTGAAGAGGGGAAATGAAGACCGATCCGGATAAAGATGATGACCAAAACCCGAGATGCAAAGGAAGTCCAAATGAGAAGTTAGAGCTCAAGATTCAAATGGGAATCAACGAGTTCGCTTCATGGTTGGGCTTTGCTGCGGGACGCGTGTTAAGGGGTTATCGACGTCTATAGCTTTGGACCACTATGGTAGGAGGTACGAAGGCGGATTCAGGGCCATTATGGCATCGGTAGAACCAAGGGCTACAACCAATGAAGTGGGTCATTGAAATGTTTGGTCATGACTCCATATGTTTAGCTTGGTCATAGCAGGGTTTCTACAAGTCGGGATTCGTCGTTACCTCAGTTTGTCTAGTGTTCCAAAGTGGTAGATGTCGTATGCTTTACGCACTGAGTGAGAGATGTGAGGATGGTTGCTATGGATGGTTTGTTTGCTATCATTATGACATACACACCCCACCCCCATATTCTTACACTATTTATTATGGCACCTTAGGGTACTGTACGGTATGTGGTACTAACTCTTTGGTTGCAGGTCCAGGTTCAGGTATGGTTTAGTATACCTGTTATTACTCTGTTTAGATGCTTATCGCTCATACCAGGCTTTATGTCTGACCCAGAGTTTTATGTCTCCTCTTATTACTCTGGGTGCTCACACGAGCAGACTAGAGACAGGTTAGCTGGTGATGCACGGGTAGATGATCCGGAGACGGGCAGGAGGCTTCCACGTAATATATATATATTGTATTCTCCCTGTGTTGTTGAAGATCACTGCTTGGGCATTGGTGGTGCATCTTCTACTTTAGTTTTCTTTTGATTAGAGACAGTAAATTTGGAAAGTTGTAATAAGCTGTATTTGGATTTCCGCTGCTCTGATGTTGACATTGATTATTAGTTATCAGCTTATGCACCGTCTCGCCTGTTTTATGTCAAGTATGTTATTATTATATTTTATCCCATGCGCTGTGAGACATTCTACAGGTTCCTTGATTAGTTCATTCTCTTCCTTCCTTTCTTTGGCGACCGTCCTGTGCTAGTCGGGCATGTGTACAGCGCACTTTCGGAGGAAATGCAGGCTGGTGCGGGGCGGGCTGTTACACTTGGTATCAGAGCTCTAGGTTGCGTAGTTAACCTAGGGAAGCTATCAGGGAGAGATAATATACGTATACGAGAGAGCGTATTTGTGATTACTTTGGTTTTTAAAAGCTATATATATATATATACTATTACTAGTATAAGGATGAAGTCGTACTGCACTAGCACCACTATGGAGTCGTTAATCGTTTCCTTTTTCAGATTGACGATGAGCCGATATACTAGAGGTGCTGGTAGAGGAGCCAATAATGGGAATGCTGCTGACATGAGGACGATGTTTACTGACCTCATGAGAGAGATGCTTAGAGATGTGCAGAGGGTAGCTCCCAATGATGGAAATGGTGGTGGTCCAATAGTGCAGGCGCCGAGGGTCGACTTCGCCAAGCTAAACAAGGATTATACTAGCCTTGGTGGGAAGCCGTTTCATGGAACAGAGTCGGCCACGGATGTTCAAGATTGGTTGGATAGTTGCGAACGTATCTTCGAGGATTTGGGTATCGAGGATGCGATGAAGAGAAAGCTAGTGTCCCGTCAGCTGCAAGGGCGGGCAATGAATTGGTGGAATGCTATAAAAGCAGCTACTCCCGAAGATCAGATTACTTGGGAGCAGTTTAAAGCTCGCTTTAGCGAGAAGTTCATTCCAGCTGCTCAGAAGTCAGTGCTGTTTAAGAAATTCTTGGAGCTCAAGCAGAATGGCAGAGCTATCTCCGAGTATATTGCCGAATTTGACACTTTGTCAAAATATGGGTTATCTCTTATTGATACTGCCGAGAAGAAGAATGAGAAATTCATAACCGGTTTGGATCAGTACTTGGGGGAAAGGCTTATTAACCACATCGATGAGTCGTTTGAGTCGATTGTAGGGAAAGCATTGAGGTCAGAAAGTCTCTACCCTAAGCCGAAAACTGAGGTTGCATCTGCAGAAGAGCCAAAACCACAAGTAAGTGGTGGGGGCAAGGGTGGTTCCCAGAATAAGAGAAAGCAGAATCAGACTAAGGATGGCCAGAAGAAAAAGAACAAGCAAGATGTGGAGTGCTTCAGCTGTGGTAAGAAGGGACATTATGCTAGTAATTGTCGGGCCAAGCCAGCAGATAGGAAGTGCTTCAACTGTGGCCAGATGGGACATCACAAGGACAAGTGTCCACAGCCTCCTAAGGAAAAGCAAATGGTGAAAGCCTATGCTCTTAATGCTATTCCTTCTTCGTCGAATGCCCCAACAGCGGCGGAGAAGGGAAAGAATGTCGTCATTCAAGGTATGCTTTCTGTTTATGATGTTCCTGTTAGAGTTTTGTTTGATACCGGAGCTTCCAGTTCTTTCATATCTAGTGACCTGGTAGATAGGTTGGGATTGGAGCCCGAGATAGTCGATAGACCTTTAGTGGTGACGAACCCGATTGGTGGTTCGACTAGCCTTAGCATGATTTGTCGTAATGTGGTCTTATCGAGTCATGGATGCATGTTTGTTTGTGATTGCTTTGTTTTGGGCTTTACTGGGTTTGGCATTATTTTGGGAGTAGATTGGCTCCGAAGATACGGGGTGGTGGTAGACTGTGAGGGCTTTTTGGTGACAGCTAGAGCGGATGATGGGCGGAGGATAGTGTTTGGTGGTCTACCCAGTGAGGGGGTATTGGCTAGTTTTCTAAACTCCCTCGACATTCCGCATAGTGAGTTGTCAGGTTTGCCCGTGGTTGGCCAGTAACCGGATGTTTTCGAAGAAGTGACCGGACTTCCACCACACCGAGAGATTGAGTTCCGTATTGATTTGGTAAAAGATGCCAGGCCTATAGTGATGCCACTTCGTCGTATGGCACCAAGAGAGCAGCGAGAGCTCGAGGTGCAAGTCAGCGATCTTTTGAAGAAGGGATTTATCAGAAGGAGTGTTTCTGAATGTGGAGCACCAGTTGTGTTTGCTACCAAGGCGGTTGGTTCCCTTCGTTTGTGTGTAGACTACCGCGAGTTGAATAAAGTGACGAGGAAGAACAAGTATCCTCTACCGCGGATAGATGATTTGTTTGATCAGTTGAGTGGCGCGAGAGTATTTTCTCAGTTGGATCTCGCGACAGGTTTTCATCATCTTAGAGTGGAAGCTGAGAGTATAGCTAAAACGGCATTTCGGACGCCGTCTGGGTTTTATGAGTGGTTGGTCATGCCATTCGGGCTGACCAATGCCTTAGCATATTTTGTGGATCTTATGAATAGGGTATTCAGAGATCAGTTGAATAAGCTTGTCCTTGTGTTCGTTGATGATATTTTGGTCTATTCGAGGACAGAAGAAGAACACAAGGAACATTTAAGAGTAGTGATGGAGGTGTTGAGAAAACACCAATTGAAAGCAAAGTTTTCTAAGTGTCACTTCTGGAAGAGGGAAGTGAGGTTCTTGGGCCATGTTGTATCAGAGAATGGTATTGCCGTAGACCCGGCGAAGGTGGCTACGGTACAGGATTGGCCTACGCCCAAGAATGCAACAGAGGTAAGAAGTTTCTTGGGATTAGCTGGGTACTATCGTAAGTTTATCCAAAGTTTCTCCAAGATAGCAGCACCATTGACCCAGTTGACCAAGAAGAATCAAGCTTTTGTCTGGGATGAAAGGTGCGAGAACGCATTCAAAAGTCTAAAGGACAAGTTGACAAGCGCACCAGTGTTAGTCATTCCTAAAGGGAATGAAGAGATGACGGTATACACGGACGCCTGTGGTACCGGACTGGGTGCTGTATTGATGCAAGGCGGTAGGGTTATAGCTTACGCAAGTCGGCAATTGAAACCGCACGAGAGAAGATACCCTATCCATGATTTAGAATTGGCAGCGATCGTGTTCGCGTTAAAGATGTGGAGACACGATCTCTTGGGAGAAAGATTTGAGCTGTTTACAGATCATAAGTCGTTAAAGTATCTCTTCTCTCAGAAAGATCTGAATCTCCGTCCGCAGAGATGGTTAGAGTTCTTAGCTTCCTATGATTTTGACATCGCATACACACCAGGAAAGGGCAATGCGGTGGCTGATGCATTGAGTAGAAGACATGCCAGCTTAGGAGCTATGTTCCTTGAATGGAAGCAACTGGAGTTTATCGCGGGGTTTGATTTCAGACCAAAGTGCGAATTGGATCCAGAAATGTTAGCAAGTTTGACGATCAGACCCACTTTGATTGAGCGGATCGGCTCTAGTCAGAGGGACGATCCTAACCTATTGGAAATCATCTCCAAGATAGAGATGGGTATCGGTGAGGGGATGAACAAGTATGGGCTTGATCGAGATAGATGGCTTAGAAAGAATGGAAAGCTTGTTGTACCAATGTCAATGGATTGAGGGATGAAGTGCTTAGAGAATGTCATCACTCAAAGCTGACTATACACCCCGGTGGTAATAAGATGTATAGAGACATGAAACAGACTTACTACTGGGAAGGAATGAAAAGAGACGTTGGGAAGTTTATATCCAAATGCATGAATTGCCAGCTAGTTAAAGCCGAGCAAAAGAAGCCTAGTGGATTGTTATAGCCATTGGAAATTCCCGAATGGAAATGGGAGCAAGTCTCGATGGATTTCATCGATGGTTTACCAAGGACTAGAACGGGACATGATAGAATTTGGGTGATTGTGGATCGATTGACTAAAAGCGCAAGGTTTATACCAGTCAAATCGACCAGAACAGCAGCTAAGTTAGCAGAGTTGTATATGAAGTGGGTAGTGAGATTTCATGGAGTACCTAAAGGCATTGTGAGCGACCAAGACCCGTTGTTCACTAGTGGGTTTTGGAAGAGCTTACAAGAGGCTCTAGGGTCAGAGTTACATCTCAGTACCGCATATCATCCTCAGACCGACGGTCAGACGGAGAGGGTGGACCGTATTTTGGAAGATCTCTTGAGAGCATGTATATTGGATTTTGGTGGATCATGGGATGACCATTTGCACCTAGTAGAGTTTGCATAAAATAATAGCTACCAATCCAGTATCGGTATGGCTCCATATGAAGCTTTGTACGGAAGACCGTGCAACTCACCATCATGTTGGATAGAGACTGGCGAGAAGTTTATGCTTGGACCAGATGTGGTGAGGGAAACTTCAGATAAGATTAAGATCATTCAACAACGAATGAAGGCTGCCCAAGATAGGCAGAAGAGTTATGCTGATAAGAGGAGAAGAGACTTAAAATTCTCCGTTGGTGACTTGGTGTTTGTCAAGATCCCTCCATTGAAGAGCGTAATACGATTTGGCAGGAGAGGCAAGTTGGCACCAAGATTCGTTGGCCCATTCCCTGTTCTTGAACTAGTCGGGAATTTGGCATATAGAATTGACTTACCGGAGAAGATGGCGGGAGTTCATAACGTATTTCATGTTTCCCAACTAAGGAAGTTCGTTCACGACTCAGATATGACTATTTCACCTGATCAGTTGGAGGACTTCGAAGTAGAACCCGAGGCGGTTGGGAACCGCAAGCCGGTCCGTATTGTCGAGCACGACATGAAGCAACTTCGAAGGAAGGCGGTGAAGCTAGTCAAGGTACAGTGGAGCGAGAACGAGAATGATTGTACTTGGGAGACAGAGGATAACATTAGGAAGTCACACCCAGAACTCTTTGCCTGGTAAGATTTTGACTTCGATTTAGTTTTCTGCATGCTAGGATAGGCTTGTTCGCTTGTTTTGCATGATTGATTGTTGTATGTGGTTGTTAGGCATGCGGGATCCTTTGTATGTTTTGGGTTAAGGAATTTCGGGGGCGAAATTTCTTAAGTGGGGGAGAGTGTAACGACCCGCATTCTACGGATCATAGGATCGTAGAATATTTATTTCTTTCACATACGAAGTCGTATGGTCATGTAACTTTGGATGACGACTATTGGGGTCATTTCCCATGTTCATGATTTTTCCCGATTTTTAAATGACCATTTTACCCCTAGTTATCACTGTTTTGGCCATAACTTTTGACTGGAAAGGAATTTTGACCTGAAACCACTTCTATTGGCTCCGGATGATGGTTTCTCTTTCCGTAGAGTGGTCACATTAGCCAAACGGACTCAGCGTTTGGGAGATATGGCTGAAACAAGTTTCAGATGGTGAAAAACAGCTTAATTGGGCTTAAACGGGTGATTAGCAGCTAGGCCCAAGGGGAATTTCGGGTTTAGGGGTATATAGGTGCTGATTAGGGTTAGAAAACATTTCTTTAGACATTTTCCAGCTGCCACTTTCATTCCTCTTAACCTAGCCATGGCCTCCACTCTCTAAATCTCTCTAAAACACCCAAAATCACTTCCTAATCAAGGATTAAGGCTTAGAGGCAGCAAATCAAGGAGGGTTAGCACAAGGACCGAGGTAGAGCTGCTGTTATATATTGGAATTCGTGCAAATCAGAGGTTCACTTTAGATTTGGAAGTTTTATTGTGGCAAAGGTGAGTGATTTGCATAGTTTTTGCACTAATTACGGTAATTAAGGGTAATTAGTGAAGATTAGCGAATTTATACACTAATAAATTCTGGAAAAATATTTAGAAATTCGAAAATAATATTTTATGCCTCTGGTAGAAATTTGGTTTAATTTCATGAAGTTTTGTTAACCTTATGATTAGTTTTACTTAAACATGCTTAGGGGAAAATAAGGAGTTTTGGCCACTTTTGATCCATTTTGCTTCATTAGAATTGTTGTTTGGTGTTGGTGGTTGCTATTACATGTTGTTATGACTTTATGGAGTGTTTTGTGATTGATTAGAGAAGTTAGATTGGTCAAAAACGCCGTCGAATGGCGTAAGATAGTCGCTGGAAAACAAGTGCAGGAAATATACCGGATCGGATCGCCCTATGTACCACGATCCGCCCCATCTTCCACGATCCGAACCGATGGCACGACTCGATCTGTCGATGCTTGAAGACCACGATCCGTTCCAGCCTGGGTGTCACGATCCGCCTGAAGGAACACGTCACGATCTGAAGAGCACGACTCGATCCGTCGATGCTTGAAGACCACGATCCGTTCCAGCCTGGGTGTCACGATCCGCCTGAAGGAACACGTCACGATCTGAAGAGCACGACTCGATCCATCAGAGGTGACCACGACCCGATCCAGTGGAAGGAGCACGAGTTGACACCATGGGCGATCCGCGAGTCGCGATCCGACCCAAGCGAGGGTGATGACCACGATCCGAACTGAGAAGCTGACGATGGCGACCTGAAGCAAAGTGAAGAGGGGAAATGAAGACCGATCCGGATAAAGATGATGACCAAAACCCGAGATGCAAAGGAAGTCCAAATGAGAAGTTAGAGCTCAAGATTCAGATGGGAATCAACGAGTTCGCTTCATGGTTGGGCTTTGCTGCGGGACGCGTGTTAAGGGGTTATCGACGTCTATAGCTTTGGACCACTATGGTAGGAGGTACGAAGGCGGATTCAGGGCCATTATGGCATCGGTAGAACCAAGGGCTACAACCAATGAAGTGGGTCATTGAAATGTTTGGTCATGACTCCATATGTTTAGCTTGGTCATAGCAGGGTTTCTACAAGTCGGGATTCGTCGTTACCTCAGTTTGTCTAGTGTTCCAAAGTGGTAGATGTCGTATGCTTTACGCACTGAGTGAGAGATGTGAGGATGGTTGCTATGGATGGTTTGTTTGCTATCATTATGACATACACACCCCTCCCTCATATTCTTACACTATTTATTATGGCACCTTAGGGTACTATACGGTATGTGGTACTAACTCTTTGGTTGCAGGTCCAGGTTCAGGTATGGTTTAGTATACCTGTTATTACTCTGTTTAGATGCTTATCGCTCATACCAGGCTTTATGTCTGACCCAGAGTTTTATGTCTCCTCTTATTACTCTGGGTGCTCACACGAGCAGACCAGAGACAGGTTAGCTGGTGATGCACGGGTAGATGATCCGGAGACGGGCAGGAGGCTTCCACGTAATATATATATATATAGTATTCTCCCTGTGTTGTTGAAGATCACTGCTTGGGCATTGGTGGTGCATCTTCTACTTTAGTTTTCTTTTGATTAGAGACAGTAAATTTGGAAAGTTGTAATAAGCTGTATTTGGATTTCCGCTGCTCTGATGTTGACATTGATTATTAGTTATCAGCTTATGCACTGTCTCGCCTGTTTTATGTCAAGTATGTTATTATTATATTTTATCCCATGCGCTGTGAGACATTCTACAGGTTCCTTGATTAGTTCATTCTCTTCCTTCCTTTCTTTGGCGACCGTCCTGTGCTAGTCGGGCATGTGTACAGCGCACTTTCGGAGGAAATGCAGGCTGGTGCGGGGCGGGCCGTTACACCAACCGTTGGTGATATACATTCGATACACTCAAGCGAAATGAGTGATCGGTCATGTGTGGGCCGGGTTGCAAGACGTTCTTGTTGAACCCAGTGTATTCGCCTTTAGAGATACACTAACGGAAGGTGGTCCCATACCTTGTCATAGTTGGAAATCCAATATCCAATAAGAGCCTGTGGTTTTGATTGTATACTATATATGTGGAGCGTGAGATGCAATCGTTCCACTAGATTGATATTTATTTGTATTTAGACACTATTATAATATCAGAGAAATATATGATTTCAAAAGTGTTTTGGGTTATAGTAAGGTAAAAACCGTCCGTGTCTATGTGTGGGCTGTTCTTACTATTATCCTTTTCTTTCAAAAGGATTTTTGACTTTAAAATCAAGTTGGATGATATTATAAACTTAACGAGTTTTCTCACTCTGGTTCACCAGACTGACCCGGTGTTTGTAATGCTCGGGTTAGCCCGGGTTATGCAGGTTTAGATTTGAATGATGTGAATTCCAAAAAAAAAAAGATGTGCTGGAGGAGTTCAGACGTATTAGTATTTATTCCGCTGTGTGTTGTATATGAGGACAGATGTCTATAACTGTCCAGATGTATTGATGTACTCTGATTGTAAGTATCTATTTCAAAGCTCTCAATAAAATTTTATTTCTCTATTATATTTTGTTCCGCTGCGATATGAGACTCTGATGATGTGTGTTCTTCTACTTCTTGTATTCTATTATTTCTTTCTTTCTTATCTCACCCTCTAATTTCTTTCAATAACAATCCAGTGTTTTCGGTGTTCGGAAGGTCGGCATGAGATACTATGAAGGTATTTATGTCAATTTTCGGGGCGTAAAATCCTTGGGTCATTACAGCTATGCTGAAACTCTGCCATTACTCTCTTTCTCCTCAAATCTATTTAGAAATTTAGATTATTAATAAGAAGATTTTAAAATTCAAGATCTGAAAGAGGGAATCAACATTAATAAAAAGATTGTTCAGAATCATGAGAAGCAAGGTAAAATTCTAGATCCAATCCATTCAAATTCTTACTCTTTCTTTCCCTTCTCTTTTAATGAAAATAATCAATCCACGGTTATTAGGTTTGAAATCAAATTAAAGGGGAAAAACCATGGATGCTAAAACTGGATCAGATCTAGAATTGGGGAAAGCATAAAAGGTGAGTGGATTTAAGTTGTACAGTTTAGATAAGAATATGTTATTGTTTACTATTCCCTTGTATGTATAATTGAAATGCAATATGTTGAGAAATGTAACATATGTTAATAATGCCTAAAGTGATGGGTACGAAGTAGGAATAATTAATATGCTAAATATTAATTTGTTAGGATACGAACTTTTCAAATCTTGTATAGTAATCACCGTTACTTAAATTTCATGTCAATTTGTGCCAATTGTGTACCTAGGCCATTAACTATAAGAATTGAGAAAGGTACATATTGGTTTATGTGATTAAACAATTGTCTGATTAATTGACTACATGTTAGGAAGGAATTGATTATATGTGAAGAATTATAATAGGCATGATACAATTACATGTGAATTATAAATTATAATGGATAATTATAAACATGCCTAGACTGTATAGAAGGTTTACGATAAATAAGAAATTTAACCGCTCTTGAACACGAGGTTAGATTTCACTTATGATAGAAGTCTGCCCGGAACCGGCCGGCATATCCAACATTCACAAGTGGTAAATCTAATGTGAGGGGTCTAAGTGCAAAAATTAAAAACTTGTAATGGTGCTAAGACACGAGGTTAAGTCAACTTGTGGTAGAAGTCTGCCCGGACCTGCCCGGCAAATCCAGCGTCTACGAGTGTAGGCTTAATGTGAGAGGTCTAGTGCTTATATATATGTATGTATATAACAAGATATGAATAAATGGCAATGATGGTAATTAAATGTCTAACTCAGAAAATAAGAAAGGAAGCGATGTTATGAACTGAGTTAGTGTGATGCGAAGGAAAAGTGATGTATTTCCCTAAATGACCTACTTCTGAGAACGTTGTTGCAAGTAAGCCACAGTAAATAAAGTAAGAAAAGTAAAGAAATTACTTGCTACCACGGATTTAGATGGGAATACGTTATGAAAATAAATCACTGATTCCTTCTATCAAACTGATAAGGTGCATGAAGTATTTTCCTTAAATATAATAAGGAATATATATTACAGTGAATGAAGAATAATGGTTTACAACAGTAAATGGTTTAAAAGGGGAATTATAATCACCTACTGTAAATAAATAACATTAATGAAAATGTTGTATAATAGGTAGACTTGTCCTAGGGACAAGTGAAGATTATAACTTAGGTTATAACAGACTAATAAGGAAATTGGATAACTGGTGAAATGAGATAAGGGACACTTAATTGTAAATTAAGTAATCAGTAAATGGGGAAAGCCGAAAACCAGTTGAGAAAAAGGGGAAAATATATGAAATATAAGAAGTTGTACTTAATTATAAATTAAGTAAACTGTAAACTTGGAAGTCTGAAACCTGTTGATAAGAATAACATGTTTAGACTTGTCCTAGGGACAAGAGGAAATTATAACATAGGTTATAGTAAATGGGTAGAGAAACTTATTAATGGGCCTTAGTTAAGAGAACAAAGTTAATAAGTAAACAACAATAAGTTGTGGCGACGGTGTAAAATGGAATTATGATTAAATGAGAAAGGATGAGGAAAACTTATGAAATAAGTTATATTTTATCATAAATAATGTCTGACATGTCACTACAACAAATTAACCATATTACAACGGTGGAAAACAGTTGTAAAAGACTTTTTTACAAAAGTGGAGCCACCATCGTCTATTAAGAAGTATTAATAGACCAAAATCTTTTACAACATTTTTGCACCGTTGCGACACCGTTGTGATATGTATATTTTACAACTGTTTTCCACCATAGTAATAAACCTTATTACAACAGTTATGCACCGTTGTAAAAATATCTATTATAACCGTTATGCACCGTTGTGATTGACAGTTGCGTTTTAAAAAAAATAGACATCTTTTGCAACTGAAATGAACAATACACTAAATATAGCAATACCCCATAAGCAAATCAGATATTACAGTTATTTGCAAACTAATTTATTAAAATACTCAAATTTTCGGTATTACAAACAATAAGTTTCAGAAAATATTTCGCGCAATATTACATGCTTGCCCGTTGCAAAGCAACTTAGTACAAGCACAAGTTATCCACAAAAAATTACATATCCTACGGGAGTACACTAGTCGAAGACAACAAAATCTTTATGCATTTATCTTTTTGGTGCAAGTTCACTGCAGTGATGTGAGACCTGTTGCATAAGAATACGTTTGTTGTTAGAAAAAAGAACATAAAGTGTTTTTTAAGCCAACAATACCGAATCTTAATAACATCAAACATAACTAGCATTCTATACACAAGTTACAACACACACACATATATATATATATATAGCATACATATATATACATGTATATATATACATACATACATACATACATATATACATACATACATACATACATATATATATATATATATATATATATAAAAAAAAAAAAGAATCGACATACCTGGACATGCAACAAATCATAAGTTTCAACCAAGTTTTTCTTTTATAATCCATGCTGAAATAAAATCATACCTGGACAAGTTCACATAGCATAAGCCTCAACCCAGTAATACAGTGACAAAAGATTGCACTCAGGTAAGAAAGAGGGAGAACATATCATTGTACCCCGAAATTCCACTCAAAATCATTTGTGATCTAAAATAGATTTGAAATTCAAAACAGCATTAAAAATGCATCACTAAATGCAACCTATTCTGCCAGACAGAGTTACATCATAGTTCTCGGAGTTGAAAATTCATAATAGTATGACATTTAATAATCAAAGGTAAAGTCCATTTCTAGTAGCAGTGCCAAAATGCTTCAAAGTTCACATAACATCATAAAATAGTTTAGACTGAACCATATTTATGCCAAATAGGAACAATACAAAGCCAGTTAATTAACTTATTAAGTCTTGTACACTTATTAAGAATAGTCCAGTCTAATCTATTATAATGAATAGTTCAGATAATAATCAATTAGAGGTTTCAGCAGTATTGCAAATTAATAATACCAACTCTGCAAAATCAAAGGATGCAAAATAAATTAGAGGTCTCTCATTGCATTTCTAATAGATGCATGGAGACTTTTTCTAGCATCATTGACTCTTTGTATCAAATTGCTTATTTATAGAACATGATTGAAAAATTATCAGATTGTTTAGATGCCTTTAGAGGCAGCAGACTACGCTTGTTTGTAGCATATCACTTAGACGGACAAAATACAGAAAGGCTTATTATTACATAACTAATTTATCATTCAATAATCCTAATATGAATTAAATTATGGATTTATATTTTGCAATCTTCGCCATTCAGAAGAATTCCAATCCAAACCCCAATCATCACCCCTGAACACCATTTACTGCTTTGTCTCCTTCACCACCACTGAACTAAAACAAACCAAAAATTCTAACCACTTCACTACCTGCATACAATATATAAACATCCTCCTCAAACCCCATTTACCTAGATTACCCTCTCCAACACACTGAACGTAGCAGCACTGCTTCTTCAACATTCTCATACCACACTTCAGCAAACTCATATCACCATCCCACAATCACTCATTTCAAAAACCAATACTTTATGAACTTCAACCTGCCAACATTCTTAAATTTGAACCAAACCACCATGCAATTGCATTGCACCATTACACTCACTCTCACACCCTGCTCTTCCCAAAACTATCCAAATCTATCATCTAATCCTAGTTACCTAGTTCTATAGTAATTAAGAAAATCAAAACATAGCAAAGCAGAGTTTGGTAAATACAAACTATCATTTAACTCCTTTGTTTAAAATATGAAAGAACATCGAAACATGAGCAAAATAGAGTTTACATAGATTGTAAATGAACATCTTCAGTTCATTTAGTGAAAAAGAATGTTTAAAGATCCATGGAATGATAGTGTTTGTGAAGAAAACATAATAAATATCATCATGTCTAACCAAATAGAACCATACAAAAAAATGAAAAAAAGTACCAAAAGGAAGCATCGTCTTCGGCCTAGATACCGAGGTTTTCATCCGAAAACTCAACCAAATAGCTTAGATTCAGCTACTTCAAACGGATACACCGCGGACCCGAAAGGGAATTCACCTCTGGACATAAAAAGGAAGCAGCGTCTCCTCTTAAAAAGAAAATCATGACAAGACAAGATTTATTCTATTGGGTTCGGTCTGGATAATTTTATTGGGTTTCAGGTATGGATAATTTAAAAGATCTCGAATTTGGATTAGGGTTTGAAAGAAGAAAGCCTGGAGGCTGGAGGTCGAATTTATTACGAGGTAATAAGTGAGAGAGAACGAGGTGATTACATCCGAAATTTTTGTTTTGGAGCCAAGAAATTTCGTTTTGGAGCCAAGAAATTTCGTTCTTTGGAGCCAGCGTAATTTGCATTTCTTTAGCCTAGCATGTTGCGTTACATACCATTCAGATCAAACGTGGCATGTTATTTTGTATTAATTAATAGCATTTATTAGTGAATTATTTTGTACTTATTTGTTCAGATTTATCACTATAATTATAAGTAAATATTGAATTTTAACTTGTAACCACATATTATAAAATTTTATTATGATGTATTAATTACTAGCATTTAATAGTGAATTATTTGTTAATTATTAATTAAATTATGCACTTAATTTGATTATTAATCAAATAATTATCAATTAACTATTAATTATTAATTACTATTTGTTAACAAAAATTATTCCATTTATCAAATTAACTATTAATTTAATTATTCATGGGTAGTTATTAATATTATATGATAATATTTAATTATTATATTTAATTACCACTTATTTCTTCTTAGTTATTATTGCATCTTAATTATTATGTATATGTTACTAGATATTAACTATTAAATACTTAATAATAATTATTTAAAAATAACTTTAATTTATTAATTATTTAGTAGTAATTAATAATTATTATAAGCTTATAAAGTTATTATTGAAAATTAGTTATTATTCTTAAATGTTAATATAAGAATTGTTAAAAATAGATATGTATTGCAATTGTCATAAAAGAAAGGCTGTAATAGGCATATATTATAACTTGTAAAATAAAAAGGTTGTTAAAAATATGTTTATTACAACTTTCAGAAAAACACAGTTGTGAAAAATCTTTATTACAACTGTCATTTTGTGACAGTTGTAAAACTAAAGTTGTAATATGGTACTTTTGTTGTAGTGTGTTAAACAGAAAACATGTGAATTGGGATATACTTAATTACATATTAAGTAGAACATGTTATTGTAACGATAAAATCAAACAGGAATATAAAGAGATTGTGGATTACAGACCTTGGACCACAATCTAGAGAATAACATGTTGTGGGCTTACTAATAAACTTAAATGAGTTAAGTTATATAACTGAAATTAATAAGCAATAGGAACTTGGTAACTTGATTAAGAATTCAATATGAATGAGAATAACCAAGTTAAATGGAAACCTGATGAGGTAAGGCAAGCGCGTAAAAGAATGTTTATACATAGGGTCTAAAAACATATTAAAGTGAGGCGCTTGGACCAGTTCGCACGTTTGAGGGTGAATAACCCAATGGGGTAGATCATCGTGGTGTTATAAGGCACGAGGGGAGCGCACATTTATCTGATTATCCTGTCGGTTCTGAAGGACTGGAAGGGGAAGCACACAGCTTCCTGAGAAATGTAAGGTGCTCCTAGTAGTCCTCTGTGCGGTGGCAGATGTTTAGGTTGTGCTCGCAGAGGTTGGGTCTGCGCGTAACTACTAGGTGGGTGGGCCTTGACTGCAAAAGTAGCTATGCAGTCAGAATGCTATGACGCGGTGACACCAGGGTGATTCGGCTGTAACGTCCCAGAAATTTCGACAACTGGAATATGAAGCTAATTAAAGATTTAATTATTAATGATCATTTTTATATTGATGCTAGAGTTACAAATTTAAAATCAAATATATTGTTTGTGTATGCATTGAATTAATATTTAATTCAGGATGATTGGTTGGAAATCGAATATTTATTGTTAAATATTTGGATTGAATATTTTGATTGAATTTGAAATTCGATTTAGATATATAAATAGTTGAAATTGAAAATAAACGTTATTAACATTAAATAAATTGAAGTTTTTATTTGTTAAATATATAGAGAAATTGATTTGGATTGTGTGTATTTGTGTGTGTATAGAACATTCGAATTTGGAAACGAACGGAGCAGTTATTGAGCAAACAGAATAAAATTGGTGGACCAGTAAATAATTATACAGAACAAAATATTTTGTTATTATAAAGAATAAAATATTTTGTTATACAAATAAAGTCAGAGTACGATCAAAATAATTTTACTGGATTCAGAATGTCGAGGCGCAACGATACGTTAAATTTCATCTTAATCGGAGTTAGTTTGTAGCGGTTCAGAAATAAAACGTCAACATAATTTGCAGTAATTTTTTTTAAGGTTCCATAAATAAATAAAATAAAGCATTAGGTTCCTTCCTGTACACACTATTGATTCCTTGGCTCCCACGAAAACTTGGTACCCACGGGTTCTGCTCCTATAAAGTCGCACTGCTTTTTCCTAAATTCTTCACGGAAAAATCAATTCTTTTCCTCTAAATCAAAATTCACAAAAAAGGCCAGACCCCATTTTCATTTTCTCCAAATCGCTTGCTTCTTCCTCACTCCGTTCAGTTGAAGCCAGCGCCTCTAGGAATCAAAGCGGCCTGCTACTCGTTGAAGCCAGCTACTACCTTTCATCTCCACCCTCCACTTCGCCATCGCAGTCGCCCTCGAAACCATAAATCGCCACCGCTTTTACCTCAACCAGAAATCGAATCGAAGCCCTCGTTGCAGCCGTCGTCAAAGACCAAAAGCCATCTCGACAGTTGACTTCGGCGCCGCCTACGTTGTCTCGTTTTGGTTGCTGCTGCCACCTTTGACAATCGCAATCGCTTATGCAGGTGAGTGTTAACTCACACACGATTAATTTCTAGAATCAAGTATCTAAATTTCAGTAGAAAATTAAATATGATAGTGGGCCTCGTTTATTTTCCTTGGGTTTTTCTAGTCGTGAAATTGGTAATTGTTAACACTCGGGTTTTTAAACTGTATGCCGTTACATTTAAATGTCCCATTGTTGCATGAGTTTGGGGTGGATTTGGCTGTGTTGACTGTTTGGCACTTGGGTTGATACCTTCTTGTTGTTCTAAAATGCTGAAAACATTTTACTTCCTAAATTCTATGATTTGTTTTTCCTGAAACCCGAATAGTATACAATTGATAGTACACGTTGTAGCATATCATACTGTAACGACCTAGGGAAAAATTCGACGCTCGAATTTTCGACAATAATACATAAACCCGTATTACTTGCCAAAAACCCAAGTATCGAATCCCAGATTGTTATGAGAAAGAAGTTAGAGGGTGAGATAAGAAAGAAATAATATTAGAATAGAAGAAAGAAGAAGAACACATTGTCAGAATCTCACAGCGGAACAGATAAAATATAATATAACAAATCTTTTTATACAAAAGACATGTATATACATACCAACCATCTGAGTACAACATGTATCAGACCAGCGGAATAACAAATTTATATAACTAGCGGTGAAGCCTCCTGCTTCCAGCTCCTGAAACTCCAAGTGAACCTAACCTGGAAATATACTCGATCTGACCCTAGCACATTTGAAGCAAAGCAAAATACACCGGGTCAGTCTGGAATACTTTCAGTGATAAATTCACAGAACACACAACTTGTTTAACTTTGGAAAATCTTTTCTAAAATCAAAGGATAATAGTAAGACCAGCCCACACATAAACACGGACGGTTTTTACCTTACTATAACCCAAAACATTTTTGAAATCATACTTTATTCTGATATTATCATAATGTCTAAATACAAGTAATTAACAATCTAGCGAAACGCTTGCATCTCACGCTCCACATATATAGTATACAATCAAAACCGCGGGAGCTTATTGGAGATTGGATTCCAACTTGACAAGGTATGGGACCACCTTCCGATCGGGTATCTCTAGAGGCGAATACACTGGGTTCAATCAGTTCAAATATCAACAATATAAAACAAACAAACAACATATCTAATATTTGAGGAATCCGATCGGATCCCTCCAACCTGTTCTTCCCTACATCACAGCTCGTTATATATTTCATAATAATATATGAAATAAATTTCAATAATCTAATATTTTAAAACGATAAATAACAGCAACCAATCAAACCATAAACAACCAATAGCAACCAATCAACCAATTTATACTTTTAAAGGTAAATTATATTTTAATATGAATTTACCACATCACATGATTCCAGAAGGTGTGAGAATTAACTCACCAGATTATTCAGTCGACGGTTGACGCGTTTGTTCCTTTTAATCTTGAACGGATGTTCAAAATTAACTGAAATTTCAACTGCGTCAGATCAGTGCCTAGTTAGTGTCATCGTCTAGGTCTCGTCCCTGCGATTCCAATGGATCCATTTTCGTCAGATTCCGTTAATGTATGTAAAAGTTATCGCAAAAATACGGTTTGAATAACTTATCGATTATTAACTAAATAAATTAAATATTTAAATTACCTTTCTTTAATGACTTTGTCACGTCATCATCGTCTAAGACAAAAAAACGCGTTTTCACTTTCTTCCTTGCCTGAACCCGAATTCCACTGAACAGATCCCCCTTTCATCGTGCTTCCCCTTTTCAAAGCCTCGCCGTCATCACCTCGGGTCACTTCAGACCACCAAGACACCGCCCCTGTATCTGCCTGACAGCGGCGCCTCACTACCCTGAAACCCGACCACTCAGATCCACCCCACTGCCTGTAATTTAGCTTCGACCGATTTCCGTTCATCCCCAATTTTACGCCACCTCAGGCCGCCGTAGGTGACCGGACTGGCACCACTTGGACCGCCTCCCTTTTGGCCTTCACCTCCCGCCGGCCTTACCACCTCCGGTGAACCACAACCTCCACACGAGTCCTAAAACCGCCAGGCACTTCGAAAAACAACCGTAAAAACCCAGTCTCTGTTCATCTACCAATTTCCGACACCCCCGACCACCAGAGAACTCGAGACCACCCCCAAATCGAAGCCTGAACTCTCCTCTTTCATCTCCCCCAGGTCCCGGCCTCTGAAATTGACCACATCTCCTCCATTTCGCCAAAGAACGGAACTGGTTTCTCGCCGTTCTTCGCGATTTCCGGCCACCTCCGACCACGATAGGTCCCCAACTTTTTTACAGTAGCTAGATATAACCCTTATCTACCACTTTGCGTTTGGAACCCCCCTCAAATTCTTGACAGATTTGAAGATATAATTTAATTTGCATTTAGGGGATTATTTGCAAATATTTTAGATAGAAATGAGCTTGGACGGGAATGATGGCTAGAGAGGGTGAATATATAGAAGGAAATAATATTTATTTATTTCGATGTGACTATGGATATTATTTTTCGTGTCTATCGCAATTTCGAACGTTGTTTATTCACTTCTGTGCCCACATACAAACCCCGTTCTAGATGCGAATGGACGGCATAGTATAATTTGATGTTACAGTCATAATGAAAATTGTTTCGTCGCATTCCGAGTTCGTTTGCTCAAACGGCCCTCGTTCACGTTCAAATGATCGTTTTTATTTGTATTTTATTTTGCCACGCTCACAAATTAACTCCGATTGACGCGCCACTTGAAACCTAGCAATAATTTACTGTTACGGTACCAATAAAAATTTGTTTCGTCGAAAACAGAGGTCGTTTGAATAAAGTCCCTTTTATATCTGCCCAATTCAAATAAAATAAACCAATTTTAAAATACCTCAATATAATATTATTAAAATATTATAATTGGCCCTATACGACCAGAATTTCATATATTATCATGATAAAACACCCTGGTTTGAATTCCAAGCCAAGCAGATATTATAAAAATTTAAAAACCCCTTTATTTAATATAAATTACGAGAAAATTTATAAAGGAATTCCACAGCGATCTTTTCAAAATTTGATTTGGACATAAAATAAAATCTACAACATGAAAACTAGATTTTTCTCTTTCATTAGAAAAATATTGTCCAATAGATTCAGACGTTTCTTGTTTCGAGAAAATCCGACTCATATTGGGCCCTGTACAGCCGTTTAAAGTTCAAAACGCCAAATTACGAACTGCCGCGCCACTGCAGCTCGTTTTATAATTAAATTATAAATTAAACGTTTTGACGTTGTTTTAGTAACGAATATATTTATATAATTCAGTATAAACCATATTAAACCACTTTAAATCGCTCGTTCACATTATACAGCAAAATCAACATTTTTCCCAAATATTCTGAAAATAAAATATTATTATATTATTAATATAAATCAATATTTAAAATAAAAAGGTTAAATCGATTATTTAAAATCAAATCAATATATTAAATAAATAAAATATTTCATTAAAATGGCCAGAAAATATGGGACGTTACATTCCTCTCCCTTTAAAATAATTTCGTCCTTGAAATTGCTAAGGTAGAGAGAACGTTATTTTATAACTTCAAATAGATTATTATAACTATCCAGATGTGTGATGTACTCTGATAATTGTAAGTATTTTTAAAAAGCTCTCAGTAAAGATTTATTTCTGTATTATATTTTGTTCTGCTGCGATGTGAGACTCTGATTCTGTGTTGTGTTGGTTCTTCTTCTCCTATTCTAATATTTCCTTTCTTATCTCACCCTCTAATTTCTTTCTAATAACGTTCCAGTGTTTTCGGTGTTTGGAAGATCGGCATGAGTTAAGGTAAAGGTATTTATGTCGATTTCCAGGGCCGAAAATTCTTGGGTCGTTGCAGTCTTTCTTTAATGACTTTGCCATGTCATCATCGTCTAAAACAAAAAAACGCGTTTTCACTTTCTTCTTTACCTGAACCCGATTGCCACTGAACAGATCCCCCCTTTCATCGTGCTTCCCCTTTTCAAAGCCTCGCCATCGTCACCTCGGGTCACTTCAGACCACCAAGACACCGCCCCTGTATCCGCCTGACAACGGCGCCTCACCACCCTAAAACCCGACCACTCAGATCAACCCCACCACCTGTAATTAATTTAGCTTCGACCGATTTCCGTTCATCCCTAATTTTATGCCACCTCAGGTCGCCGCAGGTGACCGGACTAGCACCACTAGGACCGCCTCCCTTCTGGCCTTCACCTCCCGCCGGCCTTACCACCTCCGGTGAACCGCAGCCTCCACACGGGTCCTAAAACCGCGAGCCACTTCGAAAAACAACCGTAAAAACCCAGTCTTCGTTCATCTACCAATTTTCGACACCCCCGACCACCAGAGAACTCGAGACCACCAACAAATCGAAGCCTGAACTCCCTTCCATCTCCCCCAGGTCCCGGCCTCTGAAATTGACCACCTCTCCTCCATTTCGCCAAAGAACGGAACTAGTTTCTTGCTGTTCTTCGCGATTTCCGGCCACCTCCGACCACGATAGGTCCCCAATTTTTTTACAGTAGCTAGATATAGCCCGGATCTACCACTTTGCATTTGGAACACCCCTCAAATTCTTGACAGATTTGACGATATAATTTAATTTGCGTTTAGGGGCTTATTTGCAAATATTTTAGACAGAAATGAGCTTGGACGGGAATGATCAGAAATATGGGCTGGAGAGGGTGAATATATAGAAGGAAATAATAATTATTTATGTCGATGTGACTAAGGATATTATTTTTCGTGGCTATCATAATTTCGAACGTTGTTTATTCGCTCATGTGCTCACATACAAACCCCGTTCGAGATGCGAATGGACGGCATAGTACAATTTGACGTTACGGTCCTAATGAAACTTGTTTCGTCGAATTCCGAGTTCGTTTGCTCAAACTGCCCTCGTTCACGTTCAAATGATCGTTTTTATTTGTATTTTATTTTGCCACGCTCACAATTTAACCCCGATTGACGCGCCACTTGAAACCTAGCAATAATTTACTGTTACGGTTCCAATAAAATTTGTTTCATTGAGAACAGAGGTCGTTTGAATAAAGTCCCTTTTATAACTGCCCAATTCAAATAAAGTTAACCAATTTTAAAATACCTCAATATAATATTATTAAAATATTATAATTGGCCATATACGACTAGAATTTCATATATTATCACGATAAAATACCCCGGGTTGAATTCCAAGCCAAATCGATATTATGAAAATTGAAAAACCCCTTTATTTAATATAAATAACGATAAAATTTATAAAGGAATTCCACAACGACCTTTTCGAATTTTGATTTGGACATAAAACAAAATCTACAACACAAAAACTCGATTTTTCTCTTTCATTAGAAAAATATTATCCAACAGATTCGGACGTTTCTTGTTTCGAGAAAATCCGACTCATATTGGGCCCTGTACAGCCGTTTAAAGTTCAAAACACCAAATTACGAACTGCCGCACCGCTGCAGCTCGTTTTATAATTAAATTATAAATTAAACGTTCTGACGCCGTTTTAAAAACTAATATATTTATATAATTCAATATAAACCATATTAAACCACTTTAAATCGCTCGTTCACATTATACATCAAAATCAACATTTTTCCCTAATATTCTGAAAATAAAATATTATTATATTATTAGTATAAATCAATATTCAAAATATAAAGGTTAAATCGATTATTTAAAATCAAATCAATATATTAAATAAATAAAATATTTCAATAAAAAGCCCAGAAAATACGGGACGTTACATTCCTTCCCCCTTAAAATTATTTAGTCCTCGAAATTGCTAAGGTAGAGAGAACATTACAACCCATTATCTTTACAAAAATATTTAATTTAAAACTCGGGTTTATTTTTAATCTAACCCAACTAGCTTTAAAACCAATTTATTTCAAATAATAGAATTTCTCAAAAATCTTCAAAAATTTTCTAACACCTTAAATTTTGGAATTTTTTTGGCAAAGTCTCCCCTGCACGGAGGACATCTGCAATATCGCAGGTTCAAGAAATATATATGTCGCGACCAACAGGGTCGGAAAAACTCAAAAACCCAAGTAAAAACCAAAATTTCATATTTGCGTAGGCATACCTTTTTGCGAGCGTTATTAAGCGATAAACGATATATTATATGTGAGCTTGCTTAATTATAATGCAGCTTTATTTGAACTAGATTCAATTAACTCCAGAATTTTCTCTTGAATGAAATTTAAAGCTGAATTGGCTCTTCAGCACCTGTTCTCAACTCAAAAGGATTTCATTAGTCATCAAAACAAATGCCAGTTATGTTCAAAACATCCATATCATCCAAATCAACTAATTTTACACATAGTTCAATCCTCAAGAGATTAATTTTTAATAACCCAGTCTTAACAATTCATTTGTCTCTTTAATTATCCATTCAAATTTATTTATCTGGATTGATTTATTCGAATTATTTATTTTGGACTGGTTTTCAACCAAATTGATTCATGTTCAGGTTCATATCCATGAGATCGAGCACACCATCCAAACATATCATACAATCAACATTACCAAATCCAATTGATTGCCCATATTATAGTGATTTGTGAAAATCCTTACTTTTATTATTTTATAAAATAAACTGGGCAAAAATAATTTCAAAAATAATTTTATATCAAATTACAAATACGCGCTCTTATATATATTCAAACTCAATCTAGGGTATTTCTAACCCCATCTCTATTGAGTCACGCCACAGAGCCAAGGTTATCACTAAACCAATAGCTCTGATACCACTGTAACGACCCGAGGAAAAATTCGACACTCGAATTTTCGACAACAATACATAAACCTGTATTACTTGCCAAAAACCCAAGTATCGAATCCCAGATTGTTATGAGAAAGAAGTTAGAGGGTGAGATAAGAAAGAAAGAATATCAGAATAGAAGAAAGAAGAAGAACACATCGTCAGAATCTCACAGTAGAACAGATAAAATATAATATAACAAATCTTTTTATATAAAAGAATTGTATATACATACCAACCATCAGAGTACAACATGTATCAGACCAGCGGAATAATAACTTTATATAACTAGCGGTGAAGCCTCCTGCTTCCGGCTCCTGAAACTCCAAGCGAACCTAACCTGGAAATATACTCGATCTGACCCAAGCACATTTGAAGCAAAGCAAAATACACCGGGTCAGTCTGGAATACTTTCAGTGATAAATTCATAGAACACACAACTTGTTTAACTTTGGAAAATCTTTTCTGAAATCAAAGGATAATAGTAAGACCAGCCCACACATAAATACGGACGGTTTTTACCTTACTATAACCCAAAACATTTTTGAAATCATACTTTATTATGATATTATCATAATGTCTAAATACAAGTAATTAACAATCTAGCGGAACGCTTACATCTCACGCTCCACATATACAATCAAAACCGCGGGCGCTTATTGGAGATTGGATTCCAACTTGACAAGGTATGGGACCACCTTCCGATCGTGTATCTCTAGAGGCGAATACACTGGGTTCAACAAGAACGTCTTGCAACCCGGCCCACACATGACCGACCACTCATTTCGCTTGAGTGTATCGAATGTACATCACCGACGGTTGGGATCAGCAACCGCCTACCGAAAAAGGGATAGCATCTAAATATAGATTAATGAAGCAAATGGAATTTCTCTAGATAGGTGATCATACACCCTAATAGGAGCGACCCACATAGCCATGCTGCCTGCCCGATTTTTGTCATTCCCCGGTTGATGAGGCTTGAGGCTAGAACTTAACTTGAAAACACCTGGCCATCATTCACTTTTAATGCCACATCATCATATCCACTAGATCACACGTCCATAAAAATACTCTAGTTATTTGTCTAGAGAAAAACCATTTCTCCGCCATCAACTATGGTACGTTTGAAGAAATCAACGCATGTAATTCCTTTGGAAATACTTTGTCAGACATCTGTCCATACAAGTCATCTAGGAACAGGATGAACCGAAGGTACTCACCTACTGCATCTCATATAGGAATCACCCTATGGATCAGTAGCGAGTAGTCCTTGCAAACCACAAAATCTCAACTACGACCGAATCACGTCAGAATATCTCTGCATTGCATCATAGAGATTATTCGTCAAGTAATCCTTCCGCTTATGAAGATCTACGGCCTTCACTTGCTCCATCTTTAATTGGCATCTTCACGTATCTGTTGGTCGGAATTGTTTTCGAATATAAATTCGATCCCGATCTTTCCGTACCAACAATCGTATTGGTCAGTGTAACACCCCGAATTTTTCAATTAACATTATAATAACAAATTAAATAATACTTAATTTAAAGCATGAAAATTAAGAAAAACGGACATCACCATTGCGTTCGTCTCGGAATTCTGCTTGAGATAGAGTCTGAGTTTGCGTAAAATGGATAACGTATGAAGAAGATATCTTTAAATTAAATATTGCAGCAAAACATGAAAAAAAAAGAATGAGAAAAGAATAATGTTTAGCATTGTTCTAAGGTTTGTAAGCAAAAGACTTAGTAGCTCATTTGGTTAGAACATGTGACTTGCATACAAGAGGTACAGAGTTCAATCCCCGCCAACGCCATATTTTTTGTTTTAGGGGAATGGCTAAAAAGTGGCTTAGTGTGAACGCTGTTCAAAAAGTGGCTTAGTGTGAAAATGGTTAATTGGGAGGATAGATAAAAATAAATAAATAAATATATATATATATAATATAAATATATATATATATATATATATATATGACATGTGTGCGTCATATGGCACACGTGGTGCATTTTTGTTGGTCAAAGATTTTTTTTTAATGTGGCTTTTTATGATTGGTCGAGTGACGATTAGTGCTGACATGGCATTCTCTGATTGGCCTATTGGTCGAACTATGAGTCATTAGGACTTACATGGCGCAGAACGGTTGGTTGATTGACATATTAATCGACTTTGATGGCTACGATCACCCCCGGTTTGATCCAACGGCTCAAATCTAATCAAATCTCTATAAATACAACCCTAGACCATAACCCTAATCACACAAATTAAAAGATAAAGAGCCGTCATGCTGCTGGGAGGAAACTAAGAGTAGCCTTCAGTGGAGAAAAGCTAAGAGGCGAGCTCAACTAAAGTAAAATCAAAATTTCTAACAACGTTTGTCTACCCAAAGGAAAGCATTCCAAATTCAGAACATAGAAACCAGAAAACAAGATCGTCGGTCGTTGTAAGTATAGTTACTATTCCGATGTGAATAAAATTAAGAATTGACTTGTTGTATAATGGAAATGGAATTATACTGTAATTGTGTAATATCGACGATGCTATTTCATATTTCTATGTTGCGATGATTTTATTGTGAATGGAATTGGGATGTTGGTGGTATAAATTGATTTGATGTGGACCTATTTAACATTTGTAAATGAAAACAACATCACCTGCAAGTTTGTGGTTACTATTAGAATTTACACCTTTATGTTTATGTGGTTAACGTGGATTGTATACATTTTGCTAAGTCCAAGTTAATACTTATATACACATGTTCTATGTTAAGACCGTTATGCCAACATGATTAAAATCCTTGTATATATTCTTATGTTCATTTCAAGGTGTAATTGGATCCATTTGGGTTACGTGATAAATACAAGTTTCATGTTGAAATAGGCTACATGATTTGAATTAGTTCACATCTTTGTGTTAATGTCAAAAATAGACATTTTTATGAACATGTAATAACCTTGTCACATGCTAGTTTTGTTTTTGAAGTTATGCCTAGATAAATATGTTTAGGCCTATGTTTATGCAAGTCTAAATTATGACATTTCATGTGACACCTATTTAGATTTATTCTTATTTGAATGCAAGTTCACATATATGCAAGATGATTTAGTCTATGTTGCAAATTCACATATATGTATGTTGATTTAGTTTATGTTGCAAATCCACATATATGTATGTTGATTTAGTCTACGTTACAAGATCACACCTATGATATTCATGTTGACTAGTTTGCAAGTTCACACCTATGATGTTCATATTGAGTATGCCGAAAATGCCAAGTTACACCTATGTCATGTTTATGTTAATGAATTATTTTATGCAAATTTTATGTGCACTAAATTAGGCTAAGTTTTTAGCCTAATATTATATGTCAAAAATCATGCGGACGGAAAATTAGGCTAAGATTGTTAGCCTAACATTTAGACGGGGTAACGTTGGGTAAAATTGGAAATTTTAGGAAACTTGACAAAAATTGGTTAAAAATCACATAAGTGATTTATGGCATGAAACGGTATAAATTATATACCTAAATTAATGAACTTGATTAGAAACAAATTTGGGCAATGACATGAATTCTGGATAATATACATAAATAAAAATGTAGATTAGAAGATACGAATATGCTTAACCCGAGGTTGGATTGAGTTGTGATGTAAACCTGCCCGAACCCGCCCGGCTGTCCAGTAATCACAACAATACCTATCCAATATGGGAGGTTAAGGCATTAAACCCAATAAGAACCCGAGATTAGACTGAGTTGCGGTGTAAATCTGCCCGGAACCGACCGACTGTCCAGTAACCGCAACAATACCTGTCTAATGTGAGTGGTCGGTGCTTTAATGAATAAATTAAAGCTAGATAAGGATAGTAGGGTTAAGTTAACTAAAACACTTAACCAACTCAATATGTTAACTAAATCTGATGAGTGGGGTTAGGTTAATCTGAACACTTAACCACTTAACATGTTAACAAGACAAGACTTGTAGGGGTTAAATAACCATTATAACATGTTAACTAGACTAGAAGATGGGGTTAAGTAAATTTAATACACTTAGCCAATTTAACATGTTAACTAGACTAGAAGGTGGGGTTAAGTAAACTTGGAACACTTAGCCATCATAGCATGATAAATAAACAGGGTTAAGTTAAAACATGAAGGGATAATACTTAACCATCATAACATGTTAATTAAACATATGTTAGGGTTAAGTTAACTAAGGGAACACTTAACCATTAAAACATGTTATCTAAACAGATGGGCAGGGTTAAGTTAGAAGGAACACTTAATCAATACAAGATGAAGGGGTGGGGTTAAGTAATAAGAAATACTTAACCAATATAACTTGATTTGTGGTAGGGTTAAGTCAACATGAAATACTGATAACACTTAACCAGTTTAACAGGACAAATGAATGGGTTAAGTTAACTTGAATTGACTGATGACACTTAACCAATCCAAATTGACGAGAAAGAGAACTAAGTAGTAATCCTTAGTTAAAGAGGGCTAAGTAGTAAACCTTAGTTAAAGGTAAACCACGGTTCAGGAAACTAAGTGGTAAACCTTAGCTAGGAGTACTAAGTAGTAATCCTTAGTACAACACGAGAAGGAGCGAACGTCCATCTGATTTTAAAGAAGGCTCCAACGAACTGGGTTACGAAGCACGCAGCTTCAAGGGGACGTGAGGGTACTCTTGGTATCCCTCTATTAGGCTGCAGATGATCCTCCTAGGCTCACAGAGGTTAAGGTCTGCGTTAGAAGAACCAAGGGTATTCCTTGGTTGCAATATAAGGCAACCTAAAGACTAGGATGGACCAGCGTGATTCGGCAAGACCAGTAGCCCTCTGATAGCAACTCGTCGTCCACCTACCATCTTGAGTCAATCGAGATACGTGAAGCGGAAAGGCGGAGACCTCCAAAAGACCATATACTTGCTATCTAGTTATGGTTGCGGATGGCCATACGTTAGTGGGGCATAGGGGGGCCTGCGTATAGTTCTCATTTTTTCCAAGGATGGCCTTTCATTAGTTGAGGGAGGGGTCAAGTGGGACCATAGCCACTGGATAAACAGACCTTAGCATCTGCATCGGCAGATATCTGAAAGCACCCAACCGAGTTCCGTGTTTCTTGATTTGCTCTGCCACAGGACTCGGGTCGCACATATAGAGGACATGTGCACTAGACAGCGATAACGATTCGCGACACACGCGTGGGGAAAGTCTAGGAACATAAACCACTCTAGGTAGTGTGTCCTAGACTAGGTGGCATCGTTCGACAGGTAGCATAAACCCTAGTTGGACTAGGTCGTATAAACCCTAGTTGTAACTAGGAAGCGCTCGATAGAAAACCCTAGATTAGATCTAGGTAATGAATGATAGACGTACGCCTGAAAGCAACCACAATTTTGGAGATTGGGATCACGTTATCATATGATCTTTACATATAAACTACTAGTGGGGATACTAGTTAGGTGGTGCAGAGATATAGTGTGGGGTGCGACAGTATATTCGGTTCTAAACCGCTTTAACTTAGTTTATAGTATTTTCCCATTTCCAGTTTATGCTTGTCATGCTGTTTTTTCTTATTCACATACTGAAGAGTCACTAGACTTACCAGACTTTATGTCTGACTCTATGTTTTCTTTCGTCTTCTTTCCTTCCGTCCCCCCCGGTAGTCAAGGAGGGAACAACTTAGCTTTGTTTGGACTGTTATCCTTTTCCAACCTCGAAGACTCTTGGACACATCGCTTTGGACTCTCTCTGCCACTGCTATGGTCGTCTTATGCTTTATTTGGGGAATATCATTTCTATTTTATGCTTCTTTATTTTGTTGTGTTAGACAGATACTCTGGTATTGAAAAACAATTGTTGTAGAAACTATTTTATCAATAAATAAAGTTTTATTTTCCTCTGTTTAACTGTAACACCCCACATCCGTTAAGGTCACTCACAAAGGGAATGCCTTAATTTTGGTGGAGCATTTTAGTAAACAGAACAGAATATTACAAGACATATAAACAGTACTTGAAAATTTTAAACTTTATTACAGCGGAAAACAGAAATCAGTATGGTTACATCTTTAACAAATTCTCAAGTACATAAATATCAGTCTTGTTCAGAAAGTCATCAGAGTACAAAACTTTAAAATCATAATCCCCATAGAAGATGCCATAAGAAGTCAAGCCATACTTTAAGCACTTCAAGCAGTTTAAGCAGAAGAGATCTGGATCCAACTTAAGTATTCCTTCCTTGAAAACCTGGTGGGGGGGGGGGAACGGAAGAAATGGGGCGAAAACAAGCAAGGTCAGACATAAAGTCTGGCAAGTCCAGTGACTTTCAGCACATGAACAGATAATAATAATTATGACATGAAAATAAGTTGGATAAGAGATAACAGTAACAGGAACAACAGATATACTTAGGTTAAACAGAGTAAACAGAATGATATCACTTTTCTTTTTTCTGCACTAATACTAGTGCAACAGGATTAGGGTAATCCTAATGTCTAAGCTAAAACAGTAATGAGAACAGAATAATTTCCACAGAAGAGAATGCTAGTAATGGGCCTTTACCACCCGAACAGAAGGTACAGAAACAGAACCAGATTAATCCCTATGGAAACAGAATGTAGAATTAGGTGTACACTAGTAAATGGGCCTTTACCACCCCAACAGATGGTACCACGCAGAAACAGACAGGTGTTACCACCCAACAGAAAACAGAAGGTACCCCACAGGAACAGACAGAGCTAAGTGCACCCCAAGTCCTACCCCACGCGATCGGCTCCCTAATATGTAAATACCCTGTGCCAGCCCCACAGAAGGGTATATCATTCCCTAAAGTGGCAACCTTTGAATGACACAGACCTATTTACAGATGTCACGGCGTCTTACATCCTCAGAGGCAGACCGAGATCCATGCACGCACATGACCCGGTTGGAACACACCATCAACACCCCTCGCCATTATCAGAATGAACCGCTTATAATTAGTTCAGTAAGCGTGCCCGGACCCTACGTACTGTTGGGTCAAAGTTTTGATACCAGAAAGGGTTACTGACTAATATGGGTCCCAAACAACAGATGACACAAGTATTTCCCCTCCTAACCTTGTGTCCCCAGATTAACGGATTTCAGATTAACTTGTTACAGGTTTCAGACATACAGAGTTCAGATTTACTAGTTCACAGATCAGACATTCAAGTTAACAAGTTTTCGGACTAACGGATCAGATGTACAGTTTTAACAGACTTACAGATTGTCTAATTTTGTAATTGAGCCCACATATTCACGAAACGGGTTTGTCAGATTTATCAGTCCAGTTGGTATAACCCTATCCACCCAACACGTTTTAGACATCATATTTATCTCAGATTTTCATTAATGCTCAGACCTCTCACTTTAGACTGACAGTTTGCGGCCACTGGTTAGGCCGGTTAGTTCCAGGCAGGTTTCTGCCGCAAACTGAGTCTAACCTCGGGTTTTAAGCACGTTATGACTAACTTCTCACATTAGAACCTATTGTATTCGGCCACTGGAATGTGCCGGGCGGTTCCGGGCAGAATTACGCCGCAAACTCATTCTAACCTCGAGTTAGCTATGTTTTATGTTTAACAAATGTGTTCATTCATAGATTTTTACAAATTAACTTCTTTACAAGTTACAGCAGATTATTCGAAGTTCTATTAACAAGTTTTGCTCAATTTTAAATTGAGCCTACAGGATTACATACTTCAAATTTCAGTATTTCAGTTTCAACAGATTACGCCATTCAACAGATTAAACAGATATCAGATCTTGCAGATTAGGCGATTTAGCAGATTTAGCAGATGAGGCAAATTTAACATAATTAGCAGATTAGGCAAATCAATCTAATTAGCAGTTTAGGCAATATAACAGAACTAGCAGATTAGGCAATATAACAGATCTAGCAGATTAGGCAATATAACAGATCTAGCAGATTAGGCAATATAACAAATCTAGCAGATTAGGCAATATAACAGATTTAATTATCCCTTAAAGTTTCATTGACATATCTTGCCTAATTATAAATTTGGCCTAAGTTTGCATGCCTAAATAATTGTCATGATTCATAAATATGATTATATACCAAATATAGCCATGCATGTCATATATTCAATGATCTCCCACTTAGGTGTTATTCACATTTAACAGTTATCAAATCTTAATATAGATCTTTACACCTAAGTCATATTCTCTTTTTTTTTCTCAAGTCATGAGTCGTTATATAAAAATATACCCAATAATCTAGAACTTTAAATTATATCCTCTCAAAATCAGATCTTAATTCCTATATGCATTTTGTCCATAAATCTCTAGTCATATGTTACCATTCAATTATACCTCTTCTTCCAAATCACATAGTACGCATAGATCTAGATCTAGTTTACAACATATGTCCTTTTTCTTAAATTAGTCATAGATCAGTTATGTCCAATTATGCCATCATTCATTATTTATCCCAAAGTTAAGCGTTTGTACGTTAATCTCTTATGAGATCTGGCGCAGGTTCGTGGTAGCCTGGCTATAGAACAGAGAGAAGAAAGAGATGCAGAATAAAATAGATCAGAACATACACAACCTCAAATTCAGATTTACAATCATGTCACAATAATAATTAAAGTTTATATCGGAAAATAACTACACTTGCCTTGGTTGGATTCTAAAAGAAAAAGGTATTGTAGCTGTTCTCTTTCAATCCTAATCAGAATTGGAGGAAGAAGAAGCACAAGTCCTAGCTTAGTTTTCAGCAGAGTAGAGACGCCATTGATTTATTTTTTTAGAGAAGAAGAGAGCAATGGAGGCTAGAGAATTGTGTAATAGATTTAGGTTTAGGTTAGGGATGTATATATAGGTGTAGGAAGTTATTTAGGACCATTAGATTAACCCTGAACCATGAGAACCAACCAGATGAAAAATCTGCATTTGAGCGAATCGGCCCACGGGATGACAGCCAAACACCCTGGATTAACCCCTAGTCGACCCAGTGGGGCTTGGGCCGACCTCAAAAATGGGCCGGTTCGGTTATTCCCCACTCCCAATTTGCTGTTTTGAACTTTTTTGCATATTTATTTATTTAATTTTTATATATATCTATATATTTCTCTCATATGCATACAAACTTTAAGGCTTAATAACTTCTTCATAATTAACCATTTTCACACTAAACCATTTTTTTTGAACTGCGTTCACACTAAGCCACTTTTTAGCCATTCCCCTAAAACAAAAATATGGCGCTGGCGGGGATCGAACTCTGTACCTCTTGTATGAAAGTCACATGTTCTAACCATATGAGCTAATAAGTCTTTTGCTTAAAAACCTTAGAACAATGTTAAACATTATTCTTTTCTTAATCCTCTTTTTCAAATTAATTATCCTTTAATTTGTTATTTTAATATTCTCAGAAAATACGGGGTGTTACATTCTCCCCTCCTTAAAGGATTTCGTCCCCGAAATCTTCAAGTTAAGAAGAATGTATCCAAACATCCAACATCCATCTACTCAACCATTCAATCACAGGCATCCATTGTCCTTAAAAGGTTTCTAATGCCGTATGAACATATGCAAAGTGTGTGTATATGTTTCTTATCTAATGCAAAATCAGGCGGTCTACTGATCCAGTTGACCTCCTTAATGCGAATCATGTTAGTACCATGAGTCCAAATATGTATGCAAGAAATCCTATTTGATACACATCATTTCTATATGAGTGCATAACCATTCATCCAAATGCAACATCCATGTGAGGAGTCAATCATTCTGCATCCACAAAAATTGAAAAATGCACGCACATCCATATGCAATATGAGAGTGTTTTTGAGCCAATCTAGTGCCTAGTGTGTGTATATGCATCCTCGAGCAACCACTTGCATCCACTTGCAACCATCAAACATAACATGTCTCAAACACATGTTTACACCCATTAGTTTCTACCTAAAGTTCGAAGATTCGATTGATAGGATATCGTCGAATGATGGAAGCGAGTACAGATAAAACAAAAACTTGGTTCCCATTAGACATTGGTTGAGAGAATAATTCCCCTAAGTATCAACCCCAAAGACCGAAATCAATATCAGATTGACACTCAGAGGATTACCCTCTTTAGACAATGTCAAAACTGGAAATCTTAACCTTATCAGAGATATTCAGATATTTACAGACTACTAGTACAGATCAGATTACCAAATGATTCTTAGAAATCTAAGCATGACAAACCCAGAATGTATGCGTCCTACTTAACGCCTAACACAAATATCTCTCAAACCCCAATTTATCACAAGCAGATGAGTCATAACCCTTATGGGTTTGAGTCTACAGCGGAATCAGAAACAATACTAGTATTAAAGTGCAGAGTATCGATTACAGAATCAAAATGCCAGAATCAGAAAGAGTTTTAACTCAACAATCAGATAAAGAAATTAAACCTCTCACAGAAAGTTTTCCTAATTCTATCCTATCCACTAGCCTCGAGAGTGTTCGCCTGCCCTCCAGCAGTTGGTCCTGCCCTCTGCCCTTGTCCTCGTTTCTTCAGGCAGTCCCTAGTGAAATGTCCCATCTCACCACAGTTAAAGTGAGTGTCCTTCCTCTTTCAGCAATCCTTGTTTAGATGAGTCAAGCTTCCATAAGTAAAGCACTTTTCTCCTCCTTTATCTTTAGACTTTTCTTCCTTCTTTTGTGTTTCCTTTTTGCCTCCTTTGTGAACCAAGTCCATATCCATGAGTTTCTCATCCTTGGGTTGTGCTCCTTAGCCAAACTCCCTCATTCTTATCTTTACTTTCTGTGTGTAACACGTTGACAAGTCCCTTGAAAGCGGCCTCCATCGCACGGAAAATCCTACAAAGCTCGAAAGAAAATTAGTCGTAGGTGAGACTACTGCGGCTACAGATGGAAGTCGGGCGCTTATTTGCCCTTTGACCGGTGTCGTAGTCTTATCAAGCCTACAGAACCATGCCGCGATGAGGTTACCTCCCAGAAAGCCGGGAGCCCCGGGAAAGAAGGAAACAAAAATTCAAACAGAGGATCAAAAGATAGATATATGGCTTTTGGGGATTATGTATTTCAAAAATAAGCTTTACTTTTGAAAATACTTCCTTTTTAAAACCTTTTTGAAAATAGTTTTCCAAACTTTTTATCAAATCTGGTAACCTTCAGCTCTGATACTAAGTGTAACACCCCACCTCCATTAAGATCACTCACAAAGGGAATGCCTTAACTTTGGTGGAGTATTTTAGTAAACAGAACAGAATATTACAAAACAGATAAACGGTGCTTGAAATTTTTTAACTTTATTACAGCGGAAAACAGTAATTAGTATGGTTACATCTTTGACAAACTCTCAAGTACATAAATATCAGTCTTGTTCAGAAAGTCATCAGAGTACAAAACTTTAAAATCGTAATCCCCACAAAAGATGCCATAAGAAGTCAAGCCATACTTTAAGCAGAAGAGATCCGGATCAAACTAAAGTATTCCCTCCTTGAAAACCTGGGGGGAAACGGAAGAAAAGGGGCGAAAATAAGCAAGGTCACACATAAAGTCTGGCAAGTCCAGTGACTTTCAGTATATGAACAGATAATAATAATTATGACATGAAAATAAGCTGGATGAGAGATAATAGTAACAGGAACAACATATATACTTAGGTTAAACAGAGGAAACAGAATGATATCACTTTTCATTTTTCTGCACTAATACTAGTGCAACAGGATTAGGGTAATCCTAATGTCTAAGCTAAAACAGTAATGAGAACATAATAATTTCCGCAGAAGAGAATGCTAGTAATGGGCCTTTACCACTCGAACAGAAGGTACAGAAACAGAAACAGATTAATCCCTATGGAAACAGAATATAGAATTAGGTGTACACTAGTAAATGGGCCTTTACCACCCCAACAGATGGTACCACGCAGAAACAGACAGGTGTTACCACCCAACAGAAAACAGACGGTACCCCATAGGAACAGATAGAGCTAAGTGCACCCCAAGTCCTACCCCACGCTATCGGCTCCCTAATACGTAAATACCTTGTGCCAGCCTCATAGAAGGGTGTATCATTCCCTAAAGTGGCAACCTTTGAATGACACAGACCTATTTACAGATGTCATGGCGTCTTACATCCTCAGAGGCAGACCGGGATCCATGCACGCACATGACCCGGTTGGAACGCACCATCAACATCCCTCGCCATTATCAGAATGAACCGCTTATAATTAGTTCAGTAAGCGTGCCCGGACCTTACCTACTGTTGGGTCAAAGTTTTGATACCAGAAAGGGTTACTGACTAATATGGGTCCCAAACAACAGATGACACATGTATTTCCCCTCCTAACCTTGTGTCCCCAGATTAATGGATTTCAGATTAACTTGTTACAGGTTTCAGACATACAGAGTTCAAATTTACTAGTTCATAGATCAGACATTCAAGTTAACAAGTTTTCGGACTAACGGATCAGATGTACAGTTTTAACAGACTTACAGATTGTCTAATTTTGTAATTGGGCCTACAGATTCACGAAACAGGTTTGTTAGATTTATCAGTCCAGTTGGTATAACCCTATCCACCCAACACGTTTTAGACATCATATTTATCTCATATTTTTATTAATGCTCAGACCTCTCACATTAGACTGACAGTTTGCGGCCACTGGTTAGGCCGGTTGGTTCCGGGCAGGTTTCTGCCGCAAACTGAGTCTAACCTCGGGTTTTAAGCATGTTATGACTAACTTCTCACATTAGAACCTATTGTTTGTGGCCACTGAAATGTGCCGGGCGGTTCCGGGCAGAATTACGCCGCAAACTCATTCTAACCTCGAGTTAGCCATGTTTTATGTTTATCAAATGTGTTCATTCACAGATTTTAACAAATTAACTTCTTTACAAGTTACAACAGATTATTCGAGGTTCTATTAACAAGTTTTTCTCAATTTTAAATCGATCCTACAGGATTACATACTTCAAATTTCAGCATTTCAGTTCCAACAGATTACGCCATTCAATAGATTAAACAGATAACAGATCTTGCAGATTAGGCGATTTAGCAGATTTAGCAGATGAGGCAAATTTAACATAATTAGCAGATTTAGCAGATGAGGCAAATTTAACATAATTAGCAGATTAGGCAAATCAATCTAATTAGCAGTTCAGGCAATATAACAGAACTAGCAGATTAGGCAATGTAACAAATCTAGCAGATTAGGCAATATAACAGATCTAGCAGATTAGGCAATATAACAGATCTAGCAGATTAGGCAATATAAAAGATCTAGCAGATTAGACAATATAACAGATTTAATTATTCCTTAAAGTTTCATTGACATATCTTGCCTAATTATAAATTTGGCCTAAGTTTGCATGCCTAAATAATTGTCATGATTCATAAATATGATTATATACCAAATATAGCCATGCATGTCATATATTCACATTTAACAGTTATCAAATTTTAATATAGATCTTTACACCTAAGTCATATTCTCTTTTTTTTTATCTCAAGTCATGAATCGTTATATAAAAATATACCCAACAATCTAGAACTTAAATTATATCCTCTCAAAATCAGATCTTAATTCCTATATGCATTTTGTCCATAAATCTCTAGTCATATGTTACCATTCAATTATACCTCTTCTTCCAAATCACATAGTATGCATAGATCTAGATCTAGTTTACAACATATGTCCTTTTTCTTAAGTTAGTCATAGATCAGTTATGTCCAATTATGCCATCATTCATTATTTATCCCAAAGTTAAGCATTTGTGCGTTAATCTCTTATGAGATCTGGCGCAGGCTCGTGGTAGCCTGGCTATAGAACAGAAAGAAGAAAGAGATGCAGAATAAAATAGATCAGAACAGAACATACACAACCTCAAATTCAGATTTACAATCATGTCACAATCATAATTAAAGTTTATATCGGAAAATAACTGCACTTGCCTTGGTTGGATTCTAAAAGAAAAATGTGTTGTAGCTGTTTCTTTTAATCCTAATCCGAATTGGAGGAAGAAGAAGCACAAGTCCTAGCTTAGTTTTCAGCAGAGTAGAGACGCCATTGATTTATATTTTTAGATAAGAAGAGAGAAATGGAGGCTAGAGAATTGTGTAATAGATTTTGGTTTAGGTTAGGGATGTATATATAGGTGTAGGAAGTTATTTAGGACCATTAGATTAACCCTGAACCATGAGAACCAACCATATGCAAAATATGCATTTTAGCGAATCGGCACACGGGATGACAGCCAAACACCCTGGATTAACCCCTAGTCGACCCATCGGGGCTCGGGTCCACCTCAAAAATGGGACGGTTCGGTTATTCCCCCCTCCCAATTTGCTGTTTTGAAATTTTTTGCATATTTATTTATTTAATTTATATATATATCTATATATTTCTCTCATATGCATACAAACTTTAAGGCTTAATAACTTCTTCATAATTAACCATTTTCACACTAAACCCTTTTTTTTAACTGCGTTCACACTAAGCCACTTTTTAGCCATTCCCCTAAAACAAAAATATGGCGCTGGCGGGGATCGAACTCTGTACCTCTTGTATGCAAGTCACATGTTCTAACCATATGAACTACTAAGTCTTTTGCTTACAAACCTTAGAACAATGTTAACCATTATTCTTTTCGCAATCCTCTTTTTCAAATTAATTATCCATTAATTTGTTATTTTAATATTCTCAGAAAATACCGGGTGTTACATTCTCCCCTCCTTAAAGGATTTCGTCCCCGAAATCTTCAAGTTAAGAAGAATGTATCCTAACATCCAACATCCATCTACTCAACCATTCAATCACAGGAATCTATTGTCCTTAAAAGGTTTCTAATGTCGTATGAACATATGCAAAGTGTGTGTATATGTTTCTTATCTAATGCAAAATCAGGCGGTCTACTGATCCAGTTGACCTCCTTAATGCGAATCATGTTAGTGCCATGAGTCCAAATATGTATGCAAGAAATCCTATTTGATACACATCATTTCTATATGAGTGCATAACCATTCATCCAAATGCAACATCCATGTGAGGAGTCAATCATTCTGCATCCACAAAAATTGAAAAATGCACACACATCCATATGCAGTACGAGAGTGTTTTTGAGCCGATCTAGTGCCTAGTGTGTGTATATGCATCCTCGAGCAACCATTAGCAACCACTTGCATCCACTTGCAACCATCAAACATAACATGTCTCAAACACATGTTTACACCCATTAGTTTCTACCTAAAGTTCGAAGATTCGATTGATAGGATATCGTCGAATGATGGAAGCGAGTACAGATAAAACATAAACTTGGTTCCCATTAGACATTGGTTGATAGAATAATTCCCCTAAGTATCAACCCCAAAGACCAAAATCAATATCAGATTGACACTCAGAGGATTACCCTCTTTAGACAATGTCAAAACTGGAAATCTTAACCTTATCAGAGATATTCAGATATTTACAGACTACTAGTACAGATCAGATTACCAATTGATTATTAGAAAACTAAGCATGATAAAACCCAGAATGTATGCGCCCTACTTGACGCCTAAGACATATATCTCTCAAACCCCAATTTATCACAAGCAGATGAGTCATAACCCTTATGGGTTTGAGTCTACAGCGGAATCAGAAACAATACTAGTATTAAAGTGCAGAGTATCGATTACAGAATCAAAATGCCAGAATGAGAAAGAGTTTTAACTCAACAATCAGATAAAGAAATTAAACCTTTCACAGAAAGTTTTCCTAATTCTATCCTATCCACTAGCCTCGAGAGTGTTCGCCTGCGCTCAAGCAGTTGGTCCTGCCCTCTGCCCTTGTCCTCGTTTCTTCGGGCAGTCCCTAGTGAAGTGTCCCATCTCACCACAGTTGAAGTGAGTGTCCTTCCTCTTTCAACAATCCTTGTTCAGATGAGTCAAGCTTCCATAAGTAAAGCACTTTTCTCCTCCTTTATCTTTAGACTTTTCTTCCTTCTTTTGTGTTTCCTTTTTGCCTCCTTTGTGAACCAAGTCCATATCCATGAGTTTCTCATCCTTGGGTTGTGCTCCTTAGCCAAACTCCCTCATTCTCATCTTTACTATTCGTGTGTTACACATTGACAAGCCCCTTGAAAGCGGCCTCCATCGCACGGAAAATCCTACAAAGCTCGAAAGAAAATTAGCCGTAGGTGAGACTACTGCGGCAACAGATGGAAGTCAGGCGCTTATTTGCCCTTTGACCGGTGTCGTAGTCTTATCAAGCCTACAGAACCATGCCGTGATGAGGCTACCTCCCAGAAAGCCGGGAGCCCCGAAGAAAGAAGGAAACAAAGGTTCAAACAGAGGATCAAAAGATAGATATATGGCTTTTGGGGATTATGTTTTTCAAAAAGAAGCTTTACTTTTGAAAATACTTCCTTTTTAAAACCTTTTTGAAAATAATTTTCCAAACTTTTTATCAAATTTGGTAACCTTCAGCTCTGATACCAAGTGTAACACCCCACCTCCGTTAAGGTCACTCACAGAGGGAAGGCCTTAACTTTGGTGTAGCATTTTAGTAAACAGAACAGAATATTACAAGACAGATAAACAGTACTTGAATTTTTTTACCTTTATTACAGCGGAAAACAGAAATCAGTATGGTTACATCTTTAACAAACTCTCAAGTACATAAATATTAGTCTTGTTCAGAATGTCATTAGAGTACAAAACTTTAAAATCATAATCTCCACAGAAGATGCCATAAGAAGTCAAGCCATACTTTAAGCACTTTAAGCAGAAGAGATCCGGATCAAACTAAAGTATTCCCTCCTTGAAAACCGGGGGGGGGGGGGACGGAAGAAAAGGGGCGAAAACAAGCAAGGTTAGACATAAAGTCTGGCAAGTCCAGTGACTTTCAGCATATGAACAGATAATAATAATTATGACATGAAAATAAGCTGGATAAGAGATAACAGTAACAGGAATAGCAGATATACTTAGGTTAAATAGAGGAAACAGAATGATATCACTTTTCATTTTTCTGCACTAATACTAGTGCAACAGGATTAGGGTAATCCTAATGTCTAAGCTAAAACAGTAATGAGAACAGAATAATTTCCACAAAAGAGAATGCTAGTAATGGGCCTTTACCACCCGAACAGAAGGTACAGAAACAGAAGCAGATTAATCCCTATGGAAACAGAATGTAGAATTAGGTGTACACTAGTAAATGGGCCTTTACCACCCCACCAGATGGTACCACACAGGAACAGACAGGTGTTACCACCCAACAGAAAACAGACGGTACACCACACGAACAGATAGAGCTAAGTGCACCACAAGTCCTACCCCACGCGATCGGCTCCCTAATATGTAAATACCCTGTGCCAGCCCCATAGAAGGGTGTATCATTCCCTAAAGTGGCAACCTTTGATTGACACAGACCTATTTACAGATGTCACGGTGTCTTACATCCTCAGAGGCAGACCAGGATCCATGCACGCACATGACCCGGTTGGAACGCACCATCAACACCCCTCGCCATTATCAGAATGAACCCTTATAATTAGTTCAGTAAGCGTGCCCGGACCCTACCTACTGTTGGGTCAAAGTTTTGATACCAGAAAGGGTTACTGACTAATATGGGTCCCAAACAACATATGACACAAGTGTTTCCCCTTCTTACCTTGTGTCCCCAGATTAACGGATTTCAGATTAACTTGTTACAGGTTTCAGACATACATAGTTCAGATTTACTAGTTCATAGATCAGATATTCAAGTTAACAAGTTTTTGGACTAACGGATCAGAAGTACAGTTTTAACAGACTTACAGATTGTCTAATTTTGTAATTGGGCCTACAGATTCACGAAACGGGTTTGTTAGATTTATCAGTCCAGTTGGTATAACCCTATCCACCCAACATGTTTTAGACATCATATTTATCTCAGATTTTCATTAATGCTCAGACCTCTCACATTAGACTGACAGTTTGCGGCCACTGGTTAGGCCGGTTGGTTCCGGGCAGGTTTATGCCGCAAACTGAGTCTAACCTCGGGTTTTAAGCACGTTATGACTAACTTCTCACATTAGAACCTATTGTTTGCGGCCACTGGAATGTGTCGGGCGGTTCCGGGCAGAATTACGCCGCAAACTCATTCTAACCTCGAGTTAGCCATGTTTTATGTTTAACAAATGTGTTCATTCACAGATTTTAACAAATTAACTTCTTTACAAGTCACAGCAGATTATTCGAGGTTCTATTAACAAGTTTTGCTCAATTTTAAATTGAGCCTACAGGATTACATACTTCAAATTTCAGCATTTCAGTTCCAACAGATTACGCCATTCAACAGATTAAACAGATAACAGATCTTGCAGATTAGGCGATTTAGCAGATTTAGCAGATGAGGCAAATTTAACATAATTAGCAGATTAGGCAAATCAATCTAATTAGCAGTTCAGGCAATATAACAGAACTAGCAGATTAGGCAATGTAACAGATCTAGCAGATTAGGCAATATAACAGATCTAGTAGATTAGGCAATATAACAGATCTAGCAGATTAGGCAATATAACGGATCTAGCAGATTAGACAATATAACAGATCTAGCAGATTAGGCAATATAACAGATTTAATTATTCCTTAAAGTTTCATTGACATATCTTGCCTAATTATAAATTTGGCCTAAGTTTGCATGCCTAAATAATTGTTATGATTCATAAATATGATTATATACCAAATATAGCCATGCATGTCATATATTCAAAGATCTCCCACTTTGGTGTTATTCACATTTAACAGTTATCAAATCTTAATATAGATCTTTACACCTAAGTCATATTCTCTTTTTTTTTATCTCAAGTCATGAATCGTTATATAAAAATATACCCAACAATCTAGAACTTTAAATTATATCCTCTCAAAATCAGATCTTAATTCCTATATGCATTTTGTCCATAAATCTCTAGTCATATGTTACCATTCAATTATACCTCTTCTTCCAAATCACATAGTATGCATAGATCTAGATCTAGTTTACAACATATGTCCTTTTTCTTAAATTAGTCATAGATCAGTTATGTCCAATTATGCCATCATTCATTATTTGTCCCAAAGTTAAGCGTTTGTGCGTTAATCTCTTATGAGATCTGGCGCAGGCTCGTGGTAGCCTGGCTATAGAACAGAAAGAAGAAAGAGATGTAGAATAAAATAGATCAGAACAGAACATACACAACCTCAAATTCAGATTTACAATCATGTCACAATCATAATTAAAGTTTATATCAGAAAATAACTGCACTTGCCTTGGTTGGATTCTAAAAGAAAAAGGTGTTGTAGCTGTTCTCTTTTAATCTTAATCAGAATTAGAGGAAGAAGAAGCACAAGTCCTAGCTTAGTTTTCAGCAGAGTAGAGACGCCATTGATTTATTTTTTTAGAGAAGAAGAGAGCAATGGAGGCTAGAGAATTGTGTAATAGATTTAGGTTTAGGTTAGGGATGTATATATAGGTGTAGGAAGTTATTTAGGACCATTAGATTAACCCTGAACCATGAGAACCAACCAGATGCAAAATCTGCATTTGAGCGAATCGGCCCACGGGATGACAGCCAAACACCCTGGATTAACCCCTAGTCGACCCAACGAGGCTTGGGTCGACCTCAAAAATGGGCCGATCCGGTTATTCCCCCCTCCCAATTTGCTGTTTTGAACTTTTTTGCATATTTATTTATTTAATTTATATATATATCTATGTATTTCTCTCAAATGCATATAAACTTTAAGGCTTAATAACTTCTTCAAAATTAACCATTTTCACACTAAACCATTTTTTTTGAACTGCGTTCACACTAAGCCACTTTTTAGCCATTCCCCTAAAAAAAATATGGCACTGGCGGGGATCGAACTCTGTACCTCTTGTATGCAAGTTACATTTTCTAACCATATGAGCTACTAAGTCTTTTGCTTACAAACCTTAGAACAATGTTAAACATTATTCTTTTCTCATTCCTCCTTTTCAAATTAATTATCCTTTACTTTGTTATTTTTATATTCTCAGAAAATACGGGGTGCTACATTAACTTTGTCTGTCTTGTAATTTATCTGCATCTTTTACCTATAATACTTCACAGAACTTAGTGCATTCCCTTTGTGAGTGACACTAACGGATGTGGTGTGTTACACGTGGTATCAGAGCTGAAGGTTACCGGATCAGATAAAAGATTTGAAAACTTATTTTCAAAACGGTTTTAAAAGAAGCATTTTCAAAAGAAAGTTTTGTTTTTAAGGAATATTCCCCAAAGCCATACGCGCTATCTTTTGATCCTCTATTTTGAATTCTTGTCTCCTTCTTTATTGAGTCTTCGGGGCTCCTAACTCTCTAGGAGGTAACCTCATCGCGGCATGGTTCCGTAGACTTGACGAGACTACGACGCCTGTCAAAGGACAAAGGAGTATCCGTCTTCCATCTATAGCCGCAGTAGTTTCACCTGCGGTTAATTTTCTTTCGAGCTTTGTAGGATTTTCCATGCGATGGAGGCAGCTTTCGAGAGACTTGTCAAACATGATTACACAAAGATGGTAAAGATGAGAATGAGGGAGGCAACCCAAGGATGAGAAATTCATAGATATGGACTTGGTCCACGAAGGAGGAAAGAATGGTAAAACACTAAGACAAGAGGAGGTATCTTTATGGTATAACGACAAGGGCAAGTGCATGCTCTCACCGCCAGTGTACCCAAGAGAGGGGTAGTAAAGTTTCTGTTGAGAGTTTCACTTTTCTGTTTTTTGATCAGCTTGTTAGCACCCTTTTTTATTTTAGCACTTCATATTCGTTTATACCTACTACCACAGTTTAGTCTCTGCACCTTAGTACTTGTATAGTAGAAGATCCCATTTTAGTCTCAAATCCAATTGGTGGTTCGACCCATTTATCTTTGGTTTGCAAGGATTTGAGAATAGCTAAAATTAAGTATTGAATTTAAGCGTAATGCTTATGTTTTTTATTTCATGGGCTATGGGTTGATTCTAGGCATGGGTCAGTTAGCTAGTAATTCTGAAAGGAGGGTAGTATGACTTTTTGACTTGGCCCGGGAGTACCCTTGAGTTCATGCGGTCCTAAGGGGTCAGTTTGACATAGCTACCTAGAATCACTTGATGCATCTTGCGATCCGTTAGAGTAGTCCATGAGTACGCAGATGTTTTTGATTAGGTTAGGGGTTTTCCCCTTAAAAATCGAGATAGACTTCTGCATATATCTAGTTGACAATGCAAAGCCAGTTATGCGATCAATGATAGTTTTGGAGCAAGATTGGCGAGGATAGCCAGAGTCGGTTAATTGCTCAATTGTTTGGTTGTTTTGCTTATATCATCTCACGTAGATCGTCCAAATTCGAAGGAGATATTCCTTGGGTGCTTATCTGATATTGGTTTAGGCCTTTGGGGCTTGTACTTGAGGGATGTCGAGTTCGACTAGGATGGTTTGCATGAGAGGTAAATAGTTGTACATGCGCTCTAAGTAGAAAAAGACTAACCTTAAGAGAGGTAAAAAGTACATAGTGACCTTTAGCTTTCGACTCTCATAGTTATGGCATGATGGATAAGCTAAGAGGAGAGACCTTTAATCATCTTAGTATATACACTTGGTATCATGGTTAACATCTGTTTATTTTGGAAATGGAGGTCAAGAAACTTCGCAATCGTGAAGTTAAAGTAATTAAGGTACAGTTGAGTGAAGCTCAAGAAGACGCAATATGGGAGACTGAAGATAAGACACACGCGTATCATACTCTTTTTCTTAAGGATATATCCTTGCTCTTTTTGTAGGAATCTTATGCATACTTGTTCCTATCTTTTTAGGTATATCCCCTAGGACATACCATCGATCCTTAGGTAGAAGACAATGGATGTAAACAAGTATTTGAAACATGTTGTGATTGATGGTTGCAAGTGGCTGCTTGTGGATGCATATATTAGGCACTAGATCAGCTCAAACACTTTCATATTGCATTTACATATATGTATTTGTTTATGAATTGAACTTGATGTGTTATCATATGGACATTGCATTTGTATGAATGTTTGTGCACTCATGTAGAAAATCTTGAGTAGGAAAAAATTGCATACATAATGGATTCATGGCATTGACATAATTCGCATTAAGGAGGTCAACTGAATCAGTAGACCGCCTAATTTAGCATTAGATAAGGACATGTACACACACTATGCATATGATCATAAAGCATTAGAAGACTTTTAAGGACAATGGATGCTTTTGTTTGATGGTTGAGTAGATGGACGATTGGATGGTAGGATATATGTTCTTCCAGACTTGAAGATTTCGGGGATGAAATCCTTTAAGGAGGGGAGAATGTAACACCCCGAATTTTTCGCTTAACATTATAATAACAAATTAAAGAATACTTAATTTAAAGCGTGAGAATTAAGTAAAACGGACATCACCATTGCGTTCGTCTCGGAATTCTGCTTGAGACAGAGTCCGAGTTTGCGTAAAACGAATAACGTATGAAGAAGATATCTTTAAATTAAATATTGCAGCAAAACATGAAAAAAGAAGAATGAGAAAAGAATAATGTTTAGCATTATTCTAAGGTTTGTAAGCAAAAGACTTAGTAGCTCATTTGGTTAGAACATGTGACTTGCATACAAGAGGTACAGAGTTCGATCCCCGCCAGCGCCATATTTTTTGTTTTAGGGGAATGGCTAAATAGTGGCTTAGTGTGAACGCAGTTCAAAAAGTGGCTTAGTGTGAAAATGTTTAATTGGGAGGATAGATAAAAATAAATAAATATATATATATATATATAATATATAATATATATGACATATGCGCGTCATATGGCACACGTGGCGCATTTTTGTTGGTCAAAGATTTTTTTTAACGTGGCTTTTTATGATTGGTCGGGTGACGATTAGTGCTGACATGGCGTTCTCTGATTGGCCTGTTGGTCGAACTATGAGTCATTAGGACTTACATGGCGCAAAACTGTTGGCTGAATGACATATTAATCGACTTTGATGGCTACGATCACCCCCGGTTTGATCCAACGGCTCTAATCAAATCAAATCTCTATAAATACAACCCTAGACCATAACCCTAATCACACAAATTAAAAGATAAAGAGCCGTCATGTTGCCGGGAGGAAACTAAGAGTAGCCGTCAGTGGAGAAAAGCTAAGAGGCGAGCTAAACTAAAGTAAAATCAAAATTTCTAACAACGTTTGTCTACCCAAAGGAAAGCATTCCAAATTCAGAACACAGAAACCAGAAAACAAGATCGTCGGTCGTTGTAAGTATAGTTACTATTCCGATGTGAATAAAATTAAGAATTGACTTGTTGTATAATGGAAATGGAATTGTACTGTAATTGTGTCACATCGACGATGCTAATTCATATTTCTATGTTGCGATGATTTTATTGTGAATGGAATTGGGATGTTGGTGGTATAAATTGATTTGATGTGGACCTATTTAACATTTGTATATGAAAACAACATCACCTGCAAGTTTGTGGTTAATATTAGAATTTAGACCTTTATGTTTATGTGGTTAACATGGATTGTATACATTTTGCTAAGTCCAAGTTAAGACCTATGTACACATGTTCTATGTTAAGACCGTTATGCCAACATGATTAAAATCCTTGTATATATTCTTATGTTCATTTCAAGGTGTAATTGGATCCATTTAAGTTATGCGATAAATACAAGGTACATGTTGAAACAGGCTACATGATTTGAATTAGTTCACATTTTTGTGTTAATGTCAAAAATAGACATTTTTATGAACATGTAATAACCTTGTCACATGCTAGTTTTGTGTTGGAAGTTATGCCTAGATAAATATGTTTAGGCCTATGTTTATGCAAGTCTAAATTATGTCATTTCATGTGACACCTATTTAGATTTATTCTTATTTGAATGCAAGTTCACATATATGCAAGATGATTTAGTCTATGTTGCAAATTCACATATATGTATGTTGATTTAGTCTATGTTGCAAATCCACATATATGTATGTTGATTTAGTCTACGTTGCAAGATCACACCTATGATATTCATGTTGACTATTTTGCAAGTTCACACCTATGATGTTCATATTGACTATGCCTAAAATGTCAACTTACACCTATGTCATGTTTATGTTAATGAATTATTTTATGCAAATTTTGTGTGTGCTAAATTAGGCTAAGTTTTTAGCCTAATATTATATGTCAAAAATCATGCAGACGGAAAATTAGGCTAAGATTGTTAGCCTAACATTTAGATGGGGTAATGTTGGGTAAAATTGGAAATTTTAGGAAACTTGACATAAATTGGTTAAAAATCACATAAGTGATTTATGGCATGAAACGGTATAAATTATATACCTAAATTAATGAACTTGATTAGAAACAAATTTGGGCAATGACATGAATTCTGGATAATATACATAAATAAAAATGTAGATTAGAAGATACGAATATGCTTAACCCGAGGTTGGATTGAGTTGTGATGTAAACCTGCCCGGACCCGCCCGGCTGTCCAGTAATCACAACAATACTTATCCAATGTGGGAGGTTAAGGCATTAAACCAATAAGGACCCGAGGTTAGACCGAGTTACGGTGTAAATCTGCCCGGAACCGATCGGTTGTCCAGTAACCGCAACAATACCTGTCTAATGTGAGTGGTCGGTGCTTTAATGAATAAATTAAAGCTAGATAAGGATAGTAGGGTTAAATTAACTAAAACACTTAACCAACTCAACATGTTAACTAAATCTGATGAGTGCGGTTAGGTTAATCTGAACACTTAACCACTTAACATGTTAACAAGACAAGACTTGTAGGGGTTAAATAAACATTATAACATGTTAACTAGACTAGAAGGTGGGGTTAAGTAAACTTGGAACACTTAGCCGTCATAGCATGATAAATAAACAAGGTTAAGTTAAAACATGAAGGGATAATACTTAACCATCATAACATGTTAATTAAACAGATGTTAGGGTTAAGTTAACTAAGGGAACACTTAACCATTAAAACATGTTATCTAAACAGATGGGCAGGGTTAAGTTAGAAGGAACACTTAACCAATACAAGATGAAGGGGTGGGGTTAAGTAATAAGAAATACTTAACCAATATAACTTGATTTGTGGTAGGGTTAAGTCAACATGAAATACTGATAACACTTAACCAGTTTAACAGGACAAATGAATGGGTTAAGTTAACTTGAATTGACTGATGACACTTAACCAATCCAAATTGACGAGAAAGAGAACTAAGTAGTAAACCTTAGTTAAAGAGGGCTAAGTAGTAAACCTTAGTTAAAGGAAAACCACAATTCAGGAAACTAAGTGGTAAACCTTAACTAGGAGTACTAAGTAGTAATCCTTAGTACAACACGAGAAGGAACGAACGTCCATCTGATTTTAAAGAAGGCTCCAACGAACTAGGTTACGAAGCACGCGGCTTCAAGGGCACATGTGGGTACTCTTGGTATCCCTCTGTGAGGCTGCAGATGATCCTCCTGGGCTCACAGAGGTTAAGGTCTGCGTTAGAAGAACCAAGGGTATGCCTTGGTTGCAATATAAGGCAACCTAAAGACTAGGATGAACCAGCATGATTCGACGAGACCAGTAGCCCTGTGATAGCAACCCGTCGTCTACCTACCATCTTGAGTCAATCGAGATATGTGAAGCAGAAAGGCGGAGAACTCCAAAAGACCATATACTTGCTATCTAGTTATGGTTGCGGATGGCCGTAGGTTAGTGGGGGCATAGGGGGGCCTGCGTATAGTTCTCATTTTTTTCAAGGATGGCCTTTAATTAGTTTAGGGAGGGGTCAAGTGGGACCATAGCCACTGGAAAAATAGACCTTAGCATCTGCATCGGCATATATCTGAAAGCTCCCGACCGAGTTCCGTGTTTCTTGATTTGCCCTTCCACAGGACTCGAGTCGCACATATAGAGGACATGTGCATCTAGACAACGATAACGATTCGCGACACATACGTGAGGAAAATCTAGGAACATATACCACTCTAGGTAGTGTGTCCTAGACTAGGGGGCATCGTTCGACAGGTAGCATAAACCCTAGTTGGAATAGGTCGTATAAACCCTAGTTGAATCTTGGAAGCGCTCGATAGAAAACCCTAGATTAGATCTAGGTAATGAATGATAGACGTACGCCTGAAAGCAACCACAATTTTGGGGATTGGGATCACGTTATCATATGATCATTGCATATAGACTACTAGTGGGGATACTAGTTAGGTGGTGCAGAGATATAGTGTGGGGTGCGACAGTATATTCGGTTCTAAACCGCTTTAACTTAGTTTATAGTATTTTCCCATTTCCAGTTTATGCTTTTCATGCCCTTTTTTCTTATTCACATACTTAAGAGTCAGTAGACTTACCAGGCTTTATGTCTGACTCTATGTTTTCTTTCGTCTTCTTTCCTTCCGTTCCCCCCCCAGGTAGTCAAGGAGGGAACAACTTAGCTTTGTTTGGACTGTTATCCTTTTCCAAGCTTGAAGACTCTTGACACATCGCTTTGGACTCTCTCTGCCACTGCTATGGTCGGCTTATGCTTTATTTGGGGAATATCATTTCTATTTTATGCTTCTTTATTTTATTGTGTAAGACAGATACTCTGGTGTTGAAAAACAATTGTTGTACAAACTATTTTATCAATAAAGTAAAGTTTTATTTTCCGCTGTTTAACTTTGTCTGTCTTGTAATTTATCTGCATCTTTTACCTATAATACTTCACAGAACTTAGTGCATTCCCTTTGTGAGCAACACTAACGGATGTGGGGTGTTACAGTCAGGTTTGATAGTCGGTGATTTAACTATCAAATACAATAGTGTGAATGAGTTTATTGATTCGGTACTTGGCATGACTTGGCCTGTTAAAAATATTTTTAACAAATTGGTTAATAAACTTCCAATTCTTCCTATATATTCGAAACATTATATTTATTCTTAATTATAACAAAACTATTTTAAATACTTCCGAGCATATATATTACTTAATGGTATTAACACGTTACCAATTCTAATTTGGTTAAAGCAAATGTCGACTTACATAATTTAAAAACAAAACTTTCATATTTATTTTGAAATCACTATTGTAGTAATATTTTGAAGCGACCCGAACTTCCCCGGTCTCCGAAGAGATGAGAAAGAACGAATTACTGTGAGGACAAGACAAATTAGAACGCATACAGAAGAACATTTCATTGTATATTACAACAATGCATCAGATTACAAGAATATACAGAGTAAAAATGAATAAATATTACACAGAAATATCAGAGATTTAAATTACATTTAAATACATAGCAGCGGAAAATAATACAATACACAACTAGAAGAAGATATACGGATACAAAGCTTTCCGGATATCGTTCCAGCTGTAAACCAGGATCCTGTGAATATAAATCTGCAAAACCAAAACTACTAGCTGCCCGTGTCAAAATAAGGGCACCCAGAGTTTAGGTTAAAACAATAAACTCCAGGTCAGTCATGTGACCGGTGTGAGAACTAAAACAGTTATTAATCTTTATTTTTAAAGTTAGGTAAATCAAGGGACCACGCCGTATAACACGGAACGGGTTTCCTCCCAAGAACACCAGTGCATAAACAAAACAACGCAATGCCAAATAAAGAAAAATGAAGCTGTTATAAGACCCAGGTCCCATCACACAATGCAACGCAGCCGAGGATAGGGTTTTCCCTTATAACAGCCAAAGAATGCTTGATACGTTTAAAACAAATCATTTGATACTATTATAAGTGCATAGTGTATAAAACAACTTCCAATCATAAGTATCAATCATAGGCGGCATGAGCGTCCCATGCCACTATGTCGCCATATATAGGTTTACAAATAAAACCGCAAATGTCACGTATTTGGAAATTGGATTTCCATCTATGAACCGAGGCAAAAGATAGACCTCAACCGATTCGAGACAATCTAGCCCATGTCTCAGGTCCCAGACTCAGGTGGGCCTTGGATCGTCAGGGCCGGTCCACCGATGTGGATTATTATGCCTGAACACTACGTCTCTCCGCCCTATGGGGCGTAAATGAGCCAACAAATGACTCCATCGGACCCGGATCGTCCGATCAAACCGAGGCGCCTCGCAACAGCAACAACCACATAAGTCAAACTCGTCAGGGCGTGTAAAACCACTGACGCCACTTCTAGCTAGAAAGAAACGCAAGTCCTCCCTGAGGTCCGTCTCCCGTTTTTGGTTCATACCGGGTGTGAAACTCGCGAATTCACGTTACACAAAGCTGTGCCACACAGGCTGTGCTTTGATCATCACCACAAGACTTTGCTTTTCAACAGAAGCCTCGATCAATTGCCACTTAGGCATGCCACACAGGCAATTCACTCCATGCGTTTGATATCCATCAATATATAACCCCTGAGCTCGTACGTCTCTGAGAAGGGCGTTAAGCAAGAGAATAAATTCTCCGCCGCCAAACAGATATACATTTAATAGAAATCAAGCACACAGACTAAAATCCAATGTCAGACACACAGTCCATTTACAAGTCCGTTCTGGGTCTGAACGAAACCGGAGGCACCTAGTGCCCCGCATATCCATCGATCTCCAAGTACGTCTGGACGATCACTAACTGTTTCCATCTTCTTGGGTGTACAGCCCAATCAAGATCATCAGTAATTACCCAAACGACGTGAAGACTTCCGGTCTTCGACCACCGTCTTCATCTTCGACACCACGTCGAATCAGTTATTCAGAATGGGATAAACCCGGTCTTTCTGAATAACTCGCGTATATATTATAAAAGTGTTACACAAACACAACATACGCCTCATTCCAATTCAGAATATTCTTTTATTCAAATATTCCTATACTTTGGGAAAAGTTCCCATTAATTTTATCCAAGATAAATTCTTTAAATTTATTCTTTAATCTCCTTTGAATATCAATTCAAACTAGTCGGGATTAGCGAACCACACCGAAGTAATCATTTATTTTATTTCCCAATCCCAACCTATTCATCCCATGAAGTAAAACTGGTAATACTTCATATCTAACACCACAGTGTTATCGGTAAATTCAATTACCATTTCACGTTCAAATCTAATTAAAGATTTAACCATCGCCTGGAGCAAAACTGGTGATACTCCATTTTCGATCATCTCAATCTAATTAAAGATTCATTAAAACTCCACTTAGTTTTAATCTTTAACTGGGTTAAAGAATCAGTGTCATTTAAAACACGGTTCACGATAAACCCAAAATCACATTCCATTAATTATCGGGTTAAAGAACAAGTGTTATTTAAAACACTGTTCACGATAAACCCAAAAATCAATACCAATTCAATTCCAATTAAATATCGTTTAATTGGTACACTTCATTAAATCTAAATAAAAAGATTTAATCTTTTCACAACTAGGTTCAAGAACAGTGTTAGTGAAGACACCATTCGCGACAAACCCAAATCACATTTGATATTCAATACAAGGCTCTGAATAGAAAATATATCGGCTTATATTCAATATCAAATTCTACGACTAACAAATGTCGTATTGGAAATAACGATATAAATATATATCTTTCAAATTTCCATAACAACATCTGTATAATCACGAATTCCAACATCGAAATATTCCGAAGACAATTTCGATTCAAATCCACTCCAATGCAATCATTGGAAATTTTGGTTATTTTCAAAACCCTTTTCAAATTCAATTTATTTATTTAAAAATAAATAGAATTATAATTCTAGTTCAAAACTAGTTCATTTCGATAAAAATCTATTTTTATCTTTTCAAATATGGAGTTTTTCATCCCAAATCTTCACAAATCATTTCTTATGATTTTACACAAATTATTACTATTTTTAATAATTTTATCAAGGCCCGTACAGTCGATTTCCATCAATGGCCATCGAACTGCACTTATAGCGACCTTTTTCAAATTTGATTTGGACATAATTCCAAATCCAACCGTTAGATTTCTAATTTCTAATATTCGTTAGAAAGCTCTTTTCGATACGAACCCAACGGTTCCGGTTTTAGGAGAATCCGACGGTCGGATCTCCCGTAATGTCCGTTTGAAATAAATGGTCGAAATTCACGAACTGCCGCGGCGCGGCGCGTTCTATTCAGGCCATTATATTATATATATAATATATATAATATATACTTCGTCGATTTCTATTTAAAATGAATTATATAAATAGTTTTGAATTCGTTTCAAAAACATTTTCAACTTCCTTTTCAATTCAAATCACAATTGAATTCTTCTTTATAGATTCGTTTTAAAATTCATTTCTATTCAATTCAAATTTCAATTCAATTTGAATTCGTTTTCAGTTCAATTCATTTCGAAATCGTTTTCAATTCACTTCATTTCGAAATCGTTTTCAATTCAATTCATTTCGAAATCATTTTCAATTCACTTCATTTCGAAATCGTTTTCAATTCAATTCATTTCGAAATCATTTTCAATTCACTTCATTTCGAAATCGTTTTCAATTCACTTCATTTCGAAATCGTTTTCAATTCAATTCATTTCGAAATCATTTTCAATTCACTTCATTTCGAAATCGTTTTCAATTCACTTCATTTCGAAATCGTTTTCAATTCACTTCATTTCGAAATCGTTTAAAATCGATATAAATATCGTTCACGTCAAAATGGCGTCAATCTAATCAACACGGCTTCATATGTTTCTATTTTCAAATATTCTATTTCGAATATTTCTATCTCAAATATTTCTTTCCAAATATTTCCTTTTTCAAATATTCTATTTTCAAATATTTCTTTTCGAAACTGGAATGAGGCCCAATCAATTACCATATAATGTTAATTATATGGATTTTCTACAACACATGTATATATCAACAACGATGAATAGTCAACCATCATCCAAAGTGCATTCTACACTGTATAAGCATCAAATATAAATATTCAACGCTTATAACAGCCTGTCAATCGATCGATCGACATATTTAATCAATCAGGATGAGTGAACTTCAAATTTCATCCTAACACCCGTGTGGGGTTTCAAACAATCAAACACATATTTTATTTGTGCAGTTGGGCGATGTGTAAAATTTATCGTCCCAATCAATGTCCTTCAAATAGGTGTACATAAACAAACCGTCTGGTTTGTAAATGAATATTTATTTATTCACATTCACGTTAAAAATTATATTTTTAACGATAAAACATTTTATTCCAACATATGAATTTTATTCAGTTCATTCCTTAAATAAAATGATGTTTTTATTTTTCTAACATATTTTAGAAAATTTCGGCGGCATAACGGCACGATACTAGAAACGGGACAAGGCCTAGCCTTATCCCCGGTCTAGTGAAGGCCCACGCCATTCACACATCAATCAAACCATTCAATTTCACCAAACAATTCAATTCAATCAAATAATCTAATTAATTCATGCAACCAAACAAACAAGTCCATGGTCTGTGGACGATTGTGTCGGGTGCTACTAAGCACCGTCTGCATCCTAGTATATATATAACTAGAAAATGAAATTGAAAGGTGAGAAATTCTCACCGATAGCTATCCAACCATCTCGACTCTTCTTTTGCAGAAGTCTTCGTCGCTCTCGCCTTTTTGTTGCTTTCGTTGCCCGTATTCTCTACATAGGTAAAAATCGAATTTTTACTATGTTATTCAATATATAAAAATATGATTTTTACTTCGACCTTCAATATATAAAAATCATATTTTTCTTTCGACGTTCTACATATAAAAATCATATTTTTCTTTCGCTATTCAATATATAAAAATCTCGCCTTTTCACATATAAAGATTCAATTTTTATTTCACTACATATATAAAGATCAAATTTTTAACACTTCTATAATGTAAAAAATCATATTTTTATCCTTTTGCAATATAAAAGATTATATTTTTACTACTTTAAAAATATAAAAATCATATTTTTATTATGCTATATAGTAAAGACTATATTTTTAATACTTTAAAAATATAAAAACCATATTCTTATTACTTTAAAAATATAAAAATCATATTTTTATTATGCTAATTCATTTGAAAAATCTATGCCATTCATAATTGAAAAATCAATGCCATTCATAATTGAAAAATCAATGCCATTTATATATATATATATATATATATATATATATATATATTTAAATCAATTTTAATTTCAGTTTTATAAACCATCCTATTTAGTTAAATTAAAATTAATTAAACTTAATTAACAACTCACCTTTGCCTTTTTTCTTTCGGGTTTGCAGCGTAGGGGGGGGTTTGGGTTATCGGGTCTTGGGGTTGGGCTTGGGGACTGGCGAGGGACAGGGGGTGCGCAGGGGGGTCCGGCGGCTACTGACGTCGGCGCAGGTGGTGGCTTCCCTCGAGCAGCGGCGGTGAATGGATCTGGAGGTTGTGGGGCTTGCGCTGGAATCGAGAGGAGGGAGGAGTCGTCGTTGAGGTGGAGGTGGGAGGAAAGGAGGGGGGGCGGGTTTGCCTGAGGCGCGGAGGCGTGGGCGGCGCCTTCGTGGAGGGCGGCGATCGATTTGAGGGGGGGGTCTGAGGGTCAACGGGTTTCTCCCCTTTTTTTTTTTTATTCTGAACGAATGAAAAGGATGGGGGAGAAATGAAGATATATAATAATATATATTTTATTTTATTTTATTTTTATAAAAAATAACTTTTTCATTCGAACTCGAAACGAGACCCACCGCCTGTCGTCCCTAGCTAATTACCCCCATCCCGAACACAATGGGATATGCCACTCAAGCCAATTCAGCTGTTTCGATCAGTTTCCGTTGAACTTACATTTAAATCGCTATATTGAATTTTAAACGTACATTTCAAATTACCGGGGTCACATAACAACTCTATAAATTCCATAAAAATATTTTCTAGCTTCTTATTGACGATACGGTCCTAACCAAACTAGTTTCGTCGAATTCTGAGACCGTTGGAAAAATGGCCATTTTCCAGTCGATTAAAATCAACTTAAACTGGTCAAACGCGTTTCCCTTCGCCACGCTCACATATTGATTCGAAAAATTATGAAATTTGAAACCTAGCAATAACTTCACATCACGGACCCAACAAAACTGGTTTCGTCGAAATCCGAGGTCGTTTGCAAAATTGCTATTTTTAAGGGCCTTATATATATATAAATATATATAAATTCCACAGCGACTATTTCTAATTTTAAACTGGACATATCTTATCATTTCTAAGATGAAATCTCAGTTTGTTAACTTCGTTACAAAGATATAGTTATACAGATTCAGATATTTCTTGTTTCGTTCAATTCTGACTTATATTGAATTCTGTATATTCATTTGAAATTAGAAATCGAATTTTCGAACTACCGCGCCATTTTCAATTCCATTTATGATTATATATAAATATTTATATTCTAACGACGACGCGTATAATATATACGTCCGAATTATATTCAAAATAAATTTCTCGTCGATATTATTTAAAATAATTCATTTTAAATAATCAAAATTCGCTAAAATTGCCAAAATAAAAATTTTAAACTGGCCCGCATTTTACAGGTTGTTACAATCTCCCCCACTTAAAACTTTTCGTCCCCGAAAAGGAACAAAGTCGAAAGTGGTTTGATTAATTAACTCCACGCTCGATCTGGCTTCCATTCTCCAACTCTTTAGTTTCTGAGAATTTTTCAAAAATTTCAAAAATTTGGCTAACACCCTAAATTTTCGAAAAATTTCGCCATAACCTCCCCTGCACCGGGAGCATCGGGGAATTTCAAATAGCTTCCCCGGTCCTTCAGATCTCAAAAAGAAAAAGAAAAAGCCAAGCGGCTAGCCAATAGGCTCATAAAATCATCATCACCCAAACAAAACAGGAAATTATGTAGTAAACATGTACCTATTTGTCGGGCAAACAAATTTTATTCTCTGCTCTAGCCTCCTTGCTATGATCTGTTCAGTATAAGTATATGTATATGCAAGCGAATGCGACCAATTTTCAATACAGTTCAATATTTGACTCAAATGAACTAAATGGTTCAAATTTTAATTATTCAAACAATAATCAAACAATACAACCATCAATCAATTAGTGAATTAGAGTTTCAAATCCATAATTTTGATATATATAAAGAAAATCATGTTTTGATGCCAAATCACAACAATGTATCCTAGCTATATTAGTTTTGGTTCTCACACCAGTCTAATGGAAATATATAGAAAATCACACCTCCGAAACTCGAACATAAATGTTGATGATGCGATCGCTATCATCAATATCATCTTCGGGCGACTAGAGTGTGATGCTATATCTATCCAATATATTAAAACTTCGAATACACGCGGATCAGACGTATACGCAAAATCTATATATACTGGATTGTCCACATCAATATAAATAAATAACCAAATACGAATAATTGATTTAAATTTTCAAAACTAAATTTTGTTTTCACTTCAAAAATTTACTCTTCACACCCGTTCTAGGATACTACTGATCCCATCTCTAACGAGTCATTCTAGTTGGATATTACTAATCCAATATCTGATGAATTCTTTCGTATGGTTCTAATGTGCCTTGTTCTCTGCTTTGTAAACCAAAGCTCTGATACCAACTGAAGCGACCCGAACTTCCCCGGTCTCCGAAGAGATGAGAAAGAACGAATTACTGTGAGGACAAGACAAATCAGAACGCATACAGAAGAACATTTCATTGTATATTACAACAATGCATCAGATTACAAGAATATACAGAGTAAAAATGAATAAATATTACATAGAAATATCAGAGATTTAAATTACATTTAAATACATAGCAGCGGAAAATAATACAATACACAACTAGAAGAAGATATACGGATACAAAGCTTTCTGGATATCGTTCCAGCTGTAAACCAGGATCCTGTGAATATAAATCTGCAAAACCAAAACTACTAGCTGCCCGTGTCAAAATAAGGGCACCCAGAGTTTAGGTTAAAACAATAAACTCCAGGTCAGTCATGTGACTGGTGTGAGAACTAAAACAGTTATTAATCTTTATTTTTAAAGTTAGGTAAATCAAGGGACCACGCCGTATAACACGGAACGGGTTTCCTCCCAAGAACACCAGTGCATAAACAAAACAACGCAATGCCAAATAAAGAAAAATGAAGCTGTTATAAGACCCAGGTCCCATCACACTATGCAACGCAGCCGAGGATAGGGTTTTCCCTTATAACAGCCAAAGAATGCTTGATACGTTTAAAACAAATCATTTGATACTATTATAAGTGCATAGTGTATAAAACAACTTCCAATCATAAGTATCAATCATAGGCGGCATGAGCGTCCCATGCCACTATGTCGCCATATATAGGTTTACAAATAAAACCGCAAATGTCACGTATTTGGAAATTGGATTTCTATCTATGAACCGAGGCAAAAGATAGTCCTCAACCGATTCGAGACAATCTAGCCCATGTCTCAGGTCCCAGACTCAGGTGGGCCTTGGATCGTCAGGGCCGGTCCACCGATGTGGATTATTATGCCTGAACACTACGTCTCTCCGCCCTATGGGGCGTAAATGAGCCAACAAATGACTCCATCGGACCCGGATCGTCCGATCAAACCGAGGCGCCTCGCAACAGCAACAACCACATAAGTCAAACTCGTCAGGGCGTGTAAAACCACTGACGCCACTTCTAGCTAGAAAGAAACGCAAGTCCTCCCTGAGGTCCGTCTCCCGTTTTTGGTTCATACCGGGTGTGAAACTCGCGAATTCACGTTACACAAAGCTGTGCCACACAGGCTGTGCTTTGATCATCACCACAAGACTTTGCTTTTCAACAGAAGCCTCGATCAATTGCCACTTAGGCATGCCACACAGGCAATTCACTCCATGCGTTTGATATCCATCAATATATAACCCCTGAGCTCGTACGTCTCAGAGAAGGGCGTTAAGCAAGAGAATAAATTCTCCGCCGCCAAACAGATATACATTTAATAGAAATCAAGCACACAGACTAAAATCCAATGTCAGACACACAGTCCATTTACAAGTCCGTTCTGGGTCTGAACGAAACCGGAGGCACCTAGTACCCCGCATATCCATCGATCTCCAAGTACGTCTGGACGATCACTAACTGTTTCCATCTTCTTGGGTGTACAGCCCAATCAAGATCATCAGTAATTACCCAAACGACGTGAAGACTTCCGGTCTTCGACCACCGTCTTCATCTTCGACACCACGTCGAATCAGTTATTCAGAATGGGATAAACCCGGTCTTTCTGAATAACTCGCGTATATATTATAAAAGTGTTACACAAACACAACATACGCCTCATTCCAATTCAGAATATTCTTTTATTCAAATATTCCTATACTTTGGGAAAAGTTCCCATTAATTTTATCCAAGATAAATTCTTTAAATTTATTCTTTAATCTCCTTTGAATATCAATTCAAACTAGTCGGGATTAGCGAACCACACCGAAGTAATCATTTATTTTATTTCCCAATCCCAACCTATTCATCCCATGAAGTAAAACTGGTAATACTTCATATCTAACACCACAGTGTTATCGGTAAATTCAATTACCATTTCACGTTCAAATCTAATTAAAGATTTAACCATCGCCTGGAGCAAAACTGGTGATACTCCATTTTCGATCATCTCAATCTAATTAAAGATTCATTAAAACTCCACTTAGTTTTAATCTTTAACTGGGTTAAAGAATCAGTGTCATTTAAAACACGGTTCACGATAAACCCAAAATCACATTCCATTAATTATCGGGTTAAAGAACAAGTGTTATTTAAAACACTGTTCACGATAAACCCAAAAATCAATACCAATTCAATTCCAATTAAATATCGTTTAATTAGTACACTTCATTAAATCTAAATAAAAAGATTTAATCTTTTCACAACTAGGTTCAAGAACAGTGTTAGTGAAGACACCATTCGCGACAAACCCAAATCACATTTGATATTCAATACAAGGCTCTGAATAGAAAATATATCGGCTTATATTCAATATCAAATTCTACGACTAACAAATGTCGTATTGGAAATAACGATATAAATATATATCTTTCAAATTTCCATAACAACATCTGTATAATCACGAATTCCAACATCGAAATATTCCGAAGACAATTTCGATTCAAATCCACTCCAATGCAATCATTGGAAATTTTGGTTATTTTCAAAACCCTTTTCAAATTCAATTTATTTATTTAAAAATAAATAGAATTATAATTCTAGTTCAAAACTAGTTCATTTCGATAAAAATCTATTTTTATCTTTTCAAATATGGAGTTTTTCATCCCAAATCTTCACAAATCATTTCTTATGATTTTACACAAATTATTACTATTTTTAATAATTTTATCAAGGCCCGTACAGTCGATTTCCATCAATGGCCATCGAACTGCACTTATAGCGACCTTTTTCAAATTTGATTTGGACATAATTCCAAATCCAACCGTTAGATTTCTAATTTCTAATATTCGTTAGAAAGCTCTTTTCGATACGAACCCAACGGTTCCGGTTTTAGGAGAATCCGACGGTCGGATCTCCCGTAATGTCCGTTTGAAATAAATGGTCGAAATTCACGAACTGCCGCGGCGCGGCGCGTTCTATTCAGGCCATTATATTATATATATAATATATATAATATATACTTCGTCGATTTCTATTTAAAACGAATTATATAAATAGTTTTGAATTCGTTTCAAAAACATTTTCAACTTCCTTTTCAATTCAAATCACAATTGAATTCTTCTTTATAGATTCGTTTTAAAATTCATTTCTATTCAATTCAAATTTCAATTCAATTTGAATTCGTTTTCAGTTCAATTCATTTCGAAATCGTTTTCAATTCACTTCATTTCGAAATCGTTTTCAATTCAATTCATTTCGAAATCATTTTCAATTCACTTCATTTCGAAATCGTTTTCAATTCAATTCATTTCGAAATCATTTTCAATTCACTTCATTTCGAAATCGTTTTCAATTCACTTCATTTCGAAATCGTTTTCAATTCAATTCATTTCGAAATCATTTTCAATTCACTTCATTTCGAAATCGTTTTCAATTCACTTCATTTCGAAATCGTTTTCAATTCACTTCATTTCGAAATCGTTTTCAATTCACTTCATTTCGAAATCGTTTAAAATCGATATAAATATCGTTCACGTCAAAATGGCGTCAATCTAATCAACACGGCTTCATATGTTTCTATTTTCAAATATTCTATTTCGAATATTTCTATCTCAAATATTTCTTTCCAAATATTTCCTTTTTCAAATATTCTATTTTCAAATATTTCTTTTCGAAACTGGAATGAGGCCCAATCAATTACCATATAATGTTAATTATATGGATTTTCTACAACACATGTATATATCAACAACGATGAATAGTCAACCATCATCCAAAGTGCATTCTACACTGTATAAGCATCAAATATAAATATTCAACGCTTATAACAGCCTGTCAATCGATCGATCGACATATTTAATCAATCAGGATGAGTGAACTTCAAATTTCATCCTAACACCCGTGTGGGGTTTCAAACAATCAAACACATATTTTATTTGTGCAGTTGGGCGATGTGTAAAATTTATCGTCCCAATCAATGTCCTTCAAATAGGTGTACATAAACAAACCGTCTGGTTTGTAAATGAATATTTATTTATTCACATTCACGTTAAAAATTATATTTTTAACGATAAAACATTTTATTCCAACATATGAATTTTATTCAGTTCATTCCTTAAATAAAATGATGTTTTTATTTTTCTAACATATTTTAGAAAATTTCGGCGGCATAACGGCACGATACTAGAAACGGGACAAGGCCTAGCCTTATCCCCGGTCTAGTGAAGGCCCACGCCATTCACACATCAATCAAACCATTCAATTTCACCAAACAATTCAATTCAATCAAATAATCTAATTAATTCATGCAACCAAACAAACAAGTCCATGGTCTGTGGACGATTGTGTCGGGTGCTACTAAGCACCGTCTGCATCCTAGTATATATATAACTAGAAAATGAAATTGAAAGGTGAGAAATTCTCACCGATAGCTATCCAACCATCTCGACTCTTCTTTTGCAGAAGTCTTCGTCGCTCTCGCCTTTTTGTTGCTTTCGTTGCCCGTATTCTCTACATAGGTAAAAATCGAATTTTTACTATGTTATTCAATATATAAAAATATGATTTTTACTTCGACCTTCAATATATAAAAATCATATTTTTCTTTCGACGTTCTACATATAAAAATCATATTTTTCTTTCGCTATTCAATATATAAAAATCTCGCCTTTTCACATATAAAGATTCAATTTTTATTTCACTACATATATAAAGATCAAATTTTTAACACTTCTATAATGTAAAAAATCATATTTTTATCCTTTTGCAATATAAAAGATTATATTTTTACTACTTTAAAAATATAAAAATCATATTTTTATTATGCTATATAGTAAAGACTATATTTTTAATACTTTAAAAATATAAAAACCATATTCTTATTACTTTAAAAATATAAAAATCATATTTTTATTATGCTAATTCATTTGAAAAATCTATGCCATTCATAATTGAAAAATCAATGCCATTCATAATTGAAAAATCAATGCCATTTATATATATATATATATATATATTTTTAAATCAATTTTAATTTCAGTTTTATAAACCATCCTATTTAGTTAAATTAAAATTAATTAAACCTAATTAACAACTCACCTTTGCCGTTTTTCTTTCGGGTTTGCAGCGTAGGGGGGTTTGGGTTATCGGGTCTTGGGGTTGGGCTTGGGGACTGGCGAGGGACAGGGGGTGCGCAGGGGGGTCCGGCGGCTACTGACGTCGGCGCAGGTGGTGGCTTCCCTCGAGCAGCGGCGGTGAACGGATCTGGAGGTTGTGGGGCTTGCGCTGGAATCGAGAGGAGGGAGGAGTCGTCGTTGAGGTGGAGGTGAGAGGAAAGGAGGGGGGGCGGGTTTGCCTGAGGCGCGGAGGCGTGGGCGGCGCCTTCGTGGAGGGCGGCGATCGATTTGAGGGGGGGGGGGTCTGAGGGTCAACGGGTTTCTCCCTTTTTTTTTTATTCTGAACGAATGAAAAGGATGGGGGAGAAATGAAGATATATAATAATATATATTTTATTTTATTTTATTTTTATAAAAAATAACTTTTTCATTCGAACTTGAAACGAGACCCACCGCCTGTCGTCCCTAGCTAATTACCCCCATCCCGAACACAATGGGATATGCCACTCAAGCCAATTCAGCTGTTTCGATCAGTTTCCGTTGAACTTACATTTAAATCGCTATATTGAATTTTAAACGTACATTTCAAATTACCGGGGTCACATAACAACTCTATAAATTCCATAAAAATATTTTCTAGCTTCTTATTGACGATACGGTCCTAACCAAACTAGTTTCGTCGAATTCTGAGACCGTTGGAAAAATGGCCATTTTCCAGTCGATTAAAATCAACTGAAACTGGTCAAACGCGTTTCCCTTCGCCACGCTCACATATTGATTCGAAAAATTATGAAATTTGAAACCTAGCAATAACTTCACATCACGGACCCAACAAAACTGGTTTCGTCGAAATCCGAGGTCGTTTGCAAAATTGCTATTTTTAAGGGCCTTATATATATATATATATATAAATTCCACAGCGACTATTTCTAATTTTAAACTGGACATATCTTATCATTTCTAAGATGAAATCTCAGTTTGTTAACTTCGTTACAAAGATATAGTTATACAGATTCAGATATTTCTTGTTTCGTTCAATTCTGACTTATATTGAATTCTGTATATTCATTTGAAATTAGAAATCGAATTTTCGAACTACCGCGCCATTTTCAATTCCTTTTATGATTATATATAAATATTTATATTCTAACGACGACGCGTATAATATATACGTTAGAATTATATTCAAAATAAATTTCTCGTCGATATTATTTAAAATAATTCATTTTAAATAATCAAAATTCGCTAAAATTGCCAAAATAAAAATTTTAAACTGGCCCGCATTTTACGGGTTGTTACATATTTATAACCCAAAATCTCGCACCTATGTTCATTACATCTCGTAAGGGATATCACACCAATTTCAACATCTTTCACTTGTTTCAAACTAATACCATTCCTCGATAATAATGAAGCCGTTCAAGTTGGGGTATTTTATTTACCTCTTAGACCTTAATCGACAACGTTCTTATCTCAGAATAAATACCAGTTCGTAACTTAACCACTGATATTAAAATCTCGTTTACAATCATGATTTCAAATCTGGTTTTATAACCAATTTCTTATATTTGAAATCTTCATTCAATATAACCTCTTTACTTAATTTGTTTGATTAAGTAAATGTTCATTAAACACAACTTTTAATTTTTTCTGCTTATAGCTTCTTAATTTATAATCAAAACCCCTGGTCAAATAATTTGCTTCAATCGATTGGTGTTCTTATAATAAATGTTGGAATTGGATTTCATAATTAACGACTGCCTACCACCTTCTTTTAAAGAAGACTTCATAACTTGGATTTTTATATTGCAAGAAGCCATTTACCAATATTTCTCACCAAACATTGGTATGTATTTTTCCTTCAGTTTGAAAACCTTGTTTCAATCACAACGCTTTGCCTAATTAAATTCTTTAACTTTGAAAGTTATCGTTTTTTTTGGTTTAAAACCCTTTTTAAACCACACTTCGATTCTTTCCAAATCATCTATACTTATCCGTTTACCATTTCTTCACAACTTAGCTTAGGCTTCATTATAAAACACGTTTACACATTTTAGTCCATTTCTAATCTATTAACTATTTTCCTTAAAAGTTTCGTTTCATTTGAACTCACTTTACTTAATTTAATGATCAAGTAAAATCTTATTTAAACCTTTGCATTCATTTACAAATCATATTTACAAATCTCATTTTGGAAACATGTATTTTTAATCCTTTTATAAACTCGATTAAAAATATTTATTTATCAATTCTAATTTAATTACTCGTATAAAATAACTAAAAAACTTCGGTTCAGTTTAAAACTTTAAAACTGCGTCGATTCACCGAACGGTAAACCGACGTCTGAAACAACACATTTTAGGCCATTCACTGCCAATTACCAAATCAACACCGTCGGTTGTTTTTAAACACAACATAGGTGAATATTTATTCAACCATCATGTTCAAACAGGTTTAACTACCATATGGGGTTCAATCAGTTCAAATATCAACAATATAAAACAAACAAACAACATATATAATATTTGAGGAATCTGGTCGGATCCCTCCAACCTGTTCTTCCCTACATCACAGCTCGTTATACATTTCATAATAATATATGAAATAAATTTCAACAATCTAATATTTTAAAACGATAAATAACAGCAACCAATCAAACCATAAACAACCAATCAACCAATTTATACTTTTAAAGGTAAATTATATTTTAATATGAATTTACCACATCACAGGATTCCAGAAGGTGTGAGAATTAACTCACCAGATTATTCAGTCAACGGTTGACGCGTTTGTTCCTTTTAATCTTGAACGGACATTCAAAATTAACTGAAATTTCAACTACGTCAGATCAGTGCCTAGTAAGTGTCATCGTCTAGGTCTCGTCCCTGCGATCCCAACGGATCCAGTTTCGTCAGATTCCGTTAACATATGTAAAAGTTATCGCAAAAATACGGTTTGAATAACATATCGATTATTAACTAAATAAATTAAATATTTAAATTACCTTTCTTTAATGACTTTGCCACGTCATCATCGTCTAAAACAAAAAACGCGTTTTCACTTTCTTCCTTGCCTGAACCCGATTGCCGCTGAACAGATCTCCCTTTCATCGTGCTCCCCCTTTTCAAAGCCTCGCCGTCGTCACCTCGGGTCACTTCAGACCACCAAGACACCGCCCCTATAACCGCTTGACAGTGGCGCCTCACCACCCTGAAACTCGACCACTCAGATCAACCCCACCGCCTGTAATTTAGCATAGACCGATTTCCGTTCATCCCCAATTTTACGCCACCTCAGGCCACCGCAGGTGACCGGACTGGCACCACTAGGATCGCCTCCCTTCTGGCCTTCACCTCCCGTCGGCCTTACCACCTCCGTTGAACCACAGCCTCCACACGAGTCCTAAAACCGTCAGCCACTTCGAAAACCAACCGTAAAAAGCCAATCTCCGTTCATCTACCAATTTCCGACACCCCTGACCACCAGAGAACTCGAGACCACCACCAAATTGAAGCCTGTACTCCCCTCTTCCATTTCCCCCAGGTCCCGCCCTCTGAAATCGACCACATCTCCTCCATTTCGCCAAAGAACGGAACTGGTTTCTCACCGTTCTTCGTGATTTCCGGCCACCTCCTACCACGATAGGTCCCTAACTTTTTACAGTAGCTAGATATAGCCCTGATCTACCACTTTGCCTTTGGAACCCCCCTCAAATTCTTGACAGATTTGAAGATATAATTTAATTTGCGTTTAGGGGCTTATTTGCAAATATTTTAGACAGAAATGAGCTTGGATGGGAATGATCAGAAATATGGGCTGGAGAGGGTGAATATATAGAAGGAAATAATATTGATTTATGTTGATGTGACTAAGGATATTATTTTTGTGTCTATCGCAATTTCGAATGTTGTTTATTCGCTCCCGTGCTCACATACAAACCTCGTTCGAGATGCAAATGGATGGCATAGTATAATTTGACGTTACGGTCCTAATGAAACTTGTTTCGTCGAATTCCGAGTTCGTTTGCTGAAACGGCCCTCGTTCACGTTCAAATGATTGTTTTTATTTGTATTTTATTTTGCCAATCTCACAAATTAACCTCGATTGGCGCCACTTGAAACCCAACAATGATTTACTGTTACGGTTCCAATAAAATTTGTTTCGTCGAAAACAGAGGTCGTTTGAATAAAGTCCCTTTTATAACTGCCCAATTCAAATAAAATAAACTAATTTTAAAATACCTCAATATAATATTATTAAAATATTATAATTGGCCATATACGACCAATATTTCATATATTATCACGATAAAATACCCCGGGTTGAATTCCAAGCCAAATCGATATTATAAAAATTGAAAAACCCCTTTATTTAATATAAATAACGATAAAATTTATAAAGGAATTCCACAACGACCTTTTCAAAATTTGATTTGGACATAAAACAAAATCTACAAAACGAAAACTCGATTTTTCTCTTTCATTAGAAAAATATTATCCAACAGATTCGGACGTTTCTTGTTTCGAGAAAATCCGACTCATATTGGGCCCTGTACAGCCGTTTAAAGTTCAAAACGCCAAATTACGAACTACCGCGCCGCTGCAGCTCATTTTATAATTAAATTATAAATTAAACATTCTGACGTCGTTTTAATAACGAATATATTTATATAATTCAATATAAACCATATTAAACCACTTTAAATCGCTCGTTCACATTATACCGCAAAATCAACATTTTTCCCAAATATTCTGAAAATAAAATATTATTATAGTATTATTATAAATCAATATTCAAAATAAAAAGGTTAAATCGATTATTTAAAATCAAATCAATATATTAAATAAATAAAATATTTCAATAAAATGGTCAGAAAATACGGGACGTTACACATACAATATGGTATGTAGTTAAGACCTAAGCTGGGCAATTCATTTATAACTTGAAACTGTGTATTAAACTTTTATCCACATACAACAATACCTATTCGGTCACCTCCACAAATCATGATGTTGTCCATTGTCACTAGCTTTACCGTTAATATTGCATCCTATGTTTTGGTTATAGTATAATCTGAAATATACTTTCTGGTAATTTAATGCAAATTCATTGTTAGTTTTCAATTGATTCATTTTTTTTAAGTGAACAGATTGATGCTTTTACCATGGACACATCTCTTCTAACATAGTTTTGCAAAGTCATAATCATCTTTGTCAATATGGACCTTAATAAGCTTGTTATGCTAAATTTATAAATTTATAGCATTGAAACACCTATATTAGCTGTTTCATTCATTCAAGGTTGTGAAGCCAAAATAAAAGTTGAAGATGCTACAGATTAATATTACTTAAAGTTTAGAAATATTGAGGATGAATTATTTTGATAGGTTTAACTTATTGGGCATGTTAAACTTCCTGGATTACATATTAAATTTTACAAAGTGATGAATACATTTTAAATTTTATACTCATATATACATTTATGTGCTTGTAAATAAAAATATAAATCTGAGAACGGTAACAACATATTATGAGAACTGTAACCATTTGGACTTCTTGGAGATATTAGTTCATCTTGTTGAAAAACCCTATATATATATTTTATAGAAGTGAATTGGTTATCACCCTTGTTCCTTGCTATTTATTTTGTTTTAATAAATCATGTTGAGTTAGCCTACATGTTTATATGCTAACCATAAATGAGCGATGTTGTACCTTGTTAAGGATTCTTCTCACAAATTGGTCTAAGCTATATACCACTATATAAATGAAAAATCTAGACTTATGGACTTCCCCTTGTTGTAAGAAATCGGTTTTCTTAAATCTGAAACCTTTGGGTTGAATAACTTATGCTTCGTTGTGGGCACACATTTACACTCTTGCTATCTTGCTCATATTCATGATTGTTTATCCATTTATATGTAATAGTAGACACTGTACCACATGTCGGTTACCCTGTTGCCTTGTTTAAAGTTGAAATTTTCTTGGCCTTATTTTATTTTTGGACCCATTCGAATCAATGAGAACTTTGCAGCAAGGATTTTAATCACATAGTGTTAACAACATTTAAACTTGGCTATACATATATTTTCATTGAATTAACTTAGACCTTCATGTTTGTTTTGCCTGCTTTACATGCAATAGTATTTAATATTTTTTGGGCTCAATTATGTTTCCCTATTTCTGAAATCTGTGCAATTTGATAGCCTGAACACATGTTGTTATGAGAAAGCTATGTATTGACCATGAATGATTGTAAATTGGACACAAATTTGGAAGTTTAGCACTAGTGTTTAAGGTTGATGTTAACATATTGATATATATATATATATATATATATATATATATATATATATATATATATGTCTTCAGTCCTTAGCAATTTCGAAAATCATACTATGCTTATAGTTTCATGCTGCTAACATATGGTTTCATGCTGAGCCTGTTTTACACATTATGCCTTTAACACACTTGGCATTTTGTTCATTTGATATGCTGAGCCCTGATTGATGAAGTACACCTATATATATATAGTTACTCACAAGTCCACAACTATAAGAAAGCCTTCCCATACGTGTTTGTCACATTTGTGGTTGTTGTAGTATGCATAAATGGTATTCATACATCACCCTTGATGCCAATTTGTGGACTTGTCTCACTCGTTATGACTGGTTAACTTTCAACTTTAGAACAAGATTGTTGTTTAAATAGTTACTGGATGAATTTGGCTACACCTCATCATGCAAGAATACGTGTTTGTATTGAGATAATTTTGTCTGTACATACATAAACGAACATCCATATGCGATATCACCGGTTATATACTCATAATGATATGTCCAATCGTGTATACATTCGATATAGATATAATAGATTGTTATATATTTATCCTTAATGGCTTGCCCCATTCTTCCATTTGGCTTGCCTGTTTTGCTTGTGTGTTTTGCGTTTATGACCTTCTTGGAATGCACTCATGCATTTGAACATGCTGCTATCTCAGTTGTTGTATTATTCATGCATTCCCTTTTGAACTTCAGTGTAATTGTGTTTGTGGTTGCGGAATGCTGGGGCAGTGCACACGTGTACCTGTACACGTGTGTACATGCAGGCTTTCGGGACCGCTTGTCCCTGAAATAAAAATCCATCTGCGTAGATATTACACTTGATCTCGATACACTGTAATGAACAGACACCACCACTGTTATTTTATATATATGTCATCGATGTTGGGATTAACCGTTATATTTCAGTTTATGTTGAAATTAATTTACTTGAACTAAGATTAATCCTGACTCGAGTGTTTTATGTTTTTGCATGGAATGCTCGGGTCAGATCCGAGTAGTACAAATTTAAGGATTTACAGCTTAGGATTCGAAGATTGGTGAAGCTGGGATTCTAAAGACGGTGCACTTTGAAGATTTAAAAAAACACAGTAAATATTTTCTTGTATTCAAATTTGTTTCAATTCCGCAATATAGAAAAATATCTTGTATAAAAAATATTGAGTAATATATAAAATTTCATTTCACTGTTTAACATTGTGTTAATTATTATTCTGTGTTTTATGTGTTGATTCTGTTTTAAACTCTGTAAGCTAAATAACGATCCGTCGATTTGAAGTTTTAAGTTGGTTTAAATATAGATTTAAAGCGGCCAAAAAGACGGGACGTTACAAGTGGTATCAGAGTTTTGGTTTATTCAAAGCTTAGCTTATTGGGTTTAAAAACGAATCTTGAAAATAAAAGATTTCAAAATATATTGTTTGAATATATAAATATTTTTGAAAAGTAAATGATTTTGAAAAGTATATTGAGACTAGTATTTTGAAACTGATACGGCGGAAATAGAAAAAATAAAATAAAATAAAATTTTGAGATTAATTTTTTTTTGGAATCCCCAGTCTTCGAATCCCGGCTTGCGACAGCTAATCTTCGGTAAGGTCCTTTTAGATTTGAAATTTGAATCCATCATCGAATGGTATGAAAGGAAGATAAGTATAAGTAGGATCAACGAATCAATTTATCTGATCGTGTATTTTAAAATTCAAAGACAACTGAAATTGATTGGAAATAATAAATCTAATGGAATTTGAATAAAATGGGAAATTTGAAATCGTTTCGAAAATGAAACGATGAATTTTATTTCGATATTCAAAATGAAATTAATGGGGAATAAAATTGAAAAGTTTATGACTGGAATTCGATTGTGTAAAATTTTATTACTAAATTATTTAGGTAGTGCGAACCCGTGCTGCGCACACGGATTGACCCTATAAGATTGCACTGGAAATATTGTATAATATTTAGTTAATTGACCATACAATAATTTGTTTTAACTTAAATTTACTTTATAATAGCCAAAATAACGCATAATATAAAAACTAAGAATAACGTAATTAATTTATTCACGGTTTCGAACCAACAGTATATGACCAAATATATGAATTTGATAATAAGTTGTGAACATGTTAATTAATTAACAAGAAGTGAACAGTAAACAAGAAGTGTAAGTGAAGTGAAATATGAATGGAAATTTCAAGTGGTGTGAACCTATATTTAAATTAGAATTAATTTAATGTGATGAGTCCAGATTCATATAAGAAGAACGGTATTCACTTTAAAAGGGAATAACATTTGAAAGCAAAAATGTGCAAATAAAATTGGGATAAAAGAAATAGAGTGACCAGTACAGTGAGATTATTTTGAAGTTCAGAATATAAGTCAAATGGGATTTTCCAAAGTTCGGAATATATATTATCGAATAAGAAATTATTCCAAAGGAAGTTATTTATGGGAGTTAATTATGTTGAATTTCAGAAAGGCGGTGTTTACTTTCATTTTAATCAAAATTTAATATATTAATTAATTGTTTATGTATTCAGATTAATAAATAAAGTATATTTTTAAAATTTAATATTTTGAGGGCGTGAGTTATTGTTATAATCAATGATTGTCGTAAAGAAGTGAATTCTAAACTAGAGTTTGGAAATGACGAGAATAAATGTTTTGTTGGTGTTCAAAGTAGTGAAATTTATCTATTTCATGGTTTATGAGGTTGTTCAGTTAAGGTCTGAGAGGTAAATATACCCCAACTTGACTGGCTTCATTATTGACTAAGAAATGGTTAAGGTTCGATATTGAGAGATGGATAAATGAAGCAAGTAAATGAATATTAGCAATTAAGTGAAACAGTGGTGTTCTATTTAATATCCGTTTTAATTCAAATAACAAATGTAGAAAGTTTCCTCCTGAGAATAAAGTGTATTTTCTATTGAAATTAAAGATGTGCAAATATATGGAAATGTTTTCCCATGGTAATAGGAGATTTTCTAGAAAATAAGTATGAATTGTTTTTCAAGGATTGTGAGAAGCTAAAGGGTTTTGACAAATCAAAATGGTGAGAACTAAAGAACAAAGAGCCACACGTTGAAAACAAAGGGCGGCAGAACGTAAGAAAAGTGGATTTGAAAACTAAATTCGAGAATTGCGTGAGAATTGATTTGATAAGAATTAAGAAGAGGAAATTAGTAACTGACTGGAGATTAGTTAAGTTGAATAATTTCCTGAGTGTTGATCTGATGTTGGTTTCGGCCTTCGGGATTGATACTTAGAGAATTGTTCGCTTACAAATTTACGGTCGAAGGATGTGAATATGGAAAAAGAATAATGCATGAATGAAAAATTTGTTATAAGGAGGAAGAAAAGAATTCTGGAAATTTGGAAGTGTAAAGATTTGAATTAATTGATGAATCGATTAATTGGAAATTTGGAGAGAATTTTTGTTTTACAACCAATAATATGAGATATTGTAAAAAAAACACGATTTGGAAAATGTGAATTTGTTATATATATATATATATATATATATATATATATATATAATCTTATGTCAATATACATAAGTACAAGTTATATAAAATATGAATTACTATATATATATATAGTATCATATGTTTTCAAATCTAGATAAGGAAAGTACCTTCCTTCTCCTATGAATTTCAAGCTTAGCTGAAATATGCTGGTGGTGGTAGTAGGTTGTCCGGACGTAAAACTCATGAGTTTCCATTGAGCACGACTGCTAGCGTAATTCGCAGGGCTGCAGATAGCCTTCGGCGGACGGATGTTACCTGGCGGAACAAGGCGTAACCATTGTGATCGCTGCAATCTAGGGTCGTTGAATTCGACTGTGTAGCAAAATTCGCAGCGCTACAGATTGCCTACGGCGGACGGATGTTTCTTGGGGGAACCAAGCGAAACCATTGTGACTGCTGCGATCTACAGTCGAATTATAAGGGCGTAATCCGCAGAGCTGTGAAAGCTTACGGGTATGGATGTTTCCTGGGGGACCCAGGCGTAACCATTGTGTACCTGCGGTCCACACGGTAAATTGTCTACGGTGAAAGAGATGTAACAACTAGAGTTACTAAAGGTAATATGATGAGCCGTGCGAATATTTGAGATATCTTAGTGATAGTGTGCCACCTGTTTAATGCATCAGTTTGTCTTCATAACCTGATTGGTCCTCATGACTTGAGTTAATTTCATTTGATGATTTAATTCCGTGATCCTGAGATAGAGCAACTAACGCTCAATGACCTCAGATTTGTCTTTTGATTCTTAAATATTTTCCGTTGATCTGTCCATGACGAAATTCGCAGGGATGCGAATTCCTATGGATACAGATGTTTTCTGGGGGATCCAGACGAAACCATTGTGTATCTGCGATTCATGACCAATAAACGTATCTATATCACATGGTACTTTCCGTATCTGTTTTAACAAAGAATTTTTGAAATATTTTCCACTGGGAGTTGAAGCAAGGATATTTAGTGCTTGAAGATTTTAGTCGTGCGTCTGGCCAGCGTATGCCTAACATCTGTGAGAACAACAATTGACTTGTCAAACTTCGAGTTATTATGTATTTTTAAATCAATTATTACAGAATTAAAATGTACTTATAACTTAATAAAGATGATTCCTAGGTATTTTCAAGGCCATAGCTTTCAAATGACAATACAAATATTTTTGCTCGAATTTTGTATTATATATACAAGTTGTAAAAGATTTTGAATTTTCGAAATTTTCAAGTCGACAATTTGTGACTTGAAGAAGAGAGGTCATTTACACTCTTCAATGAGTGTTGAGAACGATTAAATGGATCGCAAGAAGTTTAGGATAAATTTGGATTGTAAGGAATGAAGTGCAACGATGGATAAGTAAACATTGACAAATTGGTTTTGAAATAAATTGGAACGCAAGAACAGTTTTGTTTTGAAAAGAAATTTAATCCCTCGAGTTTAAGTACGATGGATAAAGAAAGAGAACCGATGACTTAAATGTCGATATTTAATTTAGTTGTGTAAGAATTACACACAAATGTGAAAATTTGAAGTATGCATTGGTATAACGTTAATGATCTCTCCTTTTCGAGGACGAAAAGTTTTAAAGGGGGTAGATTGTAACGTCCCAGAAATTTCGACAACTGGAATATGAAGCTAATTAAAGATTTAATCATTGATGATCATTTTTATGTTGATGCTGAAGTTACAAATTTAAAATCAAATATATTGTTTGTGTATGTATTGAATTAATAATTAATTCAGGATGATTGGTTGGAAATCTAATATTTATTGCTAAATATTTGGATTGAATATTTTGACTGAATTTGAAATTCGATTTAGAAATATAAATAGTTGAAATTGAAAATAAATGTTATTAACATTAAATAAATTGGAGTTTTTATTTGTTAAATATATGGAGAAATTGATTTGGATTGGTGTGTGTACAGAAATTGAATTCAACGTTCGAATTTGGAAACGAACGGAGCAGTTGTTGAGAAAGCAGAATAAAATTTGTGGACCAGTAAATAATTATACAGAATAAAATATTTTGTTATTATAAAAAATAAAATATTTTGTTATACAAATGAAGGCAGAGTACGATCAAAATAATTTTGCTGGATTCAAAATGTCGAGGCGTAACGATACGTAAAATTTCATCATAATCGGAGTTAGTTTGTAGCGGTTCAGAAATAAAACGTCAACATAATTTGCGGTAATTTTTTTTAAGGTTTCATAAATAAATAAATAAAATAAAGCATTAGGTTCCTTCCTGTACACACTATTGATTCCTTGGCTCCCACGAAAACTTGGTACCCACGGGTTCTGCTCCTATAAAGTCGCACTGCTTTTCCCCAAATTCTTCACGGAAAAATCAATTCTTTTCCTCTAAATCAAAATTCACAAAAATGGTCGGACCCCATTTTCATTTTCTCCAAATCGCTTGCTTCTTCCTCCCACCGTTCAGTCGAAGCCAACGCCTCTAGGAATCAAAGCCGCCTGCTACTCATTGAAGCCAGCTACTACCTTTCATCTCCACCCTCCACTTCGCCATCGCAGTCGCCCTCGAAACTCTAAATTGCCACCGCTTTTACCTCAACCAGAAATCGAAGCCCTCGTTGCAGCCGTCGTCAAAGAGTAAAAGCCATCTCGACAGTTGACTTCGGCGCTGCCTACGTTGTCTTGTTTTTGTTGCTGCTGCCACCTTTGACAATCGCAATCGCTTCTGCAGGTGAGTGTTAACTCACGCATGATTAATTTCTAGAATCAAGTATCTACATTTCAGTAGAAAATTAAATATGATAGTAGGCCTCGTTTATTTTCCTTGGGTTTTGCTGGACGTGAAATTGGTAACTGTTAACACTTGGGTTTTTAAACTATATGCCATTACATTCAAATGTCCCATTGTTGTATGAGTTTGGGGTGGATTTTGCTGTGTTGACTATTTGGCACTTGGGTTGATACCTTCTTGTTGTTCTAAAATGCTGAAAACATTTTACTTCCAAAATTCTATGATTTGTTTTTCTTGAAACCTGAATAGTATACAGTTGATAGTACACGTTGTAGCATATCATACAATATGGTATGTAGTTAAGACCTAAGCTTGGGCAATTCATTTATAACTTGAAATTGTGTACTAAACTTTTATCTACATACAACAATACATGTATGGTCACCTCCACAAATCATGCTATTGTCCATTGTCACTAGCTTTACTGTTAATATTGCATCCTATGTTTTTATTATAGTATAATCTGAAATATACTTTCAGTTAATTTAACGCAAATTCATTGTTAGTTTTCAATTGATTCATTTTTTAAGTGAAAAGATCGATGCTTTTACCATGGACACATCTCTTCTAACATAGTTTTACAAAGTCATAATCATCTTTGTCAATTGTGACCTTAATAAGCTTGTTATGCTAAATTTATAATTTTATAGCACTGAAACACCTATATTAGCTGTTTCATTCATTCAAGGTTGTGAAGCCAAAATAAAAGTTGAAGATGCTACAGATTAATATTACTTAAAGTTTAGAAATATTGAGGATGAAATATTTTGATAGGTTTAACTTATTGGGCATATTAAACTTCCTGGATTACATATTAAATTTGTAACAACCCACATTCTATGCATCTAGGATCGTAGAATATTTATTTATTTTTCTTGGTAAGTCGTATGGTCGTGTACTTTTGGGAAACGACTAGTGGGGTCATTTCCCATGTTCATGATTTTTCCCAATTTTTAAATGACCGATTTGCCCCTAGTTGATCTTGTTTCGTCCATAACTTTTGACTGGAAAGGAATTTTGACCTGAAACCACTTCCATTAGCTCCGGATGATGGTTTCCCTTTCCGTAGAGTGGTCATAATAGCCAAACGGACTTACCGTGTGGGAGATATGGCTGAATTAAGGTTTAAAGGGTTATTTTCAGCTAATTGGGCTTAACCGGGTAATTAGCAGCTAGGCCCAAAGGGGGATTAGTAATATCTAAGGGCTGCTAGGGTTATGATTTCGGTTTTTACTTCATTTTCCAGCCGCCTAAGACATTTCTTCAAGTATAGCCATGGCCTCCACCTTCTAATTTCACTCCAAATCATCTCTAATCACTTTCTAATCAAAGATTAAGCAAAACTACATCAAACCAAAGGGGATTAGCACCAAATCAGAGAGAGTTGCTGGAACACATAGAGATTGGATCTATATCAGAGGAGTTTCAGTTATGAAAGTTTAATTGTGCCAAAGGTGAGCGATTTGCTTAGTTTTTCCACTAATTACGGCTAATTAGGGTAATTAGCGAAGATTAGCGAAATTATGGCTTAGAAAAATCTAGAAAAATTCCTAAAATTTTAAAACATCATTTTATGCCTCTGATATGAATTTGGGTTAATTTGGACTAATTTTGTTAATCCCGGAATTTAGGGGATTAAGGGGTGATTAGTGTTAATTAGCGAAATTAAGCGTGATAAAATTCTGGAAAAATATTCAGAAATTCATAAATATTGTTTTAGACCTCTGTTAGAAAATTTGGATAATTTGGTTAAGTTTTACTAATCCTATCATTAGTTGTTCTTAAACATGCTTAAGGGGAAAATATGGGTTTTTGGGTATGTTTGATCCGTTTTGACATATCATATTGTTGTTTTGCTGTTTGTGGATGTTTATGCATGTTGCTATGACTGTATGGTATGCTTTGTGATTGTTTAGAAGTGTTAGATTGGTTGAAAACGCCGTCGAATGGCGTAAAACAGTCGCTGGACAAAGTGCAGGAATTCAGATCGGATGGGGGATTGAGGGCCGGATCAGATCGCCCTATGGGGTCGTGGAGCCACATCACGAACCAAGCCATCTCCTCCGAACCGATCCGTCTGTGAGAAGTCTACGAGCATCAACTAAGGACCAGAGACTCGTACCCGATCCGAACCACTTGTGCAGGGGAACCGACCCGAACCGTTTGGAAGAACGCGAAGAGATAGCCATGAAGAATCCAAAGCCGGAGCGCCCTACCCGAACCGAACCGCGTCTCCGACCCGACTTGAGTGGTCACTTGCGACCCGAACCGATGCACCATGGAGGAGCTTGAGGGACCGATCCGATCCAGTGAGGAATGTTGAAGGCCGAACCGAGCCACTGAGGGAGCCACTATGCCTGGAGCACGACCGAAGGACCTTGTCACGAACCGGAGAGGCTCATCACGACCGAACCGAAGAGCTTTGACTTGAGGCGTAAACAATGAAGCCGAACCGATCCGGATGAAGATGAAGACCATAACCCGAGATGCAAAGGTAGTCCAAAGGAGAAGTTAGAGCTCAGGATCCAGATGGGAACCAATGAGTTCACTTCACGATTTGGGCTTTGCTGCGGGACGTGTGCAAAGGGGTTGTCGGTATTCATAACTTTGGTTCACCACTGAGAGATGGATAGTCGGTTTGTAGTGATAGTTACACGGGATTGGATTCCGTCATGGCCCAAAGTATTAGGTGACCAAAGTAGTGGATATCGTATGCTTTACGCACTGAGTGAGGGATGTGAGGATGATTGATATGCTTGATTGTTTGACACCACTATGACATGCACACCCCCACCCCCGTATCTCTTACACAGTATGTTAGTGGCACCTTAGAGTATTGTACAGTATGTAGTGCTAACTCTTTGGTTGCAGGTCCAGGTTCAGGTATGATTGGATTATACCTGTTATTGTTCTGTTTTGTTGCTTATCGCTCATACCAGGCTTTATGTCTGACCCAGAGTTTTATGTCTTCTCTTATTACTCTGGGTGCTCACACGAGCAGACTAGAGACAGGTTATGGTTAGCTGGTGATGCGCGAGTAGCTGATTCGGAGGCGACCAGGAGGCTTCCACGTATGATATATAGATATTCTCCCTGTGTCGTTGGTGGTCGCTACTTGGGCATTAGTAGTGTACCTCCTTTATCTTGCTTTTGCTTTGAGACAGTTTGAAAAGTTGTAATAATGTTTAACTTTGGATCATAAGCTGTACTTATATTTTCCGCTGCTATGTTAGTTGTTTCAGCTTATGCACTGTCTCACCTGTTTTATGTCAAGTATGTTATTATTAGTTCATTCTCTTCTTTCCTTTCTTCTGACGACCGTTCCGTGCTAGTCGGGCATGTGTACAGCGCACTCTCGGAGGAAATGCCGGCTGGTGCGGGGCGGGCCGTCACACTTGGTATCAGAGCTCTAGGTTGCATAGTTAACATAGGGAAAGACACTAGGGAGAGATAGTATGTAGATGAGAGAGCGTATTTGTGATTACTTTGGTTTTAAAAAGCTATATATGTATATACTATTAGTAGTATAAGAATGAAGTCGTACTGCACTAGCACCACTATGGGGTCGTTAATCGTTTCCTTTTACAGATTGACGATGAGCCGATATGCTAGAGGTGCTGGAGGGGAGCCAATAATGGGAATGCTGCTGACATGAGGGCGATGTTTACTGACCTCATGAGAGACATGCTTAGGGAGGTGCAAGGGGCAGCTCCCAATGGTGGTAATTGTGGTGGTCCAGTAGTGCAGGCGCCTAGGGTCGATTTCGCCAAGTTGTGCAAGGATTACACTAACCTTGGTGGGAAGCCATTCCACGGAACGGAGTCGGCCACAGATGTTCAGGATTGGTTGGATAGCTGTGATCGTATCTTCGACGACTTGGGTCTTGATGATGCGATGAAGAGAAGGCTAGCGTCTCGTCGGCTGCAAGGGCGAGCGATGAATTGGTGGAATGCCATTAGAACAACTACTCCAGAAGATCAAGTTACTTGGAATCAGTTTAAGACTCGCTTTTGTGATAAGTTTATTCCAGCTGCTCATAAATCAGAATTGTTCCGGAAGTTCTTGGAGCTTAAGCAGAATGGTAGGGCAGTCTCGGAGTACATCGCAGAATTCGATACTTTATCGAAATATGGATGGTCCCTTATCGATACCGTCGAAAAGAAGAACGAGAAGTTCATAACTGGCTTGGATGGGTACTTGGGGGAAAGACTTATAAACCATATCGATGAGACGTTCGAGTCTATTGTAGGAAAGGCATTAAGGTCAGAGAGCCTTTTCCCTAAGTCGAAGGCCGAAGTTGCTATGGCATCTGCAGAGGAGCCAAAGCCGCAAGCAGGCGGTGAAGGCAAGAAGAATTCTCAGAACAAGAGGAAGCAGAACCCGACCAAGGATGGTCAGGATAAGAAAAATAAGAAAGATGGAGAATGCTTTAGTTGTGGCAAGAAGGGCCATTACGCCAGAGATTGTCGAGAAAAGCCTGGGGAAAGGAAGTGCTTTAACTGCGGCCAGGCGGGACATCACAAGGATGATTGCCCACAACCTCCTAGGGAGAAGCAGATTGTGAAAGAGTATGCTATCAACGTTGTTCCTTCTTCGTCAAATGCCCCAACTGCGGCGAAGAATGAAAAAGGTGTCGTTATTCGAGGTATGCTTTCTATTTAATATGTTTTGATCGGGTTTTGTTTGACAAACCTGAGTTAGTCGATAGACCTTTAGTAGTGACGAACCCGATTGGTGGTTCGACTAGTTTTGGCATGATTTGTTAATGTGGTCTTATCGAGTCATGGATGTATGTTTCCTTGTGATTGCTTTGTTTTGGGCTTTACTGGGTTTAGCATTATTTTGGGGAGTCAATTTACTCCAAAGGAATAGGGTGGTATTAGGTACCTACCTAGTGATGGCGATAGTAACTGGAGTTAAGGAAGCTAAGAGGTTATCGTTGTAATAATTTCTAGTTGTCTCTGGGAGGCAAATGAGTACTCCAGTGCTAGATTGTTTTGCTAGTATCACCTCATGTGGATTGTCTGAACTCGGAGGAGATGTTCCTTGGGTGCTTGTCTGATATTGGTTTAGGCCTTTGGGGCTTGTGCTTGGGGAATGTCGATTTCGACTAGGATGGTTTGCGTGAGGGGTAAAAAGTTGTTGTGATTTTTCATTGGATGATATCTTGGTTTACTCGAGGAGTGATGGGCAGACGGAACATGATAAGACTGTTCAATGGTATAGACTGCCCAGAGTTAGACTCGATAGGGTTATGAGATTGCTCGAGTGGGACTCGAGAAAGATGCAAAGTAATGGATTGTTTAGGATTTTATGTTGATGTTCTCTATTGGATAGTAGAATTTTGGAAGGAATAGGATGTGTTCGTTGATCATGGAAGATACAACGAAGATTAGGGCGATTCAAGTTGGACTTGAATTCGTAAAAGAAAATGGGTGTTCGTTGATCTTGGAGATGCAACGAATAGGGAGACGACTCACGTTGGACTAGAGTTTGTCACTAATGGATACTCAAGACTGGGTCTGAGTTATAGATTGACTCGAGTTGGACTCGAGAAGGCTGCAAGGAATTGGATTCAGCTCGAGTTAGACTCGAGAGGGCAGTAAGATAATGGATAGACCTGGGTTGGACTCAAGTATTTTAGGAGGACTAAAAGCAGGGGTATCTGGGGATGCCCGTTACCTTGGATCCGTTGGACGTGATCTAGTTATCCTTGGAGGATAAACATACGTTGGACGTACGGTAGTCCGATTGGAGGCTGGGCTTACATTAGTTTAATTATCCTTGGAGGATAAACGTACGTTGGACGTACGGTAGCCCGTAGGGAGGCGGGGCTTCCATTGGCCTGGGATTGGTTGGACCAGTCAAGTAGGCATCGGTGTATGTATGGGGGTTGGGCTTCCATTAGTTATTGATGTTGGTTGGACCAGACATACTAGAATCGACATATTGGGATTGGTTAGACCAGTCATGTAGGTGTCGATGTGTTTATGAATTTAGCAGGTGATAGGTAGGACTTGTTTGATGGATGTTATGGTTGTTATGTTGTTCCTATTTTTTTTCCTTGAGTAGACTATCACCTGTAGGGTTCCGGCGATGGGGAACAAAGTGATTGTAGTAGGACTATGAGCCAGTGCAGTAGAGTCATTGTGACTCGAGGGGCAAAGTGGACATAGTAAAGGATTAGTAAGGCTATGAGCCAGTGCAGTGGAGTTGTATGACTTCATGGGGCAGAGTGGACATAGCGAAGGACTAGTGGCTATAGATCAGTGCAGTGGAGTCGCCATGGCTCCATGGGGCAGAGTGATCATAGTAAATGATTTGGGTGCGGTGATAGTTGCATTGAGTAGGAGACATGCCAGTCTAGAGGTTTTGTTTCTATGATGGAAGCAACTAGAGTATATCACAGGATATGATTTCGAGCCCAAGAGTGAATTGGATTCAGAAACACTAGTAAGCTTGACGATTAGATCGATTTTGATTGAGTGGATTGGTTCCAGTTAGAAGGACGATCCTAGTCTATTGGAAATCATCTCTAGGGTAGAGGTGGGTATCGATGGAAAGAGAACGATCATGCAAGGATTTGATCGAGAAGGATGGCTTCAAAAAGAATAAGGGACTAGTTGTACCCAACGTAGATGAACTGAGAGGTGAAGTGCTTAGAGCATATCATCACTTGAAATTGACTATACATCCCAGTGGTAACAAGATGTATTGAGACATAGAGCAGATCTACTACTGGGAAGGGATAAAGATAGGCAGAAGGCTTATCTCGGTAAGAAACGAAGAGATTTGGAATTCTTCGTTAACGACTTGGTGTTCGTCCAGATCTCTCCATAGAGAATGTGATTTGGATTGGTTGGAGAGGTAGGTTAGCACCAAGATCTGTTGGCCCATTCCCAGTCCTCGAGCAAGTTGGGAATTTGGCGTATGAAGTAGAGCTACCTGACAAGATGGCGGGAGTTCACAACGTATTTCATGTTTCCCAGTTAAGGAAGTTGTGCAAGACCCTAATGTGGCTATCTCACCAGATCAGTTGGATGATATCGAGGTCGAACCCGAGGCGGTTGAGAACCGCAAGTCTATGCGTATTGTTGGGAACGATACGAAGCAGCTTCGAAGGAAGGTGGTGAAACTAGTCAAAGTCCAATGGGGTGAGAATGAAAAAGACTGTACTTGGGAAACAGAGGAGGATATAAGGAAGAAGTATCCAGAACTCTTTGCCTAGTAAGGTTTTGGTAGTGATAGTTTCTTCCCTTGTTAGTAAACCGCATGCTAGGATAGACTTATTTTGCATGTTGATTGTTGTTTTATGGTTGATAGGCATGCGGGACCCATTGTTGTTTCTTAGTTAAGGAATTTCGGGGGCGAAATTTCTTAAGGGGGGGAGAATGTAACAACCCACATTCTACGCATCTAGGATCGTAGAATATTTATTTCTTTTTCTTGGTAAGTCGTATGGTCGTGTACTTTTGGGAAACGACTAGTGGGGTCATTTCTCATGTTCATGATTTTTGCCAATTTTTAAATGACCGATTTGCCCCTAGTTGATCTTGTTTCGTCCATAACTTTTGACTGGAAAGGAATTTTGACCTGAAACCACTTCCATTAGCTCCGGATGATGGTTTCCCTTTCCGTAGAGTGGTCATAATAGCCAAACGGACTTACCGTTTGGGAGATATGGCTGAATTAAGGTTTAAAGGGTTATTTTCAGCTAATTGGGCTTAACCGGGTAATTAGCAGCTAGGCCCAAAGGGGGATTTCGGGATTAGTGGTATTTAAGGGCTGCTAGGGAATGATTTCGGTTTTTACTTCATTTTCCAGCCTCCTAAGACATTTCTTCAAGTATAGCCATGGCCTCCACCTTCTAATTTCACTCCAAATCATCTCTAATCACTTTCTAATCAAAGATTAAGCAAAACTACATCAAATCAAAGGGGATTAGCACCAAATCAGAGAGAGAGTTGCTGGAACACATAGAGATTGGATCTATATCAGAGGAGTTTCAGTTCTGAAAGTTTAATTGTGCCAAAGGTGAGTGATTTGCTTAGTTTTTCCACTAATTACGGCTAATTAGGGTAATTAGCGAAGATTAGCGAAATTATGGCTCAGAAAAATCTAGAAAAATTCCTAAAATTCTAAAACATCATTTTATGCCTCTGATATGAATTTGGGTTAATTTGGACTAATTTTGTTAATCCCGGAATTTAGGGGATTAAGGGGTGATTAGTGTTAATTAGCGAAATTAAGCGTGATAAAATTCTGGAAAAATATTCAGAAATTCATAAATATTGTTTTAGACCTCTGTTAGAAAATTTGGATAATTTGGTTAAGTTTTACTAATCCTATCATTAGTTGTTCTTAAACATGCTTAAGGGAAAAATATGGGTTTTTGGGTATGTTTGATCCGTTTTGACATATCATATTGTTGTTTTGCTGTTTGTGGATGTTTATGCATGTTGCTATGACTGTATGGTATGCTTTGTGATTGTTTAGAAGTGTTAGATTGGTTGAAAACGCCGTCGAATGGCGTAAAACAGTCGCTGGACAAAGTGCAGGAATTCAGATCGGATGGGGGATTGAGGGCCGAATCAGATCGCCCTATGGGGTCGTGGAGCCACATCACGAACCAAGCCATCTCCTCCGAACCGAACCATCTGTGTGAAGTCTACGAGCATCAACTAAGGACCAGAGACTCGTACCCGATCCGAACCACCCGTGCAGGGGAACCCGACCCGAACCGTCTGGAAGAACGCGAAGAGATAGCCATGAAGAATCCAAAGCCGGAGCGCCCTACCCGAACCGAACCGCGTCTCCGACCCGACCTGAGTGGTCACTTGCGACCCGAACCGATGCACCATGGAGGAGCTTGAGGGACCGATCCGATCCAGTGAGGAATGTTGAAGGCCGAACCGAGCCACTGAGGGAGCCACTATGCCTGGAGCACGACCGAAGGACCTTGTCACGAACCGGAGAGGCTCGTCATGACCGAACCGAACCGAAGAGCTTTGACTTGAGGCGTAAACAATGAAGCCGAACCGATCCGGATGAAGATGAAGACCATAACCCGAGATGCAAAGGTAGTCCAAAGGAGAAGTTAGAGCTCAGGATCCAGATGGGAACCAATGAGTTCACTTCACGATTTGGGCTTTGCTGCGGGACGTGTGCAAAGGGGTTGTCGGTATTCATAACTTTGGTTCACCACTGAGAGATGGATAGTCGGTTTGTAGTGATAGTTACACGGGATTGGATTCCGTCATGGCCCAAAGTATTAGGTGACCAAAGTAGTGGATATCGTATGGTTTACGCACTGAGTGAGGGATGTGAGGATGATTGCTATGCTTGATTGTTTAACACCACTATGACATGCACACCCCCACCCCCGTATCTCTTACACAGTATGTTAGTGGCACCTTAGAGTATTGTACAGTATGTAGTGCTAACTCTTTGGTTGCAGGTCCAGGTTCAGATATGATTGGATTATACCTGTTATTGTTCTGTGTTGTTGCTTATCGCTCATACAAGGCTTTATGTCTGACCCAGAGTTTTATGTCTTCTCTTATTACTCTGGGTGCTCACACGAGTAGACTAGAGACAGGTTATGGTTAGCTGGTGATGCGCGAGTTGCTGATTCGGAGGCGAGCAGGAGGCTTCCACGTATGATATATAGATATTCTCCCTGTGTCGTTGGTGGTCGCTACTTGGGCATTAGTAGTGTACCTCCTTTATCTTGCTTTTGCTTTGAGACAGTTTGAAAAGTTGTAATAATGTTTAACTTTGGATCATAAGCTGTACTTATATTTTCCGCTGCTATGTTAGTTGTTTCAGCTTATGCACTGTCTCACCTGTTTTATGTCAAGTATGTTATTATTATATTTTATTCTATGCCCTATGAGACATTCTACAGGTTCCTTGATTAATTCATTCTCTTCTTTCCTTTCTTCTGACGACCGTTCCGTGCTAGTCGGGCATGTGTACAGCGCACTCTCGGAGGAAATGCCGGCTGATGCGGGGCGGGCCGTCACAAAATTGTTCAAAGTGATGAATACATTTTCAATTTTATACTCATATATACATTTATGTGATTGTAAATAAAAATATAAATCTGAGAACGGTTACAACATATTATGAAAACTGTAACCATTTGGACATCTTGCAGATATTAGTTCATCTTGTTGAAAAACCGAATATATATATATTTTATAGAAGTGAACTGATCATCACCCATGTTCCTTGCAGTTTATTTTGTTTTAATAAATCATGTTGAGTTAGCCTACATGTTTATATGCTAACCATAAATGAGCGATGTTGTACCTTGTTAATGATTCTTCTCACAAATTGGTTAAGCTATATGCCACTATACAAATGAAAAATCTGGACTTATCGACTTCCCCTAGTTGTAAGAAATCGGTTTTCTTAAATCTGAAACCTTTGGGTTGATTAACTTATGCTTCGTTGTGGGCACACATTTACACTCTTGCTATCTTGCTCATATTCATGATTGTTTATCCATTTATATGTAATAGTAGACACTGTACCACATGTCGGTTACCCTGCTGCCTTTTTTAAAGTTGAAATTTTCTTGGCCTTATTTTATTTTTGGACCCATTCGAATCAATGAGAACTTTGCAGCCAGGATTTTAATCACATAGTGTTAACAACATTTAAACTTGGCTATACATATATTTTCATTGAATTAACTTAGACCTTCATGTTTGTTTGCCTGCTTTACATGCAATAGTATTTAATATTTGTTGGGCTCAATTATGTTTCCCCATTTCTGAAATCTGTGCAATTTGATAGCCTGAACACATGTTGTTATGAGAAAGCTATGTATTGACCATGAATGATTGTAAATTGGACACAAATTTGGAGGTTTAGCACTAGTGTTTAAGGTTGAGGTTAACATATTGATATATATATATATATATATATATATATATATATGTCTTCAGCCCCTAGTTATTTCGAAAATCGTACTATGCTTATAGTTTCATGCTGCTAACATATGGTTTCATGCTGAGCCTGTTTTACACATTATGCCTTTAACACACTTGGCATTTTGTTCATTTGATATGCTGAGCCCTGATTGATGAAGTACACCTGTATATATATATAGTTACTCACAAGTCCACAACTGTAATAAAGCCTTCCCATACGTGTTTGTCACATTTGTGGTTGCTGCAGTATGCATAAATGGTATTCATACATCACCCTCGATGCCAATTTGCGGATTTGTCTCACTCGTTATGACTGGTTAACTTTCAACTTTAGAATAGGATTATTGTTTAAATAGTTACTGGATGAATTTGGCTACACCTCATCATGCAAGAATATGTGTTTGTATTGAGATAATTCTGTCTATACATACATAAACGAACGTCCATATGCCATATCACCTGTTATATACTCATAATGATATGTCTAGTCGTGTATACATTCGATATAGATACAATAGATTGTAATATATGTATCCTTTATGGCTTGCCCCATTCTTCCATTTGGCTTGCCTGTTTTACTTGTGTGTTTTGCGTTTATGACCTTCTTGGAATGCACTCATGCATTTGAACATGCTGTTATCTCGGTTGTTGTAGTATTCATGCATCCCCTTTTGAACTTCAGTGTAATTGTGTTTGTGGTTGCGGAATGCTGGGGCAGTGCACACGTGTACCTGTACACGTCTGTACGTGCAGGCTTTCGGGACCTCTTGTCCCTGAAATAAAAATCCATCTGCGTAGTTATTAGACTTGATCTAGATACACTGTAATGAACAGACACCACCGTTGTTATTTTATATATATGTCATCGATGTTGGGATTAACCGTTATATTTCAGTTTCTGTTGAAATTAATTTACTTGAACTAAGATTAATCCTGACTCGAGTGTTTTATGCTTTTGCATGGAATGCTCGGGTCAGATCCGAGCAGTACAAATTTAAGGATTTACAGCTTAGGATTCGAAGATTGGTGAAGCTGGGATTCCAAAGACGGCGCACTTTCAAGATTTAAAAAAAAACAGTAAATATTTTCTTGTATTCAAATTTGTTTCAATTCCGCTATATAGAAAAATATCTTGTATCAAAAATATTAAGTAATATATAAAATTTCATTTCACTGTTTAACATTGTGTTAATTATTATTCTGTGTTTTATGTGTTGATTCTGTTTTAAACTCTGTAAGCTAAATAACGATCTGTCGATTTGTTTTAAGTTGGTTTAAATACCGATTTAAAGCGGTCAAAAAGACGGGACGTTATATGGGCGGTCGCCTTAACGGGGAGGCGAAGGGTCACAACCAACAAGGATAGTAGATCGTCGGATACCCGTCATCAGCAGCCAGTGGGATGCGAAAAGACTAGAGCTAAAACCAATAGACCATTCACCTTTCACTATCGGGATATGGTGGTTGAGGGAAGACGCCAAATGGATGTTTAGATTGTTTTTCTTAGGGGTAGTCGTTTAGCTCTTGTAGTCTTTTCTAGTTAAGGGAGGGGTCGAGGTAGGGCCATAGCCAACGTGAAAACAGACCCTAGGAATATTGTATATGGAGGCTCTTAAAGACGGGCCTGTACAAGTATGGAAAAGCTCCCGACCGAGTTCCGTGTTTCTTTTATCACCCTGCCACGGGACTTGGTGCACATTAGAGGACGTGCGGTTATGGCATCGAGCTACAATTGAAGATACGTATGTGGGACAGTCTAGATACATGCATGTCGGCTCTGGGTGGTGTATCGTAGACTTGAGGTCATTACTCTAGTATGGAATCTGATTCGATCGAAGGTGGCAGTCTGTACGCTTACGTAGCATAGTAATGATAGATATATGCAGAACATAACATTGTTATATAGAGATTCGTATGTCACTAAATCGTAGGATGTGGGATTGCGTATATTTCGATGGTGTTACGGTGGAGACCGTGGGAGTGGGGTACCATTGGGTGTACCTTAATATTGGGGATTGCTACATATATACTGTATTAGGTTAATAAACTGGGAAGTAAATGGGTGCGACATGTGCATAAGCCTTGAGTGCTGTTAACCCAAGTAACCATATAAATAAGAAAATATGATTGAACGGTATATGTAGTGTTATCCAAACTATATAATTTAAATCCAGTCACCAGAACTTGTGTTCTGACCCCCTCCTCATAACATACTCGCAGGTTAGATTTGTGGCAGAGACATGATAGCTTTAGATACTGGTTAGGAAGTATTATAAATACGGTAAGGCTATACTTTGAGTATATTATATTTTATCCATTCTGCTGTGAGATGTTTTCTGAGCTCTGACATATTTTATGTCTCTGTTTTACTGCAGGATACCAGAGCAAACCAATCCGAGTTTCGATAGATTGGAACTTTGAAAAAAAATCGATATGTCGGAATTTGGGTTGTTACATCTGGTATCAGAGCTTAGGTTTAGGATTCCTATATAAATAAGGAGTGAATGTATTTTTATTTTTAAAAATATAAATATATTATATATATACCTAGATCCATAAAGGAACCCACTAAGTAGAAAGAGTATAATATGGTAAGAAATAGGATGTTTGTTTTGTACACTAAAGGAATGAATATGGAAATCTGAGACCCTTAGGTAATTTGGGTGGAAAGTGTACAAGGTATTTTGTATGGAAGGACGGTGAATCCCATATGATTAGTATTTTTGGTTAGTGGGTTTGGCAGTAAAACCTTATAGATTGGAAAAGGTTAAAAAGAGAAAAATGGATCAGGAATATATATAGTGGAGAGAATTAACCATGGGGAGTGTCTAGGAAAGCCCAGACAATTGGAAACCCACTTTGAGTCTGACCTCATTGTTAACTTTTATGAACTTGAAATTGTAAAAGTTTTGGGAAAAATGGTTTATGGTGTTTTCAAGTTTTAATCATAAAAGTTATAATTTTAATATTTAAAGAAGTACACACATTGAGTTTTAAAGTAAATTTCTCTCAGTAAAAGGTGCATATTATAGAGCATGTATAACTCGCAAGTTTTTCTTGTTATATTTCATACAAGAATTTTTAATTGAGAAAGTTTTGAAGTCTCTATTCTTTTGACAATTATTTTTGATAAATTGTTTAAAAGAGAATTTTGTTGGGTGGACAAAACAGGTGTAGAAATTAAGAATAGAGTAGATGTTTGCACCTTGTAGTAAGAGACTGAACTGACCATATAGGTAAGGATAAGTCATAAACCCGATTGAGAAAATAGTCGTTCCTATCTACTCCAGTTTTGTGATTTGAAAAAAAAATGAAGATTTACATTTTTTTGACATGTTTTTATGGTTTGGCAAAAGAAAGTTTTCATGAGGAAAATAAAGTTTTGACACTTTTAATTTTTGGAAGGAAGTTTAAATGAAAAAGGGCTAAACCATGTTTTAAAAGTATGAAGTAGGGAAGGATTAGAGAATAGGGAAGACGGGAAAAAGTTTTGAGGCTATAAAGTAAATAGCGAGAATTATCTTGGAATAATAGTGAGTTCCCGTAGAATGCGTAAGCATTGAAAAGATTAGGGTGTTGCTTAACATAATTGTTGGTACACAGCTAGAATTAGTAGTGACTACTAGATAGTAAAGGGCAAGTAAGCGTTTAGATCCTATTACTAATTTCCATGTTAGGTGTAAAACCCGTTACTACATTTCTGTTGGGATCGTTCCATTATTTTGTTCTTGTTGGGTGGTTAGGGTAAAACCTAAACCTAACGGAGATCCCATAGTTTGGACTTTTCTATCGGTGGGGGGAGGGCATAATCCCGAGATTCTTGGCCCTTAGAAGTAGTTGTGTAGGGTGTTTCTTCTCCTATTTTAGTTGAAAGACTAGAAGCTTATTTAAATTTAAACTAAGATCAGATGATTAAATAAGCTAAGGTAAGAGAAATGGTATAACTAAAAATGAAACAGAAAATTTAGTAAAGCAACAAAAATGGAAAATAATGAGAAAAGACGGATAAGAATAAAATTTTCCAAGATAAGATGAAAGGAAAATCGGTAACAAAAGAAAATTTTCTTATGTGGGCTATGCTTGGATAGGAAAATAGGTAATCTTTATAAATAGTTTCACAAAATCCAAGTACGGTTGGAAAAAGGTATATAAAAGAAAACGGGAGAGGTGAAATTTTCCGTTTTCCGCCTTTTTGTAACATAAGAAATTGAATTTAGAAAATTGGTTCTTTCTGAAATTCAAAAAATAAAGTTGGTTGGTAGGATTATGAATGCAACAATTGGATGAACTATGCTCCTACTCAGCAAGAGTGTGGGAAAATTTGGATGAAAAAGCATTTTGATTTTCAAAATATTGCATTCATGTAGAACTGCCAGTATATTTAGGATGTGAGCATCATATTTTAAAAGGATTTTTGAAAATTTTCCATACACATAGGAGGTACCGCTTAGGCATACATGCATTATTATGTTGTACTTCACTTTACACAAGTGCACAATGTTTGCAAAAATTGGATGCACACATGATGGATGTATATTATGCGAGGGGTTAATTGATTTTACCCATATTAAATTTCGGGGACAAAATTTCCTAAGGGTGGGAGAATGTAACACCCTGTATTTTTAAGTTAATAAAATAAGAATAATTTAATTATGTATTCATAATGAAGTAAAATGGACTGCGTCATTGCGTCCATCTCGAAATTCTGGTCAAGATAGATACTGGCTTGCGTAAATCGGACACCGTATGAAGAAGCTATTAAGGTTTGAAGTTTGTATACACACATGAAGAATACACACACACACACACACACACACACACACACACACATATATATATATATAAAGCTCAGAAATTCAAAAATGGGTCCAAAAATTCGAAAATCGGTTCAAAATCCAAAATCTCAGAAGTCAATAGATTTCCCGCCCATGGGTGTCGACCCCCTAAAGGGGGTGTCGACAACAGGGTTGACTCCCTAAGGAGTGGGTCGACACCGAGGTCGACCGCCTCAAGGGTAAGTCTACCCACCTACAACAGATTTTGGCAGATTAAGGTTTTCCTCGATCTGGACGGTTCTGATGGTTTTTAATCAAATCTGAGGGTCCTGGTTTCTCTAATACACCTATAAATAAGTCCCTAGAGCTAACCCTAAACCTCATAATTCTGAGGCTATCCTGAAGCTCTGCCATTACTCTCCTTCTCTCCTTAAATTTATTCAGAAATTTAGATTATTAATAAGAAGATTTTAAAATTAAAGATCTGAAAGAGAGAATTGACATTAATAAAAAGATTGTTCAGAATCATGAGAAGCAAGGTAAAATTCTAGATCCAACCCATTCAAATTCTTACTCTTTCTTTCCCTTATCTTTTAATGAAAATAATCAATCCACGGTTATTAGGTTTCAAATCAAATTAAAGGGGAAAAACCATGGATGCTAAAACTGGATCAGATCCAGAATTGGGGAAAGCATAAAAGGTGAGTGGATTTAAGCTATACAGATTAGATTAGAATATTTTATCGTTTACCATTCCCCCGTATGTATAATTGAAATGCAATATGTTGAGAAATGTAACATATGTTAATAATGCCTAAAGTGATGGGTACGAAGTAGGAATAATTAATATGCTAAGTATTAATTTGTTGGGATATGAACTTGTCAAATCTTGTATAGTAATTACCATTACTTAAATTTCATGTCAATTTGTGTAAATTGTGTACCCAGACCATTAACTGTAAAAATTGAGAAAGGTACGTATTGGTTTATGTGATTTAAACAACTATCTGATTAATGGATTACATGTTAGGGAAGGATTGATTATATGTGAAAATTGTAATAGGCATGATACAATTACATGTGAATTATAAATTATAATGGATAATTATAAACATGCCTAGATTGTATAGAAGGTTTACGATAAATAAGAAATTTAACCGCTCTTAGACACGAGGTTAGATTTCACTTGTGGTAGAAGTCTGCACGGAACCGCCCGACATATCCAGCATTCACAAGTGGTAAATCTAATGTGAGGGGTCTAATTGCAAAAATTAAAAACATGTAATGGTGCTAAGACAGGAGGTTAAGTCAACTTATGGTAGAAGTCTGCCTGGACCCGCCCGACAAATCCAGCTCCACGAGTGTAGGCTTAATGTGAGAGGTCTAGTGCTTATATATATATGTATGTATATAACAAGATATGAATAAATGGCAGTGATGGTAATTAAATGTCTAACTCAGAAAATAAGAAAGGAAGCGATGTTATGAACTGAGTTAGTGTGATGCGAAGAAAAAGTAATGTATTTCCCTAAATGACCTATTTCTGAGAACGTTGTTGCAAGTAAGCCACAGTAAATAAAGTAAGAAAAGTAAAGAAATCTCTTGCTACCACGGATTTAGATGGGAATACGTTATGAAAATAAATCATTGATTCCTTCTATCAAACTGATAAGGTGCATGAAGTATTTTCCTTAAATATAATAAGGAATATATATTACAGTGAATGAAAAATAATGGTTTATAACAGTAAATGGTTTAAAATTGGAATGATAATCACCTATTATAAATAAATAACATTAACGAAAATGTTGTATAATAGGTAGACTTGTCCTAGGGACAAGTGAAGATTATAACTTAGGTTATAATAAACTAATAAGGAAATTGGATTACTGGTGAAATGAGATAAGGGACATTTAATTGTAAATTAAGTAATCAGTAAATGGGGAAATCTGAAAACCAGTTGATAAAAAGGGGGAAATATACGAAATATAAGAAATTGTACTTAATTTGTGACAAATAGGAATTTCGCTCGATCCGAATCGATCGCTAAACCGATCTAGACCGTTCGAAACCCCTTATCGTATGAGAACAGGACAAACCAGAACGCAGACAGAAGAACATTTCATTGTTTATTACAACAATTCCATCAGAATAAAAGAATATTACAGAGAATGAATAAATATTATACAACAGAGAATATCATAGATATAAATACAATCTGCAGCGAAAAAATAATACAAAGCACAACTGAAAGAAATACACGGATACAAAGCTTTCCGAGCATCGTTCCAGCTGTAAACCAAGATCCTGTGAATATAAATCTGCAAAACCCAACTACTAGCTGCCCGTGCGGAAAATAAGGGCACCCAGAGTTTAGGTTAAAACAATAAACTCCAGGTTAGTCATGTGACTGGTGTGAGAACTAAAACAGTTATTAATTCTTATTTTAAAGTTCGGTAAATCAAGGGACCACGCCATATAACACGGAACGGGTTTTTACCCCAAGAATACCAGTGCATAAACAAACAGCGCAATGCTAAATAAAGAACAATGAAGCTGTTATAAGACCCAGGTCCCATCACACAATGCAACGCAAGCCAGAGGATAGGGTTTTACCTTATAACAGCTAAAGAATGCTTTGATACGCGAAATTTCATCTTTATTTCTTAATCAGACTCCAACTGTAAATTAGCAAGAGACCAAATCCCTAAGTATTAACCCCGAAGGCCGAAACCAACATCAGACCAATACTCACGAAACCATTCATCTTAGCTCGTTTCCAGTTAGTTTCTGATTTTATATACAATCACAAATATCAATCATAGACGGCATAGTGCCCCATACCACTATGTCGCCATACTAGGCTCTACAAATAAAACCGAATGACACGTATCGAAAATTGGATTGCATCATGAGTCGAGGCAAGGGGCAAGATCTTCTCCGCTTCGAGACACTCTAGCAAATGTCTCAGGACTACATGCTCCGAGTAACCCTTGGAATCGGTTGGGCCAATCCTTCATTACGTTTGAGGATTAGTTATTCCTGAACACACGTTTCCTGGTACTAACAGACCTAATATCGAGGCGCCTCATCCAACAACCACAAGGTGAAAAGTATATAAATGTCAGCCAGTTTAAGCACTGACACCACCCATAGCTAGAAAGAAACGTCGTGTTCTCCCAATGGTCTGTAACACCCCACGTCCATTAATGTCACTCACAAAGGGAATGCATTAACTTCCATGGAGCATTTTTAAGTGAATATGGAACAGAAAATCACAACAAGACAGATATAAAGCAGTACTTGGAAAATTAAAAAACTTTATTTATTGCAGCAGAAAGCAAATATGTTTGGTTACATCATCAAAAACCATAAACTAGAGTCAAGTACATAATATCCATCTTGATAAAACATAAATACATAATCCCACTACTACAAATAGCCATAAGAAAAAGATAAGCTGAACTTCACTTCAGCGGTCCAAGCTTCCAAAGAGAGATAAAGCAATCCGATCAAACTCCACTAGTGCTAGGTCCACCCTGAGGACCTGAGGGGGAAAAAGATGGAAACAGAGGGGGTCAGACATAAGTCTGAGCGACTGTGATAACTCTAACAATATAATTAACAAAGTAACTAAGCTAAGGCATAAGTTGGAAAGTAAGGAAATGACCATGAACCATTGAGAATGACAGAGTAAACAAGGAAACCAGATGAACAACGATAACGTTAAAGGCACACCTAAACCACTACAAGATAATTACTATAGTGCACCACCACTAGTATAGCAGGATTAGGTGTTACCCTAATGTTTAAACTGGAATAGAATCGAAATAGAATAATCTGTACAGAAACAGAATACTAGTAATGGGCCTTTACCACCCGAACAGAGACAGAAACAGAATAATCCTTATGGAAACAGAATGTAGAATTAGGTGTACACTAGTAATGGGCCTTTACCACCCCAACAGACGGTACCACGCAGAAACAGACAGGTGTTACCACCCAACAGAAACATACGGTACCAACAGAAACAAACAGAACTAGTGTACCCTAAGTCCTACCCCCAAGCGATCGGCTCCCTAACTCGTAGATACCCGTGCTGGTCCCACAGTGGGGTGTATCACTCCCCAAAGTGGCAACCTGATACTATCATAGATGCACGACTTATACCTACACGATGCAACAACGTCTTACCTACCAGCCCGGGCCCACACACGCACATGAACCCGTTGGGCTTGCGTTGCCACCGCTCACCCGTTTTGGCCTCTTACAGTCAAGCCCAGTATGTGTATTCCGTCCTCGACTTGGGTCGAGCCCACAAAGATACGTATGGGTTATTGGTTGAAATGGGCCCCCATGATTTGACACAAGCTATCCACCTAAGCTTGGTCCCCTCCAGAATTTCCCACTTAACCCACTTCTTATTCATGTTTCAATTACATGCTTCAATTTTGGTTAAGTATTTCTAATCGTATTTCAAATGCCACCCAAGGCACCCAATAAATTTCCATATGCCACCCAAGGCACCCACTTAACCCCTCATGCCCCACTACATGTTTATCTGGTTAAGTGTTTCTTAATTCATTAAGACCGTAACCTTATAAAGACCTCTCACATTAGACTGGCATTTATGGCAGCTGGATTTGTCGGGCGGGTCCGGGCAGTCTTACGCCATTAAAGAGCCTAACCTCGTGTCTTTACAACTGTTACGTATTTAGTTTATGCCTAAGACCTCTCACATTAGACTGACATTTATGGCAGCTGGATTTGCCGGGCGGGTCCGGGCAGCCTTACGCCATAAAAGAGTCTAACCTCGGGTCTTAGACGATTAATTACTCCTAATTAACCCTTCCCCAATTTGAATTACTTTCCCTATTCAAATTATCAATCAATTCAAAATTTAACAATGTCCATAATTGACTCAATTATGTCCATCCATTTATGGTATGAAAAATCATACCAATTTTCACTACAACTATATTTTATGCCTTTTAAGGCATTTATGCCAATTAAATCTTTTTAATATTATCCCCCTTTACCCCACGTAGTTCGTTTGTTCGTTTAATGTAAAAATATATGTTAAACTCGAATAGTCTAACTCATGGAATAAAGAGAAAAAATCACAATATACACCTAATTAAAACATAAATCTAACATAGGGGTGAACTTGCATATGTGAATGATGTTCTACATCTAAAACTTGCATAGGCCAAAATTACAACTTGCATAAACAACATATGTCATGGATCCAAATCTAAAGGTATGAACTTTGATGAGAAAGTGGCCATAAACTTGCATAAATAACATATGTCATGGATCCAAATCTAAAGTGTTAATTTACATATGCAATACCCCTAAACTTGCATAACATGATTTATTTTCTAAACTCATATATTCATACAAATTACATATGTGATTTATACATCATAACAAGGGTGTAAACTTGCATCTAACATGTAAAGTATCATGTGAAATTTAGCATATAATTCACACATGTTATAGCCTAACTTCCAATTAAATTTTCACATAAACTAGGTGTCATAGCCATGTAAGTTCACCTATAATTCTACCCAACATGTATATGATTCATGTTTGAATCAAAATCTATACTTGCCTACAAATGATTTATCATATGAGTCGATATAACAAACTAGCATAAGAAACTTGATGATTTGATTATATATAAGATTACAACATGGATGATAGCAACATAACTTTACATCATAAATGATAGCATCACAACATAACATCATAAAGATTTCAATCACAATCCTATAACATAATCACAACATGAAATCAATACTTCATATCACATCCATACAATCTGCATTATAACTTAATCTAATTAAATTACTAATTATCTTGTTAAAACTATCGAACTCACAACTCAAAAGCAGTCTTGAGTTCTGAATTCTGATTTCTGGAGTTGAATTAGCGCTCCCTTGAAGAAGATTCGCTGTTAGGGTTGAGTAGTTCTGATTTGGTTGCTGTTCTTCCTCTTAATTTTTGTGGCGGCTGCTCTAGGGTTCAAGACAACAGCATGACGGCCATAGTTTCAATTTTAATTCTGATTTAGGTTTGAGTCTATGGGTCTTTTTATAGAGTTTTGAAATAATTTAAGTCGTTGGATGATCTTAGGGTTATTCATATCCATTCAGTCAAGATAGCGTGATGAGTCATCCCTAATGACTCAGCAAGGAGTCAGAAAGGACTCAACAATGGGTCAGAACATGGGTCAGACTGAACCAGGAGGCTGTGCAGGTTTTTCCTCGGCCTGGGCGCACTTGGGAAGTGCACCAATGCAAATTTGTACTGGCGCACTTCCCAAGTGCGCCAGTGCAATCGCCCTCTTTTTTTTCTTCTTTTGCCACCACACTTCGTTTGTCTATAATTCCTTCACCCGGTACTCGTTTCCCACAAACTCGGACTCTATTTCAACCAGAATTCCAAGACGAACACAATGGCGCAACCCCATTCCTTTAATTCTCACGTCTGAGATTAATTATTCTTGAATTTAGTTAATTCGATTATTCAAAAATTCGGGGTGTTACATTCTCCCCTACGTAAAGGATTTCGTCCTCGAAATCTCTAAGTCAAGAAGAACGTATTCTACCATCCAATCATCCATCTACTCAACCATCAACCACTAGCAACCAAGGTCCTTACAAGATTTCTAATGCTGTATGAACATATGCAAGAAATGTGTGTATATGTTCCTTATCTAATGCAAAATCAGGCGGTCTACTGATTCAGTTGACCTCCTTAATGCAAACCATGATAGTGCCATGCGTCCATTATGTATGCGAAAGAACCCTATCGATACATATTATTTCTACATGTGTGCACAACCATTAACCAAAATGCAACATCCATATGATGGTACAACCATTATACATCCATTACTTAAATATGTACACACATTTATATGCAATATGCAATATGAAGTGACTGAGCCGATCTAGTGCCTAAAATGTGTGTATATGCATCCACGAGCAACCACTAGCAAACACTTGCATCAACATGCATCCATCATACATAATATGTCTCAATCACATGTTTACATTCATGAGTTTCCTATCTAAAGGTCAAATATTCGGTCGATGGGATACAAACAAATGATACAATTAAAACAAAAGCTCTGTCCCCATTTGACATCGGTTAAGAGAATAATTCCCTAAGTCTCAGCCCCGAAGAATGAAATCAACATCAGACTGCCACTCAGAAAATTACCCCCATTAAACAATGTCAAAACTGGAAATCTACTTCATGCTTCGAGTAGAAACCCCTATCCTTCAGAAATATTCAGATACTTACAGACTACTGGTACAGATCAGATTACAGAATGATTCTCAGAAAGCTAAGCATAACAGATCCTCGTGGGTTACTAGAAACTTTGGGGGTCTTCCTACGACAAGTTAGAAACTTAACGACCCTCTACATAGAAAGCTGGTCCATTTAGACCCAACCCATAGCCCATAAACTTGAGCACACAAATGTCACATTCAAATTTTTGATGCCTAATACAGATAATTTCAAACCCCTACAAATCACTAACAATTGAGCCAAACCACAAATGGGTTTCAAAACAACTACGAGATCAGAAACAAGACGAGTATTAAAGTGCAGAGTATCAATTACATAATCAAAATGCCAGAATCAGAAAGAGTTTTAACTCAACAATCAGATAAGGAAATTAAACCATCTTCAGAAATTTTTCTTATTTCTATCCTATCCACCAGCCTCGAGGGTATTCGCCTGTCCTCCAGAAGTTGGTCCTGCCCTATGCCCTTTCCTTGGGCAGTCCTTAATCAGATGTCCCGCTTCGCCACAGTTGAAGCAAGTGCCCTTCCTTTTCCTGCAATCCTTGTTCAGATGGGTCGAGCTTCCACAAGTAAAGCACTTCTTCTCCTTCATATCTTCAAACTTCTCATCCTTCTTTTGTGTTTCCTTTTTGGGCCCCGTTTTCTTGTTCTGTGGTCCTTCATGCTTTTCTTCTTTTTTCTCACTTTTGGCTTTCTCTTCATGCATTAACGCCATGTCAACCAATTTCTCGAAGGTAGCCTCCATAGAAATGTGGGTCACAGCTAACCCATGAAGCGGCTCGTTTAAACCCTTAACAAATCTTAGAGCCTTCTTTTCTGGAGTATTCACTAAGTCCAAGCCAAACCTTGCCAATTGGTTGAATTTGTTGACGTACTCTTTCACTGATTGATTTCCTTGCTTCAACGTCAAGAACCTTTCCATATATAGATTTTTTTCCGCCCGTGAGAGAAACTTCGCCTCAAACCTACGTCTGAAATCCGCCCAAGAGTCAACAGGACGTTCTCCATTAGTGACCTCCCACCAAAACGAGGCCTCTCCCTTCATTAACCAAGCGGCTAATTTGACTTTCCTTCCTTCCTCTACTTCAAAGATTTCAATCAATTCTTCCACCTCCTTAAGCCAATCTCTAGCTTCCACATAGGTTTCTGACCCTTTAAAAGGTTTTCCACCCATAGCCTTAAATTCCTTGCATGTCTTTGCAAAAGTATCAACGCGAGGAGGAGGAGGAGTGGGTGCGGCTGGTGGTGGAGGAACATTGGCTGGACCGGCAGCGGCCCTAGCCTCTAATAACCTCCTATACCATCCTGGTATCGTCACACCCTCCGGAAGGTTAAGATCTTCAGCTATGCTGAAACGAAAAAGGAAAGATTCAAAATGGAGAATTCGAAAGATAAACATATGGCTATTAGGGATTATGTTTTTCTCAAAAACTTTTCTCTTAAAAAGACATGTTTTTGAAAATACTCTTTCCAAAAATGTTCTTAGAAAAATATTTTTTCTAAAAATTTTATCCGTTCTGGTAACCTTCAGCTCTGATACCATGTGTAACACCCCACGTCCATTAATGTCACTCACAAAGGGAATGCATTAACTTCCATGGAGCATTTTTAAGTGAATATAGAACAGAAAATCACAACAAGACAGATATAAAGCAGTACTTGGAAAATTTAAAAACTTTATTTATTCCAGCAGAAAGCAAATATGTTTGGTTACATCATCAAAAACCATAAACTAGAGTCAAATACATAATATCCATCTTTATAAAACAAAAATACATAATACCACTACTACAAATAGCCATAAGAAAAAGATAAGCTGAACTTTACTTCAGCGGTCCAAGCTTCCAAAGAGAGATAAAGCAATCCGATCAAACTCCACTAGTGCTAGGTCCACCCTGAGGACCTGAGGGGGGAAAATATGGAAACAGAGGTGGTCAGACATAAGTCTGAGCGAGTGCGATAACTCTAACAATATAATTAACAAAGTAACTAGGCTAAGGCATAAGTTGGAAAGTAAGGAAATGACCATGAACCATTGAGTATGACAGAGTAAACAAGGAAACCAGATGAACAACGTTAACGTTAAAGGCACACCTAAACCACTACAAGATAATTACTATAGTGCACCACCACTAGTATAACAGGATTAGGCGTTACCCTAATGTTTAAACTGGAATAGAATCGAAACAGAATAATCTGTACAGAAACAGAATACTAGTAATGGGCCTTTACCACCCGAACAGAGACAGAAACAGAAACAGAATAATCCTTACGGAAACCGAATATAGAATTAGGTGTACACTAGTAATGGGCCTTTACCACCCCAAAAGACGGTACCTCGCAGAAACAGACAGGTGTTACCACCCAATAGAAACAGACGGTACCAACAGAAACAGACAGAACTAAGTGTACCCTAAGTCCTACCCCCAAGCGATCGGCTCCCTAACTCGTAGATACCCGTGCTGGTCCCACAGTGGGGTGTATCACTCCCCAAAGTGGCAACCCGATACTATCAGAGATGCACAGCTTATACCTACATAATGCAATAACGTCTTACCTACCTGCCCGGGCCCACACACGCACATGAACCCGTTGGACTTGCGTTGCCACCGCTCACCCGTTTTGGCCTCTTACAGTCAAGCCCAGTATGCGTGTCCCGTCCTCGACTTGGGTCGAGCCCACAAAGATACGTATGGGTTACTGGTTGAAACGGGCCCCCATGATTTGACACAAGCTATCCACCTAAGCTTGGTCCCCTCTAGTATTTCCCACTTAACCCACTTCTTATTCATGTTTCAATTACATGCTTCAATTTTGGTTAAGCATTTCTAATCGTATTTCAAATGCCACCCAAGGCACCCACTAAATTTCCACATGCCACCCAAGGCACCCACTTAACCCCTCATGCCCCACTACATGTTTATCTGGTTAAGTGTTTCTTAATTCACTAAGACCGTAACCTTATAAAGACCTCTTACATTAGACTGGCATTTATGGCAGCTGGATTTGCCGGGCGGGTCCGGGCAGTCTTACGCCATAAAAGAGCCTAACCTCGTGTCTTTACAACTGTTACGTATTTAGTTTATGCCTAAGACCTCTCACATTAGACTGGCATTTATGGCAGCTGGATTTGCCGGGCGGGTCCGGGCAGTCTTACGCCATAAAAGAGTCTAACCTCGGGTCTTAGACGATTAATTACTCCTAATTAATCCTTCCCCAATTTGAATTACTTTCCCTATTCAAATTATCAATCAATTCAAAATTTAACGATGTCCATAATTGACTCAATTATGTCCATCCATTTATGGTATGAAAAATCATACCAATTTTCACCACAACTATATTTTATGCCTCTTAAGGCATTTATGCAAATTAAATCTTTTTAATATTATCCCCCTTTACCCCACGTAGTTCGTTTGTTCGTTTAACGTAAAAATATGTTAGACTCGAATAGTCTAACTCATGGAATAAAGAGAAAACATCACAATATACACCTAATTAAAACATAAATCTAACATAGGGGTGAACTTGCATATGTGAATGATGTTCTACATCTAAAACTTGCATAGGCCAAAATTACAACTTGCATAAACAACATATGTTATGGATCCAAATCTAAAGGTATGAACTTTGATGAGAAAGTGGCCATAAACTTGCATAAATAACATAAGTCATGGATCCAAATCTAAAGGTGTTAATTTACATAGGCAATACCCCTAAACTTGCATAACATGATTTATTTTCTAAACTCATATATTCATACAAATTACATATGTGATTTATACATCATAACAAGGGTGTAAACTTGCATCTAACATGTAAAGTATCATGTGAAATTTAGCATATAATTCACACATGTTATAGCCTAACTTCCAATTAAATTTTCACATAAACTAGGTGTCATAGCCATGTAAGTTTACCTATAATTCTACCCAACATGTATATGATTCATGTTTGAATCAAAATCTATACTTGCCTACAAATGATTTATCCTATGAATCGATATAACAAACTAGCATAAGAAACTTGATGATTTGATTGTATATAAGATTACAACATGGATGATAGCAACATAACTTTACATCATAAATGATAGCATCACAACATAACATCATAAAGATTTCAATCACAATCCTATAACATAATCACAACATGAAATCAATACTTCATATCACATTCATACAATCCGCATTATAACTTAATCTAATTAAATTACTAATTATCTTGTTAAAACTATCGAACTCACAACGCAAAAGCAGTCTTGAGTTCTGAATTCTGATTTTTAGAGTTGAATTAGCGCTCCCTTGAAGAAGATTCGCTATTAGGGTTGAGTAGTTCTGATTTGGTTGCTGTTCTTCCTCTAATTTTGGTGGCGGCTGCTCTAGGGTTCAAGACAACAGCATGACGGCCATAGCTTCAATTTTAATTCTGATTTAGGTTTGAGTCTATGAGTCTTTTTATAGAGTTTTGAAATAATTTAAGCCGTTGGATGATCTTAGGGTTATTCATAGCCATTCAGTAAAGATAACGTGACGAGTCAGCCCTAATGACTCAGCAAGGAGTCAGAAAGGACTCAACAATGGGTCAGAACATGGGTCAGACTGAACCAGGAGGCTGTGCAGATTTTTCCTCGGCCTAGGCGCACTTGGGAAGTGCACCAATGCAAATTTGTACTGGCGCACTTCCCAAGTGCGCCAGTGCAATCCCCCTCTTTTTTTTTGCCACCACACTTCGTTTGTCCATAATTCCTTCACCCGATACTCGTTTCCCGCAAACTCGGACTCTATTTCAACCAGAATTCCGAGACGAACACAATGGCGCAACCCCATTCCTTTAATTCTAACGTCTAAGATTAATTATTCTTGAATTTAGTTAATTCAATTATTCAAAAATTCAAGGTGTTACACGGTCCGTATCTCGTTTTTGACTCATACCGAGGTGTAAGGCTCGCGAATCCACGCTATACACAAAGCTTGGCCACGTAGGCCATGCTCTGATCATCAACCACAAGACTTTTCTTTTCAACAAAAGCCTTGATCATTTGCCACTTAGGCATGCCACACAGGCAATTCATGCCATGCGATTGATATCTATCGATATATAACCTCTGAGCTCGTACGTCTCAGAGAAGGGCGTTAAGCAAGAGAATAAATTCTCCGCCGCCAAACAGATATATATTTAATAGAAATCAATCACACAGAATAAAATCCAATGTCAGACACACAGTCCATTCACAAGTCCGTTCTGGGTCTGAACGAAACCGAAGGCACTTTCCTCGCATATCCGTCGATCTCCAAGTACGTCTGGACGACCACTAACTGATTCCCTCATCTTGGGTGTACAGCCCAATCAAGATCGTCAGAAATCATCCAAACGATGTGAAGACTTCCGGTCTTCAACCACCGTCTTCATCTTCGACTTATCGTCGAATCAGTTATTCAGAATGGGTATAACCCGGCCTTTCTGAATAACCCGCGTATATAATAAACAAATGTTACACAAACACAACGTACGCCTCATTCCAATTCATCAGTCACTAACCGTAAATTAGTAAGAGAACAATTCCCCAAATATTAACCCCGAAGGCCGAAACCAACATCAGATCAATATCCAAGAAACCATTCTTCTTAGCCAACCTACAGTTATTTTCTAAATGTCACATTCTCAGGGAAAGGTTCCCATTAATTTTATCAAAGATAAATTCTTTGAAATTCATTCTTTAATCTTCCTTTGAATATCATTTTAAACCATGTTAGGTTTTCCAAACTAGTCGGGATTAACGAGCTGTACCGAAGTAATTATTTATTTTATTTCCCAATTCCAACCTATTTATCCCATGGAGCAAAACTGGTAATACTCCATATCTAACACCAAGGTGTTATCGGTAAAATTATTTACCATTTCACGTTCAAATCTAGTTAAAGATTTAACTATCGCTCTGGAGCAAAACTAGTGATACTCCATTCTCGATCTTTTCAATCTAATTAAAGGTTCATTAAAACTCTAATTCAGTTTTAATCTTTAACTGGGTTAAAGAACCAATGTCATTCCAAACACGATTCACGAAAAACCCAAAATCACATTCCATTCTATCAGTCCCTAACTGTAAATCAGTGAGAGAACAGCTCCCTAAATATTAACCCCGAAGGCCGAAACCAACATCAGATCAATATCCAGGAAACCATTCTTCTTAGCCAACCTACTGTTAGTTCCTAGTTTTCTTAACTCCATTCGGGTTTAAGAACAGTATTATTAAAGATACCGTTCACGACAAACCAAAATCCCATTTGATATTAAAAACAAGGCTCTGAAAAGAAAATATATCGGCTTATATTCAATATCAAATTCTGATTATTTTTAAATCCATTTCGAACCCGATTCATTTATTTAAAAATATTGGATTTTAATTCCAGTTCATAACTAGTTCATTTCAATAAAAATATATTTTTATCCTTACAAATGTGGATTTTTTCATCCCAGTTCTTTCCAATTCAAATAGTAGGATTTTACACAAATTATAGATATTTTTAATAATTTTATCAAGGACCGTACAGTCGATTTCCATTAACGATCGTCGAACTGCACTTACAGCGATCTTTTCTAAATTTGATTTGGACGTATCTCCAAAACCAACCGTTAGATTTCAAATTTCTAATATTCATTGGAAAGCTCTTTTTGATAAGAACCCAACGGTTCTGGTTTTAGGATAATCCGACGGTCGGATCTCCCGTAACATCAATTCGAAGTCAATGGTCGAAATTCAACGAATGCCGCTGCGCGGTGCATTCTATTCTGGCCATTTATTATATATAATATATATATTATATATATTTCATCGATTTCAATTCTAAACGTATTTGCCTCGACTCTTCTTATGTAGAAAATCTTGTCGTTCCCGCCTTTTGTCACTTTCCTTGCCCGCACTCACTACATATATAAAAATCACAATTTTATATTCTCTAGTGTATAAAAATCATATTTTTAATTCGCTACATATATAAAAATCGAATTTTTATCTTCACTTCGTTATAGAAATTATATTTTTATATTTCTCTTCTCCTAATAAAGATTATATTTTTATTACTCTACATGAATAAAAATCATATTTTTTATATGCCACTAGTATAAAAATTATATATTTAGCCTTTCTATATTATAAAAATTTTAACTTTCGTTATATAGAATAAAATAAAATCAAATCTTTATACTCTTAAAAATCGAATCTTTTCAAGTAAAAAAAATCAAACCTTGCTTTAAATAAAATTCAAATCTTCTTTTAAATAAAATCTAACCTTATGGTTTTAAAAATCTAAACTTATGTGAATAACAATATAAACTTTAAGCGAATAAAAATATTAACTTTAACCATATAAAAATATTATCTTTAACCGTATAAAAATATTATCTTTAACCATATAAAAATATTATCTTTAACCATCTAAATATATTATCTTTAACCATCTTTAACCATATATAGATCAGTTTTTTTTCCTATAGTAAAAATCAGTTTTTTTCTTTATTATTTAAAGTAAAGGAAGGCAAAAACTTACAGCGAGGTGGAGGAGAAAGGAAATCGCAGGAGGGGTTGAAGGGTGGTCGGCGGCCTCGCATTGGGGTGGAGGCGGCGGACTTCATCGGAGAAAAGGGGAAGAAAGGAGAGAGAGAAGCGGAAGAGGGTGGAGTCGATCGAAGGGTGTCTGGGGAAGGGCGGCGCTGCCTAGGGAGGCGCGCAAGGTGGTGGCGCGTAGGAGAACGGGGCGGCGTTCGTCGTCGAGGCAGGCTAGGGTTGCGAGCTGAAGCTCGCACGATGTGTTTGGAGGAGGGGGAGAGAAGGAAGGGGGCGGGACTGGAGGCAGGCGCGGCGGTCGGAGCACCCCCCGGTAGTGGTTATGATGGCGATTCCCGCCATCGATTTGAAGAATCGATTTTTTTTATTTCTTTTGACTGAGTTTGACCGTGAAGGGAGAGAGAGGGGAGGTAGAGATTTATATAATTATTTTATTTATTCTATTTTATTCTCCAAAATGTTACTTTAGAATTCGAACTCAAAACTGAGCCTACCGACAGTCGTCCCTAGCGTAATACCCTTCTTCCGAACACAATGGGATATGTATCGCAGGCCAATTCGACCGTTACGATCAGTTTCCGTTGAATTTAAAATATAAATCTTTATATATTCAATTTGAACGCACATTTCAAATTATCGGGGCCACATACGAACTCGAAAATTTCCAGAAAAATTATTTCTAGCTTCGTATCGACGATACGGTCCTAACAAAACTAATTTCATCAAATTCTGAGGTCGTTTGAAAAATGGTCATTTTCTGGTCGACCCAAATTGATTGAAACTGTTAAAACACGTTTAACTTCGCCACGCTCACATATTGATTCAGAAAATTATGAATTTTGAAACCTAGCAATAATTTGACATCACAGATCCGATAAAAGTGGTTTCATCGAAAACCGAGGTCGTTTGCAAAACGGATATTTTCAAGGCCTTTATATATATTAAAATATATATGAATTCCACAGCGACTTTTCTGGATTTTAAACTGGACATATCTCTCAACTTATAAAGTGAAATTTCAGTTTCTTGGATCCGTTAGAAAGATATCGTCAAACAGATTTAAATATTTCTGGTTTCGTCCAATTCCGACTTATTTTGAATTCTGTATATTCATTTGAAATTCGAAATCGAATTTTCGAACTGTAGGGCCATTTCAGGCTCGTTATATAATTAAAATAAATTATTCGTTTTAACTTCGTCGATAATAAATTTTCCGTCGTTATTATTTAAAATAATTCATTTTAAATATTCAAAATTCATTAAATTCGCCAAGATAAAAAATTTAAACTGGCCAATATTTTCCGGGTTATTACATAATTATAAATTAAGTACACTGTAAACTTGGAAGTCTGAAACCCGTTGATAAGAATAACATGTTTAGACTTGTCCTAGGGACAAGAGGAAATTATAACATAGGTTATAATAAATGGGTAGAGAAACTTATTAATGGGCCTTAGTTAAGAGAACTAAGTTAATAAGTAAACAACAATAAGTTGTAGCTACGGTGTAAAATGGAATTATGATTAAATGAGAAAGGATGAGAAAAACTTATGAAATAAGTTATATTTAATCATAAATAATGTCTGACATGTTAAGCAGAAAACATGTGAATTGGGATATACTTAATTACATATTAAGTTGAACATGTTATTGTAACGATAAAATCAAACAAGAATATAAAGGGATTGTGGATTACAGACCTTGGACCACAATCTAGAGAATAACATGTTGTGGGCTTATTAATAAACTTAAATGGGTTAAGTTATATAACCGAAATTAATAAGCAAGAGGAACTTGGTAGCTTGAGTAAGAATTCAATATGAATGAGAATAACCAAGTTAAATGGAAACCTGATGAGGTAAGGCAAGCGCGTAAAAGAATGTTTAGACATAGGGTTTAACAACATATTAAAATGAGGCACTTGGACCAGTCCGCACGTTTGAGGGTGAATAACCCAACGGGGTCGACCATCGAGGTGTTATAAGGCACGAGGGGAGCACACATTTATCTGATTATCCTATCGGCTCCGAAGGACTGGAAGGGGAAGCACGCAGCTTCCTGAGATACGTAAGGTTCTCCTAGTAGTCCTCTGTGCGGTGGCAGATGTTTAGTTGTGCTCACAGAGGTTGGGTCTGCACGTAACTACTAGGTGGGTGGGCCTTGACTGAAAAGTAGCTATGCAGTCAGAACGCTGTGACGCGGCAACACCAGGGTGATTCAGCGGTTGCCTCAATGGGAAGGCAAAGGGTCATGACCAACAAGGATAGTAGATCGTCAGATACCCGTCATCGGCAGCCAGCGGGATGCGAAAAGACACGAACTAAAACCAATAGATCATTCACCTTTCACTATCGGGGTATAGTGGTTGAGGGAAGACGCCAAATGGATGATTAGATTGTTTTTCTTAGGGGCAGTCGTTTAGCTCTTGTAGTCTTTATTAGTTGATGGAGGGGCCGAGGTGGGGACATAGCCACCGTGAAAACAGACCCTAGGAATATCTGTATATAGAGGCTATTAAAGATGGGCCTGTACAGATATGGAAAAGCTCCCGACCGAGTTCCATCTTTCTTGTATCGCCCTGCCACGGGACTCAGTGCACATTAGAGGACGTGCGGTTATGGCATCGAGCTACAATTGAAGATACGTATGTGGGACAGTCTAGATACATGCATGTCGGCTCTGGGTGGTGTATCGTAGAATTGAGGGTATTACTCTAGTATGGAATCTGATTCGATCGAAGATGGCAGTCCATACGCTTACGTAGCATAGTAATGATATATATATATATATATATATATATATATATGCGGAACATAACATTGTTATATAGAGATCCGTACGTCACTACGGTGTAGGATGAGGGACTACGTATATTTCGATGGTGTTACGGTAGAGGCCGTGCGAGTGGGGTACCATGGGGTGTACCTTAATATTGGGGATAACTACATATATACTGTATTAGGTTAATAAACTGGGAAGTAAATGGGCGCGACGTGTGCGTAAGCCTTGAGTGCTTTTAACCCAAGTAACCAAATAAATAAGAAAATATGATTGAATGATATATGTAGTGTTATCCAAAGTGTATAATTTAAATCCAGTCACCAGAACTTGTGTTCTGAACCCCTCTTCATAACATGCTCGCAGGTTAGATTTGTGGCAGAGATATGACAGCTTTGGATACTGGTTAGGAAGTATTATTAATACGGTAAGGCTATACTTTGAGTATATTATATTTTATCCATTCCGCTGTGAGATGTTTTCTGAGCTCTGACATCTTTTTTGTCTCTGTCTTTTCTGTAGGATACCATAGCAAACCAATTCGAGTTTCGATAGATTGGAATTTTGAAAAAAAATTCGATTTATCGGAATTCGGGTTCTTACGCTAGGAAACAAAAAAAATGTTTTCAAGGCCCTTGCGTGATTTTAAAATTCTTGAGATAAATCGTATACGTGAATTATCAATCTTGCCAAAAATTAGTTCCTGGAATTTGCCAAAAATAAAAATTGCCCTTTGTAAAATCTGGAATGACTTGAATTGATTTTTTTTCCAACAATGATGTGGAGCGACTAGAAACAATCACATTGATTTCTTGCCAAAAAAATTGCTGAATTCTGGAAATAAATAGAATTGTTTTCCTTGCTTGCCCAATAATCTTTATTGTTATTTCTGGAAACAATAAAAATTGTTTTGCATGTCTAAAATTAAACTTGCTCAAATATGTTTTTGCCGAAATGATACTTGCTCATTTTTCTCCTACTGCCTGTACACAACTATTTGTTGAAATGTTGTCACACCCCTGGGTCAATCTAACCTTTGTCGAGTGCCTTGTACCATGATATGTACACCATGGTCATGTTGTAGTGTCGAGTTCCTTTGGAACAGTCTTGTAATATGCTTGTGTACATTCCTTAATGTGACATGATCACATTGGCATTTGCATTGCTGGTTTTTCTTGAACATGAGAAGTTAGTATTTTGTTTGCTGCTATTCCTGAAGTGTATAACTTGTACACTTGTTGTCAACATTGGCTTTGAGGTTGTATATTAGTTTTGATGCATGTTGAAGTCTTTTCATTTCCGTACACAAATTTTTTTTGGCTGAGTAAACGTGAACTTGGCTTTGGTCATTCATGGATTAGTACTTGGTCTTGCTCCATTGTTGTGTATACACTTATGTACATGTTTCTCCATTTTGCTAGCTGTCTTGGTCGTGATCTTAATAGCAGTTTCTTGTATTGCACTAATTATTGGTTTGTTACTAATGTGCACATGTAATTGACTCAGTTTGCATTAAACATGAAATTTTTTGCACTCGCATAAACCATGCTACCTTGAATTTGTACTTTACTTTACTCTGGTTTGATGCACGACTTGTTTGTCTTCAACTTGCCACTGGAATTGCATCTGTCATATGAACTTGACTTGTTCAAGTTACTTCCTCTTGCTGGTTACACTTTCTTTTGCTATCTACATGCATGCACTGCAGTGTTGACATTATCCATATCTAGTAGTTGAACTTGTTCATTTCTGTTGCATACTTGTTCGAGCCTTGGGCACATGTTCACATATATGCAAGTTGTCATCTTAGAATGCTTGTCTTGTGGCCATGTTTGTATATATACATATATAAACTCATATATATATATATATATATATATATATGTATGTATACATATGTGTGTGTCGTCACTTCATTGTTCCCTTTGTGTTGTTCATGGACACTTGACCCATGCACATGCATGTGTGTCGGGCTTCACCTGAACACAATCTTGCTTGATATATTTGTCCCTTGCTGACCATATTGCCCCTGCACAAAATATATGTGTATATACATACACACGTATGTGTATATATGTATCGTCCATGTGAAAATTATATATATGTGAGCATTACAGACGATGTCTACCTTATGATATTTACAGTGAATCACTGTGAATATCACAAGCTGTCAAGATACATATGGATATATACACATATCAAATCAAGTCATGAAATGTGATGAGAAACACACCAAAACTCTGAGGCAAATAAAAATTTAAAATATAAAATATATCTGGGAGAATTTAAAATATTTTGTTCCAGATTACTGTGTGTGTTATGTGACAGGTAAACAGAAGACTGGACTGACTGAAGCAGCCAGAATACAAAAGACAAGACTGTGTCAGTGTGTCGATGTATATATATATAACAGAGAGAGAATGTAAAATAGTGACAAAGTGAAATGTATGTGTGTTTGTACAATTGAGCAATTGAGTGAACTGTAGTGAGGAGCAATGTATATAAATGAAATTGAATGTCTTGTATTGCAGTGAGATGTACAAATAGTGGAGTTATAAATTTGTACTGTTGAAATACTGAAATAAAATATTATATTTTAATAAATACTATTTGAACATTTAAATTCTTGTGCAGTAGAATTTTATTTAAATATAAATATTTAATTCAGTCTGTGATGTAGTAGAATAGTACAATAGCAAACACAGTTATAGAAATATATATTTGTTTGTTATCATCAAACAAAAATCATAGAATTGTTATATACAACAATCTCCCCATTTTGATGATGACAAACAAATAATAAGATTTTGAATATAATAAATGTGTTTGACAGTGAATTGTTGAACTCCCTCTATATGTATGCACCCCCTACAAAAACACTCCCCCTAGGTATGTGAATGAGTGAAAAGAATAAATCGAATGAAGTTTCAATATTAAAATATTTATAAAATATTCACTCATAAATCAAAATCTTAACCCATACTCCCCCTTTTGTTATCATCAAAAGGATATAGAAATTAAAGCAATGATGAAAAATTGACTAGAAATATATAATCAACTTAAAAGAGAGAATAATCATCATATAAATCTCAATCAATCAAATGAAAACCATAATATTCTAAGAACTAGTGGCAAATTTCACATTGAAGAATGACGGATTTACGATGACATTTATAAAAATGAAGAGAGTTCAAAAAACATATAGATTCCAATTATTTTCATTTTTTTTAAATTGAGCACAAATAATGATGGATTTGGAATACGATTATAAATTCAATTTAAGTGACGCAATCAAATAATCTCAAATCCCAATAACTTTCAATCAACAAATCATAATATATCTTAAAATATTATCACATTTCAGAAATTAGAAAATGGATTGATAGGCTGGTTTTTACACCAAGTGGAATTTCATATAAAATTTTAATTTATTTCAAATATATTCTTCTTTTCTTTTTATTTAAGAGAACACTGACCACACATAACTAGATCTTGGACTTTTTAATGAGATCAGCTGCAACTTAAATTATAAGTAATCTCATAACCATGCATAACTAGCTTGGATTTTTAAATAAGGTTAGAGAAACATTTATTAATATTATATTTTTATTATTTTATTTTTTTTAAAAAACTCCTTGGTATATAAAACCAATATGGATGATAGAAATATAGTAGGTACATAAATGATAGTGAAATAAATTTCTAAATTAATCATATTATGAAATAGGCTCAACTATACCGGCATTCTTGAAAAATTTCAAGTGTCTCTATTTCTCAAAAATAACATAATCACAATTCCATCACAAATATTTCAATTGTTTATTTAAGATGATTTAAAAAATATTAAACTCTCCACATTAATATAAAATCATGATGAATGATAGAATGGTGATAGACTAGAAGATGTTCATGAAATAAATGACAATTCAAAGATATTATAAAAATTGTTCAATCATCATGAAAAGTTAAATAAAATTTCCTCTTGTTATGAAATATACTGTAGTCACAACTCATCATGATTTCAAAAATATGATAATAATTTTGATGAGTTCTAAATACAGTTCAATTTGGTTATTGATTTCAATTTCTGAATAAGTAAACAATAAATGATTTTAAAATTGAAAAATCAATCACAAGAGGGATTCAGAAAGATTTATATAAGACAAGAGGGATATGAAGAATCTATACAAGATGAAGATCAGAATAAAGAATAAGAACAGATGAGTGAGGAAAATATCAAAGCATTTAAGGCTGATACCACTTGTTGTCTCTGCTAACGGGAATTTTAATACCACCCTGGTGGCTAACAAAGGTACCTCAAAAAACAATATCTAATCACCAAGCCCAAGTAGTTAAATCTAACAAATCAATTCCATCAATCAGAGCAGCAAACAATTGTCAACAAAACAAGAAGTCATCAAAATATTTTCAAAAAACGATTTCTTTTTATCAGAACAGCAAACTTCAATCTCAGAATACGTTTCTCAAGAGAGATTTCTGAAAATTTACAACAAGTCCAAGAAGACAAATCATAATCCAAGATTTAAAGAAATGGTTTATCTGAAATCACTTGAAGGGATGTGAAAACTTCAAGATTCAATGAATCGATCACACAAGATTATTAATTTCAAATCCAAGAAGTGTGCGAGATTCAAGATATCAAACTAAATTCAAATGATTTCAAACAAAACAATATCCAAGTAAATGATCATGATTTCAGAATGAAATTTCAGGATGTAGCACAAGAAACCATAGTAAAAGATTCTCAATTCAAACCAATTAAAAAACAATTTTGAACCTTTTATCAGAGCAGCAATCAACAAATTTCGGAGCTAGACTCACTAGAGAATTTTTCAGAATTATTTCTAACAAGCACAAAAGACATAATTCATGATCCAAGATTAAATAATTAGTTTATTGAAATCATTGGAAGGAATATGAAAATATAAAGATTCAATGAATCAATCACAACAAAATATAAATTTCAAATCCAAGATATATGTGAGATTAAAGAAATCAACAATTTCAAATGATTTCAAACAATCAAATATTCAACCAAAAATGATCATGAACAAAAATGAATTTCAAAATGTAACACAGTGGTTCAAGTCAAAAAAATCCAACTTAGAAATAATCAAGCCAATCCAAAAACAAATGAAATTATCACAACTGAAAAATAGTAGTGTGCTATAATGAGTATAAATTTTCAAGTCTTTCCAAAATGAATTAGAAGAAACTCAAAACAGTAGGGATGCGTGAAATTTCATTAATTTTTCAGACCTTCAAAAATTTAGAATTCCAATTAACAGTGTTCAAGATATAACAACAATGCTTCAGCACTGTTAGGATTTCAGAAATAAAATATAAACTACAAAACAATTGCAGATATTAACATGTTTAAATTCAAGATCTGGAAATGATTAAAACATGCGATTTTTATTCAAATGAAGCGAATTTCCAGACAACCAAGAATTCAGCAATTAGAAGTTAAGAAACTCAAAATAAGAGGAAAAATAATATGGCAATGTCAATTGCAAATAAAAAATAACCAAAATAATAGAATGGGTAGAAGGAGGAATAAACAAGAAAAAATAGAGAATATTAATATTGATGAGTTTAGAGACCGTACCAGATCTTTCAGTAGATGTTGTGGATTCTCTAACTCAAAACAAACTTGGCCAAGAAACGCTGAATGATACAATATTAAGAAACAATTTGAATTCAACCTCTTTTTCGCAAAGTAGTTCCTCAGCCATCTTTGGTACCTAACAATTTAGAGGATCTAGTGATCTAACAAAATTTGTAAAACCACTCTTGTAGCGGACGGGAAAATTCGACGCTCGAATTTCGGCACTTACACAAATCTGTGTCCAAACTTGAGTATCGAATCTCCAGAAAGCTAGAAGAAAGAAGTTAGAGGATGAGGAAGATAAGATAGAACTATTAGAATAGGAGAATAAGAAGACAATATCGAATCATAATCTCACATCGCAGCGGAACAAATTATAATACAGAAATAAAACTTTATAAATAACTTTACATAAATACTTACATTCATCAGAGTACAGCAAATCATATGGACAGTTATAATAACCTGCCCTCAAATACATCACACAGCGGAATGAATACTATATATTTTACATCTGGACTCCTCCAGTTCGTCTCTGGACTTCACAGCATCTGATAACCTGAACCTGCACTCGGGCTGATCCGAGACATTACAAATGCCACGGATCAGTCTGGTGAACCAGCGTGAGTAAAACCCATTAAGTTATAGAAAACAACCATATTGCTTAACTTTTAACACTTTTGAAAGAAAAGGTAATAGTAAGACCAGTCCACACATAAACACGGACGGTTTTTACCTTATTATAACCAAAACACTTTCGGAAATCATTTCTAGTCTGATATTATAATAGTGATGTAAATCAAGTAAATAATCAAGTAGTAGAACGCTTGCATCTCACGCTATACATACATAGTATATAATCAAAAACTGCGGGCACTTATTGGAGATTGGATTCCGACTAGACAAGTATGGGATCGCCTTCCGATCAGTGTACTCTTGAGGGATTACACCGGGTTCAACAAGAACGTCTTGCAACCCGGCCACACATGAACAACCACTCATTTAACTTGAGTGTATCGAATATATTGTCACCCTTATGGCTTTTGTCGCAACCACCATAATTCCCGGGAGATACAGAAATGAAAAGAAGTAACAAATATAAATGTTCTCTAGATTGGTGACAATACACCCTGGTTAGGGATGACCCACATAGCCATGCTGCCTGCTCGATTCTATCTTTTCCCGATGGATGAGGCTTGAGGCTACGTTTTCTCTTTTTGACCACCACTCACCTTGAATGTCACATCGTCCATACGTCATCCAGGAACAGGATGAACCGAAGGCACTCTCCTACCGCACCCAAAGGATCAGTAGCGAGTAGTCCTTCCAATCCGCAAAGTCCCACTCATGACAAAATCATAGTATAAAAACCTCTGGTAGCTAGCCAGAGAAATCCAAAAAACAATCCTTCTGCTTATGAAGACCCACGGTCTTCAATGCTCCATCTCGACCATCTTCTAATATTTCAACGTTTACGTATTTGCTGGTAGGAATGGTTTTCGAATATAATTTCGATCCCGGTCTTTCCATACCAACAATCGACTTGGCTAGATTTTGATAATCGGTGTTTTAACTATCAAAATAACAACCATCATCCATAGAAAATAAAGTGGGTTTACTGGTTCAGTATAAAGCATCACTTGGCCTCTTTATTTAAATAGTTGTTAATTAAATTTCTAAATTCCCAAACATTTGGATTATCGCCCTTCCCATTTCTTATTTCTAAATCAAATGATTCAACTTATATTTCTTTGAATTATAGTTTACATAGCCTTCAAGGAAATATTCTTTTAATTCCCTTAATCACCATCGTCTCTAAATGACACGACCCAAACTTCCACGTAAAGGAAAGCTCGGATTGAGTTGAGAACAACATGCATCGGAACGCAAACAGAAGAACATGTCATTCCTTATTACAACAATTACATTAGAGTACAAGAATAAATAATATACATTTGATAAATATCATAGATTTAAATTTTACTATAGCGGAAAAATAATACATAACACAACTGAAAGAAATATAAGGATACAGAGCTTTCCGAATATAACTCCAGCTGTAAATCCAGGATCCTGTAAGAATAAATCTGCAAAACCAAAACTACTAGCTGCCCGTGTAGAAAATAAGGTCACCCAGAGTTTAGGTTAAAACAATAAACTCTAGGTCAGTCATGTGACTGGTGTGGGAACTAAAAACAGTTATTAACTTGATTTTAAAGGTAGGTAAATCAAGGGATCACGCCGTATAACACGGAACGGGTTTTAAAACCAAGAATACCAGTGCATAAACAAACATCGCAATGCTAAAGAAGAAAAATGAAGCTATTATAAGACTCAGGTCCCATCACACAATGCAACGCAAGCCAAAGGATAGATTTTTACCTTATAATAGCCAAATATGCTTGGTACGCGAAATTTATCTTTTATTATTACTACATGTGTATAATGTCAAAAACAACTTCAAATATAAATGTATCAATCATAGGCGACATGGGTACCATCTATCATGTCTCCATACTAGTTCTACAATTAAAACCACGAAATGTCGTATTGGAAGTTTGATTTCCTTCATGAACCAAGGCAAGGATCGTCCTTATGGACTTTGAGACTCTCCAGCCCGAGCCTCAGGATCAGAGCTCGAGTGACCATTGGAGCTTGCAGAGCCGGTCCACACATACCTTAGTATTCCTGAACAATACGTTTCCCCACCCTACGGGGCGTAAATCCATCCATCGGCCCCGTAGTGACCGATATATCTGAGGTGCCTCGCTTTCCATCATCCATATAAGTAAAAATCTCTGGGCTTGCAAAACCCTGACACCACTTCTAGCTAAAATAAACGCATGTCCTCCCTGCTGTCCTTATCCCGTTTCTGGTTCATACCGGGGAGTGAAGCTCGCGAATTAACGCTACACAAAGCTATTCTATTTAAAGCCGTGCTGTGATCATCAACCACAAGGCTCTTCTTTTCAACAAAAGCCTTGATCACTGCATTTTAGCATGCCATACAGGCAATTCACGCCATGCGACTGATGTCTATCGATATAGAACCTCTGAGCTCGTACATCTCAGAGAAGGGTGTTAAGCAAGAGAATAAATTCTCCTCCACTAAATAGATATATATTTAACCGAGATCAATCAGCACAGAATAGAATCAAATGTCAGACACACATCCATTTACAAGTCCGTTTTGAGTTTGAACGAAACCGGAGGCACCTTATTCCTCGTTCCATATGTCCAATACAGGAGAGAAACCCTCACACGTCCAGTCGATCTCCAAGTACGTCTGGACGATCACCACTTATTACCTCGTCTTGGGTGTACATCCCAATCAAGACATCAGTAATATCCAAACGATGTGAAGATCTCCGGTGTTCAACCACCGTCTTCATCGTCGACATATCGTCGAATCAGTTACTCAAAATGGGTATAAACTCGGCCTTTCCGAATAACCCGCGTATATTATAAACAAGTGATATAAACACACAACATATGAGTCATTCCAATGCAGAATATTCTTTAATTCAAATATTCATATCCTTAGGGAAAGGATCCCATTAATTTTATCAAAGATAAATTCTTTGAAATTTATTCTTTAATCTTCCTTTGGATATCATTTCAAACCATATTAAGGTTTATCCAAACTAGTCGGGATTAGCGAACCTTACAGAAGTAATCATTTATTATATTTCCCAATCCCAACCTATTCATCCCATTGTGCAAAACTGGTAATACTCCATACCTAACACCACGGTGTTATCAGTAATATTATTTACCATTTGACGTTCAAATCTAATTAAAGATGTAACGACCCAGCGGTTTTCGACCCCGAACATCGACATAAAATCACCATGTCGAACATTCAAGCATCGAAAAACACTAGAACGTTATGAGAAAGAAACTAGAGGGTGAGATAAGAAAGAAAGAAATATTGGAATAGAAGAGATAAGAAGAAGAAATACATCAGAGTCTCATATCGCAGCGGAACAAAATATAATATAGAAATAAATCTTTATAAAGAACTTTAAATAATACTTTAAATCAGAGTACAACTTATAGTCAACACATCTGGACAGTTATAATAGTCTGTCCTCATATACAACACACAACGGAATAAATGATAGAACGTCTGAACTCCTCCAGCACTTCTTCTGAACTTTGAAGTGTCCAATAACCTGAACCTGTACACCCCGGTCTAACCCGAGCATTAAAAACACCGGGTCAATTTGGTGAACCAGAGTGAGAACAACACACTAAATTTTAAGGGGATCATCCGTCTTGATTTAAAAGTTCAAATTCTTTTCGAAAGAAAAGGTTAATCGTAAGACCAAATCCACACAGAAACACGGATAGTTTTTACCTTACGATAACCCAAAACTTTTTAAAATAGTATATTCTTCTGATATTATAATAGTGTCTAAATACAAATAAATAGAATCTAGTGGAACGCTTGCATCTCACGCTCCACATATATAGTATACAATCAAAACCGCGGGCGCTTGTTTCTAAAGTAATATCGTTCTTGGATAATCATGTAGTCGTTCAAGTTGGGGTATTTTATTACCTTTTAGACCTTGAGTCAACAACATTCTTATCTTCAGAAAGATAGAAGTTTATCAACAAAAATCTCACTTCACTAATTACTCTACATATTTCACTTACTACACGCTCCAAAACATGGTTTCAAAAATCATATCCTCTCTTGGAAATCTTATTTCGAACTTCACTTTTTAACTTAATTTAAATATTAAGTAACCCATATTAAAATACTCGATTTCAGATCGACTTCTTATCTTAATTCGCCCAACCCACTTTGATGCCATTTGGTTTCTATTCCGATTTCAAATTTATATTTGTACACTTCTGAATTTCCTTTCCATTCATCATTCATTAAATCATTGAAACCATTTACAACCTACCCCATAAACATGGTTCTTAACATCTTCGCCTACCTTAGATTTTGGAATTTTATTCAGTTCAGGTCCTTGCTTCGATTCTCATTTCATAAACCTTTCATTTCACCCCATAAATCATATCAAGGTTTATATCTTATTAACTCGTTTCCATAACTGAAACTATTTACGATATTTTCAAATAAACTTGGTTTTAAATATGAAATTCTAATTAGTAGGATTTCAAGGAGAATTAAAATTAAATCTTACTTATATAAATACATACCCTTTTTAAAACTTATTTAACAATGCTTTATGATTTCATTAAACTCCATTAGTCAATTTCCAAGATCATTACTTGATTAGTAATAAATTTCAATCTTAAAAACAATTTTCATTAAACAGAAATTTGGTAATCTATTCTCACTTTGGCATTCGACCTTTCCAGCTTAACAAATCTACAAGCTAATCCATTTCAATTGACCCCTTCATTTAAAATAACTAATAATATAATTTATTTATTTAATCTCACTTACTTTGATTATAATGATAATCAATTTTTATTCAATCCCTGTCCAACACTTCATCCCAGTTAATACATCGTTAAACAAATTTCTACTTACATGCTTTTATATCTTATTTACATACAAATTTACTTTATAAACTATTTAATAATTTCTTATAACTTAATTGATAAATAATAAACATTTACCTCCTTCTTTATAAACCATAATTGAAAATAATAGAATCCAAAACCCTCTTTAGTTATAAAGCAACATTTTATAACTTCACTTCTGTTGATTAATCTGACAATAAATCGACATTTCATAAAACGATTTATTTTTAGGCCATCTGCTGCTACTTACCCAACCCGTATGTTCTCATTAGTTAACTACAACAAACGTTGAATTTATATTCAACAATCAAAGCAACCATCTAATCAGACTGGTTAAACAGTTCATATAATTATGATGTGAAAATAAACAATAAATTTTGAGGAATCCAGTTGGATCCCTCCAACTTGTTTTCCCTGCACCCAAATACGTTAGAACAGAATAACATTATAATGTTCAACAGTCAGCAATAACAGCAATCCAAACGTTCATATTTCACTTTAATACATTTATATTTTTATAAAGGTAACCAACGAGGTAAGTTACCTCCTTTTGGAATAATCGTTAAAAATAACGATTGGGTTTAAATTAAGTTAAACAAACGTTTAACTCAATCAGTTCAGTCAATTGTATTCAGTAACCATCAAACAACTAGCAACCATAGCACACAAATAATTAAACCCAACTTATATAAAATATATGAGGGGTAAACTTAATGAATTGAACTCACCTTGATCCCCGTTTGTTGTTAAAACAGTTTGCTTCAGTTAAATTAAGACAGCGTTCAATTTAACTGACAATCCCAGCTGCCTCCATCTCTGATCTGCCTAGACCAGTTCCAAAACGTCGTGCTCACCGATACGGTTGCACGCTACCGGTTTTCTTCAGTTCTGTCACTGTATGACCAAGATATAGCTTTAATATCATATTCAATTTATTTAAATCAATATTATTGATAAATGATAATTATTACTAATCTCCACTTAACGCTAACAACCTTCATTTGTCACGTGTGTAATGGGTTAGGCCGATGCCAAATTTTTAGGCTAAAGTAATACGGTTGTTAATTATATATATGTGTGTTATTAAACTAATTCTAACTTACGAGGTTATATAAAAGCTTCATTAGGCATAAAAAGGATAACTACCTCAGGCCATACTGTCTCGCTTATTTCCATCATCTTTTAAACTGTTCATCAAACCTTCTGCCTTTTTGATGGATGCGATCTCCCACTGTTCCTCCGCATCTCCTAACACTACCGTTGATGTAACGACCCGGATTTTGAGAGACTTTGGTAATCGACATTAGCTCAATGACGATAATCAAAACATCGAAAAATCCCGGTAATTAATGAAAGAAATTAGAGGGTGAGAATGGATAAGATAAAAACTTAGAATAGAAGAAGAAGAAGAAGAACACAACATCAGAGTAACACGAACATCACAGCGGAACGAATAACATATAATAGATAACATAATTTTGAAATATAACAGTTATGTATACAATAGCACTTATCAGAGTACAACACTTACAACACAGCGGAAATAAACTATAGCTATATGATCTTGAAGCCTCCTGCTCCAAGGTCTCCAAGTATATCTGTAAATTCCTGACTACTTGACTGCCCGTACGAAATTAGGCACCCAAGAGTTTAGGGAAAACATCAAAATAAACTCCGGGTCAGTCATGGGACTAGTGTGAGTAAAATAGTTTAAACAGGTATATGAACAAGTAAACGATATCTCATAAGACCACGCCGCAGAACGGAACGGATTTTCACTTATGAGAATCCAAAATATCTTTATATCAAAACCTTTTGATATTACAATAATGTCTATCAACCACAATATAATAATCATCTAGAAGAAATGCTTTCATCTCACGTTCTACATATATGGTATACAATCAAAACCGCAAGCACGTATTGGGTAATGGGTTTCCAACTATGACAAGGTATGGAACCACCTTCCGATCTATGTACTCTAGGAACGATACACTGGAGTTCAACAAGAACATCTTGCAACTCAGCCACACATGACCGACCACTCATTTTGCTTGAGTGTATCGAATGTATATCACCAACGGTTGGGATCAGCAACCGTTCCCGTATATATATGGGACAACATTGATAAATTTAAGAAACAAATGAATATTCTCTAGATAGGTGATTATACACCCTACTTCGGTGCGACCGACTTAGCCATGCTGCCTGCCCGATTTCTGTCATTTATCGGATGATGAGGCTAGAAGTTACGTGTTATCATCACATCAGATTCACTCCAAATGTTACATCGTCAGATCCATCAGAATCACTAATTGACTTTCACAACAATACATTATGTGTTAGCTAAAAGAAGTTTCCTTCTCCGCTTCCACTCTTGGTACGGTTGAAGAAATCAATGTACGTGGCCCTTCTGGAAATACTCTGTCAGACATTCATTCATACAAGTCATACTCATTCACTTAGAATGTCACGTCGTCATACTCGCCAAATCACAAATTGATTTCCTCAAAAATACAACGGGTATACAGCTAAGAGAAACGAATTCCTCCGCCACCAACGTATATACATTTGAAGAGATCAACTTACGCAATCCATTGGATATACTCTGTTTGACCTTCGTCCATACAAGTTATCCTGGGACTGGACAAACCGAAGGTACTATCCAGTACATCCATCTTAGGCACTGTTATCTAAAACTTATACAATAGCCCTTGCAATTTTACTCCGTCTTAAATTATCTTTGGCATATATGATTCGCAACGCGTATGCCAATACAAAGTGGTTCTTTGGATAATAATCCAACCGGTCTATCCATATTAACAATGTTAAAATGGTCAAAAACTTCCATAGTCTATGAGCTAACTATCGAAGAAAAACAAGTGTGCAAACAACGATATTATTTCCAGATGGAAATTTTATCGAACAAACATCATTTAACATTAATCTCTTTAGTTCATTTCATTTTCTGTTTCCCTATATTCAATATTTCTTATTTTCCAAATTTAGAAAATATATTTATTACCACTGGAAAACATTTCCATTCCTTGTTTTCTATACTAGAAAACAATTCTGATACTTCTTCGGAAAACATTTCCGAAACTCTTACATTGGACTTAGACGGATGTTTAACAAACCATTTGCGATGCCAACTCAAACCATTACACTTATTAACTATATTCACTTAACCATTACTTTACTGCCGAACCTTAACCATTCCTTAGTTAAAAACGAAGCCAATCAAGTTGGGGTAGAACTACCTCTCAGACCTTAACTGAACAACATTTCTCACCTTGAAATAGGCAAAGTTCCTTTTATATTCCTTTAACTAACTTCCTTACTTAATCTTTCTTTCGAATAACTATATTCGATTAACTCTATTCGATTAACCCCTTTGGATTAACTCTATTGTATCAACTCTATTGGGTCAACTCTATTTGATTTACTCTATTTGATTAACCCTATTCACTTAACTCCTTTCGAATAAACTATATTCGATAACTCCTCTAACTCTATTCGAATAAACTGTATTCGATTAACTCCTCAAACTCTTTTTGAATAAACTATATTCGATTAACTCTTCTAACTCTATTCGAATAAACTGTATTCGATAATTTCTTTAACTCTATACGAATAAACTGTATTCGATAATTTCTTTAACTCTATTCGAATAAACTATATTCGATTAACTCTTCTAACTCTATTCGAATAAACTATATTCGATTAACTCTTCTAACTCTATTCGAAAAAACTGTATTCGATAATTTCTTTAACTCTATTCGAATAAACTGTATTCAATAATTTCTTTAACTCTATTCGAATAAACTGTATTCAATAATTTCTTTAACTCTATTCGAATAAACTATATTCGATAATTCTTTTAACTCTATTCGAATAAACTATATTCGATATCTACTTTCAATATAACAAGATTTGATAACTCCTCTTTTCGAATAACTAATATTCGATTAACTCACTTCGAATAACCAATATTCGATTAACTCACTTCGAATAACCAATATTCGATTAACTCACTTCGAATAACCAATATTCGATTACTCTTCTCTCGAATACACTATGTTCGATAACTCTACCTCGAATAAGTGATATTCGATAACTCTACTTGATTTAACTCTATTTGAATAACTCTACTGGTTAACTCTAGCAGGTCAATCCTAACTGGTCAACCCTAACTGATTTACTCTAACTGGTTAACTCTAACTGGTCAACCTAACCGGTAAATTCTAACTGATTAATTTTAACTGTTTAACTCTAACTGTTTAACTCCTTTGGGTTAACTCTAACTGTTTAACTCTAACTCTATTCGATTTATTTAATCGATTATTTCTAACTCTAATCGACTTCACCTATTCGGATAACTCCTTTTTGATAACGTTTATTCATTTATAAAGATTTACTTTTAGTAACGGTTCTTCACTTTATAAATGTTCTCTTTAATAACGTTACTCCTTTGATTCTATTCTATTTATTTGTCAAATAAATACTCCTTTGATTTAATTCTATTTATTTATCAAATAAATATCTCCTTTTATCTTTTCTATTTATTCATCAAATAAACATCTCCTTTATATTTTTATTTATTTCCCAAATAAATAAATCCTTTTAACTCTTTATTTATTTCCTATATAAATAATTCCTTTTAACTCTTTATTTATTCCCTAAATAAATAATTCCTTTTAACTCTTTATTTATTCCCTAAATAAATAATTCCTTTATATTTGCTTTCAAATATATTTCCTTTATATTTGCTTTCAAATATATTTCCTTTATATTTGATTTGACAAATATATCTCTTTATATTTGTTTTGACAAACATATCTCTTTATATTTGTTTTGACAAATATATCTCTTTTTAACCCCTTTGATTTTATAAATTTTATTTCCTTTTATAAAATCTTTCTTTCCTTATATATATAAAATCCATTGATTTTATATAAATAAATTATTTTCAAAATATAATTTGAAAACCTCCTTTCTACCTTCTGGTATTTCTTATGGTATTTAACATACCATATAACAACGATAAATATCGTCCAACACACAAAATCAACAGAAGATTATATATCACACCATATATCAAAATATATGAATAACAGCAAAACAAATGTTGAGGAATTCAGTAGGATTCCTCCGACCTGTTTCCCTGCATCACAGATGTTAGACAATACGACTAACATCGATTTCACTTTGATATGAAATATTCTAATAGCAGAATCAACATATAAATATTTAACGGTTTTTATATATATATATATATATATATACAGATATATATATATATATATATATAATTTCTACTAACTGACTAGCAGTTCAATCAAACTTCAACACACAGTCAAACAGACAATTTATAACAGTTCTAAGAATACGCTGTGAAAATAGAACTATTCAGAGTTGGTGAGTTGTACTCACTTTGGCAGTTCATCGTTAAAGAACGATAAACAGTTATTTGATTTGAATCAAACAATTTATTTGGCCATAAATTCATACAAGCCCCAATCCACTTCCAGTCACCTTCATTGTGAAGCTCCCGTCCATACGGTCCCGACGCAACTTACGGTTCGTCAATCTGATATCGTATGACCAAGTTATACAATTACGAAGTAAATACACTTTTAATTTGAATTAAAACATGATTTAATTAATAATTGGGCTTAACTTTGTAAGGAGGCCCAATACCCCTTTGTACCAGCCCATCCTCCTCTGATAAATGTTGGCCCACGTCTGTTATCCGCACCCACTTCATAGCCTTCTTCCCAGATCTAAAAAGCTTCAGCTCCATCTCCTTTAAACTCCTCATTTCTTCAAATTCACGTGTGGGCTTGCCTTACCCAATTAAGTCGACCCACTTTCCCAAATAACCCTCACGCACCTGTTATAAGGTCATCTCCCACAATCGCTACCTACTCCTATTCAAATGCATGGCCGAGGCGTACTCCTCCACCACACATGTGAAAACCCGTAACTTCCCCGTAAAGGAAAGCGGCGGTTAGTTCGAGAACAAGCCACAACAGAACGCAGACGGAAGAACATTTCATTGTATATTACAACAATGCATCAGATTACAAGAATATACAGAGTATAAATGAATATTATACAACACAAATTATCAGAGATTAAAATAAATTACATAGCAGCGGAAAATAATACAATACACAACTAGAAGGAGATATACGGATACAAAGCTTTCCGGATATCGTTCCAGCTGTAAACCAGGATCCTGTGAATATAAATCTGCAAAACCAAAACTACTAGCTGCCCGTGTCAAAATAAGGGAACCCAGAGTTTAGGTTAAAACAATAAACTCCAGGTCAGTCATGTGACTGGTGTGAGAACTAAAACAGTTATAAATCTTTATTTTAAAGTTAGATAAATCAAGGGACCACGCCGTATAACACGGAACGGGTTTCCTCCCAAGAATACTAGTGCATATAAGTAAACAGCGCAATGCTTTTCTAAAAAATGAAGCTATTATAAGACCCATGTCCCATCACACAATGCAACGCAGCCGAGGATAGGGTTTTCCCTTATAATAGCCAAACATGCTTAGTACGGTTAAAACAAATCGTTTGATACTATAATATGTGCATAGTGTATAAAACAACTTCAAATCATAAGTATCAATCATAGGCGGCATGAGTGCCCCATCCCACTATGTCGCCATACTAGGCTCTACAAATAAAACCGCAAATGTCACGTATTTGGAAATTGGATTTCCATCTATGAAACGAGGCAAAAGATAGTCCTCAACCGATTCGAGACGCTCTAGCCCGTGTCTCAGGACCCAGACACAGGTGGGCCCTTGGATCGTCAGGGCCGGTCCACCGATGTGGATTAAAATGCCTGAACATGCGTTCCCCCGCCCTATGGGGCGTAGGTGAGCCAACTAAATGACTCCATCGGACCCGGATCGTCCGATCAAACTGAGGCGCCTCGCAACAGCAACAACCACATAAGTCAAACTCGTCAGGGCGTGTAAAACCACTGACGCCACTTCTAACTAGAAAGAAACGCATGCCCTCCCTGAGGTCCGTCTCCCGTTTTTGGTTCATACCGGGTGTGAAACTCACGAAGTAAACGTTACACAAAGCTATGCCACAAAGGCCGTGCTTTGATCATCACCACAAGACTTTTCTTTTCAACAGAAGCCTCGATCAATTGCCACTTAGGCATGCCACACAGGCAATTCACTCCATGCGTTTGATATCCATCAATATATAACCCCTGAGCTCGTACGTCTCAGAGAAGGGCGTTAAGCAAGAGAATAAATTCTCCGCCGCCAAACAGATATATATTTAATAGAGATCAATCACACGGACTAAAATCCAATGTCAGACACACAGTCCATTTACAAGTCCGTTCTGGGTCTGAACGAAACCGGAGGCACCTAGTACCCCGCATATCCATCGATCTCCAAGTACGTCTGGACGATCACTAACTGTTTCCATCTTCTTGGGTGTACAGCCCAATCAAGATCATCAGTAATCACCCAAACGACGTGAAGAATTCCGGTCTTCGACCATCGTCTTCATCTTCGACTTATCGTCGTATCAGTTATTCAGAATGGGATAAACCCGGTCTTTCCGAATAACTCGCGTATATTTAAATAAGTGTTACACAAACACTACATACGCCTCATTCCAATTCATTAGTCACTAACCGTAAATTAATCAAGGGAATAATTCCCCAAATATTAACCCCGAAGGCCGAAACCGACATCAGATCAATATTCAGAAAACCATTCCGCTTGGCTAACCGACAGTTAGTTTCTAAATTTCACATTCATAGGGAAAGGTTCCCATTAATTTTATCCAAGATAAATTCCTTGAATTTATTCTTTATTCTATTTTTGAATCTCAATTCAAACTAGTCGGGATTAGCGAACCTTACCGAAGTAATTATTTATTTTAATTTCCCCATCCCAACCTATTTATCCCATGAAGTAAAGCTCGTAATACTTCATATCTAACACCACAGTGTTATCGGTAAATTCAATTACCATTTCACGTTCAAATCTAATTAAAGATTTAACTATCGCCTGGAGCAAAACTGGTGATACTCCATTTTCGATCATTTCAATCTAATTAAAGATTCATTAAAACTCCACTTAGTTTTAATCTTCGACTGGGTTAAAGAATCAGTGTCATTTAAAACACGGTTCACGATAAACCCAAAATCACATTCATTAATTATCGGGTTAAAGAACGAGTGTTATTTAAAACACTGTTCACGATAAACCCAAAATCAATATCAATTCAATTCCAATTAAATATTATTGAATTGGTACACTTCATTAAATCTAAATAAAAAGATTTAATCTTTTCTCAACTGGGTTCAAGAACAGTGTTAGTGAAGACACCATTCACGAAAAACCCAAATCACATTTGATATTCAATACAAGGCTCTGAATAGAAAATATACCGGCTTATATTCAATATCAAATTCTACGACTAACAAATATCGCATTGGAAATAACGATATATATATATATATATATCTTTCAAATTCCCATAACAATATCTGTATCATCATGTAATCCAACATCGACATATTCCGAAGACAATTTCGATTCAAATCCATTCCAATGCAATCATTGGAAATTTTGGTTATTTTCAAAACCATTTCAAATTCAATTTATTTATTTAAAAATAAATAGAATTATAATTCTAGTTCAAAACTAGTTCATTTCGATAAAAATCTATTTTTATCTTTTCAAATATGGAGTTTTTCATCTCAATTCTTTATAAATCATTTCTTATGATTTTACACAAATTATTACTATTTTTAATAATTTTATCAAGGCCCGTACAGTCGATTTCTATCAATGGCCATCGAACTGCACTTATAGCGACCTTTTTCAAATTTGATTTGGACATAATTCCAAATCCAACCGTTAGATTTCTAATTTCTAATATTCGTTAGAAAGCTCTTTTCGAAACGAACCCAACGGTTCCGGTTTTAGGAGAATCCGACGGTCGGATCTCCCGTAATGTCCGTTTGAAATAAATGGTCGAAATTCACGAACTACCGCGGCGCGGCGCGTTCTATTCAGGCCATTATATTATATATATAATATATATAATATATACTTCGTCGATTTCTATTTAAAACGAATTATATAAATAGTTTTAAAATCGTTTCAAAAGCAATTTCAACTTTCTTTTCAATTCAAATCAAAATTGAATTCTTCTTTATAAATTCGTTTTAAAATTCATTTCTATTCAATTCAAATTTCAATTCAATTTGAATTCATTTCAATTCGCTTTCAATTCAATTTGAATTCGTTTTCAATTTAATTCAATTCCAAAGTCGTTTTCTATTCGATTCAATTCAAATTGGTTTTCTATTCGAATCAAATTCGTTATATATTCAATTGAAATCACATTCGTTTTCTATTCAATTCATTTCGAAATCGTTTTCAATTCAATTCATTTCGAAATCGTTTTCAATTCAATTCATTTCGAAATCGTTTTCAATTCAATTCATTTCGAAATCGTTTTCAATTCAATTCATTTCGAAATCGTTTTCAATTCAGTTCATTTCGAAATCGTTTTATATTCAATTCATTTCGAAATGAATAAAATCGATATAAATATCGTTCACGTCAAAATGGCATCAAACTAATCAACACGGCTTCATAAATTTCTATTTCAAATATTTTATTTCAAATATTTCTTTTTCAAAATAGTTGTTATTATCAAAATATTTCGTTCAACACATGACCAATCTCAATGGATGAGTACTGTCAACACATGAACTTTTATTTTATATCGATAAAGATGTAAATTTTATTACTAAAATATTTCGTTCAACACATGACCAATCTCAATGGATGAGTACTGTCAACACATGAACTTTTATTTTATATCGATAAAGATGTAAATTTTATTACTAAAATATTTCGTTCAACACATGACCAATCTCAATGGATGAGTACTGTCAACACATGAACTTTTATTTTATATCGATAAAGATGTAAATTTTATTACTAAAATATCTCGTTCAACACATTACCAATCTCAATGGATGAGTACTGTCAACACATGAACTTTTATTTTATATCGATAAAGATGTAAATTTTATTACTAAAATATTTCGTTCAACGCATGACCAATCTCAATGGATGAGTACTGTCAACACATGAACTTTTATTTTATAATATTCTTTATTTTCTAAATTGGAATGAGGCCCAATCAATCACCATATAATGTTAATTATATGGATTTTCATACAACACATGTATATAATAGCATTGAAAAATAATCAACCATCAACCAAAGTGCACTACACTGTATAAGCATCAAATATAGACATTTAACGCTTATAGCAGCTTGTCAATCAATCGATCGACATATTTAATCAATTAGGATGAGTGAACTTCAAGTTTCATCCCAACACCCGTGTGGGGTTTCAAACAATCAAACATAGATTTTATTTGTGCAGCTGGGCGATGTGTAAAATTTATCGACCCAATCAATATCAGTCAAATCAGTGTACATAAACAAACCGTCCGGTTTGTAAATGAATATTTTATTTTATTCACTTCACGTTAAAAATTATATTTTTAACGATAAAATATTTTATTTCAACACTTGAATTTCTATTCAGTTCATTCTTTAAATAAAATGATATTTTTATTTTTCTAACTTATTTTAGAAAATTTCGGCGGCATAACGGCACGATACTAGAAACGGGACAAGGCCTAGCCTTATCCCCGGTCTAGTGAAGGCCCCCGCCATTCATACATCAATCAAATCAATTTCATCTCACCAAACAATTCCATTCAATCAAATATTCTAACTAACTACTCAACCAAACAATTTAACAAACAAGCCATCCATGGTCTGTGGATGACGGGTGTCGGGTGCTACTAAACACCGTCTGCATCCTAGTGTATATATATAACTAGAAAAAGAAATTGAAAGGTGAGAAATTCTCACCGAAAGCTATCCCCACTTCACGACACTTCTATTTAGAGATCTTTGTCGTTCTCGCCTTTTCGTCTTCTTCATTGCCCGTAGCCACAACATATTTAAAAATCACATTTTTTACTTCGTTATTCAATATATAAAAATCGAATTTTCACTATGCTATTCAATATATAAAAAACGAATTTTTACTTTGCTATTCAATATATAAAAATCGAATTTTTACTTTGCTATTCAATATACAAAAATCGAATTTTTACTTTGCTATTCAATATATAAAAATCGAATTTTTACTTTGCTATTCAATATATAAAAATCGAATTTTTACTTTGCTATTCAATATATAAAAATCGAATTTTTACTTTGCTATTCAATATATAAAAAACGAATTTTTACTTTGCTATTCAATATATAAAAATCGAATTTTTACTATGCTATTCAATATATAAAAATCGCTCCTTTATGCGAATAAAAATTGCTCCTTTATGCGAATAAAAATCTCTCCTTTATGCGAATAAAAATCTCTCCTTTATGCGAATAAAAATCGCTCCTTTATGCGAATAAAAATCTCTCCTTTATGAAAGTAAAAATCATTAATCTACGTAATAAAGAAAATCTGATTTTTTTTCGACACTCTAATGTATTTAAAACAGAAAAAAAAAGTAATGTAAACAATTAATATGAAAAGTTGCCTTTTTAATCAAAGGAGGGGGTTTCACTGTGGGATTTGGGCGAGGCATCGGAGATGGTCGGGGAAGGGGGTGTGCTGCGAACGGAGATGGTCGGGGAAGGCTTCGGTAGTCGGCGGCGGAGGCCAGGGCGGGTCCAGGCGGTGGTTGGTGGAGCTGCTCGCGGGTTTTGAAGGAGGTTCCGTTCGAATGGGAAGGGGGGTGGCGCCTCACGCTCGCGAAAGGAGGGAGGGGGTGTGACGGAAGACGGGTGGGGGCGTTCGACGCGGATACGGCGGCGCTGGCGTCGATGGAGGGGGCAGCGTTCATCGTCGATGGGTTCTTTTTTTTTTTCTTCTTTCTCGTTTTCTGTTCTGAAAGAAAAGAGGGGGGGGGGCAGAGTTAAGGGGGGGGGGGGAAAGAGATTTTTTTTTATTTGTAAAAAGTGGACTTTTACATATGACCTCGAAACGAGGCACACCGCCTGTCGTCTATAGTGTTTTACCCCCATTCCGAACACAATGGGATATGTATCGTAGGCTGATTCGCTCGTCTCGATCAGTTTTCCGTTGAATTTACATTTAAACCGCTATATGGAATTTTAAACGTACATTTCAAATTACCGGGGTCACATACTAACTAGAAAAATTCCAGAAAAATATTTTCTAGCTTCGTATTGATGATACGGTCCTAACAAAACTAGTTTCATCGAATTCTGAGACCGTTGGAAAAATGGCCATTTTCCAGTCGATTAAAATCAACTGAAACTGGTCAAACGCGTTTTCCTTTGCCACGCTCACATATTAATTCGTAAAATTATGAAATTTGGAATCTAGCAATAATTTGACATCACGGACCCAACAAAAGTGGTTTCGTCGAAATCCGAGGTCATTTGCAAAATTTCCATTTTTAAGGGCCTGAATTCCATAGCGACTATTCAGAATTTTCAACTGGACATATCTTTTGATTCCCGCTATGAAATTTCAATCTTTCGGATTCGTTGGAAAGATATTCACAATTAGATCCTAACGTTTTTGGTTTCACTAAAATCCGGATTGTTTTGCACCCGGTATGTTCAATTGAAGTTTGAAATCGAATTATCGAACTACCGCGCCATTTTCAATTCTATTTATAATTATATATAATTATTTATATTCTAACGACGACGCGTATAAATATATACGTTCGAATTATATTCTAAATAAATTTCTCGTCGATATTATTTAAAATAATTCATTTTAAATAATCAAAATTCGCTAAAATTGCCAAAATAAAAATTTTAAACTGGCCCAGATTTTCGGGTTGTTACAATCTCCCGCACTTAAAACTTTTCGTCCCCGAAAAGGAACAAAGTCGAAAGTGGTTTGATTAATCAACATTACGTTCGGTCTGGCTTCTATTCTCCAACCTTTCAGTTTCTGAGAATTTTCAAAATTTCAAAAATTTGGCTAACACCCTAAATTTTCGAAAAATTTCGCCATAACCTCCCCTGCACCGGGAGCATCGGGGAATGTCGAATAGCTTCCCCGGTCCTTCAGATTTAAAAAAGAAAAAGAAAAAGCCAAGCGGCTAGCCAATAGGCTCATAAAATCATCATCACCCAAACAAAACAGTAAATTATGTAGTAAACATGTACCTATTTGTCGGGCAAACAAATTTTATTCTCTGGCTCTAGCCTCCTTGCTATGACCTGTTCAATGTAAGTACAAGTATATGCAAGCAAATGCGACTAATTTTCGATACAATTCAATATTTGATACAATTAGGCTAAATGGTTCGAAATTATCAAACAAATGAACAAACAACACAAACATCAATCAATTAGTGAATTAGAATTTCAAATACATAAATTTGATACATATACAGAAAATCATGTTTTTGATGCCAAATCACAACAATAGGTCCTATCTAATTTTGGTTCTCACACCAGTCAATAGGAAATATATAGAAAGCTCACTTTCGTCACTCGAACATAAATTCTAATGATGGAGCTCCATCATCAAAATCATCTCCGGGCGATTAGAGTGTAATTCTATATCTATCCAGTATATTAAAATTTCGAATACACGCGGATCAGACGTATACGCAAAATCTATATATACTGGATTGTCCACATTAATATAAATAAATAATCAAATATGAATAATTGATTTAAATTTTCAAAACAAAATTTGTTTTCACTTTTATTTATCAAAAACACTACTCTTCACACTCGTTCTAGGATACTACTGATCCCATCTCTAACGAGTCATTCTCATTGGATATTACTAATCCAATATCTGATGAATTCTTTCATATGGTTCTAATGTGTCTTGTTCTCTGAGCTTTGTAAACCAAAGCTCTGATACCAACTGTGAAAACCCGTAACTTCCCCGTAAAGGAAAGCAGCGGATAGTTCGAGAACAAGCCACAACAGAACGCAGACGGAAGAACATTTCATTGTATATTACAACAATGCATCAGATTACAAGAATATACAGAGTATAAATGAATATTATACAACACAAATTATCAGAGATTAAAATAAATTACATAGCAGCGGAAAATAATACAATACACAACTAGAAGGAGATATACGGATACAAAGCTTTCCGGATATCGTTCCAGCTGTAAACCAGGATCCTGTGAATATAAATCTGCAAAACCAAAACTACTAGCTGCCCGTGTCAAAATAAGGGCACCCAGAGTTTAGGTTAAAACAATAAACTCCAGGTCAGTCATGTGACTGGTGTGAGAACTAAAACAGTTATAAATCTTTATTTTAAAGTTAGGTAAATCAAGGGACCACGCCGTATAACACGGAACGGGTTTCCTCCCAAGAATACCAGTGCATATAAGTAAACAACGCAATGCTTTTCTAAAAAATGAAGCTATTATAAGACCCAGGTCCCATCACACAATGCAACGCAGCCGAGGATAGGGTTTTCCCTTATAATAGCCAAACATGCTTAGTACGGTTAAAACAAATCGTTTGATACTATAATATGTGCATAGTGTATAAAACAACTTCAAATCATAAGTATCAATCATAGGCGGCATGAGTGCCCCATCCCACTATGTCGCCATACTAGGCTTTACAAATAAAACCGCAAATGTCACGTATTTGGAAATTGGATTTCCATCTATGAACCGAGGCAAAAGATAGTCCTCAACCGATTCGAGACGCTCTAGCCCGTGTCTCAGGACCCAGACACAGGTGGGCCCTTGGATCGTCAGGGCCGGTCCACCGATGTGGATTAAAATGCCTGAACATGCGTTCCCCCGCCCTATGGGGCGTAGGTGAGCCAACTAAATGACTCCATCGGACCCGCATCGTCCGATCAAACCGAGGCGCCTCGCAACAGCAACAACCACATAAGTCAAACTCGTCAGGGCGTGTAAAACCACTGACGCCACTTCTAACTAGAAAGAAACGCATGCCCTCCCTGAGGTCCGTCTCCCGTTTTTGGTTCATACCGGGTGTGAAACTCGCGAAGTAAACGTTACACAAAGCTATGCCACAAAGGCCGTGCTTTGATCATCACCACAAGACTTTGCTTTTCAACAGAAGCCTCGATCAATTGCCACTTAGGCATGCCACACAGGCAATTCACTCCATGCGTTTGATATCCATCAATATATAATCCCTAAGCTCGTACGTCTCAGAGAAGGGCGTTAAGCAAGAGAATAAATTCTCCGCCGCCAAACAGATATATATTTAATAGAGATCAATCACACGGACTAAAATCCAATGTCAGACACACAGTCCATTTACAAGTCCGTTCTGGGTCTGAATGAAACCGGAGGCACCTAGTACCCCGCATATCCATCGATCTCCAAGTACGTCTGGACGATCACTAACTGTTTCCATCTTCTTGGGTGTACAGCCCAATCAAGATCATCAGTAATCACCCAAACGACGTGAAGAATTCCGGTCTTCGACCATCGTCTTCATCTTCGACTTATCGTCGTATCAGTTATTCAGAATGGGATAAACCCGGTCTTTCCGAATAACTCGCGTATATTTAAATAAGTGTTACACAAACACTACATACGCCTCATTCCAATTCATTAGTCACTAACCGTAAATTGATCAAGGGAATAATTCCCCAAATATTAACCACGAAGGCCGAAACCGACTTCAGATCAATATTCAGAAAACCATTCCGCTTGGCTAACCGACAGTTAGTTTCTAAATTTCACATTCATAGGGAAAGGTTCCCATTAATTTTATCCAAGATAAATTCCTTGAATTTATTCTTTATTCTATTTTTGAATCTCAATTCAAACTAGTCGGGATTAGCGAACCTTACCGAAGTAATTATTTATTTTAATTTCCCCATCCCAACCTATTTATCCCATGAAGTAAAACTGGTAATACTTCATATCTAACACCACAGTGTTATCGGTAAATTCAATTACCATTTCACGTTCAAATCTAATTAAAGATTTAACTATCGCCTGGAGCAAAACTGGTGATACTCCATTTTCGATCATTTCAATCTAATTAAAGATTCATTAAAACTCCACTTAGTTTTAATCTTCGACTGGGTTAAAGAATCAGTGTCATTTAAAACACGGTTCACGATAAACCCAAAATCACATTCATTAATTATCGGGTTAAAGAACGAGTGTTATTTAAAACACTGTTCACGATAAACCCAAAATCAATATCAATTCAATTCCAATTAAATATTATTGAATTGGTACACTTCATTAAATCTAAATAAAAAGATTTAATCTTTTCTCAACTGGGTTCAAGAACAGTGTTAGTGAAGAAACCATTCACGAAAAACCCAAATCACATTTGATATTCAATACAAGGCTCTGAATAGAAAATATACCGGCTTATATTCAATATCAAATTCTACGACTAACAAATATCGCATTGGAAATAACGATATATATATATATATATATCTTTCAAATTCCCATAACAATATCTGTATCATCATGTAATCCAACATCGACATATTCCGAAGACAATTTCGATTCAAATCCATTCCAATGCAATCATTGGAAATTTTGGTTATTTTCAAAACCATTTCAAATTCAATTTATTTATTTAAAAATAAATAGAATTATAATTCTAGTTCAAAACTAGTTCATTTCGATAAAAATCTATTTTTATCTTTTCAAATATGGAGTTTTTCATCTCAATTCTTTATAAATCATTTCTTATGATTTTACACAAATTATTACTATTTTTAATAATTTTATCAAGGCCCGTACAGTCGATTTCTATCAATGGCCATCGAACTGCACTTATAGCGACCTTTTTCAAATTTGATTTGGACATAATTCCAAATCCAACCGTTAGATTTCTAATTTCTAATATTCGTTAGAAAGCTCTTTTCGAAACGAACCCAACGGTTCCGGTTTTAGGAGAATCCGACGGTCGGATCTCCCGTAATGTCCGTTTGAAATAAATGGTCGAAATTCACGAACTGCCGCGGCGCGGCGCGTTCTATTCAGGCCATTATATTATATATATAATATATATAATATATACTTCGTCGATTTCTATTTAAAACGAATTATATAAATAGTTTTAAAATCGTTTCAAAAGCAATTTCAACTTTCTTTTCAATTCAAATCAAAATTGAATTCTTCTTTATAAATTCGTTTTAAAATTCATTTCTATTCAATTCAAATTTCAATTCAATTTGAATTCATTTCAATTCGCTTTCAATTCAATTTGAATTCGTTTTCAATTTAATTCAATTCCAAAGTCGTTTTCTATTCGATTCAATTCAAATTGGTTTTCTATTCGATTCAATTCAAATTGGTTTTCTATTCGAATCAAATTCGTTATATATTCAATTGAAATCACATTCGTTTTCTATTCAATTCATTTCGAAATCGTTTTCAATTCAATTCATTTCGAAATCGTTTTCAATTCAATTCATTTCGAAATCGTTTTCAATTCAATTCATTTCGAAATCGTTTTCAATTCAATTCATTTCGAAATCGTTTTCAATTCAGTTCATTTCGAAATCGTTTTATATTCAATTCATTTCGAAATGAATAAAATCGATATAAATATCGTTCACGTCAAAATGGCATCAAACTAATCAACACGGCTTCATAAATTTCTATTTCAAATATTTTATTTCAAATATTTCTTTTTCAAAATAGTTGTTATTATCAAAATATTTCGTTCAACACATGACCAATCTCAATGGATGAGTACTGTCAACACATGAACTTTTATTTTATATCGATAAAGATGTAAATTTTATTACTAAAATATTTCGTTCAACACATGACCAATCTCAATGGATGAGTACTGTCAACACATGAACTTTTATTTTATATCGATAAAGATGTAAATTTTATTACTAAAATATTTCGTTCAACACATGACCAATCTCAATGGATGAGTACTGTCAACACATGAACTTTTATTTTATATCGATAAAGATGTAAATTTTATTACTAAAATATCTCGTTCAACACATTACCAATCTCAATGGATGAGTACTGTCAACACATGAACTTTTATTTTATATCGATAAAGATGTAAATTTTATTACTAAAATATTTCGTTCAACGCATGACCAATCTCAATGGATGAGTACTGTCAACACATGAACTTTTATTTTATAATATTCTTTATTTTCTAAATTGGAATGAGGCCCAATCAATCACCATATAATGTTAATTATATGGATTTTCATACAACACATGTATATAATAGCATTGAAAAATAATCAACCATCAACCAAAGTGCACTACACTGTATAAGCATCAAATATAGACATTTAACGCTTATAGCAGCTTGTCAATCAATCGATCGACATATTTAATCAATTAGGATGAGTGAACTTCAAGTTTCATCCCAACACCCGTGTGGGGTTTCAAACAATCAAACATAGATTTTATTTGTGCAGCTGGGCGATGTGTAAAATTTATCGACCCAATCAATATCAGTCAAATCAGTGTACATAAACAAACCGTCCGGTTTGTAAATGAATATTTTATTTTATTCACTTCACGTTAAAAATTATATTTTTAACGATAAAATATTTTATTTCAACACTTGAATTTCTATTCAGTTCATTCTTTAAATAAAATGATATTTTTATTTTTCTAACTTATTTTAGAAAATTTCGGCGGCATAACGGCACGATACTAGAAACGGGACAAGGCCTAGCCTTATCCCCGGTCTAGTGAAGGCCCCCGCCATTCATACATCAATCAAATCAATTTCATCTCACCAAACAATTCCATTCAATCAAATATTCTAACTAACTACTCAACCAAACAATTTAACAAACAAGCCATCCATGGTCTGTGGATGACGGGTGTCGGGTGCTACTAAACACCGTCTGCATCCTAGTGTATATATATAACTAGAAAAAGAAATTGAAAGGTGAGAAATTCTCACCGAAAGCTATCCCCACTTCACGACACTTCTATTTAGAGATCTTTGTCGTTCTCGCCTTTTCGTCTTCTTCATTGCCCGTAGCCACAACATATTTAAAAATCACATTTTTTACTTCGTTATTCAATATATAAAAATCGAATTTTCACTATGCTATTCAATATATAAAAAACGAATTTTTACTTTGCTATTCAATATATAAAAATCGAATTTTTACTTTGCTATTCAATATACAAAAATCGAATTTTTACTTTGCTATTCAATATATAAAAATCGAATTTTTACTTTGCTATTCAATATATAAAAATCGAATTTTTACTTTGCTATTCAATATATAAAAATCGAATTTTTACTTTGCTATTCAATATATAAAAAACGAATTTTTACTTTGCTATTCAATATATAAAAATCGAATTTTTACTATGCTATTCAATATATAAAAATCGCTCCTTTATGCGAATAAAAATTGCTCCTTTATGCGAATAAAAATCTCTCCTTTATGCGAATAAAAATCTCTCCTTTATGCGAATAAAAATCGCTCCTTTATGCGAATAAAAATCTCTCCTTTATGAAAGTAAAAATCATTAATCTACGTAATAAAGAAAATCTGATTTTTTTTCGACACTCTAATGTATTTAAAACAGAAAAAAAAAGTAATGTAAACAATTAATATGAAAAGTTGCCTTTTTAATCAAAGGAGGGGGTTTCACTGTGGGATTTGGGCGAGGCATCGGAGATGGTCGGGGAAGGGGGTGTGCTGCGAACGGAGATGGTCGGGGAAGGCTTCGGTAGTCGGCGGCGGAGGCCAGGGCGGGTCCAGGCGGTGGTTGGTGGAGCTGCTCGCGGGTTTTGAAGGAGGTTCCGTTCGAATGGGAAGGGGGGTGGCGCCTCACGCTCGCGAAAGGAGGGAGGGGGTGTGACGGAAGACGGGTGGGGGCGTTCGACGCGGATACGGCGGCGCTGGCGTCGATGGAGGGGGCAGCGTTCATCGTCGATGGGTTCTTTTTTTTTTTCTTCTTTCTCGTTTTCTGTTCTGAAAGAAAAGAGGGGGGGGGGGGGGCAGAGTTAAGGGGGGGGGGGGAAAGAGATTTTTTTTTATTTGTAAAAAGTGGACTTTTACATATGACCTCGAAACGAGGCACACCGCCTGTCGTCTATAGTGTTTTACCCCCATTCCGAACACAATGGGATATGTATCGTAGGCTGATTCGCTCGTCTCGATCAGTTTTCCGTTGAATTTACATTTAAACCGCTATATGGAATTTTAAACGTACATTTCAAATTACCGGGGTCACATACTAACTAGAAAAATTCCAGAAAAATATTTTCTAGCTTCGTATTGATGATACGGTCCTAACAAAACTAGTTTCATCGAATTCTGAGACCGTTGGAAAAATGACCATTTTCCAGTCGATTAAAATCAACTGAAACTGGTCAAACGCGTTTTCCTTTGCCACGCTCACATATTAATTCGTAAAATTATGAAATTTGGAATCTAGCAATAATTTGACATCACGGACCCAACAAAAGTGGTTTCGTCGAAATCCGAGGTCATTTGCAAAATTTCCATTTTTAAGGGCCTGAATTCCATAGCGACTATTCAGAATTTTCAACTGGACATATCTTTTGATTCCCGCTATGAAATTTCAATCTTTCGGATTCGTTGGAAAGATATTCACAATTAGATCCTAACGTTTTTGGTTTCACTAAAATCCGGATTGTTTTGCACCCGGTATGTTCAATTGAAGTTTGAAATCGAATTATCGAACTACCGCGCCATTTTCAATTCTATTTATAATTATATATAATTATTTATATTCTAACGACGACGCGTATAAATATATACGTTCGAATTATATTCTAAATAAATTTCTCGTCGATATTATTTAAAATAATTCATTTTAAATAATCAAAATTCGCTAAAATTGCCAAAATAAAAATTTTAAACTGGCCCAGATTTTCGGGTTGTTACAATCTCCCGCACTTAAAACTTTTCGTCCCCGAAAAGGAACAAAGTCGAAAGTGGTTTGATTAATCAACATTACGTTCGGTCTGGCTTCTATTCTCCAACCTTTCAGTTTCTGAGAATTTTCAAAATTTCAAAAATTTGGCTAACACCCTAAATTTTCGAAAAATTTCGCCATAACCTCCCCTGCACCGGGAGCATCGGGGAATGTCGAATAGCTTCCCCGGTCCTTCAGATTTAAAAAAGAAAAAGAAAAAGCCAAGCGGCTAGCCAATAGGCTCATAAAATCATCATCACCCAAACAAAACAGTAAATTATGTAGTAAACATGTACCTATTTGTCGGGCAAACAAATTTTATTCTCTGGCTCTAGCCTCCTTGCTATGACCTGTTCAATGTAAGTACAAGTATATGCAAGCAAATGCGACTAATTTTCGATACAATTCAATATTTGATACAATTAGGCTAAATGGTTCGAAATTATCAAACAAATGAACAAACAACACAAACATCAATCAATTAGTGAATTAGAATTTCAAATACATAAATTTGATACATATACAGAAAATCATGTTTTTGATGCCAAATCACAACAATAGGTCCTATCTAATTTTGGTTCTCACACCAGTCAATAGGAAATATATAGAAAGCTCACTTTCGTCACTCGAACATAAATTCTAATGATGGAGCTCCATCATCAAAATCATCTCCGGGCGATTAGAGTGTAATTCTATATCTATCCAGTATATTAAAATTTCGAATACACGCGGATCAGACGTATACGCAAAATCTATATATACTGGATTGTCCACATTAATATAAATAAATAATCAAATATGAATAATTGATTTAAATTTTCAAAACAAAATTTGTTTTCACTTTTATTTATCAAAAACACTACTCTTCACACTCGTTCTAGGATACTACTGATCCCATCTCTAACGAGTCATTCTCATTGGATATTACTAATCCAATATCTGATGAATTCTTTCATATGGTTCTAATGTGTCTTGTTCTCTGAGCTTTGTAAACCAAAGCTCTGATACCAACTGTGAAAACCCGTAACTTCCCCGTAAAGGAAAGCAGCGGATAGTTCGAGAACAAGCCACAACAGAACGCAGACGGAAGAACATTTCATTGTATATTACAACAATGCATCAGATTACAAGAATATACAGAGTATAAATGAATATTATACAACACAAATTATCAGAGATTAAAATAAATTACATAGCAGCGGAAAATAATACAATACACAACTAGAAGGAGATATACGGATACAAAGCTTTCCGGATATCGTTCCAGCTGTAAACCAGGATCCTGTGAATATAAATCTGCAAAACCAAAACTACTAGCTGCCCGTGTCAAAATAAGGGCACCCAGAGTTTAGGTTAAAACAATAAACTCCAGGTCAGTCATGTGACTGGTGTGAGAACTAAAACAGTTATAAATCTTTATTTTAAAGTTAGGTAAATCAAGGGACCACGCCGTATAACACGGAACGGGTTTCCTCCCAAGAATACCAGTGCATATAAGTAAACAACGCAATGCTTTTCTAAAAAATGAAGCTATTATAAGACCCAGGTCCCATCACACAATGCAACGCAGCCGAGGATAGGGTTTTCCCTTATAATAGCCAAACATGCTTAGTACGGTTAAAACAAATCGTTTGATACTATAATATGTGCATAGTGTATAAAACAACTTCAAATCATAAGTATCAATCATAGGCGGCATGAGTGCCCCATCCCACTATGTCGCCATACTAGGCTTTACAAATAAAACCGCAAATGTCACGTATTTGGAAATTGGATTTCCATCTATGAACCGAGGCAAAAGATAGTCCTCAACCGATTCGAGACGCTCTAGCCCGTGTCTCAGGACCCAGACACAGGTGGGCCCTTGGATCGTCAGGGCCGGTCCACCGATGTGGATTAAAATGCCTGAACATGCGTTCCCCCGCCCTATGGGGCGTAGGTGAGCCAACTAAATGACTCCATCGGACCCGCATCGTCCGATCAAACCGAGGCGCCTCGCAACAGCAACAACCACATAAGTCAAACTCGTCAGGGCGTGTAAAACCACTGACGCCACTTCTAACTAGAAAGAAACGCATGCCCTCCCTGAGGTCCGTCTCCCGTTTTTGGTTCATACCGGGTGTGAAACTCGCGAAGTAAACGTTACACAAAGCTATGCCACAAAGGCCGTGCTTTGATCATCACCACAAGACTTTGCTTTTCAACAGAAGCCTCGATCAATTGCCACTTAGGCATGCCACACAGGCAATTCACTCCATGCGTTTGATATCCATCAATATATAATCCCTAAGCTCGTACGTCTCAGAGAAGGGCGTTAAGCAAGAGAATAAATTCTCCGCCGCCAAACAGATATATATTTAATAGAGATCAATCACACGGACTAAAATCCAATGTCAGACACACAGTCCATTTACAAGTCCGTTCTGGGTCTGAATGAAACCGGAGGCACCTAGTACCCCGCATATCCATCGATCTCCAAGTACGTCTGGACGATCACTAACTGTTTCCATCTTCTTGGGTGTACAGCCCAATCAAGATCATCAGTAATCACCCAAACGACGTGAAGAATTCCGGTCTTCGACCATCGTCTTCATCTTCGACTTATCGTCGTATCAGTTATTCAGAATGGGATAAACCCGGTCTTTCCGAATAACTCGCGTATATTTAAATAAGTGTTACACAAACACTACATACGCCTCATTCCAATTCATTAGTCACTAACCGTAAATTGATCAAGGGAATAATTCCCCAAATATTAACCACGAAGGCCGAAACCGACTTCAGATCAATATTCAGAAAACCATTCCGCTTGGCTAACCGACAGTTAGTTTCTAAATTTCACATTCATAGGGAAAGGTTCCCATTAATTTTATCCAAGATAAATTCCTTGAATTTATTCTTTATTCTATTTTTGAATCTCAATTCAAACTAGTCGGGATTAGCGAACCTTACCGAAGTAATTATTTATTTTAATTTCCCCATCCCAACCTATTTATCCCATGAAGTAAAACTGGTAATACTTCATATCTAACACCACAGTGTTATCGGTAAATTCAATTACCATTTCACGTTCAAATCTAATTAAAGATTTAACTATCGCCTGGAGCAAAACTGGTGATACTCCATTTTCGATCATTTCAATCTAATTAAAGATTCATTAAAACTCCACTTAGTTTTAATCTTCGACTGGGTTAAAGAATCAGTGTCATTTAAAACACGGTTCACGATAAACCCAAAATCACATTCATTAATTATCGGGTTAAAGAACGAGTGTTATTTAAAACACTGTTCACGATAAACCCAAAATCAATATCAATTCAATTCCAATTAAATATTATTGAATTGGTACACTTCATTAAATCTAAATAAAAAGATTTAATCTTTTCTCAACTGGGTTCAAGAACAGTGTTAGTGAAGAAACCATTCACGAAAAACCCAAATCACATTTGATATTCAATACAAGGCTCTGAATAGAAAATATACCGGCTTATATTCAATATCAAATTCTACGACTAACAAATATCGCATTGGAAATAACGATATATATATATATATATATATATATATATATCTTTCAAATTCCCATAACAATATCTGTATCATCATGTAATCCAACATCGACATATTCCGAAGACAATTTCGATTCAAATCCATTCCAATGCAATCATTGGAAATTTTGGTTATTTTCAAAACCATTTCAAATTCAATTTATTTATTTAAAAATAAATAGAATTATAATTCTAGTTCAAAACTAGTTCATTTCGATAAAAATCTATTTTTATCTTTTCAAATATGGAGTTTTTCATCTCTATTCTTTATAAATCATTTCTTATGATTTTACACAAATTATTACTATTTTTAATAATTTTATCAAGGCCCGTACAGTCGATTTCTATCAATGGCCATCGAACTGCACTTATAGCGACCTTTTTCAAATTTGATTTGGACATAATTCCAAATCCAACCGTTAGATTTCTAATTTCTAATATTCGTTAGAAAGCTCTTTTCGAAACGAACCCAACGGTTCCGGTTTTAGGAGAATCCGACGGTCGGATCTCCCGTAATGTCCGTTTGAAATAAATGGTCGAAATTCACGAACTGCCGCGGCGCGGCGCGTTCTATTCAGGCCATTATATTATATATATAATATATATAATATATACTTCGTCGATTTCTATTTAAAACGAATTATATAAATAGTTTTAAAATCGTTTCAAAAGCAATTTCAACTTTCTTTTCAATTCAAATCAAAATTGAATTCTTCTTTATAAATTCGTTTTAAAATTCATTTCTATTCAATTCAAATTTCAATTCAATTTGAATTCATTTCAATTCGCTTTCAATTCAATTTGAATTCGTTTTCAATTTAATTCAATTCCAAAGTCGTTTTCTATTCGATTCAATTCAAATTGGTTTTCTATTCGATTCAATTCAAATTGGTTTTCTATTCGAATCAAATTCGTTATATATTCAATTGAAATCACATTCGTTTTCTATTCAATTCATTTCGAAATCGTTTTCAATTCAATTCATTTCGAAATCGTTTTCAATTCAATTCATTTCGAAATCGTTTTCAATTCAATTCATTTCGAAATCGTTTTCAATTCAATTCATTTCGAAATCGTTTTCAATTCAATTCATTTCGAAATCGTTTTATATTCAATTCATTTCGAAATGAATAAAATCGATATAAATATCGTTCACGTCAAAATGGCGTCAAACTAATCAACACGGCTTCATAAATTTCTATTTCAAATATTTTATTTCAAATATTTCTTTTTCAAAATAGTTGTTATTATCAAAATATTTCGTTCAACACATGACCAATCTCAATGGATGAGTACTGTCAACACATGAACTTTTATTTTATATCGATAAAGATGTAAATTTTATTACTAAAATATTTCGTTCAACACATGACCAATCTCAATGGATGAGTACTGTCAACACATGAACTTTTATTTTATATCGATAAAGATGTAAATTTTATTACTAAAATATTTCGTTCAACACATGACCAATCTCAATGGATGAGTACTGTCAACACATGAACTTTTATTTTATATCGATAAAGATGTAAATTTTATTACTAAAATATTTCGTTCAACACATGACCAATCTCAATGGATGAGTACTGTCAACACATGAACTTTTATTTTATAATATTCTTTATTTTCTAAATTGGAATGAGGCCCAATCAATCACCATATAATGTTAATTATATGGATTTTCATACAACACATGTATATAATTGCATTGAAAAATAATCAACCATCAACCAAAGTGCACTACACTGTATAAGCATCAAATATAGACATTTAATGCTTATAGCAGCTTGTCAATCAATCGATCGACATATTTAATCAATCAGGATGAGTGAACTTCAAGTTTCATCCCAACACCCGTGTGGGGTTTCAAACAATCAAACACAGATTTTATTTGTGCAGCTGGGCGATGTGTAAAATTTATCGACCCAATCAATATCAGTCAAATCAGTGTACATAAACAAACCGTCCGGTTTGTAAATGAATATTTTATTTTATTCACTTCACGTTAAAAATTATATTTTTAACGATAAAATATTTTATTTCAACACTTGAATTTCTATTTAGTTCATTCTTTAAATAAAATGATATTTTTATTTTACTAACTTATTTTAGAAAATTTCGGCGGCATAACGGCACGATACTAGAAACGGGACAAGGCCTAGCCTTATCCCCGGTCTAGTGAAGGCCCCCGCCATTCACACATCAATCAAATCAATTTCATCTCACCAAACAATTCCATTCAATCAAATATTCTAACTAACTACTCAACCAAACAATTTAACAAACAAGCCATCCATGGTCTGTGGATGACGGGTGTCGGGTGCTACTAAACACCGTCTGCATCCTAGTGTATATATATAACTAGAAAAAGAAATTGAAAGGTGAGAAATTCTCACCGAAAGCTATCCCCACTTCACGACACTTCTATTTAGAGATCTTTGTCGTTCTCGCCTTTTCGTCTTCTTCATTGCCCGTAGCCACTACATATTTAAAAATCACATTTTTACTTCGTTATTCAATATATAAAAATCGAATTTTCACTATGCTATTCAATATATAAAAAACGAATTTTTACTTTGCTATTCAATATATAAAAATCAAATTTTTACTTTGCTATTCAATATATAAAAATCGAATTTTTACTTTGTTATTCAATATATAAAAATCGAATTTTTACTTTGCTATTCAATATATAAAAATCGAATTTTTACTTTGCTATTCAATATATAAAAAACGAATTTTTACTTTGCTATTCAATATATAAAAATCGAATTTTTACTATGCTATTCAATATATAAAAATCGCTCCTTTATGCGAATAAAAATTGCTCCTTTATGCGAATAAAAATCTCTCCTTTATGCGAATAAAAATCGCTCCTTTATGCGAATAAAAATCTCTCCTTTATGCGAATAAAAATCACTCCTTTATGCGAATAAAAATCTCTCCTTTATGAAAGTAAAAATCATTAATCTACGTAATAAAGAAAATCTGATTTTTTTTCGACACTCTAATGTATTTAAAACAGAAAAAAAAAGTAATGTAAACAATTAATATGAAAAGTTACCTTTTTAATCAAAGGAGGGGGTTTCACTGTGGGATTTGGGCGAGGCATCGGAGATGGTCGGGGAAGGGGGTGTGCTGCGAACGGAGATGGTCGGGGAAGGCTTCGGTAGTCGGCGGCGGAGGCCAGGGCGGGTCCAGGCGGTGGTTGGTGGAGCTGCTCGCGGGTTTTGAAGGAGGTTCCGTTCGAATGGGAAGGGGGGGCGGCGCCTTACGCTCGCGAAAGGAGGGAGGGGGTGTGACGGAAGACGGGTGGGGGCGTTCGACGAGGCTACGGCGGCGCTGGCGTCGATGGAGGGGGCAGCGTTCATCGTCGATGGGTTCTTTTTTTTCTTTTTTCTTTTCTTCTTTCTCGTTTTCTGTTCTGAAAGAAAAGAGGGGGGGGGGGCAGAGTTAAAGGGGGGGGGGAAGAGATATTTATTTATTATTTTTATTTATTTTATTTGTAAAAAGTGGACTTTTACATATGACCTCGAAACGAGGCCCACCGCCTGTCGTCTATAGTGTTTTACCCCCATTCCGAACACAATGGGATATGTATCGTAGGCTGATTCGCTCGTCTCGATCAGTTTTCCGTTGAATTTACATTTAAACCGCTATGTGGAATTTTAAACGTACATTTCAAATTACCGGGGTCACATACTAACTAGAAAAATTCCAGAAAAATATTTTCTAGCTTCATATTGATGATACGGTCCTAACAAAACTAGTTTCATCGAATTCTGAGACCGTTGGAAAAATGGCCATTTTCCAGTCGATTAAAATCAACTGAAACTGGTCAAATGCGTTTTCCTTTGCCACGCTCACATATTAATTCGGAAAATTATGAAATTTGGAATCTAGCAATAATTTGACATCACGGACCCAACAAAAGTGGTTTCGTCGAAATCCGAGGTCATTTGCAAAATTTCCATTTTTAAGGGCCTGAATTCCATAGCGACTATTCAGAATTTTCAACTGGACATATCTTTTGATTCCCGCTATGAAATTTCAATCTTTCGGATTCGTTGGAAAGATATTCACAATTAGATCCTAATGTTTTTGGTTTCACTAAAATCCGGATTGTTTTGCACCCGGTATGTTCAATTGAAGTTTGAAATCGAATTATCGAACTACCGCGCCATTTTCAATTCTATTTATAATTATATATAATTATTTATATTCTAACGACGACGCGTATAAATATATACGTTCGAATTATATTCTAAATAAATTTCTCGTCGATATTATTTAAAATAATTCATTTTAAATAATCAAAATTCGCTAAAATTGCCAAAATAAAAATTTTAAACTGGCCCAGATTTTCGGGTTGTTACAATACATCCATTTCCAATCCTTCTAACCGATTTGATTTCCTTCCATTCCTGTATGAATCTTCAAATCGATTTCACACTCCACCTTCACGTCGAAATCCCATTCTCGTGAACCCCATACCATCGAGCTCGAGCTCTTCACTGGAAACCGCCCAACGATGAGCAGCTCCCACCACAGGGTGCGACACTTTTCCACCTGAAAACCTCCAACGTCCCATCGCTCCTCCTTCAACTCGCAGAACCCATCCACAAGTCCTCTTCAAACAACCGCGACCCTTCACCCGTGGCTCCCAGTACTGGAATGCCACCAACTTCTCTTCCTCCATCATCACACCACACAGCTCACGCCCTACCCAGAAATGCATCGAAGCCACTTCGACAGTCCGCTGAAACAGATTACACCCCAGTCTCCTCAATCGCCCTCGGTAACATCTCAAACTCGGAGCCCTTTCATTTTGATAGTGGAGGCGTGGTTTTGTTTCTCCGAGAATTAGGTTAAGGATCTCCTTTTATAAAGAAACTTCGGATCATTCTCTACCACACGATTTCAAAAGGATGCGCTGTTCTCTTATGGAGCACAGGACATTTTGGGACTTCAATATTTTCAATGTATCGAAACTTCATGGTGAAGTCTCATACAAAAACAACCGCCTATGATCTCTTTTTTTGACAAACTAAGTTATTCCTAGCATAGAAAAATATTCTGGATCCAATGGGACAGGTTTCGTCGAATTCCGACACCGTTTGTAAAAAAATCCCTTAGAAAATATCGATGAAAAACACCGAGCATTAATTCTTTGAAATTACAGAAAAAATCCTAAAAATATGACGCCTTGACATTTCACTAGATCTCTTCCTAAGGTTTCGTATGAAACTTGTTTCGTTGAATTTCGAGTTCGTCTGACCAGTTAACCATTCAGTTTAGTTTGTTTCAAGTTAAAAACATAGTGTACCGTACTATGAAATACCCTGTTCACGTAGGGACTGTTATGGACAGAAACAAAGATACCATTTAAACGAGTGACGTGCTCTGGTCCCAAAAATGTAATAATACCGGTAGATGAACTCATATTGTGAAACCCCGAAATGTCGATACAGGGTGCCAAATACTCCAAATAAAAAGTTGCTTATTTAATTAATTAAAAATTACCATAAAATTCTAAAAATTAAATTATCACCACTTCCCAAAAGAACCTTGTCTAAATTCAAACCCGATCTCTAGTTATATCAAATAAACCGATACGGTCGATAAACGATTCTATAGTGACTATTTCAAAATTTGATTTGGACATATCTCAAAATCTACACGACGAAATCCCGATTTTTCTCTTCCACTAGAAAGATATACTCCACCAGTTCCACACGTTTCTTGTTTCATAGAAATCTGGCTTAAAACGAATCATGTACATTCAGTTGAAGTTCGAATCGCCAATTTACGAACTGCAGCGCCATTTCGAGCTAGATTTTAATTATAATATAATTATACGTTCAAACTGACGTCGATTGAATATATTCGTCAATATAATTCAACTCTAAGCTGAATTAAATCTAAGGGACGACCCCGCTCACAGAATATTGTGATTTCCAATATTTTTGATTATTTCTGAATTAAATATATTATTTAATTATTTAATTTAATTAAATATTCACTTTATTTAATTAAATGACGATTTAAATTCCCTAAACCCTTATTTAAATATTTAAATTAATTAATTATACTCCTTGAAAATGCGGGTCTTTATATTCTTCCCCACTTAAAATAATTTCGTCCTCAACATTGCTAAGTTAGAGGACGACCCTATCTATTTGATAAAAGCTTATCGGTTTACCCCTTATCTCTGGTTTCAACTGAACTAACTAATATCGACTAAAATATTAATTCCTTCCGATCAACTAAAATTTTCAAAAATTCTGAAAATTTTCTGACACTTTAAATTTTCGGAAAATTTCGCCATAACCTCCTTTGTACAGCCCTATCGGTAAAACCACAATTCGCCTCTCTAGGCCTTCTCCAACCCAAAAGAAAATCAAACAGCCAAGCGGCTTGCCAATTCGGCTCATAAATCTCATGCTTACATCAAATATAAACTTGTACCTTTTTATCAAGCATGTCAACCCTATCACTTTCACCTGCTGTCAATTCAACATATACCACTGTATTTCCAATCAAACTCCAATCAATTCTTATCCACAAATTCAACCATTCGCTTATGCCTAAGTCGAATTTCATTTCAAATCAAAGTCCAATTCTTGATTTCAAATTCTTAACTCATCAATCCAATTTGTCTTGATATCATTCTAACCCAATTTAAATCAAATTTTCACCTAATTGATTTCAATTTTTAATTCTAATTGCATTTCCAACCTTCAATTCAAATTGGTTTTAATTTAACAACCTTTTCCTAGGAATTTTAAATCACTTTATCAAAAATCAAAGTGTTTATTTCAAAGTACCAAAACAACTTGTTTTTCTCAAACAATTCAAAAACAAAATCCTCGGTAGTAATCCGTCACTTATCAACTCGAAAATGAACACTGATGATGCTGCAGTCATCATCAGAATTATTTTCCAGCTATCGAAGTGAGTTCAATACTATATTACTTTTTAAAACCATTTCTAAACCTTTCCACTTTGAAATCAATTCCAAATACCATTTGAAATGCTTTAAACAATTTAAAATCTCCCAGGATTTTAAAATTCTCATATACTTAATCCAAATCCATTTCCAAAAACTTATTCCAATTTCCAGAGTTTGAATTTCAATTCTGATTTAAATTTCAGATTTAGCTCAACTGATCGTACGTATTTTACTTATAGGAATTCTGATTGGTTATATATATAACCATTTAACTTTATAATCTTACTCGATTATAATTACAACCAATAAATCTAATATATAATTCCTCTATATCAGAATATACTCTGGGTAAACTTATTTTAATTTACCCTCTTTACAAAACATATCGTGTCGACCCATCGTATCCAAGTGTTTATTTACTCCTACCGATACAGTGGATCAAACTGATCGACCAGAACTCATAAACAACTCAGCCAATGAATCCCCACAATATAAAACCATTTTTATATCAAATACAAATACGCACTCGTATATATACACTCAAACTCAATCTAGGGTATTACTAACCCTATCTCTATCGAGTCACGCCACAGAGCCAAGGTAATACTTAACTTAAGCTCTGATACCAACTGTAATGACCCGGATTTTGACGACTTTGGTTATCGACATAAGCTCGATGTCGATAACCAAAACATCGAAAAATCCCGGTAATTAAGTAAATAAATTAGAGGGTGAGAATAGTTAAGATAGAAACTTAGAATAGAAGAAGAAGAAGAACACAACATCAGAGTAACACGAACCTCACAGCGGAACGAATAACATATAATAGATAACATAACTTTGAAATATAACAATTATGTATACAATAGCACTTATCAGAGTACAGCACTTACAACACAGCGGTAATAAACTATAGCTATATGATCTTGAAGCCTCCTGCTCCAAGCTCTCCAAGTATATTTGTAAATTCCTGACTACTTGACTGCCCGTACGAAATTAGGCACCCAAGAGTTTAGGGAAACCAACAAAATAAACTCCAGGTCAGTCATGGGACTGGTGTGAGTAAAATAGTTTAAATAGGTATATGAACAAGTAAACGGTATCTCATAAGACCACGCCGTAGAACGGAACGGGTTTTCCCTTATGAGAATCCAAAATATCTTTATATCAAAACCTTTTGATATTACAATAATGTCTATCAACCACAATATAATAACCATCTAGCTGAAACGCTTTCATCTCACGTTCTACATATATGGTATACAATCAAAACCGCAAGCACGTATTGGGTAATGGGTTTCCAACAATGACAAGGTATGGAACCACCTTCCGATCAGTGTACTCTAGGAACGATACACTGGAGTTCAACAAGAACATCTTGCAACTCAGCCACACATGACCGACCACTCATTTTGCTTGAGTGTATCGAATGTATATCACTAACGGTTGGGATCAGCAACCATTCCCATATATATATGGGACATCATTGATAGATTTAAGAAACAAATGAATATTCTCTAGATAGGTGATTATACACCCTACTTCGGTGCGACCGACTTAGCCATGCTGCCTGCCCGATTTCTGTCATTTACCGGATGATGAGGCTAGAAGTTACGCGTTATCATCACATCAGATTCACTCCAAATGTCACATCGTCAGATCCATCAGAATCACTAATTGACTTTCACAACAATACATTATGTGTTAGCTAAAAGAAGTTTCCTTCTCCGCTTCCACTCTTGGTACGGTTGAAGAAATCAATGTACGTGGCCCTTTTGGAAATACTCTATCAGACATTCATTCATACAAGTCATCCTCATTCACTTAGAATGTCACATCGTCATACCCGCCAAATCACAAATTGATTTCCTCAAAAATACAACGGGTATACAGCTAAGAGAAACGAATTCCTTCGCCACCAACGTATATACGTTTGAAGAGATCAACTTACGCAATCTATTGGATATACTCTGTCAGACCTTCGTCCATACAAGTTATCCTGGGACTGGACAAACCGAAGGTACTATCCAGTACATCCATCTTAGGCACTGTTATCTACGACTTATACAATAGCCCTTGCAATTTTACTCCATCTTCAATTATCTTTGGCATATATGATTCGCAAGGCATATGCCAATACAGAGTGGTTCTTTGGATAATAATCCAACCGGTCTCTCCATATTAACAATGTTAAAATGGTCAAAAACTTCGATAGTCTGTGAGTTAACTATCGAAGAAAAATGTAATAACCCGGAAATGCGAGCCAGTTTAAAATTTTTATTTTGGCAATTTTAGCGAATTTTGAACATTTAAAATAGATTATTTTGAATAATATCGACGAGAAATTTATTTTGAATATAATTTGAACGTATATATTATATACGTCGTCGTTAAAATATGAATAATTATTTATAATTATAAAAAGGAATTGAAAATGGTGCGGTAGTTCGATAATTCGATTTCAAACTTCAATTGAATGTACCGGGTGCAAAACAATCCGGATTTTAGTGAAACCAAAAATTATAGGATCTATTTGGGGATATCTTTCCAACGAATCAAAAAAATCGAAATTTCATAGCGGGAATCAAAAGATATGTCCAATTGAAAATTCTGAATAGTCGCTATGGAATTCAGGCCCTTAAAAATAGCCATTTTGCAAACGACCTCGGATTTCGATGAAACCACTTTTGCTAGGTCCGTGATGTCAAGTTATTGCTAGGTTTCAAATTTCATAATTTTTCGAATCAATATGTGAGCGTGGCAAAGGAAAACGCGTTTGACCAGTTTTAGTTGATTTTAATCGACTGGAAAATGGCCATTTTTCAAACGATCTCAGAATTCGACGAAACTAGTTTTGTTAGGACCGTATCGTCAATACCAAGCTAGAAAATATTTTTCTGGAATTTTTCTTGTTAGTATGTGACCCCGGTAAATTGAAATACGTGTTTAAATTCAATATATTGAAGTATATGTTGATTTTGACAAAAACTGATTGTAATAGCCGAATCAGCCTGCGATACATATCCCATTGTGTTCGGAATGAGGGTAATTAGCTATGGACGACAGGCAGTGGGCCTCGTTTAGAGGTCGTATGTAAAAGTCAACTTTTTCATAAATAATTAAATAAAAAAATAAAATAAAAAAATAAATATAGAACACTCTCTCTCCTCACCCCCTTATACTTCTGGCCCCCCCGTTCATTTCGATTCAGTTTTAAAAAAAAAAGAAAAAAAAAAAAGAACGAGGATCGGAGGAGCGGCCCCCCCTCCGATCGCCGCCGCCTCCTCAGAGGTGGGGCGCCACCTCGAAACCCCCCCAGGCGCCAGAGGCGCCGCGAAAACCCCACCCTCTACCCTCGCGAACGCGATCGAACCCTTCCCCCTCCTTGCCGCGACACTGAAGACGCCCACCCCCTTCCTCCTACCGCCGACCACCCTGACGAACTCGGACGCACAGCCCCACCACCAGTAAGCCCCTCTAATTTATTTATTTGTATTAATTTAAATTAAATAGGTTATAAAATCAGTTTTAAATAGGTTATTTATTTAGTTAGTTAGAAAAAAATCTAATTTTTTTTATTTATTCAATGTCATGGGATTTATTTCTATATAGTTACGATGTTAAAGTTAGATTTTTAAATTAGAAAAGTTAGATTTTTAAAATAGAAAAAATTAGATTTCCGAATTTGAAAAGGCGAAATCTTTATATTTGAAAAGGCGAAATCTTTATTTGAAAAATAGTGTGATAAAAATAGGATTTTTATCTATATAATAGCATAGTAAAAATTCGATTTTTATATATTGAATAGCATAGTAAAAATTCGATTTTTATATATTGAATAGCATAGTAAAAAATTGCGATTTTTATATGTTGAATAGCGAAGTAAAAATTCGATTTTTACATATGTAGTGGCTATGGGCAACGAAGATGACAAAAAGGCGAGAACGATGAAGATTTCTATAAACGAAGTGGCGTGGAATTGGGATAGCTATCGGTGAGAACTTCTCACCTTTCAATTTCATTTTCTAGTTATATATATATATACTAGGATGCAGACGGTGTTTAGTAGCACCCGACACAATCGTCCACAGACCATGGACTTGTTTGTTTGATTGCAAAAAATTAGTTAGATTATTTGGTTTGAACTGAATTGTTTGGTGAAATGAATGGATTTGATTGATGTGTGAATGGCATGGGCCTTCACTAGACCGGGGATAAGGCTAGGCCTTGTCCCGTTTCTAGTATCGTGCCGTTATGCCGTCGAAATTTTCTAAAATAAGTTAGAAAAATAAAAATATCATTTTTATTTTGTAAATGAACTGAATAGAAATTCATATGTTGAAATAAAATGTTTTATCGTTAAAAATATAATTTTTAACGTGAATGTGTATAAATAAATATTCATTTACAAACCGGACGGTTTGTTTATGTACACCTATTTGAAGGACATTGATTGGGACGATAAATTTTACACATCGCCCAACTGCACAAATAAAATCTGTGTTTGATTGTTTGAAACCCCACATGGGTGTGGGGATGAAATTTGAAGTTCACTCATCCTGATTGATTAAATATGTCGATCGATTGATTGACAGGCTGTTATAAGCGTTAGATATCTATATTTGATGCTTATACAGTGTAGTGCACTTTGGTTGATGGTTGATTATTTTTCCCTGCTATTATATACGTGTGATGTATGAAAATCCATATAATTAATATTATATGGTGATTGATTGGGCCTCATTCCAATTTAGAAAATAAAGAATATTATAAAATAAAGGTTCATGTGTTGACCGTACTCATCCGTTGAGATTAGTCATGTGTTGAACGAAATATTTTAATAATAAAATTTATATCTTTATCACTATAAAGTAAAGGTTCATGTGTTGACTGTACTCATTCGTTGAGATTAGTCATGTGTTGAACGAAATATTTTAATAATAAAATTTATATCTTTATCACTATAAAGTAAAGGTTCATGTGTTGACTGTACTCATTCGTTGAGATTAGTCATGTGTTAAATGAAATATTTTAAAAATAGAAATATCTGAAAATAGAAATATATGAAGCCGTGTTGATTAGATTGACGCCATTTTGACGTGAACGATGTTTATATTGATTTTATTCATTTTTAAATGAATATTGAAAAGTGATTTCGAAATCGAATATTTTGAAAGGAAATTTGAGTTAAAATTGATTAGAAAACCAATTTGAATTGAATCGAATAGAAAACCAATTTGAATTGAATCGAATAGAAAACCAATTTGAATTGAATCGAATAGAAAACCAATTTGAATTGAATCGAATAGAAAACCAATTTGAATTGAATCGAATAGAAAACCAATTTGAATTGAATCGAATAGAAAACCAATTTGAATTGAATCGAATAGAAAACCAATCTGAATTGAATCGAATAGAAAACCAATTTGAATTGAATCGAATAGGAAACCACTTTGAATTGAATCGAATAGAAAACGAATTCGAATTGAATTGAAAACGAATTTGAATTGAATAGAAAACGAATTTGAATTGAATTGAAAACGAATTCAAACTGAATTGGAAACAAATTGAAATGAATTCAAATTGAATTGAAAATTGAATTGAATAGAAATGAATTTTAAAACGAATTTATAAGGAAAAATTCAATTTTGATTTGAATTTGAAATGGAAGTTGAAAATGTTTTTGAAACGAATTTAAAACGATTTATAAGACTTCGTTTTAAATAAGAATCGACGCAGTATATATTATATATATTATATATATAATATAATGGCCTGAATAGAATGTGCCGCGCCGCGGCAGTTCGTGAATTTCGGCCATTTATTTCAAACGGACATTACGGGAGATCTGACCGTCGGATTCTCCTAAAACCGGAACCGTTGGGTTCGTATCGAAAATAGTTTTCTAACGAATATTAGAAATTCAAAATCTAACGGTTGTATTTGGAGATACGTCCAAATCAAATTTGGAAAAGGTCGCTTTAAGTGCAGTTCGATGGCCGTTGATGGAAATCGACTGTACGGGCCTTGATAAAATTATTAAAAATAGTAATAATTTGTGTAAAATCATAAGAAATGATTTAGGAAAAATTGGCATGAAAAACTCCATATTTGAAAAGGTAAAAATAGATTTTTATCGAAATGAACTAGTTTTGAACTAAAATTAAAATCCATTTATTTTTAAATAAATAAATTGGATTTGAAATGGGTTGAAAATAGAATCGATTTGTGGGTTTATTGTGAAGGGTGTTTTACATGACACTTGTTCTTTAACCCGATAAATAAATAGAATTGTTTTGTGGGTTTATTGTGAAGGGTGTTTTACATGACACTTGTTCTTTAACCCGGTAATAAATAGAATGTGATTTGGGTTTGTCGTGAACTGTGTTTTAAATAACATTAGTTCTTTAACCAAGTAAGGGAGTTTTAAGGAATCTGCAATTAGATTGAAATGCGAGTTGATAATTTAAATTATCAAATTTAGAAAATGAGCGAGAATGGAGTATCACCAGTTTTGCTCCAAAGCGATAGTTAAATCTTTAATCAGATTTGAACGTGAAATGGTAATTAATTTTACCGATAACACTGTGGTGTTAAATATGGAGTATCACCAGTTTTGCTTCATGGGATGAATATGTTGAGATTGGGAAATAAACTAAATAATTACTTCGGTATGGCTCGCTAATCTCGACTAGTTTGAAAAACCATAATTTGGTTTGAAATGACATCCAAAGGAAGATTAAAGGATAAATTTTAAAGAATTTATCTTGGATAAAATTAATGGGAACCTTTCCCTAAGAATTGAAATTTAGAAACTAGCTGAAGGTTAATTAAGAAGAATGGTTTCCTGGGTATCGATCTGATGTTGGTTTCGGCCTTCGGGGTTAATATTTGGGGGATTGCTCTCTTACTGATTTATGGTTAGTGACTAATGAATTGGAATAAGGCGTATGTTGTGTTTGTGTTACATTTTTTTTAATATACGCGGGTTGTTCGGAAAGTCCGAGTTTACACCCATTATGAATAACCGATTCGACGATAAGTCGAAGATGAAGACGGTGGTCGAAGACCGGAAGTCTTCACATCGTTTGGATAATTATTGATGATCCTGATTGGGCTGTACACCCAAGAGGACGGAAATAGTTGGTGGTCGTCCAGACGTACTTGAAGATCGATGGATATGCGAGGAAAGCGCCTCCGGTTTCGTTCAGACCCAGAACGGACTTGTAAATGGATTGTGTGTCTGACATTGGATTTTATTCCGTGTTGATTGATTTCTATTAAATATACATCTGTTTGACGGCGGAGAATTTATTCTTTTGCTTAACGCCCTTCTCTGAGACGTACGAGCTTAGAGGTTATATATCGATAGATATCAATCGCATGGCATGAATTGCCTGTGTGGCATGCTGAGTTGCATAGATCAAGGCTTCTGTTGAAAAGCAAAGTCTTGTGGTTGATGAACAAAGCACGGCCTACGTGGCAGCTTTGTGTATAACGTGAATTCGCGAGCCTCACACCTCGGTATGAGTTAAAAACGGGATAAGGACTGCAGGGAGAGCACGACGTTTCTTTCTAGCTTTGGTGGTGTCAGTGACTTACCGGCCCTGACATTTATATACTTTTCACCGATGTGGTTGTTGGATGAGGCGCCTCGATTTTAGGTCTATAAGGACCGGGAAACGTGTGTTCAGGCATAATTAATCCTCTAACGTAAGTGAGGACCGGCCCTGAAGATCCAGGGGTTGCCCAGAGTGCGTAGCCCTGGGACATTTGCTAGAGTGTCTCGAAAGCGAAGAGGAGCTTGCCCCTTGCCTCGACTCATGACGGAAATCCAATTTCCAATACGTGTATTGCGGTTTTATTTGCAGAGCCTAGTATGGCGACATGATAGATGGTACCCATGCCGCCTAGGATTGATATTTATGATTGAAATTGTTTTGACACTATACACTTATTATAGTATCAAATGATTTGTTTTTAAAACGTACCAAGCATGTTTGGATATTATAAGGGAAAACCCTATCCTCCGGCTTGCGTTGCATTGTGTGATGGGACCTGGATCTTATAATAGCTTCATTTTTCGAAAAAGCATTGCGCTGTTTATTCTATGCACTGGTATTCTTGGGAGAAAACCCGTTCCGTGTTATACGGCGTGGTCCCTTGAATTACTCTCTTTTAAAATAAAGCTTTAAATAACTGTTTTAGTTCTCACACCAGTCCCATGACTGACCTGGAGTTTATTGTTTTAACCTAAACTCTGGGTGCCCCTATTTTCCGCACGGGCAGCTAGTAGTTTTGGTTTTGCAGATTTATATTCACTGGATCCTGATTTACAGCTGGAATGATATCCGGAAAGCTCTGTATCCGTATATCACCTTCAGTTGTGCTTTGTATCATTTTCCGCTACTATGTAATTTATTGTAATCTCTGATATTTATCGAATGTAATTTATTCATTTATACTCTGTATATTCTTGTATCTGATGGTATTGTTGTAATAACAATGAAATGTTCTTTCGTCTACATTCTGATTTGTCTTGTCCTCACAGTAATTCGTTCTTTCTCATCTCTTCGGAGACCGGGGAAGTTCGGGTCGCTTCAAAAAACAAGTGTGCAGACAACGATATTATTTCCAGATGGAAATTTTATCGAACAAACATCATTTAACATTAATCTCTTTAGTTCATTTCATCTCCTGTTTCCCTATATTCAATATTTCTTATTTTTTAAATTTAGAAAATATATTTATTACCACTGGAAAACATTTCCATTCCTTGTTTTCTATGCTAGAAAACAATTCTGATACTTCTTTGGAAAACATTTCCAAAACTCTTACATTGGACTTAGACGGATGTTTAACAAACCATTTGCGATGCCAACTCAATCCATTACACTTATTAACTATATTCACTTAACCATCACTTTACTGCCGAACCTTAACCATTCCTTAGTTAAAAACGAAGCCAATCAAGTTGGGGTAGAACTACCTCTCAGACCTTAACTGAACAACATTTCTCACCTTGAAATAGGAAAAGTTCCTTTTATATTCCTTTAACTAACTTCCTTACTTAACCTTTCTTTTGAATAACTATATTCGATTAACTCTATTCGATTAACCCCTTTGGATTAACTCTATTGTATCAACTCTATTGGGTCAACTCTATTTGATTAACCCTATTCACTTAACTCCTGTCGAATAAACTATATTCGATAACTGCTCTAACACTATTCGAATAAACTGTATTCGATTAACTCCTCTAACTCTATTCGAATAAACTATATTCGATTAACTCTTCTAACTATATTCGAATAAACTGTATTGATAATTTCTTTAACTCTATTCGAATAAACTGTATTCGATAATTTCTTTAACTCTATTCGAATAAACTATATTCGATTAACTCTTCTAACTCTATTCGAATAAACTATATTCGATTAACTCTTCTAACTCTATTCGAATAAACTATATTCAATAATTTCTTTAACTCTATTCGAATAAACTGTATTCGATAATTTCTTTAACTCTATTCGAATAAACTATATTCGATAATTTTTTTAACTCTATTCGAATAAACTATATTCGATAACTACTTTCAATATAACAAGATTTGATAACTCCTCTTTTCGAATAAGTAATATTCGATTAACTCACTTCGAATAACCAATATTCGATTAACTCACTTCGAATAACCAATATTCGATTAACTCACTTCGAATAACCAATATTCGATTACTCTTCTCTCGAATACACTATATTCGATAACTCTACCTCGAATAAGTGATATTCGATAACTCTACTTGATTTAACTCTATTTGAATAACTCAACTATATTCGATTATTCTTTCAACTCTATTCAAATAAACTATATTCGATAACTACTTTCAATATAACAAGATTTGATATCTCCTCTTTTCGAATAACAAATATTCGATTAACTCACTTCGAATAACCAATATTCGATTAACTCACTTCGAATAACCAATATTCGATTAACTCACTTCGAATAACCAATATTCGATTAACTCACTTCGAATAACCAATATTCGATTACTCTTCTCTCGAATACACTATATTCGATAACTCTACCTCGAACAAGTGATATTCGACAATTCTACTTGATTTAACTCTATTTGGATAACTCTACTGGTTAACTCAAGCTGGTCAATCCTAACTGGTCAACCCTAACTGATTTACTCTAACTGGTTAACTCTAACTGGTCAACCTAACTGGTAAATTCTAACTGATTAATTTTAACTATTTAACTCTAACTGTTTAACTCCTTTAGGTTTACTCTAACTGTTTAACTCTAACTCTAATCGATTTATTTAATCGATTATTTCTAACTCTAATCAACTTCTCCTATTCGGATAACTCCTTTTTGATAACGTTTATTCATTTATAAAGATTTACTTTTAGTAACGGTTCTTCACTTTATAAATGTTCTCTTTAATAACGTTACTCCTTTGATTCTATTCTATTTATTTGTCAAATAAATACTCCTTTGATTTAATTCTATTTATTTATCAAATAAATATCTCCTTTTATCTTTTCCATTTATTTAGCAAATAAACATCTCCTTTATATTTTTATTTATTTCCCAAATAAATAAATCCTTTTAACTCTTTATTTATTTCCTATATAAATAATTCCTTTTAACTCCTTATTTATTCCCTAAATAAATAATTCCTTTTAACTCTTTATTTATTCCATAAATAAATAATTCCTTTATATTTTCTTTCAAATATATTTCCTTTATATTTGCTTTCAAATATATTTCCTTTATATTTGATTTGACAAATATATCTCTTTATATTTGTTTTGACAAATATATCTCTTTATATTTGTTTTGACAAATATATCTCTTTTTAACCCCTTTGATTTTATAAATTTTATTTCCTTTTATAAAATCTTTCTTTCCTTATATATATAAAATCCATTGATTTTATATAAATAAATTATTTTCGAAATATACTTTGAAAACCTCCTTTTTACCTTCTGGTATTTCTTATGGTATTTAACATACCATATAACAACGATAAATATCGTCCAACACACAAAATCAACAGAAGATTATATATCACACCATATATCAAAATATATGAATATAGCAAAACAAATGTTGAGGAATCCAGTTGGATTCCTCCGACCTATTTCCCTGCATCACAGATGTTAGACAATACGATTAACATCGATTTCACTTTGTTATGAAATATTCTGATAGTAGAATCAACATATAAATATTTAACGGTTTATATATATATATATATATATATATATATATAATATTTCTACTAACTGACTAGCAGTTCAATCAAACAGTCAACACACAGTCAAACAGACAATTTATAACAGTTCTAAGAATACGCTGTAAAAATAGAACCGTTCAGAGTTGGTGAGTTGTACTCACTTTGGCAGTTCATCGTTAAAGAACGATAAACTATTATTTGATTTGAATCAAACAATTTATTTCGCCATAAATTCTTACGAGCCCCAATCCACTTCCAGTCATCTTCATTGTGAAGCTCTCGTCCATACAGTCCTGACGCAACTTACGGTTCGTCAATCTGATATCGTATGACCAAGTTATACAATTACGAAGTAAATACACTTTTAATTTGAATTAAAACATGATTTAATTAATAATTGGGCTTAACTTTGTAAGGAGGCCCAATACCCTTTTGTACCAGCCCATCCTCCTCTGATAAATGTCGGCCCACGTCTGTTATCCGCACCCACTTCATAGCCTTCTTCCCAGATCTAAAAAGCTTCAGCTCCATCTCCTTTAAACTCCTCATTTCTTCAAATTCATGTGTGGGCTTGCCTTACCCAATTAAGTCGACCCACTTTCCCAAATAACCCTCACGCACCTGTTATAAGGTCATCTCCCACAATCGCTACCTAATCCTATTCAAACGCATGGCCGGGGCGTACTCCTCCACCACACATCCATTTCCAATCCTTCTAACCGATTTGATTTCCTTCCATTCCTGTATGATTCTTCAAATCGATTTCACAATCCACCTTCACGTCAAAATCCCATTCTCGTGAACCCCGTACCATCGAGCTCGAGCTCTTCACTGGAAACTGCCCGACGACGAGCAGCTCCCACCATAGGGTGCGACACTTTTCCACCTGAAACCTCCAACGTCCCATCGCTCCTCCTTCAACTCGCAGAACCCATCCACAAGTCCTCTTCAAACAACCGCGACCCTTCACACGTGGCTCCCAGTACTGGACCGCCACCAACTTCTCTTCCTCCATCATCACACCACACAGCTCACGCCCTACCCAGAAATGCATCGAAGCCACTTCGACAGTCAGCTGAAACAGATTACACCCCAGTCTCCTCAATCGCCCTCGGTAACATCTCAAACTCGGAGCCCTTTCATTTTGATAGTAGAGGCGCGGTTTTGTTTCTCCGAGAATTAGGTTAAGGATATTCTTTTATGAAGAAACTTCGGATCATTTTCTACCACACGATTTCAAAAGGATGCGCTGTTCTCTTATGGAGCAGAGAACATTTTGGAACTTCTATATTTTCAATGTATCGAAACTTCATGGTGAAGTCTCATACAAAAACAACCGCCTATGATCTCTGTTTTTGACAAACTCAGTTATTCCTAGCATAGAAAAATATTCCGGATCCAATGGGACAGGTTTCGTCGAATTCCGACACCGTTTGTAAAAAATCCCTTAGAAAATATCAATGAAAAACACCGAGCATTAATTCTTTGAAATTACAGAAAAAATCCTAAAAATATGAGGCCTTGACATTTCACTAGACCTCCTCCTAAGGTTTCGTATGAAACTCGTTTCGTTGAATTTCGAGTTCGTTTGACCAGTTAACCATTCAGTTTAGTTTGTTTCAAGTTAAAAACATAGTGTACCATACTATGAAATACCCTGTTCACGTAGGGACTGTTATGGACAGAAACAAAGATACCATTTAAACGAGTGACGTGCTCTGGTCCCAAAAATGTAATAATACCGGTAGATGAACTCATATTGTGAAACCCCGAAATGTCGATACAGGGTGCCAAATACTCCAAATAAAAAGTTGCTTACTTAATTAATTAAAAATTACCATAAAATTCTAAAAATTAAATTATCACTACTTCCCGAAAGAACCTTGTCTAAATTCAAACCCGATCTCTAGTTATATCGAATAAACCGATACGGTCGATAAACGTTTCTATAGCGACTATTTCAAAATTTGATTTGGACATATCTCAAAATCTACACAACGAAATCCCGATTTTTCTCTTCCACTAGAAAGATATACTCCACCAGCTCCACACATTTCTTGTTTCACAGAAATCCGGCTTAAAACGAATCCTGTACATTCAGTTGAAGTTCGAATCGCCAATTTACGAACTGCAGCGCTATTTCAAGCTCGATTTTAATTATAATATAATTATACGTTCAAACTGACGTCAATTGAATATATTCGTCAATATAATTCAACTCTAAGCTGAATTAAATCTAAGGGACGACCCCGCTCACAAAATATTGTGATTTCCAATATTTTTGATTATTTCTGAATTAAATATATTGGTTAATTATTTAATTTAATTAAATATTCACTTTATTTAATTAAACGACGATTTAAATTCCCTAAACCCTTATTTAACTAATTAAATTAATTAATTATACTCCTGGAAAATGCGGGTCATTACAGTTGATGTTGAACACATCTTCTCTGTCTAGTATTGTAACAACCCGTATTCTACGCATCAGAGAATCGTAGGATATTTATTTCTTTTTTTTAGTAAGCCGTATGGTCATGCAACTTTGGGGAATGACTAATGGGGTCATTTCCCATGTTCATGATTTTTTCCGATTTTTAAATGACCATTTTGCCCCTAGCTGATCTTGTTTCGTCCATAACTTTTGACTGCAAAGGAGTTTTGACCTGAAACCACTTCTATTGGCTTCGGATGACGGTTTACAATTCCGTAGAGTGGCCACATTAGCCAAACGGACTCACCGTTTGGGAGATATGGCTGAAATAAGTTTCAGGTGATGAAAAACAGCTTAATTGGGCTTAATTGGGTAGTTAACAGCTAGGCCCAATGGGGGATTTCGGGATTTGGAGTATATAGGGGCTGATTAGGGTTAGAAAACAGTTCTTTTGTCATTTTTCCAGCTGCCACTACCATCCCTTCAACCCTAACAATGGCCTCCAACATCCAAATCACCTTCTAATCACCGTTTAATCAAGTATTGGCTTAATCTACACCAAATTGAAGAGGATTAGCATAGAGATCGAGGCAAAGGCTGCTGTGTGTATTGGAATTCGTGCCTAACAAAGATTTATTTCAGATCTGAAAGTTTTATTGTGGCAAAGGTGAGTGATTAGCATTGTTCTGACACTAATTACAGTTAAACAGGGTGATTAGTGATGATTAGCAAATCCTTACACTATAAAATTCTAGAAAAATGTTAATAAATTCATAAATGTTATTTTAGACCTCTGTTAGAAATCTGGGATGATTTGATTAAGTTTTGCTAATTGTACCCTTAGATTTGCATAAACACGATTAAGGGAAAATATGGGGTTTTGGCTAGGTTTGATCCGTTTTAACACATCTTATTGATGTTTTGGTGTTTATGGTCGTTTCTACATGTTTTTATGACTGTATGGTATGCTTTGTGATTGTTTATAAGTGTTAGTTTGGTCGAAAACGCCGTTGAATGGCGTAAAACAATCGCTGGAAGAAGTCGTAGGAAAGTATGCAGGGATCCGGATCGGATCGCCCCTATCCCCCACGACCCGACCCGCTCGCGTGATGTGTTCACGACCCGACCTCATTACATGATCTGCTCCACTTCGAAGGCCACGAACCAGAGACTGACGCCACGAGTCATTTCAAGCTCGCGATCGAACCAGGGTACCACGACCCGATCCGACCTAGAGAGCATGCCACGATCTGATGCCAGGTGCAGACCTCGATCCGATGATGGCGACTCGATCCGATGGAGACTGGATTCACGAGGCAATGGAGGAGCACGACCCGATCACCTGGAGGAGCACGACCCGATCCAGATGACCAGGCACGATCCGACCCGAGCAAGGATGATGACCACGATCCGAAGCAAGGTGAAGTGAAGACCGATCCGGATGAAGGAGGAGACTGAAACCCGAGATGCAAAGGTAGTCCAAATGGAAGTTAGAGCTCAGGATCCAGTTGGGAACCAATGAGTTCACTTCATGAGTTGGGCTTTGCTACGGGACGTGTGCAAAGTGGTTGTCGATGTCTGTAACTTTGTGTCACTATGTTTGGGAAGTACGTGAACGGATTCAAGGTCACAGTATGTAGTGGCCTAGGTACGACTAAAGTGGCTATATACCAATGAAGTGGGATCATTTGTAAAGGTGTAGTCATGACTCCATGTGGGTAAGCTTGGTAGTAGCAGTAGTTGTACAAGCCGAACTCCGTCACTACTTCGATGGGTCTAGTGATTGGTAGTGGTGGACATCGTATGCTTTACGCACTGAGTGAGAGATGTGAGGATGGTTGCTATATTTGATTGTTTGACATACACACCCCCACCCCCGTTATCTTGACACCTTATGTTTAGTGGCACCCTAGAGTATTGAGCGGTATGTTGTGCTAACTCTTTGGTTGCAGGTCCAGGTTCAGGTATGGTTTAGTATACCTGTTATTGTTTTGTTTTGTTGCTTATCGCTCATACCAGACTTTTGTCTGACCCAGAGTTTTATGTCTCTTCTTATTTCTCTGGGTGCTCCTAAACGAGTAGACTAGAGACATGTTAGCTGGTTGTGCACGAGTAGCTATCCGGAGACGAGCAGGAGGCTTTCACGTATTATTTCTTATTATTCTCCCTGTGTCGCTGCTGGTATCTACTTTGGGCATTAGTAGTATACCTATCTTATTTGATTTTAGAGACAGTTTTGAAAAGTTTTAATAATGGTAGTTTGGAACATAAGCTGTACTTGGATTTTCCGCTGCTATGTTGGTTTAGTTTTCAACTTATGCACTGTCTCGCCTGTTTTATGTCAAAGTTATGTTATTATTATATTTTGTTCCATGCGCTGTGAGACATTCAACAGGTTCTGTGTTTGTTCATTTCTCTTCTTTCTTTTCTTTCCAACGATCCATTCCGTGCTGGCTGGACATATTCTGAGGAAGTGACGGTCGGTGCGGGGCGGGTCGTTACAGTTGGTATTAGAGCTCTAGGTTGCGTAGTTCACCTAGGGAAATCGTCAGGGAGAATTAGTATACGTATATGAGAGCGCGTATTTGTGATTATTTTGGTTTTCAAAAGCTATATATATATATATACTATTAGTATAGCTAAGGATGAAGTCGCACTGCACTGACCCCACAAAGAAGATGGTTAATCGTTTTCTCTGTACAGATTGAACGATGAGCCGATACACGAGAGGTACTGGTAGAGGAGCCAATAATGGGAATGCTGCTGAGATGAGGACGATGTTTACTGACCTCATGGGAGAGATGCTTAGAGAGGTTCAGAGAGTAGCTCCTAATGCTGCTAACGGTGATGGTGCAGCGGTGCAGGCGCCTAGGGCCGATTTCGCCAAACTTAACAAGGATTATACTAGTCTTGGTGGGAAGTCGTTCCACGGAACGGAGTCGGCTACAGATGTCCAGGATTGGTTGGATAGCTACGAATGTATCTTCGAAGACTTAGGTATCGAGGACGCGATGAAGAGAAGGCTAGCATCCCGTCAGCTGCAAGGACAGGCAATGAATTGGTGGAAAACTATCAAGGCAGCTACCCCCGAGGATCAGATTACTTGGGATCAGTTTAAGGCTCGCTTTAGCGATAAGTTTATCCCAGTTGCTCAAAAGTTAGAACTGTTTAGGAAGTTTCTAGAACTTTAGCAAAATGGAAGGGCAGTTTCAGAATATGTCGCTGAGTTTGATACTTTATCGAAATATGGATTATCTTTGATTGACACTGCCAAGAAGAAGAACGAAAAGTTTATAACTAGTTTGGATGGATACTTGGGGGAAAGGCTTATTAACCACATCGATGAGACGTTTGAATCGATTGTGGGGAAAGCTTTAAGGTCAGAGAGTCTATACCCTAAGTCGAAGACTGAGGTTACATCTGCAGAGGAGCCAAAGCCGCAAGTAAGCGGTGGAGGCAAGAATGGTTCTCAGAATAAGAGAAAGCAGAATCAGACCAAGGATGGCCAGAAGAAAAAGAATAAGAAAGAATTTGAGTGCTTCAGCTGTGGAAAGAAGGGCCATTAAGCCAAAGAGTGTCGGGCCAAGCCAACGGATAGGAAGTGCTTCAACTGCGGCCAAGTGGGACATCAAAAGGATAAGTGTCTGCAACCTTTGAAAGAGAAGCAGATAGTGAAAGCATATGCCATCAATGCTATTCCTTCTTCCTCGAATGCCCCAACTGTGGTGGAGAAGGGAAAGAATGTTGTTATCCAAGGTATGCTTTCTGTTTATGATGTTCCTGTTAGAGTTTTGTTTGATACCGGAGCTTCCAGTTCCTTCATATCTAGTGCCTAGTAGATAGGTTGGGATTGGAGCCCGAGATAGTCAATAGACCTTTAGTAGTGACGAACCCGATTGGAGGTTCGACTAGTCTTAGTATGATTTGCCGTAGTGTGGTCTTATCGAGTCATTGATGCATGTTTGTATGTGATTGCTTTGTTTTGGGCTTTACTGGGTTTGGCATTATTTTGGGAGTCGATTGGCTCCAAAGATACGGGGTGGTGGTAGACTGTGAGGGCTTGTTGGTGACAGTTAGAGCGGATGATGGGCGGAGGGTAGTGTTTGGTGGTCTACCCAGTGATGGGATAATGGCTAGTTTTCTAAATTCCCTCGACATCCCGCATGATGAGTTGTCAGATGTGCCCGTGGTTGGCCAGTATCCGGACGTCTTCGAGGAAGTGACCAGACTTCCACCACACTGAGAGATTGAGTTCCGTATTGATTTGGTGAAAGATGCCAGACCTATAGCGATGCCACTTCGTCGTATGGCACCAAGGGAGCAGCGAGAGCTCGAGGTGCAAGTCAATGATCTTTTGAAGAAGGGATTTATCAGAAGAAGTGTTTCTGAATGGGGAGCACCAATTGTGTTTGCTACCAAGGCGGATGGTTCCCTTCGTTTGTGTGTATACTACCGCGAGTTGAATAAAGTGACGAGGAAGAATAAGTATCCTATGCCGTGGATAGATGATTTGTTTGATCAGTTGAGTGGAGCGAGAGTGATTTCTCAGTTGGATCTCATGACAGGTTTTCACCAGCTTAGAGTGGAAGCTAAAAGTGTAGCTAAAACGGCATTTCGGACACCGTCTGGATTTTATGAGTGGTTGGTTATGCCATTTGGGCTGACAAATGCCCCGACATATTTTGTAGATCTTATGAATAGGGTATTCAGAGATCAGTTGAATAAGTTTGTCCTTGTGTTCGTGGATGATATTTTGGTTTACTCGAGGAACAAGGAAGAACACAAGGAAGAACACAAGGAACATTTGAGGACAGTGCTAGAGGTGTTGAGAAAACACCAACTGAAAGCAAAGTTTTCTAAGTGTCACTTCTGGAGAAAGGAACTGAGATTCTTGGGCCATGTTGTTTCAGAGAATGGTATTGCCGTAGATCCTGCAAAGGTAGCGACGGTACAAGATTGGTCTACGCCCAAGAAAGCAACAGATGTAAGAAGTTTCTTGGGGTTTGCTGGATATTATCGTAAGTTCATCCAAGACTTCTCCAAGATAGCAACGCCGTTGACTCACTTGACCAAGAAGAATTAGGCTTTTTTTTGGGACGAAAAGTGCGAGTATGCATTTAAGCGTCTAAAGGAAAAGTTGATGAGTGCACCAGTGTTAGTCATTCCTAAGGGGAATAAAGAGATGACGGTATACACAGATGCATGTGGTACCGGACTAGGTGCTGTATTGATGCAAGGTGGTAGTGTTGTAGCTTATGCAAGTCGGCAACTGAAACCGCACGAGAGGAAATATCCTACCCATGATTTGGAATTAGCAGCGATCGTGTTCGCATTGAAGATGTGGAGACACTATATCTTGGGAGAAAGATTTGAGTTGTTTACTGATCATAAGTCGTTAAAGTATCTTTTCTCTCAGAATGATTTAAATCTCCGTCAGCAAAGATGGTTAGAGTTTTTGGCTTCGTATGATTTCGATATCGCATATACACCAGGAAAGGGCAATGCAGTAGCTGACGCCTTGAGTAGAAGACATGCCAGTTTAGGGGCTATGTTTTTGGAATGAAAGCAACTGGAGTATATCGCAGGGTATGATTTCAGACCAAAGTGCGAATTAGATCCAGTAATGTTAGCAAGTTTGACGATCAGACCCACTTTGATCGAGCGGAATGGTTCCAAGCAGAGAGACGATCATAATCTACTGAAAATCATCTCCAAGTTAGAGATGGGTATCGATGAGGAGATGAGCAAGTATGGGCTTGATCGAGATGGATGGATTCGGAAGAATGGAAAGTTAGTGGTACCCAACGTAGATGGATTGAGAGATGAAGTGCTTAGGGAATGTCATCACTCAAAGTTAACTATACATCCCGGTGGTAACAAAATGTATCGAGACATGAAGCAAACCTACTACTGGGAAGGAATGAAAAGAGACGTTGGGAAATTTATATCCAAGTGCATGAATTGCCGGTTAGTTAAAGCTGAGCAAAAGAAGCCTAGTGGGTTTGTTACAACCGTTGGAAATCCCAAAATGGAAATGGGAACAAGTCTCAATGGATTTCATCGATGGTTTACCAAGGACTAGATCGAGCCATGATAGCATATGGGTAATCGTGGATCGACTGACCAAGAGCGCAAGGTTTATACCGGTCAAGTCAAACAGAACGGCAGCTAAGTTGGCCGAACTGTATATGAAGTGGATAGTGAGATTTCATGGAGTACCAAAGAGCATTGTGAGCGACCGAGATCCGTTGTTTACTAGCGGGTTTTGGAAGAGCTTACAAGAGGCGTTAGGATCGGAATTATATCTCAGTACTGCATATTACCCTCAAACCGACGGACAGACAGAAAGGGTGAATTGAGTGTTAGAGGATCTTTTGCGAGCTTGTGTATTGGATTTTGGAGGATCATGGGATGACCATTTACATCTAGTTGAATTCGCATATAATAATAGTTATCAGTCGAGTATTGGTACGGCTCCGTTTGAAGCTTTATATGGAAGACCGTGCAACTCACCGTCGTGTTGGCTAGAAACCGGTGAAAAATTCGTGCTTGGACCAGATGTAGTGAGAGAAACTTCAGATAAGATCAAAGTTGTTCAAAAGAGAATGAAGACTGCCCAAGATAGGCAGAAGAGTTACGCTGATAAGAGACGAAAAGATTTGAAGTTCTTAGTTGATGACCTGGTGTTTATCAAGATTTCTCCGTTGAAGAGCGTGATTCGATTCGGTAGGAGAGGCAAGTTAGCACCAAGATTTGTTGGTCCATTCCCAGTTGTGGAGCAAGTGGGTAATTTGGCATATACAGTTGAATTACCAGACAAGATGGCGGGAGTTCACAACGTATTTCATGTTTCCCAGTTGATGAAGTTCGTGCACGACCCCGATGCGACTATTTCACCTGATCAGTTAGATGATATCGAAGTAGAACCCGAGGCGGTTAGGAACCGCAAGCCGATTCGTATTGTCGAGCACGATACGAAGCAACTTCGAAGGAAAGTGGTGAAACTAGTAAAGGTTCAGTGGGGCGAGAACGAGAATGATTGCACTTGGGAAACAGAGGAGAGCATTAGGAAGACGCATCCAGAACTCTTTGTCTGGTAAAATTTTCATTTCGATTTAGTTTTCCGCATGCTAGGATAAGACTTGTTTTGTTGATGTGCATGTTTGATTGTTTGCTAATAATTGGTAGGCATGCGGGATTCCTTGTTTGTTTCTTAGTTAAGGAATTTCGGGGGCGAAATTTCTTAAGGGGAGGGGAGAGAATGTAACAACCCGTATTCTACGCATCAGAGAATCGTAGGATATTTATTTCTTTTTCTTAGTAAGTCGTATGGTCATGCAACTTTGGGGAACGACTATTGGGGTCATTTCCCATGTTCATGATTTTTGCCGATTTTTAAATTACCGTTTTGCCCCTAGCTGATCTTGTTTCATCCATAACTTTTGACTGGAAAGGAGTTTTGACCTGAAACCACTTCTATTGGCTTCGGATGATGGTTTACAATTCCGTAGAGTGGTCACACTAGCCAAACGGACTCACCGTTTGGGAGATATGGCTGAAACAAGTTTCAGGTGATGAAAAACAACTTAATTGGGCTTAATTGGGTAGTTAACAGCTAGGCCCAATGGGGGATTTTGGGATTTGGAGTATATAGGGGCTGATTAGGGTTAGAAAACAGTTCTTTTGTCATTTTTCCAACCGCCACTACCATCCCTTCAACCCTAACAATGGCCTCCAACATCCAAATCACCTTCTAATCACCGTTTAATCAAGTATTGGCTTAATCTACACCAAATTGAAGAGGATTAGCACAGAGATCGAGGAAAAGGCTGCTATGTGTAGTGGAATTCGTGCCTAACAAAGATTTATTTCAGATCTGAAAGTTTTATTGTGGCAAAGGTGAGTGATTAGCATTGTTCTGACACTAATTACAGTTAATCAGGGTGATTAGTGATGATTAGTGAATCCTTACACTATAAAATTCTGGAAAAATGTTAATAAATTCATAAATGTTATTTTAGACCTCTGTTAAGAATTTGGGATGATTTGATTAAGTTTTGCTAATTGTACCCTTAGATTTGCATAAACATGATTAAGGGAAAATATGGGGTTTTGGACACGTTTGATCCGTTTAACACATCTTATTGTTATTTTGGTGTTTATGGTCGTTTCTACATGTTGCTATGACTGTATGGTATGCTTTGTGATTGTTTAGAAGTGTTAGTTTGGTCGAAAACGCCGTCGAATGGCGTAAAACAATCGCTGGAAGAAGTCGCAAGAAAGTATGCAAGGATCCGGATCGGATCGCCCCTATCCCCAACGACCCGACCCGCTCGCGTGATGTGTTCACGACCCGACCTCACTACATGATCCGCTCCACTTCGAAGGCCACGAACCAGAGACTGACGCCACGAGTCATTTCAAGCTCGCGATCGAACCAGGGTACCACGACCCGATCCGACCTAGAGAGCAGGCCACGATCTGATGTCAGGTGCAGACCTCGATCCGATGATGGCGACTCGATCCGATGGAGACTGGATTCACGAGGCAATGGAGGAGCACGACCCGATCGCCTGGAGGAGCACGACCCAATCCAGATGACCAGGCACGATCCGACCCGAGCGAGGATGATGACCACGATCCGAAGCAAGGTGAAGTGAAGACCGATCCGGATGAAGGAGGAGACTGAAACCCGAGATGCAAAGGTAGTCCAAATGGAAGTTAGAGCTCAGGATCCAGTTGGGAACCAATGAGTTCACTTCATGAGTTGGGCTTTGCTGCGGGACGTGTGAAAAGGGGTTGTCAATGTCTGTAACTTTGTGTCACTATGTATGGGAAGTACGTGAACGGATTCAGGGTCACAGTATGTAGTGGCCTAGGTACGACTAAAGTGGCTATATACCAATGAAGTGGGGTCATTTGTAAAGGTGTAGTCATGACTCCATGTGGGTAAGCTTGGTAGTAGCAGTAGTTGTACAAGCCGAACTCCGTCACTACTTCGATCGGTCTAGTGATTGATAGTGGTGGACATCGTATGCTTTACGCACTGAGTGAGAGATGTGAGGTTGGTTGCTATATTTGATTGTTTGACATACACCCCCCCACCCCCGTTATTTTGACACCTTATGTTTAGTGGCACCCTAGAGTATTGATCGGTATGTTGTGCTAACTCTTTGGTTGCAGGTCCAGGTTCAGGTATGGTTTAGTATACCTGTTATTGTTCTGTTTTGTTGCTTATCGCTCATACCAGACTTTTGTCTGACATAGAGTTTAATGTCTCTTCTTATTACTCTGGGTGCTCCTAAACGAGTAGAATAGAGACAGGTTAACTGGTTGTGCACGAGTAGCTATCCGGAGATGAGCAGGAGGCTTGCACGTATTATTTCTTATTATTCTCCCTGTGTCGCTGCTGGTATCTACTTTGGGCATTAGTAGTATACCTATCTTATTTGCTTTTAGAGACAGTTTTGAAAAGTTGTAATAATGATAGTTTGGAACATAAGCTTTACTTGGATTTTCCACTGCTATGTTGGTTTAGTTTTAAGCTTATGCACTGTCTCGCCTGTTTTATGTCAAAGTTATGTTATTATTATATTTTGTTCCATGCGCTGTGAGACATTCGACAGGTTCTGTGTTTCTTCATTTCTCTTCTTTCATTTCTTTCCAACGACCCATTCTGTGCTGGCTCGACATATCCTGATGAAGTGACGGTCGGTGCGGGGCGGGTCATTACAAGTATTCCCTAGCTCACTCATGAAGGCCAAGCCTGTGCTTGTTGGAATGGTTCGAACCCAACTGTGCTTCATTCAGACAAAAGTACGCCTCTACTGATAGCTTAAACCCGATTCACCATGTTCTGTTTTGTTCGAATGTCACTCCTCTATGTTTACAGCACCCATGCTTCGCCATGAAAACCCGAACAGCCTCAGTCCCCCCGTCCCTCCACTGTCAGTTGATCCAACGCCATCACTCCTTTCATTTCTCCATATAAAATACATGACAATTCACCTGCTCCAATCGTGAAAGCCAAGCCGAGTTCACCATCGTTCTGCTTCCACGACTTCGGCTCGCTCCATGTCAACCGGCTTCATCTGCCAAATCCCCTCTGTTCAAAACGTTTCACCATCATCAAATTTAACAGACCACGTTACTTAGCAACAAAAACAGGGTACTTCAATAAGCTTTCCTATATCTAGACACACATGTATTATGAAGGTATTATATTTATTAAAACTAATTCTCGTTATATTATTAAAACTTCATTGGGGAAAATAGTGCTTACTGTTCATGTTTCTTCCCAGCGTGCCATGTTTTCAACCTCCCCATCAAATTAACGTGAGCCTTCCCATCCACAATTCCCATGCGTCCAAGCCCCTTGAACCGTATCTCAGGCCCTCCCTTCTAAACGCTGCTAACTTTTTTTTTTATATGTAGTTTACTGCGGAAATTTTAATGGTGAAATACCATTCTGTTGTGTCCTGAACAAAGAACTGTTGCCCTCTATATATACAAGAACGAGAAGAGGATAAGGATCAAGTCTTTCCTACCCTCGGCTATGTGCATAGAGTAGAATTTTGCAATGAGCTGTCATTTTGATTTCATTTCAGTTCACAGGCTTGGGTAGATCATAGCTCCATGTGCTCTGGTGTAGAAAGCAGTAGGATTCCAGCGCGGTACATTTTTGTTTCAGCGTAGTTGGTAGGTAGGGTGATGGCTAGCCGTATTTGGGTCTTCTGAAAATGAAAATACAAGACAGGAGCCATTTACGAGGGCATGTTTTCATTTCAACAGTAGAACATAGGGTAGGTGATGGCTAATGCATGAAGTTAGGCATGTGTTTCGATTCACAAGAAAGATTTCCACATATTTTCTTGGTTTTATTACTTCAATTAGAACATAGCAGTGTGCTTTCTTGTCTCTGAAGGAAGGAACAATACATTGGCAGCTACTAGGCAGACTAAAAGGATGAAAATACAGTACTTAAATATATCGTAGGCTATTGATTTAAAAAGACAGTGCCCAGTTTTTAATGGGAACGCTCAAGGTAGGCTAGGATTAAAGATATAGGTTACACCATCATTTCATTAAGGTACTTAATTGGTAAGCTATTCACATGTTTTACTTATTCGGTACACGGTTAATAAATACTTACTGCTATTCACATTATCGTAAAATATACGCATCGCAAGACACTGACCTTACTTAACGAAAATAAATACACCGTTGTGACAAGCAATGCCCTACGATTCCAAAAATATAATAATATCGGTATATTAACTTATATTGTGAAATCCCAAAATATTGACACAGGGTGCAAAATACTCCAAATAAAAAGTTGCGTATTTAATTAATTCAAAATTACAGTAAAATTCTAAATATTAAATTAACACTATGTCTCAAAAGAATCTTGTCTAAATTTGAATCCAGTATGAAGTTATTTCAAATAAACTGTTACGGTCGATGAACGATTCTATAGCGACAATTTGAAAATTTAAATTAGACATATCTTACAATATATACGATGAAATATCGATTTTTCTTTTCTATTAGAAAATTATAATCAAATTGATCCTAACGTTTCTCGTTTCACAGAAATCCGACTTAAAATGGATTCTGTATATTCAGTTGAAGTTAAAAACTCAATATTACGAACTGCCGCATCGTTTCGAGCTCGTTTATAATTAAATATGAACTATACGTTCAAATATCGGTTGAACAAACGAAATAAATATTATAAATCCATTTATAATTCATATTTAACATTTAATAAAATAAAATATATTAAATAATTAACCGCCAAAAATACGGGACGTTACATTCCTTCCCCCTTAAAAGAATTTCGTCCTCGAAATTGCTAAGTGAGAAGATTGTTCCTATCCCAACTATTTCAAAATAATTATATAAAATTCATATCAAAATATCCTAAATTTTAAACTTTTACGAAAATTTCTCCAGTATCTCCGCTGCACGGCCCGATCGATCCAACTGCATTCGTCACTCCGGGCCTCACAATGATAAAACAAATCCAAGCGGCTACCCAACTTAGGGGTACAAAATCAATCACCAACCGATAATATTAAGGTTTACCTATTTGTCGGGAAACTCTGTTTTCAATCACAAAACAAAGCACTGATAGCTCTTCATCTCCTTCTAACATGTACCCAATCTCTACAACTAATTTACTTTCATAGCCTTCTGGTTTCCGCACTTAACTCAGTTCGCAATGCAATAACCAATATAGAATTAAATCGTTTAATTCCCATCCAATTTCTTTATACTGGAATTCCCCAATTCTTTTAATCCATTAAACTGTTAATGGATGACATCCAATCTGACCGTCCAAGTAATCAACTCAACCAAATTATTCGATTAATATTCGGTTAACTTCCATTATTATTCATTCAATTTCCAAATTTTAATTTATTTAATTTCATTCCATAATTGATTCTATCCAATTTTATTCTATTGGAATTCATTCTCTTGGATTTTAATTTGTTCAACTCTTGATGAATTCCTTATTCAATCTATTATCCAACAAACAACATAACCCAAACCAATTGAGTTTATATTTAATTACAATTATTTCACTTTTCATCTTTTGATTTTCATTTAACTTATCTTTAAGTTAAATCCCGAATCATTTTAATTCCATATTAAAATTTTCATTCACAAACTCTATGTGAAATTCTCCTTTGGTTATAATAAACCATTTAATCCAATTTTTATTTCCAATTCAATCAACAAACCAATATTTCAATAATTCGATAAAATCATTCTTTTTCTATACAAAAATATAATTTTGGGTAAAATTGTTTAATTTGACTCTCTTTACAAAACAATATCATATCCATTGTCAATTCAAAATTGAACCGAACAGATAACACAATACAAAACATTTTTATAAAATATACAAATACGCACTCTCGTATATATACACTCAAACTCAATCTAGGGTATTGCTAACCCCATCTCTATCGAGTTGCGCCACAGAGCCAAGGGTATTCATAAACCAATAGCTCCGATACCACTGTAACGACCCAGCGATTTTCGACCCCGAACATCGACATAAAATCACCATGGCGAACATTCAAGCATCGAAAAACACTAGAACGTTATGAGAAAGAAATTAGAGGGTGAGATAAGAAAGAAATAAATATTAGAATAGAAGAGATAAGAAGAAGAAATACATCAGAGTCTCATATCGCAGCGGAACAAAATATAATATAGAAATAAATCTTTATAAAGAACTTTAAATAATACTTTAAATCAGTGTACCACTTACAGTCAACACATCTGGACAGTTATAATAGTATGTCCTCATATACAACACACGACGGAATAAATGATTGAACGTCTGAACTCCTCCAGCACGTCTTCTGAACTTTGAAGTGTCCAATAACCTGAACCTGTACACCCCGGTCTAACCCGAGCATTACAAACACCGGGTCAGTCTGGTGAACCAGAGTGAGAACAACACGCTAAATTTTAAGGGGATCATCCATCTTGATTTTAAAGTTCAAATTCTTTCGAAAGAAAAAGATAATCGTAAGACCAAATCCACACAGAAACACGGATAGTTTTTACATTACGATAACCCAAAACTTTTTAAAATAGTATATTCTTCTGATATTATAATAGTGTCTAAATACAAATAAATAGAATCTAGTGGAACGCTTGCATCTCACGCTCCACATATATAGTATACAATCAAAACCGCGGGAGCTTATTGGAGAATGGATTTCCAACTATGACAAGGTATGGGACCACCTGCCGATAATGTACCTCTAGAGACGAATACACTGGGTTCAACAAGAACAACTTGCAACCCGGCCCACACATAACCGACCATTCATTTCTCTTGAGTGTATCAGATATATTGTCACCTTACAACTTTTTGTCGTGACCACCGTAGTTCTCGGGAGATACAGAAACGAAAGAAGTAACAAATATTAATATTCTCCAGATGGTGACAATACACCCTAATGGTTGCGACACACATAGCCATGTTGCCTGGCCGATTTTTGTCATTTCCTGGTTGTGAGGCTTGAGGTTATAATGTATCTTTTTGAATATCTGGCCTGCCACCTCGTCCATACACGTTGTCCTGGGACTGGACAACCGAAGGCACCCTCCTACCACATCCTAGGAATCACCCTATAGATTAGTAGCGAGTAGTCCTTGCAACCCATAGACTCAACCACGACAGAATCACAGTTTATCTCTGGGAGCTACCCAGAGATTTTAAGCAATACTTCTGCTTTATGAAAATCTATGGTCTTCAAATGCTCCATCTCGATCATCGTCTGATCTCGATCACGATTACGTACTTGCTGGTCGGAATGGTTTTCTAATGTAATTCGATCCCAGTCTTTCCGAACCAACAATCGATAATTGGCCAGCTTTGATAGTCGGTGATTTAACTATCGAATAAACAAACATTCAACCATAAAAATAAAACGAGTCCACTGGTTCAGTACTTAGCATCACTTGGCCTTTTTAATTTTTCATCGTTAATCGAACCCTTTAAAACTTATGAAACCAAGCTTTTTATTTCTTATTTCAAAAATAATATGATATTCAAAATCGTCTTATTCAACTTAAAACATTTCAAACCTTATTTTATAATACCATTCGTCGAAATTCATATTTTTATTTCTCTCACTACTCTTGTTTGTAAACTAATATCATTCTTGGATAATCATGTAGTCGTTCAAGTTAGGGTATTTTATTACCGTTCAGACCTTGAGTCAACAACATTCTTATCTTCAGAAAGATAGAAGTTTATCAACAAAAATCTCACTTCACTAATTACTCTACATATTTCACTTACTACACGCTCCAAAACATGGTTTCAAAAATCATATCCTCTCTTGGAAATCTTATTTCGAACTTCACTTTTTAACTTAATTTAAATATTAAGTAACCCATATTAAAATACTCGATTTCAGATCGACTTCTTATCTTAATTCGCCCAACCCACTTTGATGCCATTTGGTTTCTATTCCAATTTACATTTGTACACTTCTGAATTTCCTTTCCATTCATCATTCATTAAATCATTGAAACCATTTACAACCTACCCCATAAACATGGTTCTTAACATCTTCACCTAACTTAGATTTTGGAATTTTATTCAGTTTGGGTCCTTGCTTCGATTCTCATTTCATAAACCTTTCATTTCACCCCATAAATCATATCAAGGTTTATATCTTATTAACTCGTTTCCATAACTGAAACTATTTACGATATTTTCAAATAAACTTGGTTTTAAATATGAAATTCTAATTAGTAGGATTTCAAGGAGGGTTAAAATTAAATCTTACTTATATAAATACATACCCTTTTTAAAACTTATTTAACAATGCTTTATGATTTCATTAACCTCCATTAGTCAATTTCCAAGATCATTACTTGATTAGTAATAAATTTCAATCTTAAAAACAATTTTCATTAAACAGAAATTTGGTAATCTATTCTCACTTAGGCACTCGACCTATCCAATCTACAAGCTAATCCATTTCAATTGACCCCTTCATTTAAAATAACTAATAATATAATTAATTTATTTAATCCCACTTACTTTGATTATAATGATAATCAATTTTTATTCAATCCCTGTCCAACGCTTCATCCTAGTTAATACATCGTTAAGTAAATTTCTGCTTACACGCTTTTATATCTTATTTACATACAAATTTACTTTATAAACTATTTAATAATTTCTCATAACTTAATTGATAAATAATAAAGATTTACCTCCTTCTTTATAAACCATAATTGAAAATAATAGAATCCAAAACCCTCTTTAGTTATAAAGCAACATTTTATAACTTCACTTCTGTTGATTAATCTAACAATAAATCGACATTTCATAAAACGATTTATTTTTACGCCATCTGTTGCAAGTTACCCAACCCGTATGTTCTCGTTGGTTAACTACAACAAACGTTGAATTTATATTCAACAATCAAAGCAACCATCTAATCATACTGGTTAAACAGTTTATATAATTATGATGTGAAAATAAACAATAAATTTTGAGGAATCCAGTTGGATCCCTCCAACCTGTTTTGCCTGCACCCAAATACGTTAGAACAGAATAACATTATAATGTTCAACAGTCAGCAATAACAGCAATCCAAACATTTATATTTCACTTTAATACGTTTATATTTTTGTAAACGTAACCAACGAGGTAAGTTACCTCCTTTGGGAATAATCGTTAAAAATAACGATTGGGTTTAAATTAAGTTAAACAAACGTTTAACTCAATCAGTTCAGTCAATTGTATTCAGCAACCATCAGACAAATAGCAACCAGAGCACACAAATAATTAAACCCAACTTATATAAAATATAAGAGGGGTAAACTGAGTGAGTTGAACTCACCTTGATCCCCGTTTGTTGTTAAAACATTTCGCTTTAGTTAAATTAACACAGCGTTCAATTTAACTGACAATCCCACCTGCCTCCATCTCTGATCTGCCTAGACCAGTTCCAAAACGTCGTGCTCACCGATATGGTTGCACACTACCGGTTTTGTTCAGTTCTGTCACTGTATGACCAAGATATAGCTTTAATATGATATTCAATTTATTTAAATCAATATTATTGATAAATAATAATTATTACTAATCTCCACTTAACGCTAACAACCTTCATTTGTCACGTGTGAAATGGGTTAGGCCGATGCCAAATTTTTAGGCTAAAGTAATACGGTTGTTAATTATATATATGTGTGTTATTAAACTAATTCTAACTTAAGAGGTTATATAAAAGCTTCATTAGGCATAAAAAGGATAACTACCTCAGGCCATATTGTCTCGCTTATTTCCACCATATTTTAAAACTGTTCATCAAACCTTCTGCCTTTTTAATGGATGTGATCTCCCACTGTTCCTCCGCATCTCCTAACGCTACCGTTGATGTTGAACACATCTTCTCCGTCCAGTATTCCCTATCTCACTTGATTGACATAGAAATATGTTTATTTTATGCTCTTATTTCTTATCTTTTGTATATAAATAAATATTACTTGGGTATTGTTTTGTTATTTTTACAGATAGTCCAACCCAGCCCGCATGCAACCAGAAATGTAGAGAAATAGAGTTCAATTTGCTGTGCATTTGCATTTTGAAGAATTGTAGATGAAGATATCACATCTAGTTGCTGTTGGACAAGAAAAGGAGTGATAGAAAGGCTTTGAACATCACAAATCAATGAAGAAATATCAAGGAAGCAAGAGGAAAAAGAGAAAAGGCCCAAATTTGCTTTATTTATCTAAGGCCCATTTATGTTTCTCATTGTAAACAAATTAGTGGTGTAATGACCAGGCCCATTTACCATTAGGGTTAGGGTTAGGGTTTGGCTATCTACCCTATATATACCCTTGTAATGGCATTGTAGCCACCATCATATCCTATCTCATCTCTTATTCCATTGTTCTAATAAAAGTTCTTCTTTCTCTTTTATTTTCTGCATTTTTTTGTTTTCTTAGCAACTAGTGTTGTCTATACGATTAGATTCGGTAGAACACTATTTGTATTTTGCACTTATTTGCATTAGTGATTTACCGTCTGATTAGATTCAGCGGAAATCCTAATTTTAATTCTTGTTTGTTATTTCAATTTCTGCAATTTCAATTTCTGCTTTTATTATTTTCTTAGGTCAAATTGGATTTGATTAGATTCAAATCTAATTCATAGTTTTATTTCTTTTCCATTGAAATTGTGTTCTGATCGTCGGTTCAGTTAGATCTGTTCTGAATCAAATCACAGTTTTAATTTTTGTTTTGTTTTATTTTCAAAATCAACCTCCAAAGTTCGTCTAACACGCCCACGAAACATATGAATAATAAAATTTAACTTTCCTCCCTGTGTTCGACCTGTATGCTACACACCTGTATGCTTGCAGAATTTATTACAAATGTCGCGCTTTTCTAATTCATAGACTAGCGACGATCAAGTTTTTGGCGCCGTTGCCGGGGAGGTAACGATTAAATTTTTAATAAAATTTTAAAAAAAAAATAATAAAAATTTAATCGTTACCTCCCCGGCAACGGCGCCAAAAACTTGATCGTCGCTAGTCTATGAATTAGAAAAGCGCGACATTTGTAATAAATTCTGCAAGCATACAGGTGTGTAGCATACAGGTCGAACACAGGGAGGAAAGTTAAATTTTATTATTCATATGTTTCGTGGGTGTGTTAGACGAACTTTGGAGGTTGATTTTGAAAATAAAACAAAACAAAAATTAAAACTGTGATTTGATTCAGAACAGATCTAACTGAACCGACGATCAGAACACAATTTCAATGGAAAAGAAATAAAACTATGAATTAGATTTGAATCTAATCAAATCCAATTTGACCTAAGAAAATAATAAAAGCAGAAATTGAAATTGCAGAAATTGAAATAACAAACAAGAATTAAAATTAGGATTTCCGCTGAATCTAATCAGACGGTAAATCACTAATGCAAATAAGTGCAAAATACAAATAGTGTTCTACCGAATCTAATCGTATAGACAACACTAGTTGCTAAGAAAACAAAAAAATGCAGAAAATAAAAGAGAAAGAACTTTTATTAGAACAATGGAATAAGAGATGAGATAGGATATGATGGTGGCTACAATGCCATTACAAGGGTATATATAGGGTAGATAGCCAAACCCTAACCCTAACCCTAATGGTAAATGGGCCTGGTCATTACACCACTAATTTGTTTACAATGAGAAACATAAATGGGCCTTAGATAAATAAAGCAAATTTGGGCCTTTTCTCTTTTTCCTCTTGCTTCCTTGATATTTCTTCATTGATTTGTGATGTTCAAAGCCTTTCTATCACTCCTTTTCTTGTCCAACAGCAACTAGATGTGATATCTTCATCTACAATTCTTCAAAATGCAAATGCACAGCAAATTGAACTCTATTTCTCTACATTTCTGGTTGCATGCGGGCTGGGTTGGACTATCTGTAAAAATAACAAAATAATACCCAAGTAATATTTATTTATATACAAAAGATAAGAAATAAGAGCATAAAATAAACATATTTCTATGTCAATCATCACTCGTGAAGGCCAAGCCTGTGCTTGTTTGAATGGTTCGAACCCAACTGTGCTTCGTTCAGATAAAAGTACGCCTCTACTGATGGCTTAAATCGGATTCACCATGTTCTGTTTTGTTCGAATGTCACTCCTCTATGTTTACAGCACCCATGCTTTGCCATGAAAACCCGAACAGCCTCAGTCCCCCCATCCCTCCACTGTCAGCTGATCCAACGCCATCACTCCTTTCATTTCTCCATGTAAAATACATGACAATTCACCTGCTCCAATCGTGAAAGCCAAGCCGAGTTCGCCATCGTTCTGCTTCCACGACATCGGCTCACTCCATGTCAACCGGCTTCACCTGCCAAATCCCCTCTGTTCAAAACGTTTCACCATCATCAAATTTAATAGACTACGTTACTTAGCAACAAAAACAGGGTACTTCAATAAGCTTTCCTATATCTAGACACGCAAGTATTATGAAGGTATATTATTTTTAAAACTAATTCTCGTTATATTATTAAAACTTCATTAGGGAAAATAGTGCTTACTGTTCATGTTTCTTCCCAGCGTGCCATGTTTTCAACCTCACCATAAAATTAACGTGAGCCTTCCCATCCACAATTCCCACGCGTCCAAGCCCCTTGAACCGTATCTCAGGCCCTCCCTTCAAAACACGGCTAACTTCTTTTTTTTTATATGTAGTTTACTGCGAAAATTTTAATGGTGAAATACCATTCTGTTGTGTCCTGAACAAAGAACTGATGCCCTCTATATATACAAGAACAAGAAGAGGATAAGGATCAAGTCTTTCCTACCCTCGGCTATGTGCATAGAGTAGAGTTTTGCAGTGAGTTGTCATTTTGATTTCATTTCAGTTCACAGGCTTGGGTAGATCATAGCTCCATGTGCTCTGGTGTAGAAAGCAGTAGGATTCCAGCGCGGTACATTTTTGTTTCAGCGTAGTTGGTAGGTAGGGTGATGGCTAGCCGTATTTGGGTCTTCTGAAAATGAAAATACAAGACAGGAGCCATTTACGAGGGCATGTTTTCATTTCAACAGTAGAACATAGGGTAGGTGATGGCTAATGCATGGAGTTAGGCATGTGTTTCGATTCACAAGAAAGATTGTCATATATTTTCTTGGTTTTATTACTTCAATTAGAACATAGCAGTGTGCTTTCTTGTCTTTGAAGGAAGGAACAATACATTGGCAGCCACTAGGCAGACTAAAAGGATGAAAATACAGTACTTAAATATATCGTAGGCTATTGATTTAAAAAGACAGTGCCCAGTTTTTAATGGGAACACTCAAGGTAGGCTTGGATTAAAGATATAGGTTACGCCATCATTTCATTAAGTTACTTAATTTGTAAGCTATTCACATGTTTTACTTATTCGGTACACGGTTAATAAATACGTACTGCTATTCACATTATCGTAAAATTTACGCATCGCAAGACACTGACCTTACTTAACGAAAATAAATACATCGTTGTGACAAGCAATGCCCTACGATTCCAAAAATATAATAATATCGGTATATTAACTTATATTGTGAAACCCCAAAATATTGACACAGGGTGTAAAATACTCCAAATAAAAAGTTGCGTATTTAATTAATTAAAAATTACAGTAAAATTCTAAAAATTAAATTAACACTATGTCTCAAAAGAATCTTGTCTAAATTTGAATCCAGTATGCAGTTATTTCAAATAAACTGTTACGGTCGATGAACGATTCTATAGCGACTATTTGAAAATTTAAATTAGACATATCTTACAATATATACGATGAAATCTCGATTTTTCTTTTCTATTAGAAAATTGTAATCAAATCGATCCTAATGTTTCTCGTTTCACAGAAATCCGACTTAAAATGGATTATGTATATTCAGTTGAAGTTAAAAACTCAATATTACGAACTGCCGCGTCGTTTCGAGCTCATTTATAATTAAATATAAACTATACGTTCAAATATCGGTTTAACAAATGAAATAAATATTATAAATCCATTTATAATTCATATTTAACATTTAATAAAATAAAATATATTAAATAATTAACCGCCAAAAATACGGGATGTTACAAAAGATTTTACTATCGCTTGGAACAAAACTGGTGATACTCCATTCTCGATCATTTCCCAAATTTGATAATTTAGATTATCACATTTCAATCTAATTAAAGATTCATTAAAACTCTAACTCGGTTTTAATCTCGAAAATCATTTCTTAATGATTATCCAACTTTAGGAAAATAAATCCTGTCTTTAACAGGGTTAAAGAACGAATGTCATTTAAAACACAATTCACGATAAACCCAAAATCGCATTCCATTAATTATGGAATCTCCACGGAAAACAGACTAATATATAATCGATATCAATTTCCATATCCTACTAATAATATAAATGGAATAACGGCAAAGCCTGTTAAATTCCATATATATTAACAGTCTTCTTCCGCAGGAGCTCACTTCGATTATTACCAAATCGAATTCAATTCCATTCCAATTTATTTTTTTAAATTGGAAAACTTTACTTTGGAAATTTTCCATTAAATCTTAAGAATAAGATTTATAAATTCCAAATCCCATTTCACTGTTAATCGAGCTAAAGAACTAATGTCGTTTAAAACATAGTCCACGATAAACCCATAATCAACTTTCATTTCAATACCAATTAAATGTTAATTAATTGGTAAACTTCTCTAAATTTTAATTAAAAGATTTATTCTTTTATCTACTGGGTTTAAGAACAGTGTTAATGAAGACACCATTCACGACAAACCCAAAAACCAATTTCCAGTCAATTCCAATTAAATATTAATTAATTGGTAAATTTCATTAAATCTTAATTAAAAGATTTAATCTTTTCTCAACTGGATTTAAGAACAGTGTTAGTGAAGACACCATTAACGACAAACCCAAAATCCAATTTGATATTAAATACAAGGCTCTGAATAGAAATTATATCAGCTTATAGTCAATACCAAATTCTGAAACCAACGGATATCGTTTTGGGAATAACGATATCTGTATCTTCCAAATTCCCATAACCATATCCGTATAATCACAGAATCCAATACCGAAATATTCCGAAGATTATCTCCAGTTCAAACCATTCCAATTTATTTATTGGAAAATTCTAGTTATTTTAAATCCATTTCAAATCCATTTTTATTTCTTTAAAAATATTGGATTATTATTCTAGTTATAAACTAGTTCATTTCGATAAAAATATATTTTTATATTTATAAATGTGGAAAATTTCATCCAAATTCTTTCCAAATCATTTATTATGATTTTAAACAAATTATTATTATTTTTAATAATTTTATTAAGGCCCTTTCAGTCGATTTCCATAAACGGTCATCGAACTGCACTTTCAACGACCTTTCCCAAATTTTATTTGGACATAATTCCCAATCCAACCATTAGATTTCAAATCTCTTATATTCGTTGGAAAGGACTTTTCGATACGTACCCAACCGTTCCGGTTTTAGGAGAATCCGACGGTCGGATCTCCCGTAATGTCAATGCGAAGTCAATGGTCGAAATTCGCGAACGGTCGCTGCGCGGCGCGTTCTATTCAGGCCATTATATTATTTATATATAATATATATATTTCTCCGATTTCCATTTAAAACGTATTTTATAAATCGTTTTAACTTCGTTTTAAAAACGATTTTAACTTCATATTCAATTTTAAATCAAAATTGAATATTCCATATCATTAATATATAAATGATAATATTTTCAAAACATCAGATTTTGAAATCAATTCCTTTTCGATATTCATTATAAAAATGAAAAAAAATCGATATAAATATCGTTCGTGTTAAAATGACGCAAATCTAATCAACACGGCTTCACACATTTCAATGTCTTCGTGTCCATCCAAAATCGGACATCAAAAATCAGATTTTAATCCTTTATTGAATACTATTTTAAAATATTCGTTATTTTAAAATATTCTTTATTTCTGAATTGGAATCAGACACAGTCAATTACCATATAATGTTATTTATATGGATTTCATACACCACATGTATACAACAACAATGATAAATAATCAACCATCATCCAGAGTGCACTACACAACTGCATAAGCATTAAGTATAAATACTTAACGCTTACAACTGTCTGTCAACCAATCGATTGACATACAACTAAACAATTGGGACTAGTGTACGTCAAATATCATCCCAATACCCGTGTGGGGTTCAACAAACACTGAATATTATTTGTGCAGTTGGGCGATTTATAAAATATATCGTCCCAATCCATATCAGTCAAATGGGTGTACATAAATAAATCGTTCGATTTGTAAATGAATATTTATTTTATTCAAATACATGTTAAAAAATATATTTTTAACGATAAAATATTTTATTCGACACATGAATATTTTCCATTTCACATCACAATCACAATCAATTTTCACAACACAATACAATCAAACAAGTCGTCCATGGTCTGTGGACGATGGTGTCAGGAGCTATTAAGCCCCGTCTACAACCTAGTATATATTTAACTGTAAATAATTAGACTGAGAAGGAGTTCTCATCGTCCGTTTCCACTCCGTCAGTTTTATTTCTTAATTTCTGATCAGTTTGGATTTGAATTTGTCTCGAAGTCAAACTTGCTCCATTTGGGTTCTGGTCAGTTCCATGTTGTAGCGTTCGTTGTCACGATCGCAACACAACTGAAATCACTGCGTTTGGACCTCGTATGAAGGAGATATGGCATTTTAATACATTGATTTACATTAATTAAAATAATAATTAAATAATTTAAAACAAATTACATCTTAACCATCCCCTTCCCCTTCATCCTGAAATTGAACCCAACGTTGACCAGAAACTTCCACCGACGCCCCGTAATCCACGCCACCAGCACCCCATCGACCACCACCACAGCGAAGCCCCCAGCGCCGCCTTCCCACGCACACCACCCCTTGCAAATCGACGTGCCCCTAAAGCAAGAAATCGGCTGCGAATGAATCAACTTTCAACCTGAAATTCGAGAAAGATATCATATGGATTTTAATCATAGCCGTTGGATTCTTAGAACTAGAGGAGCTCTTTAATTTCCCTTTGAAAATTTCTGTAATCGTTTAGTGGATTGTGAGATAGAAATTGAAGAAGAACGTAACGATTTCGCCGTTCGATCGCTTCAGGAAGAATAGTGGTGCAGAGAAAGGTTTGACTACGTGGATTTTGACTTAGGGTTTGACCCTTTAAATATATTTATATTTTTAATTACTTTAATTTCAAAAATACCAGTTTATTGATACTAACTCCAAATCAAACCCAACGACTGTCGCTTCTAGCTAAATTCCCCCATTTCGGACACAACGGAATATGTTTCGTAAGCCCATTCGATAGTTTCAGTCAGTTATTTTTCAAATTAAAATATAAAACATTCAATTTTAGATTTGAACGTACATTTTAATTTACCGGGGCCACATACTGATTCCAAAAATTCCCCAAAAATAAATCTAGCTATGTTTTGACGATACTGTCCTAACAAAACTAATTTCATCGAATTTGGAGGCCGTCTGAAAAATGGCCATTTTCTGGTTAATCCAATTTGACTAAAATTAACAAAACACGTTTTCTTTTGCCATGCTCACATGTTAATTCCAAAAATTATGAATTTTGGGATCTAGCAATAATTTCACATTCCGGATCCAACAAAAGTGGTTTCGTCGAAAACGGAGGTCCTTTGCAAAATGGCTATTTTTTGGGGCTTTATATATATTAAAAAATATATAAATTCCATAGCGACTTTTCTGAATTTTAAACTGGATGTAACTTTCAATTTACGTTCTGAAATCTCAGTTTCTTAACTTTGTTAGAAAGATATTGTTAATCAGATTCAAATATTTCTGGTTCCACCCAATTCTGATTTATATTGAATTCTGTATATTAAATTGAAATTAGAAATCGAATTTTTAAAATGCCGCTACATTTCAGGCTCGTTTTATAATTAAAATAAATTTATTCGTTCTAACTTCGATTCAAATAAATTTTTAGTCGTTATTATTTAAAATAAATCATTTTAAATATTCAAAATCCATTAAAATTGCTAAAATAAAATTTTTAAATTGGTCATGATTTTCCGGGTTGTTACACTAAACTAATATCATCCTTGGATAATCATGAAGTCATTACAAGTTGGGGTATTTTATTTACCTTCGGAATGGATAGAAGTTTATCCACGGATCTCATCCCAATAAATATCCCAACGCTTCTATTTACACTACGTTTTTAACATGGATTTAACACCATCTATTTTATTTTAAAAAACCCCCCTTTTGCAAAATCCAAAACCACGCTTTTCTAATTCAAAACATTTCTATTTCCTCGTCTTTAGAATTTTAATTTCCTTTTAACTCTCTTTAGATTACAAATCCCATTTTTCATTTGTTTTGACTCTTATAACATAAATCCATTTATAACTTGCCTCTATAATTGTCCAATTTGGATTTATAGAAATCCGACCAATAGAATTCTAAATATAAATTCGCTTACCAATCGGTTAAACTACACCTAAGACTATACGACTTCACAACTTCTAGTTGAGGCACTTAACTGCAAGCATTATCGTTTTCATTATTATTACATAATAGTCAATCCCAATTATTTTAGAACCCAATTAATTAACTATTATTATAATAGTTAATCTTCCCTTTAATGTTACTTAAATAATAATTAAAAATTCAATAATTGTCCAATAATCAATTCTGGATAAGCAGTTGACTAAGTCAACTCAAAACAAGGTTAATTCGTTAACCACTTCTATTTAGTTATTTCTTTAAATTAATAAATGTAAATAATTTCAATTGATTTAATTAACAATCTAATTAATTTAAATAATTAGAATTAATTGTTTATTCGAAACAATTAATTTAATCTTTCTTTTAAATTGATTTAAAAAAATCAATTTAAATAATCTTATTTAATTTAATTGAAAATCTAATTAAATTAAATAATCTTAATTAATTGTTATTTGAAACAATTAACTCCATCCTTAATCACATGGTTAATTTCTATTAATTTGCTTACACAGCAGAATAAACTTCGATAATAATAAATATTAAATATTTTATTTCCTTTAATCAACTTTCATAAAAAATAATCTATATAAAATAGATTTCAAATCTGCCTTTAGTTATAAAACACTTTTATAACTTTCCTGCTTTTGATTTCCCTAACGGTAAATCAAATCTTTATAAACCGGTTCATTTATAGGTCATCCACCGATAATTACTCATCCAATATCACTCGTTGGTTAATATCACACATGTGTTGGGTTTGGAGTCAACATTTAACAATCAACAATCAATTCGATTGGTTAACAGTTCATATAGGTAAACAATATATTTGAGGAATTCGATTGGATCCCACCAACCTGTCCGTCCCTGCATCACAATGGGTTACTTTGAATTCAATACGATAATATATTCATTCATTACAATAAAACAGAAATAAACGGTTCGACTAATAACAGTCAACAAACAATTTATAACAATCAAACAATCAGTCAATTATTTATACGTTTATATTATTATAAATATAACCAATAAGGTAAGTTACCGCGTCTAGAGTCAAATCATTAAAATAATGATTTAATTCGATTAAATTAAGCAACCGTTTAATTTAATCAATGAATATTTAAAATATTCATCATACAGACAAAAAGTCATCCAATCATCAACCATTAGCAAACATTGCACACAAAATAAAAACCCGGTTTATATAAATATAAACGGGATAACTGAGTGAGTTGAACTCACCTTGGTTTCATCCGTCGTCAAACTATTCGTTTTACCAGCATCCAGCTGCGTTCAATTCTGTCTGTTCCAATTCCATAGTGTGGTGCTTTCTGATATGGTTTCAACGCTTATGGTCGGTCCGATTCTGTGCACATATGAGTACGTTATACCGATATAAAATCACCATTTTAACTTTAATAATTATTACTCTGTATTAATTAGTTCTTACTTGCATTAATTATATTAACATTAAACTGTTAACTATGTTTATATAAGATGGCCATGTTTATTCTGATTAGGCTGGTATAAAGGGAATTAAGTATGTTAACAATTATCAGTCTGCTATCATATTGAATACCTATATATTGGCCCATGTATATCATAAGGTTGACATATTGAATGTTTTAGGCGCATTTTAGTTGATGCTGCATGGTGTAAACGTGGATGGCCATGTCATTACATTACTATCAACTAGATAGCAATGATCTCAACTTCTCAGCTAAGTTATACAGTGATATTATTGATATACTAATTAAAATAAGTATTCCTTAACCAATTATTTAACTAAACAATTCACATTACTTAATAAACTAATTATATTTTGTTTGATTCAGAACCTAACTCGCTTCTTTTATCCAAACTGTCCAGCTTTGGCTTACTAAACAGATTACGTTGACAAATTTGGTCCAGGTTGTAATGGCCCGGTTCTTATATAACATCGCTAATACAAATTTTGATCGATCGTAATTACAAATTTCAAATACGATTTAATTCCATACTTTAAACAATTCAAATGTATATTGCCTTGTGTATAATGACATTTGTATAAAATCCTTTTAGCGTGTGTGTGTGTGTAGCAAGTATAAGAATGTCATATTCATGTGTGTTAACACCTATCCCTTTTTCTTCCAATACAAAAGATTTAATTTATGTTTTAGCAAGTTCTCGAGTTTTAAAACATAAGAACATTTGGACCAATTTCACACCAAAAGCCACTCTTGCTCACAATACAAAGATCTGAAGTGCCACCTTTCTTTTTGCAAAACATGTTTGCATTGTACTAACATTTCACAAAATAGCAAAACCATTTCTTGTACTCAAAATAGAAAACACATGCTCCTTAAGATTTTGTGCAAACTTGAGTATATAAACTAAAGATTTGAATGCACTAGGATCTGCATTAGCATCTAGATCATATAGGATTTTATCAAGTATATATAAACATAAGATTTGTGTATACAATAGGATCTATGTTAGCATATAGATACCTAGGATTTGATCATACATTTATACATCACATGGCCATAGCTTTTTGTACCAAGATTTCAGTTTTTGCAACTCCTTGGAAGCAAAGTAAAGCGTTTATAATAATTTTGGTTGAATCAAAGATCATGTGCCATTTGCCAACATGAAGTGAGAAAACCGAGAATTTCTGAGTAGTGGTACAAAGTGATGGCTACTGCATTTGTTTATTATCACCAATGCAAGTTGAGAAAGGAACATGGTTTGGTACATAAGCATTTAAAGTGAAAATACATATACAGCCATACCCTGTATATTCTAATACTTAATAGTACAAGTTGCATGTTCTTTCATGGTCTGTAGCTCTTCGGCATTAGTGAAGTAGGGATTTTTCATCTCAATAGCTAGTAGAAACCTAGGCTTTTCCCTGTTCATTCACCAACAAAATCTGAAGCAAAATATTTAGCTCATGTTGGTGCACATGCATGCATTAAATGCCACAATTTTTATATAATTTTCGAGCACCTATATAAGAGGGCACATACCCATACATTTTTCTTCACAAACCAAATCAGTTCGATCCAAAAACAGTAGAGGGAAAAAACCAAGGCCGGTGAGCAAAGTCGTGATAGGTGAGTAAACCCATAATTTATTTTGATTCTTTGTTGAAATCATATGATGAGTTTGTGCTGAGAATACATGAATGATCCTTGACCGAATATAATGAAACCTTGTTCTAAATCATGTATGTTGTGTATGGATTGAACTGGAAGACCCTGTTAGACATCCTGATGAAAATATACCCCTGTTTTATTATACAGTATTAGACGTCCCCTGTTACCTGCTAAGATGCATGTAAAATTCGGATCTATTCATGGAACAAGCATATGTAGATCACCAGTTGAAGAAGACTAAGCTACTTCGATCCATGTATGCCAGTAAACAGCATACAATAAGAAAAAGAAAACTAAAGAGCCAATCTAATTTTTGAATTTGTAGGCTTATAAACTAGTTAGGAATATAAGTCAAGTTTTGGTAAATGAACATACAAAAATTCAATGACTGGAAAGGAGTGACATAGGGACTTGGCTGAAATAATGTATGGCAACTTATGATGATCGGAATAACCCTTTCTGCGGGGATCAGGGCGAGATGAACTTAGTAGCTTAAGCGAATAAGTAAAACTTCAATACTTCTTTTTATTTGCAAACTTTTTTTTAGCGTCATTTAGTCGCTGCGATTGTCAGGACTGTGGTATGACAAGAATGTCGACGAACTGCGGAACACAGAGGTTGTGCGAGCGAAGAACTTCCCGACAAAGTTGTTGATTACAGCGTCGACAGTGTACGGGTGAGGTCCCGTGGTGAATAAATGACTGTGTTGAGTCATTTGTGTCGAGTACGAGTCTAGCGTACCGTACATCCTTTTTCACATGTCCTTGTGCTAATATAGATTTAACCTAGAATGCTCTCTTGAAAGGTTGGTCATTCAAGTTAATAATAAAAAGAAATTATATATATATATATAGGTTGCTATAAAGTAAAGAGTATATATCAGTCGGAAGTTTATACCATATATATGTGATCCTGGAATGCCAGTTAAAGGCCATACAGCAAAAAGAAAACTAAATATCAAAACATCAACACAATTGGTTTTGCTCTACAGGCATATTACTAGTTAGTGGTAAAAATTGATTTTCAGAAAGCAAAGATTGAGATTGTATTAGCTGGAAGTTAAGTTAGAAGAGTTTGATTGGAGAGGGGATGCTATTTTGATTTTTCCGGTAGGAGTGTCTGCGTCCGATCCAGAAAAGCGGGGATGGGTCGAAGACGTCAGAATGGTTCTGGTAGGGTTGGCGCACTTGTACGGTGGGTGGAGACACCTGTGTACGGATCAGCGTGTGTGTGCCCGTCCACACTAACTAGTGCACGGTGTGGGTTCCCGTTAAGACACAGCACTCGAATATGATAAGGAGCGAGAAGTTTGGCCTGTAACGGCGGAGAAGTGGTGAGTTTCTCGGCCTACGGAGCATTGGTGAGGAGGTATAGCAATGGAAATACACGGCAATTAGGGTAAGAAGAATAAAGTGGTAAGCAAACATTAGGAATAGAAAGTAAATATGAAGTGGATGTTTAACAGAAGGTCTCGGCAAAGTAAGAAGAAAAGGGCATGAGCTTCTGGGAAGAAATGGAGGGGACTGATCATCGGAGCATGTTGTAAATTCAGCAGAAGCTTTATGTAGCAGGATACAAAAGGAAAACATGGGTTCATGGGGTGGTATCTTGACTTAACATGAGCGGACGTGGGCCGTTGATCACTAGAGCGAGATGAGTGCGGAGGAGCAGGCGTTCACGGTGGGAGCACTGATGTGAAAACGTGGCAAAGGGGAGGAACAGTAGGAAGTAATAGGATATAATTAAGAAAAGGTAAGGGGCGGAAGGAAGGAGCTGGGTACAAGTTTGCCTGTTAGTAAGAAGGGGAGGCATTGTGTTGATACCATGGACTTCCGCTCATATTTTTTTAATATAAAAGAAAAGTTAAGAAGAAAGGGGGAAACACAGTAGTAAAGTAGTAGGACAATAAATGAATGGGTGGCAAACATATGTGAAGTGGACGGTAGCGGTTTAATAGCACAGAAAAAAACAAAGTACATATTAAAAAGTATATAAAAGAAAAGAAGAACAGGAGATGTAAGGCAAAGGAGAAGCAAAAGGAAGGTGGCTTGGCATTTTTAATCGCCTGGACTACACGGGTGGGAATATTTTAAATGGTGCATGGGTTTTTGGGCTCAGCCATATAGAGAAATGAACAAATAAAACTTATTCTAAGATTAAAGAAAAACAAGTACAAGAAAAAAAGGAAGGTGGATATATTTCTATTTGTTTTGTTTGCCGAACTGGGTGGAAGGAATGGAGTAGTATGAACAGATGTAGGTAGAAAAAAATGGGAAAAATGTTCAATAGCATGGTTCGGCAAAATTGTAATCAGCTGGGCGTGGATTTCTTTTGTTGTTGTGGCTCATGAATGCCACAAGACAACGCCAGGATTGAGAAGATGTGCAGGCTAGAAGAAAGCTTGGGCCGAGATATTGGGTTTAAGGCCTTCAAGAAAATTGAACACAAATTAGATTATCAGGAGATGGGCCGGGATAAAATAGATTGGGTCAAAGGAAGAAAATGGAAAATTTAAAATAAAGGAGAAATAAAGAAATAAAAGCACGTAAAAGTAGAAAAATAAAGCAAGATTTGAAGATAAGAAAAGAGAGAAAAGGAAAATAAGATTGGTAGATAAACAAAAAAAATGACATTATAACAAAACAAATGGTTTCTTTTAAATTGAAATGTTTTTATTTTGTTCTATAAATTAAAAAAATGTTTGTTTAGGAATTAAACAATAATTTACAAAGGTGTTAAATTGCAATAATTATTGAAATAAACAAACTAACATTCATTGTTTAAACTACCGTGTGCGAAGCACGTGCTGTAATTGTTCGAACATATCAGACATTCAAATATCTGAATTTTATTATGCTATTCTGTTAATCGAAGCTTAAAAATTTAAAGAATATACAGAATGAATTAATTAAACTATAGTCGACATTTATTATCGACTACTGGGGAAAACTCATTTTTGTCGAACCTTGAAATGTATCGAATTCAATCACTTCAAGTGGATAACTATTTACTTTGAAACGAGAAGTGTTGAGATAAAATATTGAAATCAGTTCTTTAAGTATCGACTAACCGTAAAAGACATTACGCTAATCTTTTCGAAGAGCCCGGAATGAATATTTCACTTCGATTTGATTTATACGCATCGTGTCAGAGATTAATGAAGATAATTAAAGACGGCGATATACAAGGACTATTCTTGAATAGTGCCTTCGGTTTGTCCAGTCCCAGGACAACTTGTATGGACGAATGCCTGACAAAGTATTTACAAAAGAGTCACGTACGTTGTTTTCTTCAAACATACCAGTTGCTGGCACAGAAGGGAAACTTCTTTAGCCTAACAACCAGAGTATTTTTGTGGAATTCAATTAGTGATCTCCGATGGATTTGACGATGTGGCATTCAAAGAAATGAAACAGTGGTGATGAAAAGTCGAGTCTAGCCTCAAGGCTCACACCTAGGAAATGACAAAAATCGGGCAGGCAGCATGGCTATGTGGGTCGCTCACATTAGGGTGTAGCATCACCTATCTAGAGAAATCCCTTTTGTTTCTTAATCTATCGATTATGCCCATTCGGGGATGGTTGCTGTACACAACCATCGGTGATATACATTCGGTACACTCAAGACAAATGAGTGGTCGATCATGTGAGGGCCGGGTTGCAAGAAGTTCTTGTTGAACCCAGATGTATTTGCCTCTAGAGATACATCAGCGGAAGGTGGTATCATACCTTGTCAGAGTTGGAAATCCAATTTTCCCTAAGTGCCAAGCGGTTTTTATTTGTATACTATATAGGAGAATGTGAGATGCAAGCATTCTTCTAGATTCTAAATTATTTGTGGAAAACTTATATGATAATATCTGTTTTCAAGTATACAAAGTGTTTCGATCTCATAAGGTAAAAAACCGTTCTGTATTCACGGCGTGGTCTTATGAGATAATTTCTTTAAACTGTTTAAAACTGTTTACTCATACCAGTCCCCTGACTGACCCGGAGTTTATTTTCTTTGTTTTCCCTTAAACTCTTGGTTATTCATAACGCTTGTTATGAATAGACAAGTGAATCTGGATTTGGATAACACTTGTGAAGCTGGAATGAAGATCTTTGCTGTGTGCTGGTCCATCTATCTACTGTATAATTAAGTCTGTCAGTTGATCATCTATGATATGTATAATTACTGATGAATGGGTTGTATCACTAGTTTCCGATGCCCTGATGTAATATATTCCGCTGTGTAATGATATAAAGTATTATCTTTTGCGAAAATTCCGCTGTGAGATTCTGATGTTTCCGTGTTTTATCTTCTATCTATTCTTATTTCTTGTTAATGGCACGACTTCCGATGTGTTCAAAAGTTGGGTCGTTACAGTTGGTATCGGAGTTTAGGTTATTGATTACCTAGGCTTTGGGTGAGTGTGAGAGAGCGTATTTTTATATAAAATTTAAAATAAATTTAAAATGAATCAACTTGGATGGTATACCTTTGTTAGTTATATCCAATCAAGTCGGATTGACGACCTGTTATATTCAGGTGATTAAGATGAGTAACCGAGGACGAAGAGGTCAAGTTAGAGTGTCTTCCACTATTACTGGTCGTAATACTGGATTCCAAGACCAAGGAGTGAATTAACTGGGGTCGGCCTCAAGATAAATTAAATATGGTTGGATTAAATTGGAATAATATCCAATCATATTGATACCGGAAATCGAGTTAGAATTTTAAATTGAATTAAAATTTGGATTTCCCGAAACTAAGGCTGGACTTAAGTATTCATTGGAAATGAACTCGAGAAAAGTGACTTGGTCGATTTGTGAAATCGAATCATAATGGTGAGTCCCGAAATGGAGATCGTTAAGTACGTGAATGAAGATCTTGGGAAATACTTAACGGAGTTAAGTAAAGTGACTGATGAGTTAGAGAGGAAATTTGGACATATATTTTTGTTTGAATAAGATATTGTTGATGTGTGTTTATATATATAAGTCGACAATGCTAATCTACTACTTACAAATTTCGAGGACGAAATTTTTATAAGGGTGGTAGATGTAATGGCCCGGTTCTTATATAACATCGCTAATACAAATTTTGATCGATCGTAATTAAAAATTTCAAATACGATTTAATTCCATACATTAAACAATTCAAATGTATATTGCCTTGTGTATAATGACATTTGTATAAAATCCTTGTGTGTGTAGCAAGTATAAGAATGTCATATTCATGTGTGTTAACACCTATCCCTTTTTCTTCCAATACAAAAGATTTAATTTATGTTTTAGCAAATTCTCGTGTTTTAAAACATAAGAACATTTGGACCAATTTCACAGCAAAAGCCACTCTTGCTCACAATACAAAGATCTGAAGTGCCACCTTTCTTTTTGCAAAACATGTTTGCATTGTACTAGCATTTCACAAAATAGCAAAACCATTTTCTTGTACTCAAAATAGAAAACACATGATCCTTAAGATTTTGTGCAAACTTAAGTATACAAACTAAAGATTTGAATGCACTAGGATCTGCATTAGCATCTAGATCATATAGGATTTTATCGTGTATATATAAACATAAGATTTGTGTATACAATAGGATCTATGTTAGCATCTAGATACCTAGGATTTGATCATACATTTATACATCACATGGCCGTAGCTTTTTGTACCAAGATTTCAGTTTTTGCAACTCCTTGGAAGCAAAGTAAAGCTTTTATAATAATTTTGGTTAAATCAAAGATCATGTGCCAACATGAAGTGAGAAAACCGAGAATTTCTGAGTATTAGTGGTACAAAGTGATGGCTACTACATTTGTTTATTATCACCAATGCAAGTTGAGAAAGGAACATGGTTTGGTACATAAGCATTTAAAGTGAAAAATACATATACAGCAATACCTTTTATATTCTAATACTTAATAGTACAAGTTGCATGTTCTTTCATGGTCTGTAGCTCTTCGGCATTAGTGAAGTAGGGATTTTTCATCTCGATAGTTAGTAGAAACCTAGTCTTTTCCCTGTTCAATCACCAACAAAATATGAAGCAAAATATTTAGCTCATGTTGGTGCACATGCATGCATTAAATGCCACAATTTTTATATAATTTTCGAGCACCTATATAAGAGGGCACATACCCATACATTTTTCTTCACAAACCAAATCAGTTCGATCCAAAAACAGTAGAGGGAAAAAACCAAGGCCGGAGAGCAAAGCCATGACAAGTGAGTAAGCCCATAATTTATTTTGATTCTTTGTTGAAATTATATGATGAGTTTGTGCTGAGAATACATGAATGATCCTTGACTGGATATAATGAAACCTTGTTCTAAATCATGTATGTTGTGTATGGATTGAACTAGAAGACCCTGTTAGACATCCTGATGAAAATATAGCCCTGTTTTATTATACACTATTAGACGTCCCCTGTTACCTGCTAAGATGCATGTAAAACTCGGATCTATTCGTGGAACAAGCATATGTAGATCACTAGTTGAAGAAGACTAAGCTACTTCGATCAATGTATGCCAGTAAACAGCATACAGTAAGAAAAAGAAAACTAAAGAGCCAATCTAATTTTTGAATTTGTAGGCTTATAAACTAGTTAGGAATATAAGTCAAGTTTTGGTAAATGAACATACAAAAATTCAATGACTGGAAAGGAGTGACATAGGGACTTGGCCGAAATAATGTATGGCAACTTATGATGATCGGAATAACCCTTTTTGCGGGGATCAGGGCGAGATGAACTTAGTAGCTTAAGCGAATAAGTAAAACTTCAATACTTCTTTTTATTTGCAAACTTTTTTTTAGCGTCATTTAGTCGCTGCGATTGTCAGGACTGTGGTATGACAAGAATGTCGACGAACTGCGGAACACAGAGGTTGTGCGAGCGAAGAACTTCCCGACAAAGTGGTCGATTACAGCGTCGACAGTGTTCGGGTGAGGTCCCGTGGTGAATAAATGACTGTGTTGAGTCATTTGTGTCGAGTACGAGTCTAGCGTACCGTACATCCTTTTTCACATGTCCTTGTGCTAATATAGATTTAACCTAGAATGCTCTCTTGAAAGGTTGGTCATTCAAGTTAATAATAAAAAGAAATTATATATATATATATATATATATATAGGTTGCTATAAAGTAAAGAGTATATATCAGTCGGAAGTTTATACCATATATATGTGATCCTGGAATGCCAGTTAAAGGCCATACAGCAAAAAGAAAACTAAATATCAAAACATCAACACAATTGGTTTTGCTCTACAGGCATATTACTAGTTAGTGGTAAAAATTGATTTTTAGAAAGCAAAGATTGAGATTGTATTAGCTGGAAGTTAAGTTAGAAGAGTTTGATTGGAGAGGGAATGTTATTTTGATTTTTCCGGTAGGAGTGTCTGCGTCCGATCCAGACAAGCGGGGATGGGTCGAAGACGTCAGAATGGTTCTGGTAGGGTTGGCGCACTTGTACGGTGGGTGGAGACACCTGTGTACGGATCGGCGTGTGTGTGCATGTAACAACCCGTATTTTCAATAACCTGTTATAACATAAATGGAGGCAGAATTAAACTGTAAAATCTGAATCAAGGGAAACGGGCTTTGCCATTGCGTTCGTCTCGGAAAAATACGCGAAACAGAGTCCGAGTTTTCGAAAATCGGAGTCCGTATGACCAAGATATGGCCTCGCGAAGTTTCACGAAAAATTCCCAAATTAAAGTGTACTTAATTAAGTGAAATGGGTTGCGCAGAGAAATATATATATATATTGATATATATATATATATATATAATTGAAAATTAAATAAATAAATATGCAAAAATGTTCAAAACAGCGAATTAGGAGAGGGGAATAACCGAACCGGCCGATTTTTGAGGTCGACCCGAGCTCGCTGGGTCGACTAGGGGTTAATCCAGGGTGTTTGGCTGTCAACCCGTGGGCCGATTCGCTCAAATGCAGATTTTGCATTTTGATGGTTTCCATGGTTCATCTTTAATCTAAAGGCCCTAGATGGTTCCTACACTTGACTTCTTCCCCAAGACATACTTTGGTGGCTTGGATTGAATCTAGGTTTAATCCTATGGCCTAAAACACTTGCCTAATCTATAAATAAGCCCCTAACCTACCCCTAAACCCTCATTATTCATTCATGCAACTAAACTATGGCAAAATTGCTACTCTCATGGCCTCCACTCAACTATCCTAGCCTCCACTTCATTTCTATGAGAGGTTTCATGATCATGAGAGTATTAGAGAGTCCCTATGTTAGTATGAGAGCTTCTCAAGTTGATTTCAAGGCAAAAGCTTTGATCTTTGTTCATAAAGATGGTATTTTTGTTGATTTGGAGTGTTCATCTTTGGGTTTTTGGGTGACGGCATGCATAGGCTTCATCACAATCTTTGTTTTGCATTTCGATTTGTGCCTTCATAGCTATGTAAGCCCTTCCCTACTCTTAGATATTAACTATGAAGTTAAATGTTCATGTTGAAAGTTTGGGTTTGATTAATTAGAATGATGCATGCTATCATGTTATGCAAGTTTATGAAGTCATTATCTTAATCTTATGAACTAAAAGCCACAACCTTTATGTTGAAATGTTGCATTATGCAACATGAGAATCTTCATAATCATTATGTCAACTTGCATATGAAGTCATAATCCTTATATGATGATATATGCGAGTTTCTAGCCATCATTCCATGTCTTTTGTCACCATGATTCGCTTATGTACCAAGTTTGGGTTGATGCATGTTTTTGAGGCTTAAGAATGTAACATGCAAGCTAATGAACACATTTGTGCCTCATTTGCCACCATGATTAACTTGTGGCTTAATACCCATTTTTGTCATTCCTTTGCCAAGTCTCTTCTTTTAATCCATCACGTTGTTGCGAACGTATATGCTAGTTTAAAAAGCGTTGGGGTCACATTATGGGGAAACATAATGACATGAATATGACTTGGGTAAATGGGTATAAACATGACAACATGTAACGTTAAATATGACATGTGTTTATACTTGAAAACATGACTTGAAGTATAACATGGAAGTTGACATGTAAGTATGCATAAAAACATAAGCTTGGGAATTTACCTATTAAGTTAGGTCTACCCATTGGGAATTTACCTATTAAGTTAGGTCTACCCAATTGCTTGAAAACTTGACTATGAACATGACACTAGACTAAACATGAAAGTGGCCAACTCGAGGTTGGGTTGAGTTTGCAACGTAAAACTACCCGGAACCGACTGGCCTAACTAGTAGTTGCAAACAATAAGACCCAATGTGAGAAGTTGGTCATGTTGTGCTTGAACCCGAGGTTAGACCAAGTTGTGGTGTAAAGCTACCCGGAACCGACCGGCTTAACTAGTAACCACAACAAAGTCTAATGTGAGAGGTTGGGGTGCATTAAGTAATTAATGCCACATGATAGGGTTAAGTTAATTTGATTAATGACTCTTAACCAAATATGACATGGGTAAATGGGTTAAGTAAATAGGTTAGGCTAATGATACTTAACAAAACATGACAAGGTTGGGTAGGTTAAGTGATTTGATTTGCCTAATGACGCTTAACCATTTTTATACGACTAGTGGACGGGGATTAAGTTAACCAACACTTAATCAATCCAACATGATAATTTGGCAAGGTTAAGTAAGTTTTCTTAATGACACTTAACCATACAAGATGATTAGAGGATGGGGTTAAGTAATTTGCACCTAACTAATCCGACACGGTAATTAGATGGGGTTAAGTAATCCACACTTAACTAATCTAAACACGGTAATTCGATGGGGTTAAGTTAAACACTTAACCAATTTAAACTCGGTAATTCAATGAGGTTAAGTAACCAATACTTAACCAACTTAACGTGATAATTTAATGGGGTTAAGCAACTTATACTTAACCAATTATACATGATGATTTGATGGGGTTAAGTAACTTACACTTAACCAATCTAATACGCGGACCTGATAAGGTTAAGTCACAAGACCTTTTTAGAATATACTTAACCATTGTAGTACGATTAGAGGATGGGGTTAAGTCAACCTATACTTAACCAATCCGACTCGATAATTTGAAGGGATTAAGATAATCTATGCTTAATCGATCTAGCAAGATAATCCGATAGGATTAAGGTAAGCTAGTACTTGACCAATTTGACTTGATAGGGTTAAGTCATGAGCCTCTGGGTACACTTAACCAACTTGTGGGACTAAGTCTTGAACTTAAATACTTAGCCAATCTTTGACGTGATTCGTGGGCGGGTTAAGTCATGGACTTGAATGATAACACTTAACCCAATAGACAAACCCTAGCTAGAAGAACTAGGTAGAAAACCGTGGTTAATCAAGGATAACGGGAAAGGAAGCTAAGTGGTAAACCTTAGTTAAGGGTAACTAAGTAATAATTCTTAGCTAAGGACTAATTCTCAAAACGATGAGTAACCTGATACGGTAGGTCATCACTTAGTATACGAGGGGGAGCAAGTTATCTGACTTGGATAAAAGCTCCAGCGCACTGGGTGCCGAAGTGGAAGCTTCGGGGGACGTGAGGATATTCTTGGGACCCCTCTGTGGGCTGCCAGGTAATTATACTAGGCCCATGAGAGGTTAAGGTCTGCGTTAGAAGGACCAAGAGTATGCCTTGGTTGCTATGCGAGCAACCTAAAGACTGGGATGGATTAGCGTGGAGTCGACGATTCTTGTTTTTGCCCTGGATAGCGCATCGCCGACTACCTACCATCTTTAGTCAATCGTGTACGTGCGGAAAGGCAGGGAACCCCCAACAGACCATGTGCTTGCTATCGAGTCATGGGTGAGGTTGGCCCGTAGGAAAGTGGGCTATAGTGGGGCCGTGGAGTGGTTCTTATACATGATTTTTCTTGGATTGCCTTTCAGTAGTTGAGGGAGGGGTCACGTGGGACCATAGCCACGGGTACAAAAACAGACCTTGATATCTGCATCGGCAGACGATTTAAAGCTCCCGACCGAGTTCCGTATTTCTTGATTTTCCCTGGCACGGAACTCGGATGGCACATTGGGGAACATGTGCATCTAGACATGGAAAACGATTCACGATACATACGTGGGATCAAGGGCGCGGTTGACGGGTGGCGTAATCCCTAGTGGTCCTAGGTGGCCAAAACCCAAACTGAGACACGGAAACGTTCATTAGGTAGCATAATCCCTAGCGGTCCTAGGTGGCATAAATCCTAAGTGGACGCGCGATAGTTCATGGTAAGGAAACACAACTAGATCAAGGGTTGCAGTCCAAAACAACTTCAAGGATAAACCGTTTACATGGGAAAGCCCGTACAGCCTACGGCAAAGGACTGAACTTATACATGGAAAGAAACATATGAGTCGAGTAACCTATATATGCGGCATATTAGGTTGACATGGACCATTACACGACTTTTGAGTAAGGCTCATTCACGGATAACACGTAATACAGTTGGGGTACTAGTACGGTAGGTGCAGAGCAAATATACAGGATAGATGCCATGGGACGTTATACGCGATAGATATCTTGGGAAATTATACTTGATAGAAACCTGACAATGTGATACCTTGTTCTATCTTGACACCGTAGTTTATCATGACACCCTAGTTTATCTGAGTTCAGTAGTTCATCCTGTTATTTTGATTTAGCTTATCTATCTTGTTATCATGCTTATGTTCATCTCAGTTTCTCATGTCAGTTAACTTTACTAGTTTTTATACTAATAGTAGATAGGGCTTACTCAGTCTTTTTGACTGACCCGTTTTGTTTCGCCTCTTTTCTTCCGTTTCCCCCCAGGTTACAGGGAGGAAACACTGCTGTTTAGTTCGGACTTCTTCTGCTTGAAGGTCATCATGGATGGCTTGGACTTTTCCTGGCTATGGCTACTTTATTGTTTTTATTTGGGGAATAATTTATGAAAAAGTCTTTATGCTTCTTCACTATTGCAAGACAGGTTTTGATGTACTCTGATGTAAAAGGCTTTAGACCTTATGTATTCATGTTTATGAAAGTTCGATTTTACTTCCGCTATTTTATATGTTCTGTCTTGTGATATTTCTGTGCATGCTTACCAATAATGCCCCTCTAAAGCTAATGCATTCCTTTGCGAGTGACCCTAGCGGAGGCGGGGTGTTACATTTGGTATCAGAGCAGAAGGTTACCAGACTGGGCAAAAGTTTTTAAAGACCTTCTGAAAACTATTTGAAAATCGTTTATAAAGAAGCATTTTTCAAGAAAATTTTCTTTTAAAAGAAAAAGGCTATTCCCCAAAGGCCATTAGCACTATCCTTGTTTCCTTAATTGAATCTCTTTTCCTTTCTTTCCTCCATCTGTAGTCACAGTGGTTTTAACTGCGACTAGTCTTTTCTATCTACGAAAGTGCTTTCCATGCGATGGAGGTGGTTCTCGAGAGACCAGTGGCCGCGTTATAAGAAAGGATAGTGAGAAAGAGGATAAAGGATACGAGCTTAAGGATGAGCAACTGGTTGGTATGGCTTAGTCCTCAAAGGAGGGAGAAAGATGAACAATGAAACCCATGACGAGAGAGTACCTTTGGCATGGTAAAACGGGGTGGATAGTTAAGTATTATGGGACAAGGACAAGATCATCGGGAGGGTAATAGTATGCTCGTATTTCTAGGGTATCTCGTAAGGAGGGTAACGATCTTGTTAAAAGTTTAGCTCTTCTTTTCTATCATCCCGCCAAGACTTTGTTTTGATCCCCGCATCATTTAAGTTTGCTTCGATAGTTGAGTCTCTGCACCTTAAGTACTAGCGTAATAGAGAATCCCATTTTTGTCTCAAGTCCTGTGGAGAACCGGTCCATTTATTCATGACTTGTTTTGGATTTGAGAATAACATGCCTCGGTTATGGATGAAGTGGTTATCCAGTAAGGGGTGCCACTCTCGGTTTTGATAGGAGGGTAGTTAGACTCTTTGACTAGCCTTGGTAATACCCTCGAAGTCTCGTGTAACCTTTTTGGGTTCGGTCATGATTAATTACTTAGAATCCCTTGATGCCTTTATTGGAAATTTGAAGCCCGATCGAGTGGTGTTCGCCGATAAGACAGATGGTTTATTTCACTTATGCACGGGTTATGGAAATCACCCAAGTAAGTGCGCTTGATAACCTGGTTGGCATCTGTTTACTTTCAAGAGAAAGTTCTTCTACGTGGAATACCTTGTGGTACGAGGTTCGAGATTCACTAGTGAATTTTGGAAAGCTTGCATGAGATCATGAGTACGCAGTCATGTTTGCGTCAAGTATTCTAGGGAAAGAATAAGTGCAAGTGGAACGAGAGGCGACGAAGAAATGAGTTCCAGCTCATGTTATGGAAACAGGAAATAAGAAGCTACGAAATTGCGAATTTAAAGGACGGTCAAGGCACAATGGAATTAAGCCCAAGGAAATATGACTTTGATGGTCAAAGACTAGATACGCGCATGATATCTCTTTTTGGGGGTGTATCCTTGATCCCTGTTTTCTGTAGAGCTTACTTGTAGGTTATCTTTTGTGGACGTCCTCTCGGTCCTATTTTCTGTTACAAACCCCGTAAGGAGTTTGTCCTGTTTATCTTCTCGACCCTGTTTCAGGGAATTCTAGGTAGAACCCTATGGATGTAAACATGTATTTGAAACATGTTATGATTGATATGGTTGCAAGTGGTTGCTCGTGGATGCGCGAATACACATTAGATACTAGCTCGACTCGGTCACATTTCATATTGCATATGCACAAGTATTTATACTTGTTTATGGATGAAATCGAATGTATTATCATGCGGTTGTTGCATATGAATGAATGATTGTGCACGCATATAGTATCTATATGACTAGGACTATTTGCATACATGTTGGATTCATGGCACTATACATATTTTGCATTAAAAAGATTATTCAGGCCTGATCATTAGCATTAGCTAAGGAACATGTACACACACGTTTTGCATATATTCATACAGCATTAGAAATCATCTAAGGACAATGGTTGCTTGTGGATGATGTTTTGAGTAGATGGATGATGGATGGTAGGATATGTTCTTCCTAACTTGGAGATTTCGAGGACGAAATCCTAAAAGGTGGGGAGAATGTAACAACCCGTATTTTCAATAACCTGTTATAACATAAATGGAGGCAGAATTAAACTGTAAAATCTGAATCAAGGGAAACGGGCTTTGCCATTGCGTTCGTCTCGGAAAAATACGCGAAATAGAGTCCGAGTTTTCGAAAATCGGAGTCCGTATGACCAAGATATGGCCTCGCGAAGTTTCACGAAAAATTCCCAAATTAAAGTGTACTTAATTAAGTGAAATGGGTTGCGCAGAGAAATATATATATATTGATATATATATATATAATTGAAAATTAAATAAATAAATATGCAAAAATGTTCAAAACAGCGAATTAGGAGAGGGGAATAACCGAACCGGCCGATTTTTGAGGTCGACCCGAGCTCGCTGGGTCGACTAGGGGTTAATCCAGGGTGTTTGGCTGTCAACCCGTGGGCCGATTCGCTCAAATACAGATTTTGCATTTTGATGGTTCTCATGGTTCATCTTTAATCTAAAGGCCCTAGATGGTTCCTACACTTGACTTCTTCCACAAGACATACTTTGGTGGCTTGGATTGAATCTAGGTTTAATCCTATGGCCTAAAACACTTGCCTAATCTATAAATAAGCCCCTAACCTACCCCTAAACCCTCATTATTCATTCATGCAACTAAACTATGGCAAAATTGCTACTCTCATGGCCTCCACTCAACTATCCTAGCCTCCACTTCATTTCTATGAGAGGTTTCATGATCATGAGAGTATTAGAGAGTCCCTATGTTAGTATGAGAGCTTCTCAAGTTGATTTCAAGGCAAAAGCTTTGATCTTTGTTCATAAAGATGGTATTTTTGTTGATTTGGAGTGTTCATCTTTGGGTTTTTGGGTGATGGCATGCATAGGCTTCATCACAATCTTTGTTTTGCATTTCGATTTGTGCCTTCATAGCTATGTAAGCCCTTCCCTACTCTTAGATATTAACTATGAAGTTAAATATTCATGTTGAAAGTTTGGGTTTGATTAATTAGAATGATGCATGCTATCATGTTATGCAAGTTTATGAAGTCATTATCTTGATCTTATGAACTAAAAGCCACAACCTTTATGTTGAAATGTTGCATTATGCAACATGAGAATCTTCATAATCATTATGTCAACTTGCATATGAAGTCATAATCCTTATATGATGATATATGCGAGTTTCTAGCCATCATTCCATGTCTTTTGTCACCATGATTCGCTTATGTACCAAGTTTGGGTTGATGCATGTTTTTGAGGCTTAAGAATGTAACATGCAAGCTAATGAACACATTTGTGCCTCATTTGCCACCATGATTAACTTGTGGCTTAATACCCATTTTTGTCATTCCCTTGCCAAGTCTCTTCTTTTAATCCATCACGTTGTTGCGAACGTATATGCTAGTTTAAAAAGCGTTGGGGTCACATTATGGGGAAACATAATGACATGAATATGACTTGGGTAAATGGGTATAAACATGACAACATGTAACGTTAAATATGACATGTGTTTATACTTGAAAACATGACTTGAAGTATAACATGGAAGTTGACATGTAAGTATGCATAAAAACATAAGCTTGGGAATTTACCTATTAAGTTAGGTCTACCCATTGGGAATTTACCTATTAAGTTAGGTCTACCCAATTGCTTGAAAACTTGACTATGAACATGACACTAGACTAAACATGAAAGTGACCAACTCGAGGTTGGGTTGAGTTTGCAACGTAAAACTACCCGGAACCGACCGGCCTAACTAGTAGTTGCAAACAATAAGACCCAATGTGAGAAGTTGGTCATGTTGTGCTTGAACCCGAGGTTAGACCAAGTTGTGGTGTAAAGCTACCCGGAACCGACCGGCTTAACTAGTAACCACAACAAAGTCTAATGTGAGAGGTTGGGGTGCATTAAGTAATTAATGCCACATGATAGGGTTAAGTTAATTTGATTAATGACTCTTAACCAAATATGACATGGGTAAATGGGTTAAGTAAATAGGTTAGGCTAATGATACTTAACAAAACATGACAAGGTTGGGTAGGTTAAGTGATTTGATTTACCTAATGACGCTTAACCATTTTTATACGACTAGTGGACGGGGATTAAGTTAACCAACACTTAGTCAATCCAACATGATAATTTGGCAAGGTTAAGTAAGTTTTCTTAATGACACTTAACCATACAAGATGATTAGGGGATGGGGTTAAGTAATTTGCACCTAACTAATCCGACACGGTAATTAGATGGGGTTAAGTAATCCACACTTAACTAATCTAAACACGGTAATTCGATGGGGTTAAGTTAAACACTTAACCAATTTAAACTCGGTAATTCATTGAGGTTAAGTAACCAATACTTAACCAACTTAACGTGATAATTTAATGGGGTTAAGCAACTTATACTTAACCAATTATACATGATGATTTGATGGGGTTAAGTAACTTACACTTAACCAATCTAATACGCGGACCTGATAAGGTTAAGTCACAAGACCTTTTTAGAATATACTTAACCATTGTAGTACGATTAGAGGATGGGGTTAAGTCAACCTATACTTAACCAATCCGACTCGATAATTTGATGGGATTAAGATAATCTATGCTTAATCGATCTAGCAAGATAATCCGATAGGATTAAGGTAAGCTAGTACTTGACCAATTTGACTTGATAGGGTTAAGTCATGAGCCTCTGGGTACACTTAACCAACTTGTGGGACTAAGTCTTGAACTTAAATACTTAGCCAATCTTTGACGTGATTCGTGGGCGGGTTAAGTCATGGACTTGAATGATAACACTTAACCCAATAGACAAACCCTAGCTAGAAGAACTAGGTAGAAAACCGTGGTTAATCAAGGATAACGGGAAAGGAAGCTAAGTGGTAAACCTTAGTTAAGGGTAACTAAGTAATAATTCTTAGCTAAGGACTAATTCTCAAAACGATGAGTAACCTGATACGGTAGGTCATCACTTAGTATACGAGGGGGAGCAAGTTATCTGACTTGGATAAAAGCTCCAGCGCACTGGGTGCCGAAGTGGAAGCTTCGGAGGACGTGAGGATATTCTTGGGACCCCTCTGTGGGCTGCCAGGTAATTATACTAGGCCCATGAGAGGTTAAGGTCTGCGTTAGAAGGACCAAGAGTATGCCTTGGTTGCTATGCGAGCAACCTAAAGACTGGGATGGATTAGCGTGGAGTCGACGATTCTTGTTTTTGCCCTGGATAGCGCATCGCCGACTACCTACCATCTTTAGTCAATCGTGTACGTGCGGAAAGGCAGGGAACCCCCAACAGACCATGTGCTTGCTATCGAGTCATGGGTGAGGTTGGCCCGTAGGAAAGTGGGCTATAGTGGGGCCGTGGAGTGGTTCTTATACATGATTTTTCTTGGATTGCCTTTCAGTAGTTGAGGGAGGGGTCACGTGGGACCATAGCCACGGGTACAAAAACAGACCTTGATATCTGCATCGGCAGACGATTTAAAGCTCCCGACCGAGTTCCGTATTTCTTGATTTTCCCTGGCACGGAACTCGGACGGCACATTGGGGAACATGTGCATCTAGACATGGAAAACGAGTCACGATACATACGTGGGATCAAGGGCGCGGTTGACGGGTGGCGTAATCCCTAGTGGTCCTAGGTGGCCAAAACCCAAACCGAGACACGGAAACGTTCATTAGGTAGCATAATCCCTAGCGGTCCTAGGTGGCATAAATCCTAAGTGGACGCGCGATAGTTCATGGTAAGGAGACACAACTAGATCAAGGGTTGCAGTCCAAAACAACTTCAAGGATAAACCGTTTACATGGGAAAGCCCGTACAGCCTACGGCAAAGGACTGAACTTATACATGGAAAGAAACATATGAGTTGAGTAACCTATATATGCGGCATATTAGGTTGACATGGACCATTACATGACTTTTGAGTAAGGCTCATTCACGGATAACACGTAATACAGTTGGGGTACTAGTACGGTAGGTGCAGAGCAGATATACAGGATAGATGCCATGGGACGTTATACGCGATAGATATCTTGGGAAATTATACTTGATAGAAACCTGACAATGTGATACCTTGTTCTATCTTGACACCATAGTTTATCACGACACCCTAGTTTATCTGAGTTCAGTAGTTCATCCTGTTATTTTGATTTAGCTTATCTATCTTGTTATCATGCTTATGTTCATCTCAGTTTCTCATGTCAGTTAACTTTACTAGTTTTTATACTAATAGTAGATAGGGCTTACTCAGTCTTTTTGACTGACCCGTTTTGTTTCGCCTCTTTTCTTCCGTTTCCCCCCCAGGTTACAGGGAGGAAACACTGCTGTTTAGTTCGGACTTCTTCTGCTTGAAGGTCATCATGGATGGCTTGGACTTTTCCTGGCTATGGCTACTTTACTGTTTTTATTTGGGGAATAATTTATGAAAAAGTCTTTATGCTTCTTTACTATTGCAAGACAGGTTTTGATGTACTCTGATGTAAAAGGCTTTAGACCTTATGTATTCATGTTTATGAAAGTTCGATTTTACTTCCGCTATTTTATATGTTCTGTCTTGTGATATTTCTGTCCATGTTTACCAATAATGCCCCTCTAAAGCTAGTGCATTCCTTTGCGAGTGACCCTAGCGGAGGCGGGGTGTTACAGTGCACGTCCACACTAACTAGTGCACGGTGTGGGTTCCCGTTAAGACACAGCACTCGAATATGATAAGGAGCGAGAAGTTTGGCCTGTAACGGCGGAGAAGTGGTGAGTTTCTCGGCCTACGGAGCATTGGTGAGGAGGTATAGCAATGGAAATACACGGCAATTAGGGTAAGAAGAATAAAGTGGTAAGCAAACATTAGGAATAGAAAGTAAATATGAAGTGGATGTTTAACAGAAGGTCTCGGCAAAGAAAGAAGAAAAGGGCGTGAGCTTCTGGGAAGAAATGGAGGGGACTGATCATCGGAGCATGTTGTAAATTCAGTAGAAGCTTTATGTAGCAGGATACAAAAGGAAAACATGGGTTCATGGGGTGGTACCTTGACTTAACATGAGCGGACGTGGGCCGTTGATCACTAGAGCGAGATGAGTGCGGAGGAGCAGGCGTTCACGGTGGGAGCACTGATGTGAAAACGTGGCAAAGGGGAGGAACAGTAGGAAGTAATAGGATATAATTTAGAAAAGGTAAGGGGCGGAAGGAAGGAGCTGGGTACAAGTTTGCCTGTTAGTAAGAAGGGGACGCATTGTGTTGATACCATGGACTTCCGCTCATATTTTTTTAATATAAAAGAAAAGTTAAGAAGAAAGGGGGAAACACAGTAGTAAAGTAGTAGGACAATAAATGAATGGGTGGCAAACATATGTTAAGTGGACGGTAGCGGTTTAATAGCACAGAAAAAAACAAAGTACATATTAAAAAGTATATAAAAGAAAAGAAGAACAGGAGATGTAAGGCAAAGGAGAAGCAAAAGGAAGGTGGCTTGGCATTTTTAATCGCCTGGACTACACGGGTGGGAATATTTTAAATGGTGCATGGGTTTTTGGGCTCAGCCATATAGAGAAATGAACAAATAAAACTTATCCTAAGATTAAAGAAAAACAAGTACATGAAAAAAAGGAAGGTGGATATATTTCTGTTTGTTTTGTTTGCCGAACTGGGTGGAAGGAATGGAGTAGTATGAACAGATGTAGGTAGAAAAAAATGGGAAAAATGTTCAATAGCATGGTTCGGAAAAATTGTAATCAGCTGGGCGTGGATTTCTTTTGTTGTTGTGGCTCATGAATGCCACAAGACAACGCCAGGATTGAGAAGATGTGCAGGCTAGAAGAAAGCTTGGGCCGAGATATTTGGGTTTAAGGCCTTCAAGAAAATTGAACACAAATTAGATTATCAGGAGATGGGCCGGGATAAAATAGATTGGGTCATAGGAAGAAAATGGAAAATTTAAAATAAAGGAGAAATAAAGAAATAAAAGCACGTAAAAGTAGAAAATAAAGCAAGATTTGAAGATAAGAAAAGAGAGAAAAGGAAAATAAGATTGGTAGATAAACAAAAACAAATGACATTATAACAAAACAAATGGTTTGTTTTAAATTGAATTTTTTTTATTTTGTTCTATAAATTAAAAAAAAGTTTGTTTAGGAATTAAACAATAATTTACAAAGGTGTTAAATTGCAATAATTATCGAAATAAACAAACTAACATTCATTGTTTAAACTACCGTGTGCGAAGCACGTGCTGTAATTGTTCGAACATATCAGACAGTCAAATATCTGAATTTTATTATGCTATTCTGTTAATCGAAGCTTAAAATTTTAAAGAATATACAGAATGAATTAATTAAACTATAGTCGACATTTATTATCGACTGCTGGGGAAAACTCATTTTTGTCGAACCTTGAAATGAATCGAATTCAATCACTTCTAGTGGATAACTATTTACTTTGAAACGAGAAGTGTTGAGATAAAATATTGAAATCAGTTCTTTAAGTATCGACTAACCGTAAAAGACATTACGCTAATCTTTTCGAAGAGTCCGGAATTAATATTCCACTTCGATTTGATTTATACGCATCGTGTCAGAGATTAATGAAGATAATTAAAGACGGCGATATACAAGGACTATTCTTGAATAGTGCCTTCGGTTTGTCCAGTCCCAGGACAACTTGTATGGACGAATGCCTGACAAAGTATTTACAAAAGAGTCACGTACGTTGTTTTATTCAAACATACCAGTTGCTGGCACAGAAGGGAAACTTCTTTAGCCTAACAACCAGAGTATTTTTGTGGAATTCAATTAGTGATCTCCGATGGATTTGACGATGTGGCATTCAAAGAAATGAAACAGTGGTGATGAAAAGACGAGTCTAGCCTCAAGGCTCACACCTAGGAAATGACAAAAATCGGGCAGGCAGCATGGCTATGTGGGTCGCTCACATTAGGGTGTAGCATCACCTATCTAGAGAAATCCCTTTTGTTTCTTAATCTATCGATTATGCCCATTCGGGGATGGTTGCCGTACACAACCATCGGTGATATACATTCGGTACACTCAAGACAAATGAGTGGTCGATCATGTGAGGGCCGGGTTGCAAGAAGTTCTTGTTGAACCCAGATGTATTTGCCTCTAGAGATACATCAGCGGAAGGTGGTCTCATACCTTGTCAGAGTTGGAAATCCAATTTTCCCTAAGTGCCAAGCGGTTTTTATTTGTATACTATATAGGAGAATGTGAGATGCAAGCATTCTTCTAGATTCTAAATTATTTGTGGAAAACTTATATGATAATATCTGTTTTCAAGTATACAAAGTGTTTCGATCTCATAAGGTAAAAAACCGTTCTGTATTCACGGCGTGGTCTTATGAGATAATTTCTTTAAACTGTTTAAAACTGTTTACTCATACCAGTCCCCTGACTGACCCGGAGTTTATTTTCTTTGTTTTCCCTTAAACTCTTGGTTATTCATAACGCTTGTTATGAATAGACAAGTGAATCTGGATTTGGATAACACTTGTGAAGCTGGAATGAAGATCTTTGCTGTGTGCTGGTCCATCTATCTACTGTATAATTAAGTCTGTCAGTTGATCATTTATGATATGTATAATTACTGATGAATGGGTTGTATCACTAGTTTCCGATGCTCTGATGTAATATATTCCGCTGTGTAATGATATAAAGTATTATCTTTTGTGAAAATTCCGCTGTGAGATTCTGATGTTTCTGTGTTTTATCTTCTATCTATTCTTATTTCTTGTTAATGGCACGACTTCCGATGTGTTCAAAAGTTGGGTCGTTACAGTTGGTATCGGAGCTTAGGTTATTGATTACCTAGGCTTTGGGTGAGTGTGAGAGAGCGTATTTTTATATAAAATTTAAAATAAATTTAAAATGAATCAACTTGGATGGTATACCTATGTTAGTTATATCCAATCAAGTCGGATTGACGACCTGTTATATTCAGGTGATTAAGATGAGTAACCGAGGACGAAGAGGTCAAGTTAGAGTGTCTTCCACTATTACTGGTCGTAATACTGGATTCAAAGACCAAGGAGTGAATTAACTGGGGTCGGCCTCAAAATAAATTAAATATGGTTGGATTAAATTGGAATAATATCCAATCATATTGATTCCGGAAATCGAGTTAGAATTTTAAATTGAATTAAAAATTGGATTTCCCGAAACTAAGGCTGGACTTAAGTATTCATTGGAAATGAACTCGAGAAAAGTGAATTGGTCGATTTGTGAAATCGAATCATAATGGTGAGTCCCGGAAATGGAGATCGTTAAGTACGTGAATGAAGATCTTGGGAAATACTTAACGGAGTTAAGTAAAGTGACTGATGAGTTAGAGAGGAAATTTGGACATATATTTTTGTTTGAATAAGATATTGCTGATGTGTGTTTATATATATAAGTCGACAATGCTAATCTACTACTTACAAATTTCGAGGACGAAATTTTTATAAGGGTGGTAGATGTAATGGCCCGGTTCTTATATAACATCGCTAATACAAATTTTGATCGATCGTAATTAAAAATTTCAAATACGATTTAATTCCATACTTTAAACAATTCAAATGTATATTGCCTTGTGTATAATGACATTTGTATAAAATCCTTGTGTGTGTAGCAAGTATAAGAATGTCATATTCATGTGTGTTAACACCTATCCCTTTTTCTTCCAATACAAAAGATTTAATTTATGTTTTAGCAAATTCTCGAGTTTTAAAACATAAGAACATTTGGACCAATTTCACACCAAAAGCCACTCTTGCTCACAATACAAAGATATGAAGTGCCACCTTTCTTTTTGCAAAACATGTTTGCATTGTACTAGCATTTCACAAAATAACAAAACCATTTTCTTGTACTCAAAATAGAAAACACATGATCCTTAAGATTTTGTGCAAACTTAAGTATACATACTAAAGATTTGAATGCACTAGGATCTGCATTAGCATCTAGATCATATAGGATTTTAGCGTGTATATATAAACATAAGATTTGTGTATACAATAGGATCTATGTTAGCATCTAGATACCTAGGATTTGATCATACATTTATACATCACATGGCCGTAGCTTTTTGTACCAAGATTTTAGTTTTTGCAACTCCTTGGAAGCAAAGTAAAGCTTTTATAATAATTTTGGTTAAATCAAAGATCATGTGCCAACATGAAGTGAGAAAACCGAGAATTTCTGAGTATTAGTGGTACAAAGTGATGGCTACTACATTTGTTTATTATCACCAATGCAAGTTGAGAAAGGAACATGGTTTGGTACATAAGCATTTAAAGTGAAAATACATATACAGCAATACCTTTTATATTCTAATACTTAATAGTACAAGTTGCATGTTCTTTCATGGTCTGTAGCTCTTCGGCATTAGTGAAGTAGGGATTTTTCATCTCAATAGTTAGTAGAAACCTAGTCTTTTCCCTGTTCAATCACCAACAAAATATGAAGCAAAATATTTAGCTCATGTTGGTGCACATGCATGCAATAAATGCCACAATTTTTATATAATTTTCGAGCACCTATATAAGAGGGCACATACCCATACATTTTTCTTCACAAACCAAATCAGTTCGATCCAAAAACTGTAGAGGGAAAAAACCAAGGCCGGAGAGCAAAGCCATGACAGGTGAGTAAGCCCATAATTTATTTTGATTCTTTGTTGAAATCATATGATGAGTTAGTGCTGAGAATACATGAATGATCATTGACTGAATATAATGAAACCTTGTTCTAAATCATGTATGTTGTGTATGGATTGAACTAGATGACCCTGTTAGACATCCTGATGAAAATATAGCCCTGTTTTATTATACAATATTAGACGTCTCCTGTTACCTGCTAAGATGCATGTAAAACTCGGATCTATTCATGGAACAAGCATATGTAGATCACTAGTTGAAGAAGACTAAGCTACTTCGATCAATGTATGCCAGTAAACAGCATACAGTAAGAAAAAGAAAACTAAAGAGCCAATCTAATTTTTGAATTTGTAGGCTTATAAACTAGTTAGGAATATAAGTCAAGTTTTGGTAAATGAACATACAAAAATTCAATGACTGGAAAGGAGTGACATAGGGACTTGGCTGAAATAATATATGGCAACTTATGATGATCAGAATAACCCTTTTTGCGGGGATCAGGGCGAGATGAACTTAGTAGCTTAAGCGAATAAGTAAAACTTCAATACTTCTTTTTATTTGCAAACTTTTTTTAGCGTCATTTAGTCGCTGCGATTGTCAGGACTGTGGTATGACAAGAATGTCGACGAACTGCGGAACACAGAGGTTGTGCGAGCGAAGAACTTCCCGACAAAGTGGTCGATTACAGCGTCGACAGTGTACGGGTGAGGTCCCGTGGTGAATAAATGACTGTGTTGAGTCATTTGTTTCGAGTACGAGTCTAGCGTACCGTACATCCTTTTTCACATGTCCTTGTGCTAATATATATTTAACCTGGAATGCTCTCTTGAAAGGTTGGTCATTCAAGTTAATAATAAAAAGAAATTATATATATATATATAGGTTGCTGTAAAGTAAAGAGTATATATCAGTCGGAAGTTTATACCATATATATGTGATCCTGGAATGCCAGTTAAAGGCCATACAGCAAGAAGAAAACTAAATATCAAAACATCAACACAATTGGTTTTGCTCTATAGGCATATTGCTAGTTAGTGGTAAAACTTGATTTTTAGATAGCAAAGATTGAGATTGTATTAGCTGGAAGTTAAGTTAGAAGAGTTTGATTGGAGAGGGAATGCTATTTTGATTTTTCCGGTACAAGTTTGCCTGTTAGTAAGAAGGGGACGCACTGTGTTGATACCATGGACTTCCGCTCATATTTTTTTATATAAAAGAAAAGTTAAGAAGAAAGGGGGAAACACAGTAGTAAAGTAGTAGGACAATAAATGAATGGGAGGCAAACATATGTGAAGTGAAAGGTAGCGGTTTGACAGCATAGAAAAGAACAAAGTACATATTAAAAAGTATATAAAAGAAAAGAAGAACAGGAGATGTAAGGCAAAGGAGAACCAAAAGGAAGGTGGCTTGGCATTTTTAATCGCTTGGACTACACGGGTGGGAATATTTTAAATGGTGCGTGGGTTTTTGGGCTCAGCCATATATAGAAATGAACAAATAAAACTTATCCTAAGATTAAAGAAAAACAAGGACAAGAAAAAAAGGAAGGTGAATATATTTCTGTTTGTTTTGTTTGCCGAACTGGGTGGAAGGAATGGAGTAGTATGAACAGATATAGGTAGAAAAAAATGGGGAAATGTTCAATAGCATGGTTTGGAAAAATTGTAATCAGCTGGGCGTGGATTTCTTTTGTTGTTGTGGCTCATGAATGCCACAAGACAACGCCAGGAATGAGAAGATGTGCAGGCTAGAAGAAAGCTTGGGCCGAGATATTTGGGTTTAAGACCTTCAAGAAATTTGAACACAAATTAGATTATCAGGAGATGGGCTGGGATAAAATAGATTGGGTCAAAGGAAGAAAAAGGAAAATTTAAAATAAAGGAGAAATAAAGAAATAAAAGCACATAAAAGTAGAAAAATAAAGCAAGATTAGAAGATAAGAAAAGAGAGAAAAGGGAAATAAGATTGGTAGATAAACAAAAACAAATGACATTATAACAAAACAAATGGTTTGTTTTAAATTGAAATGTTTTTATTTTGTTCTATAAATTAAAAAAATGTTTGTTTAGGAATTAAACAATAATTTCCAAAGGTGTTAAATTGCAATTATTATCGAAATAAACAAACTAACATTCATTGTTTAAACTACCATGTGCGAAGCACGTGCTGTGATTGTTCGAACATATCAGACGGTCAAATATCTGAATTTTATTATGCTATTCTGTTAATCGAAGCTTAAAATTTTAAAGAATATATAGAATGAATTAATTAAACTATAGTCGACATTTATTATCGACTTCTGGGGAAAACCCATTTTTGTCGAACCTTGAAGTGTATCGAATTCAATCACCTCAAGTTGATAACTATTTACTTTGAAACGAGAAGTGTTGAGATAAAATATTGAAATCAGTTCTTTAAGTATCGACTAACCGTAAAAGACATTACGCTAATCTTTTCGAAGAGTCCGGAATTAATATTCCTCTTCGATTTGATTTATACGCATCGTGTCAGAGATTAATGAAGATAATTGAAGACGGCGATATACAAGGACTATTCTTGAATAGTGCCTTCGGTTTGTCCAGTCCCAGGACAACTTGTATGGACGAATGCCTGACAAAGTATTTCCAAAAGAATCACGTACGTTGTTTTCTTCAAACGTACCAGTTGCTGGCAAAGAAGGGAAACTTCTTTAGCCTGACAACCAGAGTATTTTTGTGGAATTCAATTAGTGATCTCCGATGGATTTGACGATGTGGCATTCAGAGAAATGAAATAGTGGTAATGAAAAGACGAGTCTAGCCTAGGGCTGGCAATTAGAACCGGGAACCGAAAACCCGAACCGACCCGACTCGAAAAGAGCCGAACCCAACCGAACCCGATGGGTCTCGGGTCGGGTCTAGGTGATGAAAAATGCCATCAAGACCCGATCAAACCCGACCCGCATAGACCCGACCCGAATAGACCAGACCAAAAAACATTGAAATATATGTATTTTTAGTGTTATTGTTCAATCGGACCCGACCTGGCCCGACCCGAGCTTCAACCCGACCCGAACCGAACCGAACCGAAGCTCGGGTCGGGTCAAGTCCAGATTTTCGAAATGTATAATTTAGACCCGACAAAACCCGACCCGCCTAGAACCGAGACCCCCTGGGTCGGGCCCGGGTCCATCGTGTCGGGTCTAATTACCACCCCTAGTCTAGCCTCAAGCCTCACACCTAGGAAATGACAAAAATCGGGCAGGCAGCATAGCTATGTGGGTCGCTCCCATTGGGGTGTAGCATCACCTATCTAGAGAAATCCCTTTTGTTTCTTAATCTATCGATTCTGCCCATTCGGGGATGGTTGCCGTACACAACCATCGGTGATATACATTCGATACACTCAAGAGAAATGAGTGGTCGGTCATGTGAGGGTCGGGTTGCAAGAAGTTCTTGTTGAACCCAGATGTATTTGCCTCTAGAGATACATCAACGGAAGGTGGTCTCATACCTTGTCAGAGTTGGAAATCCAATTTCCCTAAGTGCCAAGCAGTTTTTATTTGTATACTATATAGGAGAATGTGAGATGCAAGCATTCTTCTGGATTCTAAATTATTTGTGGAAAACTTATATGATAATATCTGTTTTCAAGTATACAAAGTGTTTCGATCTCATAAGGTAAAAACCCGTTCCGTATTCACGGCGTGGTCTTATGAGATAATTTCTTTGAACTGTTTAAAACTATTTACTCATACCAGTCCCCTGACTAACCCAGACTTTATTTTCTGTGTTTTCCCTTAAACTCTTGGGTATTCATAACGCTTATTATGAATAGACAAGTGAATCAGGATTTGGATAACACTTGTGAAGCTGGAATGAAGATCTTTGCTGTGTGCTGGTCCATCTATCTACTGTATAATTAAGTCTGTCAGTTGATCATCTATGATATGTATAATTACTGATGAATGGGTTGCATCACTAGTTTCCGATGCTTTGATGTAATATATTCCGTTGTGTAATGATATAAAGTATTATCTTTTGTGAAAATTCCGCTGTGAGATTCTAATGTTTCTGTATTTTATCTTCTATCTATTCTTATTTCTTATTAATGGCACGACTTCCGATGTGTTCGAAAGTTGGGTCGTTACACAGGTATTCACTAATTGATTTGGGGTAGTAAAATAACAATTAGGCATAGTATAAACTTCGGTTAGTCATAGTAAATACCTCACTATTCATTGTCTTCACCAGTTACACAACCGAGCCTCCTACTGTGTTTCTTTCATCCCCATGTACAGCGACCACTCACCACTCCAGTTCACGGTTACCTCCATACTTTTATCACCTCTACGCAATATGCACAGTAACACACTTGTTCTTCTCTGGTTTGCTTCCTCCTTGACCCATTTTAACGCCAAACAGTAAACACAACACCCCTTTTTCTATTTTGCTTCTCCTTCTACATGTTTTGATCCACCACCTGACTGCCTCTCGTTCATCGCCGGCTCTCTCCTCTTCTCTCCCACGCTTGCTTCTTTCTCTCCTCCCCTGTTTCATTTCGAAACAGTGTCCATCCCCCACTTAATCAGTTCGAGTGTTTCCCTTTCACACGCGCCTTCCATTTCCTTTGAACACAATTCCACCTCTACTGTTCACACACCTGTTTCTGACCATAACATAGAACTTCCTATGCAATACAACTCCCTGCCTGCTCCAGCTCGCTACGCTACACCAAGCGTAGCTACCAACTCGAAGCTCCCCCACTTGCCCGAACTGATGGGAACCCGCTGCCACCATACATCCCAATATCTCCTTCTCTCCCATGCGCTAGTTTTTATATTTGAATTATGTTTTAACTTGTTTTGATTTATGGAAGATGAATATAAGAGGTGGATGAGAAAAAGGAACCGACGGTAGAAAATAATGGGCCTTTTTGTTTTCAAATCGCTGGAGCTTGTGTTCATATCAAAATGGAGGCCTACCCAGTATAAATAAAAGAGGGAAAGAGTAGATAGGCGTCTTCTCATAGTATAGGTTGAGGCAGAAACTTTTACTCTCACGCCATGCTCTAATTAATTCGATTAGATTTTATCCATGCTGACAGAATAGGTTAGCTATTTAGGGTGTGGGTTATCACATCGATGGTAGGTGGTTTTTGTTTTAAATGGTTAGGTTAGTGTAGGCTTGTAAATGTGTCAAACCTTCAGTTATTTGGTTCGGGTAACGTTGTATGCTTATGTGTTTAAATATGGCTTCCTGTGTATTGTTTTGACCGTGAATGAAGACTTAAATTCTTTATTTCATTTCGGTATTTATTTCACCACCTATTTCTGTTTGTTACCGTTACCTGTTAAATATATGTACCATTAAACACCAACTCCAAAAATAATGAAAATGGACATCATGGTATAATTTGACGTTATGGTCCCAATGAAACCAGTTTCATTGGAAACAGACTCCATTTGCACAAATAGCGTGTTTTAATTCAAATTATAGCCACCGGTTCACCCTTAAATTCCGTCAATCGACAAAACAACTCAGTTTGGCTCCAAACTGAAAATATAGCAATATTTAATTATACGCATTCCAATAAAATTCGTTTCGTCGGAAACAGAGATCGTTTGAAAAGAAAACTATTTTAAGGCCTATATACGGTCGATAAAATAGAATCAAATTCAAAACAATTCATTTTAAATTGTAATAAATCATTACAATCGTATATATCCAAGTAGATCAACCAATATATATTCTAAACTCAATATTCATAAATTTGGTTTAAAACGATGTCCAAATATATGGAAATTCTTTTATATTTATTAAGTAAACATTATCGTTTATTAACGAAATTCCATAGCGACTATTTGAAAATTTAATCTGGACATAACTTGCAATCTGTACGATGAAATCTCGATTTTTCTCTTCCGTTAGAAAGATAGAATCAAATCGATCCAAACGATTCTTGTATTACGGAATTCCGATTTATATCGGATCCAGTATATTCAATTGAAATTTAAATCATAAATTACGAACTACCGCATCCTTTTCGTGCTCGTTTTAATTATATTATAATATATATATTCGAACTCCATTTTATATAATAAATTCGATATAAAATCCATTATATCTCCAATATAATATATAATACAGATTTAAATATTCCAATTTAAATGGCAGAAAATTCTGGAACGTTACAACTCTCAATTGTATTCTTACGTTTTGGTACCCAAACCTGTTTGTATAACAATCCATCAAAATTTACCTTTTTACCCTTTGGGACACAAATATGTTTAAATTTAGTTAAATTTTTTTATTTTCTTCTGGGGTCTAGGATTGTTTAAATGGATTGTTACAAAACAGATTCACATCATGTTCGTGATTCAAAAATCCTTTGAAATTATTTGAATTCAAATTTTCAGAACAAACTGTACAAAGCAATTTGAAGGATTTCTAAGATCATTAAAATTCATTTCTTCAAATCCATTGATTTTCCCAAAGCCAAGACCATATTTATTTCCAATAGATACTTGGTTTTGCAGCAACATATTCAATGATTTTTCCTCATTAGAGAATTTTTCCAAAGTTGATTCTAATCGTTGAATTTTGGATTCAAGATCACTTTTTTTATTAAATCTGAACAATGATTATTAGTGATCTTTCTTTCCACATCATGATATTTCAAAACCAAATTTTCATTTTCAAGTAATTTAATTTTGGCTTGGGATTCGGAAATTTCAAATTCAAAATGATTTTGCTTTTCAGATTCAAGTTTTTCAAAGGTTTTGAATTTTTCAATCTCATTTTCAAGCTCTTTCAAAATCAAATCAGTTTTCAACAAGCCTTCTTTTTCTAAAATTTCAAGTTTGGAATTTTCATATGTCTTAAAAATATCCAATTCCTTTTGCAGAAAATTATTCGAACTTAATAACTCAATCTCCTTCTCTTTTAAGATCAGAATTTCATTCACAAATTTTTGAATATTTTTATTGAGATGAACAAGATTTTTTCCTAACTTCAAACAATTTTTGCAATCAGGATTTTTAAATTTCTTGACCATTTCAAGCTTTAATTCCGAACTATTATTTTTGCTAGTCAACTCAAGATTTTTAGATTTCATAATTTTATTTTTCCATTGGAGTTTATCAATAGATTTAGTTAAATCAGTGCACATATAAACTAAATCTTCATACGAGAAATTTCCTGTGTTATCGTCTGTTGATTCTCCAATGTCTGATCTATTTGAATTTTCATCAGTTTCTCCTTTGAAACACAATTCTGAATCCTAGTTGACACTTCGGGATTTTGAGCAGTTGTCATTTCTTCCATACAATGCGTTGAGAGTTTTCCAGGTATCCAATGTAGATAAGCAATGAGAAATAAGGTTAAACTGATCGATATTAATGTAAGAATAAATAATATGCATTGCAATGTCATTCCTATCTGCATCTTACTACCATTCATAATAATATCCCAAATTTTAATATTAACTGATTTTAAATAGGATTCCACTTTTGATTTCCAATTTAAAAAATCTGTACCATTAAAAATAATTCGAATACGACTTGACTGACTCTCACTGGACTGACAACTAGGGAACACAATGACTCTAGAGTTAATGAAAATACCAAGATCTGATACCACTTGTTGGATTTAGATTAACCCTAGAGGGGGTGAATATGGTTTATTGGAATTTTATAGAATCATAAAAATATTAGAACACAGATTATAGTAGAGAAAATAAATGCAGAAAGTAAATAACACATATTTTATCCAGCTTCGGCAAACCCTGCCTATTGCTGCATTCCCCAATTTTTTTTTACTAGAATTTAAAATAAACTCCAGCATACAAAAACCTATAAACTCGCGACTCCCTCGCTAACCGCCTATATAGTTTTGTATACTCGCAAAACCTGCTGTTGTTCTAATTCTACGTTCAAAACCCAGTGCTGATCTGGAATCTTAAGTTCAGAATTTCTCGAGTTACAATCCCGTAATTCGCAGACCCCGGTTATGAATCCTATAACTAGAACATCTCTAGTTTTATAGAAAACTAGAAAAACAAAACAATGAATACAAATGAAATAAAAATACAATATAAAATTATATAGAAAACCCTCTTATAAATAATAAAATGGTCGGCATCTCTTTTACCACTTAAAAAAATCGGCTTTCCCTTTTGTTAATGGTCGACCCTAAAAATTAGAGTTTCTTCACATAGCTCCAAATCACGATCTTGAACCAGACGTAGATGTTTCGTTTTTGCTTCAAAAAACGTTGCTTTCTTGTCACTGATCTTAGCTTTGGCTTACGACCGAAAATCGTGAGTATTCTGAGTTATTTATCTCGTGCTCCCGAATTTTTTCTTGTTTGATTTTTGATCCTTTTTGCCTGTGATGTATTTGGTGAATATATAGGATTATTAAATCCTAAATTACCTCTGATTTCACGAATATGCCATGATCTTATTGCGTGATTCTCCATTTGTTTCCTTGATTAAAATTATACATGACTTTTAATTTCTTGCGTGATTGGCCCTCTTTGTTTCCATGATTAAAAGCATGTCGTGAGTGTTGAATAATTTCTGAAAAATTCGAACACTTGCCATATTTGTTGGTTGATTCCGTATAGCACTCGACTTGATTTCTTGCTTAAAATGGAATTCCAGTTTTCTGGAAAAAAAATGCTTTTATGGCCCTTGCGTGATTGTAAAATTCTGGAGATAAATTGTACAAGTGAATTTGCAATCTTGCCAAAAATTAGTTCCTGGAATTTGCCAAAAATAAAATTTTCCCTTTGTAAAATCTGGGACGGCTTAAATTGATTTTTGCCTAACATTGATGTGGCATGACTAGAAACAATCACATTGATTTCTTGCCAAAAATATTTGCTGAATTCTAGAAACAAATAGAAATTGTTTTCCTTGCTTGCCCAATAATCTTTACTGTTATTTCTGGAAATAATAAAAATTATTTTGCATGTCCAAAAATAAACTTGCTCAAATATGTTTTTGCCGAATTAATACTTGCCAATTTTGCTCCTACTGCCTGTACACAACTATTTTTTGAAATGTTGTCACACCACTTTGACATTCTGTCCTTTGTCGAGTGCATTGTACCATGATATGTACACCATAGTTATGCTGCTGTGTCGAGTTCCTTTGGAACAGTCTTGTAACATGCTTGTGTACATTCCTTAATGTGACATGATCACATTGGCATTTGCATTGCTGATTTGTCATGAACATGAGAAGTTGGTCTTTTGGTTGCAGCTATTCCTGAAGTGTATACCTTGTACTCTTGTTGTCCACATTGGCTTGGAGGTTGTATATTAGTTTTTGATGCATGTTGAAGCCTTTTCACTTCTGTACACAATTTTTTTTTTGTTGAGTAAACATGAACTTGGCTTTGGTCGTTCAGGGAGTAGTACTTGGTCTTGCTCCATTGATGTGTACACAGTTATGTACATGTTGCTCCATTTTGCTTGCTATCTTGTTCGTGATCTGTAACGACCCAACTTTCGAACACATCAGAAGTTGTGTCATTAATGAGAATAAGAATAGATAGAAGGTAAAATCACAGAAACATCAGAATCTCACAGCGTAATTTTTCAAAAGATAATACTTCATAATATTACACAGCAGTACACATTACATCAGAGCATCATAGATCTAGTGATACAAGCCATTCATAGTACATCCTTAACTATACATATCATTGATGACCAACTTGCAGACTTAATTATACAGTAGATATGATAAGTAGACCAGCACACAGAAAGTCTCCATTCCAGCTTCTCAAGTTTTATCCAATCCTGATTCACTTGTCTATTCATAACAAGTGTTATGAATACCCAAGAATTTAAGGGAAACACAGAAAAATAAACTTCGGGTCAGTCAAGGGACTGGTATGAGTAAACGATTTAAAACAAATTAAATAAATAAAAATATCTCATAAGACCACGCCGTGAATACGGAACGGGTTTTTACCTTATGAGAACAAAACACTTTGTGTACTTTAAATCAGATATTATCATAGTGTCTAGGGGTTTTCACAAATAATTAAGAATCCAGAAGAATGCTTGCATCTCACATTCTCTTATATACTATACAAATAAAAACCGCTTGGCGCTTAGGGATAATGGATTTCCGACTATGACAAGGTATGTGACCGCCTTCCGATAGTGTATCTCTAGAGGCGAATACACTGGGTTCAACAAGAACGTCTTGCAACCCGACCCTCACATGACTGACCACTCATTTATCTTGAGTGTATCGAATGTATATCACCAATGGTTGTGTATGGCAACCATTTCCCGAATTGGCAGAATCGATAGAGTAAGAAACAAAAGGAATTTCTCTAGATAGTGATGCTACACCCTAATGGGAGCGACCCACATAGCCATGCTGCCTGCCCGATTTTTGTCATTTCCTGGGTGTGAGGCTTGAGGCTAGACTTACCTTTTTATCATCACTGTTTATTTTCTTTGAATGCCACATCGTCAAAACTTCCCATTCACTAATTGAATTCCCCAAAAATATATTATGGGTATATAAAGCGAGAGAAACGAATTCCTCTGCCACCATATAAATATGTTTGAAGAGATCAACGTACGTGATCTGTTAGAATTACTTTGTTGGACATTCATCCATACAAGTTGTCCTAGGATTGGACAAACCGAAGGTACTATTCGAGAATAGTCCTTGTATATCGCCGTCTTAAATTAAAAATCTCTGATGCGTGGCGTATAATCAAATCAAAGTGAAATATTTATTTCGGTCTTTTTGAAATGATTAGCGAATATTTCCTTTTTAAATTATTAATCTAAAAAGATTAAATAAAATTTACAATTCTTATTTTATAAAATACAGACAGTATATAACTGGTTTCCTTGTATCAGAGAATTCAGTTTACAACAGACAATTTTAGCGTATGTATAGCATATGGTTTCCCCTCTTTAAAATTCCAATATTTACATTAGAAAATTGTTTCTAATTCTAATTATAAACAAAGTTTATAATTAAATTTAAATACAGCTTTATTTCCAATTTTTGGTAATAACTTTCACTCGATTTCAAACACCTGATTCACTTTCTTATTCTTTCTTGCTATTTTAAACAAAAATTTCTATTTTTATTTTATTATTTATTTCTCTTTTTATTTAATCTATTATTTAATTTAAAAACTAGTTTTAATTTTAAATATATTTAAAAATCCTTATTTGAAACTAATATGGCAAAGTACCACTTTTTGGTGAAGAACCAGTTGAGACTATGGGTGTGCGCATGTGAAAAACTGGCCGGTTCCCAAGGTTTTGCAAAGTACCATATTTATTAGCCAAAGTGCCAGGTGACCAAAGTACCACATCACGTTTCATGTATTTTCCCTTGCCCGATTAGCCTATCTCCCATGCGCAGACCCAAGAACCATCCCATGAAAAACACACCCGATCACTTCAAAAAAACCTCAGTGCCACTTCTCCTTCTTCTTCTTCCATGCCCGTGCACATGCACAACCACGTGAGACCCCATCCACCACTGCTAATCATCCACACAAGTCACGTCGCTCCCCCGGATCACATTTCCACCCTTCGATCACCTCCCCCTTGTTGCTACAGTGGTCTTGTCGTGGCATCCCTTTCTACCAAAAAACACACCATCCAAGAAAAACTTCACCACGCCTAACCTCGAAAGTGCGCCACCGCCAACTTCTGGCCACATCACCCTAATCCCTAGATGTCACCATCCCCCCTGGATCGCACCTCCTAGCTCCTCCGATGAAGTGCAGTTCCGGCGAAAAGAAACCGAACCCAAAAAACCATTTTAAACCCTATTTTGATCTCGTTTTCAGAATTTATGAAATAGAAAAATCTTTTTGTATTTTTCCCGTAATCTTGGACCTCTTCTTCTCTTCCAAGCCGAGTGCCATCGACTTTCATCGGATGGTTTGCCGGGAATTCATCAAAGTGTATTTTCCGGCCATCCCTTCATTTCTCACAATCCACACTTCTAAAAATCATGATTTTCTCTTTAAAAATCATCATTTGGATCCACAATTACATTTATATAATCAAAGCAAGTTTTCATGAGGTTTGAAAATCCACTTTGCTTTTGAGATTACAGAGAGCAGCTGTTGTTTCTGTATTCAAGTATCAGTGTGGTTTTGGAAAGATTTGCTTCATTTTTGAATAATTATATGACTATGTGAAGGGTTTAAAAATAGTATGGCATCTCATTCTTAATCCCCTAACATAGGTTTACTAATCTATTTAGATTTGTAGGATTTCAAACAAAACAACAGGGTCTGGTAACAATTCAAGGTAATACACCTTTTTAACATTTGGTACTTAAGGTTTTAAATTACCAACCAATGATTTTTCCCATCATACCCAACAGGTAATCCACACAAGGCATACCACTTGAACAAGAACATCACAAAATCCAAGTTCAACTTACAGTTCAAAACAACAAAATGCAGGAATTTTAAAACAGGAAATTTAAAAGCAGTTTACTCATCTTAAAATTTTGAAACCCTTAGCTTTATTCCTTCTTACTGATCTAATTGTGAAATGCTTGTGTTGTGAGAAGAATGTGCATGTTCAGGTCTTATTTATAGTAGTAGGAAACTATAAAAAAAATACTAGTGCATTTAATATTATTTTGGAAAAAGAGCAAACAGTTTTCATACTTCACTTGTGACCAATGATTGACAACATTAAAATCCATTTCTCTCTCAAAATCAAAACACTACTACCTAAATTTACATGGATCCTATCAGCCCTGAAAATTTCCTACGCAAGGCATATTCTTCCCTCATTGGTTTACTATGAAACATCACATTAAATGCTCCATGTAAAACCATGTTTCCTCTAAATATTTCCTTGGTTTAAACAAATATGGTAGCTTCCTTTTGTACCATAAATGCTCAGAATTTTATTGAGTTTCTAAACCATATTTTCCCACATGACAATATGATTTAACACAAAATATATTAAACTTTTACTTGGCCTCCAAGGTGATCTAAAATCTGAAAGTTCTTGTACAATTTGATTCACGGCCATGTGACATATGTGTAGGAAAAATCTTAGAATATATATATATATATATATATATATGTTAGTAAGTAACTAGTGTAGGCAAGATTCTTGGTATGTATGCAAGATTTTGTAAATCTTTATGCACATGTTTTATGACAAAGTAAACATGTTTTTGAAAAATGAAAAGGAAGAGTATTTTCAGAAAATCTTATGTAGGAAAAGAAATTATTTTAAAACTGAAAAATGCTTTAATCTATAATGATTTTGCCATGTGCACAATATTTACCTTAAGATCCTAGTTGCTAGCAAATCTTTAGTGTAGATGACTCATAAATGAGAGCATGATTTGCAAGAGAAATTGTCAATTCTTGTTTTTGATTTGATGCATATATAAATACAAAGATTTTCCTTGACTTTTATTTTGAGAACAAAAGGAGTGTTTAATCATGTTTTATCCAAGAGGGTTTTAAGTTTAAAGTAAAGAGTTTGCCAAAAATAAGGTTTTAAACTCTTTTGAAAAAAATGAACAAAGTGTTTTGTAAAAATGGCATTTCAAACTTGATATGCCTAAGTGTTACCCTTCCTATAAGAAAAAAAATGAATTAAAACAATGCTATCAAATATATGCTATCATACATACATGTGTAAAGGAAATGGAAAATGAACTCTTTGACATGTTTTGAATTATTTAAAGTATGGATTTTTAAAATGTATTTGTGGATACGTACTTACGATCAATCAATATTTGTGTTAGCGATATGTGTAAAAACCGGGTCATTACATGATCTTAATAGCAGTTTCTTGTATTGCACTAATTATTGGGTTGTTACTAATGTGCATATGTAATTGACTCAGTTTACATGTGTGACGGTAAGGAATTTCGCTCGATCCGAATCGATCGTATAACCGACTAAGATCGTTCGAAACCCTTGATCGAATGAGAACAGGACAAATCAGAATGCAGACAGAAGAACATTTCATTGTATATTACAACAATTCCATTAGATACAAGAATATACAGAGTATGAATGAATAAAATACATTCGATATATATTAGAGATTACAATAAATTACATAGCAGCGGAAAATAATACAAAATACAACTGAAGGAGATATACGGATACAAAGCTTTCCGAACATCATTCCAGCTGTAAACCAGGTTCCTGTGGATATAAATCTGCAAAACCAAAACTACTAGCTGCCCGTGTCAAAATAAGGGCACCTAGAGTTTAGGTTAAAACAATAAACTCCAGGTCAGTCATGTGACTGGTGTGAGAACTAAAACCGTTATTAATTCTTATTTTAAAGTTCGGTAAATCAAGGGACCACGCCGTATAACACGGAAGGGGTTTCCTCCCAAGAACACCAGTGCATATAAATAAACAACGCAATGCTTTTTGGAAAATGAAGCTATTATAAGACCCAGGTCCCATCACACAATGCAACGCAAACCAGAGGATAGGGTTTTCCCTTATAATAGCCAAACATGCTTGGCACGTATAAAACAAAAGTGTTTGATATTATTACTAGTGCATATATGTTTCAAAAGAAAATTCAATCATAAATATCAATCCTATGCGGCATAGCTACCATCTACTATGTCGCCATACTAGTAATACAATCACATCCGCAATTTCGTATTGGAAATTGGATTCCATCATGAGTCGAGGCAAAGGGCAAGCTCCTCTCCGATTCGAGACACTCTAGCAAATGTCTCAGGACCCCACTTTGATCCTTGGAATCGGTTGGGCCGGTCCTCACTTACTTTCGAGGATTAGTTATTCCTGAACACACGTTTCCCGGTCCTAACGGACCTGATATCGAGGTGCCTCATCCAACAACCACACAGGTGAAAAGTATATAAATGTCAGGGCTGGTAGGTCACTGACACCACCCATAGCTAGAAAGAAACGTCGTGTTCTCCCAATGGTTCGTATCCCGTTTTTGCCTCATACCGGGGTGTGAGGCTCGCGAATTCACGTTATACACAAAGCTGCGCCACATAGGCCATGCTTTGATCATCAACCACAAGACTTTGCTTTTCAACAAAAGCCTTGATCATCTGCCACTTAGGCATGCCACACCGGCAATTCACTCCATGCGACTGATGTCCATCGATATACAACCTCTGAGCTCGTACGTCTCAGAGAAGGGCATTAAGCAAGAGAATAAATTCTCCGCCGCCAAACAGATGTATATTTAACAGAGATCAATCAACACAGAATAAAATCCAACGTCGGACACACAATCCATTTACATGTTCGTTCTGAGTTTGAACGAAACCGGAGGAACTTTCCTCGCATATCCGTCGATCTCCAAGTACGTCTGGACAACCACCAACTATTTCCATCCTCTTGGGTGTACAGCCCAATCAGGATCATCAGTAATCACCTAAACGATGTGAAGACCCTCGGTCTTCAACCACTGTCTTCATCTTCGACTTATTGTCGGAACGGTTATTCGGAATGGGTATAAACCAGGTCTTTCCAAATAACCCACGTATATAATAAACAAATGTTACACAAACACAACATACGCCTCATTCCAATTCAGAATATTCCTAGGGAAAGGTTCCCATTAATTTTATCGAAGATAAATTCTTTGAAATTTATTCTTTAATCTTTCTTTGAATATTATTCCAAACTAGTCGGGATTAACGAACCACACCGAAGTAATTAATTATTTTATTTCCCAATCCCAACCTATTTGTCCCATGGAGCAAAACTGTTATTACCCCATAACTAACACCATGGTGTTACCGGTAAATTTAATTACCATTTCACGTTTAAATCTAATTAAAGATTTACTATCGCTCGGAGCAAAACTGGTGATACTCCTTTCTCGATCACTTTCCAAATCCGATAATTTAAATTATCACTTCATATTTCAATCTAATTAAAGATTCATTAAAACTCCTTTTACTGGGTTAAAGAACTAATGCCATTTAAAACACAGTTCACGATAAACCCAAATCTCATTTGATATTAAATACAAGGCTCTGAATAGAAAATATACCTGCTTATATTCAATATCAAATTCTGATTATTTTTAATACCACTTCAAATCCAATTTTATTTATTTAAAAATAATGGATTTTAATTCTAGTTCAAAACTAGTTCATTTCGATAAAAATATTTTTTTATCCTTTCAAATAGGGAATTTTCCATCCCAGTTCTTCCCAAATCATATATTATAATTTTACACAAATTATAGGTATTTTTAATAATTTTATCAAGGCCCGTACAGTCGATTTCCATCAATGGCTATCGAACTGCACTTACAGCGACCTTTTCTAAATTTGATTTGGACGTATCTCCAAATCCAACCGTCAGATTTCAAATTTCTAATATCCATTGTAAATCTCTTTTCGATACGAACCCAATGGTTCCGGTTTTAGGAGAATCCGACGGTCGGATCTCCCGCAATGTCCGCACGAAGCCAATGGTCGAAATTTTCGAACTGCCGCAGCGCGGCGCGTTCTATTCAAGCCATTATATTATATATATAATATATATTTCGTCGATTTCTATTTTAAAACGAATTTTATAAATAGTTTTAAATTCGTTTCAAAAACAATTTCAACTTCATCTTCAATTTCAAATCAATTTCAATTCGTTTTTCAATTTGATTTCAATTCAATTCGAATTCATTTTAATTTTATTTAATTCGAATTCAAATTCGTTTCAATTCAATTTCAATTTGAATTCTATTTCAATTCATTTTAATTCAAATTCATTTTATATTCAATTCAATTTGAATTTACTTTCTATTCAATTAAATTCTAATTCATTTCAAATTGATTTCAATTTAATTTTATTTAATTCGAATTTCCTTTCAAAATATTCAATTTTGAAATCACTTTTCAATATTCATTATAAAACGAATAAAATCGATAAAAATCTGATTTTTTTATATATATGCAGTGAAGTTAAAAATTCAATTTTTATATATATGAAGTGGAAATAAAAAAATATATAAAGAAGAAGGAATGAAAATACGATTTTTATTTATTGAATGAAGTGATAAAAATATAATTTTTATTTGAACAGCGTGAAAAGAACTGCATAGGAATTTCAAGCAGATCCAGACGATCCAGCAGTTCAACAGCAAAGCACGGCGGAGTGGAACCCTCTGTGATAACTTCTCACCTTTTTATTTTCTTTTTCTAGTTATATTATATATATACACTAGGATGCATACGGTGTTTAGTAGCACCCGACACCCTCGTCCACAGACCATGGATTTGTTTGTTTGGTTGTATAGTTGGTTAGAATATTTGATTTGAATTTGATTGTTTGGTGAATTGAAATTGATTTGATTGATGTGTGAATGGCATGGGCCTTCACCAGACCGGGGATAAGGCTAGGCCTTGTCCCGTTTCTAGCATCGTGCCATTATGCCGCCGAAATTTTCTAAAATAAGTTAGAAAAATAAAAATATCATTTTATTGTGTAAATGAACTGAATATAAATTCATGTGTTAAAATAAAATATTTTATCGTTAAAAATATAATTTTTAATGTGTGTGTGAATAAAATAAAATATTCATTTACAAACCAGATGGTTTGTTTATGTACACTGATTTGATTGATATTGATTGGGACAATAAATTTTACACATCGCCCAACTGCACAAATAATATTCAGTGTTTGTTGATGTGAAACCCCACACGGGTATTGGGATGATATTTAACGTACACTAGTCCCAATTATATAGTTGTTTGTCGATCGATAGGTTGACAAACAAGTGTTGTGCACTTTGGATGATGGTTGATTATTTATTGTTGTTGTGATATACACGTGTTGTATGGAATCCATATAATTAACATTATATGGTAATTGATTGGTCCTCATTCCAATTGGAAAAATAAAATATATTATATAATAAAAATAGTGGTGTTGACAGTACTCATTTGTTGAGATTAGTCAAGTGTTGAGTAGAATAAATATTCATTTGTTGAATAGAATAAAGGAGTTTTTGAAAAATATAAAGCCGTGTTGATTAGAGATGCGTTATTTTGATGCGAACGATATTTTTATCAATTTTATTCGTTTTATAATGAATATTGAAAAGTGATTTCAAAATTGAATATTTTGAAAGGAAATTCGAATTAAATAAAATTAAAATGAATTTGAAATTGAATTGAAATCAATTTGAAATGAATTCGAATTTAATTGAATAGAAAGTAAATTCAAATTGAATTGAATATAAAATGAATTTGAATTAAAATGGATTGAAATAGAATTCAAATTGAAATTGAGTTGAATTGAAACGAATTTGAATTCGAATTAAATAAAATTAAAATGAATTCGAATTGAATTGAAATCAAATTGAAAACGAATGGAAATTGATTTGAAATTGAAGATGAAGTTGAAATTGTTTTTGAAACGAATTTAAAACTATTTATAAAATTCGTTTTAAAATAGAAATCGACGAAATATATATTATATATATAATATAATGGCCTGAATAGAACGCGCCGTGCTGCGGCAGTTCGAAAATTTCGACCATTGGCTTCGTGCGGACATTGCGGGAGATCCGACCGTCGGATTCTCCTAAAACCGGAACCGTTGGGTTCGTATCGAAAAGAGCTTTACAATGAATATTATAAATTTGAAATCTGACGGTTGGATTTGGAGATATGTCCAAATCAAATTTAGAAAAGGTCGTTGTAAGTGCAGTTCGATAGCCATTGATGGAAATCGACTGTACGGGCCTTGATAAAATTATTAAAAATACCTATAATTTGTGTAAAATTATAATATATGATTTGGAAAGAACTGGGATGGAAAATTCCCTATTTGAAAGGATAAAAATATATTTTTATCGAAATGAACTAGTTTTGAACTAGAATTAAAATCCATTATTTTTAAATAAATAAAATTGGATTTGAAGTGGTATTAAAAATAATCAGAATTTGATATTGAATATAAGCAGGTATATTTTCTATTCAGAGCCTTGTATTTAATATCAAATGAGATTTGGGTTTATCGTGAACTGTGTTTTAAATGGCATTAGTTCTTTAACCCAGTAAAAGGAGTTTTAATGAATCTTTAATTAGATTGAAATATGAAGTGATAATTTAAATTATTGGATTTGGAAAGTGATCGAGAAAGGAGTATCACCAGTTTTGCTCCGAGCGATAGTAAATCTTTAATTAGATTTAAACGTGAAATGGTAATTAAATTTACCGGTAACACCGTGGTGTTAGTTATGGGGTAATAACAGTTTTGCTCCATGGGACAAATAGGTTGGGATTGGGAAATAAAATAATTAATTACTTCGGTGTGGTTCGTTAATCACGACTAGTTTGGAATAATATTCAAAGGAAGATTAAAGAATAAATTTCAAAGAATTTATCTTCGATAAAATTAATGGGAACCTTTCCCTAGGAATATTCTGAATTGGAATGAGGCGTATGTTGTGTTTGTGTAACATTTGTTTATTATATACGTGGGTTATTTGGAAAGACCTGGTTTATACCCATTCCGAATAACCGTTTCGACAATAAGTCGAAGATGAAGACGGTGGTTGAAGACCGAGGGTCTTCACATCATTTGGGTGATTACTGATGATCCTGATTGGTCTGTACACCCAAGAGGATGGAAATAGTTGGTGGTCGTCCAGACGTACTTGGAGATCGACGGATATGCGAGGAAAGTTCCTCCGGTTTCGTTCAGACTCAGAACGAACTTGTAAATGGATTGTGTGTCTGACATTGGATTTTATTCTGTGTTGATTGATCTCTGTTATATATACATCTGTTTGGCGGCGAAGAATTTATTCTCTTGCTTAACACCCTTCTCTGAGACGTACGAGCTCAGAGGTTGTATATCGATGGACATCAGTCGCATGGAGTGAATTGCCGGTGTGGCATGCCTAAGTGGCAGATGATCAAGGCTTTTGTTGAAAAGCAAAGTCTTGTGGTTGATGATCAAAGCATGGCCTGTGTGGCGCAGCTTTGTGTATAACGTGAATTCGCAGCCTCACACCCCGGTATGAGTCAAAAACGGGATATGGACCGTTGGGAGAACACGACGTTTCTTTCTAGCTATGGGTGGTGTTAGTGACCTACCAGCCCTGACATTTATATACTTTTCACCTGTGTGGTTGTTGGATGAGGCGCCTCGATATTAGGTCCATTAGGACCGGGAAACGTGTGTTCAGGAATAACTAATCCTCGAAAGTAAGTGAGGACCAGCCCAACCGATTCCAAGGATCAAAGTAGGGTCCAGAGACATTTGCTAGAGTATCTCGAATCGGAGAGGAGCTTGCCCCTTGCCTCGACTCATGATGGAATCCAATTTCCAATACGAAATTGCGGATGTGATTGTATTACTAGTATGGCGACATAGTAGATGGTAGCTATGCCGCCTAGGATTGATATTTATGATTGAATTTGCTTTTGAAACATATATGCACTAGTAATAACATCAAACACTTTTGTTTTATACGTACCAAGCATGTTTGGCTATTATAAGGGAAAACCCTATCCTCTGGTTTGCGTTGCATTATGTGATGGTACCTGGGTCTTATAATAGCTTCATTTTCGAAAAAGCATTGCGTTGTTTATTTATATGCACTGGTGTTCTTGGGAGGAAACCCGTTCCGTGTTATACGGCGTGGTCCCTTGATTTACCGAACTTTAAAATAAGAATTAATAGTTGTTTTAGTTCTCACACCAGCCACATGACTGACCTGGAGTTTATTGTTTTAACCTAAACTCTGGGTGCCCTTATTTTGACACGGGCAGCTAGTAGTTTTGGTTTTGCAGATTTATATCCACAGGAACCTGGTTTACAGCTGGAATGATGTTCGGAAAGCTTTGTATCCGTATATCTCCTTCAGTTGTATTTTGTATTATTTTCCGCTGCTATGTAATTTATTGTAATCTCTGATATTTATCGAATGTATTTTATTCATTCATACTCTGTATATTCTTGTATCTGATGGAATTGTTGTAATATATAATGAAATGTTCTTCTATCTGCATTCTGATTTGTCCTGTTCTCATTCGATCAGGGGTTTCAAACGATCTTAGTCGGTTATACGATCGATTCTGATCGAGCGAAATTCCTTACCATCACATTTGGTATCAGAGCTTTGGTTTACAAAGCTCGAGAACAAGACACATTAGAACCATACGAAAGAATTCATCAGATATTGGATTAGTAAAATCCAATGAGAATGGCTCGTTAGAGATAGGATCAGTAGTATCCTAGAACGAGTGTGAAGAGTATATTTTTAAAATGAAAACCAAATTTTGTTTTGAAATTTAAATCGTTTTATACATATTTGAATATTTATTTATTTTGAATTTGGACAATCCAGTATATATAGATTTTGCATATACACGTCATGAACGTATATTCGAAGTTTTAATATACTGAATAGATATAGAATCACACTCTAGTCGCCCGGAGATGGTACTGATGATAGCACGTGCATCATCAGTATTTATTTTCATGTTTCGAAGGTGTGATATCTATATATTTCCATTAGACTGGTGTGAGAACCAAAATATAGCTAGAATACATTGTTGTGATTTGGCATCAAAACATGATTTTCTGTATATATATCAAATTATGAATTTGAAATGTTAAACCACTAATTGATTGATGGTTGTGTTGTTTGTTTATTTGTTTGATATTTTGAACCATTACGCCTAATTGAACCAAATATTAAACTGTATTGAAAATTGGTTGCATTTGCATATATGTACATATATATACATTGAACAGGTCATTGCAAGGAGGCTAGAGCAGAAGAATAAAATTGTTTGCCCGACAAATAGGTACATGTTTATTGTATTTCTTTGGGTGATGATGATTTTATGAGCCGATTGGCTAGCCGCTTGGCTTTTTCTTTTTATACCACCGTTGTATTGGTGAGGACCATGGGAGGCTATTTGAAATATCCCGAAGTCCCCGGTGCAGTGGAGGTTATGGCGAAATTTTTCGGAAATTTAGGGTGTTAGCCAAATTTTTGAAAAATTTGAAAAGTTCTTAGAAACTGAAAAGTTGAAGAACTTAAGCCGTAATCAAAACAAAGAATGTTTAGTTGGTTTTTAAAACAACTTTCAGCTTCGTTCCTTTTCGGGGACGAAAAGTTTTAAGTGGGGGAGATTGGGAAGATGAACAGATAATCTTTGGATATGATCAGAAACCCCTGATCGTATGAGAACAGGGCAAATCATAACACAAACGGAAGAACATTTATTGTATATTACAACAATTCATCAGAATACAAGAATATACAGAGTATTAACAAATAAAATACATTCGATAAATATCAGAGGTTACAATAAATTACAATGCAGTGGAAAATAATACAAATCACAACTGAAGGAGATATACGGATACAAAGCTTTCCGGATATCGTTCCAGCTGTAAACCAGGATCCTGTGAATATAAATCTGCAAAACCAAAACTACTAGCTGCCCGTGTCAAAATAAGGGAACCTAGAGTTTAGGTTAAAACAATAAACTCCAGGTCAGTCATGTGACCGGTGTGATAACTAAAACAGTTATTAATATATTTAATAATTTTATCAAGGCCCGTACAGTCGATTTCCATCAACGGCCATCGAATTGCACTTACAGCGACCTTTTCTAAATTTGATTTGGACGTATCTCCAAATCCAACCGTTAGATTTCTAATTTCTTACATTCGTTAGAAAGCACTTTTCGATACGAACCCAACGATTCCGGTTTTAGGAGAATCCGACGGTCGGATCTCCCGTAATATCCATACGAAGTCAATGGTCGAAATTCACAAACTGCCGCAGCGCGGCGCGTTCTATTCGGGCCATTATATTATATATATAATATATATTTCGTCGATTTCTATTTAAAACGAATTTTATAAATCATTTTAAATTCGATTTCAAAACAGTTTCAACTTCATATTCAATTTCAAATCAAAATTGAATATCCCACTATAAATTCGTTTTAAATTCATTTCAAATCGATTTCAATTTAATTTCAATTCAAATCGATTTCAATCCAATTTCAATTCGTTTTAAATTCAATTTAAAACGATTTCAATTCTATTTCAATTTAATTCGAATTTCAATTCAATTCTATTTAATTCGAATTTCTATTCAATTCGATTTAATTCGATTCAATTCAATTTAATTCAAATTTCATTTCAAAACATTCGATTTTGAAATTACTTTTCAATATTCATTTTAAAACGAAAAAAATCAATAAAATTCTCATTCGATTTAAAATGGCGCTTAACTACTTAACATGGTTTCACATTTCAATATTCACTAAATATTATATGAAAATATTTATTAATTCTGAACTGGAATCAGACACAGTCAAGTACCATATAATGTGGATTATATGGATTTCATCCAATTCAAATACACAACAATGACGATAAACAGTCAACCATCATCAAAAGTGCATTCTACACTATATAAGCATTGAATATAAATATTCAACGCTTACACAATCTGTCAATCAATCGATCGACAAATCACTAAACGGTTGGGATTAGTGTATAGCCAATATCATCCCAACACCCGTGTGGGGTTTCAAACAATCAAACACAGATTTTATTTGTGCAGTTGGGCGATGTGTAAAATTTATCGTCCCAATCAATCAGTCAAATCAGTGTACATAAACAAACCGTCTGGTTTGTAAATGAATATTTTAATTTATTCACTTCCACGTTAAAAATTATATTTTTAACGATAAAATATTTTATTTCAACACATGAATTTCTATTCAGTTCATTTACAAAATAAAAATGATATTTTTATTTTTCTAACATATTTTAGAAAATTTCGGCGGCATAACGACACGATACTAGAAACGGGACAAGGCCTAGCCTTATCCCCGGTCTAGTGAAGGCCCACGCCATTCACACATCAATCAAATCAATTCCAATTCACGAAACAACCAAATCAAATCAACTAATCTAACCAACTACACAACCAAACAAACAAGTCCATGGTCTGTGGACAATGGTGTCGGGTGCTACTAAACACCGTCTGCATCCTAGTATATATATAATAATATAACTAGAAAATACAATTAAAAGGTGAGAAGTTCTCACAGAGGGTTCCACTCCGCTGTGCTTTGCTTTTGAACTGTTGAATCTTCTGAATCTGTTTCCAATCCCAATGCAGTTCTTATCCCGCGGTTTATAATAAAAATTGTATTTTTTTTATAACTTCATTTCAATAAATAAAAATGATATTTTTATTTTTACTTCATATATTTTTACAATGCTTCTTTCTTATATAAAGATCAAAAATTTATTTTCACTTCACGTATATAAAAACCGAATTTTTATCTCGCTACATCATATATAAAAAATCGCATCTTTATAGTCTCTATCTTATAAAAATCATATTTTTGAACTTTATATAAGAAAGAAGCGTTGTAAAAATATATGAAGTAAAAATAAAAATATCATTTTTATTTATTGAAATGAAGTGATAAAAAAATACAATTTTTATTATAAACAGCGGGACAAGAACAGCATTGAGATTGCAAACAGATTCAGAAGATTCAACAGTTCAAAAGCAAAGCACAGCGGAGTGGAACCCTCTGTGAGAACTTCTCACCTTTTAATTTTATTTTCTAGTTATATTATTATATATATACTAGGATGCAGACGGTGTTTAGTAACACCCGACACCATTGTCCACAGACCATGGACTTGTTTGTTTGGTTGTGTAGTTGGTTAGATTAGTTGATTTGATTTGGTTGTTTGGTGATTTGGAATTGATTTGATTGATGTGTGAATGGCGTGGGCCTTCACTAGACCGGGGATAAGGCTAGGCCTTGTCCCGTTTCTAGTATCGTGCCATTATGCCGCCGAAATTTTCTAAAATATGTTAGAAAAATATCAATTTTATTTTGTAAATGAACTGAATAGAAATTCATGTGTTGAAATAAAATATTTTATCGTTAAAAATATAATTTTTAATGTGGAAGTGAATAAAATAAAGTATTCATTTACCAACCAGACGGTTTGTTTATGAACACTGATTTGACTGATTGATTGGGACGATAAATTTTACACATCGCCCAACTGCATAAATAAAATCTGTGTTTGATTGTTTGAAACTCCAAACGGGTGTTGGGATGATATTGGCTATACACTAATCCCAACTGTTTAGTGATTTGTCGATCGATTGATTGACAGACTGTGTAAGCGTTGAATATTTATATTCAATGCTTATACCGTGTAGAGCGCACTTTGGATGATGGTTGATTGTTTATCGTCATTGTTGTGTATTTGAATTGGATGAAATCCATATAATCCACATTATATGGTATGATTCCAGTTCAGAATTAATAAATATTTTCAAATAATATTAAGTGAATATTGAAATGTGAAACCGTGTTAAGTAGTTAAGCGCCAATTTAACTCGAACGGAAATTTTATCGATTTTATTCGTTTTAAAATGAATATTGAAAAGTGATTTCAAAATCGAATGTTTTGAAATGAAATTTGAATTAAATTGAATTGATTCGAATTGAATAGAATTGAAAAGAAATTCGAATTAAATAGAATTGAATTGAAATTCGAATTAAATTGAAATAGAATTGAAATCGTTTTAAATTGAATTTAAAACGAATTGAAATTGGATTGAAATCGATTTGAATTGAAATTAAATTGAAATCGATTTGAATTGAAATCGATTTGAAATGAATTTAAAACGAATTTATAGTGGGATATTCAATTTTGATTCGAAATTGAATATGAAGTTGAAACTATTTTGAAATCGAATTTAAAATGATTTATAAAATTCATTTTAAATAGAAATCGACGAAATATATATTATATATATATAATATAATGGCCTGAATAGAACGCGCCGCGCTGCGGTAGTTCGTGAATTTCGACCATTGACTTCGTATGGATATTACGGGAGATCCGACCGTCGGATTCTCCTAAAACCGGAACCGTTGGGTTCGTATCAAAAAGAGCTTTCTAACGAATGTAAGAAATTAGAAATCTAACGGTTGGATTTGGAGATACGTCCAAATCAAATTTAGAAAAGGTCGCTGTAAGTGCAGTTCGATGGCCGTTGATGGAAATCGACTGTACGGGCCTTGAAAAAATTATTAAATATATTAATAACTGTTTTAGTTCTCACACCAGTCACATGACTGGCCTGGAGTTTATTGTTTTAACCTAAACTATGGGTGCCCTTATTTTGACACGGGCAGCTAGTAGTTTTGGTTTTGCAGATTTATATTCATAGGATCCTGGTTTACAGCTGGAACGATATCCGGAAAGCTTTGTATCCGTATATCTCCTTCAGTTGTGATTTGTATTATTTTCCGCTGCATTGTAATTTATTGTAACCTCTGATATTTATCGAATGTATTTTATTTGTTAATACTCTGTATATTCTTGTATTCTGATGAATTGTTGTAATAAACAATGAAATGTTCTTCCATCTGTGTTATGATTTGCCCTGTTCTCATACGATCAGGGGTTTCGAACGGTCTTGGTCGGTTTAACGACCGATTCGGATCGAGCGAAATTCCTTGTTGTTATAGTTGGTATCAGAGCTTTGGTTTACAAAGCTCAGAGAACAAGACACATTAGAACCATACGAAAGAATTCATCAGAGATTGGGTTAGTAATACCCAATAGGAATGACTCGTTAGAGATAGGATCAGTAGTATCCTAGAACGAGTGTGAAGAGTAGTGTTTTGAAAGTTAGAATTGAAAACAATGTTTGTTTTTGAAAATTTAAATACATTGTTGTGATTCAGATCGTCTGAATCTGCTTGAAATTCCTATGCAGTTCTTTTCACGCTGTTCAAATAAAAATTATATTTTTATCACTTCATTCAATAAATAAAAATCATATTTTCATTCCTTCTTCTTTATATATTTATATATTTCCACTTCATATATATAAAAATTGAACTTTTAACTTCACTGCATATATATAAAAAATCAGATTTTTATCTTCTCTTCGTTATAAAAATTATATTTTCATATTGCTCTCCTCCTAATAAAGATTACATTTTTTTATTCTACATAGCTAAAAATTATATTGTTATTCTTCTACACGATTAAAAATCATATTTTTAACTCACTGCTTATATAAAAATTATATTTTTAATCTTCCTACTTCATGATAAAGACCAAAATCGCATTTTTCCTTTGTCATACAAATTAAAAATCACTTTTCTTCTTTATAAAACTTTCACCTTTCATGTTGAAAAAATTTCATATTTCCCATGTTAAAAATCTCATATTTTTTCTATGAATAAAAATCTTAACTTTTATAAAAAAAGATCTAATCTCTTCATGTTATATATAATAAGAAAAATCCTATTTCTTTTCATGGCATAATGTAAAATAATCATAAAAAAAAAAACTGATTTTCATACGTTTAAACTAATTATTTTAAATTAAATAAAAGTAAAAACTTACTGTAAATCGAAGAGGGAGTGCTGCCATCGTTCGTCGGAGGTTGAGGGGTGGAAAGGGAAAGCGCGGTCGAGGCCTGGAAGCTCGCGCGGTGGTCAGGCAGGCGGGGTGCTCTCGGTGGTCGGGGCGCTCTCGGTGGTCGGGGTGTGGCTTCAAGGTGGGGGGTCAGATCTGAAAAGGGGGGCGGCGCGGCAGGGCTGAGGGGCTCAGGGGAGGTTGTGGTGGAGGTGAGGGGTTTGGGTTAGTGGGTCTTCACGTCGAGGGGCTTAAGAGGAGAGAGAGGGGGGGTTCGACGTTGGGGCGCGCCGAGCTGGGGAGGTGGCGGCGTAGCTCCGCCACCTGCGGCGGTGATGGCGGGTGGAGCGTGACAGCGCTCTACCCTTTTTTTTCTTTCCTGAAATGATTTTGAAAGGGGGGCCTGGTCAACGTAAGGAGATAAGGGCAAGGGTGGGGTTTTATTTAATTATATATTTATTTTTATTATTTAAAAAAGGTAACTTTTTATTTCGACCTTGAAACGAGGCCCACCGCCTGTCGTCCATAGCTAATTACCCCCATTCCGAACATAATGGGATATGTATCGTAGGCTGATTCAATCGTTTCGATCAGTTTCCGTCAAAATCAACATATAACTCTATATATTGATTTTGAACGTGCATTCCAATTTACCGGGGTCACATACTAACTCGAAAAATTCCAAAAAAATATTTTCTATCTTCGTGTTGACGATACGGTCCTGATAACACTAGTTTCCTCGAATTTTGAGACCGTTTGAAAAATGGCCAATTTCCAGTCGATTAAAATCAACTAAAACTGGTCAAACGCGTTTTCCTTTGCCACGCTCACATATTGATTCGAAAAATTATAAAAATTGGAATCTAGAAATAACTTGACATCCCGGATCCAACAAAAGTGGTTTCGTCAAAATCCGAGGTCGTTTGCAAAATGGCTATTTTTAAGGGTTTGAATTCCATAGCGACTATTCTGAAAATTCATTTGGCCATAACTTTTGATTCCCGTTATGAAATTTTGATTTTTAGGATTCGTTGGAAAGATATTCTCAAATAGATTCTATTATTTTTGGTTTCGCTAAATTCCGGTTTATTTTGCACCCGGTACATTCATTTGAAGTTTGAAATTGAATTATCGAACTGCAGGGCCATTTTCAATTCCTTTTATAATTTAAAATAAATATTTATATTCTAACGACGATCTATATGAATATATTCATTCTAATTATATTCAAAATAAATTTCTCGTCGATATTATTTAAAGTAATCTATTTTAAATATCCAAAATTCACTAAAATTGCCAAAATAAAAATTTTAAACTGGCCCAGATTTTCGGGTTGTTACAGCATGAACATGAAAATTTTACACTCACTTAAATCGTGTTCCCTTGAATTTGTACTTTGCTTTACTCTAGTTTGATGCACGACTTGTTTGTCTTGAACATGGCACTTGAATTGCTCTGCCATATGAACTTGACTTGTTCGAGTTACTTCCTCTTGCTGGTTACACTTTGTTTGGCTATCTATGTTCATGCACTGTAGTGTTGACATTCTCCCTGTCTTGTAGTTGAACTTCTTCATTTCTGTTGCATACTTGTTCGAGCCTTGTGCACATGTTCATGTATATGCAAGTTGTTATCTTTGAATGCTTGTCTTCTGGCCATGTTTGTATATATGTGTATATATATTTATAAACTCGTATATGTATATATATATATATGTATGTATGTATATGTGTACATATGTTTGTATGTTGTCACTTCATTATTCCCCTTTTGTTTGTTGATTCACAAGATTTTTGATTCAAGACAACGACGAAATGACGATCATATTGAAGAGCTAAGTTCATTTATATGTGAGTATTGAGTCGTGTTAGATATTTGTTAAAATATATCCTCACAGTATAACACGGATGCACACAACATATACACACGACATATATATATTATGTTTTTTGCATCTGTGTTGTGCTATGAGGATAGATTTTAACAAATATTTAACACGACTCAATACTCATATATAAATGAACTTAGCTCTTCAATATGATCTTCATTTCATCGTTGTCTTGAATCAAAAATCTTGTGAATCAACATTCTCCCCCTTTTTTGATCGATGACAACACCTCGCATTTTTGTTGAGATAATGAATTACTCCCCCTGAATATATGCTAGTATATGTTTATCTCCCCCTGACTAAAAAGCTTATCTGCAACATTTTGTTATATATACATATAATAAACTTACTGTTTCCTATAACAAAATGCTAGTGTATATTACTTATAATAATAACAAATTTCTCCCCCTTTGTCGTCGATTAAAAAGAACAACTATCATGAGAAATAGTAATTGAGAGTAGTAGAGAACATAAATGATTATAGCACCTTCAGGAGATATTGGATCATGTGTTTTTTGATAAACCGAATTTTTGTTTTCACGGATAATTAGAGATACCGAAATAGTCTTCTTTTTGCTGTGGTGTACCTGTAAAAAATATGATATATATACTTTGGTACCCACTTCCTTCGTTAGGGTCCAAGGGTTAGATGGAAGGTAACCATACCCAAGAGGGTTTAATGGAACCTTTAAAAATGAAATTTTCATTATTGACTACTGACTTAAAATAATCATCGATATATTTTTCTCTGTTTTTCCAACTTACAGGAACCCAAATACTTAATAAACTTCTGTTGGTATTTCGTTTTGTACTTCTAGACTTATTATAGATATCTCTAGTCATAGAAGTATTTGAATTCCTATAATGATTGGATCTTGGATTTACTCGTGCATTAGTTTTATTATATCACACACCACTTTTATCATGTAAAGGTCTTGAACTAGACAAAATCTCGTTTATTATTAAATTTTACAAACTTACTCATACATTTTTCAAATTTTATTCCAAAGTCGCGATTGACATTTTCAAAAGAAATTTTGCTAGTATTCAAGTTATCAATTTCCTGATTTAATTCAGAATTCTCCTTTTTTAAAGTATCATTCTCATTTTTAAGATAAAAAATTTGAGATTCTGAATTATCTAAAGAAGATTGTAATCTTTTAAAAATTTCTCTTGAGTTAGAAATTTCATTTTGCATAAAATTATTATTAACCTTTAAAATCTCATATTCTTTAGACAATTCTAAATTCTTTTCAGTCAAAGCTCCATTCTCTTTTTCAGGAGACGAAATTAAACAACTAGAATTATTTAAAGAATCTTCTAATGATTTATTTCTACTTCGTAAACCATCGATTTCCTTTAAAAGATCATTGCTTTTATCTATTAATCGCTCATTTTCTTTTTGAAGGAAATCCTTTTGAAAAACAAGCTCTTCAAAGGTATATTCAAAATATTTGGCTTGTTTTACTAAAAAAATTGTTTTCCTCTTTTATTTTGGAATTTTCTTGCTCACAGTCTTTATACTTGGCTAAAATAGCTACATTAAGTCTACCCAAACTTTTAAAATCTTTCAATAATATTTCATGGTCTAATAGAAGATCTTTATATAGTGAATCTAGACATACCGCTTGTGATATGACTTTAGCCATTAAACATTTTCTCTCTTAATATCACAAATAAGTAAAAGAAGTAAGTAAAGTGACACCAGGAATTTTATATTGGTTCGGACTTCCCGTCCTATATCCAGTCCCAGACTCCTTCTGGAATTCTTCTATCAATACCCTCTCTTTACCCGGAGGAACAGGTTAACAACGATCTGAGCCTCAATACGGATCAATCTGAGCCCAAACAAGGATTGCTTTGCCTGAGCACCAACACAGGTCTTTTACAAATTACAAGAGTTTGACTTCTGCTTGTGTTCTTGAAACACTGAATAGAAAATGATTAAGTACACCCTTCCTATAATCTCATTCTCAAGTATGTGACGTGTCTGTGAAGATTGAAGGAAGTATTTTACTTATTGAATCAAGAGATATGAAATAATTTCAATGATTCAACAAGTAACTTGAATATATAAAAGCTTTTCAGAATGCAAGAGTATGGAAATGTAGATCAGAAAATAGATTAGAATCAGAGAGAATTGGTTATTGGAAATCTTTGTTTGAAGTGTATATATAATAGTTAAAAGGTAGTGATCCTTCTTAAAGGGTTTAGTCTAAGAGAAGCGACTATTTCTTTTCAGAAATGAAGAGAAACCTTTTCATGAAGAATGGCAACCTTTTATAAAAATGGCTGTTGTTTCGAATCATTAAACTGGTCTGTAAATCACCAGTCAACTGGTTAAAAAGACTGAAAATCGTATATATTTAAAGGTTGTCAAAAATTGTCTGTTATTGGACAGAATCATCTGAACCAGTCAACTGGTTCAAAACAGACCAATCGACTGGTCAGACAAATTCTGCCCAGCAACGGCTAGTTTTTGACAACCTTTAAATATATATGATTTTCAGTCTTTTTAAATAGTTGACTGGTGATTTACAGACCAGTTGACTGATTCGAAACAACAACCATTTTTATGAAAGGTTGTCATTCTTCATGAAAAGGTTTCTCTTCATTTCTGAAAAGAAATAGGTGCTTCTTTTAGATTAAACTTTTCACGAAGGATCCCTGTGACAACCCCAATTTCAATAGACCGATTTTTTTTTAAAATTCCAATCTATCGAAACTCGGATTGGTTTGCTCTGGTATCCTGTAGAAAAGACAGAGACATAAAATATGTCAGAGCTCAGAAAACATCTCACAGCGGAATGGGTAAAATATAATATAATCAAAATATAGCCTTGCCGTATTAATAATACTGCCTAACCAGTATCCAAAGCTATAATGTCTCATGTCTCTACAACAAAATTTAACCTGAGAGTATGTTATGAAAAGGGAGTTAGAACACAAGTTCTGGTGACTAGATTTAAATTCCTCACTTTGGATAACACTACATATACCATTCAAATCATGTTTTCTTATTTATTAGGTTGCTTGGGTTAACAGCACTCAATCGCATCCATTTACTTCCCAGTGGATTAACCTAATACAATATATATGTAGCTACCCCCAATATTGAGGTACACCCCATGGTACCCCCACTCGCATGGTTTCCACCGTAATACCGTCGTAGTACCATATCCTATGCCGTAGTGATGTTCAGATAACAATATTACGATCCACATATGTCTATCATTACTATGCTATGCAACCTTACAAGCTGCCACCTTGTTCGAATCAAACTCCATACCGGAGTAATGCCCTCAAGTCTACGATACATCACCCAAAGCCGACATGCATGTTCTAGACTGCCCACCATACGTATCTTCATTTGTAGCTCGATACCTCAATCACACGTCCTCTAATGTGCACCGAGTTCCATGGTACGGCGATACAAGAAACATGGAACTCGGTCGGGAGCTTTTCCATATATGTACAGGCCTGTCTTTAAAGAGCCTCTACAGATATACCTAGGGTCTGTTTTCATGGTGGCTATGGCCCCACCAAGGCCCCTACCTCAACTAGTAAAGGCTAAAAGAGCTAAGTGACCGTCCCTACGTAAACAATTTAAACATCCATGTGGTGTCTCCCCTCAACCCCTTACCCCGATAGTGAAGGGTGAAATGATATCTTAGGATTAGCTCTAGTCTTTACGCATCCCACTGGCTGCCGATGACGGGTATCCGATGGTCTACTATCAAATAATGGTCATGACCCTCTCTACCTTCTCGTGAGGCAACCGCCAAATCACCCTGGTGTCATCTCGTCACAGCATTCTGACTGCATAGCTACGTCTACATTCAAGGCCCACCCACCTAGTAGTTATGCGCAGACCCAACCTCTGCGAGCACAGCCTAAAACATCTGCCGCTACATAGAGGACTACTAGGAGCACCTTACATACCTCAGGAAGCTGCGTGCTTCCCCTTCCAGTCATTTGGAGCCGTCAGAACAATCAGATGAATGTGCGCTCCCCTCGTGCCTTATAACACCTCGATGATCTACCCCATTGGGTTATTTACCGTCAATCGTAAGGACTATTCCATGTGCCTTACTTTAATATGTTGTTAGACCCTATGTCTAAACATTCTTTTACGCGCTTGCCTTACCTCACCAGGTTTCCATTTAACTTGGTTATTCCCATTCATATTTGAGTTCTTAATCAAGTTAGCAAGTTCCTCTTGCTTATTAACTTTGGTTATTTAACTTAACCCATTTATGTTTATTAATAAGCCCACAACATCTTATTCTCTAGATTGTGGCCCAAGGTCTGTGATCCATAATCCGTTTTATATTCTTGTTTGATTTCGTCATTACAATAACATGTTCTACTTAATATGTAATTAATTATATCTCAATTCACATGCTTTCTGTTTAACATGTCAGTCATTATTTATGATTAAATATAACTTATTTTATAAGTTTTCCTCATTCTTTCTCATTTAATCATAATTCCATTTTACATCATCAATACAACTTATCGTTGTTTACTTATCAACTTAGTTCTATTAACTAAGGCCTATTAAAAAGTTTCTCTACCCATTTATTATAACCAATGTTATAATTTCCTCTTATCCCTAGGATAAACCTAAACATTCTTATCAACGGGTTTCAGACTTCCAGGTTTACAGATTACTTAATTTATAATTAAGTAAAATATATTTTCCCCCTTTTCTTAACTGGTTTCAGGCTTTCCCCCTTTACTGATTACTTAATTTATAATTAAGTGTCCCTTAACTCAATTCACCAGCTATCCCATTCTCTTACTAACTTATTATAACTTAAGTTATAATATTTTCTTGTCTCTAGGACAAGTTTACCTATTATACAACATTTTCATTAATGTTACTTATTTATAATAGGTGATTATCATTTCTACAAGTTATGCTTACCCTAAAGGTGTTTTTAATTACATAACTTTGTTATCTCTACCGGTTACGTATACCACTTAGGTATCTTTAATTACATAACCTTATCGGGCTAAGTTTGCTTGCCTATTTGTAAATATTACCCACCCCCTCAGATTTGCTTAAGCCACCCACTGTCCAACCAATTTTACTTAACCTTAAATATAGTTCATATTCATACAATCCCTATGGATTAGAATAGGCTAAGTAGTCCAATTCATTACTATGTCTATTTATGGTTTATAATGGGCTAGACCTCTCACATTAGGCCTACAACTTGTGGATGTTGGATATGCCGGTCGGGTCCGGGCAGACTTCTTCCACAAATTGAACTAACCTCGTGTCATAGCCCGTCTTGTATTTGCTCACTTAGACCTCTCACATTAAGTTCAAAATTAGTTGTTGCTGGATATGCCGGTCGGGTCTGGGCAGACTTCCACCACTAATGCAACCTAACCTCATGTCATAAGTGCAACTACATTTTTTTAATTATAATCCTAGGCATTCATTATTAATTAATTATTTAAACCTATGCCTTTATAGGTGTTAATGCCCATTTACTCAATTATATTCATGATGGATTATACGTCTAAATTCGTATTATTCAAATTATGCCAATCCATATTTTACATATGATCCCATTTGCGCCCAAATCATTTTTCTATACTTATGATACATTTTAAGATTTTTAAACATTACTTGGTCGATATACCAAACCTACATTTATTTATTTAATTCTATATTAACATGTATCATATAATCGTATACTTGCTCCAATTATTTCCTGTATATAATTGGGACAAATTTACATGTAAACTTTTTAGCACTCCAACAAATCCAATATATGAATTTTTCCCACATGTTCAAATTAATATTATAACATGTACACATTCCAACATTTTAACTAATTGAATATATGAATTATTCATATTAACAATTTGAATTTATATCATGCTAATCATTCCCACATGTCATTTACACCACTTTAATCATTATTAGCATATGTTTAGACATCTTAACATATTAGCTAATTGAACATATTATCCATTAAAGTGCAATAATGTATTTCATCAAATCAAACCTTCCAATATGTTCATTATGGGGAATGCCAAACGATCGATGTACTATTATTCAAAAAGTATATTTTAAACCCACTCACATTCATGCTTTCCCTAAATTGTGGATCTGATCCACTCTATCATCCATGGTTTCCCTTTTAATCGGATTTACAACCTATCGACCATGGATTTATTATTTTCATGAAAGGAGAAGGGAAAGAGAAATGATTTTAAATAGATTGGTCTTAGAAGTTTACCTTGCTTTCAATAATCTTTTATTAACATTGACTCTCTCCACCAGATATGGATTCATAATCTTCCTAGGATAACATTTTAATTTCAGAATAGATTTGAGAAGAGAGAGGGGGGGAGCCATGGCAGAGTTTTGGCGTCACCTCGGAAATTATGAGGATGGAGTAAACCTAACCATCCTATTTATAGGCGTGTAAATGAATTTGGTCCTTTAGATTTAAATAAAACTCCATCAAAGCTAACCACGTCATACGACCAATAAGAAATAGCCACGTCGCAACAAAAACAAATGTTCATCAATCAAAATACACCACGTGTGCTGAATGATGCGCAGGGGTTGACACCCCTACTTGGGGTGTAGATACATGTGTCGACACCTCTATGGTGGTGTTGACACCCCTGCCATATATATATATATATATATATATATATATATATATATATTCTTTTTCTCCTTTTAATTTGAAATTTGATTTACTTATAATACATTTAATTCTTGCACATAAATCAAATTTCAAACATCCCTTTTCACACTAAGCCACTTTTTAATTAAACTGCTTTCACACTAAGCCACTTTTTAGCCATTCCCTTAAAACAAAAATATGGCGCTGGCGGAAATCGAACTCTGTATCTCTTGTATGCAAGTCACACACTCTAACCAACTGAGCTACTAATAGCCATAATAGAAAAGTGGCTTTACATCCATGGTAGAAAAGATAAACTGAGCTTTACATCCATGGTCCAAGCTCCAAAAGATAGATAAAGCAGTCTGATCAAAGCCCACTAGTGCTAGGCCCACTCTGAAAACCTGAGGGTTGGGGAAAAGATAAAGAAACAACGGCGTCAGACATAAGTCTGAGTGAGTCCTATAACCCTAACAATACAATCATTAAAGTAACTAGGGTATGATATAAACAAGGTACGGTACCTCTGGGGATAATGACTACACTAAGTAGCCAACTAAACACAGGACGTACTAAGATAACCGAAAAGACGCATTTATCCACCCAAGGATAATTACTGGATTACACCACCCCAGATCTACCCACCCTAGGGTAATTCCTACACTGCACCACACCAGTCATTCCTAACTTAAAGGTTGATCCCACCCATGGACTTATAAAATTAACTTAATAGTTCTCGCGTACCCCTAGGTGACTAAGTAGACGCCTCGGGGCCCTACAATCCACTAGGTGTACACACTACTCCCCATTCGATCGGCTCCCTAACGTAGATACCCGTGCTGGCCCCACCGTGGGGTGTACCATTCCCCAACGTGGCAACCTGATAAAACTAACGGTGCACGACTTATATCTACACGATGCAACAACGTCTTATTTACCAGCCCGGGTCCACACACGCATATGAAACCCGTTGGTCATGCGTTGCCACCGCTAACCCATTTTGGCCTCTTATAGTCAAGCCCAATATGCGTGTCCCGTCACTCGACTAGAGTCGAGCCCACTAAGATACGTTTGGGATATTGGTTGAAATGGGCCCCCACAAGCTACCACCTAAGCTTGTTATTTTATCTAGTGTATCCCACTTAACCCCTGTTATAATCATGCCCACCTACATGTTAAGGTTTGGTTAAGTCATCTAATCATATATCAATTGCCACTTAAGGCACCCACTAGATTTCCACATGCCACCCAAAGCACTTACTTAACCCTTTACCCATGTTTAATTACATGTTCCTCTTTGGTTAAGTATTCTAACCGTATTTCCTATTGCCACCCAAGGCAACCCACTAGATTTCCACATGCCACCCAAGGTACCCACTTAACCCCTCATGTCCCTCTACATGCTAATATGGTTAAGTGTTTCTTAATTAATTAAGATCATGACCTCATAAAGACCTCTCACATTAGACCATCTTTTATGACTGCTGGATATGCCGGTTGGTTCCGGGCAGACTTCTGTCATAAAAAGGTCTAACCTCGTGTCTTTACTTTAATCACTTATTTAATTTATGACTAAGACCTCTCACATTGGGCCAATCATTTGTAGCTGCTGGATGGCCGGTCGGTTCCGGGCAGACTTCCGCTACAAAAGGGTCCAACCTCGTGTCTTAGTTGATTAATTACACCTAATTAATCACCCCCATAATTTGAATTAATTATTCCTAATTAATTACACATTTTTAAGAATATGGGTAGACCTAACTCAATAGGTAAATTCCCAATTCCATAGTATGGGTAGACCTAACTTAATAGGTAAATTCCCAACTCCATAATATGGGTAGACCTAACTTAATAGGTAAATTCCCAATTACGTCCATTTAATTTGTGGTATGATTAATCATACCCATTTCACATCATTTTATTAACATGCATATTAACCCCATCGTTCCTCACGTAGTTCGTTCTCATAACACGACATAATAAAGGGAAGATTCATCACAAAGGTCATGGGTTTAGCCAACATAGCATGTAACTTTATCATGGGTTCAAAAGGTGTCAACTTGCATATATGAACATACATTAAACCCAACTAGTATTTAACCCAAACTTGCATTATGCATATCATAAAAGAGACAACTTGCATATGAACTTGCACATAAACTTGCATATGAACTTGCATCATAACTTGCATATGAACTTGCATCATAACTTGCATATGAACTTGCATCATAACTTGCATATGAACTTGCATCATAACTTGCATATGAACTTGCATCATAACTTGCATATGAACTTGCATCATAACTTGCATATGAACTTGTGTCATAACTTGCATATGAACTTGCATCATAACTTGCATATGAATATGTATCATAACTTGCATATGAACTTGCATAACATGCCATACTTAGAGACAAACTTGCATATATTATGCATATCATAAAAAGAGTCAAACTTGCATAAAACCAAACACTTAGCATGCATAAAATCAAATACTTAGCATGCATAAAACCACATACATAGGATGCATAAAACCAAATACTTAGCATGCATAAAACCAAATACATAACTTGCATAACATGTTACATATAGACTTGCATATAATCTCCCATATAGCTTGCATAACATGTTACATATGAATCAATGTTCAACATAGTGTTTTGCATCATAAAACATAGCATTAAACTTGCATATAGCACACAACATACACTATACTAAACTTGCATAAACACATTGATTCCACAAACATAGCCATATCTTATCATATCCTATCATAATCAATTTAACAATTGATTGTTAAGTCTATAGAAACTCACCACTAAACTCCAATAAGCAAACCCTTGCCACAAATCACCCAAAAACTCTAGCCTTGAACATAAAGCTTGCAACTTGATGATGAATGCAAGCCAATGATCACTCATACAACTCAAAGATGCTTGTATTCACATGAAAGCCTTCATAGAAATAGTTTAGAAATAGGATGGAGGCCAGGGTTTTGAGTGGAGGCCATGATCATAGAAAATTTTGGCATAGTTTAGTTAGGAGATAGGATTATGACCATTTAGGGCTAGCTTAGGGTCTTATTTATAGGATTAGGCAAGTGTTTTAGGCCATTATATTAACCCTAAATTAGATTAGGACCCTTAGATTTCGGAACCTTCCAGAAACCAGCCCTAAGACCAAGCCCAAACCCCAAACTGGTGCACCAGGCCAGCCAAAAAGCTGTGCAGGTTTCTGGCTCGACACGGGCGCACTTCCCAAGTGCGCCAGTGTAAAAATGTGTTGGCGCACTTCACAAGTGCGCCAGTGCATTTTTGTGTTGGCGCACTTCACAAGTGCTCCAGTGCATTCTGGCTAGTTTTTCGGTTTTTCTGCCTAACTTCGTTCGTCCATATCTTCTTCATACGGACTCCGATTTTCGAAAACTCAGACTCTATTTCGCGTATTTTTCCGAGACGAACGCAATGGTGCAACCCGTTTCCCCTAATTCCCACATCTGGGATTAGTTATTCTTTAATTTGTGAATTTTAGCATTAACCGAAATTCGGGGTGTTACATTCTCCCCTCCTTAAAGGATTTCGTCCCCGAAATCTCTAAGCTAGGGAGAATGCATATCCTACCATCCAAACAACCATCTACTCAATCTATCAAACACGGGCATCCATTGTCCTTAAAACAGTTTCTAATGATGTATGAGCATATGCAAAAAGTGTGTGTATATGTTCCCTATCTAATGTATGAACAAATGCAAACCATGATAGTGCCATGCATCCATTATGTATGCGAGAGAACCCTATCGACACATACAATATCTACATGAGTGCACAATCATTCACCAAAATGCATCATCCATATGATAACACAATCATTATACATCCATAAATATAGCTTCCTACACACAATTTTATGCAATATGCCATATGAAGTGATTGAGCCGATCTAGTGTCTAGAGTGTGTGTATATGCATCCATGAGCAACCACTAGCAACCACTTGCATCCACACGCATCCATCAAACATAACATGTCTCAAACACATGTTTCAACCATAGATTTACCCTATCTAAAGGTCATAGGTACTAGCGAGAGGATATACTAAAGATAAGATAAGTACTAGACAAGCGATAAAGGAGAAGTTAAAAGACATACTCTCAAAAAGAAATGGGTACAAAGAATGCATCTTCGCTTCCGTCTCCCAAGTAGCATTGCTTTCGTCATCTCCCCATTGCACTTTAACTAGCTGAACTTCTCTGTTCCTCAACTTCCTAGTTTCTGACCCAAGGATGCGAGTAGGAGCTCGTCGAATCGTCGCATCACGCTCTACCTCTACATCTCTAAGCAAGCTCGGCTCTACCACCTCTGCGGTCTCATGTAAGCACTTCCTCAAATGTGATACATGGAATACATCATGAACACCACTAAGTCTGTCGGGCAACTCCACCCTATATGCCATCCGTCCAATCCTTTCCTTAATAGGAAACGGCCCAACAAACCTCGGTGCTAACTTCCCAACGGACCCAAAGCGAACAACATTTCTCAATGGAGATACTTTGACAAAAACCATGTCCCCAACCTCAAACTCAAGATCCATCCTTCTCCGATCCGCATAAGATTTCTGTCTATCTTGCGCTGCCTTCATCCTTCTTCGAATCAAATCAATCTTCTCTGAAGTCTCTCTAACCATATCTGGCCCAAGCAAGATCTTATCCGTAGATTCCCACCAACATGTAGGAGATCGACAAGGCCTTCCATAAAGAGCTTCGAAAGGTGCCATGCCAATACTAGACTGAAAGCTGTTATTGTATGCGAACTCCACCAAAGGAAGATGTTCTTCCCATGTACCTCCAAAATCCAAGATACAAAGCCTCAAGAGATCTTCTAAGATACGGTTCACCCTCTCGGTCTGACCGTCCGTCTGAGGATGATATGCGGTGCTCAAACACAACTGAGTCCCTACCGCCTCTTGCAAACTTCTCCAAAACTCACTAGTGAAGATAGGATCTCGATCACTCACAATGCTGGATGGTACGCCATGCAATCTAACAATCTCTCTAACATAGACTGAAGCAAGCCATGGAGCGGTCCTCTTACTCTTCACGGGTATAAAATGGGCACTCTTGGTAAGTCTGTCTACCACAACCCAAATTCCCGTATTGCCCTTCCTCGATCTCGGTAACCCATCGATGAAATCCATCGAGACACTATCCCACTTCCATTGCGGAACTTCCAATGGGTGTAGCAACCCACCGGGTTTCCTTTGCTCCGCTTTAACTTGTTGGCACACTAAGCATCTAGCCACATACTCGGCCACATCTTTCTTCATACCGGCCCAGAAGAAAACTCTCTTCATGTCTTAGTACATTTTGTCTCCACCGGGATGAATAGTCATTCTTGAACGATGTGCATCATCCAAAATAGCCTTCTTCAAACCCTCATCTTGCGGTACACAAAGTCTACCGTCTCTATGCAACCATCCCCTATCATCTATGGTGTATCTACCCAAATGGCTGGACGACTCCCCCCTTATAAGCTTCTCTACCAACTCAACCAACTGTGGGTCGTCTCGCTGAGCCTCGCCAATCCGCCCCAAAAGAGTAGGCCTAACCTCCAAGGAGGCTAGCAAACCGGGTACAAAGTCAACGGAAGGTCTAAAGTCAAACATAGAATTAAACTCCAAGCTTCGCCATTCCACGAACAATGGACTCAAAGACAGCCTTTTTTCTGCTTAAGGCGTCTGCCACCACGTTACCCTTGCCAGGGGTATACGCTATCTCAAACTCATAGGATGCTAAGAATTCCATCCACCTTTGTTGTCTTAAGACAATGCGCTCAAAGAGTCTCCAACACTTCCCTAAGATGTAGGGCATGCTTTTCTCCACTTCTAGAGAAAATCAGGATATTCTCCCATGCAAAATCGTCACAACTATCCATCTCTCACGCAGACCACCCTAGTCGAACTCGACATCCCCCAAATGCAAGCCCCAAAGGCCTAAACCAATATCAGACAAACACCCAAGGGATACCTCCTTCGAATTCAGACGACCTACGTGAGATGATACTAGTAAAAACGGCTAAATAATTAAGCCCTTGTTCAACTCTGGATGTCCTTGCCAGTCTCGCTCCAAAACCACCGTTTATCCCATAACGGGCTTTGCTCAACCTATTGAGCACATACGAAAACTTATTTCTCTCCTTGAAAAGACCAAGATGTCATCCACCAAGATCATCACGAACTTATTTAGGTACTCCCTGAACACCCTTCTCATCAAATCAACAAAGTATGCGGAGGCGTTCGTCTAACCAAATGGCATCACCAGCCACTCATAAAACCATCCGGAGTCCTAAAGGCAATCTTCTCTATACTATCCTCAGCCACTCTCAACTGACGAAACCCCGTGGCTGAGTCCAACTTGCAAAAATACTGAGGCGCCAACCAACTGATCAAAGAGATCATCAATCCTCGGCAATGGGTGTCTATTCTTCTTTGTGAGTTTATTTAGTTCTCTTTAGCCTACACAAAGTCTGAGGGACCCATCCGCCTTCGTAGCAAAAACTACTGGAGCACCCCACTCCGATATACTTTGTCTTATGGACCCCTTCTCAAGCAACTCCCCTACTTGCTTATGGAGTTCCCTCCTCTCGCGAGGAGCCATGTGGCGCACTGGTAAAGATACAGGTTTAGCATTGTCTACCAGATATATTCGGAAGTCAATCTCCCGCTCCGGAGGTAAGCCCTTCACCTCCTCAAACACATCCGAGTATTCCCGGACCACTCTAACAGATCGCAAACTCTCGACCGACTTGTCAAGCGATTCTAGATAACTTAGCATAACAGATTCCATGGGATTACAAGAGATCTCGAGAGTGTTACCCAAGCGGGTCATAAGCCTAACAAGTCTCCCTTCAAAATCAAGAACGACACCCCTACTGGATAACCAGTCCATGCCCAAACTAACCCATAGCCCGTGAAGCCCAAAAAGCATCACATCTAAACTCAACGCTAAGTATAGAAACTTTCAAACCCAAACACATCATGGAGCCCCAATTGGGTTTGAAACAACTAAGGGATCATCTACCAAACTGGTGTCTAAGTGCAGTGACTCAACTAACAATGATGAGATAAACGAACTCGATGCGTCAGAATCTAATAAAGTTCGAACCGGATAATAAAGAAATCCAAATTCCAACCTAGACGGTCCTATCCCCATCTGGTACACTAGCCGCGAGGGAATACAACTACCCTACAGGAGATTCCATACCTTGCCCATGCCCCTTTAGACAATCCTAATACGGTGTCCCATTCCTCCAAAAGGATAACTACTCGCCTTCTTCTTCCTATTCTCCACTCGTAACCTCCCACCAATGAGGTTTCATCCTTCATTAACCAAACAACTATTTGAGCCTTCCTCCCATCGTCTATCCAATAGATACCTACCAGTCCTCCTCCTTCTTGAACCAACTTCTAATCCGACTAATGTCTAAGTCCCTTGAAGTGGTTTTCCGTTCTTATCTATCTTAGAAAGGTCATCTATACGCGGAGGGGAAACTCAAAACGAGAGAGGAAGAGATACAAAACGGAGAATTCGAAAGATACAGATATGGCTATTGGGGATTATGCTTTTCTTTCAAAAACTTTTCTCTTAAAAGACATGTTTTTGAAAATACTCCTTTCAAAAATATTCTTAGAAAATAGTTTTTCTAAACTTTTTATCTGTTCTGGTAACCTTAAGCCCTGATACCACGTGTAACACCCCACACCCGCTACGGTCACTCACTAAGGGAATGCCATAACATCGGTGGAGTATTTTAAGTGAATATAGAACAGAAAAATTACAACAAGACAGATATAAGTAATACTTGAGAATTTAAAACATCATTTCATTTCAGTGGAAAGTAAAACATGTTTGGTTACACAAAAACCATAAATAAGAGTCAAGTACATAATATCCATCCTGATAAAAACGAAAGTACATAATCCCACTACATAACCTAATAGCCATAATAGAAAAGATAAACTGAGCTTTACATCCATGGTCCAAGCTCCAAAAGATAGATAAAGCAGTCTGATCAAAGCCCACTAGTGCTAGGCCCACTCTGAAAACCTGAGGGTTGGGGAAAAGATAAAGAAACAACGGCGTCAGACATAAGTCTGAGTGAGTCCTATAACCCTAACAATACAATCATTAAAGTAACTAGGGTATGATATAAACAAGGTACGGTACCTCTGGGGATAATGACTACACTAAGTAGCCAACTAAACACAGGACGTACTAAGATAACTGAAAAGACGCATTTATCCACCCAAGGATAATTACTGGATTACACCACCCCAGATCTACCCACCCTAGGGTAATTCCTACACTGCACCACACCAGTCATTCCTAACTTAAAGGTTGATCCCACCCATGGACTTATAAAATTAACTTAATAGTTCTCGCGTACCCCTAGGTGACTAAGTAGACGCCTCGGGGCCCTACAATCCACTAGGTGTACACACTACTCCCCATTCGATCGGCTCCCTAACGTAGATACCCGTGCTGGCCCCACCGTGGGGTGTACCATTCCCCAACGTGGCAACCTGATAAAACTAACGGTGCACGACTTATATCTACACGATGCAACAACGTCTTATTTACCAGCCCGGGTCCACACACGCATATGAAACCCGTTGGTCATGCGTTGCCACCGCTAACCCATTTTGGCCTCTTATAGTCAAGCCCAATATGCGTGTCCCGTCACTCGACTAGAGTCGAGCCCACTAAGATACGTTTGGGATATTGGTTGAAATGGGCCCCCACAAGCTACCACCTAAGCTTGTTATTTTATCTAGTGTATCCCACTTAACCCCTGTTATAATCATGCCCACCTACATGTTAAGGTTTGGTTAAGTCATCTAATCATATATCAATTGCCACTTAAGGCACCCACTAGATTTCCACATGCCACCCAAAGCACTTACTTAACCCTTTACCCATGTTTAATTACATGTTCCTCTTTGGTTAAGTATTCTAACCGTATTTCCTATTGCCACCCAAGGCAACCCACTAGATTTCCACATGCCACCCAAGGTACCCACTTAACCCCTCATGTCCCTCTACATGCTAATATGGTTAAGTGTTTCTTAATTAATTAAGATCATGACCTCATAAAGACCTCTCACATTAGACCATCTTTTATGACTGCTGGATATGCCGGTTGGTTCCGGGCAGACTTCTGTCATAAAAAGGTCTAACCTCGTGTCTTTACTTTAATCACGTATTTAATTTATGACTAAGACCTCTCACATTGGGCCAATCATTTGTAGCTGCTGGATGGCCGGTCGGTTCCGGGCAGACTTCCGCTACAAAAGGGTCCAACCTCGTGTCTTAGTTGATTAATTACACCTAATTAATCACCCCCATAATTTGAATTAATTATTCCTAATTAATTACACATTTTTAAGAATATGGGTAGACCTAACTCAATAGGTAAATTCCCAATTCCATAGTATGGGTAGACCTAACTTAATAGGTAAATTCCCAACTCCATAATATGGGTAGACCTAACTTAATAGGTAAATTCCCAATTACGTCCATTTAATTTGTGGTATGATTAATCATACCCATTTCACATCATTTTATTAACATGCATATTAACCCCATCGTTCCCCACGTAGTTCGTTCTCATAACACGACATAATAAAGGGAAGATTCATCACAAAGGTCATGGGTTTAGCCAACATAGCATGTAACTTTATCATGGGTTCAAAAGGTGTCAACTTGCATATATGAACATACATTAAACCCAACTAGTATTTAACCCAAACTTGCATTATGCATATCATAAAAGAGACAACTTGCATATGAACTTGCACATAAACTTGCATATGAACTTGCATCATAACTTGCATATGAACTTGCATCATAACTTGCATATGAACATGTATCATAACTTGCATATGAACTTGCATCATAACTTGCATATGAACTTGCATCATAACTTGCATATGAACTTGTTTCATAACTTGCATATAAACTTGCATCATAACTTGCATATGAATATGTATCATAACTTGCATATGAACTTGCATAACATGCCATACTTAGAGACAAACTTGCATATATTATGCATATCATAAAAAGAGACAAACTTGCATAAAACCAAACACTTAGCATGCATAAAACCAAATACTTAGCATGCATAAAACCACATACATAGCATGCATAAAACCAAATACTTAGCATGCATAAAACCAAATACATAACTTGCATAACATGTTACATATAGACTTGCATATAATCTCCCATATAGCTTGCATAACATGTTACATATGAATCAATGTTCAACATAGTGTTTTGCATCATAAAACATAGCATTAAACTTGCATATAGCACACAACATACACTATACTAAACTTGCATAAACACATTGATTCCACAAACATAGCCATATCTTATCATATCCTATCATAATCAATTTAACAATTGATTGTTAAGTCTATAGAAACTCACCACTAAACTCCAATAAGCAAACCCTTGCCACAAATCACCCAAAAACTCTAGCCTTGAACATAAAGCTTGCAACTTGATGATGAATGCAAGCCAATGATCACTCATACAACTCAAAGATGCTTGTATTCACATGAAAGCCTTCATAGAAATAGTTTAGAAATAGGATGGAGGCCAGGGTTTTGAGTGGAGGCCATGATCATAGAAAATTTTGGCATAGTTTAGTTAGGAGATAGGATTATGACCATTTAGGGCTAGCTTAGGGTCTTATTTATAGGATTAGGCAAGTGTTTTAGGCCATTAGATTAACCCTAAATTAGATTAGGACCCTTAGATTTTGGAACCTTCCAGAAACCAGCCCTAAGACCAAGCCCAAACCCCAAACTGGTGCACCAGGCCAGCCAGAAAGCTGTGCAGGTTTCTGGCTCGACACGGGCGCACTTCCCAAGTGCGCCAGTGTAAAAATGTGTTGGCGCACTTCACAAGTGCGCCAGTGCGTTTTTGTGTTGGCGCACTTCACAAGTGCGCCAGTGCATTCTGGCTAGTTTTTCGGTTTTTCTGCCAAACTTCGTTCGTCCATATCTTCTTCATACGGACTCCGATTTTCGAAAACTCAGACTCTATTTCGCGTATTTTTCCGAGACGAACGCAATAGTGCAACCCGTTTCCCCTAATTCCCACATCTGGGATTAGTTATTCTTTAATTTGTGAATTTTAGCATTAACCGAAATTCGGGGTGTTACACTTCACCCCTCCTCCCAACGCCTGACCCCTCCACCTCCGATTCCCTTCAGCGCAGCCACCCCAAACCCTAGACCATCCCCTCAAATCGAACCTCAAACACCCCGGACCCCTGCGCAGCGCACCAGACCGCCACTTGAGCTGCTCCTACCACCCCCAACGCCTCCGACCACCCGAAGACCGCAGCTGCCCACTCCAGAACCTCCAGGCTCCGCTGCGCAAGTGGATTGAGGAAGCGAGGCTTGGGTTCCTCTAGTCTAGTAAAGAAGAAAAGTCAACACTGCAAATTATTTTCAGTTCTTCTTTTAAATCGACATTAGAATTGTTTTCAGTTTTGATTTAGATTTAAATTGAATTTTATTTTCAGTTTTATTTCAGGAATAACAGGTAAAAGATTATATTTTTATTGTGAAGAAGATTAGATTTTGTAAAAGAAAAAGATTATATTTTGTTAATTAAAAAGATTATATTTTTATACATAGTAAAGATTTGATTTTTATAAATGTAAAGACTTGAATTTTATAAACGAAAGGGTAGAGTTTTTATAGAAAGAAGAGAGATGAGAGATTATATTTTTATATACGTATAAAAGAAAAATATAATTTTGATATGAGTAGAAGATTAAAAATATAATTTTTATATGATATAGAGAATAAAAATATAATTTTTATATGATATAGTGAATAAAAATATAATTTTTATATGATGTAAGCTAAATAAAAATATGATTTTTATTAATGTAGTGAATCAAAAATGTGATTTTTATATGAGTGGATATATAAAAATATAATCTTTATTAGAAGAAGAGCAATATAAAAATATAATCTTGATATAGGAAGTAGCGTTATCAAAATATAATTTTTAACATATAATTCGTGAAACATACTGCGTTGGAAGAACGACGAAGATTTCCTACATATGAAGAGTCGTGGCGTTTGGTTAGCTTTTGGTGAGAACTTCTCACTTTAAATTTTCTTTCCTAGTAAGAAATATATACTAGGATGCAGACGGTGTTTAGTAGCACTCGACACCATCGTCCACAGACCATGGACTTGTTTGTTTGGTTGTTTGGTGATTGATTAGAATATTTGTTGCAATTTTGTGGTGTGAACAATGAAATTGATTTGAGTGATATGTGTATGGCGTGGGCCATTATTAGATCGGGGATAAGGCTAGGCCTTGTCCCGTTTCTAGTATCGTACCGTTATGCCGCCGAAATTTTCTAAAATATGTTAGAAAAATAAAAATATCATTTTTATTGTGTGAATGAACTGAATAGAAATTCATGTGTTGAAATAAAATATTTTATCGTTAAAAATATAATTTTTAACGTGGATGTGAAGAAAATAAAATATTCATTTGCAAATCAGCCGATTTGTTTATGTACACTGATTTGACTGATATTGATTGGGACGATAAATTTTACACGTAGCCCAACTACACAAATAAAATCTGTGTTTGTTGATGTGAAACCCCACATGGGTATTGGGATGTACACTAGCCCCAATAATTAATTGTATGTCGATCGATAGGTTGACAAACAGTTGTGTTGTGCACTTTGGATGATGGTTGATTATTTATCGTTGCTGTTATATACATGTGTTGTATGGAACCCATATAATTAACATTATATGGTAATTGATTGGGCCTCATTCCAATTTAGAAAATGAAGAATATTTCAAAATATATATTCATGTGTTGAAATAATATATATATATTCAAGTGTTGAAATAAAGTATATATTCATGTGTTGAAATAAAATATATATTCATGTGTTGAAATAAAATATATATTCATGTGTTGAAATAAAATATTCATTTGTTGAATTGAATAACAAAGTTATTGAAATACATAAAGCCGTGTTGATTAGATATGCGCCATTTTGACACGAACGATATTTATATCGTTTTTTTTCAAATATCGAAAAGGAAGTGATTTCAAAATATAACGTTTTGAAAATATTATAATTTTTATATATTGACGATATGGAATAATCAATTTTGATTTAAAATTGAATATGAAGTTGAAGTCGTTTTGAAAAAGAAGTTAAGACGATTTATAAAATACGTTTTAAAAGGAAATTGACGATATATATATAATATATATATTATATATATTTAATGGCCTGAATATAACGCGCCGCGCCGCGGCAGTTCGCAAATTTCGACCATTGACTTCGAATTGACGTTACGGTAGATCCGACCATCGGATTCTCCTGAAACCGGAACCGTTGGGTTCGTATCGAAAAGAGATTTCAAACGAATACAAGAAATTTTGAAATATAATGGTTGGATTTGGAGATACGTCCGAATCAAATTTAGACAAGGTCGTTGTAAGTGCAGTTCGGTGGCCATTATTGGAAATCGACTCTACGGACCTTGATAAAATTATTGAAAATATTAATAATTTGTGTAAAATCATAATAAATGATTTAGAGAGAACTGGGATGAAAAATTCCCTATTTGAAAAGATAAAAATATGTTTTTATCAAAATGAACTAGTTTTGAACTAGATTTGAAGTGGTTTTAAAAATAATCAGAATTTCCAATATATGAATTGGAATGGATTTTGTAACAATCCGTATTTTGAATAACATGTTATAACGTAAATCAAGGCAGAATTAAATGTTAAAATCTGAATCAAGGGAAACGGGCTGAGCCATTGCGTTCGTCTCGGAAAAATACGCGAAATAGAGTCCGAGTTTTCGAGAATCGGAGTTCGTATGACCAAGTTATGGCCCGTCAAAGTTTTCAGAAAATTTCAAGTTAAAAAACAGTTCAAAAATCAAATCTGGAGCCAAATAGACTGGGCGGGAAAATTTCCCGCCCAGCCCCAAATCGACTGAGGAGTCGACTTGGGAGTCGACTTGCCCCAGGTGGTGTCGACTGCCCAATCGACACCCCTGTCGACCTGGGTGGTCGGGCCAGTTTGGCCTGGTGCACCTACTGTCCCCTTTGAGTCATGTTTTGAGGCCTGTGACGAGATTTGATGGCTCAGATCTAAACTAGGGTTAATCCTATGGCCTAAACTAAACTTCTATAAAAAGACCCTAAGACCTAGCCTAAAACCCACACAAATCAATCCTACAACTAAGTGCTGCCAAAATGCTCCCTAATCATGGACTCCATCTTCATATCATGGCCTCCATCTTCTTCCTCATGAGAGCTTGAGTGTTCTAAGCTAGTTCTAAAGTAAAAGAGCCATCTTTCTTCATCAAAGCAAGGATCTTCTTCTTATTTCTCAAGGGTTTTGAGTGGAGCTTATCATTTGGAGATCTCTAGTGTTGCTACCAAGTCTCTATCTTGTTCTAATTGTGTTCTAGTCTCATTACCACGCTTTGTAAGCCCTATTCTACTCTTAGATTTAAACTATGAACTTAAATGTGACATGTTGCAAGTTGAGATTGGGTTTAAGTGTAACGATTACTTTAGATCTATCATTTTATGCATAGATCTATTCATGACTCTTTTGATCTATGACTATGGGACTTTCACCTTGACTTTTTGGGTAGAAAGCTATGATCTTTATTTTGGACTGTTGCATAATGCAACATAGAAACTCTAATGACCTTGATGTTAAATTGCCATGATGCGACCTATATGCTAATCACGAGTTTATCACCCTATTTGCTAAGTTTAATGCCATACATGTGTAGATTGGAATTGGACCTAAGTGCAATATTTGCCTTGAACCTATCATTGTATGCATAGATCTATTCATGTCTTCCTTGATCTATGATTGTGGACCTATCATGAACCTAGTACCGTTCATGTTGACCTTTGGGGAAAATGCTATGAAATGGATTATGGCTTATGCATGATTAACAAACCTTAACCCCGCATGTCCCTTAACATGCATATAATGATATTGAACCTATTTGCTATGCACAAGTTAGGATTGTCACCCTATGTCAACTATTACCATGTTACCACCCTATTTGCTAATTATGCTATCATACATGTTTGTGGCCAAATCACCCTTATGCTATTTGACATGTTTGTGGCCAAATCACCCTTATGCTATTTGACATGTTTGTGGCCAAATCACCCTTATGCTATTATGCATGTTTGAGGCCAAATCACCCTTATGCTATTTGATATGTTTGAGGCCAAGTCACCTTTTATGCTATCATATATGTTGAGGCCATATGCTAGTATGTTGAACACCTTTGCCTCAAATATCACCATGTTTAACTTGTGATAGACTTTGCCACCTTATGCCCACCTTGTCATATTGTTATGTTCCCTCTTTGATCTATTTGTGTTGATGCGAATTTACGTGCGATGGGAATACGTTATGGGTAGTTAGGAAAATTAAAATGACATGAAACATGTTTTGAAACTTGACATGAAAGTTGACATGTGATTATGTTTGAAAACATGAATGTGGACATGACACTTAGAAAATCATGAAAGTGGCCAACTCGAGGTTGGGTTGAGTTTGTAGCATAAATCTACCCGGGACCGCCCGGCAAATCTAGTAGCTACAAACAATAGGACCCAATGTGAGTAGTTGGTCATGTCGCGCTTAAAACCCGAGATTAGACTAGGTTGCGGTGTAAATCTGCCCGGACCCGCCCGGCTTAACCAGTAACCACAACAAGGTCTAATGTGAGAGGTTGGGGTGCATTAAGTTAATTAATGCCACATGGTAGGGTTAAGTCATGGACCACTTTAATATAATTAACCAGTTGAACACGATGTATCGATAGGGTTAGGTCATGAGCTTCTTGGACACACTTAACCAACTCGATACATGGTTAGGATAGGGTTAACCACACTTAACCCATTTAAAACCCTAGTTACGTGGTCCTTTTCAGCAGTAACCCACTAGGGAGTATCAGGATACCCTGGGACTAGGCTAGGGTGGGGCACGATTACTGGGCTGATCGTAAGAGACCAAAAGAGACGGCTGAATGTGTGCACCAGTTAGTTAAGTTCAGGCGGACCATGGTCGTGCACATGAGTCCGGGGTTGAACATGGGCACCAGTAGTTTTAGACTGTGCGTGCTTGTTTTGTGTCAGTTGTTAACACCTTAGGGCTGGATACACCCTAGGGTGGACCTTGCACAGTTAACTACATTCCATGATTAAGCCGTATGACACCGATACACAACGAGTTAGGCTTATAGGGAGCCGATCGACTAGATCGTATAGTTGGACCTTGATTTCGGTCATCTCATGATATTGGGCCAAGGGATCACTTCTTGTTTATACTTGACATAGGTTAGAATACTAGTACACTCTTGGTGCAACATATGCGATGCCACACTTGATCTATCTTGTTAACTATTCACCATGCCAGTTTAGTTACCATCCTTATGTTTCATCTCAGTTTCTCATGTCCAGTTAACTTTATTAGTTTTTATACTAATAGTAGGTAGGACTTACCAGTCTTTATGACTGACCCGTTTTCCTTTCACTTCTTTTCTTCCCCCCCCCCCCCTCCAGGTTCTCAGGGTGGGAACATTAGCACCTAGCTTGGATCTTTGGCTTGCTTCTCTGATAGCTCATGTATGGTTTGGACTTGAGCTTTGCTATGGCGACACTACTATTATCTTTGGGGAATACTTTACTTATGTTATTTTTCAGTTTATGTTTTCTAGACTTTGTTTTGTTGGAAAATGATGACTAAGTACTTTGATGTAACTTGACTACGGTTTTGAAATAGTAATTTTATCCGCTGCTTTATCTACTGTGTTTACTTATATGTTCTGTCTTGTGATATCTTCATGCATGTTTACCTCGTTTAACGCCCCTCCAAAGCTGGTGTACTTGCAAGAGTGACCCTGGTGGAGGTGGGGTGTTATATTTGGTATCAGAGCATAAGGTTTACAAGAATTGAGCAAACGGTTTTTAAAAACTAAACTTTTGAAAAACTATTTTCAAAACCGATTATAAAGAAGTATTTTCCAAGAAAAGTCTTGTTTATTTTAAATGGCTATTCCCCAAAAGCCATTAGCACTATCCTTTGTTTCCTTGTTCTGAATCTATCATTTTCTTCGTTTCAGTATAGCCGATAATTTTGCCATTCTGGAGGGCGTACCAGTACCTATTTGGTTTAGAAGGTACATGGAGGTAAGGGCGAATGAAGCCGGCCCTGCGGACATTCCTCCTCCTCCCCCCGTGGCTAACATTCCTCCTCCTCCCGTAGCTGAGGTTCCTCCTCCTCCTCCTCAGCATCCACAAGAGGATTTCGCGAAGATTTGCAAGGACTTTAAGGCGATGGGTGGCAAGAATTTTGTTGGGACGGAGACTTTTGTTGAGGCCAGAAACTGGTTGAAGGAAACAGAAGACCTCTTTGCTATCTTTGATATAGAAGACCGTAGGAAAGTTCTGTTGGCGGTATGGCTATTGAAAGAGGAAACTGCTTATTGGTGGGTAGTCACCACCACTACTAGGCCAATTCAGACATGGGATGACTTTAGGAGAAGGTTTGGACTGAGGTTTCTATCATCGACAGAAGAGAACCTTCAGATGGAGAGGTTCATATCACTAAAGCAAGGGGACATGACCGTTAGGGAATGCGTGGATAAGTTTAATCAGCTTGCTCGGTTCGGTTTAGACTTAGTTAACACAGCTCAGAAGAAGGCCCTACACTTTGCTCTAGGATTGAATGAGCCATTGCATGGTTTGGCCATGTCTCACATACCCATGGGGGCGACCTTCGAGAGTTTGGTAAATATGGCCCTGCTTCAAGAGGAAGATAAGAGTGGTAAGAAGGAAGTCAAGTCGAATGAGTCTCAAGGCAAGAAGGTAGATTCCGAGAAAGGAGGCAAGAACAACAATGACAACAAGACAAGAAAGAAGAGGAAATGCAACTTTTGTGGGATCACTGGGCACATAGCCAAAGACTGTAGGAAGAAGAAAAGGAAGTTGGATGAATGCTTTCATTGTGGAGAGTCTGGACACTATAGCAAGGATTGCCCGAAAAAGGGAGGACAAGGGAAAAGGCAAACTCAGCGAGCAGGACCCTCTGGAGGGCAGTTGCATGCTCTCCTCGCTCTTCCAGCTTTTGATCGAGGTAGTGTTTTTATAGAAAGTCATGTTTACATTTCTGATTTCCCTGTTCGTACCTTATTTGATTCTGGCGCATCGCATAGTTTTATCTCTTCTGATATAGTTGAAAGTTTGCACCTAAGTACTAGTCTAGTTGAAAATCCCGTTAGTGTTTCAAATCCAATTGGGGGTTCCGCCCATTTATCTATGATTTGTATGGATTTGAGGATTTCTATCTTGAGCGTAGAATTCATGTGTAATGCTTGTGTTCTCGGGTTTATGGGATACAGGTTGATTTTGGGCATGGATTGGTTGTCCAGTTATGGAGCCACTCTTGATTTTGAACATAGGGTTGTAAGGCTCATGACTCGCCTCGGTAATACCCTCGAAATCTCGTGTGACCTTTAGGGTTCCGTCCTGAGTAGTTACCTAGAATCCCTTGGCACCTTTATTGGAAATTTGTAATCCAATCGAGTAGTGTTCGCCACTAAGGCGGATAGTCCATTTCGCTTAAGCATGGGTTATAGAAATCACCCTAGTAAGTACATTTGGCAACATGGATTGGCATTTGTTTTCAAGAGATAGTTCTTCTGCGTGGAATACCGTATAGTATGTAAACGAGATCCAGGATTCACTAACGAATTTTGGAAAGCTTGCATGAAACCATGAGTACGCAATTATAGCCAAGTATTTTAGGAAAAGAATAAGTGGAAGTGGACGAGAGGCAACGGTGAAATGAGTTCTAACTCATATTTTGGAAATAAGAATTAAGAAGCTACGAAATTGTGAAGTTAAAAGATGGTCAAGGCACGATAGGATTAATCTCAAGAAAATGCGACTTAGAAGATTGAAGACTAGATACGCGCATTATATCTCTTTTTAAGAGTGTATCCTTGATCCCTATTATTCTATAGAGCTTACTCGCATGCTATCTTTTAAGTATATCCTCTTGGTCCTATTCTCAATCTTAGTTCTGTTGCAAACCCCATAAGGAGTATGACTCGTCTGTTTGTGATATATAGTTAGGGTGAAGATGTCCATTAAGTTGACCAAACTATTTGGGCTTTATGTGATATGGGTCATAGTTGATAGACTTACGAAGAGTGCTCACTTTGTTCCGGTGAAGAGCAAGAGGACCACATCATGGCTAGCATCTGTTTACCTTCGAGAGATAGTGCGATTGCATGGAGTTCCTTCTAGCATAGTTAGCGATCGTGACCCAATTCTTGCTAGCCAATTCTGGAATAGTTTGTAAGAAGCGATGGGTATGCAATTGAATCTAAGTACGGCCTATCACCCACAGACAGATGGTCAGACCGAAAGGGTGAATAGGGTACAAGAAGATCTGTTGAGGCTATGTATTCTTGACTTTGGTGGTACTTGGGAAGACCATCTTCCTCTAGTGGAGTTTGCTTATAATAACAGCTACCAAGCAAGCATAGGGATGGCACCATTCGAAGCCCTATATGGGAGACCGTGCAAGTCACCAACTTGTTGGTGGGAGACGACGGATGAGCTTATACTTGGGCCCGGCATGATAAGGGACACATCCGAGAAGGTTGAGTTGATTTGAAGATGGATGAAAACGGTCCAAGATAGACAGAAATCCTATGCTGACAAGCGAAGGACAGATTTGGAATTCGAAGTTGGAGATATGGTTTTCGTGAAGGTTTCTCCTTTACGAAATGTGGTTCGTTTTGGAGCAGTTGGGAAGTTAGCACCAAGGTTCGTAGGACCCTTCCCTATCATAGAGAGGATTGGGAAGATGGCTTATAAGGTGAAATTGCCCGAGAAGCTGGCCGGAGTGCACAATGTCTTTCATGTCTCGCATCTTCGAAAGTGCCTACATGAGTCAGCCGAGGTGGTTGAGCCTAGCATTCTTGAAGACGTGGAGGTAGAGAATGGGGCAACCCTAAGGTGAGCTCCGATCCGTGTCTTGGAAACGGAGATCAAGAAGCTTAGGAATCGAGAAGTCAAGTTAGTCAAGGTTCAGTGGAGTGAAGCCGAAGAGGACGCAACTTGGGAAACCAAGGAGAAGATGCGCGCGCTTCACCCATTTCTTTTTGAGGGTACATTCTCAATCTCTTTTCCTATAAATCAGCATATCTTTCTTTTTCTATCCATGTTTATCTTGTTTATCTTGTTAATCTTGTCATGAGAACCTTAGGTAGAAACCCTTTGGATGAAACATGTATTTGAAACATGTTATGCTTGATGTTTCCAAATGGTTGCAAGTGTTTGCAAGTGGTTACTCGTGGATGCATGATACACATTAGGCACTAAGATCGGCTCACACACTTTCATATTGCATATGCATGAGTGCTTATACTTATTCATGGATGAAACTTGTTATGCTATCACGTGGATGTTGCATATGGATGAATGTCATGTGCACTTATGTAGAGATTATAAGTTATGTTAGGAATTTGCATACATATGGACTCATTTCACTAACATATTTTGCATTAAGGCGGTTACTGATCTTTCACATTAGATAGTACATGTACACACACCTTTGCATATGTTCATAAAACATTTAGAATCTTTTAAGGACAATGATTGCTCGTGGGTGATGTTTTGAGTAGATGGATGATGGATGGTAGGATGCGTTCTTCCTAACTTGAAGATTTCGGGGACGAAAACCTTTAAGGAGGGGAGAATGTAACAACCCGTATTTTGAATAACATGTTATAACATAAATCAAGGCAGAATTAAATGTTAAAATCTGAATCAAGGGAAACGGGTTGTGCCATTGCGTTCGTCTCGGAAAAATACGCGAAATAGAGTCCGAGTTTTCGAGAATCGAAGTCTGTATGACCAAGATATGGCCCGTCAAAGTTTTCAGAAAATTTCAAGTTCAAAAACAGTTCAAAAATCAAATCTGGAGCCAAACAGACTGGGCGAGAAAATTTCCCTCCCAGCCCCAAATCGACTGAGGAATCAACTTGGGAGTCGACTTTCCCCAGGTGGTGTCGACTGCCCAGTCGACACCCCTGTCGACCTGGGTGGTCGGGCCAGTTTGGCCTGGTGCACCTGTTGTCCCCTTTGAGTCATGTTTTGAGGCCTGTGACGAGATTTGATGGCTCAGATCTAAACTAGGGTTAATCTTATGGACTAAACTAACCTAAACTTCTATAAAAAGACCCTAAGACCTAGCCTAAAACCCACACAAATCAATCCTACAACTAAGTGCTGCCAAAATGCTCCCTAATCATGGCCTCCATCTTCATATCGTGGCCTCCATCTTCTTCCTCATGAGAGCTTGAGTGTTCTAAGCTAGTTCTAAAGTAAAAGAGCCATCTTTCTTCATCAAAGCAAGGATCTTCTTCTTATTTCTCAAGGGTTTTGAGTGGAGCTTATCATTTGGAGATCTCTAGTGTTGCTACCAAGTCTCTATCTTGTTCTAATTGTGTTCTAGTCTCATTACCACGCTTTGTAAGCCCTATTCTACTCTTAGATTTAAACTATGAACTTAAATGTGACATGTTGCAAGTTGAGATTGGGTTTAAGTGTAATGATTACTTTAGATCTATCATTTTATGCATAGATCTATTCATGACTCTTTTGATCTATGACTATGGGACTTTCACCTTGACTTTTTGGGTAGAAAGCTATGATCTTTATTTGGGACTGTTGCATAATGCAACATAGAAACTCTAATGACCTTGATGTTAACTTGCCATGATGCGACCTATATGCTAATCACAAGTTTATCACCCTATTTGCTAAGTTTAATGCCATACATGTGTAGATTGGAATTGGACCTAAGTGCAATATTTGCCTTGAACCTATCATTGTATGCATAGATCTATTCATGCCTCCCTTGATCTATGATTGTGGACCTATCATGAACCTAGTACCGTTCATGTTGACCTTTGGGAAAAATGCTATGAAATGGATTATGGCTTATGCATGATTAACAAACCTTAACCCCTCATGTCCCTTAACATGCATATGATGATATTGAACCTATTTTCTATGCACAAGTTAGGATTGTCACCCTATGTCAACTATTACCATGTTACCACCCTATTTGCTAATTATGCTATCATACATGTTTGTGGCCAAATCACCCTTATGCTATTTGACATGTTTGTGGCCAAATCACCCTTATGCTATTTGACATGTTTATGGCCAAATCACGCTTATGTTATTATGCATGTTTGAGGCCAAATCACCCTTATGCTATTTTATATGTTTGAGGCCAAGCCACCTTGTCATATTGTTATGTTCCCTCTTTGATCTATTTGTGTTGATGCGAATTTACGTGCGATGGGAATACGTTATGGGTAGTTAGGGAAATTAAAATGACATGAAACATGTTTTGAAACTTGACATGAAAGTTGACATGTGATTATGTTTGAAAACATGAATGTGGACATGACACTTAGAAAATCAAGAAAGTGGCCAACTCGAGGTTGAGTTGAGTTTGTAGCTTAAATCTACCCGGAACCGCCAAGCAAATCTAGTAGCTACAAACAATAGGACCCAATGTGAGTAGTTGGTCATGTCGCGCTTAAAACCCGAGGTTAGACTAGGTTGTGGTGTAAATCTGCCCGGACCCGCCCGGCTTAACCAGTAACCACGACAAGGTCTAATGTGAGAGGTTGGGGTGCATTAAGTTAATTAATGCCACATGGTAGGGTTAAGTCATGGACCACTTGAATATACTTAACCAGTTGAACACGATGTATCGATAAGGTTAGGTCATGAGCTTCTTGGACACACTTAACCAACTCGATACATGTTTAGGATAGGGTTAACCACACTTAACCCATTTAAAACCCTAGTTACGTGGTCCTTTTCAGCAGTAACCCACTAGGGAGTATCAGGATACCCTGGGACTAGGCTAGGGTGGGGCACGATTACTGGGCTGATCGTAAGAGACCAAAAGAGACGGCTGAATGTGTGCACCAGTTAAGTTCAGGCGGACCATGGTCGTGCACATGAGTCCGGGGTTGAACATGGGCACCAGTAGGTTTAGACTGTGCGTGCTTGATTTGTGTCAGTGGTTAACACCTTAGGGCTGGATACACCCTAGGGTGGACCTTGCACAGTTAACTACATTCCATGATTAAGCTGTATGACACCGATACACGACGAGTTAGGCTTATAGGGAGCCGATCGACTAGATCGTATAGTTGGACCTTGATTTGGGTCATCTCATGATATTGGGCCAAGGGATCACTTCATGTTTATACTTGACATAGGTTAGAATACTAGTACACTCTTAGTGCAACTTAACCTTGTATATGCAATGCCACACTTGATCTATCTTGTTAACTATTCACCATGCCAGTTTAGTTACCATCCTTATGTTTCATCTCAGTTTCTCTTGTCCAGTTAACTTTATTAGTTTTTATACTAATAGTAGGTAGGACTTGCCAGTCTTTATGACTGACCCGTTTTCCTTTCGCTTCTTTTCTTCCGTTCCCCCGCCCCCTCCCAGGTTCTCAGGGTGGGAACATTAGCACCTAGCTTGGATCTTTGGCTTGCTTCTCTGATAGCTCATGTACGGTTTGGACTTGAGCTTTGCTATGGCGACACTACTGTTATCTTTGGGGAATACTTTACTTATGTTATTTTTCAGTTTATGTTTTCTAGACTTTGTTTTGTTGGAAAATGATGACTAAGTACTTTGATGTAACTTGACTACGGTTTTGAAATAGTAATTTTATCCGCTGCTTTATCTACTCTGTTTACTTATATTTTCTGTCTTGTGATATCTTCATGCATGTTTACCTCGTTTAACGCCCCTCCAAAGCTGGTGTACTTGCAAGAGTGACCCTGGCGGAGGTGGGGTGTTATAGATTTTAAATCGAAATTATGGTCGGAATATTTCGATGTTAGATTTCGTGATTATACAGATATGGTTGTGGAAATTTGAAAGATATATTTATATCGTTATTTCCAATACGATATTTGTTTGTTTCAGAATTTGATATTGAATATAAGCCGATATATTTTCTATTCATAGCCTTTTATTTAATATCGAATGTGATTTGGGTTTGTCGTGAATGGTTTCTTTATTAACACTGTTCTTGAATCCAGTTAAGAAAAGATTAAATCTTTTTATTTAGATTTAATGAAGTAAACCAATTAATTTATATTTAATTGGAATTGAATTGAAATTGATTGTTGGGTTTATCATGAACAGTGTTTTAAATAACACTTGTTCTTTAACCCGATTAACAATGGAATGAGATTTTGGGTTTGTCGTGAATGGTATCTTTAATAATACTGTTCTTAAACCCAATGGAGATAAGAAAATTAGAAACTAACTGAAGGTTAGTTAAGATGAATGGTTTCCTAGGTATTGATCCGATGTTGGTTTCGGCCTTCGGGGTTAATATTTGGGGAATTGTTCTCGTGCTAATTTACGGTTAGTGACTGATGAATTGGAATGAGGCGTATATTGTGTTTGTGTAACATTTGTTTATAATATACGCGAGTTATTCAAAAAGACCGGGTTTATTCCATTCTGAATAACTGTTACGACGATATGTTGAAGATAAAGACGGTGGTCGAAGACCGGAGGTCTTCACATCGTTTGGGTGATTACTGATGATCTTGATTGGGTTGTACACCCAAGAGGAGGAAATCAGTTGGTGATCGTCCAGACGTACTTGGAGATCGACGGATATGCGAGGGCCTCTCCCCTGTATTGGACATATGGGGGAGGAATAAGGTGCCTCCAGTTTCGTTCAGACCCAGAAAGGACTTGTAAATGGACTGTGTGTCTGACATTGGACATCGTTCTGTGTGATTGATGTATATCGGTTGCATGGAGTGGTTAGCCTGTGTGGCATGCTAAGATGCAAATGATCAATGCTTTTGTTGAAAAGAAGAGTCTTGTGGTTGATGATCAAAGCGTGGCCTTTGTGGCATCGCTTTGTGTAGCGTTAATTCACGAGCCTCACACCCCGGTATGAACCAAAAACGGGAGAGGACATCAGGGAGGGCATGCGTTTCTTTCTAGCTAGGAGTGGCGTCATTGCTTGAACTGGCTGACGAGTTTGACTCATGTGGTTGTTGGAATTGGAGGTGCCTCGGATATATCAGTCGTTCTCGAGCCGATGGAGTCAATGGACTCAATTACGCCCCCATAGAGCGGGGAAACGCAGTGTTCAGGCATAATAATCCACATCGGTGGACCGACCCTGACGATCTAAAGGTCACTCGAGCTCTGACCTGGGACATGGGCTAGATTGTCTCGAATCGGTTGAGGACTATCTTTTGCCTCGGTTCATAGATGGAAATCCAATTTCCAAATACGTGATTTTGCGGTTTTAATTGTAGAACTAGTATGGCGACATGATATATGGTACCTATGCCGTCTATGATTTATACTTATGATTGAAGTTGTTTTCTTCACTTATAGTAATAATAAAAGATGAAATTTAGCGTATCAAGCATTCTTTGGCTGTTATAAGGTAAAACCCTATCCTCTGGCTTGCGTTGCATTATGTGATGGGACATGGGTCTTATAACAGCTTCATTGTTCTTTATTTAGCATTGCGCTATTTGTTTAATGCACTAGTATTCTTGGGGTAAAAACCCGTTCCGTGTTATATGGCGTGGTCCCTTGGTTTACCTAACTTTAAAATAAAGATTAATAACTGTTTTAGTTCTCACACCAGTCACATGACTGAACTGGAGTTTATTGTTTTAACCTAAACTCTGGGTGCCCTTATTTTCCGCACGGGCAGCTAGTAGTTGGGTTTTGCAGATTTATATTCATAGGATCTTCGTTTATAGCTAAAGTGATATTCGGAAAGCTCTGTATCCGTCTATTTCTTTCAGTTATGTTTTGTATTATTTTCCGCTGCAGTCTTGTATTTAAATCTCTGATATTTTCGGATGTATAATATTTATTCATTCTCAGTATATTCTTGTAATCTGATGAAATTCTTGTAATAAGCAATGAAATGTTCTTCTGTTTGCATTCAGATTCGTCGTGTTCTCATTACGATCGGGGTTTCGAACGGTCTTGGTCGGTTTAGCGATCGATTTGGATCGAGCGAAATTCCTTTTCGTTACAGTGGTATCAGAGCTCTGGTTTACAGAGCTCGAGAACAAGACACATTAGAACCGAACAAAAGAATTCATCAGAGATTGGATTAGCAATATCCAATAGGAATTACTCATTAGAGATGGGATCAGTAGTATCCTAGAACGAGTGTGAAGAGTATATTTTTTCAAATAAAGTTGAAAAAAAAAAATTTGTTTTGAAAATTATATTCAAGTATACGTATTTGAATATTTTATTTATATTGATTTGGACAATTCAATATATAGAGATTTTGCATATACGCCTAGCTAGCGTGTATATGAAGTCCCAAATATATTGGATAGATATAGAATCACACTCTAGTCGCCCGAAGATGATTCTACTGATGACGTACGGCATCAGTAGTTTATGTTCGAGTTTCGAAGGTGGGATTTCTATATATTCCATTAGACTGGTGTGAGAACCAAAACTAGATAGGGGTTATTTGTTGTGATTTGGCATCAAAAACGTGATTTTCTGTATACATATCAAAATTATGAATTTGAAACGTTAATTCACTAATTGATTGATGGTTGTGTTGTTTGATTATTGTTTTGAAATTTTTGAACCATTATGCCAAATTGAACCGTATATTGAACTGAATTGAAAATTGTTTGAAATTGCTTGCATATACAAGTGTATACCTTGAACAGGTCGTAGCAAGGAGGCTAGAGAAGAGGAATAAAATTGTTTGCCCGACAAATAGGTACATGTTTATTGTATTTCTTTGGGTGATGATGATTTTATGACCCGATTGGCTAGCCGCTTGGCTTTTTCTTTTTGAGACGAGAGGGCCTGTATGGCAGTCTGGGGATTTTCTCGATACTCCCGGTGCAGGGGAGGTTATGGCGAATTTTTTCGAAAATTTAGGGTGTTAGCCAAATTTTTTGAAAAATTTGAAAATTCTTAGAAACTGAAAAGTTGAAGAATTAAAGCCATAATTAAAATAATGAAAGTTGAGTTGATTATAAAACAACTTTTGGCTTCGTTCCTTTTCGAGGACGAAAAGATTTTAAGTGGGGGAGATTGTAACAACCCGGAAAATCTAAGCCAGTTTAAAATTTTTATTTTGGTTATTTTAATGAATTTTGAATATTTAAAATGAATTATTTTAAATAAAAATGACAGAAAATTTATTTTCGACGAAGTGAAAACGAATAAATTTAATTTAATTATATAACGAGCCTGAAATGGCGCTGCAGTTCGAAAATTCGATTTCGAATTTCAAATGAATATACAGAATCCGTTTTAAGTCGGAATTGAACGAAACAAGAAATATCTAAATCTGTTTGATCGTATCTTTCTAACGGATATAAGAAACTGAGATTTCGTTTTAAAAATTGAGAGATATGTCCTGTTTAAAATTCAGAAAAGTCGTTGTGGAATTTATATATATTTTTATATATATAGAGGCCTTTGAAAATGGAAATTTTGCAAACGACCTCGGTTTTCGACGAAACCACTTTTGTTGGATCCGCGATGTCAAATTATTGCTAGGTTTCAAAATTCGTAATTTTCTAAATCAGTATGTGAGCGTGGCGAAGCTAAACGTGTTTTTAACAGTTTTAGTCAATTTTGGTCGACCAGAAAATGGCCATTTTTCAAACAATCTCAGAATTTGACGAAATTAGTTTTATTAGGACCGTATCGTCAATACGAAGCTAGAACTATTTTTTCTGGAATTTTAAGGGACTGTATGTGGCCCCGGTAAATTGAAATGTGCGTTTGAAATTAAAATATAAAGATTTATATTTTAAATTTAACGGAAACTCGTCATAACGAGCGAATTGACCTGCGAAACTTATCCCATTGTGTTCGGAAAGGGAGTATTTAGTTAGGGACGACAGTCGGCGAATTTGATTTCGAGTCCGAACGAAAAATTAACTTTTTGAAGGATAAAATAATAAAATAATTAAATTATATTTATATTTAACCCCCCTTCCCTCTCTTACAATTTCAGAACAAAAAGAAATATAAAAAATCGCGCTCAGCCATTCACCAGTCGTCGCCGCTGCCGGCCTTGCCACCGCCACCGTTGATCGTCACTCCACCCCTCCTCCCAACGCCTGACCCCTCCGCATCCGATTCCCTTCAGCGCAGCCACCCCAAACCCTAGATCATCCCCTCAAATCGAACCTCAAACACCCCGGGCCCTTGCGCAGCGCACCAGACCGCCACCTGAGCCGCTCCGACCACCCCCCGGCGCCTCCAACCACCCGAAGACCGCAGCTGCCCACTCCAGAACCTCCAGGTTCCGCTGCGCAAGTGGATTGAGGAAGCGAGGCTTGGGTTCCTCCAGTCTAGCAAAGAATAAAGGTCAACACTGCTAATTATTTTCAGTTCTTCGTTTAAATCGACATTAGAATTGTTTTCAGTTTTGATTTAGATTTAAATTGAATTTTATTTTCAGTTTTATTTCAGGAATAACAGGTAAAAGATTATATTTTTATTGTGAAGAAGATTAGATTTTGTAAAAGAAAAAGATTATATTTTGTTAACTAAAAAGATTATAATTTTATACATAGTAAAGATTTGATTTTTATAAACGTAAAGACTTGAATTTTATAAACGAAAGGGTAGAGTTTTAATAGAAAGAAGAGAGATGAGAGATTATATTTTTATATACGTATAAAAGAAAAATATAATTTTGATATGAGTAAAAGATTAAAAATATAATTTTTATATGATATAGAGAATAAAAATATAATTTTTATATGATATAGTGAATAAAAATATAATTTTGTATATGATGTAAGCTAAATAAAAATATGATTTTTATTAATGTAGTGAATCAAAAATGTGATTTTTATATGAGTGGAGATATAAAAATATAATCTTTATTAGAAGAAGAGCGATATAAAAATATAATCTTGATATAGGAAGTAGCGTAATTAAAATATAATTTTTAACATATACTTCGTGAAACAGACTGCGTTGGAAGAACGACGAAGATTTACTACATATGAAGAGTCGTGGCGTTTGGTTAGCTTTGGGTGAGAATTTCTCACTTTAAATTTTCTTTCCTAGTTAGAAATATATACTAGGATGCAGACGGTGTTTAGTAGCACCCGACACCATCGTCCACATACCATGGACTTATTTGTTTGGTTGTTTGGTTATTGATAACAATATTTGTGGGAATTTTGTGGTGTGAACAATGAAATTGATTTGAGTGATATGTGTATGGCTTGGGCCATTATTAGATCGGGAATAAGGCTAGGCCTTGTCCCGTTTCTAGTATCGTGCTGTTATGCCACCGAAATTTTCTAAAATATGTTAGAAAAATAAAAATATCATTTTTATTGTGTAAATGAACTGAATAGAAATTCATGTGTGGAAATAAAATATTTTATCGTTAAAAATATAATTTTTAACATGGATGTGAAGAAAATAAAATATTCATTTACAAATCAGCCGATTTGTTTATGTACATTGATTTGACTGATATTGATTGGGACGATAAATTTTACCCGTCGCCCAACTACACAAATAAAATCTGTGTTTGTTGATGTCAAACCCCACACGGGTATTGGGATGTACACTAGCCCCAATAATTAATTGTATGTCGATCGATAGGTTGACAAACAGTTGTGTTGTGCACTTTGGATGATGTTGATTATTTATCGTTGCTGTTATATACATGTGTTGTATGGAACCCATATAATTAACATTATATGGTAATTGATTGGGCCTCATTCCAATTTAGAAAATGAAGAATATTTCAAAATATATATTCATGTGTTGAAATAAAATATATATTCATGTGTTGAAATGAAATATATATTCATGTGTTGAAATAAAATATATATTCACGTGTTGAAATAAAATATATATTCATGTGTTGAAATAAAATATTCATTTGTTGAATATAATAACAAAGTTATTGAAATATATAAAGCCGTGTTGATTAGATATGCGCCATTTTGACGCGAACGATATTTATATCGATTTTTTTCGAATATCGAAAAGGAAGTGATTTCAAAATATAACGTATTGAAAATATTATCATTTTTATATATTGACGATATGGAATATTCAATTTTGATTTAAAATTGAATATGACGTTGAAGTCATTTTGAAAACGAAGTTAAAACGATTTATAAAATACGTTTTAAAAGAAAATCGACGATATATATATAATATAAACATTATATATATTTAATGGCCTGAATAGAACGCGCCGCACCGCGGCAGTTCGCGAATTTCGACCATTAACTTCGAATTGACGTTACGGGAGATCCGACCGTCGGATTCTCCTGAAACTGAAACCGTTGGGTTCGTATCGAAAAGAGCTTTCCAACGAATACTAGAAATTTGAAATCTAACGGTTGGATTTGTAGATACGTCCAAATCAAATTTAGAAAAGGTCACTGTAAGTGCAGTTCGGTGGCCGTTATTGGAAATCGACTAAACGGACCTTGATAAAATTATTAAAAATATTAATAATTTGTGTAAAATCATAATAAATGATTTAGAGAGATATGGGATGAAAAATTCCCTATTTGAAAAGATAAAAATATGTTTTTATCAAAATGAACTAGTTTTGAACTAGATTTGAAGTGGTTTTAAAAATAATCAGAATTTCCAATATATGAATTGGAATGGATTTGAATCGAAATTATGGTTGGAATATTTCGATGTTAGATTTGGTGATTATACAGATATGGTTGTGGAAATTTGAAAGATATATTTATATCGTTATTTCCAATACGATATTTGTTGGTTTCAGAATTTGATATTGAATATAAGCCGATATATTTTCTATTCATAGCCTTGTATTTAATATCGAATGTGATTTGGGTTTGTCGTGAATGGTGTCTTCATTAACACTGTTCTTGAACCCAGTTAAGAAAAGATTAAATCTTTTTATTTAGATTTAATGAAGTAAACCAATTAATTTATATTTAATTGGAATTGAATTGAAATTGATTGTTGGGTTTATCGTGAACAGTGTTTTAAATAACACTTGTTCTTTAACCCGATTAACAATGGAATGAGATTTTGGGTTTGTCGTGAATGGTATCTATAATAATACTGTTCTTAAACCCAATGGAGATAAGAAAAATAGAAACTAACTGAAGGTTAGTTAAGATGAATGGTTTCCTAGGTATTGATCTGATGTTGATTTCGGCCTTCGGGGTTAATATTTAGGGAATTGTTCTCTTACTAATTTACGGTTAGTGACTGATGAATTGGAATGAGGCGTATGTTGTGTTTGTGTAAGATTTGTTTATAATATACGCTAGTTATTCAGAAAGACCGGATTTATCCCATTCTAAATAACTGTTACGACGATATGTTGAAGATGAAGACGGTGGTCAAAGACCGGAGGTCTTCACATCGTTTGGGTGATTACTGATGATCTTGATTGGGCTGTACACCCAAGAGGAGGGAATTAGTTTGTGATCGTCCAGGCGTACTTGGAGATCGACGGATATGCGAGGGCCTCTCCCCGGTATTGGACATATGGGGGAGGAATAAGGTGCCTCCGGTTTCGTTCATACCCAGAACGAACTTGTAAATGGACTGTGTGTCTGACATTGGATATCATTCTGTGTGATTGATGTATATCGGTTACATGGAGTGGTTTGCCTGCGTGGCATGCTAAGATGCAAATGATCAATGCTTTTGTTGAAAAGCAGAGTCTTGTGGTTGATGATCAAAGCACGGCCTTTGTGGCATCGCTTTGTGTAGCGGTAATTCACGAGCCTCACACCCCGGTATGAACCAAAAACGGGAGAGGACATCAGGGAGGGCATGCGTTTCTTTCTAGCTAGGAGTGGCGTCAGTACTTGAACTGGCTGACGAGTTTGACTCATGTGGTTGTTGGAATTGGAGGCGCCTCGGATATATCGGTCGTTCTCGAACCGATGGAGTCAGTGAACTCATTTACGCCCTATAGGGCGGGGAAACGCATTGTTCAGGCATAATAATCCACATCGGTGGACCGACCCTGACGATCTAAAGGTCACTCGAGCTCTGACCTGAGATATGGGCTAGATTGTCTCGAATCGGTTGAGGACTATCTTTTTCCTCGGTTCATAGATGGAAATCCAATTTCCAAATACGTGATTTTGCGGTTTTAATTGTAGAACTAGTATGGTGACATGATATATGGTACCTATGCCGTCTATGATTTATACTTATGATTGAAGTTGTTTACTTCACTTATAGTAATAATAAAAGATGAAATTTAGCGTATCAAGCATTCTTTGGCTGTTATAAGGTAAAACCCTATCCTCCGGCTTGCGTTGCATTGTGTGATGGGACCTGGGTCTTATAACAGCTTCATTGTTCTTTATTTAGCATTGCGCTGTTTGTTTAATGCACTGGTATTCTTGGGGTAAAAACCCGTTCTGTGTTATACGGCGTGGTCCCTTGATTTACCTAACTTTAAAATAAAGATTAATAATTGTTTTAGTTCTCACACCAGTCACATGACTGACTTGGAGTTTATTGTTTTAACCTAAACTCTGGGTGCCCTTATTTTCCGCACGGGCAGCTAGTAGTTGGGTTTTGCAGATTTATATTCACAGGATCTTGGTTTATAGCTGAAGTGATATTCGGAATGCTCTGTATCCGTGTATTTCTTTCAGTTATATTTTGTATTATTTTCCGCTGCAGTCTTGTATTTAAATCTCTGATATTTTCGGATGTATAATATTTATTCATTCTCAGTATATTCTTGTAATCTGATGAAATTGTTGTAATAAGCAATGAAATGTTCTTCTGTTTGCGTTCTGATTCGTCGTGTTCTCATTACGATCGGGGTTTCGAACGGTCTTGGTCGGTTTAGCGATCGATTCGAATCGAGCGAAATTCCTTTTCGTTACAACAGCCTAAAACATCTTCCACTACACAGAGAACTACTAGGAGCACCTTACAAACCTCAGGAAGTCGGTGCTTCCCCTTCCAGTCCTTTGAAGCCGTCAGAACAATCAGATGAATGTGCGCTCCCCTCGTGCCTTATAACACCTCGATGATCTACCACGTTGGGTTATTCACCCTCAATCGTACGGACTAGTCCAAGCGCCTTACTTTAATATGTTGTTTAACCCTATGTCTAAACATTCTTTTACGCGCTTTCCTTACCTCACCAGGTTTCCATTTAACTTGGTTATTATCATTCATATTTGAATTCTTAATCAAGTTACCAAGTTCCACTTGCTTATTAACTCTGGTTATATAACTTAACCCATTTAAGTTTATTAATAAGCCCACAAAATGTTATTCTCTAGATTGTGGCCCAAGGTCTGTGATCCAAAATCCCTTTTATATTCTTATTTGATTTCATCATTAAAATAACATGTTCTACTTAATATGCAATTAAGTATATCTCAATTCACATGTTTTCTGTTTAACATGTCAGTCATTATTTATGATTAAATTTAACTTATTTCATAAGTTTTCCTCATTCTTTCCCATTTAATCATAATTCCATTTTACATTGTCAATACAACTTATCGTTGTTTACTTATCAACTTAGTTCTATTAACCAAGGCCGATTAATAAGTTTATCTACCCATTTATTATAACCTATGTTATAATTTCCTCTTGTCCCTAGGACAAACCTAAACATTCTTATCAACGAGTTTCGGACTTCCAAGTTTACAGATTACTTAATTTATAATTAAATACAATATATTTTCCCCCTTTTCTTAACTGATTTCAGGCTTTCCCCCTTTACTGATTACTTAACTTATAATTAAGTGTCCCTTAACTCAATTCACCAGTTATCTCATTCTCTAATTAACTTATTATAACTTAAGTTATAATATTCACTTGTCTCTAAGACAAGTTTACCAATTATACAACATTTTCATTAATGTTACTTATTTATAATAGGTGATTTTCATTTCTACAAGTTATGCTTACCCTAAAGGTGTTTTTGATTACATAACTTTGTTATTTCTACCGGTTACGTATACCATTTAGGTATCTTCAATTACATAACCTTATCGGGCTAAGTTTGCGGGCCTATATGTAAATATTACCCACCCCCTCAGACTTGATTAGGCCACCCACTGTCCAACCAATTTTACTTAACCCTAAATTTAGTTCATATTCATACAATCCCTATGGATTAGATTAGGTTAAGTAGTCCTATTCATTACCATGTCTATTTATGGTGTATAATGGGATAGACCTCCCACATTAGGCCTACAACTTGTGGATGCTGGATATGCCGGTCAGGTCCGGCCAGATTTCTTTCACAAGTTGGGCCTAACCTCCTGTCATAGCCCGTCTCGTATTTGCGCACTTAGACCTCTCACATTAGGTTCAACATTAGTGGCACCTGGATATGCCGGTCGGGTCCGGGCAGACTTCCACCACTAATGCAACCTAACCTCGTGTCATAAGTGCAATTAATTTTTTTAATTATAATCCTATGCATTCATTATTAATCAATTATTTAAACCTATGCCTTTATAGGTGTTAATGCCCATTTACCCAATTATATTCATGATGGATTATACTTCTAAATTCGTATTATTCAAATTATGCCAATCCATATTTTACATATGATCCCATTTGCGTCCAAATCATTTTTCTATACTTATGATCCATTTAAGATCTTTAAAGATAATTTGGTCGATGTACCAAACCCACATTTATATATTTAATTCTATATTAACACGTATTCATATAATCGTATGCTCGCTCCAATTATTTCCCGTATATAATTGGGACAAATTTACATGTAAACTTTTTAGCACTTCAACAAATCCAATATATGAATTTTTTCCACATGTTCAATTTAATATTATAACATGTACACATTCCAACATTTTAACTAATTCAATATATGAATTATTCATTTTAACAATTTGAAGTTATATCATGCTAATCATTCCCACATGTCATTTCCACCACTTTAATCATTATTAGCATATGTTTAGGCATCTTAACATATTAACTAATTGAACATATTATCCATTTAGTGTAATAATGTATTTCATCAAATCAAACCTTCCAATATGTTAATTATGGGGAATGCCAAACGATCGATGTACTATTATTCAAAAAGTATATTTTAAACCACTTGCCTTCATGCTTTCCACAAATTTTGGATCTTATCCGCTCTATCAACCATGGTTTCCCTTTTAATCGAATTTACAACCTATCGACAATGGATTTATTATTTTCATGAAAAGAGGAGGGAAAGAGAAATAATTTTAAATAGATTGGTCTTAGAAGTTTACCTTGATTTCAATAATCTTTTATTAACATTGACTCTCTCCTCCAGATATGGATTCATAATCTTCCTAGGCTAACATTTTAATTTTAGAATAGATTTGGAAAGAGAGAGAGAGAGAGAGAGGGAGAGCCATGGCAGAGTTTTGGCATCGCCTCAGAAGTTATGAGGATGGAGTAAACCTAACCATCTTATTTATAGGCGTGCTAAATGAATTTGGTCCTTTAGATTTAAATAAAACTCCATCAGAGTTAACCACGTCATACGACCAATAAGAAATGGCCACGTCGCAACAAAAACAAATGTTCATCAATCAAAACACACCACGTGTGCTGAATGATGCGCAGGGGTTGACACCCTGCTTGGGTGTCGACACATGTGTCGACACCCCTATGGTGGTGTCGACACCCCTGCCGTATATATATATATTTTCTTTCCTTTTTTTTCTTTTGATTTGAAATTTGATTTATTTATAATACATATAATTCTTGCACATAAATCAAATTTCAAACATCCCTTTTCACACTAAGCCACTTTTTAATTAAACTACTTTCACATTAAGCCACTTTTTAGCCATACCCTTAAATAAAAAATATGGCGCTGGTGAGGATCGAACTCTGTATCTCTTGTATGCAAGTCATACGCTTTAACCAACTAAGCTACTTAGGCTATTGTTAACAAGGTTTAGAACAATGCTAGACATTATTCTTTTCTTAATCCTCTTTTTCATGTTTTGTTACAATATTTAATTTAAAGATATCTCTTTCATTTTAAATCAGTTTTCTATAACTCATAGGTCTAAATTGACCAGAAAATCGCCACGAACGCAATGACGCTAAACCCGTGACCAAATTCTGGAAGCTCTTCAAATTTCCCTTTTTCTTCTTTTTAAATGTTCGCATGCAATTTCAATTACATTGCATGCATTTCTTCTCATTTTATACATTGCATATAATTTCTTTTATTAATCTTCTTCTTCATCTTAATGCATAAACTTATTACATGCAATTATATTATTATTTAATTTTTTCCTTTAAATATATCTATGCATATAATATATATATATATATATGCATATATGCATATTTTTATTTGCATTAAAAATGCGGTGTGTTACATTCTCCCACCCTTAGGAAATTTCGTACCCAAAATTTAATAAGGGTAAAATAGATAATCACTCGCATAATATCTACCCATCATGTGTGCATCCAATTTTTGCAAACATAGTGCATGTGTGCAAAGCGAAATACATCATAGTAATGCATGTATGCCTAAGTGGTACCTCCTATGTGTATGCAAGTTTTTCAAAAATCCTTTTAAAACATGATGCTCACATTCTAAATATACTGGCAGTTCTACATGAACGCAATATTTTGAAAATAAAAATCCTTTTTTTTCATCCAAATTTTCTCACACTCCTATTGAGTAAGAGCGTAGTTCATCCAATTGTTGCATCCATTGTAGAAATACGGATTTCGCTCGGACTAATCGATTGCTAAACTAACCAAGACCGTTCGAATCTCGCATACGCTAACTCAGGGCATACAACACATCAGAACGAATAACAGAAGACTTTTATAAACATTATAATAATGTTACATCAGAGTACAGAATATATAAGAGTATATCGAAAAATAATACAGCGGATGATTAATTTACAATAAACGTAATACAATGGATAGCGAAAGACTATAAATGCTTGGACACAGCTTAAAGCTTCAATCCAGAATGTAACGACCCGGATTTTTAGCTTTTAAATTCTGGATATTTATATTTGTTCAAATATTTCATTTGGAAATATTAAATGGTTTTTATAAGGAAATATAATTTTTGATTAGATTAGAATTAGGTTAATAGTTTGTATAACGATAAATTTAAATGATTTCATTAATTAATAAAATCATCGACGTAATAATGTTATTCCAATTATACGTTCGAATTAAATCTCGGGGACTTGCTTCAGCATGTTCAAAATAATCGTTGTCAGTTGTGACATTTTTATTGGAGTTCAGAACCCTGAGATATTATAAAATAAGAGTCGCGTTCAGAAGTGTCGTGTTTGAAATCAAAACATAATCCTTGTAAATCTTTTGAAATTCGAAATATATTATCGAATCAAAACCCAAAATCGACCAGAGGTCTTTTGACAATTTTGTCTCATATCCTAGCAGTCTGGGCATAATCTTTCGGGTGGCTTCCAAATGTCGGTTGATTCAGAAGAAGAAAAATCCGTTTAATCTACACCAAAGATTATCATATCTCGGTCAACCAAATATTTCCTATCCAATCCTTATACAATCCTTATTCGATCTTTAAAAATATCTCAGCATGTTACGGGATTTTTGAAGTTAAAAATTAATGTCAACGGTACCTGCATTTTGGTCTTTGTCAAATCTTTCATCGTTGTTCGTTCTTCAACATTTTCAAAGCCCTAGGTATTTATGTGGTTCAAATCTGCCTGTTATATATACCTATGTATATAATATTAATATAAAATCTTAATAATGATTTCTTCAACGTCTTCTCAACCGATTGGGTTTTGACCATTTTGAACTCAGTCAGACAACTGCTGTCGACATGCACATAAATAAAAAAGGGGAATATCGTATCAAATCTAACCACATGAAAAACAATATGACATGTCCGTATAAATATCAACCTGCTTTACTTTTAAATCACGCACATGCTGTGTGCCTTATCAAACATTGTGGCTTGACCATCTATTTCCCGTTCACCTTGTAAACACTTTCTTTCATTCATTATATAACCCAACCGTTCACACTAAATCTCAAATCCCAATCCCATTTTATAATATAAACCAATATTCCTAAACAAAGAAATGAAGTACCAAAACATCAGCCAAGTTTAAAAACTGTGCATGCCTAGTAAATCAAATACCGTGTATACCAAACAAATATGAACCATGCTCTCCACACCTCTCAATCCCATGTTCCCCAATCCAATGTTCACCGTGCTTGCCAAGCAATTCTAATTATGTGTTCCCCAAACAAATAGTTGTCGTGTGTGCCAAACTACCCTCCACTTTAAATACCGTTCTTCTCCTCAAATTTGTTTTTCTGAGATCCGAAAAGAAGTCGTCCCAAATATAATACTTCTTCAAATTCTATAAAATCAAATCTAGGGTTCGTTCAGACCCTTAAAACAAAAGTTTCATGCTTTTTATTTAGCTCGGGTAGGAAGGAATTCCGCACCACTTGCCACCGACGTTGTCCTGGAGTAGCTATCGCCGGAGCTAGGCGGTTCTGAAGGGGAAAGTTGGGTCATTTCGAGGTCGGCCTGGGGTCTGTGAGGTATAAGAGTACTCGCGGACATGGGTTTGTGGAAGACGGTGCCAATAAGGGACGCAACTTGTAGCATGGTGAGGTACTGTCGCTAGTTGATAGATGGGTTCAAACTTGAGTTTGAAGGTGGGTTAAACGGTATTAGTTATATAAACTATTGTGTTATTTGTTTTTAAAACACGGATGGGTTGAGTTGATTTGTGATAAGGAGTTGGAGCGGTGGTTATTAGTGGAGGGGATTAAGGGATAAAATGGGTTCGGTGGTTAACAGGGAGGATAGTTGACGTCAGTTTTTAGGGGAAGGTGACTCATCATTTATTGGGGGGAGGGGTTACAGATGATGGTCCAATTTTCACAAGATGGTGGGCTGTGGGGGCATCCGCATGTTATAATTTAGAACGTGGAGGATTGGTTTATGGAAGGAAGGGGTTTGGGAGGATGAAACACGGTCTGGGCATGAAGTTGTGTGTTGAAGGGAGCGTCAGTTGTTTCAACGATTTAAAGAAGAATAAGTGGTAATCGTGATTTGTTGAGGTTTTTTCTTGTTGGCAGTAATGGTTTGTTTGGTGGCGCAGGTGTTTGATATATGATTGTGGTTTGTGGACTTTAGTGATGAATGACGTAATGGGTCGAGGTTCGTCCGGTGATTGCCAGGAAGAAGCGTTGATTTTGAGGAGGTCCAGATCTTTTGTATGGAGTTGCAAAGAAATATGGGAAGAAGAATTGTAAGGGAAAAAGAAGTCCACCTCACTGAGTTGTTTTTGAGAACATCAACCCTTGCGTTAGAACAGAAAGAAGCGTTCTCATTTTATGAGTTCTCGAATGGGTGTTTATTGGTCCATATTGAATATCAGTAGCATGGAAGAAAATCAAGTATGTGAAGTAGACAAACATTTGGTTTGTACAGTTGAGGAGTTTGAAACCGATCATGACTATGTAAAAGGTGAAGCAGCGCAGTTGAACAATTTCAGCAAGAGGGAAAAAGAGAGGGAGCCGTGATTGTCAAACTATACTAACGGATGAAGTTTATGGAAGCTGTGTGAATATTGAAGAAAGGATGGAGCAGTTTTCAGTTTCGAGCCACAAACGATGAAATCGAGGAAGACGGGTTCCTTTCGTAATCGGCCGATCTAAATCCTTAAGGTAAATAATTAAAATTTAAAATAATTAATGTTAGTTTAGCATATATTATACTTTAAATCTTGTTAAATGTATAATTTGTTCATACTTAAACAGAATGAAATGAAACAACTTACCTTGGGATCGTAACGAAGAAATTTACGGTATGGAGCTGATTTCGTTGAAACGGGGATACTGGAATTTCGTTATAAAAATCAAACACTGTTTGATTTTAAAACAAAATAGAAAGCAGAATCGTCGACTGCAGACAAGGTGAGTAAACTCACTAACTCTGCTCGTTTATATTTTTATATAAACGAGTTTTTAAATTTATTTATAATAATTTTTATACTGTGTGATGGTTGCTTGGTTGAATAGGGGATAAAATTGGTTGATAGGATTACACCGTTGGTCGATTATTAGTCCTGATAGTTCATATTGATGTGAAACAATATTATTGATGTTATTAACATCTGTGGATGCAGGGAAACAGGTTGGAGGGATCCAACTGGATTCCTCAACATTTTATTTACTGTTTTATTTATTGTGATATATGTTTGGTAATTGACAAGGTTATGGTTGAGTTACACTGGCCCATAATTTGGTATTTGATTACCGTAAATATTTTAGAAGAGCGAAAGGAAATTTAAGTTTTTTAAAAAGGAAATTATTTCCAAAATAGAAAGTAGATTTCAAATGAATTTGAAATAGAAACTGGTTTAATAAATATATAAAGTAGTTAGATTTTTAAATGATGTTTTTAAATAAAGTGAAATATCCATCGTTGGAAAATGTAAAGATATAAATTCAAGTTGAATTTATATAAGCAGAGTGGAATTCGGTGTTGGCACCGATATTTGAAGTGGGATTTAAACGCAGTAGTTGTAAAAGAGATTTGAGTTGAGAAAAAGATAATTCAAACGGAAATTTGAATAAGAAATCGGTTTCAAAAGGAAACGATGGTTTTTATTCCAAATTTGGGATATAAATTGAGATAAGTCCAATGGATTAATAAACGAGAAGTGTTAATTGAGTAACAGTTTTATAAACAGGGTTTACAAATGAGACAGAATATAATGTGGTTTTAGAAAGGTAATCGATAACTGGAAGTAGAGCCGTAATGATATTTATAAACAAAAATCAAGTTGATTTGAATAAGCGAGTTTAGATTCCTATGAAATTCATATTTGAAAATGAATAGCAGTTTGAAAGCGAATGTTTACAAATGGAATGACTTTAAAGGTTTTATAAATCTAAACAGCGATTTTAACGTTGTTGTTATAATATATGTTTTGTAAATTAAAACAGCGATTTTTAACACTACCGTTATAATAAATGTTGTAAATCTAAACAGCGATCTTAATGCTATAGTTATAATAAGTGTTCTATAATTCTAAACAGCGATTGTAACGCTGTTGTTAAAAGCAATGTTTTATAAATCAAGTATTTGGAAATAGCGATTATAATGCTACTGTTATAGTCAATATTTTTCCTGTAAAGGGAGTAAGTTCTTAGATCAAATCCGAGAGTCGCGTAAGCGACGTTTTGTTTAAAGAGGTGAGCTTTGACTATTTCAAAATTGAGAATGTGGTTCAATTAAGGTCTGAGAGTTAATTATACCCCAACTTGATTGACTTCATGATCGATGGAGGAATGGTTAAGCTTCGATGGTGAAACTTGGTTAAGCAATATGGTTAGCTAATAAATGATAAGTGGATTGAGTTATAATAACGATGTTTTATAACATCGCGTTAATTTGAAATGTTTCCCCAAATAAAATGAGAGATATTTTCTCGAATAAAGAAATTAAAATATTGGAAATGTTTTTCAAAGAATCGAGAGTGGAAATCGAGCTGAAAAAGGATACGAAAGACGAGAAATGTAAATGATAATATAATAAGGAATTGTTTTAAAGGGAGCCTAGTGTTGTTGATGGTTGATCGGCAGAATTTCCATTTGGAAATAGGACCATTGATTGTATGGTTGTTTCCTTTGATAGTTAAACCACCGACTATCAAAGTTTTGATTTATTTTATACCTTCGTTATCAGTATGGAGAGACCGAGATCAGATTTAATATCTGAAAACAACTCCGTATTGATATAGCGTTATGAATCAACTTATGCTGAAGGTAATTGAAGACGGAGTAAAATGAAAGGGTTGTTTTGTTAACCCTTGGTAGAAATTGCCCAAGATGGATTAATGGAACGGTACCTTCGGTTTGTCCAGACCCAGGACAACTTGTATGGACGAGTGTCTGACAGAGTATTTCCAAAGGGATTATGTACGTTGATTCCTTCAAACGTACGAAGTTGGTGGCATAGAAGGGAAACTTCTTTAGCCTAACAATCTGAGTATTTTTGTGGGAATCAATTAGTGATTACCGATGGATCTGACGATGTGGCATTCAAAGTGAATGGTGGCCAGATGTTCTGGAAGATAATTCAAAACCTCAAGCCTCACAACCTGGAATTTGACAAAAATCGGGCAGGCAGCATGGCTATGTGGGTCGCTCCCATTAGGATGTATAATCACCTATCTAGAGAAATTCCATTTGTTTCTTTAAATCTATCGATGTTGCCCCCTTCGGGAAACGGTTGCTGATCCCAACCGTTGGTGGTATACATTCGATACACTCAAGCGAAATGAGTGGTCGGTCATGTGAGGGCCGGGCTGTAAGACGTTCTTGTTGAACCCAGTGTATTCGCCTCTCGAGATACACTATCGGCAGGTGGTCTCATACCTTGTCATGTTGGAAATCCAATCTCCAAGAAGCACCCTGCGATTTTTGATTTTATATTATATATGGAGCGTGAGATACAAGCGTTCCGCTAGATTCTATTTATTTGATGTAGACATTATTATAATATCATCGGATTTGATATCAAAAATATTTTTGGTTATCGTAAGGTAAAAACCATCTGTGTTTATGTGTGGATCGGTCTTACGATTACCATTTCTTTCGAAAGGATTTTGAAAGTTAAACAAATGGTTGGAGTTTACTCACACCAGTCCCATGACTGACCCAGAGTTTATTTTGTTTGTTTTCCCTAAACTCTTGGGTGCCCAAATTTGTACAGGCAGCCAAGTAGTCAGGATTTTACAGATTCGCTTGGAGGAGCTTGAAGCAGGAGGCTTCAGCAGTTAACTATAGACTATCATATTTTCCGCTGTGTACTATGTGGTATCTGGAAACAGGTGTTTATAACTGTTCCAGGGATCACTGTTGTGCTCTGATAATGGTATGTATATACAGTTACTGATTTGTATTTCAAAAGTTATTTATTTAATATATTTAATTCTTTCCGCTGTGAGTTTGTGATCTTCGTTTTCTTCTATTCTAATATTTCTTTCTTTCTATTTTCTCATCCTCTAACTTCTTTCTAATAATGATTCGTATTTCTGTGCAATTTAGGTTGGACGTGTGGTGTAATCAGTCAATCCAAAGGGTACGGAAATGCGGGTCGTTACAGTTGGTATCAGAGCTGAAGGTTGAGTGATAACCTTGGCTCTGTGGCGTGACTCAATAGAGATGGGGTTAGTAACACCCTAGATTGAATTTGAGTGTATTTGTATGAGCGCGTATTTGTAGATTTGATATAAAATTGTTTTATATTGTGTTGACTGATTTATTGAGTAGTTTATGAATTCTGGTCGATACAGGATGTACAACGGTATCGATAGGTGTTTCTAACTCTTGAACAAAACAATTCGAGATAGTATTGTTTTAAAGATGGGTAAATGATATAATTTTGCCCAAAGGATATATTTGATATAAAGGAATAATTTCTAAAATATTATATTATATGAATATGTTGATTGTTATTACAATCAAATGGAATTATAAAATATTGAAATGGTTATATATGACCAAAGATAACTTGTATATGAAAAATATACGTGAATAAGATGAATTGAAATTAAATTCAAACCATAATTTGAATTTAAATCCCGGGTGTTTAGAAAATATTTTCTTAAATATTTTGAATATAACATTGTTTTGAAGGAATTTTTGAATAAGGATGATTTTGAATGAATTTTGAAAGTGATTAAGCACTGAAAACACTTCAGTGGCGAGAAAATAATTCTGATAATGGGTCGCGACATTATCGGTATTCATTTTCAAGCTTCCGAGTGACGGATTGCTACCATAGGAATTAGGGAATGAAAAATTTGTTTGAAAAGGAGAAGATGTTTTAGAAATTCAAATGTTTTGAATTGAGTTGATTATAAATATCTGTATATATATATATATGGTTTCAAACTAATTTGAAAATAAAACCCGAAAATTTGAATTCTGAAAATTCAAAGTTAACCTGTATAAGTTGAATAGATTGAAATGAAAAAATGTATCAAAATTGCGAATAAAATTAAATAAAGAGAATGTTGGGATTCAAAATATTAATATGATTTCGACCTATGTATAAACAAGTTGAATATATATTGGATGTTGTTGGTTGGAATTAAACTGTGATGGAACTGAACTCAAGGAGGAAAAGGGGGTTGATTTTTGAAAACAGAACTCGGTTTGGATTAGTAAAATGAAAGTGAGCTAATCAGAAGTTGATTAGAGATTTCAAAACTGAAAGATGGATTGATTTGAAACCAACTGGAAATAGATATATGTATGCTGGGCAGATATTGAATGGAAGAAAATGTAAGAGATAGAATTATGCCCGACAAAAAGGTACATGTTTACAATATTACTCGGGTTTGGTGATTTTATGAGCCTATGAGGCAAACCGCTTGGCTTTTTGATTTTCTTTTGGATTGGAAAAGGCCTAGAAAGGCGAATTGTGGTTGTACCGATTGAGCCGTGTAGAGGAGATGTTGCCAAAAAAATTCAGAATTTAAAGTGTTAGAAAATTTTCAGAATTTTTGAAAATTTTCGTTAATAAGAATAAATAAATATTTTAATTGAAATAAATTGGTCCAGTTAAACTAAAGTTAAAGATTGAACAAAAAGGATTTTTGGACCTAGTTAATAGGGTATGTAGCTTTTTTCCTACCTTAGCAATTTCGAAGACGAAATTATTTTAAGGGGGAAGGAATGTAACGACCCGGATTTTTAGCTTTTAAATTCTAGATATTTATATTTGTTTAAATATTTCATTTGGAAATATTAAATGGTTTTTATAAGGAAATATAATTTTTTATTAGATTAGAATTAGGTTAATAGTTTGTATAACGATAAATTTAAATGATTTCATTAATTAATAAAATCATCGATGTAATAATGTTATTCCAATTATACGTTCGAATTAAATCTCGGGGACATGCTTCAGCATGTTCAAAATAATCGTTGTCAGTTGTGACATTTTTATTGGAGTTCAGAACCCTGAGATATTATAAAATGAGAGTCGCGTTCAGAAGTGTCGTGTTTGAAATCAAAACATAATCCTTGTAAATCTTTTGAAATTCGAAATATATTATCGAATCAAAACCCAAAATCGACCAGAGGTCTTTTGACAATTTTGTCTCATATCTTAGCAGTCTGGGCATAATCTTTCAGGTGGCTTCCAAATGTCGGTTGATTCAGAAGAAGAAAAATCCCTTTAATCTACACCAAACATTATCATATCTCAGTCAACCAAACATTTCCTACCCAATCCTTATTCGATCTTTAAAAATATCTCAGCATGTTACGGGATTTTTGAAGTTAAAAATTATTGTCAACGGTACCTGCATTTTGGTCTTTGTCAAATCTTTCATCGCCGTTCGTTCTTCAACATTTTCAAAGCCCTGGGTATTTATGTGGTTCAAATCTGCCTGTTATATATATCTATGTATATAATATTAATATAAAATCTTAACAATGATTTCTTCAACTTCTTCTCAACCGATTGGGTTTTGACCATTTTGAACTCAGTTAGACAACTGCTGTCGACATGCACATAAATAAAAAAGGGGAATATCGTATCAAATCTAACCACATGAAAAACTATATGACATGTCCGTATAAATATCAACCTGCTTTACTTTTAAATCACGCACAAGCTGTGTGCCTTATCAAACATTGTGGCTTGACCATCTATTTCCCGTTCACCTTGTAAACACTTTCTTTCATTCATTATATGACCCAACCGTTCACACTAAATCTCTAATCCCAATCCCATTTTATAATATAAACCAATATTCCTAAACAAAGAAATGAAGTACCAAAACATCAGCCAAGTTTAAAAACTGTGCATGCCTAGTAAATCAAATACCGTGTATACCAAACAAATAGGAACCGTGCTCTCCACACCTCTCAATCCCGTGTTCCCCAATCCAATGTTCACCGTGCTTGCCAAGCAATTCTAATTACGTGTTCCCCAAACAAATAGTTGTCGTGTGTGCCAAACTATCCTCCACTTTAAATACCATTCTTCTCCTCAAATTTGGTTTTCTTAGATCTGAAACGAAGTCGCCCCCAATATAATACTTCTTCAAATTCTATAAAATCAAATCTAGGGTTCGTTCAGACCCTTAAAACAAAAGTTTCATGCTTTTTTTTAGCTCGGGTAGGAAGGAATTCCGCACCACTTGCCACCGACGTTGTCCTGGAGTAGCTATCGCCGGAGCTAGGCGGTTCTGAAGGGGGAAGTTGGGTCATTTCGAGGTCGGCCTAGGGTCCGTGAGGTATATGAGTACTCGCTGACATGGGTTTGTGGAAGACGGTGCCAATAAGGGACGCAACTTGTAGCATGGTGAGGTACTGTCGCTAGTTGATAGATGGGTTCAAACTTGAGTTTGAAGGTGGGTTAAACGGTATTAGTTATATAAACTATTGTGTTATTTGTTTTTAAAACACAAATGGGTTGAGTTGATTTGTGATAAGGAGTTGGAGCGGTGGTTATCAGTGGAGGGGATTAAGGGATAAAATGGGTTCGGTGGTTAACAGGGAGGATAGTTGACGTCAGTTTTTAGGAGAAGGTGACGCATCATTTACTGGGGGGAGGGGTTACAGATGATGGTCCAATTTTCACAAGATGGTGGGCTGTGGGGGCATCCGCATGTTATAATTTAGAACGTGGAGGATTGGTTTATGGAAGGAAGTAAGGGGTTTGGGAGGATGAATCACGGTCTGGGCATGAAGTTGTGTGTTGAAGGGAGCGTCAGTTGTTTCAACGATTTAAAGAAGAATAAGTGGTAATCGTGATTTGTTGAGGGTTTTTCTTGTTGGTAGTAACGGTTTGTTTGGGGGCGCAGGTGTTTGGTATATGATTGTGGTTTGTGGACTTTAGTGATGAATGACGTAATGGGTTGAGGTTGGTCCGGTGATTGCCAGGAAGAAGCGTTGATTTTGAGGAGGTCCAGATCTTTTGTATGGAGTTGCAAAGAAATACGGGAAGAAGAATTATAAGGGAAAAAGAAGTCCACCTCACTGAGTTGTTTTTGAGAACATCAACCCTTGCGTTAGAACAGAAAGAAGCATTCTCATTTTATTAGTTCTCGAATGGGTGTTTATTGGTCCATATTGAATAGCAGTAGCATGGAAGAAAATCAAGTATGTGAAGTAGACAAACATTTGGTTTGTACAGTTGAGGAGTTTGAAACCGATCATGACCATGTAAAAGGTGAAGCAGCGCAGTTGAACAATTTCAGCAAGAGGGAAAAAGAGAGGGAGCCGTGATTGTCAAACTATACTAACGGATGAAGTTTATGGAAGCTGTGTGAATATTGAAGAAAGGATGGAGCAGTTTTCAGTTTCGAGCCACAAACGATGAAATCGGGGAAGACGGGTTGCTTTCGTAATCGACCGATCTAAATCCTTAAGGTAAATAATTAAAATTTAAAATAATTAATGTTAGTTTAGCATATATTATACTTTAAATCTTGTTAAATGTATAATTTGTTCATACTTAAACAGAATGAAATGAAACAACTTACCTTGGGATCGTAACGAAGAAATTTACGGTATGGAGCTGATTTGGTTGAAACGGGGATACTGGAATTTCGTTATAAAAATCAAACACTGTTTGATTTTAAAACGAAATAGAAAGCAGAATCGTCGACTGCAGACAAGGTGAGTAAACTCACTAACTCTGCTCGTTTATATTTTTATATAAACGAGTTTTTAAATTTATTTATAATAATTTTTATACTGTGTGATGGTTGCTTGGTTGAATAGGGGATAAAATTGGTTGATAGGATTACACCGTTGGTCGATTATTAGTCCTGATAGTTCATATTGATGTGAAACAATATTATTGATGTTATTAACATCTGTGGATGCAGGGAAACAGGTTGGAGGGATCCAACTGGATTCCTCAACATTTTATTTACTGTTTTATTTATTGTGATATATGTTTGGTAATTGATAAGGTTATGGTTGAGTTACACTGGCCCATAATTTGGTATTTGATTACCGTAAATATTTTAGAAGGGTGAAAGGAAATTTAAGTTTTTTAAAAAGGAAATTATTTCCAAAATAGAAAGTAGATTTCAAATGAATTTGAAATAGAAACTGGTTTAATAAATATATAAAGTAGTTAGATTTTTAAATGATGTTTTTAAATAAAGTGAAATATCCATCGTTGGAAAATGTAAAGATATAAATTCAAGTTGAATTTATATAAGCAAAGTGGAATTAGGTGTTGGCACCGATATTTGAAGTGGGATTTAAACGCAGTAGTTGTAAAAGAGATTTGAGTTGAGAAAAAGATAATTCAAACGGAAATTTGAATAAGAAATCGGTTTCAAAAGGAAACGATGGTTTTTATTCCAAATTTGGGATATAAATTGAGATAAGTCCAATGGATTAATAAACGAGAAGTGTTAGTTGAGTAACAGTTTTATAAACAGGGTTTATAAATGAAACAGAATATAATGTGGTTTTAGAAAGGTACTCGATAACCGGAAGTAGAGCCGTAATGATATTTATAAACAAAAATCAAGTTGATTTGAATAAGCGAGTTTAGATTCCTATGAAATTCATATTTGAAAATGAATAGCAGTTTGAAAGCGAATGTTTACGAATGGAATGATTTTAAAGGTTTTATAAATCTAAACAGCGATTTTAACGTTGTTGTTATAATATATGTTTTGTAAATTAAAACAGCGATTTTTAACACTGCCGTTATAATAAATGTTGTAAATCTAAACAGCGATCTTAATGCTATAGTTATAATAAGTGTTCTATAATTCTAAACAGCGATTGTAACGATGTTGTTAAAAGCAATGTTTTATAAATCAAGTATTTGGAAACAGCGATTATAACGCTACTGTTATAATCAATATTTTTTCTGTAAAGGGAGTAAGTTCTTAGATCAAATCCGAGAGTCACGTAAGCGACGTTTTGTTTAAAGAGGTGAGCTTTGACTATTTCAAAATTGAGAATGTGGTTCAATTAAGGTCTGAGAGGTAATTATACCCCAACTTGATTGACTTCATGATCGATGGAGGAATGGTTAAGGTTCGATGGGGAAACTTGGTTAAGCAATATGGTTAGCAAATAAATGATAAGTGGATTGAGTTATAATAACGATGTTTTATAACATCGCGTTAATTTGAAATGTTTCCCCAAATAAAATGAGAGCTATTTTCTCGAATAAAGAAATTAAAATATTGGAAATGTTTTTCAAAGAATCGAGAGTGGAAATCGAGCTGAAAAAGGATACGAAAGACGAGAAATGTAAATGATAATATAATAAGGAATTGTTTTAAAGGGAGCCCAGTGTTGTTGATGGTTGATCGGTTGAATTTCCATTTGGAAATAGGACCATTGATTGTATGGTTGTTTTCTTTGATAGTTAAATCACCGACTATCAAAGTTTTGATTTATTTTATACCTTCTGTTATCAGTATGGAGAGACCGGGATCAGATTTAATATCTGAAAACCACTCCGTATTGATATAGCGTTATGAATCAACTTATGCTGAAGGTAATTGAAGACGAAGTAAAATGCAAGGGCTGTTTTGTTAACCCTAGGTAGAAATTGCTCAAGATGGATTAATGGAATGGTACCTTCGGTTTGTCCAGACCCAGGACAACTTGTATGGACGAGTGTCTGACAGAGTATTTCCAAAGGGATTACGTATGTTGATTCCATCAAACGTACGAAGTTGGTGGCATAGAAGGGAAACTTCTTCAGCCTAACAATCTGAGTATTTTTGTGGGAATCAATTAGTGATTACCGATGGATTTGATGATGTGGCATTCAAAGTGAATGGTGGCCAGATGTTCTGGAAGATAATTCAAAACCTCAAGCCTCACAACCCGGAATTTGACAAAAATCGGGCAGGCAACATGGCTATGTGGGTCGCTCCCATTAAGATGTATAATCACCTATCTAGAGAAATTCCATTTGTTTCTTTAAATCTATCGATGTTGTCCCTTTCGGGAAACAGTTGCTGATCCCAACCGTTGGTGGTATACATTCGATACACTCAAGCGAAATGAGTGGTCAGTCATGTGAGTGCCGGGCTGCAAGACGTTCTTGTTAAACCCAGTGTATTCGCCTCTAGAGATACACTATCGGTAGGTGGTCCCATACCTTGTCATGTTGGAAATCCAATCTCCAAGAAGCGCCCTGCGGTTTTTGATTTTATATTATATATGGAGCGTGAGATGCATGCGTTCCGCTAGATTCTATTTATTTGATGTAGACATTATTATAATATCATCGGATTTGATATCAAAAATATTTTTGGTTATCGTAAGGTAAAAACCATCCGTGTTTATGTGTGGATTGGTCTTACGATTACCATTTCTTTCGAAAGGATTTTGAAAGTTAAACAAATGGTTGGAGTTTACTCACACCAGTCCCATGACTGACCCAGAGTTTATTTTGTTTGTTTTCCCTAAACTCTTGGGTGCCCAAATTTGTACGGGCAGCCAAGTAGTCAGGATTTTACAGATTCGCTTGGAGGAGCTTGAAGCAGGAGGCTTCAGCAGTTAACTATAGACTATCATATTTTCCGCTGTGTACTATGTGGTATCTGGAAACAGGTGTTTATAACTGTTCCAGGGATCACCGTTGTGCTCTGATAATGGTATGTATATACAGTTACTGATTTGTATTTCAAAAGTTATTTATTTAATATATTTAATTCATTCCGCTGTGAGTTTGTGATCTTCGTTTTCTTCTATTCTAATAGTTCTTTCTTTCTATTTTCTCATCCTCTAACTTCTTTCTAATAATGATTCGTATTTCCGTGCAATTTGGGTTGGACGTGTGGTATAATTAGTCAATCCAAAGGGTACGAAAATGTGGGTTGTTACACAGAATCCTGCTCATATATCTGCAAAATAAACTACTCGACTGCCCATGTGGAAAATAAGGGCACCCGAGTTTGCAAGGGAAAAACAAACTACAAGTCAGTCATGCGACTGGTATGAGAACTCAAAACAGTTATTAAATTTTACTTTAAAATATGATAAATCACGGGACCACGCCGCATGTCATGGAACGGGTTTACCCCCATGAATACCAGTGTCTAAACAATATCAATAATAGATGTATGGATCTACAATGCATCAAACAACATGCAAATTTCCAATCTACCCATTTAGGTTAATCCCCAATTTTAGATTTTCCAAATCCAATTCAATTTACAGAAATTATTCCTTTGGACTTTATTCCCCGATTTCTTATTTCAATCATTTTGAAATACATATCTATCTTTATATCAAAGTAGATTTTACTTCGGGATCTCAAATCAAATCATTTGGAAATATGAATTCCAAAACATAAAAATGCATACAAACAAGTATGCAACCAAATATCGCGCTCCCCATCGATAAGGCAAAGGGCACGCACCTAATTAAGCAACTCGATATACATATATATATATATATATATATATATGTGTGTGTGTGTGTGTGTGTGTGTACCTCCCACACATGGAGCAGGCTACACTGACGATGCACCTCCCACGCATGGAAGCATACACTGCCCATCTCACCCATACTTTTAGTCATCCGGGTTACCCAAATATTTAGCCACATACTAAATCATTTTATATCCCAAAGTAGGGAAATCATTTCACAACACAATAATCACAAGTACTTTCAAACTATAGTACTTCACATAAGCAATTCACACATATGATCGGTCACTGTTAATCACATAACCTTTGAGTTCGTACATCTCAAAGAAGGGTGTTAAGCAAGAGAATAAATTCTCCGCCAACAAACAGATACATTATCAATAGCAACTAATCGAATATGTGATGAATTACAATGTAACACATAATAAATTTCGAAATCATTTCGACAACATCGGGTTTAGGCCTCGGAATCCATTCTGTTTTATAAACCATTTTTATAAAACATTCCCTGTCCAAAATCGGGAATATATTTCTTTTCACTTAAGAAAATATCATTTCAAAATCATTCATTAAATTTGAAATGAAATCAACAACATCGATAAACATCTCATAGTCAAATCGTGAAGTGTTTCACAAGATGTTAGCATACAAATATTTCTACCCAACCCAATGCTAAATGCAAAAGCCTGTATTTTATTCATAAACTGGTCGAGCACAATCCAACCAATCAATCAACCACAATCAATATCATCAACCAAGTAAGTTTGGTTTAATCACATTACGTGTTTTGGTAATTCAATTATCATTTATTCATTCACAATCTAATTAAAGATTTATTCAAACTCCAATTGGTTTCAATCCCAAAAATCATTTGTTATTGATTGTTCAACTTTCTGGAAATTAATCCTGCTTTAACTGGGTTAAAGAACCAATGTCATTTAAACACAGTTCACGACAAACCCAAAATCCAATTTCAATTCAATTCCAATTAAATATTAATTAACTGGTAAACTTCATTAAATCTTAAGTAAAAGATTTATTCTTTTCTCACCGGGATTAAGAACGGTGTTAACGAAGACAACATTCACGACAAACCCAAAATCCAATTTGATATTAAATACAAGGCTTTAAATAGAAATTATATCGGCTTATATTCAATAACAAATTCTGAAATCAACAAATATCGTATTGGAATAACGATATATATATCTTCCAAATTCCTCAACAATATCCGTATAATCACGGAATCCAATACCGAAATATTCCGAATATTATTTCCATTCCAAACCATTCCAATTTATTTATTGGAAATTCGGGTTATATTAAAACCCATTCTCAATCCAATTTATTTAAAAATAATTGAATTTTAATTCTAGTTAATAACTAGTTCATTTCGATAAAAATATATTTTTATCTTTTCAAATATGGAATTTTTCATCCTAATTCTTTCCAAATCATTTATTATGATTTTACGCAAATTATTAATATTTTTAATAATTTTATCAAGATCCGTACTGTCGGTTTCCAATATCGGCCATCGAACTGCACTTACAACGACCTTTTTCAAATTTGATTTGGACATAATTCCAAATCCAACCGTTAGATTTCAGATCTCTTCTATTCATTGGAAAGCTCTTTTCGATACGAACCCAACGGTTCCGGTTTTAGGAGAATCCGACGGTTGGATCTCCCGTATTGTCAATTCGAAGTCAGTGGTCGAAATTCGCGAACGGTCGCTACGCGGCGCGTTCTATTCAGGCCATTAATATATATTATATATATTTCGTCGATTTCCATTTAAAACGTGTTTTATAAATCGTTTTAAATTCGTTTTAAAAACGATTCCAACTTCATTTTCAATTTTAAATCAAAATTGAATATTGCATTACATGATAATTTTATACAGTTCATGTATATGTTAAAAATTATATTTTTAACGAACAAATATTTACTCCATATCATAACCATTTTATATATCGCATATACAAGCTAAAAATAATATTTTTAGTGAACAAATATTTTTTACATCGCATATATATATATATATATATATATATATATATATATATATATTATACATCACATACATATATATTTTCCATATCGTATATAGATTATTTTCACATCACATATATATATATATATATATATTTTCACTTTGTATATATAAAATTTCCACAACGTATATATATATATATAATTTCCCATCGTGTATATATATATATATATATATATATAATTTTCACAACTCATATATATATTTTATTCACAACACATATATATAATTACACAGCGCATTTTTTTTTCACAACACAATACAATCAAACAAGTCATCCATGGTCTGTGGGCGACGGGGAGTAGTTCATATATGCAGTCATAAAATAAATTACTGTACAGAAAATATTTTAGTCAGAAAATTCTCACCGTCGGTTTCCACTCCATCAGTTTTATTTCTGAATTTCTGTTCGGATTCGAAATTTCCTGAAATTCTAACGAGCTCCATTTCTCTTCTAGTCAGTACCATTGCGAAGCTCTTGTTGCCATGATCCCATAGGAACTTGTTTCACTGAATTATGTCGTCGCTGGAAAAAGTTATAACGATTTGAACTTTAAATAATTTTTAATAAGTAATTAACTAACTTAATTACATTAACATTAATTAATTACGTGGTTAAGGTTTTAAAACACGTCAGTTCTCTGTAGCCATCGTCTTTCTCAATACAAGTCATGAAAAAGCTCCAACCTTACTCCTAAAATCGCACGCCCCTCAAAGCATCTTCACTTCAATCGAACGCCACCACTCAGCACGCCTTGGCCAGAAGCCCTACCGCCAGCAGCGACGGCGAGTCCGTAGGTCCCCTGTGCGCGAAAATTGAGGGCGAACTGAAGCCCTTTGAGACTCAATTTCTCGTGATTTTCCAAACCATACTCGATCATACCCATCCTGATTATAGATCTAAGGAAGCTCTTCGGTTTACCCTTAATAAGTTTTGGAGATTAATCGCTGGATTGAATGAATTTGAGGAATTAGAAGGGAGAAAAATCGGCCTTTGAATGAGTGATTGGCGGCGGTTTAAACGAGATGGTAATTAGGGTTTAGTTTAGAAGGGTATATATATAATTTATATTATTATTTAATTCTAAAAATACTTGTTTATCGTTGTAAACTCCAAATCAAACCCAAAGGATGTCGCCCCTAACCAAATACCCCCATTTCGAACACAATGAAATATGTTTCGTAAGCCAATTCTAATGTTTTGATCAGTTTTACTTTAAATTAAAAATATAAATCTATATATATTGAATTTAAACATACATTTTAATTTACCGGGACCATATATTGACTTCAAAAATTCCAAAAAATAAATTTAGCTACGTTTTAACGATACGGTCCTAACAAAACTAATTTCGTCGAATTTGGAGATCGTTTGAAAAATGGTCATTTTCCAGTCGATTAAATTCAAAATGAAATTGCCAAACACGTTTAAATGCGCCACGCCCACATATTAATTTCAAAAATTATGAAAATTGGAATCTAGCAAAAACTTGACATCCTAGATCCAACAAAAGTGGTTTCGTCGAATACGAAGGTCGTTTGCAAAATGGGTAATTTTAACGGCTATATATTATATATAAAATATATATAAATTCCACAGCGACTTTTCTAAATTTTAAACTAGACTTATCTTTTAATTTATAAAGTGAAATCTCAGTTTTTCACATTCGTTAGATAGATATCGTTAAACAAATTCAAATATCTCTTATTTCATCCAATTCTGACCTATATTGAATTCTGTATATTAAATTGAAATCAGGAAAATACACTGAAGGACAAAATGAACAAAAAATTGTTCATAAGGACAAAAGGGCAAAATTTTGTCTATAAGGACAAGTGTTAGTGTAATGGGAGGAATTATAGTGGGCCCCTGAATTCCTCCCTTTACACTAAATTTTGTCCTTGAGGATAAAATTTTGCCCCCTTGTCCTTATGGACAATTTTTTTTCCTTTTGTCCTTAAGCGTAAAAACCCCAATTGAAATTAGAAATCGAATTTTCGAACTACCACGCCATTTCAGGCTCATTATATAATTAGAATAAATTTATTCGTTCTAACTTCAATTTAAATAAAATTTTAGTTATTATTATTTAAAATAAATCATTTTAAATATTCAAAATTCATTAAAATTGCCAAAATAAAAAACTTAAATTGGTTCTGATTTTCCGGGTTGTTACAATCTCTCCCACTTAAAATCTTTTCGTCCTCGAAAAGGAATGGAGCTGAAAGTTGTTTAACTAACCAACACAACTTTCATTCTAGCTTTCATTCTTCAATTTTTCAGTTTCTAGGAATTTCTGATTTATCAAAAATTTGGCTAACACCCTAAATTTTCGAAAAATTTCGCCATAACCTCCTTTGTACGGGGAGCATCGGGAAAATCCCCAAGCCGCCACACAGGCTCTCTCATCTCAAAAAGAAAAAGAAAACGCCAAGCGGCTAGCTAATAGACTCATAATATCATCCATACCCAAGAAATTAGTAAACATGTACCTATTTGTCGGACATACAATTTTATTCCTCTTCTCTAGCCTCCTTGCTATGACCTATTCAATGTATATACATGTATATGCATGCAATTTCAACCAATTTGCAATTCAATTCAATATTCGACACAATTTGGTTATATTTATCGTTCATTCACATAAGGGTTTTTATTATTCCAATATTTTAATTAGCTGAACTAATAATCACACAACATAACCAGCAATCACTTTGTTGATTAAATTTTTCAAATATACAACTTTTATATATTCAAAAATATATTTTCTAAGATCAAATTATATATATAATCTCAAATTAGTTATTTATAAACATATAACTCTCAACTCATTCCGGGGCATTACTAACCCCATCTCTAATGAGTTGCTCATTCTAGAATGCTACTGATTCAATCTCTAATGAGGATTCTTCAATTGGATTTTACTAATCCAATCTCTGATGAGTCTTTTATTCTGTTCTAACGAGTTGCACCCCAAAGATTTGAGTTTAACCAAAGCTCTGATACCATCTGTAGCAATACGGATTTCGCTCGGACCTAATCGATCGCTAAACCGACCAAGACCGTTCGAATCCCGCATACGCTAACTCTGGGCATACAACACATCAGAACAAATAACAGAAGACTTTTATAAACATCATAATAATGTTACATCAGAGTACAGAATATATCAGAGTATATCGAAAAATAATACAGTGGAAGATTAATTTACAATAAATGTAATACAATGCACAACGGAAGACTATAAATGCCTGGACATAGCTTAAAGCTTCAATCCAGAATCCTGCTCATATATCTGCAAAATAAACTACTCGACTGCCCGTGTGGAAAATAGGGGCACCCGAGTTTGCAAGGGCAAAACAAACTACAGGTCAGTTATGGGACTGGTGTGAGAACTCAAAACAGTTATTAAATTTTACTTTAAAATATGGTAAATCACGGGACCACGCCGCATGTCATGGAACAGGTTTACCCCCATGAATACCAATGTCTAAACAATAATCAATAATAGATATATGTATCTACAATGCATCAAACAACATGTAAATTTCCAATCTACCCAGTTAGGTTAATCCCCAAATTTAGATTTTCCAAATCCAATTCAATGTACAGAAATGATTCTTTTGGACTTTATTTCCCTATTTCTTATTTCAATCATTTTGAAATACATATTTAGCTTTATATCAAAGTAGATTTTATTTTGATATCTTAAATCAAATCATTTGGAAATATGAATTCTAAAACATAACAATGCATACAAACAAGTATGCAACCAAATATCGCGCTCCCCATCGACAAGGCAAAGGGCACACACCTAACCAACTTGATATATATATGTGCATCTCCCACGCATGGAGCAGGCTACACTGACGATGCATCTCCCACGCATGGATGTATATACCGCCCATCTCACCCATACTTTTAGTCGTCCGTTTTACCCGAATCTTTAGCCACATATTAAATTATTTTATATCCCGAAGTAGGGAAATCATTCCACAACACAATAATCACAAGTACTTTCAAACTATAGTACTTCACATCAGCAATTCACACATATGATCAGTCACTATTATTCACATTACCTTTGAGCTCGTACGTCTCAAAGAAGAGTGTTAAGCAAGAGAATAAATTCTCCGCCACCAAACAGAGATGTTATCAATAACAACTAATCGAATATGTGATGAATTACAATGTAACACATAATAAATTTCGAAATCATTTCAACAACATCGGGTTTAGGCCTCGGAATCCTTTCTGTTTTATAAACCATTTTTATAAAACATTCCCTGTCCAAAATCGGGAATATTTTTTTTTCACTTAAGAAACTATCATTTCAAAATCATTCATTAAATTTGAAATGAACTCAACAACATCGCTAAACATCTCATAGTCAAATCGTGAAGTGTTTCACAATATGTTAGCATACAAATATTTCTACCCAACCCAATGCTAAATGTAAAAGCATGTATTTTGCTCATAAACTGGTCGAGCACAATCTAACCAATCAATCAATCACAATCAATATCATCAACCAAGTAAGTTTGGTTTAATCACATCACATGTTTTGGTAATTCAATTACCATTTATTCATTCACAATCTAATTAAAGATTTATTCAAACTCCAATTGGTTTCAATCCCAAAAATCATTTCTTATGGATTGTTCAACTTTCTGGAAATTAATCCCGCTTTAACTTGGTTAAAGAACCAGTGTCATTTAAACACAGTTCACGACAAACCCAAAATCCAATTTCAATTCAATTCCAATTAAATATTAATTAACTGGTAAACTTCATTAAATCTTAACTAAAAGATTTATTCTTTTCTCATCGGGGTTTAAGAACGGCGTCAACGAAGACACCATTCACGACAAAGCCAAAATCCAATTTGATATTAAATACAAGGCTCTAAATAGAAATTATATCGGCTTATATTCAATAACAAATTCTGAAATCAACAAATATCGTATTGGAATAACGATATATATATCTTCCAAATTCCTCAACAATATCCGTATAATCACGGAATCCAATACTGAAATATTCTGAATATTATTTCCATTCCAAACCATTCCAATTTATTTATTGGAAATTCTGGTTATATTAAAACCCATTCTCAATCCAATTTATTTAAAATAATTGGATTTTAATTCTAGTTAATAACAAGTTCATTCCGATAAAAATATATTTTTATCTTTTCAAATATGGAATTTTTCATCTCAATTATTTTCAAATCATTTATTTTGATTTTACACAAATTATTAATATTTTTAATAATTTTGTCAAGGCCCGTTCAGTCGGTTTCCAATATCGGCCATCGAACTGCACTTACAACAACCTTTTCCAAATTTGATTTGGACATAATTCCAAATCCAACCGTTAGATTTTAGATCTCTTCTATTCGTTGGAAAGCTCTTTCCGATACGAACCCAACGGTTCCGGTTTTAGGAGTATTCGACGGTCGGATCTCCTGTAATGTCAATTCGAAGTCAATGGTCGAAATTCGCGAACGGTCGCTGCGCGGCACGTTCTGTTCAGGCCATTAATCTATACGAGCGTAACGGCACGCGCTTCGCGCGTGATCGTGGAACGCGCTCCGCGCGTGGATTATTATCGACCCATTATTCAAAGGCCAACGCATACATAAATGAAGTTTTGAAAAGAAAAAAAATCAACCGCACAAATCCTATTTTAATGGGACCCTTTATTTAAATTTAAAAAAAAAAATCAACTGCACAGATCCTATTTTTATGAGACCCTTTATTTAAATTTTAAAAAAAAATCAACTGCACAAACCCTATTTTTATGGGATAGTTTTTAATTTTAAATAAAGGGCAATTTTGGCATTTCACGGTCGGACCAAAAATATGTGTTTCCAAGAGAATTATTAATAAAGATATAATAGGAATACTGTCGCTTTTGAAACGTCCAAAATGCCCTTTTAAATTTGTATTGTGTTATTGGGGCAGTTTTGTTATTTTTCCTCCATCACCGTACCAACTTTCCACTTCTTTCTGCACGAAGTCCACTTCTCATCGAGACTCTCGGCCAAATTTGTTCTCCTATTTCACTCTTCTCTCAAAATACGGCGGTTGCAAATAAGGCGAGTCAATTAACTCTCTTAATCGGCCTTTTCTACCGTCACCGATGAAGCTCCGCCAAATCAAAACCTTCGAATTTACGTCTTATGATGTAAGGTCATTTGTCAATTTTCTTTAACTTTTACGTTAGGATTACGTTCTTCTTTAATCTGAATTTTGGACAATTTTGTACTTACAGATCCTAAATTGGTTACGCAACTCATATTCAATTGGGAGTGCTGTGTTTCTGAAGTGGTAGGGGGTCCTCCTTTCAACTTCGTTGATGTAAGTTATTTTTATCGTTTGGTAATTTGGACTTTTCTTCTTACTTGATAGCTTAAAGCTCCTACAGGTAAATGATACAATAAAATGATGAGTTGCGTTTAAGTTTTATGCTTATTTAGTTTCATTTTGACCAAATTGCTGGGAAAAAGAGAAATTATGAATTCCTCATTGTTTGTAGGGAAATAAATACATAAGCCTATTAAGTTGTGTGTTTTATTGTTGCACGGCAGTACAGTGAAAAAGAGCTAAGGGGGCTTGAATTCATGGTGGAGTTGAGATGAAGTTAGGAGTACAGAGGGGTTGCAATGCTGAAACGAAGGGACAGTCACTTGAATTGCTAAACGTAAAGTAGTGCAAATAGGGGCACCTGAATGTTGTAGGGGACGATGATGATTGAATTAATTGAAGGAGGCTGGAGCTGCTGCAAGATGCCATGCTCGGAAATTTATAGGCTTAACATCAATACATGTGATTTATTTGCGAAGGCCCTGTGCTACAAAGGACAACATGAACCCGCAGTTACTCGGACTGCTTTTGAAGCTATTGAATGGAGAATCAGCATGGTCGACTAGATTACAAGTTTCAAAGGTAATTTATTTTGATATGAGTTTCATTTTTTATTTTCATTATTCTTAATGTTCAAGAGATTTCTAATACATAATTTAGGTCCTTGGTATAAAGGTTGCCTTGAATCTCCACTAGCATAAGCGAAATCACCATTTGTTACCTTACAAGAACTCATATCAAAACCAACAATCATTGCTAATCAATAATTTAGGTCCTTAATAAGATTTTTTTTAAATTAGTAAACTTACCTTAAATTGTTGATCTTACGCAAGCTCAAGTGGATGTCCTTGCCATTGTAATTTGCAACAAGGATATTAACTAATTATTATGAAAAATACGAATTTTCCTTCAAATTATTGTTGGGTGTCACAGCTGGATCATGTATATAGTACATGTGCATGCATGTCTTATTGGCCATAACTGTGTAGAGGTTTCCACTTAACCTTATATCATAACCATTAATTATTGTAATCTATATACTAAACTTCAAAGTAAAACAACAAAATCGTGGAAGTCGTCACATTGTTATTGATATGATATGATAAGCAACATCATCATAGTTAGAGCAGCAGCATGTTTAATGTTATCATCACCGCTGCAATGCATTATATCCCATTTGTGTCCAAATTCTATATTTAGTATATATAACTGAACATGGGATTAAAGTTTAATTATTTGGTAATATGCAAGATTATATAGTTGTCATCTATATTGATAATATCCCATATACTATATTGTGTAGAAATAAGAGTTTACCATGTACTGCCTAATTGTAATGAATGGATGTGTATGTTTCTTGCATTCTGCTTTGGCCATATCGCCCACTGTAATGAAAGAAAGCTCTTGGTTTAGTCTATGTAGTTTAGATGAATTATGTTCATGCAAACATATCAATGTAAGAGAAAAGGGACGAAATAATGTCATTAGAACCAAATTTGAGTGGGTTTGTTGACCACAATTATTACATAGCAATGTAAGAGAAAAGGCACGTAATAATGTTCATGCAAACACAGTTATTACCATGCTCCTTTAAGGACTTCCATGTATATTTTTTGAAAGTAAATCGCAGTTCTATCTTACCTATTGTCATCTGTGTGTGTTCATATGCGATTAATTTTACTGTTCACTTTTTAAAATAGGATTGTGTCCTTGAGATATCATTCATGAGGATCCAGTTATTATTTTTAGTGAGTCAATAACCAAACACTTTGTTTCCTAGGCACATATTGAGCAATGTTATTTTTTATTTGAATTTCTACAATGGAACATGTAATCCTGGGGCAGTCGCACCCTTCGTGACTGAGAGACCGTTCACGGGGACACCAGCTATCACGGTGCCGGCTCCGTTATCGGATGTAGCAAAATTTGATATAATGAAAATCAAATAGGAACTGGAACCAACATTTGTAGCATCAGATGACGGGAAGCCGACTCCTTTTCTAATGGAAACTGAAAAAAAATGGAATATTAGGTAAGGGTCTTTTTTTTCTATTGACTCTTCATCATTCCCAAGACAACTATTGTGGGATCTTCAAGTTCGCATTTTCTAGCATGTTGGATATTTTTATAACTTTTTCGTGATTGATATTTTTGATAAAGGCATAGTTTTCCAATCTTGGTTATTTAACCGTTAGTACATCTATAAAAATCCAGAGAGTGGATGAATGATTTTGTTGAAATTTTGTTATTGTAGTGAAACCTAATAGGTGACATGCAAATTCAAAGTGAACAATAATGGATGTTTGGGCATTTTATGCCACCATCCTCTCAAATCCCATTCCAAACGAACTAAACGTTTTGTTCTCTATGTACTCTAGATCTAGTAGTTCATAAACTGAAATAAATCTTTTCTTACTGAATGTGAGTTATAGTGAAACGAGGTTGTATATTTTCTGTTATGATCTTCTATTTTTCATTATTTTTGACATATTATTAGATCGTATGTTTCTGAGAATGGTTGACGTAGTCAAAACGATAAATTTAAATTTTATTGTAAAACCATTATTGAACTATATGCAATTTGAATATTTATACTGTTTTTGGCGAACATTTTCCATTCACAAATATAGTTTCTATCTTTCGAGAAGCTTAAGCAACTGCTTCAAGGAGAAGCTTATATAGATTGAAATATTGTTGTGACTTTTGAATTAAGTAATTTACTGAGGTTGTTTGATAAAATTCACTTTTATACAAGGTTCGGTTCTTAAAATGATTGAGATACGTGCAACTTTTTGCTTACTATTTGGAACTGTAACTTCGTTCATGTCTATAAGGTGCTTGAATCAGTGCAATTTTCTGTACAAATAAAGCAAAAGCCTCCCATGTTCCCAAGCCTATGATATGTACTTTTGACCTGTTATTATTTTCCTCATGCTGCTATTTTACGTGCAGATTATAGTGATATCAGACTTCGCATTGTGTAGTCCCTTAAGATGAAGGTGGCGCACTTTAAAGTCACTGCAGCGAAAGTATTTATTTCACTTTTCTGCCTCGATGACGGTCCTTTCCTTATAATTGAGTGGACGAAATGGAAGATGAAGAGAAGCCTGTCAAGCAGTGTACCATCCTCTATGTTTCATCAGAGTTGATGCTGAAGGTTTCTTTTTTATATAAAAATAAAATATGCATGAAAAATGGAAGATTACTCATAACTGATATTCAAAGCTTTAAAAATAATTCAAGTTTGCTTACCATATTCGAAAAGTATATGTATACTTTTAAATATGCAATGTTACAGGTGCAGTTGATGTATAACTTTTTCATCCGTAATGATGCGATTTAGATATTTTTTGCACCAACATTTAACATTTATCACCATGGTATTGTGGACGAATTAAAAGTAAGCGATCAACAGCAAGAATTTCAGAGATCGATAAAGCATCCCCAACCGAAGCCGAAGAGGAACTGTCTGGATCAGAAGTAGGGTGGGCAATATGTTGGGACTCAGGAGTGAGCATGTGCACCGTGCACATTAGAAAGCCAGAGAAAGAATTTTCCGAAACAGTGTCACAAGCTTGGGAACTTGGGAAGGAGGTGTACAAGTGAAATCAGATTGCAAGCCAATCAAGCAGGAACTGGAACCCGCATTTGTAGCATCCGATGACGGAGCCGGCACGTGATGGAGCCAAGCAATCAGAAACCCCAGCTGCAGCATTTGAACGGCAGTCGGTACATCAAGCCAGCGCATGCAGGTAAGGCAGGGTAAACAGCAATAGTAGAAAATGCAGGGCTAAGACTGCCAGAGTGAGAAGACATTGGACACACAGGAACGGCAACAGCCGTACCATCACCGGAAGCAGCATTTCATGGCAACTGGATGGCTTAGCCATGCGAAGTAAACAGGTGACCGCATCAAGCATTACCTACGTCATAGTCGAAGCTCTCCCCATGACAACATCAAGGAAATTTCGTTCTTCAGTGGTAGGCTACTGACTTATGATATGTATCAACAGTTTTGTATCTGAAAATGAAAAGCTGCACTGGAAGAGATGTACTCTCACATATACATGTCTTTTATTTAGTGAAAAATTGTCTGTATAATAATTGTCTATATTATGAATGATCCATGGTTTGAATGGTGAATATCTCTGTTTGACAATTTAGGTTCTGCCTGTTGGGCATATAATGTTCCTTTTTCATTTATTTTTGTCTGTTCTGCCGAAATAAAAGATCCAGCAAGTCTGGATTTTGTGATATGATGTGAAATAACTTTCCACATTATGAATGAATAACTTTCCATATTATGAATGATTCAGTAAGTCTGGATAGTGTCGAATGGTTATCTTTTCATACATCTTTGAACCATGCAGATGTTAGGAAGAAGAAAAAAAACCATGTCATGCCTCAGGCCTGACATTTCTTTTATGCACGTTTTTATTTCAATGTCCCAGTCAATCAACTCCTTCCACCTCCTAATATTTCTCCAATTCTGATGTTAGCTTTTAGTAGCTATCTCACTAGAAAAATGGAAATACATCATCTTTTTTACTATTGTAAATATGGGACCCGCACCAATTTTTATTTCAGTGTCCTTTCCTCCTTGGTTGATTCAAAGTATTTTTTGCAAGCAAATGACAAAGGTATTTTTTTTCCTTCGTCCTTATTTCTCATTCCGTACTTAACATCAACTAACACATATTGATAACTGCAGCCTAAGTCTTTACTACAAACCAAAGAGACACCTTTACATATTTATTATGTATATTAAACTCCTAGATGATATTGTCATATCCAGTAACCATGTAAATTCTTTACGTGAGTTGATTAACAAACTCTTCCCTACACTCGATGAAAAATTAGGTAACACAGATTATATAATGAACAGAGCAATATTGGCACCAAGAAATGAAACAATGAATGAGATAAATGATTCAGTCATAAATATGTTTCAAAATGGAGGATGATAATGCTAATTTATACCAGTCAGAATTCTTAAACTCGATTGCCCTTGGTGGCTTACCACTGCATAAACTCAGACTCAAAGTATGAGTGCCAATAATGCTACTTAGAAATATTGATCCAAAAATTGGATTATGTAATGGAACCAGATTAATATGTCGTTCCTTCCATAGGAATCTCATTGATGTTGAAATTACCGTTGATCATTATTGAGGAACGAGTATTTATTCCACGTATACCGTTCAAATCTTCTAAAAGTATAAACATGCCTTTTAGTCTTATTCGTAAAAAAATCTCGGTCAAACTATCATTTTTTTTAACAATTAATAAATCACAAGCCCAAATTATTCCTCATGTCGGTATTTATCTTCCGGAACATGTTTTCAGTCACGGTCAACTATACTTAGCATTATCCAGAGGAGTTGCACACAATTCAACTAAGATTTTAGTAAAAGATCGAAAAATTCCACAAAAAATTGGAACTCACACAAGAAATGTAGTGTATAAAGATGTTTTGTTGTTGTGTAATCAAAACCTAACCTAAATGTAATTAAAAGTCTTCTTTGACCACATCTACCTCATAACTGGAAATTCAATCAAAATTTACATATATTCTACTGTCTTGACAACATACAACTTCTATCCCTATTCACGCATACAAAAATACTTTTTCACATGACTCGGCAACTTCAATAATTTCAACAAAAATAATTGAACATTGCCCATATAAAATCAAGGATGCTCATATCTCATTTTACACAACCCGGTACTCTGACGCTGCTTTAGGATGTCATATCAAAATTATATAGACTATATTTGTATATTGCAATTGTCGAAGATGAGTATGAAGGAGAGGTTTGCTTCTATTCGTTTGGCGTGACCCATAAATAAGACATGGGTTCTCATTTTCGGCTGTGTTTCAGTTGATTGTGCTTTCAAAGGTAAAATTTACATATGTTTGCATTTTAATTCAGTATTTCATTGCAGTGTCATAATAATTATTTGTCTACATGTAATACATGTTGGTTAGCTACTTCTGCAATTACACCTATTTCAGTTCACAAACTTGGACTAATTACACTCAGACGATGCAACAAACATCAGATCATTGGGTTTAAGGTAATCTCAGTTTTATTCATACCACTTCTTAGAATATTGCATCGCCCTTTCCATGTGATGACGTTAATTATACAACTTAATCCTTAATTTTTGACATCAATACAAAATAATCCTTTTACAGGCAGCTTTGATGATTGCTCTTACTACTACACATAGCTGAAATGTGATAGGGTGACCTTAGAAGTCAGCTGAGGTAAAAAGCTAAGGATAAGCAATGTCGCAGGGCACTGTTGCAGTCATTATGATGCATGAACAGAAGCTTAAATGCTGGCAAGCTACCTGCTTTGTGGTGATGCAGGTTCTACTTTGCATTGTGCTAAAGTGAATAGCTGGAGGTTAAATGTTACAAAATAGGGGCTTGGATGCATTCATACTCACTTCCATTCATGTCGCATGCGTACGATATAGATGTACAAGTCATTCGTCGTCTTTTCTGACATAATAATAATGTGGAAGCATCCATGTTTAGTTTTTCTATGAAATTATATTAAAATAATGATAGTAATAACATATTGTCATTGATGATATATATCATTATTAAATAGTAATGTTTGTGTTGTTACTTTGGTAACCATGAAAAATAATAGAACGCACATGACTATGAAAATATAATAGAACGCATCATCTATGCATACGACTAAAATTTCACAATCCATAAATTTACTTTCGGGTATCTTCGCACACGTCCAACGGACGTGCCTAAAGTACTGGTATATATAATATATATATTATATATATTTCGTCGATTTCCATTTAAAACGTATTTTATAAATCGTTTTAAATTCGTTTTAAAAACGATTCCAACTTCATTTTCAATTTTAAATTAAAATTGAATATTCCATTACGTGACAATTTTATACAGTGCATGTATATGTTAAAAATTATATTTTTAACGAACAAATATTTATTCCATATCATAACCATTTTATATATCGCATATATAAGCTAAAAATATATTTTTAGCGAACAAATATTTTTCACATTGCACACACACACACACACACACACACACACATATATATATATATATATATATATATATATATTTTATACATTGCATACATATATATTTTCCACATGGTATATAGATTATTTTCACATCACATATATATATATATATACACATATATTCACTTTGCATATATATAATTTCCACAATGTATATATATATATATAATTTCTCATCGTATATATATAATTTTCACAACTCTTATATATATTTTATTCACAACGCATATATATAATTATACATCGCATATTTTTTTTTCACATCACAATCACAACACAACACAATCAAAAAAGTCGTCCATGGTCTGTGGACGACGGGGAGCAGTTCATATATGCAGTCATAAAATAAATTACTGTACATAAAGTATTTTAGTGAGAAAATTCTCACCGTCGGTTTTCAATCCGTCAGATTTATTTTTGAATTTCTGAATTTCTATTCGGATTCGAAATTGCCTGAAATTCTAACGTGATCCATTTCTCCCCTAGTCAGTACCATTGTGAAACTCTAGTTGCCATGATCCCATAGGAACTTGTTTCACTGAATTCTGTCATCGCTGGAAAAAGTTATAACGATTTAAACTTTAAATAATTTTTAATAAGTAATTAAATAACTTAATTACAATTAATATTAATTAATTATGTGGTTAAGGTTTTAAAACTCGTCGGTTCTTTGTAGCCATCGTCTTCCTCTATACCAAGTCACGAAAAAGCTCCAACCTTACTCCTAAAATTGCACGCCCCTCAAAGCATCTTCACTTCAATCGAACGCCACCATTCCGCATGCCTTGGTCAGAAGCCCTACCGCCAGCAGCATCGGTGAGTCCGGTGGTCCCCTGTGCGCGAAAATTGAGGGCGAACTGAAGCCCTTTGAGACTCAGTTTCTCGTGATTTTCCAAACCATACTCGATCATACCTATCCTGATTATAGATCTAAGGAAGCACTTCAGTTTACCCTTAATAAGTTTTGGAGATTAATCGCTGGATTGGATGAATTTGAGGAATTAGAAGGTAGCAAAATTGGCCCTTGAATGAGTGACTGGCGGCGGTTTGAACGGGATGGTAATTAGGGTTTAGTTTAGAAGGGTCTATATATATAATTTATATTATTATTTAATTCTAAAAATACTTGTTTATTGTTGCGAACTCCAAATCAAACCCAACGAATGTCGCCCTTAGCCAAATACCCCCATTCCGAACACAATGAAATATGTTTCGTAAGCCAATTTTAATTTTTTGATCAGTTTTTCTTTAAATTAAAATATAAATCTATATATACTGAATTTAAACGTACATTTTAATTTACCGGGGCCACATACTGACTTCAAAAATTCCAGAAAAATAAATCTAGCTATGTTTTGACGATACGGTCCTAACAAAACAAAGTTTGTCAAATTTGGAGATCGTTTGAAAAATGGTTATTTTCCAGTCGATTAAATTCAAACTGAAATTGCCAAACATGTTTAAATGCGCCACGCCCACATTTTAATTTCAAAAATTATGAAAATTGGAATCTAGCAATAACTTGACATCTTAGATCCAAAAAAAGTGGTTTCGTCGAAAACGAAGGTCGTTTGCAAAATGGCTATTTTTAAGGGCTATATATTATATATATAAAATATATATAAATTCCACAGCGACTTTTCTAAATTTTAAACTAGACTTATCTTTTAATTTATAAAGTGAAATCTCAGTTTTTCACATTCATTAGAAAGATATCGTTAAACAGATTCAAATATTTCTTGTTTCGTCCAATTCTGACTTATATTGAATTATGTATATTAAATTGAAATTAGAAATCGATTTTTCGAACTACCGCGCCATTTCAGGCTTGTTATATAATTAAAATAAATTTATTCGTTCTAACTTCGATTTAAATAAATTTTTAGTCGTTGTTATTTAAAATAAATCATTTTAAATATTCAAAATTCATTAGAATTGCCAAAATAAAAAATTTAAATTGGTTCTGATTTCCCGGGTTGTTACATCCATAATCCCACCAACCAACTTTTTTTCTTTTTGAATTTCAGAAAAATCTAATTTTCTAAATTCGACTTCTTATGTTACAAAAAGGTGGAAAACGAAAAACTCCGCATCCTCCGTTTTTCTTTTCCAACCTTTTTCTAACAGTACTTGGGTTTTTATATAACTATTTATAAAGATTCCCTATTTTTATATCCAAGCACAGTCCATATAAAAAAATTCCTTTGTTACTGATTTTCTCTTCATCTTATCTTGGAAATTTTCCATTCTTACTCATCTTTTCTCATAATTTTCCATTTTTGTTGCTTTACTGAATTTTCTGTTTCCTTTTTTTTCAAATCACAAAACTGGAGTAGATACGGACAACTATTTCTCAATCAGGTTTATGACATGTTCTTACCTATAAGGTCGGTTCAGTCTCTTACTACAAGGTGCCAACATCCACTCTACTCTTATTTTCTACAACTTATTTTGTCCACCCACAGAATAATTTATCAAAAAGGGTTGTCATAAGAATAGAGATTTCAAAACTTTCTTGATTAAAAATTCTTGTACAAAATATAACAAAAAAAATTAGCGAGCTATACATGCTTTATAATATGCACCTTTTACTGAGAGAATTTTCCTTTAGATAAAGTTTTCGCAAGAAATCACTATTTGCAAAATATACCCCATTTTACTTTAAAACCCAATACGTATACTTTACATATTTAAAATTATAACTTTTAAGATTAAAACTTGAAAACATCATAAACCCTTTTTCCCAAAAACTTTTACTATTTCAAGTTCTTAATGTTGTATATAACGGTGTTGTATACACAATTATATGATTTTTGTTTGATGATAACAATCAAATATATATTATTTGAAATGTGTTTGTTATTGTACTGTTATATAACATCACAGATAGAAGCATAATATTTATATTTAATAGAATACGACTATACAGAAATTCAAATATTCAACAGTATTCTATTTAAATATAATATTTTATTTCAATATTCAAAACAGTACAGATTTACAACTCCACTATTTGTACAACACACTGTAATTCACTGAAATACATTTCATTTCACATTCAATTTCATACATAGTTTCACACTACAATACTCTATCACTACTGTACACTCTTCACTTAGTTGTACAAACATTAATACATTCACTCAGGTTACACTCATATACATACTGACTCAATAATGTCTTTGTCTTCGGTCTTCTATCTTCACAGAGTCCAGTCACTTCAGTCTAGTCTCATCTTCTTACCTATCATATGAAACAGAAACACACAGTACACTGCAATAAAAACAATATTGAACACATGCGAACATAATTTTTATTTTGAAAATTTATTTGCCTCAGATTTTCGATGTGTTTCTCATCATTTTTCTGACTCGATCTGATTAATAATCCATCCGACTATGTCTAGACAACTTGTGATATTCACAGTGGTACACAGTAAATACCATAAGGCAGACAACATATATATATATATATATCAATGCAGGGACAGGGAATGGCTGCATATACACACGTGTATAAATATACACGTGTGCATTGCCTCGCCAATCAGCGAGCAACTGAGGAGTAGCCACTTGGACCATCTCGACTCAGTGCACAAATGGTCGAGCAATAATGAGATGTCATACATGATATATGGCAGTGCAAAGTCAAGGCAGAAAACATACAAAGCAATGGAGTATACATGGTGCAAGTCAATGGAACAAACAAGAGCATGGATGGGTCATGCAGCATAATCATGGTCGAGCATACAACAATGACAGATCAGCCCAAACAAGTACATGCAGCAAGATAATGAGCTGGTCAGAAATCAGCATGAGTATGAAAATACAACAATGGTCGAGACAGCTCACAAATACAAGAGTTACACAAATACAAGCAAATGGATGGACATTGGACATACATGGCAGCAAGCTCAAGATCATATACACAAGCAGCAATGACTATACACAAATCAGTGAAGAAGCATGTGCAAGGATAATTAAGCAAGTGCAGAAAACAAGCTACTGTGTAATTGCCAAGCTAAGCACAAAAGTCAATATGATTCAGCATTTTTTAACAGTGTATACAACAGGATGCCAGAACTGCAAATACATGGATCATATGATCAAGCAGCATGTACATGTTAATGAATCTTGTCTACTACAAGATGGACAAGTATATCAAGCCTGCGTATGTCAATCAACACAGCATAAAGACTAGATTGGTGTGAATGTGCAACAAGTATACAAGATGTAAAGCTTCAGGGTCACACAAGCATGCAAGTGTACATTGTTATAGCATGGTGTGCTATTAGCATTTGTGCAATGTATATGTGGTGCAACTATAGCAACAGCATCTTCATGTGTGACATGCATTAGAAATAGATAAACTTGAAGTCACACAGCAATGGAATCATATGCACAACAAAAGGATAGCACAGGTGCCAAGATGGTGCAGCATGGGGTTCAGTACATTCATGTCGAGGGACAAACACATATGAAGGATATACTAGCACTGAATTGCCAAGAGAATAAATACAAGAAATCATGGTATAGCCAGTCTCATGTTTAATGCAACAGACAAGTTTGGTATTTACTGAAATCAAGCATATGGTATAATAATGTCGAAATTATGCCAAACAAAATTGGACAAATCTTTTTAGGGAAAGAAATCAATTCTGACTTTCCATTTTTTGAGCAAAATGTATATGGGGCAAAAACATTTCTGGATATTCATCAATTCATATTCGAAGGCAACAATTTCTTTCCAAATATGCTCAACATTTTTTTTTTGAAAGAGGCAAGAATTAATTTTAGAAATCATGCATGAGTTCAAACCAGAGGACCACAATTAAATTTCATTTCCATAAATACATGATATGTTAAAAACTTCGGAAGAACAATTCTGGGCAAGGGATCAATCAGTTCAAAAAATGCAGCTAACATATACATGGAATCCATTTTTCTATTTGATTCCTGATATAGATGAAGTTAATCTATGCAGAGTTTTCAAAGCCGAGAATATAAAGATCAAAAGGGGAAACACACAGCAATAAAAATCAATCGAGTCATTGGTGAAATCAGAGAGCCTAGGGTTTTGTTTCAACCCTATAAATATCACCTTTACATCATCCGCTAAACCCATCAAAACCACAAACAAGAAATTTAAGCAAAGAATTGCAAGTCAGAAAGCTCACCATTTTATCGGTTTCGATCGAAGGCGAATTCCAAATTGATCAACAAACATCAGCAGCCATCAACGAATTGAAGTTCATCAGAGAACAAGGTCTCCAATTCATCAAGCAATCACGATCAATTTGGATTTCCAGAGAAACCCTAGCATTTTAAGCCGCCGTCATTTTCTTTTCTCCATTTAGTAGTGAACGAGATAAAAGGAATAAAGGGGTGGAACCATTTCAGAGTTGGACGGCCTATTCATCTAGTATAAGGGTTTCTTTGTTTTTAATTTTATTTTGTGTAATTGATTTTGAGTTGTAAAAACCGTATTATTAGTTTTAGAGTCTGTAAAGTCTAGGAATTCAGTCAGGGTGTTGACTGACAGTTGACAGAGTCTGTAAAATCTGGGTTACTGTTTACAGGGTCGTAATCAGGGGAAATCTGATCGAGGGGATATCGGTCAGTCTAGGGTTTTGAGCATAGGGTTAGAATAGGAGCAGGGTTTGCGAGTGTACAATGTCTTGTATGCGGGATCTGTTCTATCACCTAGTAGAAACCTTAGGAATGCAGCAGTATGCAGGGTTTTGCCGAAGCTGGGTATATCTGTGTGTGATTTATTTTCTGCATTTTTGTTTCTTCTATATTCTGTGATCTGTTTATTATTATATATCCCATTAGATTTTTAATTCAGTTAAAAATTATGATAAACCCTATTCACCCCCCCCCCCCCCTCTAGGGTTAATCTAGATCCAACACTTAAAAGTTAATAATGAGGTTAGACTCAAAGCGGGTTTCCAATTTTCTAGGCTTTCCTAGACACTCCCCAATATCAATTCTCTCAACTATATATATTCCTAATCCATTTTTCGCTTTTCAACCTTTTCCAATTTATAAGATTTTCAAGCCCACTAACCCAAAATACTAATCATATGGGATTCACTTTCCTTCCATACAAAGTATATTGTACACACTCTACCCAATTTACCTAAGGGTCTCGAATTTCCATATTCATTCCTTTAGTGTACAAAACAACATCCCATTTCTTATCATATTATGCTCTTTCTATTTAGTGGGTTCCTTTATGGATCTAGGTATATATATAATATATATTTATATTTTTAAAAATACAAATACGTTCACTCATTATTTATATAGGAATCCTAAACCTAAGCTCTGATACTAGATGTGACAACCCCAATTTCAATAGAGCGATTTTTTTTTTAAATTCCAATCTATCGAAACTCGGATTGGTTTGCTCTGGTATCCTGCAGAAAAGACAGAGGCATAGAATATGTCAGAGCTCAAAAATCATCTCACAGCGGAATGGATAAAATATAATATAATCAAAATATAGCCTTACCATATTAATAATACTGCCTAACCAATATCCAAAGCTATAATGTCTCATGTCTCTGCCACAAAATCTAACCTGCGAGTATGTTATGAGGAGGGGGCCAGAACACAAGTTCTGGTGACCGGATTTAAATTATACACTTTGGATCACACTACATATACCATTCAAATCATGTTTTCTTGTTTATTAGGTTGCTTGGGTTAACAGTACTCAAGGCTTACACACACGTCGTACCCATTTACTTCCTAGTGGATTAACCTAATATAACATATATGTAGCTACCCCCAATATTGAGGTACACCCCATGGTACCCCCACTCGCACAGTTTCCACCGTAACACCGTCGTAGTCCCTCATCCTACGCCATAGTGATGTTCAAATAACAATATTATGATCCGTATATATCTATCATTACTATGTTACGCAAACGTACAGACTGCCACCTTGTTCGAATCAGACTCCATACCAGAGTAATACCCTCAAGTCTACGATACATCACCCAGAGCCGACAGGCATGTATCTAGACTGCCCACCATATGTATCTTCATTTGTAGCTCGATGCCTCAATCGCACGTCCTCTAATGTGCACCGAGTTCCATGGCAGGGCGATATAAGAAACATGGAACTTGATCGGGAGCTTTTCCATATCTGTACAGGCCCGTCTTTAAAGAGCCTCTACAGATATACCTAGGGTCTGTTTACATGGTGTTATGGCCCCACCTAGGCCCCTACCTCAACTAGTAAATACTACAAGAGCTAAGCGACCGACCCTACGCAAACAATCTAAACATCCATGTGGCGCCTCCCCTCAAACCCTCACCCCGATAGTGAAGGGTGAAATGGCATCTTGGGTTTAGCTTTAGTCTATCCGCATCCCACTGGTTGCCGATGACGGGTATTGTAACGACCCAGACTTTTCGACTCCGAAAATCAACATAAACCTACCATGTTGACTATTCGAACATCGAAAATACCCGATCATTAATAGAAAGAAATTAGAGGGTGAATATAGATAAGATAGAAAATTAGAATAGAAGAAGAAGAAGATCACTACAGTACAGAATCAGAGTAATACGAATCTCACAGCAGAACGACAAAATATAATACATAACATAACTTTGAAATAAAACAGTATAAATATACAATAAACATTTATCAGAGTACAACGCTTACACTCAGCGAAAATCAGAATAGCTATATAATACTGAAGCCTCCTGCTTCAAGCTCCTCCAAGTATCTCTGTAAAGACCTGAACTACTTGACTGCCCGTACAAATTTGGGCACCCAAGAGTTTAGGGAAAACAAAACAAAAGTAAACTCTAGGTCAGTCATGGGACTGGTGTGAGTAAACTCAAATCATCGGTTTAACTTTTCAAAATCCCTTTCAAAAGAAAAGATAATCGTAAGACCGATCCACACATAAACACGGACGGTTTTTACCTTACGATAACCCAAAACAATTTTGCAAAATCAATACTCTTCTGATATTATAATAATGTCTAATCACAAGTAAATAACAATCTAGCAGAACGCTTGCATCTCACGTTCCACATATATAGTATACAAACAAAACCGTGGGCTCTTATTGGAGATTAGATTCCGACTATGACAAGGTATGAGACCACCTACCGATAGTGCATCTCTAGAGGCGAATACACTGGGCTCAACAAGAACATCTTGCAACCCGACCCACACATGACCGACCACTCATTTCGCTTGAGTGTATCGAATGTATATCACCAACGGTTGGGAGCTACCCACCATCTCCCGAAAAGGGACATCATCGAACATAGATAAAAGAATGAAATTGATTTTCTCTAGATAGGTGATATACACCCTAATGGGTGCGACCCACATAACCATGTTGCCTGCCCGATTTCTGTCATTTCCCGGTTGATGAGGCTTGAGGTCATTACGTATCTTTTGAAACACTTGACCACCATTCACTTTGAATGCCACATCGTCATACCCGTCAAATCACAAATTGATTTCCCCAAAAATACCACGGGTATAAAGCTAGGAGAAACGAATTTGTAACGACCTGCATTCTACGCATCATAGGATCGTAGAATATTTAATTCTGTCACATATGAAGTCGTATGGTCATGTAACTTTGGGAGACGACTATTGGGATCATTTCCCATGTTCATGATTTTTCCCGATTTTTAAATGACCATTTTACCCCTAGTTGGCACTGTTTTGGCCATAACTTTTGACTGGAAAGGAATTTTGACCTGAAACCACTTTCATTGGATCCGGATGATGGTTTACAATTCCGTAGAGTGGTCATATTAGCCAAACGGACTCACCGTTTGGGAGATATGGCTGAAACAAGTTTCAGATGGTGAAAAACAGCTTAATTGGGCTTAACCGGGTGATTAACAGCTAGGCCCAAAGGGGAATTTCGGGATTAGGAGTTTAAAAGGGCTGTTAGGGTTTGGAGAATAACTTTTTCTCATTTTTCAACAGTCACTATTCATTCCTCTTAACCTAGCCATGACCTCCACCCTCTAAATCTCTTCAAAACACCTCTTAATCACTTTCTAATTGATGATTAGGCTTAGCAAACATCAAATCAAGGAGTATTAGCACGAGAACCGAGGTAGAGCTGCTGTGTAAGATTGGGAACAGCGCCAAATCAGAGAATATTTCAGTTTTGGGGTTTTAGTTGTGGCAAAGGTGAGTGATTAGCTTGCTTTTACACTAATTACGGTTAATTATGGGTAATTAGTGAAGATTAGCGAATTTATACATTAATAAATTCTGGAAAAATTCCTAAAATTCTATAATGATTTTTTATGGCTCTGATAAAAATTTGGGCTAATTTGGGTAAGTTTTGCTAATTGTATGCTTAATCATGGTTAGGAAGGATTAAGGGGAAAACATGGGTTTTTGGGTATGTTTGATCTAAAGTATTTCATGTAAATGATGTTTTAATGTTTTTGATTGATTCTATATGTTGTTACTGCTGTTTGGAATGTTTTGTAATGTCATAGGAAGTTTAGAATGGTTGAAAACGCCGTCGTTCGGCGAAAATAGCTTGCTGGAAAGAGTTGCAGATTTTCAGAACCGGTTAGGAAGAACACCCGATCCGAACTAGATAGGAGGAGGAGATCCGATCCGAACCGGATAGAAGGAGGAGATCCGATCCGAACCGGATAGGAGGAGGAGATCCGAACCGAATCGAGTAGGAAGAACATCCGATCCGAACCGGATAGGAGGAGACACCCGAACCGAACCGAATAGAAGGAGGAGATCCGAACCGAACCGGATAGGAGGAGACACCCAAACCGAACCGAATAGAAGGAGGAGATCCGAACCGGATAGGAGGAGACACCCGAACCGAACCGAATAGAAGGGGGAGATCCGAACCGAACCGGATAGGAGGAGACACCCGAACCGAACCGGATTGGAGCTGCGATTACGCGACGACTCTTTTGAAGACCAACTCCAACTCGATCAAAACCCGAGATGCAAAGGAAGTCCAAATGGGAAGTTAGAGCACAGGATCTAGTTGGGAACCAATGAGTTCGCTTCATGGTTGGACTTTGCTGCGGGACGCGTGCTAAGGGGTTTACGATGTCTATAGCTTTGGACCACTATGGTAGGAGGTACGGAGGCGGATTCAGGGCCATTATGGCATTGGTAGAACCAAGGGCTACGATCAATGAAATGGGTCATTGAAATGTTTGGTCATGACTCCATATGTTTATCTTGGTCACAGCAGGGTTTCTACAAGTCGGGATCCGTCGTTACCTCAATTTTTCTAGTATTCCAAGGTGGTAGATGTCGTATGCTTTACGTACTGAGTGAGTGATGTGAGGATGGTTGTTATGGATGATTTGTTTGCTATCATTATCACATACACACCCCACCCCCGTATTCTTTACACTATTCATTATGGCACCTTGGAGTACTGTACGGTATGTGGTACTAACTCTTTGGTTGCAGGTCCAGGTTCAGGTATGGTTTAGTATACCTGTTATTGTTCTATTTAGCTGCTTATCGCTCATACCAGACTTTTTGTTTGACCCAGAGTTTTATGTCTCTTCTTATTACTCTGGGTGCTCACACGAGCAGACTAGAGACAGGTTAGGAGGTATGCACGAGTAGTTGATCCGGAGACGAGCAGGAGGCTTCCACGTATGATATAGATATTCTCCCTGTGTTGTTGAAGATCACTGCTTGGGCATTGGTGGTGCATCTTCTATTTTAGCTTCCTTTTGTTTAGAGACAGTAAATTTGGAAAGTTGTAATAAGCTGTATTTGGATTTCCGCTACTCTGATGTTGATATTGGTTTTAGTTATCAGCTTATGCACTGTCTCACCTGTTTTATGTCAAGTATATTATTATTATTATATTTTATCCCATGCGCTGTGAGACATTCTACAGGTTCCTTGATTAGTTCATTCCCTTCTTTCTTTTCTTATGACGACCGTTCCATGCCAGTTGGACATGTGTACAGCGCACACTTGGAGGAAGTGTCGGTTGGTGCGGGGCGGGCCGTCACATTTGGTATCAGAGCTCTAGGTTGCGTAGTTAACCTAGGGAAGTTATCAGGGAGAGATAATATACGTATACGAGAGAGCGTATTTGTGATTACTTTGGTTTTTAAAAGCTATATATATATATATATATATATATATATATATATATATATATATATATACTATTACTAGTATAAGGATGAAGTCGTACTGCACTAGCACCACTATGGAGTCGTTAATCGTTTCCTTTTTCAGATTGACGATGAGCCGAGATACTAGAGGTGCTGGTAGGGGAGCCAATAATGGGAATGTTGCTGACATGAGGACGATGTTTACTGACCTCATGAGAGAGATGCTTAGAGATGTACGGAGGGCAGCTCCCAATGGTGGAAATGGTGGTGGTCCAATAGTGCAGGCGCCAAGAGTCGACTTCGCCAAGCTGAATAAGGATTATACTAGTCTTGGTGGGAAGTCGTTCCATGGAACGGAGTCGGCTACGGATGTTCAAGATTGGTTGGATAGTTGCGAACGTATCTTCGAGGATTTGGGTATCGAGGATGCAATGAAGAGAAGGCTAGCGTCCCGTCAGCTGCAAGGGCGGGCAATGAATTGGTGGAATGCTATAAAGGCAGCTACTCCCGAAGATCAGGTTACTTAGGAGCAGTTTAAGGCTCGCTTTAGCGAGAAGTTCATTCCGGCTGCTCAGAAGTCAGTGCTGTTTAAGAAATTCTTGGAGCTCAAGCAGAATGGCAGAGCTGTCTCAGAGTATATTGCCGAATTTGACACTTTGTCAAAATATGGGTTATCTCTTATTGATACTACAGAGAAAAAGAATGAGAAATTCATAACTGGTTTGGATCAGTACTTGGGGAAAGACTTATTAACCACATCGATGAGTCGTTTGAGTCGATTGTAGGGAAAGCATTGAGGTCAGAAAGTCTCTACCCTAAGCCGAAGACTGAGGTTGCGTCCGCAGGTGAGCCAAAGCCACAAGCAAGTGGTGAAGGCAAGGGTGGTTCCCAGAATAAGAGAAAGCAGAGTCAGACTAAGAATGGCCAGAAGAAAAAGAATAAGCAAGATGTTGAGTGCTTCAGCTGTGGTAAGAAGGGCCATTATGCTAGTAATTGTCGGGCCAAGCCAGCGGATAGGAAGTGCTTCAATTGTGGCCAAATGGGACATCACAAGGACAAGTGTCCACAGCCCCCTAAAGAAAAGCAAATGGTGAAAGCATATGCCCTTAATGCTATTCCTTCTTCGTCGAATGCCCCAACTGCGGCGGAGAAGGGAAAGAATGTCGTCATTCAAGGTATGCTTTCTGTTTACGATGTTCCTGTTAGAGTTTTGTTTGATACCGGAGCTTCCAGTTCTTTCATATGTAGTGACCTGATAGATGGGTTGGGATTGGAGCCCGAGATTGTCGATAGACCTTTAGTAGTGACGAACCCGATTGGTGGTTCTACTAGCCTTAGCATGATTTGTCGTAATGTGGTCTTATCGAGTCATGGATGCATGTTTGTTTGTGATTGCTTTGTTTTGGGCTTTACTGGGTTTGGCATTATTTTGGGAGTAGATTGGCTCCGAAGATACGGGGTGGTGGTAGACTGTGAGGGCTTTTTGGTGACAGCTAGAGCGGATGATGGGCGGAGGATAGTGTTTGGTGGTCTACCCAGTGAGGGGGTATTGGCTAGTTTTCTAAACTCCCTTGACATTCCGCATAGTGAGTTGTCAGGTTTGCCCGTGGTTGGCCAGTATCCGGATGTTTTAGAAGAAGTGACCGGACTTCCACCACACCGAGAGATTGAGTTCCGTATTGATTTGGTAAAAGATGCCAGACCTATAGTGATGCCACTTCGTCGTATGGCACCAAGGGAGCAACGGGAGCTCGAGGTGCAAGTCAGCGATCTTTTGAAGAAGGGATTTATCAGAAGGAGTGTTTCTGAATGGGGAGCACCAGTTGTGTTTGCTACCAAGGCGGATGGTTCCCTTCGTTTGTGTGTAGACTACCGCGAGTTGAATAAAGTGACGAGGAAGAACAAGTATCCTCTACCGCGGATAGATGATTTGTTCGATCAGTTGAGTGGCGCGAGAGTATTTTCTCAGTTGGATCTCGCGACAGGTTTTCATCAGCTTAGAGTGGAAGCTGAGAGTATAGCTAAAACAGCATTTCGGACGCCGTCTGGATTTTATGAGTGGTTGGTCATGCCATTCGGGCTAACCAATGCCCCAGCATATTTTGTGGATCTTATGAATAGGGTATTCAGGGATCAGTTGAATGAGTTTGTCCTTGTGTTCGTTGATGATATTTTGGTCTATTCGAGGACAGAAGAAGAACACAAGGAACATTTAAGGATAGTGATGGAGGTGTTGAGAAAACACCAATTGAAAGCAAAGTTTTCTAAGTGTCACTTCTGGAAGAGGGAAGTGAGGTTCTTGGGCCATGTTGTATCAGAGAATGGTATTGCCGTGGACCCGGCAAAGGTGGCCACGGTACAGGATTGGCCTACGCCCAAGAATGCAACAGACGTAAGAAGTTTCTTGGGATTAGCTGGATATTATCGTAAGTTTATCCAAGGTTTCTCCAAGATAGCAGCACCATTGACACAGTTGACTAAGAAGAATCAAGCTTTTGTCTGGGATGGAAGGTGCGAGAATGCATTCAAGAGTCTAAAGGACAAGTTGACAAGCGCACCAGTGTTAGTCATTCCTAAGGGGAATGAAGAGATAACAGTATACACGGATGCCTGTGGTACCGGACTGGGTGCTGTATTAATGCAAGGCGGTAGGGTTGTAGCTTATGCAAGTCGACAATTGAAACCGCACGAGAGAAGATACCCTACCCATGATTTAGAATTGGCAGCGATCGTGTTTGCATTAAAGATGTGGAGACACTATCTCTTGGGAGAAAGATTTGAGTTGTTTACAGATCATAAGTCGTTGAAGTATCTCTTCTCCCAGAAGGATCTAAATCTCCGGCAACAAAGGTGGTTAGAATTCTTGGCTTCCTATGATTTTGACATCGCATATACACCGGGAAAGGGCAATGCGGTGGCTGATGCATTGAGTAGGAGACATGCCAGTTTAGGGGCTATGTTTCTAGAATGGAAGCAACTGGAGTATATCGCGAGGTTTGATTTCAGACCAAAGTGCGAATTGGATCCAGAAATGTTAGCAAGTTTGACGATCAGACCCACTTTAATTGAGCGGATCGGTTCTAGTCAGAGGGACGATCCTAACCTATTGGAAATCATCTCCAAGTTAAAGATGGATATCGATGAGGAGATGAACAAGTATGGGCTTGATCGAGATGGATGGCTTAGAAAGAATGGAAAGCCTGTTGTACCCAATGTCAATGGATTGAGAGATGAAGTGCTTAGAGAATGTCATCACTCAAAGCTGACTATACAGCCCGGTGGTAACAAGATGTATCGAGACATGAAGCAGACCTACTACTGGGAAGGGATGAAAAGAGACATTGGGAGGTTTATATCCAAATGCATGAATTGTCAGCTAGTTAAAGCTGAGCAAAAGAAGCCTAGTGGGTTGTTGGAACCATTAGAGATTCCCGAATGGAAATGGGAGTAAGTCTCGATGGATTTCATCGATGGTTTACCAAGGACTAGATCGGGACATGATAGCATTTGGGTGATTGTGGACCGATTGACTAAAAGTGCAAGATTTATACCAGTTAAATCGACCAGAACGGCAGCTAAATTAGCAGAATTGTATATGAAGTGGGTAGTGAGATTTCATGGAGTACCTAAAAGCATTGTGAGCGACCGAGACCCGTTGTTCACTAGTGGGTTTTGGAAGAGCTTACAAGAGGCTCTAGGGTCAGAGTTACATCTGAGTACCGCATATCATCCTCAGACCGACGGTCAGACTGAGAGGGTGAATCGTATTTTGGAAGATCTCTTGAGAGCGTGTATATTGGATTTTGGTGGATCATGGGATGACCATTTGCATCTAGTAGAATTTGCATATAATAATAGCTACCAATCCAGTATCGGTGTGGCTCCGTTTGAAGCTTTGTACGGAAGACCGTGCAACTCACCATCATGTTGGATAGAGACTGGCGAGAAGTTTGTGCTTGGACCAGATGTGGTGAGGGAAACTTCAGATAAGATCAAGATCATTCAACAACGAATGAAGACTGCCCAAGATAGGCAGAAGAGTTATGCTGATAAGAGGAGAAGAGACTTAAAATTCTCCGTTGGCGACTTGGTGTTTGTCAAGATTTCTCCGTTGAAGAGCGTAATACGATTTGGCAGGAGAGGCAAGTTGGCACCAAGATTTGTTGGCCCATTCCCTGTTCTTGAACTAGTCAGGAATTTGGCATATAGAATTGACTTACCAGAGGAGATGGCAGGAGTTCACAACGTATTTCATGTTTCCCAACTAAGGAAATTCGTTCACGACTCAGATATGACTATTTCACCTGATCAGTTAGAGGACTTCGAAGTAGAACCCGAGGCGGTTGGGAACCGCAAGCCGGCCCGTATTGTTGAACATGACATGAAGCAACTTCGAAGGAAGGCGGTGAAGCTAGTCAAAGTTCAGTGGGGCGAGGACAAGAATGATTGTACTTGGGAGACAGAGGAGAACATTAGGAAGACACACCCAGAACTCTTTGCCTGGTAAGATTTTGACTTCGATTTAGTTTTCCGCATGCTAGGATAGGCTTGTTTGCTTGTTTTGCATGTTTGATTGTTGTATGTGGTTCTTAGGCATGCGGGATCCTTTGTATGTTTTGGGTTAAGGAATTTCGGGGACGAAATTTCTTAAGGGGGGAGAGTGTAACGACCCGCATTCTACGCATCATAGGATCGTAGAATATTTAATTCTGTCACATATGAAGTCGTATGATCATGTAACTTTGGGAGACGACTATTGGGGTCATTTCCCATGTTCATGATTTTTCCCGATTTTTAAATGACCATTTTACCCCTAGTTGGCACTGTTTTGGCCATAACTTTTGACTAGAAAGTAATTTTGACCTGAAACCACTTCCATTGGATCCGGATGATGGTTTACAATTCCGTAGAGTGGTCATATTAGCCAAACGGACTCACCGTTTGGGAGATATGGCTGAAACAAGTTTCAGATGGTGAAAAACAGCTTAATTGGGCTTAACCGGGTGATTAACAGCTAGGCCCAAAGGGGAATTTCGGGATTAGGAGTTTAAAAGGGCTGTTAGGGTTTGGAGAATACCTTTTTCTCATTTTTCAGCTGTCACTATTCAATCCTCTTAACCTAGCCATGGCCTCCACCCTCTAAATCTCTTCAAAACACCTCTTAATCACTTTCTAATTGAAGATTAAGCTTAGCAAACATTAAATCAAGGAGTATTAGCACGAGAACCGAGGTAGAGCTGCTGTGTAAGATTGGGAACAGCGCCAAATCAGAGAATATTTCAGTTTTGGGGTTTTAGTTGTGGCAAAGGTGAGTGATTAGCTTGCTTTTAAACTAATTACGGTTAATTATGGGTAATTAGTGAAGATTAGCGAATTTATACATTAATAAATTCTGGAAAAATTCCTAAAATTCTATAATGATGTTTTATGGCTCTGATAAAAATTTGGGCTAATTTGGGTAAGTTTTGCTAATTGTATGCTTAATCATGATTAGGAAGGATTAAGGGGAAAACATGGGTTTTTGGGTATGTTTGATCTAAAGTATTTCATGTAAATGATGTTTTAATGTTTTTGATTGATTCTATATGTTGTTACTGTTGTTTGGAATGTTTTGTAATGTCATAGGAAGTTTAGAATGGTTGAAAACGCCGTCGTTCGGCGAAAATAGCTTGCTGGAAAGAGTTGCAGATTTTCAGAACCGGTTAGGAAGAACACCCGATCCGAACCGGATCGGAGGAGGAGATCCGATCCGAACCGGATAGAAGGAGGAGATCCGATCCGAACCGGATAGGAGGAGGAGATCCGAACCGAATCGAGTAGGAAGAACATCCGATCCGAACCGAATAGGAGAAGACACCCGAACCGAACCGAATAAAAGGAGGAGATCCGAACCGAACCGGATAGGAGGAGACACCTGAATCGAACCGAATAGAAGGAGGAGATCCGAACAGGATAGGAGGAGACACCCGAACCGAACCGAATAGAAGGGGGAGATCCGAACCGAACCGGATAGGAGGAGACACCCGAACCGAACCGGATTGGAGCTGCGATTACGCGACGACTCTTTTGAAGGCCAACTCCAACTCGATCAAAACCCGAGAAGCAAAGGAAGTCCAAATGGGAAGTTAGAGCCCAGGATCTAGTTGGGAACCAATGAGTTCGCTTCATGGTTCGACTTTGCTGCGGGACGCGTGCTAAGGGGTTTACGATGTCTATAGCTTTGGACCACTATGGTAGGAGGTACGGAGACGGATTCAGGGCCATTATGGCATTGGTAGAACCAAGGGCTACGATCAATGAAATGGGTCATTGAAATGTTTGGTCATGACTCCATATGTTTAGCTTGGTCACAGCAGGGTTTCTACAAGTCGGGATCCGTCGTTACCTCAATTTGTCTAGTATTCCAAGGTGGTAGATGTCGTATGCTTTACGTATTGAGTGAGTGATGTGAGGATGGTTGCTATGGATGGTTTGTTTGCTATCATTATGACATACACACCCCACCCCCGTATTCTTTACACTATTCATTATGGCACCTTGGAGTACTGTACGGTATGTGGTACTAACTCTTTGGTTGCAGGTCCAGGTTCAGGTATGGTTTAGTATACCTGTTATTGTTCTGTTTAGCTGCTTATCGCTCATACCAGACTTTTTGTCTGACCCAGAGTTTTATGTCTCTTCTTATTACTCTGGGTGCTCACACGAGCAGACTAGAGACAGGTTAGGAGGTATGCACGAGTTGCTGATCCGGAGACGAGCAGGAGGCTTCCACGTATGATATAGATATTCTCCCTGTGTTGTTGAAGATCACTGCTTGGGCATTGGTGGTGCATCTTCTAATTTAGCTTCCTTTTGTTTAGAGACAGTAAATTTGGAAAGTTGTAATAAGCTGTATTTGGATTTCCGCTACTCTGATGTTGATATTGGTTTTAGTTATTAGCTTATGCACTGTCTCACCTATTTTATGTCAAGTATATTATTATTATTATATTTTATCCCATGCGTTGTGAGACATTCTACAGGTTCCTTGATTAGTTCATTCCCTTCTTTCTTTTCTTATGACGACCGTTCCGTGCCAGTTGGACATGTGTACGGCGCACACTTGGAGGAAGTGTCGGTTGGTGCGGGGCGGGCCGTCACAGAATTCCTCCGCAACCAAACGTAAGTACGTTTGAAGATATCAACTTACGTGATCCGTTAGATATACTCTATCAGACATTCGTCCATTCACGTTGTCCTAGGACTGGTGTAACAACCCGTATTTTCAATAACCTGTTATAACGTAAATCGAGGCAGAATTTAATTTATAAATCTGAATCAAGGGAAACGGGCTATGCCATTGCGTTCGTCTCGGAAAAATACGCGAAATAGAGTCCGAGTTTTCGAAAATCGGAGTCCGTATGACCCGATTAAGGCCCAACGAAGTTTTCAGAAAAATTCAAAGTAAAAACAGATTTCAAATTCAAGTTTGAATTTGGAAATTAGGGCAGTTGGGCGCAGGCGGGAAATTTCCCGCCAGACCACCCATGTCGACAGCCCTGTCGACTGGGCAGTCGACATGGTTAGGCCCAAGTCGACAGCCCTGTCGACTTGGCTCAGCCGGGCAGTTTTGCCTGGTGCACCATTTTGGGAGTTGTGTTGAGTTTGGGGGCCAGATTCGGTTTTGAGGGCTGAGATTGGAACTAGGGTTTAATCCTAAGGCTAAAACTAATCCTAATCTCTATAAATAAGCCCCTAACCTAACCCTAAATCATCATTATTCATTCAAGTAACTAAACTATGGCAAAATCATTCCTCTCATGGCCTCCACTCTCTTCATAAAAGTCCTAAGTTATTTCTATGAGAGATTTTCAATGCATACAAGTGTTTTCAAGCTTGTATGAGCATCATTAGCTTGCATTCAAGTCAAGTTTCCATATTTACATCATAAAGCAAGAGTTTTGATCATTTTGGCTCAAGGGTTTTTCTATTGGAGCTTGCATTTTGGGTTTATTTGATTGCATAAGGGCTTTGTCTCAATCTATATATATTTTTGTGTCTTCATAAGCATTGTAAGCCATTTTCTACTTTCATATTTAAACTCTAAAGTTAAATGAATGATGCAAGTTTGGTTGATCATTATGATATGCAAGTTTGCCATGATATGCAAGTTTACCATGTCATGCTATGCAAGTTTGATATGTTATGATATGCAAGTTTGCCATGCTATGTTATGCAAGTTTGCCATGTTATGATATGCAAGTTTATCATGTTATGTTATGCAAGTTTGATATGCAAGTTTGTCATATGATATGCAAGTTATGTTATGCAAGTTTGGGTTGATCATTTTGTTCATGTTATGCAAGCTTACCTTGAGTATATGAACATAAAGCTTCAAGCTTTATGCTAAAGGTTGCATTTTGGCAACATGTAAGTTATCATATCTCTTATGATAACTTGCATGTGAGGCTAAATGCGAACTTATGGCCATTTCTACATGTCATTTATCACCATGTATCACCAATATGCTAAGTTTGGTTTTATGCATGCTTTTGAGGCCTAAAAATGTAATATGCAAGTATATGAACATATGTACATTTCATATGCCACCATGTTAAACTTGTGGCTTCAACACCTATATGTCATGATTATGCCAAGTTCCCTCTTTCTATCCTTTATGCGCTATTGCGATATGTAAGCGATGGGATTGCGTTTGGGGTGGGGTAAACTTAAAAGACATAAAAACATAAGATTGGGAATTTACCTATTAAGTTAGGTCTACCCATTGGGAATTTACCTATTAAGTTAGGTCTTCCCAAATGCTTGAAAACTTGTAATATGTTTTGGAAACATAATGGACATGACATTTAGAAAATATAAGGGTGACCAACTCGAGGTTGGGTTGAGTTTGTAGCGTAAACCTACCCGGAACCGACCGGCTTAACTAGTTGCTACAAACAATAGGACCCAATGTGAGAAGTTGGTCATGTTGTACCTTGAACCCGAGGTTAGACCAAGTTGTGGTGTAAAGCTACCCGGAACCGACCGGCTTAACTAGTAACTGCAACAAAGTCTAATGTGAGAGGTTAAGGCACATTAATTAATTAATGCCTCATGATTAGGGTTAAGTCATGGTCCACTTAATACTTAACTAATTTGGGCTTGGTAGATTAATCAGGGTTAAGTCGTGAACTCATCGTTACACTTAACCAAGTTAATCCATGATTAGCAAGAGGGTTAAACCGTACTTAACCCACTAGAAAATCCTAGCAATGGGGGTCCACTCCAGCAGTAATCCCAAGTTTGTATCATTAAGACCCTAGGGACTAGGCTAGGGTGGGGGCACGATTACTGGACTTGAGGTAAGTGACCAAAAACGACGGCAGAGTGGTACGCCGATGTAGTTCCGGACGGACTATGGTCGTGCACGTAGTCCGTATTTGGAGAAGTCGAGCATGGGTACCAGTAGATCTAGACTGTGCACTTATGTTTATGGTGTCCAGGGGTTGACACCCTAGGGCTTGATACACCCGACGGGAGACCCAGCACAGTCTAACTACAATTATGTTTGGATCGTATTGACACCAACACGTGACGAGTTAGGCTTATTGGGAGCCGATCGACTAGACCGTTTGGTTGGACCTTTGGACCTCGTATTAGGGTCACTTCATGTTATTGGACCTTGTATTAGGGTCACTTCATGTTATTGGACCTCGTATTAGGGTCACTTCATGTTATTGGACCTCGTATTAGGGTCACTTCATGTTATTGGACCTCGTATTAGGGTCACTTCATGTTATTGGACCTCGTATTAGGGTCATTTCATGTTATTGGGTCAAAGCTTGGGCCAAGGGATCAATACTTGTTTATTCAAGTCATGTTAGTTTGCTAGTACACCTGTGGTGCAAAACCTTAATCCTGATTATGCGATGACACCTTTATCTACCTTGTTAGTTAATCATCATGCTAGTATGTTGTTATCCTTATGTTCATCCCTGCTTCTCATGCCAGTTAACTTTACCAGTTTACATTGATTGTAGTAGGGCTTACTCAGTCTTTTTGACTGACCTGTTTTCTTTCGCCTCTTTTCTTCCGTTTCCCCCCCCCCCCCCCCCAGGTTCTCAGGGTGGGAATATTGGAGCTTAGCTTGGATTTCTGATCGCTTGCTTTTGGGATTTTAGCTCATGTACGGTCTTGACATGAAGCTAGCTATGGTTATCACTTATTTTGGGGATAGTACTTATGTATTTCAGTTTTTCAATGATGTTGTTTTTATCTAGACTTGTTTATTTGGAAAGTTGACATTATGTTGTAACAGACTTGTTTTGAAATAGTTTGAAATCTTCCGCTGTTTTACTTATCTTATTTACTCTGTTTACATATATACATATGTTATGTTCTACCTTGATATATCATTATGCATGTTTACCCGGTACAAACGCCCCTCCAAAGTCAGAGTGCTTGCAAGAGCCACCCTGGCGGAGGTGGGGTTTTACATTTGGTATCAGAGCATATGGTTTACGAGAAGGAACAAAAAGGTTTTTGAAACTTTTGGAAAACTATTTTTAAAACCAAGTATAAAGTATTTTCCAAAGAAAAGTCTAGTTTATTTTAAAGGCTATTCCCCAAAAAGCCATTAGCAAAAATTCCTTCGTTTTTCTCCATTCTGAATCTATCTTTTTCTTCGTTTTCAGTATGACCGATAACTTTGCCATTCCGGAAGGCGCTCAAGTACCTATTTGGTTTAGGAGATACATGGGGGAAAGGGCAAGTGAAGCCGACCCCACGGACATTCCTCCTCCCCCTCATCATCCACAAGCGGATTTCGCGGAGATTTGCAAAGAATTAAGGCGATGGGTTGCAAGAATTTTGTTGGGATGGAGACTTCTGTTGAGGCAAGAAACTGGTTAAAGGAAACTGAAGACCTCTTTGTTATCTTAGATGTAGAAAATCGTAGGAAAGTTCTGTTGGCGGTATGGTTATTGAAAGGGGAAGCTGCTTATTGGTGGGTAGTCACCACCACTACTAGACCAATTGAGACTTGGGATGAGTTCAAAAGAAGGTTTGGACTGAGGTTTTTATCGTCAGCAGAGGAGAACCTTCAGATGGAGAGGTTCCTATCACTAAAGCAAGGGGACATGACCATTAGGGAATACGTGGATAAGTTTAATCAACTTGCTCGGTTCGGTTTAGACTTGGTTAACACAGCTCAGAAGAAGGCCATGCACTTTGCTCTAGGACTAAACGAGCCATTGCGCGGTTTGGCCATATCTCATATACCCATTGGAGCAACCTTCGAGAGTTTGGTGAATGTGGCCCTACTCAATGAAGAGAATAGGAGTGGCAAGAAGGAAATCAAGGTGAATGAGTCTCAAACCAAGAAAACGGGGCCCAAAAAGGAAGGGCACTTGCTTTAACTTTGGAGAAATGGGACACTTCACTAGGGATTGCCCGAAGAAGCAAGGGCAAGGCCAGGGTCAGACTCAGCGTGCTGGACCTTCGGGAGGGCAAGTTCATGCTCTCAATGCCGCTCCAGTTCCCAATCGAGGTAGTATTTCTGTTGAAAGTCTTGTTTACATTTCTGATTTTCTTGCTCGTACTTTGTTTGATTCTGGCGCATCGCATAGTTTAATTCATCTGGTTTAGTTGAAAGTTTGCACCTAAGTACTAGTCTAGTTAATGATCCCGTGTGTGTTTCAAATCCAATTGGGGGTTCCGCCCATTTTTCTATTATCTACGTGGATTTGAAAATCTCTGTCTTGAGTATAGAATTCTCGCGTGATGCTTATATTCTCGGTTTCATGGGGTATGGGTTGATTTTGGGCATGGATTGGTTGTCCAGTTTTGGAGCCATTCTTGGTTTTTGAGCATAGGGTTGAGAGGCTCATGACTCGCCTCGGTAATACCCTAAAAATTTCTAGTAACCCTATAAGTCCCGTCATGTTGTGTTATCTTGAATCCCTCAACTCGTCTATCGATAGTTTGCAATCGGTGAGAGTGGTCCGAGAATATCCTGATATCTTGGGTAAAGTGAAGGGGGTTACCCCTAAACGAGAGTTAGATTTCCGCATTTATCTGGTTGATAATGCCAAGATAATTTCGTGGCCGGTTAGGCACATGGCCCCGCAAGATGAGAGCTAAGTAAGCAAGTCAAGGAGTTGCTTGAGAAGAACTTCATTAGACGAAGTATATCTGAATGGGGAGCGCCTGTAGTATTTACTACCAAGGCAGATGGTTCTCTTCGACTTTGTGTTGATTATCGTGAGTTAAACAAAGAGAATAGACAACCATTGCCAAGGATCGATGATTTGTTTGATCAGCTTGTAGGAACATCTGTTTTCTCTTGATCTTGCTACTGGATCCCTTCAGCTCAGAGTAGCTGAGGATAGTATAGACAAAACTGCGTTCAGAACTCCAGATGGATTCTTAGAATGGCTTGTCATGCCGTTCGGCTTGACTAATGCACCCGCATATTTCGTGGACTTAATGAGTAGGGTGTTCAGCGAGTTCTTGAACAAGTTTGTCATGGTCTTCGCAGATGATATTCTGATCTTCTCTAAGGATGAGGAAGAGCACGCAAGGCATCTCGTGGAGGTGATGGATACGCTTAGAGCGCATCAGTTGAAGGCCAAGTTCTCCGAGTGTCACTTTTGGAGAAGGGAAGTTAGATTCCTTGGGCATATAGTATCTAAGCAAGGCTTAGCGGTGGATCCCGCTAAGGTAGTTGCAGTTCAGGATTGGAAGACTCCAAGGAATGCAACCGAAGTAAGGAGTTCTCTCAGTTTAGTTAGTTGGTTAGCGTCCCTTGAGCTTAGACCTACCCTTCTGGATCAAGTAGGGACTTCACAGAAAGAAGACCCGCAGTTAGTCGAGATCATGGACAAGTTGATTCGAGGCGAGATGGTAAGTCACCTCGCTATAGATGACAAGGGATGGCTAAGACGCGATGAGAGAAAGAAGGTTCTTGAAGATGCACATCACCCGAGGAGGTGGCCGAGTTTGTCCCAAGGTGCATGTTGTGCCAACAGGTTAAAGGCCGAGTCATAGAAGCCCGGTGGGCTATTTATCCATTGGAGGTCCCCGCAATGAAAGAGGGAAAAGCGTCACGAAGGATTTCGTGGATGGACTGCCTAGATCAAGAAAGGGAATAAGAGCATGTGGGTCATAGTAGGTAGACTCACGAAGAGTGCTCATTTCACTCCGGTAAAGAGCGAAAGGACTGCATCATAGCTAGCGACAGTTTACTTTCAAGAAATAAAGCGGTTGCACGAGGTTCCCTAAAGTATAGTTAGTAACCATGACTCAATCTTTACTAGCCAGTTTTGGGATAGTCTACGGGAAGTCATGGGCAAGCAACTGAATCTAAGTACGGCCTATCATTCGCAGGCGGATGGTTCATTTCGTTCAAGCATGAGTTATAGAAAATCACGTTGGTAAGAGCAATTGGCAACGTGGATTGGTATTTCCAAGAAAAGTTCTGCTGCGTGGAATACTTTATAGTAAGTAAACGAGATCCAGGATTCACTAGTGAATTTTGGAGAGCTTGCATGAAACTATGAGGTCATAGTTATGTTTAAGCCAAGAATGATAGAAGAGTAAGTGAAAGAGGAAGACGAGAGGCGACAATGAAATGGGTTCCAACTCATATTTGGAAATAAGAGTTAAGAAGCCAAGGAATCATGAAGTAAAAGACGGTCAAAGCACAGTGGAGTTAAAGTCAAGGAAACGTGACTTAGAAGACTGAAGGCTAGATACGCGCATCATATCTCTTTCTAAGAGTATATCCTTGATCCTTGTTTTCCGGTGAAACTTACTTGCATGTTATCTTTTACATATATCCTCTCGGTCCCGTTCTCGATCCCATTTCTGCTGTAAACTCCATAAGGGGGTGTGACTCATCGGTTAGTAATGCATGTCAGGGTTTGAAGGGGTCCGTTAGGTTGACTAAACCTTTTGGGCTTTTATAGGATTGGGGTTGGGTTAGGAAGGGATTTCTTGTAATCCGAAAGGAGTATATCCTGCTTATCTTCCCGATCTCTTTGTAGCATATCTTTATTTTGCTATCTATATCGTGTTAATCTTGTCGTGAGAACCTTAGGTAGAAACCCTTTGGATGAAACATGTGTTTGAAACATGTTATGCTTGATGGTTGCAAGTGGTTGCAAGTGTTTGCAAGTGGTTACTCGTGGATGCATTATACACATTATGCACTAGATCGGCTCACACACTCCTCATATTGCATATGCATGAGTGTTTATGCTTATTCATGGATGAAAATTTTTGTGTTATCACATGGATGTTGCATATGGATGTATGTTATGTGCACACATATAGATGTTATACATTATGTTAGGAATTGCATACATATGGATTCATTTCACTAACATAATTTGCATTAATAATATTTGCATTAGATAAGTACATATACACACACCTTTGCATATGTTCATACAACATTTAGAATCTTGTAAGGACAATGATTGCTCGTGGATGATGTTGTGAGTAGATGAATGTTGGATGGTAGGATACATTCTTCCTAACTTGAAGATTTCGGGGACGAAATCCTTTAAGGAGGGGAGAATGTAACAACCCTTATTTTCAATAACCTGTTATAACGTAAATCGAGGCAGAATTTAATTTATAAATCTGAATCAAGGGAAACGGGCTATGCCATTGCGTTCGTCTCGGAAAAATACGTGAAATAGAGTCCGAGTTTTCGAAAATCGGAGTCTGTATGACCCGATTAAGGCCCAACGAAGTTTTCAGAAAAATTCAAAGTAAAAACAGATTTCAAATTCAAGTTTGAATTTGGAAATTAGGGCAGTTGGGCGCAGGCGGGAAATTTCCCGCCAGACCACCCATGTCGACAGCCCTGTCGACTGGGCAGTCGACATGGTTAGGCCCAAGTCGACAGCCCTGTCGACTTGGCTCAGCCGGGCAGTTTTGCCTGGTGCACCATTTTGGGAGTTGTGTTGAGTTTGGGGGCCAGATTCGGTTTTGAGGGCTGAGATTGGAACTAGGGTTTAATCCTAAGGCTAAAACTAATCCTAATCTCTATAAATAAGCCCCTAACCTAACCCTAAATCATCATTATTCATTCAAGTAACTAAACTATGGCAAAATCATTCCTCTCATGACCTCCACTCTCTTCATAAAAGTCCTAAGTTATTTCTATGAGAGATTTTCAATGCATACAAGTGTTTTCAAGCTTGTATGAGCATCATTAGCTTGCATTCAAGTCAAGTTTCCATATTTACATCATAAAGCAAGAGTTTTGATCATTTTGGCTCAAGGGTTTTTCTATTGGAGCTTGCATTTTGGGTTTATTTGATTGCATAAGGGCTTTGTCTCAATCTATATATATTTTTGTGTCTTCATAAGCATTGTAAGCTCTTTTCTACTTTCATATTTAAACTCTAAAGTTAAATGAATGATGCAAGTTTGGTTGATCATTATGATATGCAAGTTTGCCATGATATGCAAGTTTACCATGTCATGCTATGCAAGTTTGATATGTTATGATATGCAAGTTTGCCATGCTATGTTATGCAAGTTTGCCATGTTATGATATGCAAGTTTATCATGTTATGTTATGCAAGTTTGATATGCAAGTTTGTCATATGATATGCAAGTTATGTTATGCAAGTTTGGGTTGATCATTTTGTTCATGTTATCATGTTATGCAAGCTTACCTTGAGTATATGAACATAAAGCTTCAAGCTTTATGCTAAAGGTTGCATTTTGGCAACATGTAAGTTATCATATCTCTTATGATAACTTGCATGTGAGGCTAAATGCGAACTTATGGCCATTTCTATATGTCATTTATCACCATGTATCACCAATATGTTAAGTTTGGTTTTATGCATGCTTTTGAGGCCTAAAAATGTAATATGCAAGTATATGAACATATGTACATTTCATATGCCACCATGTTAAACTTGTGGCTTCAACACCTATATGTCATGATTATTCCAAGTTCCCTCTTTCTATCCTTTATGCGTTATTGCGATATGTAAGCGATGGGATTGCGTTTGGGGTGGGGTAAACTTAAAAGACATAAAAACATAAGATTGGGAATTTACCTATTAAGTTAGGTCTACCCATAGGGAATTTACCTATTAAGTTAGGTCTACCCAAATGCTTGAAAACTTGTAATATGTTTTGGAAACATAATGGACATGACACTTAGAAAATATAAGGGTGACCAACTCGAGGTTGGGTTGAGTTTGTAGCGTAAACCTACCCGGAACCGATCGGCTTAACTAGTTGCTACAAACAATAGGACCCAATGTGAGAAGTTGGTCATGTTGTACCTTGAACCCGAGGTTAGACCAAGTTGTGGTGTAAAGCTACCCGGAACCGACCGGCTTAACTAGTAACCGCAACAAAGTCTAATGTGAGAGGTTAAGGCACATTAATTAATTAATGCCTCATGATTAGGGTTAAGTCATGGTCCACTTAATACTTAACCAATTTGGGCTTGGTAGATTAACCAGGGTTAAGTCGTGAACTCATCGTTACACTTAACCAAGTTAATCCATGATTAGCAAGAGGGTTAAACCGTACTTAACCCACTAGAAAATCCTAGCAATGGGGGTCCACTCCAGCAGTAATCCCAAGTTTGTATCATTAAGACCCTAGGGACTAGGCTAGGGTGGGGGCACGATTACTGGACTTGAGGTAAGTGACCAAAAACGACGGCAGAGTGGTACGCCGATGTAGTTCCGGACGGACTATGGTCGTGCACGTAGTCCGTATTTGGAGAAGTCAAGCATGGGTACCAGTAGATCTAGACTGTGCACTTATGTTTATGGTGTCCAGGGGTTGACACCCTAGAGCTTGATACACCCGACGGGAGACCCAGCACAGTCTGACTACAATTATGTTTGGGCCGTATTGACACCAACACGTGACGAGTTAGACTTATAGGGAGCCGATCGACTAGACCGTTTGGTTGGACCTCGTATTAGGGTCACTTCATGTTATTGGACCTCATATTAGGGTCACTTCATGTTATTGGACCTCGTATTAGGGTCACTTCATGTTATTGGACCTCGTATTAGGGTCACTTCATGTTATTGGACCTCGTATTAGGGTCACTTCATCGTATTAGGGTCACTTCATGTTATTGGACCTCGTATTAGGGTCACTTCATGTTATTGGACCTCGTATTAGGGTCATTTCATGTTATTGGGTCAAAGCTTGGGCCAAGGGATCAATACTTGTTTATTCAAGTCATGTTAGTTTGCTAGTACACCTGTGGTGCAAAACCTTAATCCTGATTATGAAATGACACCTTTATCTACCTTGTTAGTTAATCATCATGCTAGTATGTTGTTATCCTTATGTTCATCCCTGCTTCTCATGCCAGTTAACTTTATCAGTTTACATTGATTGTAGTAGGGCTTACTCAGTCTTTTTGACTGACCTGTTTTCTTTCGCCTCTTTTCTTCCGTTCCCCCCCCCCCCAGGTTCTCAGGGTGGGAATATTGGAGCTTAGCTTGGATTTCTGATCGCTTGCTTGTGGGATTTTAGCTCATGTACGGTCTTGACATGAAGCTAGCTATGGTTATCACTTATTTTGGGGATAGTACTTATGTATTTCAGTTTTTCAGTGATGTTGTTTTTATCTAGACTTGTTTATTTGGAAAGTTGACATTATGTTGTACAGACTTGTTTTGAAATAGTTTGAAATCTTCCACTGTTTTACTTATCTTATTTACTCTGTTTACATATATACATATGTTATGTTCTGCCTTGATATATCATTATGCATGTTTACCCGGTACAAACGCCCCTCCAAAGTCAGAGTGCTTGCAAGAGCCACCCTGGCGGAGGTGGGGTGTTACAACTGGACAAACCAAAGGCACTATTCCGTACACAGAATAGTCCTTGCATAACTCCGTCTTCAATATTTGATCGCAACGCTAACGTCTATACAGAGTGATTTTCAGATAATGAACCTGATCCCGGTCTCTCCGTATTGACGACGGAAAAATGGTCAAAAACTTTGGTAGTCGGTGATTTAACTATCAAAGAAAAACAAGTGTGCAATCAACGATATTATTTCCAGATGGAAATTCTATCGATCAACCAACATTCAACATTTTCCCTTTTAAATTAATTTATTATTAATTTACTCATTTCCCCTTTTATATTCACTATTGAATTCGCAATCTCAATTATCCACTGATAATTATATTTAAGTTCATTTAGACACTTTGTTTATAACTCACAACACTTGTTCCATTAAACAAGTTATTTCTTTCTTACCATTTGAAATCTCATTTCTGTTTAAATTTCTATTTCAAAAATCCACTTTCCTTAATAAATGTTTTTATTTTCAAAATCTTTTCTTAAATCCCTTTTCACACAAACTACGAAAAATATTTCTTTTATGTAATCTATTCAATTTGATTTCATATCTAAAGGTAATATCTCATTTCCAATTTCTATATATATTTTTGTTTACAGCATTATTTGTACAAAATCTCCTTTTAACTTCTGACACTTCAAATCTCATTTATAATTCTCTTTTATAAATGTTGAGTTCACATTCTAATTTAAATATTGGTGTTAAAACCGATTTCTATTTCTCTATATAAGTTCGACTTATATATTCCATTTATCAAAAGATAAATATTTTACTTAATTTATAAAACACTATTTATAAATTAATCGTCTCCATTTATCTGATACAACAGATTTGTATTTATTATCTACTATGAAACCATCTTCTCTTTGTTCTTTATATCTTGTCAATTTCCCTTTAATAATACCTATTTATTTTTCCAAATAAATCATTTTTTAATTCTATTCGATTTACAAATATTTTCTTTTCAAAATACCCTATATAGCTCTTCCTTTTCAAAATATCCTATTTATTTCTATGAAGCATTCTAACCAAAAACAGTCTTTTACACTTCCATATAATTGCTAATAATTTTATACAGAAGATCCTTATTTTAATTTCAAACATCTCCTTTTATAAAATCTCTTTGATTTTATAAAACCCTTTAAATTCAATTTTTCCCTTCATAATTTTCTTTATTATAAAATCCTTTGATTTTATATAAACATTCTTATTTCATAATACACTTTGAAAATTCCCTATTTATCATTTTAGTATTTCTTTTGGTATTTAAAAGTACCAAATAACCATGATCAACAACAGATTAAAAATCATATTATATATCACAAAATATGAGAAATAGTAAAATAAATTGAGGAACCCAGTTGGGTCCCTCCGACCTGTTTTCCTGCATCCACAGATGTTAATCACATGAATAACACGAATATGAAGTATTCTGGTAAACAAAATCAATATTCGATTAACAATTTATATATATCGTTATCGATATTTTCAACCAATTAACTAGCAGTTCAACCAAACAGCCAACACACAACAAACAACCATCATTTGTAAATTCAAAAAAATACGTTATAAAAATATGAGTTGAGCAGAGTTAGTGAGATTTACTCACCTTGGTCGTTGGCCGTTAAGCTATGATTAAGGTCTGTTGATTCGAATCAAACGTTTAATTTTGCTATAAATTGTAACGTCCTTCAAACTGCTCCAAGCTAGTTCCCTTACGTAGCATGTAGTCGTACGATTCTAACGGATCCAAAATCGCGAAATTCTGGTAATGAACGAATAAGTTGTGGTTGTTAAGAATTAATACACCCTTTATACTAACATTGATTTTAATTATTCATTGCGCTTACCTTGTAACGGCCCATCTTTGACTTATCAAATTAGACCCGCGTCCATTGATACCTCAAACCATCGTTGCCCCTAACCCTCAGGCAAATTACCCCAATCCTCCTTGATAAAATAAACGAACCCAATCCTGTAAATCATTTCCGCCATTCCTCCTGCCTCGGAGCCTACGCCGTCAGTCTTGTCAGGACCAGCGCTTCCACATGTTCCCCCGTCCCTCATCCTGGCCGCCACCAACCGATCCTCTCATCGTAGATTTAGTTTGATTGGAAAACTTTCTCTTCAGTGTCAATCCCCTAAGACCCACCGTCAGCGCCACCAGAAAGACGCCAGTCGTAACAAATTTCGTGCTTCTACGATGAAGCCCCTTCCCTTTTGACCAATACGATCAGGTTTTTTATATATATTTTTTTTCTTTTTTTTTCTTTGGTGAAGAGACGTTGTTGATTTAGATTTGAGAAGACATTAACAATTCACAACTTAATTTCTTTGCTGTTGTCATGAACTGAAGCTTACTCTTTGCTATTTATAGATTCAAACTCCTTGCTTGCCAAGGAATTAGGTTACGGATAGGATGACAGATGTTCTAGGGTAGGTTCTATTTTTGACTATATGTTTATGTCAAGTCTGCGTCTTTGGGTAAAGGAAATTAGCTGGTCCGATTTAAAGTTTCATGCATGTATTTAAAATGCCCCAATATACAGTGGTTGCTTTGGTATGAAGTTGGGTAAAACCGCAGTACCTTGATTTGATTATTCATGTGTAGCTGCTATAGGTTTTCAGATTTAAACAGTAGGTTGTAGGCATTTGTATGGATTTTATTTGATGGGTATGAGTTATCATTTCAACTTGCAGATAGTAGGAAATGGTTTGCACTATAGGCATGTGCTGAAGTTACGTATACGGCTTCGCAATTCGAGTTTGCTGATGCCAGATAGATTTAAGGATGCATAACAGGTTGGAAGTTCATTTCCTTTGTGGTAGGTTATGAAATAGTATCCAGTTTGAATTTAAACTTCCAAATTTTTTTTTTTACCTTTTTTTCCTCCTTTATTTTTAAAGAATAGGGTTTGTTTAATTCTCGATATGTAGCTGTGATGAATTTTCATCTCATAGCTTTTGTACGTTAAAGCATAGCTGTTGTTTATTATATTTTGATAGACAGTAGAGAAAACTAGAGTAGCTATTTCTTTATTCTTAGGCATGTTCGTGAGTATTCAGAGACTGTACAATGCTGGGTAGGCAAGTAAAAATGTAGTTTTAGTTTAGGGTATGTTTATATTATATATATGTTTTGTACCTGCTGCCTTACCCATTTAAAGCTTGCATTGTACCCTTCGATGCATACCTAAAACTCATGGACAGTGAAAATATATAAGTGTATTTATATATTAGGATGCTTACTAATTAAGAGAAAGGGAACATCTTATATACAGGGTCTAATATATAGGGTTAAGTACTGCCATGTTATTAGGTAGCTGTTCTTTACAAATTTTCAACTTGAGAGGCAACTTCAATCAATTGTCTGTTCGTCTGGCCATAACAATAAAAATATATTTCAAGATTTTAATTGATATTGGCGTACCAATGTACCTAATGCATATACTCTATTTATTTTATTTGTTTGTTTGAACAGACGCCTTTTATTTCTTTCGTCAAATCTAGGCTTTCCTTCATTCAGCTTAGAGTTTAGATTCAGTACATTCCAAGTTCAGAAGAGTTCATGTCTGATTTTAAGGGTCAAATTGTCGCAACCTTCGATCCTTTTGGTGATGCTAGTACTGAGGACTCTGGTGCCGGAACAAAAGATTACGTCCACGTTCGCATACAGCAGCGCAATGGAAGGAAGAGTCCGACAACTGTTCAAGGGTTGAAGAAAGAATTCAGTTATAGCAAAATTCTTAAGGATCTTAAGGAGTTTTGCTGTAATGATACAGTGGTCCAAGATCCAGAACTTGGCAAGGTTATTCAACTCCAAGGTAATCAGAGGAAGAACGTTCAAGCTTTCCTTGTTCAGGCCGGCATTGTGAAGAAAGGAAAAAAAAATCAAACTCCCCGGTTTTTGATTGTCTGTACTACTAAGTAACCATCAATAATTTCGAAAGTGGAACTTATTTTATTAACTAAGTTTGGTACTATTTAGTGTGTTTGTTTCATATGTCGTATCTTTTGCACTGTTTTGCTTTGGTTTCCTGTTTGTTTGACTCTGCTTGCTATTACAACAATTCAATAAATATATTATTCTGTTATTTATATTAATTAAATGTAAATATTATTTAATTCAAGTTACCGATATCGCCAAATCGATATTTAATGATTAAGTAAATTAATTATTATACGTAAAGATAAGGGACGTTACAGGTATCCGACGGTCTACTATCATATAATGGTCGTGATCCTCTCTACCTCCTCGTGTGGCAACCGTCGAATCACCCTGGTGTCATCTCGTTACAACATTCTAACTGCATAGCTATGTCTGCAGTCAAGGCTCACCCACCTAGTAGTTATGCGCAGACCCAACGTCTGCGAGCACAGCCTAAAACATCTGCCGCTACACAGAGGACTACTAGGAGCACCTTACATACCTCAGGAAGCCACGTGCTTTCCCTTCCAGTCCTTTGGAGCCGTCATAACAATCAGATGAATGTGCGCTCCCCTCGTGCCTTATAACAACTCGATGATCTACCCCGTTGGGTTATTCACCCTCAATCGTACGGACTAGTCCAAGCGCCTTACTTTAATATGTTGTTAGACCCTATGTCTAAACATTCTTTTACACGCTTGCCTTACCTCACCAGGTTTCCATTTAACTTGGTTATTACCATTCATATTGGAATTTTTAATTAAGTTACCAAGTTCCTCTTGCTTATTAACTTTGGTTATATAACTTAACTCGTTTAAGTTTATTAATAAACCCACAAAATGTTATTCTCTAGATTGTGGCCCAAGGTCTGTGATCCACAATCCCTTTTATATTCTTGTTTGATTTCATCATTACAATAACATGTTCTACTGAATATGTAATTAAGTATATCTCAATTCACATGTTTTCTGTTTAACATGTCAGTCATTATTTATGATTAAATATAACTTATTTCATAATTTTTCCTCATTCTTTCTCATTTAATCATAACTCCATTTTACATTGTCAATACAACTTATCGTTGTTTACTTATCAACTTAGTTCTATTAACTAAGGCCGATTAATAAGTTTCTCTACCCATTTATTATAACCTATGTTATAATTTCCTCTTGTCCCTAGGACAAACCTAAACATTCTTACTAACGGGTTTCAAACTTCCAAGTTTACAGATTACTTAATTTATAATTAAGTACAACATATTTTCCCCCTTTTCTTAACTGGTTTCAGGCTTTCCCCCTTTACTGATTACTTAATTTATAATTAAGTGTCCCTTAACTCAATTCACCGGTTATCTCATTCTCTTACTAACTTATTATAACTTAAGTTATAATATTCACTTGTCTCTAGGACAAGTTTACCAAATATACAACATTTTCATTAATGTTACTTATTTATAATAGGTGATTATCATTTCTACAAGTTATGCTTACCCTAAAGGTGTTTTTAATTACGTAACTTTGTTATTTCTACCGGTTACGTATACCACTTAGGTATCTTTAATTACATAACCTTATCGGGCTAAGTTTGCGGGCCTATATGTAAATATTACCCACCCCCTCAGATTTGCTTAGGCCACCCACTTTCCAACCAATTTTACTTAACCCTAAATTTAGTTCATATTCATACAATCCCTATGGATCAGATTAGGTTAAGTAGTCCAATTCATTACCATGTCTATTTATGATTTATAATGGGCTAGACCTCCCACATTAGGCCTACAACTTGTGGATGCTGGATATGCCGGTTGGGTCCGGGCAGACTTCTTCCACAAGTTGGGCCTAACCTCGTGTCATAGCCCGTCTCGTATTTGCGCACTTAGACCTCTCACATTAGGTTCAACATTAGTGGCTGCTGGATATGCCGGTCAGGTCCGGGCAGACTTCCACCACTAATGCAACCTAACCTCGTGTCATAAGTGCAGTTACAATTTTTAATTATAATCCTATGCATTCATTATTAATCAATTATTTAAACCTATTCCTTTATAGGTGTTAATGCCCATTTACCTAATTATATTCATGATGGATTATACGTCTAAATTCGTATTATTCAAATTATGCCAATCCAGATTTTACATTTGATCCCATTTGCGTCCAAATCATTTTTCTATACTTATGATCCATTTTAAGATCTTTAAACATAATTTGGTCGATGTACCAAACCCCGATTTATTTATTTAATTCTATATTAACATGTATTCATATAATCATATACTTGCTCCAATTATTTCCTGTATATAATTGGGACAAATTTACATGTAAACTTTTTAGCACTCCAACAAATCCAATATATGAATTTTTCCCACATGTTCAAATTAATATTATAACATGTACAGATTCTAACATTTTAACTAATTCAATATATGAATTATTCATATTAACAATTTGAAGTTATATCATGCTAATCATTCCCACATGTCATTTACACCACTTTAATCATTATTAGCATATGTTTAGGCATCTTAACATATTTACTAATTGAACATATTATCCATTTTAGTGCAATAATGTATTTCATCAAATCAAACCTTCCAATATGTTCATTATGGGGAATGCCAAACGATCGATGTACATTTACTCAAAAAAAATATTTTAAACCCACTCACCTTCATGCTCTCCCCAAATTTTGGATCTGATCCTACATCATCCATGGTTTCCCTTTTAATCGGATTTACAACCTATCGACCATGAATTTATTATTTTCATGAAAGGAGAAGGGAAAGAGAAATAATTTTAAATAGATTGGTCTTAGAAGTTTACCTTGCTTTCAGTAATCTTTTATTAACATTGGCTCTCTCCTCCAAATATGGATTCATAATCTTCCTAGGCTAACATTTTAATTTCAGAATAGATTTGAGAAGAGAGAGAGAGATGGAGAACCATGGTAGAGTTTTGGCATCGCCTCAGAAATTATGAGAAAGGAGTAAACCTAACCATCTTATTTATAGGCGTGCTAAATGAATTTGTTCCTTTAGATTTAAATAAAACGCCATCAGAGCTAACCACATCATACGACCAATAAGAAATGGCCACGTCGCAACAAAAACAAATGTTCACCAATCAAAACACGCCCTGTGTGCTGAATGATGCGCAGGGGTTGACACCCCTGCTTGGGTGTTGACACATGTGTCAACACCCCTATAGTGGTTTCGACACCCCTGCCGTATATATATATATATATATATATATATATATATATATGTTTCTTTTTTGTTCTTTTAATTTGAAATTTGATTTATTTGTAATACATATAATTCTTGCACATAAATCAAATTTCAAACATCCCTTTTCACACTAAGCTACTTTTTAATTAAACTGCTTTCACACTAAGCCACTTTTTAGCCATTTCCTTAAAACAAAATATGGCACTGGCAGGGATCGAACACTGTATCTCTTGTATGCAAGTCACATGCTCTAACCAACTAACCTACTTAGGTTATTGTTAACAAGGCTTAGAACAGTGCTAGACATTATTCTTTTCTCAATCCTCTTTTGCATGTTTTGCTACAATATTTAATTTAAAGATATCTCTTTCATTTTAAATCAGTTTTCTATAACTCATAGGTCTAAATTGACCAGAAAATCGCCATGAACGCAATGAAGCTAATCTTGTGACCAAATTCTAGAAGCTCTTCAAATTTTTCTTTTTTCTCTTTTTAAATGTTCGCATGCAATTTCAATTACATTGCATGCATTTCTTCTCATTTTATACATTGCATGTAATTTTTTTTATTAATCTTTTTCTTCACTCAATACATGAAATTATTACATGCAATTATATTACTATTTAATTTTTCCTTTAAATATATCTATGCATATAATATATATACATATATGCATATTTTTATTTTTATTTTTATTTGCATTAAAAATGCGGGGTGTTATAATCGCTACCTTTTAACTATTATATATACACTTCAAACTAAGATTTCCAATTACCAATTCTCTCTGATTCTAATCTATTTTCTGATCCACATTTCCATACTCTTTCATTCTAAAAAGCTTTTATATATTCAAGTTACTTGTTGAATCATTGAAATTATTTCATATCTCTTGATTCAATAAGTAAAACATTTCCTTCAATCTTCACATACACGTCAAATACTTGAGGATAAGATTATAGGAAGGGTGTACTCAATCATTGGTTATTCAGTGTTTCAAGAATACAAGAAGAAGTCAAATTCTTGTAATTTGTAAAAGACCTGTGTTGGTGCTCAGGCAAAGCAATCCTTTTTGGGGCTTAGATCGTTGCGAACCTGTTCCTCAGGGTGAAGAGAGGGTGTTGATAGTAGAATTCCAGAAGGAATCTGGGACTGGACGTAGGACGGAAAGTCCGAACCAGTATAAAATTCCTAGTTTCACTTTACTTACTGCTTTTACTTATTTGTGATATTCTATATCATTTAGTTTTACTTGCATAACTATTATATCAAACAAGCTAGTATATCTTAGTTATTTCCGTAATATTTCATATAGAAAGATCGTAAGTCTTACACCTTTTCAGTGTTGTTCATGGACACTTGACCCATGCACCATGCATGTGTGTCGGGATTCACCTGAACACTAACTTGCTTGATATATTTGTCCCTTGCTGACCACATTACCCCTGCACAAAATATATGTGTATATATATACACACGTATGTGTATACATGTATCGTGCATGTGCGGATTATATACATGTGAGCATTACAAACGATGTCTATCTTGTGGTATTTACAGTGAATCACTGTGAATATCAAAAAATGTCTAGACATAGATGGATATATATACATATCAGATCAAGTCATGAAATATGATGAGAAACACACCAAAATTCTGAGGAAAATAAAATTTTAAAATAAAAAATACATCTGCTAGAATTTAAAATATTTTGTTCTAGATTACTCTGTTTGTGTTCCTGTGATAGGTAAACAGAAGACTGGACTGACTGAAGAAGGCAGAAGACAAAAGACAAGAATGTGTCAGTATGTCAATGTATATATAACAAAGAGAGAATGTAAAATAGTGACAGAGTGAAATGTATGTGTATATGTGTTTGTACAATTGAGCGACTGAGTGAACTGTAGTGAGGAGCAATGTATATAAATGAAATTGAATATCTTGTATTACAGTGAGATGTACAAATAGTGTAGTTATAAATTTGTACTGTTGAAATGTTGAAATAAAATATTATATTTTAATAAAATATTGTTTCAATATTAAAATTCTTGTGCAGTAATATTTTATTTAAATATAAATATTTAATTCAGTCTGTGATATACTAGAACAGTACAGTAGCAAACTCATTTATAGAAATATATATTTGTTTGTTATCATCAAACAAAAATCATAGAATTGTTTTATACAACACTCTTTTCCTTCATTAATATTTTTCCCACTGGTTTTTGTTAGTAAGTTTTTTAATGAGACATTATCTTAATTCTGTAGTATCAACCATCATTATAACATTGTAAAACATGTTACCTAAATTGAAATAAAATTGCACTCTTTTCCTTATTTATGAATTTTCCCTTAGGGTTTTTCATAAAAAGTTTTTTCATAAAAATGTTTTTTCCTTATTTATGAATCAAATGTGGAGGCACCAAATCTTAATATTCTTCTTCATTAACAATACCAGGATTAACGTTATTCCCATGCATTTACTTGTGCCAATGTGCAAAAAATTATAAGAAAACTCAAATACATCTCAGTACTTGAATGTAATTGATTATCATGCATTTAAAAGGCATGGTTCTGCAGACACTAAAATTGTTGAGGAAACCTCTTAACCCACTTATTTAAAAGGCACAAGTAATCCTCATGCACTAGAGAAAATTGAAGTAAGTTCTTGCTCATTCAAATTTAAAGATCCTTATGCACCACATTCAGTAGAAAGTGGCTCAAAAATTAGATAGTTCTTTTTTTGGGGGTAATCTGCTAAAAGACCACAATGGTTCAATTTGCAGCCAGAAGGAAGATGACGACAATAATGTACCATACAAGTTAAATCAATCATATTACTTCTTTTCCATGGCAACTTTATGATACATATATTAGTTATAATCTAGATGATTCTTAACTATCAAGTTATGGTTGATCAGTTTTTCTATTTTCACACATTGACTAATAAATATGTTGAAATTTAGAAATCATTATCAGATAACTCTGTTTGCAAAGAAAGACTTTGACCATCATACCTTATTCCCGAGTCTGGGAATATCATACCATCATGGCTTGTTCCAAATGTAACAGCCACACATCATCTTGGTGATGTTAATTAAGAAGCTTAGGTAATCTTCACGCTCAAACCAAACAATCACACGACCATTGGTTCTATGTGTTGACTTTGTTTCCAAGCTAATAAACATTAGAACTAATTTATGTTAGGAATCACAGGAAATGGTGGCCATAGAACTCACTGAAGCAGTGGTTCGAGCTTTGAAAAGAGAGCTACCTCTATCAACGCACCTACGGTTCCTGATGATGTTCTACTCCCTATAATTTAATCCAATTGTTCCCCTTTTTCTTGGAAAAAGTCAAACATTACCCCAGAAAACACACAATATGACTGCCTAATGTTTTCATTAATTTGTGAGCAAATTCATATTCGAGGACTGTCAACAAATACTTTCGGATATGGATAATACTATATTCGCATCCGAAACCATTTTGGGACATCGAATATATGTATACGCGGATACGAATGGATATCGGATAATTATCTTATCCGTCAACGATCAATAAATCAAGATATATAAATGAATTTTTTTTAGTTTAAAATAAATATGTCTCAATTTCATTGTTCACAAAACTATTAAAAAAAACAGTTACGATGAAAATAAATAGATCTGAGTAGCTAATATGCATTTAGTGCATATAATTTAAACCTTCGACTTAATAAAGCAGTAAATGAATCTCATTCATTAAGCATAATGTTAAAAAAGTCGAATGGATAAATTTTAGATGCGGATATCTACGTATCCATATCCATTTTTTCGGATATCATATATTTGTCCGCTTTTCGAATACAGATGCAGATGGATTTCAGATTTTTCGGTTATCTATTGACAACCCTTTATACATATATATATAGGTTCACATTTCTTCTAGGTTTGAGAACTCATGCTTTGATTCAAAATTAGATTTTGTGTAAAAGTTTTATGTTCTTTTGTTTGAAATGCTGATACAGAAACCTTGAACCATTGATATGTACACTTCATACCAAATATAAGTAGATTTAGTCTTACTATTAAATGTACTTTGTCATCCATTTTATCGAATGGTGATAAAGTGCCTGGTGCACTTCAGCTGAATTATGTCTAAATATGCTAGAAGTTTTAGGCCATCTTAGGCAAATGTATATCACATATTGATTGCTTATAATTAGTTAAAAAAATATCTATATTGTTTAGTTTTACATTTCCATGTTTTATAATATATGATTACTAATTATTAAATTTCTTCATTATAGATGATTAAAGATTTTGGAGCTAAAGCTAGGCTAGTTATGGTTGTATTCTAGTGTTTGACATTTTCTTTGGCGTAACAAGCATTTTTATTTAGCTTTAAAATATTATGTTGAGTAGTACTATTTGATGTGTGTATGTTATAAAAACTTAACTTTTGATATTGTCCAATCGTGAGTTTTTGCATTTTGTGTAATATCAGATATGCTAAATTATGAAACACTATTTTGAATTATTTGTACTTATGTATATAATTGTTATTTGATGTTGATTTAAATATCTTGATGAAGCGTGTAATGCATCAATATTGTAACAACCTGGATTTATGACCATTTAAGCCGACAATTTCCACACATGTTGACTCAAACAAATCTAAAATACAGATAGTTATTAGGGTAGAATAAGAAAAAGAGAAAAAACAATCATAGAATCTCACAGTGGAAGAACAAAATATAACAAATAAATAAATAACAGTTCATGAAGCTGTTAAAACATATATTTAATTATACTTTACCACATTTTTCAAAGTTAAACTATTACAAAACATACCAATAAATGCAGCGAAATAATACTAATAAATATCTCTGTCAAGCTCCATCTTCATCTTCGTAACGGTGTCTTCGATAACTAAAAAACTCAAGTTAACCCGAGCAAAAATGGAAAGACATAACACTCGGATCAGAATTAAAATATTCTCATATCACTAAAATAAAAACCATGCAATAATATGAGTGTCACAGCATCAGAGATGATAACGGTAATTCACACCTCATATCCAATGTGTTCGTGAGTGCAATAACTTAAGAGATGTTACGGGAATTTCCAACTCCTATGGATCTTTTAAATTAGATTCTATATAATATAATACGCCATTGTAATAGTGTCTACGGTTAAATATACTATTGAAAATAGCATAAGTAGGATTTAAATTTTACACTTACACCGTTTATACATTGTTGTAAACATTGCATCTAAAACACCTATTAATGGGTCGAGGGATAGGGATGCTCCTCCATCAGACAATGTTAAATCAAAATCATATCGGGCTCGATCAGCATAATATGACAAGACATCAAGGCAATACCCATCAGTAGAATTCTATCGGATTACGGACCCAAACGAGTGGAAACGTATAGCCGCAGCTACCACCCACCTCAGACAATACTCCCAAAAATCAAAGGCGCCCCCAATCAGTCACAAAGTAAGAGATATAGTACCCAAGAAACATGTCCACTAAGAGGAGCTAACTCACATTGGCCAGGATATGGCCCCGTTTTAGTCATTTTAATTATGACCTAAAGATCAAGGCTATCCATCACCGTTCTCTTACTTCATACCAGTAGCTTTCTCCAAATCAACCAACTTCGGTTGGATTCTCCACCACGTACACAATTGTTAAAGTGGTTTTCGGTATTGGCAGAGAGTACGACTATATTTGATCCCGAATTTTTGAACAACAAAACGTTTACAATTTTTACATTGTTTGGATCTTTACATGTAACACCCCACACTTTTCTGAACCAAAATTTCGACAAAAATCGAAATTTGAACACATCCAATCATGAAGCATGTATATCTAGTACCTGCAATAAATGATCATGAGCATAATCAGAGTACGATAAAAGAAAACACACAGCGTAAACATAATAGGGTAACGATAAAAGAAAACACACAGCGTAAACATAATAGGGTAACTAGTATTAATTTAAGTAACTACCTTCTCCAAAGTAAGTCTGCAATGTCCCGTATTTTTGGTAGTTGAATATTTAAAATATTTTATTATTTTAAATATTGTATTTGGAATATTAGTGGATTTTAATATTCATTTCATTTATAAAACAAAGTTTGTACGTTATATTTATATATAATTATAAAATGAGCTCGTAATGGCGCGGTAGTTCGTAATATTGAGTTTTGAACTTCAATTGAATATACAGGATCCAATATAAGTCGGATTTTTGCGAAACTAGAAACATTTGAATCTAGTTGATTATAATTTTCTAATGGAAGAGAAAAATCTAGATTTCGTGCTATAGATTGTTAGTTATGTCCAAATCAAATATTAAAATAGTCGCTATGGATTTCGTTAATAAACGATAACGTTTATTAATTAATATATTAGGGTTTTAATATATATTTGGAGATCATTTGACTCAAAATGTTTATATCAAGTTGTATAATCCATATTGGTTTGTAATTCAAGATATATAATATTTTTATTTGGGTATTTATGATAATAATAATATATTATTATTTAAATTGATTATTTGGGAATTTATTTATATTTTACCGATATTTTATAAGTCTTAAAAATAGCCAATTTTCAAATGAACTCCATTAGTGATAAAACGAATTTTGTTGGATCCGGAACGTCAAAACATAGCATGGTCCAAATTTTGGGGCCAAACGGAGTTAATATGTGAGCGTACGAAATTTAATTGTAAACCGACAAACAATTTAAATTATAAAATATCATCATTTTCCAAACGGAGTCCGATTTCGACCAAACGAGTTTTATTGGATCCGTATTAGTAAGTTATTGTAACATTTCAAATTTGGTAGCAATCCGACTAATCATGTGATCGTGGCAGCGTCAAACTCCCTTGTTTTTATTTAACCGTTTATTTTATTTTGGCCAATTTAGACAGGGGTAACTTTAAAGGAATAAACGACTGGCCAAATGAATTCCGATTTTAATGAAACAAATTTCATTGGATCCGTAAGGAAGAGAACAAGTAGAATTTTAAAGTTTCAAGTTGATTGGATTTATTTTGTGATCGTGGGAAATTTAAACGCATGATATTTCACCTGCGAATTATAAAGGGATTTTTACAAGGGTGCGTTTTTTAGAGGTCCCTATTAAGTTTCAAAATATAAAAAAAACCCGGTCATAAACTTATTGTAAATTAGGTCCCTGTTTTCAAAACTTATAAAATAATAATTAAAAATAAAATAAAAATAATTCGTAAATTAGTAATAAAATATATTACGCATTATAAAAAAATTCAGTTCAAAAAACAACAAAAATAATGTCAGAAAGAAGAAAACAGCAAAAAAACAGAAAAAACTGCAGTTAAATGCATAATATTATGCACCTTTTTGATTTTATTGCATGCATATATGCAATTATTGCAGTTCTCCCAGCGGATAGATTTAACATAATTTTTCAGTTCATTTTTATTTGCATCCAAATGTGCAAATTTCTCAAAAAAATGCACACATGTGTGCAACATTTTTATAGGATAAAAAGTAGGGACCTAATTTATAAAAAAAAACAAAGTTATTTTCTCCGCCTTTTTGTATTTTTTTTTAAAAAATGTGCGTACGTTCATAAAAAAAATTCTAAAATATGGAAATAATGTCAGGAATCTACGGAAATCGAAAAAAAATAGTTGCATACATTTATGCAATTATTACTGATAATTGCATATATGTATGCAACTTTTCTGTAAGCTGTTTTCAGATTAAAATCTGAAAATAAACCTGCACAAATGTATGCAAGTATTTGAAATTTTTGCGCACATGTATGCATTTATTTGCATGAATAAAAATCAACGAAGATGTATGTAGTGAAAAATATGCACGGATGTATGCAGGAAAGTGATATATGTGCATACTATTATGCATTTAACTGGAAATTTCGTTTTTTTTTTTGGTTTTTTTGATTTTTGACGCCTTCGTTGATGGTTTTTTGATCTGAATTTTTTAGTGTTTACATGTTTTATTTAAATATGAATTTACGTGATTTTTTATATATTTTTTATATTTTTTTGATGACTTTTCAGAAAATAAGGACCTAATTTACAATAAGTTTATGACCGGATGTGAGCCTAATTAAGTTTCAAAATAGGGATGTGAGCCTAATATTCACTTTTTACAAACGACCTCGGAATTCAACGAAACTTGTCCCATCGGGTCCAGAATATTTTTTTAAACTAGAAATAGGAGTTTCATCTCGGTCGGAGATCGTTAAATGGGGGTTTTAATGGGTTACTTACTATAAAGTTTCGTTAATAATATTTTATTGAAACCCGACACATATAAATACCAACCATATCAACTAACCCTTAATTTTTTCACTACGCGGTCAACACATTTCTCTACCACCACCAAAACTAATACATGGTTAGAAAAGCGTTAGATTTCTTCCTAAAAAATCATTGAATCCGATTATCGATTTAATATTTTTGCAACTGAAAATTTGTTCATCTCAAAGAGATCGTCGTTCTGATTGGCTAGGATGGGTCCTCGATTGGAGTGCTGGCCCGAAAAGGGGTTAGAAGCGGCGGAATTCGAAAACCAATATCTGGACCGAGGAGGCGTCGAGCTTCATGATACATCTAGCGTTGGTTGAGGTGGTTGAGGCGCAGCTGTCGAAGTTCTCTGATCAACCTCCGGCGTAGCCAAGGAGGTGTGGTGATGTGTTTCTTCATTCGTGCAGTGGGGTTCTAAAGGAGCAGCATACGGAAAAAATTTGTGAACGATGGAAACAACGGCTTGTCAAATGTTAGCGGCCTATCAAATGTTAATTAAGTAAATCATTTAATTAATTATTTAATTAAGGAGGTATTTAATTTAATTAATCAAGTATGCTCATATTAACTATTATTTGTTACCAGAATGGGTGCTGAACGGATGGAATATGCGGTGAAGGTAGTTTGAACGAGAAAGGCTTTGGTCGATTACAGTTGTTTAGTAAAGTAATTAAACATAAGTTAATGTTTAATTAAGTATTAATTTTCTTAAATTATATATATATATATATATATATATATAAATCGTTTACTGTTTAATCGGACAAGGTTGGACACAAATTTGGTGCGTGATGAGATGAGCAGCGTTGGTGGCTGAGCCTGTTGATTGAAGAAGGAATTTGGAAAGGAATACCGACCGGTTAAACTATTTTAACCAAGTAATTAAACGTTTAAATCAGAAAATAATTGTTTTATTTAAGTTGTATAATTATCACTACAAGAAAAATACCATATCGCAACTAGCTATTTGCAACAGGCGACATATGACAGTTGCAATAAATGAAATTTAGCAACAGACCTATTATATCAGTTGCAATAGATGAGATTTAGCAACTGCGCATCCTTTCTTGTTGCGAAAACATACTTTTAGCAACTGTGCTTCTATAGAAGTTGCAAAAAACATATTATTTGCAACTGTGCTTCCAAGCCAATTGCGAATAAATATCTTTAGCAACTGTTTTTGCCGCTTGCAATAACTATATTTATTTACAACTAGTAAAGCCAGTTGCGAAAAACGTACTATTAAAATTAAGTTCCAGCTTTTAATGATTAACTTTTAATAATTAATTTTAAATAGCTACTATTAAATGATTAAGTACTAGTAATTATATAATAATCAAGATTAATATATAATAATTATTAATTAATAATAAAATTTAAGTATTATAAAGTGATATTTATAACCAATAATTAAATAATAATAATTAACAAGTAATAATAATTAACATTTAAAAAATAATAAATTACGAAATAATTAATGTTAAATAAACTATAAATAATAATAATGCATAAATATAAATAATAAATAATAATATGTACTCAATATTTAATAATGTATAACTAGTAATATATAACAATAATTTATACAAATAATTATTTTTATAATTAATTATTAGTAATCTACAAATTATACTATTATTGTCACTTTGTACTGACAATAATAGTATAATTATTAGTAATCTACAAATTATAATTATATTATTAGTAATCTACAAATTATAGTAGTATTATATAATAATCAAGATTATTCTATAGCACATGACAATTGAAGTTTAAGAAACCGCCACTTTTGCCCACAAAATTTCGTAACCTGCCCAAAATTTGGTAACCCACCTTGGAAAATTTCGTAACCCTTCACAAATTATCTATCATGCGTTTTCTGTTTCTCATTTCCCAATACGCCTTTCGCTCTTCCCTATCAAATTATTCTCGCTTTTAATTCGATTCTTCTTCCTCTTGTTTGAAACAAAACAATTTCATATCTCATCTACCATCCGAAGCAACGATTGGTTGAAGCAACAATGGGTTGCCTTTTTACTTCCACGTCAACCCTAGATTCTTATTGCTACTTGAATTCGTATTGACTTCTTCTATGATATCTCTGGTTGGTATTAACAGAGCCATCGCCTCTTGTTTGAAAGGGTTATCGTCACCGGTTTGCAAAGGGCCAACTCTTCTAGTTTGTAATTGTGTAAAGCCTCGTTTTGAAAGGATGCCTCATGTCTGATTAAAGGAAATCGATGTCACCAAGATTCCAGGATTTAATTTTAAAGTAAGTCTTCTATCTTTTTTAGTACTTGATGCATTGCAACATAATCTCATTGGTTAAAGTAACATATATTTTAGTTTTTTGACCGAGCCTGATAGTGCAGGAGGTCTTATTTCTTTGTGTTGTACATGGTCAATCCCCACCCAGTCACCTTCGTCAAATTTCCTGGCAAGCTGTTAATTCTTACACGCTCACCAAATGCTTGGTAGAAAGCCAAGCTGAATCTCTCCTTGTATGTTGTTTGCAATATAGTCACCATAGTGCCGCTATTAGGTAATCTCTACATTTGTGTCTGAAGTCTATTAAAACAGTGCAAGTTTGTGTTTTAATATTGAAGTCTAATAAAAATATTAAACTCACATGTAATTTTTGAAATATGTTGTTTTTGCATCTTTAAACTTACTGTTTGGTACCATTAAACTACTCTTTTTAAGATGAATTTAAACGAAGATGGCAAATAAGACCAGTTAGCCTTTTGGTAAAACAGTTAATATATCTATTTGCCATTCAGGAATAGGGAAATTTATAGTGAACTATTTAAAGGATCCAAATAGTTAAAATGTTCTTAAAGTTGTCTTCTAATACTCTTCTTTTGCTGTTGCTTCGCATGGGTACTTCTATGATCATTGGTGATGGTATTCTTACTCCATCCATGTCAGGTATTTTGATGTTCACTAAATTAATTTTTGTTATAGTATCTTTTTGTAAAGATCATTTATTACTATACCATCTTGTATTTATGTCAGCAGAGAGCGACTTTCAGAGGAAAGTTCCTGGTTTTGATGCTAGTTTGTTACTCTAGCTGTTAAATGTTGATGATTTTTAGTTTACCGTACTGGCTACTTATGATTTTACCGAAGATGATTTGCTAACGTTTTGATTGTCATAATTACAGTGAAATTAGAATTTTTACAAGAGACAATGAATTTAGTTTTTGAGATTGAATAGGGAGAGGAAGTTAGAAGTGGAACGATGTTTTATGTTTTGATTAGGTTTTGTGTCCGTTCTTCAAAGAAGAAAAAACACGGTAGTCCTTATGCCTGTATTTTCTTTGTCTTTTTCTTTTCAAAATTTTCCTTTTAAATTAAACCCCTTATAATTAATAAGTGTGTTCGAATTTCTTTTATTTTACTACTATGTGATAGACTATTAAAGCAGTTCGAAAGATTTCCGCTTCATAATAAAACTTTAATTTGAAAAGAAGCAGAAAGTGGAAATGGAAATATTCTAGTAATATTAGCTGACATTGTCTTGAATAGACGTGTCAGTGGTATGGGTTTCCACATGAGGCTAATCTGAACCTGACATATTAATGGGGTTAAAGTTTTTCCAGTGGTATGGGTTTTCCTGAACTATGAAAGCATGAGCAAGATACAGAATGGCATTCCTTTGGTGTGTTTTTTTTTGCTACTTGTGTCGCTCATTGGATTGAACTACTTCTTTCTATGCTTTCTACACTTCATTTTGCTGATTGTGATGAATTCTTCCTAGATAATGTAGTTGTTGAGCACATGTTGCTTCGTTTTGTAGTATACAGAAGCTATAAAGCCTTTGTAAATTTATAACTCAACTCAAACTACACTACTAAAATAATCGAATCGAAGAGGATGTATGAAAAAAAAATCAAATTTCTGATTGTTTGTGACAAGTATTATATCAGGCTTCTAAACTACCGAACCATCGTCCACATCTTGACGGCGTTTGATTTAGTGGTACTCATAATGAGGATTCAAGCAGCCGTTAGGATGTTGAAGCAATACAAGTGAAGCTGTAGTTGGACCAATTCTGGCGATGGCAGGTAAGGGTTAGTGTTTTTTTCTGGTGATATTAGATGTAAAATGAATGAATAGACTTTGAATAAATGAACGATAAAGTAAAAATAATGAATCTTGAGACTAGCATTTCAAATGAATGACGCTACTTATGCTTCACATGTTGCAGGGAAAAAATGTCAGGAGATTATTCAAAGAGCAGCTTAAACACTAGTATGGACCTAGCCAGTACGGTGAAGCAAGCTGTGAGCCGAAACAATTCTCTTGTTATAGTATATGTATGATAGAGCAGAAATATGATTAGAAATTATTCTATTCGAAAAAAATGTGTTGTGTGAGAGAAGAAATTGTTATACATGAGCGGTGTATGAAAATTGTAGAAATTTTTGTTGTAATTGTTTGTACTATTAAAACTTTATTAAAATAAAATTTTTATTTGTTTATTTTATTTTGTGATATACACTATTGCTAAAACAAATACATTTAATATGTAGTATCTATAAGCTGTAATATTTTTTTTATAGATTTATGGATTTATTGCAACAGGCATATACTGTTGCAAAATGATCTGTTGCAACAGCAAAAGCCTGTTGCAAAAAAGTATACCGCAACATCTTATTGCAACAGGCATAAAATGTTGTGGACTTTTTGCAACTTCGGCTATACCAACAGGCGCAGCTCTGTTGCAATAGATCTACTGCAACAGATATCGCCTGTTGCGAAAAGTGTTTTTTATTGTAGTGTATAATGGTATAACTCTCACGTATGCGGATAGAAATGAACGAAACCAACCACGTTGGGACCGTAGCAATGAACACTACATTTTGGGACTGACTTGAACAGAACTGGAGGCTACCAGAATTTCTAGTTAAATTAAACATCTATTTAATTTAATTAGTACCGAACCGCTTAAGCGACAATGGAAATTCTTTGAGTTTACTCACTCAGTTCTTCCCACTTATATTTTATATAAGTTGGGTTTTTATTTTGTGTGCTATGATTGCTAATGGTTGATTGTTTGTTAAATATACGTTCATATATTGATTGAACCGATGAAATTGAACATTGTTTAATTTCAATGAAAAACCAAATCGTTATTTTAACGGTTGGATCTAATGGAGGTAACTTACCCAGTTGGTCACATTTATTAAATAAGCGTGTTTAATTGTTTGAATTGTTTTGTTAATTGGTTGATGTTAAATAGTCGTTATTTACTGTTATAGAAATTATCAGTTAAATTGAATTGAATGAATTTATGTGAGATAATCTATTTTATCGCAGGGAAGAACAGGTTGAAGGGATCCAACTAGATTCCTCAAATATATTAAATGTTGTTTATTTTCATATTATCATCATATGAATTGTTCTGATTGATTTGGTTGTTGACCGTTGACCTGAAATTCAACGGTTGTTTTGTTTTAACCAATGGGCAATATTGGTTGAGTAATTGGCAGTATATGGCCTATAAATCAATCGGTTTCTAAATATGGATTTACCGTCAGATGAATCGATAGAAGTGAAGTTATAAAATTTATTTTATAATGGAAGATAGATTTGTAAAAAAATTATTTTAGATAAAAGTTATTAAAAGAAAATAAATATTTATTATTTATTATTTAAGTTCATATTTAATTAACAAATTCTAATATTAATTAGATTTATAAGCAAGAGAGTAGAAAATTAACCTAACAATTAAGAGTTGGATAATCGCTTTTAAGAAACAATTAAATGGAATTATTTAAATTAATTATATTATTAATTAATTTAAAGGAACGACTAATTGGAATTAGTTAACAAGATAATCGTATTTAGAATTGACTAGGTCAACCGTTTTAACTGGATTGATTCTTAAATCGGTTTTGTTTTGAATGAATCTAATGAAATAATTTAATAAATATTTGTTTAAATTTTAATAAGTTTTTTTAAAATAAATTACAAATTGTTTAGTTAATAAAGAAGATAACTACTTCTACGGTAGTTAATGATAAAGTGGATTATTATTAATTTAATTAATAAGAAATTGAGAGATTACTATTTAAATGAGATTCGTTTATGAAAGTAAATCAAGGTTGATATGAAATCGAATTGAATTATGGAAGGAGTTTATGAACGGGTTTTATATTAAAACCGAATTTTTATAACGAAGTTATAAAAAGATTTCTAAGCAAATATGATAGCTTAAATTAAATATTTACTTAATAGTTGAAGTTAGAAAAAGGAAATTTAGAAGTTGGAAAATAGTTTACGAAATGAGATTTATTCCGAGGATCGGAATGTGATATTCTGAAGTTCGGAACGTTAAGCGGAGTCGAGGGTATAAGCTAAGTAAAAGGTTTTTGAAATGACAACAAATATAAGTTGTCCGTGAATGATTTACAAATGGTTTTGTAAATGGAAGTTAAAAGTTTAGAAATGTAATTGAAAGATTAGTTGTCAATAATAATTTACAAATGGAATTTGTAAATGAAGTAAGAGTTTTGAAAAATGAGTTTGTAACAATTGTTACAAATAATAAATTGAACTATTTGATTTATAAACTGAAGATCTTTAAAAGATCGCTATGTGATTTTAGACAACGCATAAGTTGTTGGAATGATTTGAAAAAGGTATAATAAAGGAAAATAAAAGGTTCTGAAATGAAATCTATAACGTTTGTTACAGTTGGTAAGTGAAATTGTTTTAATAAAAAATAAATATAAGGATTCGTAAAGGATGTCAATATAAGAGTTATAAAAGATATAAATGTAAGATTTGTAAAGATATTTATATAAGATTGGTAAAGATATTTATATTAGATTTGTTAAAAATAGTTATGTATGATTTAAAAACAAATATAGTATTGTTGTTGAAAACAAGCTGAAGAATATTTATGAAGAGACGTTAAAGAAATTTTATAAAGAATTCTATTTATAATGGAACCGAAGCTTGAATATAATATTATTGTAACAACCCGGAAAATCTGAGCCAGATTAAAATTTTTATTTTGGCTGATTTAATGAATTTTGAATATTTAAAATGAATTATTTTAAATAATAACGACGGAAAATTTATTTTCGACGAAGTTAAAACGAATAATTTTATTTTAATTATATAACGAGCCTGAAACGGCCCTGCAGTTCGAAAATTCGATTTCGAATTTCAAACGAATATACAGGATTCGTTTTAAGTCGGAATTGGACGAAACAAGAAATATTTGAATCTGTTTAATCATATCTTTCTAACGAAGTTGAGAAACTGAGATTTCACTTTAGAAGTTGAAAGATATGTCCAGTTTAAAATTCAGAAAAGTCGCTGTGGAATTTATATATATTTTAATACATATAAAGGCCTTTGAAAATGAAAATTTTGCAAACGACCTCGGTTTTCGACGAAACCACTTTTGTTGGATCCGGGATGTCATATTATTGCTAGGTTTCAAAATTCGTAATTTTCTGAATCAATATGTGAGCGTGGCAAAGTTAAACGTGTTTTAACAGTTTCAATTAAATTCGGGTCGACCAGAAAATGGCCATTTTTCAAACGATCTCAGAATTTGACGAAATTAGTTTTGTTAGGACCGTATCGTCAATACAAAGCTAGAAATAATTTTTCTGGAATTTTTCGAGTTAGTATGTGGCCTCGGTAAAGTGAAATGTACGTTTAAATTGAATATATACTGATTTATATTTTAATTTTAACGGAAATTGATTCAACCGATCGAATTGGCTTATGCAGCATATCCCATTGTGTTCGGAACGTGGGTAATACGCTAGGGACGATAGTAGTTGGGTCTCGTTACGAGTTCAAATGAAAAAGTACCTTTTTAGAAATAAAATAATAATTAAATATTTATATATATAATATAACTCCATTATCTCTTCCCCATTCCACGTCAGAAAACGAAAAAAAAAAAACGCCCACTGTAGCCCTAGCCGCGCCCTCCGACGAGCGCAGCCCCCTCGCGCCGCCGCGCTGGACGCCGACCCCCCTTTCTTCCTCCTCGCGCTGAGCGCGATTCTCCTTCTCCCCCATCTCTACTTCCGTCGTTCCTAGCCCTGAAACCCGACGCCGATCTTCCATCTCCCCCTTGACCTCCGGCGCAGCAGCGAAGACCCCCCCCCCCCTCTCGAAGCTCAACAGCAAAAGCACCTCCCCCTTCCATAAGTCGAACACTGTAAGTTTTCATTTCATTTAAACTGATTTTGTTTGCCTTTAAAAACTGATTTTTCTTTGAATATAAACATGATTTTTCTTTGAACATGTATAGGATTTCTGCGAAGGAAGAAAGAAAAATATGATCTTTCTTTAAAGGAAAAATATGATCCTTCTTTAAAATAAAAATATGATTTTTATTAAGGTAGAGTAATAAAAATATAATTTTTATAACATAGAAAGGATAAAAATATAATTTTTATAATATAGAAAGGATAAAAATATAATTTTTATGAGATGTAAAGATTAAAAATATAATTTTTATATGATGTGGAGATTAAAAATATAATTTTTATTTATGTGGAGTAATAAAAATATAATTTTTAATTAAGTGGTGAAGTAAAAATACGTTTTTTACCTCGATAAAAATAGGATTTTCATTGATGTAGAATGATAAAAATATGATTTTTATTACAGTAGAGTTATAAAAATATGATTTTTATATTATAGAAGGAATAAAGATGAATTCTTTATATTTGAAAAGGCGAATTCTTTATATTTGAAAAGGCAAAATCTTTATATAGAGAATGGCGAGAGAAAAATATGATTTTTTATAAGGTATGATAATAAAAATTCGATCTTTATATAAGAAGTAGAAATATAAAAAATATAATTTTTATATAGAAAGAAGCGTTGTAAATATATGAAGTGAATAAAAATCTGAACTTTATTTTATCGTGAAGTAAAGAGAATATAAAAATGTGATTTTTATATATGTAGTGAATACGGGCAACGAAAGTGACAAAAGACGGAAAGAAGAAGATTTCCTACATATGAAGAGTCGTGGCGTTTGGTTTAGCTATCGGTGAGAACTCCTCACTTTAAAATTTCTTTTCCTAGTTAGAAGTATATACTAGGATGCAGACGGTGTTTAGTAGCACCCGACACCATCGTCCACAGACCATGGACTTGTTTGTTTGGTTGTTTGGTGATTGATTAGAATATTTGTTGGAATTTTGTTTGTTGTGTGAATAATGAATTTGATTGATATGTGTATGGCGTGGGCCATCACAAGACCAGGGATAAGGCTAGGCCTTGTCCCGTTTCTAGTATCGTGCCGTTATGCCGACGAAATTTTCTAAAATATGTTAGAAAAATAAAAATATCATTTTTATTGTGTAAATGAACTGAATAGAAATCCATGTGTTGAAATAAAATTTACATATTCATGTGTTAAAAGAAATATATATTCATGTGTTGAAAAATATATAATATTCATGTGGTGAATAAATTATAATATTCATGTGTTGAATAAAGGAAAATTCATGTGTTGAGTGAAATATTTTGAACGATAAAAATCATAATTTTATAAAATATATTAAATAACAAAAATACTCACGTGTTGACGGTACTCATTTGTTGAGATTAGTCATGTGTTGAAATAAAATTTACATATTCATGTGTTGAAGAAAATATTCATTTGTTGAATATAATAACGATGTTATTGAAATATAAAGCCGTGTTGGTTAGATTTACGCCATTTTGATGTGAACGATATTTATATCGATTTTATTCGAATATTGGAAAAGAAGCAATTTCAAAATATAACGTTTTGAAAATATTATCATTGATGATATGGAGTATTCAATTTTGATTTAAAATTGAATATGAAGTTAAAATCGTTTTGAAAACGAATTTAAACGATTTATAAAATACGTTTAGAATTGAAATCGATGAAATATATATATATATATATATATATATATATTATATATATTTAATGGCCTGAATAGAATGCGCCGCGCCGCGCCAGTTCGTGAATTTCGACCATTGACTTTGAATTGACGTTACGGGAGATCCGACCGTCGGATTATCCTGAAACCGGAACCGTTGGGTTCGTATCGAAAAGAGATTTCCAATGAATATTAAAAATTTGAAATCTAACGGTTGGGTTTGGAGATACGTCCAAATCAAATTTAGAAAAGGTCGTTGTAAGTGCAGTTCGACGACCGTTATTGGAAATCGACTGTACGGGCCTTGATAAAATTATTAAAAATATCTATAATTTGTGTAAAATCATAATATATGAATTGGAAAGAACTGGGATGAAAAATTCCACATTTGTAATGATAAAAATATATTTTTATCAAAATGAACTAGTCTATGACTGGAAATCAGTTAAGATGAGTGGTTTCTTGGATATTGATCTGATGTTGGTTTTGGCCTTCGGGGTTAATATTTGGGAAATAGTTCTCTTGCTAATTTACAGTTAGAGACCGGTGAATGGAGTACGATTTTGGGTTTATCCTGAATCATGTTTTAAATGACATTGGTTCTTTAACCTAGTTAAAGATTAAAACTGAATTAGAGTTTAATGAATCTTTAATTAGATTGAAATGATCGAGAATGGAGTATCACCAGTTTTGCTCCAGAGCGATAGTTAAATCTTTAATTAGATTTGAACGTGAAATGGTAATTAATTTTACCGATAACACCGGGGTGTTAGATATGGAGTATTACCAGTTTTGCTCCATGGGATAAATAGGTTGCGATTGGAAAATAAAATAAATAATTACTTCGGTGTGGTTTGCTAATCCCGACTAGTTTGGAAAACCGTAATATGGTTTGAAATGATATCCAAAGGAAGATTAAAGAATAAATTTAAAAGAATTTATCTTTGATAAAATTAATGGGAACCTTTCCCTAAGAATGTGAAATTTAGAAACTAACTGTATGTTAGTTAAGAAGAATGGTTTCTTGGATATTGATCTGATGTTGGTTTCGACCTTCGGGGTTAATATTTGGGGAATTGTTCTCTTACTAATTTACGGATAGTGACTGATGTATTGGAATGAGCCGTATGTTGTGTTTGTGTAACAATTGTTTATTATATGCGCGGGTTGTTCGGAAAGACCGGGTTTATACCCATTCTGAATAACCGATTCGACGATAAGTCGAAGATGCAGACGGTGGTTGAAGACCGGATGGTCTTCACATCGTTTGGGTGATTACTGATAATCTTGATTGGGCTGTACACCCAAGATAAGGGAACCAGTTGGTGATCGTCCAGACGTACTTGGAGATCGACCGATATGCGAGGACCTCTGCCCTGTATTGGACATACGGGGGAGGAATAAGGTGCCTCCGATTTTTTTCAGACCCAGAACGAACTTGTAAATGGATTGTGTGTCTGACATTGGATTTTATTCTGTGTGATTGATTTCTATTAAATATATATCTGTTTGGCAGCGGAGAATTTATTCTCTTGCTTAACGCCCTTCTCTAAGACGTACGAGCTCAGAGGTTATATATCGATGGATATCAGTCGCATGGCATGAATTGCCTGTGTGGCATGCCTAAGTGGCATGCCTAAGTGGCAATTGATCAAGGTTTATGTTGAAAAGCAAAGTCTTGTGGTTGATGATCAAAGCACGACCTACGTGGCTTAGCTTTGTGTATAGCGTGGATTCGCGAGCCTCACACCTCGGTATGAGTTAAAAACAGGATACGGACTGCAGGGAGAACACGACGTTTCTTTCTAGCTATGGTGGTGTCGGTGCTTAAACTGGCCGACATTTATATTATTTTCACCTTGTGGTTGTTGAAATGAGGCGCCTCGGATTTAGGTCTGTTAGGACCGGGAAACGTGAGTTCAGGAATACTAATCCACTAACGTAAGTGTGGACCGACCCTGAAGCATCCAAGTGGTTTCCCAGAGAGAGTAGCCCTGAGACATTTGCTAGAGTGTCTCGAAGCGGAGAGGATCTTGCCCCTTGCCTCGACTCATGATGGAATCCAATTTCCAATACGTGTAATTCGGTTTTATTTGTAGAGCCTAGTATTACGACATAGTATATGGTAGTTATGCCGTCTATGATTGATATTTATGATTGTATATAAAATTAGAAACTGACTGGAAACGAGTAAGACGGATGATTTCCTGAGTATTGGTCTGATGTTGGTTTCGGCCTTCGGGGTTAATACTTAGGAAATCGTTCTCTTACTAATTTACAGTTGGAGTCTGATTAAGAATTAAAAGATGAAATTTCACGTATGAAGCATTCTTTGGCTGTTATAAGGGAAAATCCTATCCTCCGGCTTGCGTTGCATTGTGTGATGGGACCTGGGTCTTATAACAGCTTCATTGTTCTTTACTTTAGCATTGCGCTGTTTGTTTATGCACTAGTATTCTTAGGGCAAAAACCCGTTCCGTGTTATACGGCGTGGTCCCTTGATTTACCGAACTTTAAAATAAAGATTTATAACTTTTTTAGTTCTCACACCAGTCACAAGACTGACCTGGAGTTTATTGTTTTAACCTAAACTCTGGGTGCCCTTATTTTCCGCACGGGCAGCTAGTAGTTGGGTTTTGCAGATTTATATTCACAGGGCCTGGTTTATAGCTGAGGTGATATTCGGAAAGCTCTGTAACCGTGTATTTCTTCCGGTTATGTTTTGTATTTATTTTCCGCTGCAGAAATGTATTTAAATCTCTGATTAACTCTATTATATAATATTTATTCATACTCTATAATATTCTTGTATTCTGATTGAATTGTTATAATAAACAATGAAATGTTCTTCTGTTTGCGTTCTGGTTTGTCTTGTCCTCACGGTAATCCGGGCTTTCCTTGAGTCGGGGAGTTACGGGTTACTACAATTATAAAGGATTATTATAGATTAATAGAGAAGTATAATTATAATTTACTTAATAATTAATTAAGTAAACGTTGTTGAGATTTAAATAAGGTTTTCAAAGGAAAACGTATAGTTAATAAACTTCTATCTATTTTGAAAATATGAATGTAGTTGACCAAGTCCTGAGAGATAAATAAAATACCCCAACTTGAACAACTTCATGATTATCCAAGAATAGTATTAGTTTATAAACGATAGCAATTGTGGGAAACATAAGTTATGATTTCTGGTAAATAATATTATAAACTGTATTCAAAAAGTATATAAGTGAATGAAATGATTTTTAAGAATATTCTTATTTATAATAAGAAGTAAAAGATAAACTCCAAATATTGGAAGATTTAGAGAATATAATTAACAGATGTTTAATTAAAAAGGCCAAGTAATGCCGAGTACTGAATCAGTAAACTCATTGTATTCCTATGATTATTTATTTAATAGTTAAATAACAGACATCAAGTCTGGCCAATACGATTGTTGGTACGGAAAGACCGGGATCGAAGCTGTATTCGAAAACCATTCCGAACCAGCAAATACATGAAAGATACTGATTAAAGATGGAGTAGTGAAGACCGTGGATCTTCATAAGCATAAGGACTACTTGTCGAATTCTCTAGAGTCATGCATGGAGATATACTAATGGTAATTCTATCGCTGTTGAAATCGACGGAGTGCAAGGACTACTCGCTGCTAATCCATAGGGTGATACCTAGGATGTGGTAGGAGGGTTCTTTCGATTCACCCTGTTTCTGGATGACTTGTATGGATGAATGTCTGACAGAGTATTTCCAAAAGAGTCACTGAAATGACTCGCACCTCCCGGCCGACCTAAACCGAATGAGAAGGTGGATTGCTTTGAGAACACGGCGCATCAGAACATAAATAGGAGAACCTTTCATTGTTATTACAATAATTTACATCAGAATACAAGATATTAGAGTACACATAAATAATATACAGCGTAAAATTTCAGATATTTAAATTACAAAATAGCGGAAATATAATACAGAAGTATAATGTGCAACGGAAAACATCAACCATCACAACTGAAAGAAATACACGGATACAAAGCATTCTGAATATAGCTCCAGCTGTAATCCAGGATCCTGTGAAAAAAAATTATGTGAAAACCAAAACTACTAGCTGCCCGAGTGGAAAATATGGGCACCCAGAGTTTAGGTGGAAACAATAAACTCCGAGTCATTTATGGGATTGGTGTGAGAACTAAAACAGTTATTAACTTTACTTTTAAAGTTGGATAAATCAAGGGACAACGCCGTATAACACGGAACAAATTTTCTCCCAAGAATACCATAAAACAAACAACGCAATGCCAAAAGGAAAAATGAAGCCATTATAAGACTCAGTTCCCATCACAATATGCAACACAAACCAGAGGATAGAGTTTTACCTTATAATGGCCAAATATGCTTGATACGCTAAATTCATCATTTATTATTGTTAGTGCATAGTGTAGAAATCAATTTCAAATATTTTTAATCATATACGGCATAGTACCACATCCTATTAGGTCGCCATATAGGTTTACAACTAAAACCACAAAGTCACGCATTGCAATTTGGATTCCATCTATGAACCGAGGCAAGGCATCTTCCTCATCCGACTTCGGGACACTCTAGCATATGTCCTAGGGTTCCACAACATGTGTCCCTTGGATCATGCACGGCCGGTCCACTTCTACGTTTGTGGACTAGTTATTCATGAACGATGTGTTTCCCGGTCCTATCAAACCTATCACTTGAGCCTTTTAGTCGGCTCTATATTCGAGGTACCTCGCTATCCATCATCCACATAAGTAAAAATGTCTGGGCTCCATACCATGACACCACTTCTAGCAAGAAAGAAACGCATGCACTCCCTGTTGTCCTTCATCCCGTTTTTGGTTCATACCGGAGTGTGAAGCTTGCAAATTAACGCTACACGAAGCTGTGCTACTTAAACTGTGCTTTGATCATCAACCACAAAGCCCTACTTTTCAACAAAAGCTTTGATCCATGCGTCTCAGCATGCTACATTGTCAATCCACACCATACCATTGATTTCTGCCAATATATAACCTCTAAGCTCGTACATCTTAGAGAAGGGTGTTAAGCAAGAGAATAAATTCTCTGCCACCAAACAGATATATATTTAGCAGAGATCAACGAATATAGCACACAATACAATGTCATACATAATCCATTTACATGTCCTTTCTAGGTCTGAATGAAACCGAAGGCACCTTAATTCTCATCCCATATGTCTAATACAGGAGAGAGGCCATCGCATATCCGGTCGATCTTTAAGTACGTCTAGACGATCACCACTTATTACCTCGTCTTGGGTGGACAGTCCAATTAAGACATCAGTAATCATCCAAACGATGTGAAATTCTCCGGTTTTTAACCACCATCTTCAAATCTTCGACTTTTAGTCGTCGTATCAGTTATTCTGAATGGGTTAAACCGGGACTTTTCGAATAACTCGCATATCTTATAATCATGTGAAATATAAACACATCATACGCCTCATTTTCACAACTTAAACCTAATTTAGGTTTATCAAACTAGTCGGAATTAATGAGCCTTATCGAAGTAATCATTCATTTTATTATCCCAATCCCAACCAATCACTACACCAAAGCAACAAATTTGACACACCAGGATGCAGAGATTCGATACGGGTTAAAGCCGTATCAAATTTGATACAGCTAATAGCCGTATCAAATTTCAATTTCTATCACTCAACGGATCCACACCTTCCCTAACCCTTAAAATCCAACTGTAGATCTTAGAACATTCGGATCAGTTCATATAATACGGTCCTCAGCCATATTGAAACGCAATGATATTTTTCCTCCTCAATTTTTTTTTGGTCCCTCCCCTCCTCGCTTTTCCATTTTAGCCGAAATGAAAAAAAATTCCCCAAACCCAGATCTAATTTCAAGACAAGATTAGCTCCATAAGTTCAGGCTAATTTTCCGCAGTTAATGCTTTGCAATCAAAGGCGTGGTTAGAGGCTATCACAGAGAATAAATCGCATCGAGATGTAAGTTAACTTAATTTTTGTGAGCCTTTAATCAAAGACAATCTCAAAATCGCGGTAATAAGTGATGATCTAATTATTACAGCAAGGGGAAAATGGGTTAATTCCATTGTTTTCTACGTCTATGGTAGTAAACCCAATTACACTTTTTTGAAGGATCACATAGCTAGAAACTGGGTATTAAAGGTAACTTTCAGTTTTTTTCTAGAGATAATGATTTCTTTATCTTAAAATGTGAAACAGATGAAGATTGTGATAGGATTTTAGCAACTGGATCTTATTTCTATAATAAAAGATTAATTTATATGAAAAAGTGGCTGCCTAGAATGAAATTAACACGAGACTGTGATAGGATTTCAGACATACTTCTTGTTATAGACTCGCTTGTATCAGGGAATTCTGGAAAGACTTCAAATAATGGAGATTCAAATAAAGTAGAAATACCGACATTCCTTGTTTCAGATTTGATTGAGGCGGAATTTTTATTGATTGTGTTAACTTTAGTATGAACACAACTTGCATTGATCACTTGTTGTGAAGTTTGCTCTTCATTATTTGTTGTTATTTCTGGTAAAGGTTTGTATGCTTGTGGTGGGATCAGATGATGATAAGGATTGTTAGTTAAAGTGTTTTGAGCGCTTTCTTGTTGATTAACAACTTATTAGATGGGAGTTCCTTTGCTATACTTGAATTTTGCTGCTTTTCTTTTTGCTGATTGTCCACCTGCACACTTTTTCCTTTGTCTTTGTCTACTCCATAAATTTAGGATTTCTGCACTTTGGAATTAATTCTAGTTGATGCTTGCTCCTGATGTCTACTAGTCATATTCGTAGCTTGCTTTGTTTTATCGTTCATTAGGTTATTAAGGCTACTAGTGTTCAAGTTGTTTTCATTATTTTTAGCGTGTGGAGATAAATCAGTAATTGATCTTAAAGGTAATAGATTAACCAGTAATTGGCCTTAAAGGTAAATCAATTTCTTAGCATGTGGAGATAAAATTAATAGCTGTTAGTTTTTGACCTTTACCATTTTACTATCTTTTGTATGTACCATATTTTATATTATTAATAGTGAAGGAACACTGTATTCATTCTTTGAAGGTACACTCTTTGCTAGTTAAACTGTTGAAATCCATCAAGTCAGGTACACAAGTGATGTTTTTTGGACTTCGTAGTGATGTTTGTGGCCACTTTTCATTTGTTAATTCAAAATTGCAGTACGCTGATCCTTATTCAACAAAGATGAGATCTTCCACCAATTACAGGCAAAACAACATTCATGTCTCTAGTTCATATGGTTCTCAAGGCGGGGCTTGATCTGAAAATATGCAGAACAAGAGATCAGATATAAAAATCCAAGGAAACTATCAAGGAAATCAAAAGAAAGAATCTTTTAGTGGTTCTGACTCACAGCATTCTCTAACACAGTCAGGATTAGCTGTTGCAAGAAAGAGACGTGTCCACACTCAGGTTAGTGTCGGTCATCAAATAATGTTTGGTTTGAAACTAGTTTATGATTATTATATCTAACCTAAGTATGTCAAGAATGGTTAAATGTTTTAATAAGGTTGATGAGTTGCAAGAATAATGTTTGGTTTGAAACTAGAATATCATGCTGCAGTTTTGATGTTCTTTTTTTATGTACAAGGAGCAGTCTCCTTGTTTTAGATTGTGTGTATGTGAATTTACAATTAGGACCAATCCTCTAGCGGACTATTTGGGAGAAAGATTTCAGGATTAGCAATAAACAAGCAGTTGTATATCATTAGTTACTGTTTAAGGTTATATGAGAATAAAATGAGTGTAAATGTTTTGTCAGCATATGAAGACGTTGATCTGGCTTTGTGATATGTAGATGATTATTTATTCCATTAAAAGAAGTGCATTGATATAAATAAGTTGTATATACATTATTGGATTAGTAGGATGTTGCTGAGTAGAAGTGCATTAATTCCTTAACTTGGTCATTTAAGTATAATATTTGTCCTGCATTGTACAAAACTAAATTTTTGGATTTGAAACATTTTTCTTATGTGAGCGCTCACTGTTTAACCATTTGAATAAATTGTTTGCTTATGTAAATAAAACACAGTGCGCTCATGATTGTAAATAATTTTGTCCTGGGTTTGGGCCTTGAATGGTTACACATGACTAATGGCTAATCTCAAAGTAATAGAAAGGCTTATTACAAAGTGAACAAGGTAATAGATGATGTAATTTCAATTCAACCAAATAAAAGGCAGGGAAGTTTTTGAGATTTCCATGATAGAAGAGCTACTAAAATTAATGTCATCGATTATTTTATTAATTTCACCTTATATCATGTCCAGTTGTTTCTATCAAGTGATTATTAGAACGAGCGAGTGTGCACCTATATAAATATATAGATAGACACGCACACACATGTACACACAAAAAAGTCCAACTTGCACGACAAAATTTCTCTAAATTCAAAATGTCTAGTTTTCATAGCTGTTAATAATTGGACATTCTCTAATGGAAACAAAAAAGCTGAACTTCAAATAAAACAGCAAGAAAATGTAGGTGACTTCAAGTTTTACAAGCCTTGTTACTGATCTATGTCATGAAAATGCATTACGGTTTAATGAGCTACAAGAATGCTACCTACAAAAGAGGCGTAATGAGATTGCCCAACCTCATAGATCAGAAGATAGAGATGTAAAATCCTTTAACCGTGAAGGATGTCATGCTGTTCTGGAATATTTTCAGTCTGTTCTAACCACATTCACTAGACACAGGTATGCATCTCCATATTACCGATAGAGTCTTTTAAAATATGATACTTCCATTTATGTACATTATGCTGATCAATTGGTTGTTAACTAGTCGACTACGTGTTATTGTGGAGCTATGACATGGGGACCTATTTCATTCTGCTAATATTGTATCCAGGTTAGAATCATCTTTTAAATCCACTTATTTTTCTGCATAACTATATTGGCCAGGTTTTGTCGGCAAGTTGTCTGGTGTGTATGGCATAACCATTCTTTTTCCTACTCAGTTGCTTTAGACATGCTTTCTCGTGATTAAGCTGTTACCTATTTCTCTTCTCTAATATTTGATCATTTGCATGGAGATCAGCAAGTATATGAGCTTTTCAAAACAGGCATCAGCTTCTCATTATTTCTTTGTTTTGGCAGAAACCCTTCTTTCATACCTTTTTTGCAGTATCGAATTTGACCGTGATGATGAGTTATTTGCTACAGCAGGTATCTCTAATAGGATTAAAGTTTTTGAGTTTTCTTCAATAAGATATTAAATTTAGAGCTTGAAAAATGTATTCCAGATGAAAAATGTTATTTATTTTTTACCTTTCCTGGAATTTAATCAGTATACAAATTCAATTTGGTGCAGGAAAACGGTACGAGTTTATTTTTCTGAGCGCCCGATCAATTTCTCAAGCTTATTTAACCAGACAATTCTTAATGAATCTAAAGCAGGAAATATTTCTATAATATGTTTGATTTTTCAATTATTTCCAATTGAGTGCAACCCATTTTATGCTGGTTTTGGCAACAGAGACACTGATGAATTCAACTATTTAAAGGTGGGGATTCCTAAAGGAAAGATCTTCATGATTAATCCAGAGGTAAGACTCGTGAATTTCAGGGCTTTTTTTATATATAAAGATATTACTGTTATTTACATAAATAAATATGATCATGATATTTAGGGTGAGGTTGTTGTGAATCGTAGAGTACACAATTCAGGATCATATACATCGCTTCATGCACTTGTTGATGGCATGTTTCCACCTTCTATAACTAAAGTGGTAGATTCTTTGTTACAAATTGTATTTATTATTATTTTTTAATCACATTGTAGATTGAATGCTATATTTTCCATATTAATATTATTGTAGGCGGAGTATAATCCTTGGAATTTCAGGAAATTACCACCTCCTGATATTGACATTTGAATCAAGCATGATCGATCAAGAAGAACAGCCATTATGGCGTATTCATGGATCTGCTTGGTCGGTTAGTTTCTTAAATGGGTGATCAAATGTTTTACGAAAGATAAGGTCATGATTACTGATTTTAATTTTTCATCTCATGTAATGGGCATTAATTTTCATGCTGTAGTGTTGTAGACAAATGCTCATTGTAAGGTTTTGCAAACAAATTATGTAAGCTGAGTTTATGAACGACTGGTCTTGTTACAATATTGTGTGATGATGAAAGCAGAATTGTTGTATGCCAACAAATCATGATTTTTTTTTAATTTGATACGGTTTTGGGCCATATCAAATTATTAATTTGATACGGTTAATGGCCATATCAAATTGATAATTTGATACTGTCTAAAGCCGTATCAAATACATGCATTTTGTAATACCCCACCTCCGCCAGGGTCACTCTAAGCAAGTACACTGGCTTTGGAGGGGTGTTGGTCAAGGTAAACATGCATAAAGATATCACAAGATAGAACATATAAGTAAAACAGAGTAAGTAAAGCAGCGGATAAAACTACTATTTCAAAACCATAGTCAAGTTACATCAAAGTACTGAGTCATTATTTTCCAACTACTACAAGTCTAGAAACATAAACTGAAAACTGGAAATAACATAAAGTAAACTATCCCCCAAAGTAGAAGTGGTAAAGCCATAGCGAGCTCAAGTCCAAACCGTACATGAGCTATCCAGAAAGCAAGCTAAAGATTCAAGCTAGGTGCTAGTGTTCCCACCCTGAGAACCCGGGAAGGGGGGAAACGGAAGAAAAGAGGCGAAAGAAAACGGGTCAGTCAAAAAGACTGGTAAGTCCTACCTACTATTAGTATAAAAACTAATAAAGTTAACTGGACATGTAAAACAGAGATGAAACATAGGATGATAACTGGCATGGTGAAAAGTTAACAAGATAGATCAAGTGTGGCATCGCATATACAAGGTTAAGTTGCACCAAGTGTACTAGTATTCTAATCCATGTCAAGTATAAACAAGAAATGATCCCTTGGCCCAAAGTTGGCCCAACATCATGAGATGACCTAAATCAAGGTCCAACTACTCGGTCTAGTCGATCGGCTCCCTATAAGCCTAACTTGTCGTGTATCGGTGTCATACGGCCTAATCATGGAATGTAGTAAACTGTGCAAGGTCCACCCTAGGGTGTATCCAGCCTTAAGGTGTAAACCACAGACACAATTCAAGCACGCACAGTCTAAACCTACCCGTGCCCATGTTCAACTCCGGACTTAATGTGCACGACCATGGTCCGCCTGAACAACCGGTGCACTCTTCAGCCGTCTCTTTTGGTCTCTTACAATCAGTCAGTAATCGTGCCCCACCCTATCCTAGTCCAGGGTATCCAGATACTCTCAAGTAGGTTACTGCTGAAAAGGGCCATGTAACTAGGGTTATAAATGGGTTAAGTGTGGTTAACCCTATCCTAACCATGTATTGAGTTCGTCAAGTGTATCCAAGCAGTTCATGACTTAACCCTATCAATACATCGTGTTCAACTGGTTAAGTATATTCAAGTAGTTCATGACTTAACCCTACCAATCCATCGCGTTTAATTGGTTAAGTATTCAAGTAGTCCATGACTTAACCCTACCATATGGCATTAATTAACTTAATGCACTCCAACCTCTCACATTAGACTTTGTTGTGGTTACTAGTTAAGCCGGGCGGGTCCGGGTAGCTTTACACCACAACCTAGTCTAACCTCGGGTTTTAAGTGCGATATGACCAACTACTCACATTGGGTCCTATTGTTTGTAGTCACTAATTAAGCCGGTCGGTTCCGGGTAGATTTATGCTACAAACTCAACCCCACCTCGAGTTGGCCACTTTCATGTTTTCTACATGTCATGTCCACGTTCATGTTTTCAAGTATAATCACATGTCATACTTTCAAGTCATGTTTCATGTCATTTAAGTTTACCCATAACGTAACCCCATCGCATGTAAGTTCGCATCAACACAAATAGATCAAAAAGGGGGAACATAAGAATATGACAAGGTGGGCATAAGATGGCAAGTCTATCACAAGTTAAACATGGTGATATTTGAGGCAAAAAGGGGTTCAACATACTAGCATATGGCCTCAACATGTATGATAACATAAAATGTGACTTGGCCTCAAACATATCAAATAGCATAAGGGTGCTTTGGCCTCAAGCATGCATAATAGCATAAGGGTGATTTGGCCACAAGCATGCATAATAGCATAAGGGTGATTTGGCCACAAGCATGCATAATAGCAAATAGGCTCAATACCAATATATGCATGTTAAGGAACATGAGGGGTTAAGGTTTGTTAACATGCATAAGTCATAATCCATCTCATAGCATTTTTCCCAAAGGTCAACATGAATGGTACTAGGTTCATGATAGGTCCACAATCATAGATCAAGAGAGGCATGAATAGATCTATGCATACAATGATTGGTTCAAGGCAAATATTGCACTTAGGTCCAATTCCAATCTACATATGTATGGAATTAAACTTAACAAATAGGGTGATACACTTGTGATTAGCATATAGGTTCATAACATCATATGCAAGTTAACATCAAGGTTTTAAGATGGTTCTATGTTGCATTTATGCATAACTACCAAGTTTTGCATTATGCATAACCAACAAATAAAGCTCATAGCTTTCTACCTTAAAATCAAGGTAAATGATGCTAGGTTCATGATAATGCCACAATCATAGATCAAAAGAGTCATACAAGGATCTATACAAGCAAATATAGCCAAAAAGTCACATTGCAATTTGCTACAAGATCATATTAACTTCATAGTTTAAATCTAAGAGTAGAATAGGGCTTACAATGCTATGAAGACTTATAAAATAAAATAAGATTGAGACGAAGCCACTAGCAACTCTAAAACCCCCCAAATAATAAGCTCCAATGAAAACCCTTGGGAAATAAGAAGAAGATCCTTGCTTTGATGAAGAAAGATTGAACTTTGGCCTTGAATCAAACTTAGAAACTCTCAAACAAGCTTAGAAACTCTCATATGATTTAAGATGGAGACTATGACAAGAGGGTGGAGGCCATGATTAAACATTTTGGCATAACCTAGTTGTAGGATTGATTTATGATGGTTTAGGCTAGGTATTAGGGTCCTTTTATAGAAGTTTAGGTTAGTTTAGGGCATAGGATTAACCCTAATTCAGATCCGAGCCTTTAAAATCCGTCACAAGCCTTAAAACATGTCTTGAGGAACAAGTCAGGTGCACCCAGGCCAAACTGGCCGAACCACCATGTCGACACCCGTGTCGACTGGGTAGTCGACACGGCCCTGGGTGTGTCGACACCCCATTCGACACCCCAGTCGACATGGGGGTTGGCGGGAATCTTCCCGCCTGGCCTGTCTGGGTTGAAACTTAAACATTCGGATTAGAATTTGAATCTGTTTTTAAACTTGAAATTTTCTGAAAACTTTGACGGGCCATAACTTGGTCATACGGGCTCCGTTTTTTGAAAACTCGGACTCTATTTCGCGTATTTTTCCGAGACGAACGCAATGGCACAACCCATTTCCCTTGATTCATAATTTAAAATTTAGTTCTGCCTTGATTTACGTTATAACATGTTATTCAAAAATACGGGTTGTTACATTCTCCCCACCTTGAAGGATTTCGTCCCCGAAATCTTCAAGTTAGGAAGAGCGTATCCTACCATCCATCATCCATCTACTCAAAACATCATCCACGAGCAGTCATTGTCCTTAAAGGATTCTAAATGTTGTATGAACATATGCAAAGGTGTGTGTATATGTACTTATCTAAGGCAAAAATCAGGCGGTTACTGATTTAGTAAACCTCCTTGATGCAAAATATGTTTGTGAAATGCGTCCATATGTATGCAAATTCCTAACATAACTTATAATCTCTATATGAGTGCACATAACATCCATCCATATGCAACATCCATGTGATAGCGTACAAGTTTCATCCATGAATAAGCATAAACACTCATGCATATGTGGTATGAAAGTGTGTGAGCCGATCTTAGTGCCTAACGTGTATCATGCATCCACGAGTAACCACTTGCAACCACTTGCAAACATCAAGCATAACATGTTTCAAGTACATGTTTCAACCAAAGGGTTTCTACCTAAGGTTCTCATGACAAGATTTACGAAATAACAAGATAAACGTGGATAGCAAAAGAAAGATATGCTGACTAGGAAAAGAGATTGAGAAAGTACCCTCGAAAAGAAAAGGATAAAGCCTACACATCTTCCCCTCGGTTTCCCAAGTTGCGTCTTCTTCGGCTTCATTCCACTGAATCTTGACTAACTTGACTTCTCGATTCCTCAGCTTCTTGATCTCCGTTCCCAAGATACGAATCGAAGCTCGTCTCAAAATTGCCTCTTTCTCTACCTCCATGTCTTCAAGAATGCTAGGCTCAACTACCTCGGCTGACTCATGTAGGCACTTTCGGAGATGCAAGACATGAAAAACATTGTGCACTCCGGCCAGCTTCTCGGGCAATTCCACCTTATGAGCCATCTTCCCCACTCTTTCTATAATAGGGAAGAATCCTACGAACCTTGGTGCCAGCTTTCCAACTGCTCCAAAACGAACCATATTTCGCAAAGGAGAAACCTTCACAAAGACCGTATCTCCAACTTCAAACTCTAAGTTTGTCCTTCGCTTGTCTGCATAGGATTTCTGTCTGTCTTGGGCCGTTTTCATCCGCCTTCGAACCAACTCAACCTTCTCGGATGTGTCCCTTATCATGTCGGGCCCAAGTATAAGCATATCCGTCGTCTCCCACCAACATGTTGGTGACTTGCACGGCCTCCCATATAAAGCTTCGAATGGTGCCATCCCTATGCTTGCTTGGTAGCTGTTATTATAAGCAAACTCTACAAGAGGAAGGTGGTCTTCCCAAGTACCACCAAGGTCAAGAACACAAAGCCTCAAAATATCTTCTAGCACTCTATTCACCCTTTCGGTTTGGCCATCCGTCTGTGGGTGATAGGCTGTACTTAGATTCAATTGTGTACCCATGGCTTCTTGCAAACTATTCCAAAATTGGCCAGTGAAGATTGGGTCACGATCACTGACTATGCTAGAAGGAACTCCATGCAATCGCACTATCTCTCGAAGATAAACAGATGCTAGCCATGATGTGGTCCTCTTGCTCTTCACCGGAATAAAATGGGCACTCTTCGTGAGTCTATCCACTATGACCCATATCCCATAAAGCCCAAATAGTTTGGTCAACTTGACGGACATCTTCACCCCAACTATATATCACAAACAGGCGAGTCATACTCCTTATGGGGTTTGCGACAGAACTAAGATTGAGAATAGGACCGAGAGGATATACTTAAAAGATAGCATGCGAGTAAGTTCTGCAGAATAATAGGGATCAAGGATATATTCTTAAAAAGAGATATGATGAGCGTATCTGGTCTTCAATCTTCTAAGTCGCATTTTCTTGAGCTTAATCCTGTCGTGCCTTGACCGTCTTTTAACTTCACAATTCCGTAGCTTCTTAATTCTTATTTCCAAAACATGAGTTAGAACTTATTTCATCGTTGCCTCTCATTCCACTTCCACTTATTCTTTCCCTAGAATACTTGGCTTAAACATAACTGCGTGCTCATGGTTTCATGCAAGCTTTCCAAAATTCATTAGTGAATCCTGGATCTCGTTTACATCCTATATGGTATTCCACGCAGAAGAACTATCTCTTGAAAACAAATGCCAATCCACGTTGCCAAAGGTACTTACTAGGGTGATTTCTATAACCCATGCTTAAGCGGAATGGACTATCCGCCTTAGTGGCGAACACCACCGGAGCACCCCATTCTAAAATGCTTTGCCTAGCGAAATTTTTCTCAAGCTACTCCTTGATTTGCTTGCTAAGCTCTCTTCTTTCTCGCGGGGCCATGCGCCTAACAGGCAATGAAACTGGCTTGGCATTATCAACAAGATGAATACGGAAGTCTATCTCGTGTTTAGGGGGTAACCCCTTAACCTCTTCAAAGACACCAGGATATTCTCGGACCACTCTCATAGATTGCAGATCATCGATGGACGAGTCAAGAGATTCAAGATAACATGACGGGATCCATAGGGTTACCAGAAATTTCTAGGGTATTACCGAGGCGAGTCATGAGCCTCACTACCCTATGCTCACAGTCAAGAATGGCTCCATAACTGGACAACCAATCCAGGCCCAAAATCAACCCGTATCCCATGAATCCGAGAACATAAGCATTACATGTGAATTCTACGGTCAAGATAGAAATCCTCAAATCCATACAAATCATAGATAGATGGGCGGAACCCCCAATTGGATTTGAAACACTAACGGGATCCTCAACTAGACTAGTACTTAGGTGCAAACTTTCAATCAAGATCGGAAGAAATAAAACTATGCGATGCGCCAGAATCAAATAAGGTACGAACAGGGAAATCAGAAATGTAAACATGACTTTCTATAGAAACACTACGTTGATCAAAAGCTGGAAGAGCGAGGAGAGCCTGCAACTGCCCTCCAGAGGATCCTGCTCGCTGAGTTTGCCTTTGCCCTTGTCCTCGCTTCCTTGGGCAATCCTTACTGAAGTGTCCAGACTTTCCACAATGAAAGCATTCTCCCAACTTCCTTTTCTTCTTCCTACAGTCTTTGGCTATGTGCCCAATGATCCCACAGAAGTTGCACTTCCTCCTTTCTCTTGACTTGTTGTCCTTGCTGTTGTTGTTCTTGCCTCCTTTCTCGGAATCTACCTTCGTGCCTTGAGACTCATTCAACTTGACTTCCTTCTTACCACTCTTATCTTCCTCTTGAAGCAGGGCCATATTTACCAAACTCTCGAAGGTCGCCCCCATGGGTATGTGAGACATGGCCAACCCGTGAAATGGCTCGTTCAATCCTAGAGCAAAGTGTAGGGCCTTCTTCTGAGCTGTGTTAATCAAGTCTAAACCGAACCGAGCAAGCTGATTAAACTTATCCACGTATTCCCTAACGGTCATGTCCCCTTGCTTTAGTGATAGGAACCTCTCCATCTGAAGGTTCTCTTCTGTCGATGATAGAAACCTCAGTCCAAACCTTCTCCTAAAGTCATCCCAATTCTGAATTGGCCTAGTAGTGGTGGTGACTACCCACCAATATGCAGCTTCCCCTTTCAACAGCCATACCGCCAACAGAACTTTCCTACGGTCTTCCATATCAAAGATAGCAAAGAGGTCTTCAGTTTCCTTTAACCAGTTTCTTGCCTCAACAAAAGTCTCCATCCCAATAAAATTCTTTCCACCCATCGCCTTAAAGTCCTTGCAAATCTTCGCGAAATCCGCTTGTGGACGCTGAGGAGGAGGAGGAGGAGGAGGAACCTCAGTTACGGTGGGAGTGTTTTCTGGGCCCACATCGTTGGCCCTAGCTTCCAAGTACCTCCGGAACCATCCGGGAATGGTTACTCCCTCGGGAAGGTTAAGATCGGTCATGCTGAAAAAAGGGAAAAGATAGATTTAGAATGAGGAAACAAAGGATAGTGCTAATGGCTTTTGGGGAATAGCCTTTTAAAATAAACTAGACTTTTCTTGAAAAATACTTAATTGGTTTTGAAAATAGTTTTTCAAAAGGTAAGTTTTAAAAACCTTTTGTTCAATCTCGTAAACCTTATGCTCTGATACCAAATGTAACACCCCACCTCCGCCAGGGTCACTCTAAGCAAGTACACTGGCTTTGGAGGGGTGTTGGTCAAGGTAAACATGCATAAAGATATCACAAGACAGAACATATAAGTAAAACAGAGTAAGTAAAGCAGCGGATAAAACTACTATTTCAAAACCATAGTCAAGTTACATCAAAGTACTGAGTCATTATTTTCCAACTACTACATGTCTAGAAACATAAACTGAAAACTGGAAATAACATAAAGTAAACTATCCCCCAAAGTAGAAGTGGTAAAGCCATAGCGAGCTCAAGTCCAAACCGTACATGAGCTATCCAGAAAGCAAGCTAAAGATCCAAGCTAGGTGCTAGTGTTCCCACCCTGAGAACCTGGGAAGGGGGGAAACGGAAAAAAAGAGGCGAAAGAAAATGGGTCAGTCAAAAAGACGGGTAAGTCCTACCTACTATTAGTATAAAAACTAATAAAGTTAACTGGACATGTAAAACAGAGATGAAACAAAGGATGATAACTGGCATGGTGAAAAGTTAACAAGATAGATCAAGTGTGGCATCGCATATACAAGGTTAAGTTGCACCAAGTGTACTAGTATTGTAATCCATGTCAAGTATAAACAAGAAATGATCCCTTAGCCCAAAGTTGGCCCAACATCATGAGATGACCTAAATCAAGGTCCAACTACTCGGTCTAGTCGATCGGCTCCCTATAAGCCTAACTCGTCGTGTATCGGTGTCATACGGCCTAATCATGGAATGTAGTTAACTGTGCAAGGTCCACCCTAGGGTGTATCCAGCCCTAAGGTGTAAACCACAGACACAATTCAAGCACGCACGGTCTAAACCTACCGGTGCCCATGTTCAACTCAGGACTTAATGTGCACGACCATGGTCCGCCTGAACAACCGGTGCACTCTTCAGCCGTCTCTTTCGGTCTCTTACAATCAGTCAGTAATCGTGCCCCACCCTAGCCTAGTCCAGGGTATCCAGATACTCCCAAGTAGGTTACTGCTGAAAAGGGCCACGTAACTAGGGTTTTAAATGGGTTAAGTGTGGTTAACCCTATCCTAACCATGTATTGAGTTGGTCAAGTGTATCCAAGCAGTTCATGACTTAACCCTATCAATACATCGTGTTCAACTGGTTAAGTATATTCAAGTAGTTCATGACTTAACCTACCAATCCATCGTGTTTAATTGGTTAAGTATTCAAGTAGTCCGTGACTTAACCCTACCATGTGGCATTAATTAACTTAATGCACCCTAACCTCTCACATTAGACTTTGTTGTGGTTACTAGTTAGGTCGGGCGGGTCTGGGTAGCTTTACACCACAACCTAGTCTAACCTCGGGTTTTAAGTGCGATATGACCAACTACTCACATTGGGTCCTATTGTTTGTAGTCACTAGTTAAGTCGGTCGGTTCCGGGTAGATTTATGCTACAAACTCAACCCAACCTCGAGTTGGCCACTTTCATGTTTTCTACATGTCATGTCCACGTTCATGTTTTCATGTATAATCACATGTCATATTTTCAAGTCATGTTTCATGTCATTTAAGTTTACCCATAACGTAACCCCATCGCACGTAAGTTCGCATCAACACAAATAGATCAAAAAGGGGGAACATAAGAATATGACAAGGTGGGCATAAGATGGCAAAGTCTATCACAAGTTAAACATGGTGATATTTGAGGCAAAAAGGGGTTCAACATACTAGCATATGGCCTCAACATGTATGATAGCATAAAAAGTGACTTGGCCTCAAACATATCAAATAGCATAAGGGTGCTTTGGCCTCAAGCATGCATAATAGCATAAGGGTGATTTGGCCACAAGCATGCATAATAGCATAAGGGTGATTTGGCCACAAGCATGCATAATAGCAAATAGGCTCAATACCAATATATGCATGTTAAGGAACATGAGGGGTTAAGGTTTGTTAACATGCATAAGTCATAATCCATCTCATAGCATTTTTCCCAAAGGACAACATGAATGGTACTAGGTTCATGATAGGTCCACAATCATAGATCAAGAGAGGCATGAATAGATCTATGCATACAATGATTGGTTCAAGGCAAATATTGCACTTAGGTCCAATTCCAATCTACATATGTATGGAATTAAACTTAACAAATAGGGTGATACACTTGTGATTAGCATATAGGTTCATAACATCATATGCAAGTTAACATCAAGGTTTTAAGATGGTTCTATGTTGCATTTATGCATAACTACCAAGTTTTGCATTATGCATAACCAACAAATAAAGCTCATAGCTTTCTACCTTAAAATCAAGGTAAATGATGCTAGGTTCATGATAATGCCACAATCATAGATCAAAAGAGTCATACAAGGATCTATACAAGAAAATATAGCCAAAAAGTCACATTCCAATTTGCTACAAGATTATATTAACTTCATAGTTTAAATCTAAGAGTAGAATAGGGCTTACAATGCTATGAAGACTTATAAAATAAAATAAGATTGAGACGAAGCCACTAGCAACTCTAAAACCCCCCAAATAATAAGCTCCAATGAAAACCCTTGGGAAATAAGAAGAAGATCCTTGCTTTGATGAAGAAAGATTGAACTTTGGCCTTGAATCAAACTTAGAAACTCTCAAACAAGCTTAGAAACTCTCATATGATTTAAGATGGAGACTATGACAAGAGGGTGGAGGCCATGATTAAACATTTTGGCATAACCTAGTTGTAGGATTGATTTATGATGGTTTAGGCTAGGTATTAGGGTCCTTTTATAGAAGTTTAGGTTAGTTTAGGCCATAGGATTAACCCTAATTCAGATCTGAGCCTTTAAAATCCGTCACAAGCCTTAAAACATGTCTTGAGGAACAAGTCAGGTGCACCCAGGCCAAACTGGCCGAACCACCATGTCGACACCCGTGTCGACTGGGTAGTCGACACGGCCCTGGGTGTGTCGACACCCCAGTCGACACCCGAGTCGACATGGGGGTTGGCGGGAATCTTCCCGCTTGGCCTGTCTGGGTTGAAACTTAAACATTCGGATTTGAATTTGAATCTGTTTTTAAACTTGAAATTTTCTGAAAACTTTAACGGGCCATAACTTGGTCATACGGGCTCTGTTTTTCGAAAACTCGGACTCTATTTCGCGTATTTTTCCGAGACGAACGCAATGGCACAGCCCGTTTCCCTTGATTCATATTTTAAATTTTAGTTCTTCCTTGATTTACGTTATAACATGTTATTCAAAAATACGGGTTGTTACACATTTGATACGGCCTTCGGCCATATCAAATTGACAAAGACGCCATTTTTGATACGGTCCAAAGAACTGCAAAATCGATTTAGATACGGTCATAAGCACTGCCTAATTGGCATTTCTGGTGTAGTGAATTCATCCCATGGAGCAAAACTGGTAGTACTTCATATCTAACACCCATTGTGTTATCGGTAAATTCAATTACCATTTAATGTCCAAATCTAATTAAAGATTTAACTATCGCATGGAGTAAAACTGGTGACACTCCATTCTCGAACATTTCTTGAATTCGGTAAATTTAATTACCTTATTGCCATTTCAATCCAAAAAAAGATTCATTAAAACTCCACTTAGTTTTAATCTAAAATTCATTACTTAATGCTTATTCAATCTTAGGAAATTAATCATGTCTTTAACTGGGTTAAAGAACCAGTGTCACTTAAAACACCGTTCATGATAAACCGAAAATCATCTTTCCTTTAATATGGAACCTTCACGAAAATACGATCAGTCGTAATCGACATAAATTTCCGTATCAAACTAATACTATAAGTGGAATAACGACAAATCCTTTTAAATTCCAAAAATAGTAAAGGCCATCCTTTATAGATGCTCATCTCGATTATTAATTAATCGAATTCCACTCAGTTCCAATTTAATGTATTTAAATTGGAAAACTTTACTTTGGAAAAATTCCATTAAATCTTAATTAAAAGATTCATAAATTTCAAATCATATCTTCACTGTTAATTGGGTTAAAGAACAAATGTTATTTAAAACATTGTTCACAATGAACACAGAATCAGCTTTCATTTAATTCCAATTATGTTTATTAATTGGAAAAACTTCATTAATCTTATTTAAAAGATTTATTCCTTTCTCAACTGGGTTTAAGAACAATATCATTAAATATACCATTCATGACAAACCCACTTCTAGCATGACACCACTTCTAGCAAGAAAGAACGCATGCACTCCCTGTTGTCCTCCATCCCGTTTTTGGTTCATACCAGGGTGTGAAGCTCGCGAATTAACGCTACACAAAGCTATGCTACTTAAAGTTGTGTTTTGACCATCGACCTCAAAGCCCTACTTTTCAACAAAAGCTTTGATCCATGCATCTCAGCATGCCACATTGTCAATCCACACCATACCATTGATTTCTGCCAATATATATATCCTTTAAGCTCGTACGTCTCAAAGAAGGGTGTTAAGCAAGAGAATAAATTCTCCGCCACCAAACAGATATATATTTAGCAGAGATCAACGAATATTGCACACAATACAATGTCATACATAATCCACTCACAAGTCCGTTGTGGGTTTGAACGAAACCGAAGGAACCTTATTCCTCATCCCATATGTCCAATATAGGAGAGAGGCCCTCACATATCCGGTCGATCTCCAAGTACGTCTGGACAATCACCACATATTACCTTTTCTTGGGTGTACAACCTACTCAAGACATCGATAATCATCCAAACGATGTGAAGATCTCCGGTCTTCAACCACCGTCTTCAAATCTTCGACTTTTAGTTGTCGTATCAATTATTCAGAATGGGTTAAACCCGGTCTTTCCGAATAACTCGCATACCTTATAATCGTGTGAAATATAAACACATCATACACCTCATTCCAATCCAGAATATTCTTTTACTTGAATATTCCTGAAAATCATTTCAAAAGATTTTAAAATATCTTTTCACAACTTAAACCAAATTTAGGTTTATCAAACTAGTCGCGATTAATGAGCCTTACCGAAGTAATCATTCATTTTATTATCCCGATCCCAACCTATTCATCCCATGGAGAAAAACTGGTAGTACTCCATATCTAACACCCATTGTGTTATCGGTAAATTCAATTACCATTTAACGTCTAAATCTAATTAATGATTTAACTATCGCATGGAGTAAAACCGGTGGCACTCCATTCTCGAATATTTCTTGAATTCGGTAAATTTAGCTACCTTATTCACATTTAAATCTAAATAAAGATTCATTAGAACTCTACTTAGTTTTAATATCAAAAATCATTAATTAATGATTATTCAATCTTAGGAAACTAATCCTGTCTTTAACTGGGTTAAAGAACCAATGTCACTTGAAATACAGTTCACGATAAACCCAAAATCATCTTTCCTTTAGTATGGAACCTTCTTGGAAATACCATTAGTCGTAATCAACATAAATTTTCGTATCAAACTAATACTATAAGTGGAATAACGATAAAGCCTTTTAAATTCCAAAAATAGTAAAGGCCTTCCTCTATAGATGCTCATCTCGATTATTAATTAATCGATTTCCACTCAATTCCAATTTAATGTGTTTAAATTGGAAAACTTTACTTTGGAAAAATTCCATTAAATCTTAATTAAAAGATTCATAAATTCCAAATCATTTCGTCACTGTTAATTGGGTTAAAGAACAAAAGTTATTTAAAACATCGTTCACAACAAACCTGGAATCAACTTTCATTTAATTCTTATTATGTTTATTAATTGGAAAAACTTCATTAATATTAATTAAAAGATTTATTCCTTTCTCAACTGGGTTTAAGAACAGTATTATTAAAGATACCATTCATGAAAAACCCAAATTCCAATTTGAAATAAAATATAAGGCTCTGAATAGAAATCATATCGATTTATATTCAATATCAAATTCTGAAACCAACAGATATCGTATTGGGAGTGTCGATATCTATATCTCCTAAATTCCTCAACGATATCCGTATAATCACAAAATCCAATATAAAAATACCCAAGATAATTTCCATTCAAATCTGATCCATTTTTTATATTGGAACATTCTGGTTAAATTAAAACCATTTCAGTTCTTTACTTAAGTTGGTAAACAACTTATTCAGATAAAAATATATTTTATCTTTACAAACTTGGAATATTTCATCAAAATCATTTCAAATCATTTGTTATGATTTTACATAATTTATTCATATTTTTAATAATTTTAATAAGGCCCTTATAGTCGGTTTCCAATATCAGCCACCGAACTACATCCATGGCGATGTTTTCCAAAACTGATTTAGACATATCTTAAAATCTAATCGTTAGATTTCAAATCTCTTATTTTCATTCAAAATCTCTTTTCGATATGAACCCAACAGTTATGATTTTAGGAGAATCCGACGGTCGGATCTCCTGTTACGTCAATTGAAAGTCAATGGTCAAAATTCACGAACGGTCGCTGTGCGACACGTTCCATTCAAACCATTATAATATATTTCATCAATTTCCATTCAAATCATATTTTATAAAACGTTTATTAATTCGTTTAAAACAATTTAAACTTCCAATTCAATTTCAATCAAAATTGAATATTCCATATTATTATATTAAAATAATAATATTTTCAAAATGTAATATTTTGAAATCCAAATATCAGGACATTCATTATAAAAATAAATAAGTTCGACTGAAAAATCCGTTCAAATTATTAACGTCGTTTATATACCTCATACGAGTTCACATTTTGAACATATTATTCAAAATCTCCTTGAAATATAAAATAAATCGTTTTTCATTCAAATCTCTTTCAATTCCATTTTAATCATTTCCATAGTTGTTTAAAATTATTGCAACTTCATTTTTCAAATCAGTTTCGATTTAAAAATCCAATTTCCATTCAATCGTCATATCTCACTTAAAAGAGCGTAAAACTCATTTAATATTTCAATAAAATGAAATTCAATAAATTTCCGATTTCATATTCATGATATAAATTTTGTGTCAACCATATGAATACATTCATATCAACTACCATCCATCAACTAATAATTATAATATAAGTGTTTCCATCGTCAACGCTTATATTCACAGTTTAATAGTATTAATAATAAAACTATAAAAATAAATCATCCATGAACCACAAGCATACATTACAAACACAGGAAATCAATACATATTCAGTTATAAAATTAAATAACTGTACAAAATAAATTGAGTGAGTGAGTTCTCACAATGATCGGACAGAAAATCGTTTAATAACGATTGCTTTAATAAAATTAAACTGGCATTTAATTTTATCAAAATCTGTAGCTAGCTCCGTTTTTGCCCGAACTTGTTCCATTACGTAATATATTTCACCACGATTCTAGCGCTTCTGAGTTTGTCCAATTCTGTTGCCGTATGAATAAGATATTGATTTTATAAGTTTACACTTGAATTATAATATAATTATTTTCTTAATTATACTAATTAACCCTAATTACCATCTAAATGAATCTGGGCCGCACTCTTCTTTTCTCCCTCACGCGTTTTTCTTCTAGTCACGAATACCCATCATCTCTCTCCAAATACCCACCACGCACGCAATTTCAAGCGCTCGGACAACCATCAACTGGCGCCACCACCTCCGCCTTCAACTGTGCTCCCTACGTTGGCCACCTGGTCGAGCTCGAGCTCCATCTCAGCCCATAAATTCCATTCGAAATCGCACCCTTTGAGCCTAAAAATTGAACCAATTGCTTAACGAAAATCGATCTCACCCGTTCAATTTATAGAACTCGAGTTGCTCTTGAATTTTCATGTTATATGTTTTGATTAATTCTTATGGGATTTGGAGAAATTTGTGAATTAAAACGGTGCAATTTTAGCTCTCCATTGAGAGAAGGTGGTGTCTGTTGCAGAATAGATTAGGGTTTAGGATATATATACATATACATATACATATATATATATATATATATATATTATCCAACAGTTACAAAATTTTACATTCGAACTCCAAATGAAACCCAACAACTAACGTTTCTAGCTAAATACCTCCATTCTGGACATAATGGAATATGTTTTGTAAGCTGATTCAACTATTTCGATCGGTTTTTATCAAAATTAAAATATAAATTATTATGACGTTAAATATTAAATTTGAACGTACATTTTAATTTACTGCGACCACATACTAAAACCAAAAATTATGAAATTTATAATTTAGCTATGTTTGGATGATACCGTCCTAACAAAATTAATTTTATCAAATTTGGAGACCGTTTGAAAAACGGCCTTTTAACTAGCGTATTAAATTCAACTAAAATTCAATACCCGTTTTAATTTACTACGCTTACATGCTAATTCCAAATAGCTTGAAATTTTAAACCTGGCAATAATTTGACATTCCGGATCCAACAAAATTAATTTCCTCGAAAACGGAGGTCGTTTGCTAAATGACTATTTTTAAGGGCTATATATTATATTAATATATATATATATATAAATTCCATAGCGACTATTCTAAATTTTAATTTAGACATAACTAACAACTTATAAAACGAAACCTAAAATTTTCATGTTCATTAGAAAGATATAATTAAATGGATCCTAACGTTTCTTGTTTCACTAAATTCCGATTTATTTTGAATTATGTACATTCATTTAAAATTCAAAACCAAATTTTCAAACTACCGCGCCATTACGAGTTCATTTTAATTTAATTTTAAATATATACGTTTTAACTTCGATTTAAATTAATTATAAGTCGTTCAAACGAGAAAGGGTTCGGCCGATTACAATTGTTTATAAGTAAAGTAATTAAACATAAGTTAATGTTTAATTAAGTATTAATTTTGTTAAATTATATATATATAAATCGTTTACTATTTAATCGGATAGGGTTGGACATAAATTTGGTGTGTGATGAGATGAGCAGTGTTGGTGCATGAGCCTATTGAATAAAGAAGGAATTTGGAAAGGACCCAAAGAAACTTGTTTCGTCGAATTCCAAATCCGTTTGTTCACACGGCGTAAATTTTAAAGTCAAATTATCGACTGTTTTTTCACATTAAAATCCCGTACGACCACATACTGACTCCAAAAATCACGAAAATTGAAATCTAACAATAATTTAATATTCCGGATCCAACAAAATTTATTTCGTAGAAAACTGAGGTCGTTTGCAAAACTGGCTATTTTTAAAGCTCTAAATAAATCCATTTAAATATTAATATATTTAAAAATAATTAAATTTAATATTAATAAATTAATATTATCATATATATTCATATAGAATATCATACACCTCCAAAATATACATATCTGGATTTATAACTCGATATTTCAAAACCCGAGTTAACTCGATATTCAATTTATATTAAAAATCCTTTTATAATATAAATAATTGTTATAAATTATACAGGAATTCCATAACGACTTTATGGAAATTTGATTTGGACATAACTTACAATCTATACGACGAAATCTTGATTTTTCTCTTCCATTTGAAAAATATACTTCACCAGCTCCGAACGTTTCTTATTTCACAGAAATCCAACTTAAAACGGATTATGTATATTCGTTTAAAGTTCGAATCGCCAAATTACGAACTATCGCACCATTTCGAGCTCGATTATAGTTATAATATGAATTATACGTTCAACTGACATTTATAAATAAATTCGTTAATATAATTCAACTCTAAACTAAATTATATATTTTAAATTGTCCGATTCACACAATATTGTGAATACTGTTATTTTCGATTATTTCGGAAATAAATATATTATTCTATTATTTATATTATTTAAATATTCAATATTATTTAATTGAACAACCATCTACATCTCTAAATCACTTTTTAAATAATTAAATAAATTAATTATTATACCGTAAAAATACGGGACATTACAATTTCAATTCAAATCGACTTCCACTTCAATCCAATTCAATTCAACCCATTCGGTTCAAATATTTAAAATTTCCAATTAGAATTCTCATTTGCATGATTTCAATTTATAACAAATCTCGAGTTCAAAATTCAGATATCACTTTGTATCAATGTTAATTTAAAGTAAATTTCGAAGGTGGACAAAACAATTCAATTTCAATAGATTCAGTTCATATTCAATTTCATTTTTTTCCTTCAATTTACAACATTAAATAATTTTCTTTAGCTTTTATATTTCAAACTATAAAGTTCAACTTCAAAGAAAACTAATTTATTAAATATCGCTTATATTTTCTTTAAAATAATATTTCAAGATTCAACGTTAAAAAACAAATTTTATTTAACCAACCAGTGTCTGTATATATATAATTTCTATCCTATGACCAAGTGATACTTAAAACTTAATTTTAATATTTCTGGAATGGATATATATCATTTCAACCCAAATCAAGGTCATTGGGGTTTATCATTTAAAAATATGTTCTTAATTCATATAATGATTAATCTCGGGTATATTTGATGTCTGTAACATCTAGGGTAAATGGCTGAGATTAATCAACACAAACAACAATCATACATAAATAAGGTGAATAACAGGGTGAATCACACAATTTAACATCGGTATATCAAACATCTCAATCCAAGGCATTCGTCAAATCAATTCACCCAAACGATTCAATATCTTATCAATTTACTAGTTGTCAGGTTTTAGGTTTAAACTAGCAATTAGATTCCAGTTTAACCTAACTGTACGATTTAAATTAACCTATTAAATTAAATTATACTATCGATGAAAATAAACATAATTGTTCACTTTTAACTACCAAATTGCAATCAATACAATCATATCATAACATAATTTTAATTTAACTAACAATCAGATATTTTAGTTAAGTGTGAGTGAGTTTAATCACTTACCTTTCATTTCAAACACATTTAAAATCCAACTATATGCCCTAAATTTAACTGTGTTCAAATCCTACCAAACCAGCTTTATGTCAACTGGAATTTCAACACGAATCCAATAGAACAAATCGTGCATCAATCTGAGTTCGTACGACAAATTTATACATATTTAAATATTTGAATTTCAAGATATCTCTACTAATAAAGAAAATCTTTTAGGATAGTGAAGCTTTTATGCGTTTCTAGAAAATCCCATCAACCTCCTTATAGCAGAATTCGAAAATAATTATAATGCAGGGTAAACGCGTCTTTGGTCATCCCACTTTCTACTTACCCACTAACACTGCGGTTAGGCAGTCAACTTCCTATTTTTTCATATATTTTTTCCGCCTTTCTTCAATATGTTCTTCCGTTTTCCTCTCTTCCTCATGTTTTCTTCTCTACTCTTAACCCTAAACTACCTCAAAATTTTCTAATTATTCAACCCTTAGTGGATTCAAAGTTAAATTCCTTCTCTTCTCATTTCTTACCACCTTCGCCTTTTCACATTTGGCAAGAATTTGTGCTTCAAAAATTGTGCTTTAGATCTCCTTTTCAGTTTCCGCCAAATCTTCCACTTCTCCTCAACTCTGCCAGTGAACGACCCGTTATTACGCCTCGACACGAGATCATAAGTTAATTCATTTTATAATTCCTTTATTGCTATTATTAGTATAATTTTTTTTCTTGCTATTGTATGTTAGATCTGGCACTCCTCTTCACCTATGGCCGTGGATGAGCCCTTATCCCGCCTCGACGAAGACATCATAAGTTAAATCGTTTTAAATTTTTTCGTTGCTACAAATTAGTATAATTTTTCTTGCTTACCTGTTGTATGTTCAGATCTGGCTCTTCTACCTCTGGCCGTGGACGAACCCTTCTTCCGCCTCGACGACGACATCATAGGTAAAATCAATTTATAATTCCTTCCTACAAATTAATATAATTTATTTGATTGATATTTCATTTTCCCTGGATATGGAAGGTTGATTATGTATACATATTGTCACATAAATTTTAGGTTCAATTTTGTTTCACTCAAACTTGATTATTATTCACCGGACTTTGACAGATATAAACTATAGCGTTACATTCACTTCTTGCACATATAACAAATGGTTTACCTTGCTATTCACTTACTGTTCATTCAGTTGCTCTTTTTAACTAATTGTTGACAAGCTTTGTTCTACCCAAATCTATTGTTATCAATTTTCATAACTTACATAACAATCGTTTCTGCCTTGAGTATGTTTGCTAATATATCTATGAGATGCGTGCATCATGTATTTAGTCTCTATAAATATTGGAAAATGATTTATGATTGTGCATTAGCAAAACAATTTATAGATGTGTGCATCGTGTATCAGCAAAACGATTTATGATTGTGGAGTTGACGGTATCGTTGTTATTGTTGCTTTCATATGAACTGCATCATGAAAATTTGCCTTTTATTTTATTTTTGAGATTTGTGTTTTGGCCACAGAATATCTATTGTTACCTTCTTGCGCTGGACGTGTTCATATGAACGAGTCAGTGAGGTTGCTGCATTGGGTCTTTTTGGTCGATACATGGTTGGCATACACACACATAGGTATATAACTTCACCGTTAATTTATTTAACAGTTCAGTGGGGCATGGGAGCTTAGCATATACACTTGGGTTCTTAAAGCAGGCTTAGTGATCGTATTACCGAACATAGCACAAGGGTGCTTAAGGTAGAGTAATTGATGCACCAGTTTGTTTGCACTTTGCACATAAAATATAGAAACATCTGATGATTCATTAAATCAAAATAGAAATATGTAATAAAATATTGCATTATGCAACAATATTGGGTCACATATTGCTATTTTTTTATCCTGTCATTTTTTCATGCTCATTAACTAACGTTTCTTTTGTGCTGATCTGTCGTCTACGTTTGAATAAAATTTCATTTTCTTCCAAACTTGACAAAACTCCTATTGAATAAAATTCCTTTACATAATCTTTGATTGTATTTTCTATTTGTAATTACTTTTTTGATGCTTATCATGACATATGTTAAGTATTGAGTATTTTTTTTCCTAGCCTTACCCTCTTAAACATTAAATAAACACCTTTTTGTGCATTTTCTTATCAGCATTTGCACTTTTAAACGGATATGGGTAATACATGTTTAAGTTTTTTTTTTCTTAGATCACTGAATCAATAATTAACATTACAAAAGTTGCATCAGTTTTTTTCTCCTGTTCCTGTGTTGCATGTTCTATGTATTTTATTTGTCTTAAATCACTAAATCGATAATTGGATGTTTACTAAAATTCATTGCATTGATTATTTACTACACAAAATGAGAAGAAATATGAACTATTTAACCTAATATATATGCGAAAGTAAACACTGAGAATTGAGGTATATTTAATAAATAACTGTCACTTTATTTTCTTGGACTTTTAATGGTATGTATGAAATGTTTCTGCTTTTATCATCATTTTAATGATCTCTGGAATTTGATATTGTTAATTATATTTCCTAAATAATTTTTTTATCTTTAATAATGGATACTTGCAAAAGTACCACATTATTTTCTAAATTTAGTGCAAATATTCTAATTATGTTTATTTAATTTGTGATAATTTTTACTTGAAATAAATTTATATTGCTTCTAGAGATACCTCTTTGATAAACAACACTAAAAAAGCATCACCAATTACGTTAATTCTATGACATGAATTGATTATGAGCCAGATTTATTAGCTCATGTAATGCTCAAGCTTTTAACAGTATACTTCTATGTCATTTTTCCTCCTTTGAAAATTGTTCCCACATTAAACTTTTATTACTTGAATTTTTAAATTTGTCATTTATATCCTTCAGCAATTTCAGTGTCCATTTTTTATGTATGTCATTGAATAAGTTTCCTTTGTGCATTTCTGTTTTAACCATTTCCATTTTTAAACTCACACAAATATGCATTTACCATTTCACATTCTATGATTTATACTTACAATAATATGCATTTTCAATGACTAATAATTTTATAGTCATTGCTTTCATTTAGTTTTTTACTGATTGTACCATTACATTTTGTACTTAACACATTTGACCATATTGATTATATTGCTCGCATAATGGATTTTCTCACTGACTGTTTTACTTTTACATCCATTGTTTTAATTTAGTTCACTAATATCCACATTCTACTTTTCATCATTTCCGTTTTCTTAAATTGTCCTATCATTTTTTTTATCCTTCCATATTTTTCATGATCATTAACCGGTGTTTCTTTTGTGCTGATATGTCGTCGACATTTGAATAAAATTTCATTTTCTGCCAAACTTGACAAGACTCCTATTGAATAAAATTCCTTTTCATAATCTTTGATTGCATTTTCTATTTGTAATTCCTTTTTTTATGCTCGTCATGACATGTTTACAAATGTCAGTTTGATCCTCTTAAGTTTTGACGATATTTTTAAACTTCAACCACTGTAAGAGTTGAAAGTTTACTGTAGCCTCATAAATATTGATGACAAAACTACAGATACAATAATATAGGATTTTAGTCAACATTAACATCAAAATAGTTGAATATATGGCCATGAAAATAGAGTCAAACAAAAGATGAAGAAGAAATTTGTATTTATTCCCAAATGATAAAATTCCTGTTAATATTTTCCAACTCTAGCTCTTATCTCACTTTGGAACATTTGTCTTTCCTTTGTTAAAAAAATAGAACTCATTGCCAGAATATAAATTTTACTAATGGCTCAATTAATTTTTCGATAGATATGACAGTTGAAGCAATTCGACATCGATACTCAAGGCAAACGAGTTGAACAACGGAAGCAGACGGTCTTCCTGAGGTTTTGCCCCACTTTTACATCAGGTACAATATGAAATCCTCATATTATCATCCTTAAGCTGTTGATTTCCTATAGTAGCATTCTCGAAGTGGTTTACATGTTTGTGAGAACTTAGTTGAAGCATTATGTAAATATAAGTATACATGTTTGGATTCTTTTGTAAATTTAAATTTACAATAAATAAATATTTGTCCTAAACTTTTATATAAATAATCAATTATATCAAAATTTTGCTTCTATACAAATGATAGATAATGACTGCAAATTTCGCTTCAAAATATGGAAATAATTTCAATTGAACTATTAGTGCTTTTTATTTTGTATGAGAAGTTAATATTTGACATGCATATCCTAAAGTTTTCAACTTCTTCTCTACTACCAACTTGGTTTTATCTTTGCTTTTTCCCATTATTTGTCCAATAATGATATAGTTTATTCAGGTTTGGTATCATCGTTTTCAAACCATTTACACGTATTAAACTTTATGAAGTAAGATTATATAGCTAGAAAAATCTTTACTCGTAGTATTCATGTACAAAAACATTACTCTAAGTTCAAGCTGATTCTTTTTTTGTTTTATGAAAAGTGTCTGATTGATCCAAATGATGGATGTTGGGATTGGCACTACTGGAAATGAAGGGAGACAAGTTGTTTCGGCATCATATTTTGCATTGGCACACTTAAAATTTTGGGTTCATGACCTTTGAAATCATCACAGAAGGAATTATATTATCTTATTAGGCTTCCACCTGAATGTTGTATTTATTTTATTGCCTCTTCTGTGCTACTAAGAAATAAACTCATTTCTCTGTTTGCTTATCTATTTGTATTGCTGATCTATTTTGATAATTACATTTGGTAGATACATACTCGGTCAATGATATCATGTGTGACTCTCAATTTTTGCATAATTATGTTTCGTACACTATTTTGTTTAGTCGCTGCTGTTGTATAATAACACTGCAGTTTTAACACAAATATTGGTTGTGCGCCTTCGCTGTTCTTTTAAGAATTCAACAGAATATTATATAACTTTTAGTAACTTCAACAGAATATTATGTCACTGTAAGTGTGCTACTGAATAACTTGGACCTGTTTTGTTTACATAATAACTTAGTTACTACTATTATAACTTTTTCATCTGCTTCTGCCTAAAACAAAGCTTTACTTTTGCACAAAACCAACTTTTGTTTCAAACATCTATGCACACATCCGTTGGAAGTGCCTAAGTACTGGTATAAAATAAAAAAACTCCTCACCTAACCAATACCCATCTCCTCATCACCTCCTACTCTCCCTCTTCGTTTGTTTACAAGTGAACCCAAAAGTCACGAACCCAAAATGCACTTATTCCCTTCCATCTACGCGCCTCCCTAAGACCACCGCACCGTGATCGTACATCACCACCATGTCGTGCATCTCGAGGCGCGCCACTGGCCAACGACCGGCCCCCTCCGGTGATCTCTATGGCCCCCCATCAACCCACAACCGGGTCGGCTTCTAGGCCTTTTTCTAGCGATTCTAGACTCCATCGGCTACGATCTTCCATATGGATTTGAAGATCTCATTTTCCTCTACAGCTTAGCTTTTGGACTTTTTTGAATCATTGCATGAATAAAGAGAAATTAAGGGAGGAAGACGAAGAATTTTCAGCCATTGAAATGTAAAAGGGGCGACCATAGAATTCTAGGGGTTCAAAGAATATTTTTATAATATTTTGTCTTGATTAGCGTGTATTTAAGCCAAAAACGGGCCGGAGTCCAAATCAGACCCGCTAATTGAAACACCCCACCTCCGTTAGGGTCACTCTCAAAGGGAATGCCCTAATTTTGGTGGAGGTTTATAAGTACAAGTCACAGGTATACAAGACAGATATAAGAACACATATTTGTAAACAGCGGAAGAACAACAAACTTTATTTCATAAAGTCAAATACGTGTTACAACAACATCCTTTCCAAAAACATAACATAACACTTTCATAATCTGTCTTGAGTACATTATTTAAAGAAGCATAAATAAAACATAGATAAACTGCAAAAGCCCCATAGTGGATTGTCCAAAGCCATAGTTCAAAACAGGAAAGTCCAAGCAATACATTTCTCTTCTTCAAGCTGGATGTTGAGGTTGGTCAAGCTGCTGTGTTCCCTCCCTGAGGACCTGGGGGGGGGGGGGGAAACGGAAGAAAGAAGACGAAAGAAAAGTAGAGTCAGACATAAAGCCTGAGTAAGTCTAGTACTATTTTGTCTATGAATAAAGAACTGGGTATGATAAGTATAAACAAGAAGTGGGCATGCACTAAAAACTTGGTTAAGCTGTCTAGGGTCGAATATACTATCGTACCCCATGTTAATCTCTGAACCCATATAAACTAGTTACCAACTGGCACCCCATAATCAGGGTGATGTGATCCATTCAATGATGATCGGCTCCTACTCGCATAATTACATGTGTCTTACGGCCCCAGATGTTGTAGTTACCTATGTTGGTCCCACCATGGGGTGTATCAAGTCCCATAGTGGCAACCCGACACAACCTTAGAGTGCACAGGTATGCTACCGGTGTCCAGTGCCTTATTTTTCTGCGCTGGAGTGTGTGCACGCCCGCACTCCATTAGAACCTACACTGCTACACCACCGCCGTCGCTTTGACCTCTTACAATCAGCCCAGTAATCGTGCCCCACCCTGCCTAGTTTCAGGGTATCCTGATACACCTTCTAGGGTTACTGCTGAAAAGGGTCCCCCGTTACTAGGTTTTCTATCTCTAGCCAACATGCTAAGTTGGTTAAGTGTTTCCTAACCTAACCCCCACCAGTCCGTTTTGTTTAGCATGTTCCATTTTGATTAAGTCTTTAGTTCACTTAATCCTATCAATCCTGACTCAGCCTTAATTGTCTTATTAAGGCCCTGACCTCTCACATTAGACAGGTATTGTTGTGGCTGCCTGTTGCCGGTTGGTTCCGGGAAGTCTTACGCCACAACTCAGTCTAACCTCGGGTCCTTGCTGGGCTCCATGTTTAACCTCCCACATTGGATAGGTATTGTTATGACTACTGGACAGCCGGGCGGTTCCGGGCAGGTTTACATCACAACTCAATCCAACCTCGGGTTAAACACATCGTATGTTCTACATTTACATATTTTGTCATTCCTCTTTATTTCTTATATGTAAATATTTGCGGCCCATTATTAAGTTAATGGTGTAAAGGTTACACCAATCATGGGCCCAACCCATACTTGAACTTGGGCCCTTCTATTTTATATTTTCATTCATTAGTAATTTTAACCCAACGTTATTTTCCCCCGTTTAACACGTCCGTATATATATATTTTGGGCCTAGCCTTTAAAAGCCCAAATTAGCCATGCGAAAAGGTGAGGCTTAAAGCGTAATTACATACACAAAGAGGGGAAGGTGAGCGTATGAACTTGCAATATGGCGTTGGGAATACAAAATAGAAACTGGTGAACTTGCATAGTGGTAACATATACTTTGGTCATAAAGCATAGGTGACATGAATCAAGCCATGTAAACTTGTAATTGAGATATCATTATTGTCACATGAACCTATATTTTTATTTAGGCATAATGTCAAACATAAGCATGGCATAATATCAAACATAAGCATGGCATAAGTATAGTTAAATTTGTTCACATAACCATGGCATAAATATTTCTAACATGAAATCATGATTCTTACTTTAGTCATGTAAACTTACAAAAAAGGGACCTTTTGAACCTAACCTAGCCATGTACCACTTATGTCATCATATAATTCTTGTAAACAAGATAGACCTAATCATGGTTTTCAATTATGCCAAATATCATTCATAGCCTAGCCATATTCATAAATTTGCAAATAGGTTTTCTAGTACAAAAGCATGGCTTAATACATAATGCCAAATTCTCAACATAATTTCATATGGATAATAACCAAACTTGTTCCAATTACTTACAACATGATTTATGCACAAAAATATACATCATGGTGGCATAGAAGCAAACCCCTAAACTTGCATGAATTTAAATCAACTACGTACATGTAGCTTCAACATGGATTACGTAATTTGCGAAATATTCCAAACGTATACTTGCATAGAACTACCGCATGTAGTTCTTTATAATGAATAACATAATTCATAAATATCCAAACGTATATAATATTTCAAATTGATAAGAACGCACCAATATGAATTACTTTATTGCCACAATTCAAGCATACAAACCAACACAATTGTTTATTCATACCAAAGTAATACTCTACTTACAATGGTGTGATGAATTCTCTAGTTTGAAGACGCAAATTCCTTTGTTGAATTGATTTGTTTAGGTTGCTTTAAGCTTTAGAATCTTCCTCCTAATCCTCTCTCCAATTTGGTGGCTACTCCTAGTCGTTCCTCAGCAACATGGCGGCTATGTTCTTATTTTTGAATGAATAGATTAGGGTTTAGTCTAGGGTTGTTTATATAGAGGTTAGGAACTGATTAGGACCATTGATGTTGCCTGGATTGATCGTAGCCATTCATTCGATAGAGAGACCAATTAGAGCCTGCCACCTAGCCCTAATGACAAAGCAGACCACAGAAAATCGGCCAAACACAGACCTGGCCAGCCAGGTTGGCTGGGCTCGACCAGGTCGACACCCCTGTCGACAGGGCTGTCGACAGCCCTGTCGACATGGGTAGCCCAGGTCGACAGCCCAGTCGACCTGGGTGGCCTAGGCGGGTGTTTATCCGCCCTGGCCCATTGGGCCCGATTTTATTCTGTTTGAATTTTAAATTTAATTCAAAAACTTCCGAAGGCCATATCTTCTTCATACGGACTCCGTTTTTCGAAAACTCGGACTCTATTTCGCGTATTTTTCCGAGACGAACGCAATGGCGTATCCCGTTTCCCTTGTTCTTTGATTTCAGATTAATTATACTTTAATTTGCTAATTTCACAGTTATAGAATTTTCGGGGTGTTACACTCTCCCCCACTTAAAAGGATTTCGTCCCCGAAATCTTCAAGTTAGGAGGAATGTATATCCTAACATCCAATCATCCATCAAACACGAGCATCCATTGTCCTTAAAAGACTTCTAATGCTTCATGATCATATGCGAAGTGTGTGTGTACATGTACTTATCTAATGCAAAATCAGGCAGTCTACTGATTCAGTTGGCCTCCTTAATGCGAATTATGTAAGTGCCATGAATCCATTATGTATGCAAATTTTCCTATTTTTGATTTTACATGAGTGCACAATCATTCATTACAAATGCAACATCCATATGACAACACATTAAAGTTCAACCATATACGAATGCAAACATATATGCATATGCAATATGAAGTGACTGAGCCGATCTAAAACCTAGATTGTGTGTGTATATGCAACCACGAGCAACCACTAGCAATCACTTGCAACCACTTGCAACCATCATACATAACATGTTTCAATTACATGTTTCCATCCAAAAAGATTCTACCTAAAAGATAAGGTCGAGGAAATATACCTAAAAAGATAGATAAAAGCGCAACTTAAGGAAAAAGAAAGATCAAGGATGTACCCTCGAACAGAAAAGGGTAGGCTGTACGGATTCTAGCTTCAGTTTCCCAAGTCGCGTCTCCCTCGGCGTCGCTCCACTGAACTTTGACGAGCTTGACTTCACGGTTGCGTAGCTTCCTTACTTCCGTTCCTAATATGCGGGTTGGAACCTTCCTTATGGTTGCTTCGCGTTCCACTTCGGCCTCTTCGAGGATATTTGGCTCTACCACTTCAGCGGACTCATGAAGACATTTTCGGAGATGAGAAACGTGAAAAACGTTGTGGACTCCAGCCAACTTCTCGGGTAGCTCTAATCTATAGGCCATTTTCCCAATCTTCTCGATGATAGGGAATGGACCTACGAACCTTGGTGCTAGCTTTCCTGTGGTTCCAAAACGAACAACGTTTCTCAGTGGTGATACCTTGAGAAAAACTCTGTCTCCAACCTCGAATTCAAGGTCGGTCCTTCTCTTGTCGGCATAGGACTTCTGTCTGTCTTGGGCCGTCTTCATCCTTCTTCGTATTAAGTCTACTTTCTCTGAAGTCTCTCGGATCATATCTGGTCCAAGTATGAGCTTATCAGTAGACTCCCACCAACAAGTGGGTGATCGGCACGGTCTTCCATATAAAGCTTCGAAGGGCGCCATTCCGATGGTTGCTTGATAGCTGTTGTTGTAGGCAAATTCCACCAAAGGAAGGTGGTCTTCCCATGTCCCTCCGAAGTCAAGGACGCATAGTCTTAAAAGGTCTTCCAAAACTCTGTTCACTCTCTCTGTTTGGCCGTCGGTTTGGGGATGATAGGCTGTGCTCAAGCATAACTGCGTTCCTACTGCTTCTTGCAGACTCCGCCAAAACTCACTGGTGAAGATGGGGTCTCGGTCACTAACAATGCTAGACGGTATTCCATGGAGTCGAACGATTTCCTTGAGGTAAAGTGATGCTAGGGATGAGGCAGTTCTTTTACTTTTGATAGGTAAAAAGTGGGCGCTTTTAGTAAGCCTATCCACTATTACCCAAATGCTAGTGTTGCCTCTCCTAGACCTAGGCAGCCCATCGATGAAGTCCATTGAGATGCTATCCCACTTCCACTGCGGGACCTCCAAAGGATGTAGCAGTCCGCCAGGCTTTTTCTGTTCCGCCTTAACCTGTTGGCACACCATACACTTAGAAACGAACTCTGCCACGTCCTTTTTTATGCCGTTCCAGAAGAAAGTCCTTTTTATGTCTTTATACATTTTATCTCCGCCTGGGTGTATCGTCATCTTGGAGTGATGTGCTTCCTCGAGAACCTTCTTTACTAAATCTTTTGTCTATGGGACGCATAGTCTTCCGTCTCGCCTTAGCAAACCCTTATCGTCGATGGAGTATCTGTTGAGGTGACTTGAAGTCTCACCCATAATTAGCCTATCAATTGTTTCCACAAGTTGGGGGTCTTCGCGTTGTGCTGTCCCTACTGAATCCACTAAAGTTGGGCGCACTTCTAGAGATGCTAGCAAGCCTGGTACGAAATCGGAGGAGGGCCTAAAGTCGAAGCTGGCTATAAACTCTATGCTTTGTCTTTCAACAAACAACGGGCTTAGGGTCAATTTCTTTCGGCTCAACGCGTCTGCCACTACGTTGCCTTTGCCCGGAGTGTAGGAGATTTCGAAATCGTACGAGGCAAGAAACTCCATCCATCTTTGTTGCCTCAAGTTAAGATCCTTCTGCGAGAAAAGATATTTCAACGATTTATGGTCAGTGTAAAGTTCGAACTTCTCACCTAGGAGGTAGTGTTGCCAAGACTTGAGTGCAAAGACGATGGCGGCTAACTCAAGATCGTGGGTTGGGTAGTTCTTTTCGTGCACTTTCAATTGCCTCCCGCCATAAGCTACTACCCTTCCTTCTTGCATTAAGACGGCGCCTAGCCCTGTCCCACATGCATCCGTATAAACAGTGAACATCTTGCTCCCATCTGGCAGTGTCAAAACTGGGGCTGTTGTGAGAGCCCTTTTCAGTCGTTGGAAAGCAAACTTGCAATCCAAGTCCCAATTAAACACTAGATTCTTCTTGGTCAATTTCGTGAGTGGAGCTGAGATTTTCGCAAAATCCCTTATAAATTTTCGATAGAAACCTGCTAGTCCTAGGAAGCTTCGGACCTCAGTCGCATTCCTTGGTGTCTTCCAATCATGTACCGCCACTACCTTAGCAGGGTCCACTGCTAACCCTTGTTTGGATACTATGTGCCCAAGGAACCTCACCTCTTCCCTCCAAAAGTGGCATTTGGAGAATTTGGCTTTTAGTTGATGGACTCGCAAAGTTTCCATGATTGCCCTTAAGTGTTGAGCATGTTCCTCTTCACTCTTTGAGAAGATAAGGATATCATCTATGAAGACCACTACGAATTTGTTGAGGAAATCTCTAAATACCCTACTCATCAGGTCCACGAAGTAAGCAGGTGCATTTGTCAAGCCGAAAGGCATGACAAGCCATTCAAAGAAGCCGTCTGGGGTTCTGAATGCCGTTTTATCGATGCTATCTTCAGCCACCCTTAGCTGATGAAAACCGGTTGCTAAATCGAGTTGGGAGAAAACAGACGCTCCTACAAGCTGGTCAAACAAATCGTCAATTCTAGGGAGAGGGTGCCTATTTTTTTTCGTTAGGTTGTTGAGCTCCCTATAGTCAACACATAGACGGAGTGAACCATCCGCCTTTGTAGCGAACACCACCGGAGCGCCCCATTCTGAAATGCTCCTCCTAATGAACCCCTTTTCTAGAAGCTCTTTAATCTGTTTACTGAGCTCTTTCCTTTCTCGTGGAGCCATATGTCTAACGGGCAACGCAACGGGCTTTGCATTATCTACAAGATATATGCGGAAGTCTATTTCCCGCTTCGGAGGCAAGCCCTTCACCTCTTCGAAGACATCCGGGTATTCCCGGACCACTCTAACTGATTGCAAATTTTCAACGGAGGCATCTAGCGATTCACATACTCTCTGACCGTCTTGTCCCCTTGCTTAAGAAATAACAATTTTTTCCAACTGCAAACTTCTTTCCGCATCTAAGAGAAATTTAGTCTCAAACCTTGCCCTAAAGTCCTCCCATGTCTCCACTGGTCTTTCAGCATTTGTGACTTCCCACCAGTAGGAAGCCTCGCCCTTCAATAGCCACACTGCCAACTGTACTTTTTGTCTATCTTCTACCTCAAAGATGATGAATAGGTCCTCAGTTTCTTTCAGCCAATTTCTAGCTGCTACGAAGGACTCAGTTCCATGGAAATCCTTTCCTCCCATAGCTTTAAAATCTTTACATATCTTAGCAAACGTGTTTCCCCGAGGAGGAGGTGGAGGAAAAGGTGCCACTGCGGCTGGATGATTTCCTTCAGCTGGGGGAGGAGGAATGGTAGGACCTGGCTGAGTGGCCCTTGCTTCTAAGAACCGTCTAAACCAACCAGGTATTGGCACCCCTTCCGGCAAGTTAAGTTCTTGGGACATGCTGAAACAAAAAGGATAGATTCAAAACGAAGGATAAGAGATAGTTCCTATGGCTTTGGGGGGTGGACTTTGCCTTTTTAAAATAAAATAATATTTTTCTTTTAAAAATGCCTCTTTAAATTTCCTTTTTGAAAATAATTTCTCAAAACTTTTTATCTTATCTGGTAAAACCTATGCTCTGATACCAAGTGAAACACCCCACCTCCATTAGGGTCACTCTCAAAGGGAATGCCCTAATTTTGGTGGAGGTTTATAAGTACAAGTCACAGGTATACAAGACAGATATAAGAACACATATTTGTAAACAGCGGAAGAACAACAAACTTTATTTCATAAAGTCAAATACGTGTTACAACAGCATCCTTTCCAAAAACATAACATAACACTTTCATAATCTGTCTTGAGTACATTATTTAAAGAAGCATAAATAAAACATAGATAAACTGCAAAAGCCCCATAGTGGATTGTCCAAAGCCATAGTTCAAAACAGGAAAGTCCAAGCAATACATTTCTCTTCTTCAAGCTGGATATTGAGGTTGGTCAAGCTGCTGTGTTCCCTCCCTGAGGACCTGGGGGGGAAACGGAAGAAAGAAGACGAAAGAAAAGTAGAGTCAGACATAAAGCCTGAGTAAGTCTAGTACTATTTTGTCTATGAATAAAGAACTGGGTATGATAATTATAAACAAGAAGTGGGCATGCACTAAAATCTTGGTTAAGCTGTCTAGGGTCGAATATACTATCGTACCCCATGTTAATCTCTGAACCCATATAAACTAGTTACCAACTGGCACCCCATAATCAGGGTGATGTGATCCATTCAATGATGATCGGCTCCTACTCGCATAGTTACATGTGTCTTACGGCCCCCGATGTTGTAGTTACCTATGCTGGTCCCACCATGGGGTGTATCAAGTCCCATAGTGGCAACCCGACACAACCTTAGAGTGCACAGGTATGCTACTAGTGTCCAGTGCCTTATTTTTCTGCGCCGGAGTGTGTGCACGCCCGCACTCCGTTAGAACCTACACTGCTACACCACTGCCATTGCTTTGACCTCTTACAATCGGCCCAGTAATCGTGCCCCACCCTGCCTAGTTTCAGGGTATCCTGATACACCTTCTAGGGTTACTGCTGAAAAGGGTCCCCCGTTACTAGGTTTTCTATCTCTAGCCAACATGCTAAGTTGGTTAAGTGTTTCCTAACCTAACCCCCACCAGTCCGTTTTGTTTAGCATGTTCCATTTTGATTAAGTCTTTAGTTCACCTAATCCTATCAATCCTGACTCAGCCTTAATTGTCTTATTAAGGCCCTGACCTCTCACATTAGACAGGTATTGTTGTGGCTGCCTGTTGCCGATTGGTTCCGGGCAGTCTTACGCCACAACTCAGTCTAACCTCGGGTCCTTGCTGGGCTCCATGTTTAACCTCCCACATTGGATAGGTATTGTTATGACTACTGGACAGCCGGGCGGTTCCGGGCAGGTTTACATCACAACTCAATCTAACCTCGGGTTAAACACATCGTATGTTCTACATTTACATATTTTGTCATTCCTCTTTATTTCTTATATGTAAATATTTGCGGCCCATTATTAAGTTAATGGTGTAAAGGTTACACCAATCATGGGCCCAACCCATACTTGAACTTGGGCCCTTCTATTTTATATTTTCATTCATTAGTAATTTTAACCCAACGTTATTTTCCCCCGTTTAACACGTCCGTATATATATATTTTGGGCTTAGCCTTTAAAAGCCCAAATTAGCCATGCGAAAAGGGGAGGCTTAAAGCGTAATTACATACACAAAGAGGGGAAGGTGAGCGTATGAACTTGCAATATGGCGTTGGGAATACAAAATAGAAACTGGTGAACTTGCATAGTGGTAACATATACTTTGGTCATAAAGCATAGGTGACATGAATCAAGCCATGTAAACTTGTAATTGAGATATCATTATTGTCACATGAACCTATATTTTTATTTAGGCATAATGTCAAACATAAGCATGGCATAATATCAAACATAAGCATGGCATAAGTATAGTTAAATTTGTTCACATAACCATGGCATAAATATTTCTAACATGAAATCATGATTCTTACTTTAGTCATGTAAACTTACAAAAAAGGGACCTTTTGAACCTAACCTAGCCATGTACCACTTATGTCATCATATAATTCTTGTAAACAAGATGGACCTAATCATGGTTTTCAATTATGCCAAATATCATTCATAGCCTAGCCATATTCATAAATTTGCAAATAGGTTTTCTAGTACAAAAGCATGGCTTAATACATAATGCCAAATTCTCAACATAATTTCATATGGATAATAACCAAACTTGTTCCAATTACTTACAACATGATTTATGCACAAAAATATACATCATGGTGGCATAGAAGCAAACCCCTAAACTTGCATGAATTTAAATCAACTACATACATGTAGCTTCAACATGGATTACGTAATTTGCGAAATATTCCAAACGTATACTTGCATAGAACTACCGCATGTAGTTCTTTATAATGAATAACATAATTCATAAATATCCAAACGTATATAATATTTCAAATTGATAAGAACGCACCAATATGAATTACTTTATTGCCACAATTCAAGCATACAAACCAACACAATTGTTTATTCATACCAAAGTAATACTCTACTTACAATGGTGTGATGAATTCTCTAGTTTGAAGACGCAAATTCCTTTGTTGAATTGATTTGTTTAGGTTGCTTTAAGCTTTAGAATCTTCCTCCTAATCCTCTCTCCAATTTGGTGGCTACTCCTAGTCGTTCCTCAGCAACATGGCGGCTATGTTCTTATTTTTGAATGAATAGATTAGGGTTTAGTCTAGGGTTGTTTATATAGAGGTTAGGAACTGATTAGGACCATTGATGTTGCCTGGATTGATCGTAGCCATTCATTCGATAGAGAGACCAATTAGAGCCTGCCACCTAGCCCTAATGACAAAGCAGACCACAGAAAATCGGCCAAACACAGACCTGGCCAGCCAGGTTGGCTGGGCTCGACCAGGTCGACACCCCTGTCGACAGGGCTGTCGACAGCCCTGTCGACATGGGTAGCCCAGGTCGACAGCCCAGTCGACCTGGGTGGCCTAGGCGGGTGTTTATCCGCCCTGGCCCATTGGGCCCGATTTTATTCTGTTTGAATTTTAAATTTAATTCAAAAACTTCCGAAGGCCATATCTTCTTCATACGGACTCCGTTTTTCGAAAACTCGGACTCTATTTCGCGTATTTTTCCGAGACGAACGCAATGGCGTATCCCGTTTCCCTTGTTCTTTGATTTCAGATTAATTATACTTTAATTTGCTAATTTCACAGTTATAGAATTTTCGGGGGGTTACATTCTCCCCCACTTAAAAGGATTTCGTCCCCGAAATCTTCAAGTTAGGAGGAATGTATATCCTAACATCCAATCATCCATCAAACACGAGCATCCATTGTCCTTAAAAGACTTCTAATGCTTCATGATCATATGCGAAGTGTGTGTGTACATGTACTTATCTAATGCAAAATCAGGCAGTCTACTGATTCAGTTGGCCTCCTTAATGCGAATTATGTAAGTGCCATGAATCCATTATGTATGCAAATTTTCCTATTTTTGATTTTACATGAGTGCACAATCATTCATTACAAATGCAACATCCATATGACAACACATTAAAGTTCAACCATATACGAATGCAAACATATATGCATATGCAATATGAAGTGACTGAGCCGATCTAAAACCTAGATTGTGTGTGTATATGCAACCACGAGCAACCACTAGCAATCACTTGCAACCACTTGCAACCATCATACATAACATGTTTCAATTACATGTTTCCATCCAAAAAGATTCTACCTAAAAGATAAGGTCGAGGAAATATACCTAAAAAGATAGATAAAAGCGCAACTTAAGGAAAAGGAAAGATCAAGGATGTACCCTCGAACAGAAAAGGGTAGGCTGTACGGATTCTAGCTTCAGTTTCCCAAGTCGCGTCTCCCTCGGCGTCGCTCCACTGAACTTTGACGAGCTTGACTTCACGGTTGCGTAGCTTCCTTACTTCCGTTCCTAATATGCGGGTTGGAACCTTCCTTATGGTTGCTTCGCGTTCCACTTCGGCCTCTTCGAGGATATTTGGCTCTACCACTTCAGCGGACTCATGAAGACATTTTCGGAGATGAGAAACGTGAAAAACGTTGTGGACTCCAGCCAACTTCTCGGGTAGCTCTAATCTATAGGCCATTTTCCCAATCTTCTCGATGATAGGGAATGGACCTACGAACCTTGGTGCTAGCTTTCCTGTGGTTCCAAAACGAACAACGTTTCTCAGTGGTGATACCTTGAGAAAAACTCTGTCTCCAACCTCGAATTCAAGGTCGGTCCTTCTCTTGTCGGCATAGGACTTCTGTCTGTCTTGGGCCGTCTTCATCCTTCTTCGTATTAAGTCTACTTTCTCTGAAGTCTCTCGGATCATATCTGGTCCAAGTATGAGCTTATCAGTAGACTCCCACCAACAAGTGGGTGATCGGCACGGTCTTCCATATAAAGCTTCGAAGGGCGCCATTTCGATGGTTGCTTGATAGCTGTTGTTGTAGGCAAATTCCACCAAAGGAAGGTGGTCTTCCCATGTCCCTCCGAAGTCAAGGACGCATAGTCTTAAAAGGTCTTCCAAAACTCTGTCACTCTCTCTGTTTGGCCGTCGGTTTGGGGATGATAGGCTGTGCTCAAGCATAACTGCGTTCCTACTGCTTCTTGCAGACTCCGCCAAAACTCACTGGTGAAGATGGGGTCTCGGTCACTAACAATGCTAGACGGTATTCCATGGAGTCGAACGATTTCCTTGAGGTAAAGTGATGCTAGGGATGAGGCAGTTCTTTTACTTTTGATAGGTAAAAAGTGGGCGCTTTTAGTAAGCCTATCCACTATTACCCAAATGCTAGTGTTGCCTCTCCTAGACCTAGGCAGCCCATCGATGAAGTCCATTGAGATGCTATCCCACTTCCACTGTGGGACCTCCAAAGGATGTAGCAGTCCGCCAGGCTTTTTCTGTTCCGCCTTAACCTGTTGGCACACCATACACTTAGAAACGAACTCTGCCACGTCCTTTTTTATGCCGTTCCAGAAGAAAGTCCTTTTTATGTCTTTGTACATTTTATCTCCGCCTGGGTGTATCGTCATCTTGGAGTGATGTGCTTCCTCGAGAACCTTCTTTACTAAATCTTTTGTCTGTGGGACGCATAGTCTTACGTCTCGCCTTAGCAAACCCTTATCGTCGATGGAGTATCTGTTGAGGTGACTTGAAGTCTCACCCCTAATTAGCCTATCAATTATTTCCATAAGTTGGGGGTCTTCGCGTTGTGCTGTCCCTACTGAATCCACTAAAGTTGGGCGCACTTCTAGAGATGCTAGCAAGCCTGGTACGAAATCGGAGGAGGGCCTAAAGTCGAAGCTGGCTATAAACTCTAGGCTTTGTCTTTCAACAAACAACGGGCTTAGGGTCAATTTCTTTCGGCTCAACGCGTCTGCCACTACGTTGCCTTTGCCCGGAGTGTAGGAGATTTCGAAATCGTACGAGGCAAGAAACTCCATCCATCTTTGTTGCCTCAAGTTAAGATCCTTCTGCGAGAAAAGATATTTCAACGATTTATGGTCAGTGTAAAGTTCGAACTTCTCACCTAGGAGGTAGTGTCGCCAAGACTTGAGTGCAAAGACGATGGCGGCTAACTCAAGATCGTGGGTTGGGTAGTTCTTTTCGTGCACTTTCAATTGCCTCCCGCCATAAGCTACTACCCTTCCTTCTTGCATTAAGACGGCGCCTAGCCCTGTCCCACATGCATCCGTATAAACAGTGAACATCTTGCTCCCATCTGGCAGCGTCAAAACTGGGGCTGTTGTGAGAGCCCTTTTCAGTCGTTGGAAAGCAAACTCGCAATCCAAGTCCCAATTAAACACTAGATTCTTCTTGGTCAATTTCGTGAGTGGAGCTGAGATTTTCGCAAAATCCCTTATAAATTTTCGATAGAAACCTGCTAGTCCTAGGAAGCTTCGGACCTCAGTCGCATTCCTTGGTGTCTTCCAATCCTGTACCGCCACTACCTTAGCAGGGTCCACTGCTAACCCTTGTTTGGATACTATGTGCCCAAGGAACCTCACCTCTTCCCTCCAAAAGTGGCATTTGGAGAATTTGGCTTTTAGTTGATGGACTCGCAAAGTTTCCATTATTGCCCTTAAGTGCTGAGCATGTTCCTCTTCACTCTTTGAGAAGATAAGGATATCATCTACGAAGACCACTACGAATTTGTTGAGGAAATCTCTAAATACCCTACTCATCAGGTCCACGAAGTAAGCAGGTGCATTTGTCAAGCCGAAAGGCATGACAAGCCATTCAAAGAAGCCGTCTGGGGTTCTGAATGCCGTTTTATCGATGCTATCTTCAGCCACCCTTAGCTGATGAAAACCGGTTGCTAAATCGAGTTGGGAGAAAACAGACGCTCCTACAAGCTGGTCAAACAAATCGTCAATTCTAGGGAGAGGGTGCCTATTCTTTTTCGTTAGCTTGTTGAGCTCCCTATAGTCAACACATAGACGGAGTGAACCATCCGCCTTTGTAGCGAACACCACCGGAGCGCCCCATTCTGAAATGCTCCTCCTAATGAACCCCTTTTCTAGAAGCTCTTTAATCTGTTTACTGAGCTCTTTCCTTTCTCGTGGAGCCATATGTCTAACGGGCAACGCAACGGGCTTTGCATTATCTACAAGATATATGCGGAAGTCTATTTCCCGCTTCGGAGGCAAGCCCTTCACCTCTTCGAAGACATCCGGGTATTCCCGGACCACTCTAACTGATTGCAAATTTTCAACGGAGGCATCTAGCGATTCACATACTCTCTGACCGTCTTGTCCCCTTGCTTAAGAAATAACAATTTTTTCCAACTGCAAACTTCTTTCCGCATCTGAGAGAAATTTAGTCTCAAACCTTGCCCTAAAGTCCTCCCATGTCTCCACTGGTCTTTCAGCATTAGTGACTTCCCACCAGTAGGAAGCCTCGCCCTTCAATAGCCACACTGCCAACTGTACTTTTTGTCTATCTTCTACCTCAAAGATGATGAATAGGTCCTCAGTTTCTTTCAGCCAATTTCTAGCTGCTACGAAGGACTCAGTTCCATGGAAATCCCTTCCTCCCATAGCTTTAAAATCTTTACATATCTTAGCAAACGTGTTTCCCCGAGGAGGAGGTGGAGGAAAAGGTGCCACTGCGGCTGGATGATTTCCTTCAGCTGGGGGAGGAGGAATGGTAGGACCTGGCTGAGTGGCCCTTGCTTCTAAGAACCGTCTAAACCAACCAGGTATTGGCACCCCTTCCGGCAAGTTAAGTTCTTGGGACATGCTGAAACAAAAAGGATAGATTCAAAACGAAGGATAAGAGATAGTTCCTATGGCTTTGGGGGGTGGACTTTGCCTTTTTAAAATAAAATAATATTTTTCTTTTAAAAATGCCTCTTTAAATTTCCTTTTTGAAAATAATTTCTCAAAACTTTTTATCTTATCTGGTAAAACCTATGCTCTGATACCAAGTGAAACACCCCACCTCCGTTAGGGTCACTCTCAAAGGGAATGCCCTAATTTTGGTGGAGGTTTATAAGTACAAGTCACAGGTATACAAGACAGATATAAGAACACATATTTGTAAACAGCGGAAGAACAACAAACTTTATTTCATAAAGTCAAATACGTGTTACAACAACATCCTTTCCAAAAACATAACATAACACTTTCATAATCTGTCTTGAGTACATTATTTAAAGAAGCATAAATAAAACATAGATAAACTGCAAAAGCCCCATAGTGGATTGTCCAAAGCCATAGTTCAAAACAGGAAAGTCCAAGCAATACATTTCTCTTCTTCAAGCTGGATGTTGAGGTTGGTCAAGCTGCTGTGTTCCCTCCCTGAGGACCTGGGGGGGGAAACGGAAGAAAGAAGACGAAAGAAAAGTAGAGTCAGACATAAAGCCTGAGTAAGTCTAGTACTATTTTGTCTATGAATAAAGAACTGGGTATGATAAGTATAAACAAGAAGTGGGCATGCACTAAAAACTTGGTTAAGCTGTCTAGGGTCGAATATACTATCGTACCCCATGTTAATCTCTGAACCCATATAAACTAGTTACCAACTGGCACCCCATAATCAGGGTGATGTGATCCATTCAATGATGATCGGCTCCTACTCGCATAGTTACATGTGTCTTACGGCCCCCGATGTTGTAGTTACCTATGCTGGTCCCACCATGGGGTGTATCAAGTCCCATAGTGGCAACCCGACACAACCTTAGAGTGCACAGGTATGCTACTGGTGTCCAGTGCCTTATTTTTCTGCGCCGGAGTGTGTGCACGCCCGCACTCCGTTAGAACCTACACTGCTACACCACCGCCGTCGCTTTGACCTCTTACAATCAGCCCAGTAATCGTGCCCCACCCTGCCTAGTTTCAGGGTATCCTGATACACCTTCTAGGGTTACTGCTGAAAAGGGTCCCCCGTTACTAGGTTTTCTATCTCTAGCCAACATGCTAAGTTGGTTAAGTGTTTCCTAACCTAACCCCCACCAGTCCGTTTTGTTTAGCATGTTCCATTTTGATTAAGTCTTTAGTTCACTTAATCCTATCAATCCTGACTCAGCCTTAATTGTCTTATTAAGGCCCTGACCTCTCACATTAGACAGGTATTGTTGTGGCTGCCTGTTGCCGGTTGGTTCCGGGCAGTCTTACGCCACAACTCAGTCTAACCTCGGGTCCTTGCTGAGCTCCATGTTTAACCTCCCACATTGGATAGGTAATGTTATGACTACTGGACAGCCGGGCGGTTCCGGGCAGGTTTACATCACAACTCAATCCAACCTCGGGTTAAACACATCGTATGTTCTACATTTACATATTTTGTCATTCCTCTTTATTTCTTATATGTAAATATTTGCGGCCCATTATTAAGTTAATGGTGTAAAGGTTACACCAATCATGGGCCCAACCCATACCTGAACTTGGGCCCTTCTATTTTATATTTTCATTCATTAGTAATTTTAACCCAACGTTATTTTCCCTCGTTTAACACGTCCGTATATATATATTTTGGGCTTAGCCTTTAAAAGCCCAAATTAGCCATGCGAAAAGGGGAGGCTTAAAGCGTAATTACATACACAAAGAGGGGAAGGTGAGCGTATGAACTTGCAATATGGCGTTGGGAATACAAAATAGAAACTGGTGAACTTGCATAGTGGTAACATATACTTTGGTCATAAAGCATAGGTGACATGAACCAAGCCATGTAAACTTGTAATTGAGATATCATTATTGTCACATGAACCTATATTTTTATTTAGGCATAATGTCAAACATAAGCATGGCATAATATCAAACATAAGCATGGCATAAGTATAGTTAAATTTGTTCACATAACCATGGCATAAATATTTCTAACATGAAATCATGATTCTTACTTTAGTCATGTAAACTTACAAAAAAGGGACCTTTTGAACCTAACCTAGCCATGTACCACTTATGTCATCATATAATTCTTGTAAACAAGATAGACCTAATCATGGTTTTCAATTATGCCAAATATCATTCATAGCCTAGCCATATTCATAAATTTGCAAATAGGTTTTCTAGTACAAAAGCATGGCTTAATACATAATGCCAAATTCTCAACATAATTTCATATGGATAATAACCAAACTTGTTCCAATTACTTACAACATGATTTATGCACAAAAATATACATCATGGTGGCATAGAAGCAAACCCCTAAACTTGCATGAATTTAAATCAACTACATACATGTAGCTTCAACATGGATTACGTAATTTGCGAAATATTCCAAACGTATACTTGCATAGAACTACCGCATGTAGTTCTTTATAATGAATAACATAATTCATAAATATCCAAACGTATATAATATTTCAAATTGATAAGAACGCACCAATATGAATTACTTTATTGCCACAATTCAAGCATACAAACCAACACAATTGTTTATTCATACCAAAGTAATACTCTACTTACAATGGTGTGATGAATTCTCTAGTTTGAAGACGCAAATTCCTTTGTTGAATTGATTTGTTTAGGTTGCTTTAAGCTTTAGAATCTTCCTCCTAATCCTCTCTCCAATTTGGTGGCAACTCCTAGTCGTTCCTCAGCAACATGGCGGCTATGTTCTTATTTTTGAATGAATAGATTAGGGTTTAGTCTAGGGTTGTTTATATAGAGGTTAGGAACTGATTAGGACCATTGATGTTGCCTGGATTGATCGTAGCCATTCATTCGATAGAGAGACCAATTAGAGCCTGCCACCTAGCCCTAATGACAAAGCAGACCACAGAAAATCGGCCAAACACAGACCTGGCCAGCCAGGTTGGCTGGGCTCGACCAGGTCGACACCCCTGTCGACAGGGCTGTCGACAGCCCTGTCGACATGGGTAGCCCAGGTCGACAGCCCAGTCGACCTGGGTGGCCTAGGCGGGTGTTTATCCGCCCTGGCCCATTGGGCCCGATTTTATTCTGTTTGAATTTTAAATTTAATTCAAAAACTTCCGAAGGCCATATCTTCTTCATACGGACTCCGTTTTTCGAAAACTCGGACTCTATTTCGCGTATTTTTCCGAGACGAACGCAATGGCATATCCCATTTCCCTTAGTTCTTTGATTTCAGATTAATTATACTTTAATTTGCTAATTTCACAGTTATAGAATTTTCGGGGTGTTACACTAATAGTCGAAATGCAGGTTTAAAGGCCTTCTGAACGCAATGGGACTAGTATCAAGGTACAGTTCCATCATTCAAAGCAGTTGTTCTTAAAATTTTGATTATTCTAATTAAACTGCATAAATAATTTCCAATGTGTTTTAGATTAGCAAGAATAAATTATAAGTCTGATTGAGACGAAATTTGAAACGTAACAATAATTTACAATTCTGGATCCACTAAAACTAATTTCGTTGAAATCCGAGGTCATGTATGAAATGGTTATTTTAACAGGTTAATTAACATATATTATATTCAGTTTTCGTTTATTCATTTTTATGTTCAATTCAAAAGATTTTAAACTTTACTCAAACCAAAAAAAAAAATTAACTTTATAGATCAGTTTTCATTTACAAATTCTTATTTTGATTATTTACCAACTTCATTAGAACTCCAATTATAAATTTATTAACTCAATTTCATTCATAAACGTCAATACTAAATTTAAATCAATATTTATCCACTCAACCCAAATCGTAATTTCATTTACAATCAATTAAATTAAGCTTACATCATAAAAATTACATAATTAAATCATTAAACTTTATTTATAACCATTAATATCCAAATATCATATTAAATTCAATAATTTATATGGTTGAAAAATATGGGTTGTTACAAATATGTAGATACTTTTAGTGGTATTACAACGTAAGATGAATGCTGTTTAGAATTTAAGATTTTTTTAAAACTGTTGGTAAAAATCATGTTATAAAATCAACATTGGGCAATAAGTATTGTTAAAATCTACAATTGCACTAGTATACTATTGTAAAAAGAACATAAAAGAGTAAACACAGCAAAAACCAAATGGTATCTCTTAAATTATACATGATGAGTGAAAATACCACAATGTCTACTTGTTGTCGTTAAACTATTTTTCACAGCACATAATAAATGCTGTGAAAACTTTCTTTTAACATGGTTTATCTTATGTTTTTAAATCATTAGGATCTACAATAGCATTTCATTAAATAATATTCCTAATAACATTGCTAAAGCGTATGATAGCGTTTTTAAACACTATTAAAAGCTTTCTTTTCTTACAGTTTTTGTAGTAAAAAGAAGTAGAAACATAATATTGCTTTTAAAGCCATATAGATATTATCTAGCTAAAATATCAACTACCAACTAAATTTAGAAAAATAAACATGTCTGGTAAATTATGCATATTATCCGATAATTCATAAACAATAAAATGCTAAAGCAGGCATGTCTTAGTTAGTCTAAATCATTATCTCGATATTCACTAATTGTAGGAAAGAAGCATTTGCGACATAGTAACCTTTTAGTATGCAAATAGTACGCAACAAATAGTTAATGAAAAATTTAACCATTAAAGTATTGAAAAATATCACATTTCTACATTATTCCGATGTAAAATATGTGAATGGGTATCATATGAGAATAAGTATACATTTAGCTTCATAGGAGGAGACATTTTACATACATATACATGCATTATGTTTGTTTATTCTGTTGTGGAGCACTGTGGAGCCTTGATAGTGTTATGTATTCTTATTTGAGACAGTGTATCAATTGAGTTTATTTACCTTTGTATAAACTCTATTATTGTTCTATATAACTCTATGAGCTTGAATACTCTGATTATCTAGATTATATAGTTATTACTTTCTCTCCTGTTTTATATATAAGATTGTTGTTATTGTTTGTTACCTGATGCGTTGCAAGATATTCGAAAGGTTCTGTGATTGAGTTTATATTTTTTTTCTCTCCTTTCTCTTCTCTTTTATTATCTTCTTTCATTTTCTTTTTCTGTTCTTTTCTACTATCTCTTTCTCTTGACGACCGCTTCACATCGATTGGGTTCTTGTACAAAGTGAATTTTTAGTTCTAAGCATCAGTGGTGTATGGCGAGTCGTCACACTGTTTGTCCCATTTCAGACTTTGCACTTCACATTTCAGTTTATGCTTATGTTATGCCTACATTCTAACCAATTCACCTAATGTCTCATATCTTCATTTCAACTACATGTGTGTGTCGTTTTTTGGATCTAATTCTCAACCTAGCACAATTTTTATGGGTCTTAGTTTCTACTTTTTAGAATGCAAGGACTTAGTGGAATTACCACAAAATATCCAACATCTAATTGTACTGATGGGTGTTACAATTGGTGGGCAACTACTTGCATAGCAAATATTTCCCCTGTAAATATTGAAAAAATCTTCAAGGTATATAATATATGAATCTTAATAGAAAGATAATAAAATTGTTATTTAATAGTGAAAATGAACACTACAAGAATTACAGTATATAGCCACGGCTCATTTTCGACGGCCGCCAACGACGATAGCAACGGTTAGCAATAGCCCATTGTTTTTGTGGTAAAATAGTTATTTCAATTAACTAACCATTGAGATCTGTTGATAGCCACTGCTATAACTGCCATTTGCGGCCGTTGATAGCCATTGCAAATTGCTTGTTTTTGTTTCTAGAAACCCAATAGCTACTATCATCGTCTTTCCAAATAAATAAAAAATGCAAAAACCAATCAATCCCATCCTCCCCTAATGTTACAACCCTCCAAACCGTCTTCAAATCACCTTCGGCGCTACCGAGCTTCTCGTCCTGCCACTTTTCACTCTCCAATCCTCTCAAAAACAGGTTTTTCAATTAAACCTTGGTTATTTAGGTTTTCTAATTTAGGACTAAATTTGCATTATACTTGTTCCTAATAGCTAATGAATGTTTATTACATCGTATTACATGTTAATCACTATTATTATCATCAAAATGTTCGAATTATTACGAATAGCTAAGTTTTTTAATTTAGCTATATATATGTATATGTATATATATATATATATTGTACTAGTGTGAACCCGTGCTTTGCACATGTGCTATGACAATACTTTATAACCAGTGATACTTTTGCAGTATCATGAGGAGTTTGTATTATCGAAGTTTGCTAATTTTTAATGAGAAAATATATGTAATGACTTAGTATTTTAGGGTATGAAAAGAAAACAATTTATTACTAACATAAAGCATTTAATCGATATCAGCTAGAAAAAAAATCATGTTAAACATTTCAAAACATTATAAGGCTAGAGAAAGTGATATGTATACCATAGAGAAGCTATAAAAAAGGTCGGTGCATCAAAAAAATTCATGCCATAAAACCAAAGGGACGACGTACGATATTGACCCGATATAGACTTGTGAAAACATATGCTCCTGATATAAAGGAATAAAAACATGTATTTTGTAGATACGTTTGTCCACATCAAGTACAACTACTTACCATGCTATAAGTGGAACATATACTCAATGATATCAAGACAGCAACCAAAGGGTAGACACATAAAGTATTATGGTATAAAAGTATCATTCGATAATGAAAAAAAATATTTTGTACATCATACATCTTACCTTGCCATAAATGACGTCGCTTAGAAGATGCCAAAATTGATGTTACTTCTAAGTACCAAGAATATGCTGCAAAACAAAATCACTAACATGCTTTTGATTCCATTTCCTTTATGAATGGAATGTATTACTTTCCCTAGAGAATATCTCACACCAGCCTACATTTATGTAAGGTAGAAAAAAATGCTCATTTAGCACTTCTCGCATGATTGAATAGTAAACTCATCCCACACTCAGAAACATATTTTAACAGTGTAAAATCCAAATCAAATAATCGAGAGAAACCAAAGTTAGCATGAACATATTACATTAATATATATTAGCTTTTTAGCTTGTAAAGATAGTTATTCCCTAGAACTGAATATCAACTACCTAAAGATAACCAAAAAATGACAAAAATAAATTTCAGGATAAAAGCTGTGATAATTGTGGCATTTGTTCTAGCCAAAACTCACTTGTTTCTCCATATTAGCAAGCCGAGTACTAAGTGATGATTCCTCTATTAATTTTTTTCTCTAGTGACTTAGGGCAATGTATTTTCTTTTTTGCTGGATTGGTTCCTTTGATACTTGCATCATGGCTTCCACGCTCTACTACCGACTATGAGGAGAATGCAATTAAAGAAATGCTAATAAAACGCTTGCCATACCTCATTCTTAAACACTTACATTTAAAATGCTAGCTAATAAGAAACTGATCAAAAGCACAGATAAGCATGAATGTTGAGTTTAATTCAACATGAATTAAATGGAAATTATAATTAGTATAACATTGTTACATTTATTAATTTTAATGCTAATGGCGACCAATGGAGCTTTGTTTTGAAAAGCTGGTATCTTGTATACTATAGCAGCTAGGCCTAAGAAGTTCAAGTTAAAGGAGCTAAGAAGCTATAATTTGTGCAGTATTTCATGTACAAAATGTGGAAAGAGTATATAGTAATTTTAACTACTGTCATTTAAATGTATTAACACTACAACAAAAAACACTTTTCGCAACAGGCGATATCTGTTGCAGTAGACCTATTGCAACAGGCCTGAGCCAGTTGGTATAGCCGAAGTTGCAAAAAGTCCGCAACATTTTCTGCCTGTTGCAATAAAATGTTGCGGTATACTTTTTTGCAACAGGCTTTTGCTGTTGCAACAGATCATTTTGCAACAGTATATGCCCGTTGCAATAGATTCATTAATCTGTAAAAAAAAAATATTACAGCTTATAGATGTTGCATATTAAATGTATTCCTTTTGGTAATAGTGTGTATCACAGAATGAAATAAACAAATAAATTTTTTATTTTAACAAAGTTTTAATAGTACAAACAATTACAACAAATTTCTACAATTTTCATACACCATTCATGCATAACAATTTCTTCCCTCACACAACACATTTTTTTTCAAATAGAGTATTTTCTAATCATATTTCTACTCTTTCATACATATGCTATAACAAGAGAACAAATATCATCAGTTCACTAGATCAAATATGCAGTTCATACTTTTTTGTCATCCATGCTTACAAGATGACCACAAAGTGCAATCTAGCACCTAAACAGAGAAAATATAGCCAAGTCATTTATTTACCCAAAAAAAAGACTACTGTCGATGTTTCAAAAACGACACGCACTTCAGATGTTTAGTCAACAGAATTTCAGTATATTAGAGGTAAATCCCAAATGCTTTAGGCAGTTATGAAATATGCATGTAATTGGCCATCGAAATATTGCATTACAAACCACTTTGTACAGATATGAGCTTTATTTCTAGTTATATTAACTCTCTCACTCTCTTTCTCTATCTCTTTACACTACTATACTAAATTAAACAGAATTAACAATTGTTAAACATCATGTATGCCTACCATTGGTGGCTGAACTAACATTAACTAAACTATAAGTTTTATAGAGGTCGGATTATAGCTTCATTCAAACATATGATAATAGATAATACACAAGGGACAAAAAATTAACAATTGTTAACCAACATATATGCCTACTATTGATTCAATTTGAGTTTGCATTTGTTATTATATGTCAATTGATATCACATGTTAAATAATCATGTTCTTACATGATTTTTTTCCATCAATTATCACAAAAATTTACAGCTTGCTGTAGCAAACATAACTTTTAACTGATATATTTATCAAGTAACCCATGGTAACTGTATTGGTTGATTATTATTTTTCCTTTACATCATTGTACGCTATCAAAATCTCCTTAAAAAACTAGAAAAAAGAGTCATCGTATCGGATCTTATGTTCAGTTGCACTATATCAAGTTTTGCTAGTATTATTCAAAAATAGCATGTGTTGTAGTGTTCTGACTCAATTTGGAGTATGCTTGTAGGCAATAAATGAACTAAAATTTATTTGAATTACATTTGTGTTGTACTAAAATCTGATACGCAGTTTACTGAGAATTAGCATTATCTACTTTCATTGCATTACATATGAAATCAAGATACAAGAAAGTTAATCATAGAAAGACTTACCAGAGTAAAGTTCCAAGCAAAACAGTAACTCATGTTACATGCCCCAAATGAACAAGTGTAAACCCCCAAAAGGCCAAGAATCCGATCAAATGCATGTCCCAAATAATAAATTCAAATCCTTTTGAGCCCTTTGTTTGTTATAACTATGAACAAAAAGGTAAAGCGGATTTAATTCACATCGTGATAACACAACACATATAAGTTTCTATTGGTTACTAGTGCACAATATGCCTATTGTTCTACTTGTTAAGCTAAATAGAAATGCATGGACTAAAATTTGCAGGCCAAAAATGGAAGTAGGCATTGGCCTTAAAAGATTTGAAGAACTTTGATAACCATTATGTTTAAAGATATTTTGGCAATTGCACTTTATAAACAACATGTGGCCAAAATGCATGTACAGTACTATACAAATACAAATTTTTGGCATTACAAACCACTTTGTACAGATATGAGCTTTATTTCTTGTTATATTAACTCTCTCACTCTCTTTCTCTCTCTACACTAATGTACTAAATTAAACAGAATTGATTCACATTACAATTCTCACAGGTGATCGTCGTTTCGACCATTGTCGGCTTGATTAAATATCCTTTTAACCACTCAATCACAGCTTTACATTGCATGCATGCTTACGCACGTATTGTGTGTGTCATAAAACAAGTTATAAATAATAACTAGATTCAAGTTCAAGTAATGGAAAGTACATTACCAGGTACGGTGAACTAAAAATATATTTTGATGTAGCTACCGCAGCTGCAGGTTGGGCATAACTTTGTTGTAGATGGGTATGTTTTCAGAAAACAATCAATTTATTATAGTAGTCAACTGTCAGCACACATCTAAATAATATAGTAAGGTTAATTATGAAATACAGGTTACCTCAGCTACGTAAATTTTAAATTTAGTAGTTTTACTGTGTTTGATAGTCAAATAATTCTTAAAAAATTGGAACGTTGAGCAAACATTTGTTATCTTTAGAGAGCGTTAGTGGTCAATCCAGTTTCCTATCAGGTTAACACTACAACACAAATCTGATTTTGTGAACCATTAAGATGCAAGACTTACAAATAGGATTATATTTAATGCAGGGACTCTATGATAAAGAAATCACTTGAGCATGATAAGTTGCAGGATAAACACCAAAAGCTACGGTCCGAGGTACAAAAGTTTGTACAACCGCCTGTGGTGCAACATAATGTGGATATCCATAAGCACAATATGCAGCCTAGGCAAAGAACATACAAGAGTGGACCAGTCTATACAGCATGACAGAAACATATAATATAGTGTAGGAAGAAAAATTATTAAAACATGGTAGTCTACCTGAGCCGCATAGCAAGTGTTCCACTGTTGCCTTTGTGCTTGGGGATTCTGCATATAAGCAGCAGCCCATTGAGTTTGTGCATTTGGATATGATGGTGTATCAATTGAAGCATTTGAGACTTTAGTCTTATCCGAGGCCAAGGAATCCTCTGCTTTTCTCTTTTTTGACAATAAACTGCTACTTTGACATAAGAAAATTCTAGAATGCCTCTTCTCTGCCTTTTTTCTGATATCCAGAGTTCCAAACATATCCAAGAACTGTGATAGCAGGTAATGTATAAAGCAGAATAAGTTGACATACGACAGATGAATAAATATTACCCATAATTAACCATTCCATCTATACTAAAATATGACAACTGATTAGAGCATTGTGATAACCCAAAAATAAGCTACAAATTATATATTTGCATAAAGGTAACCAGATTAACAGTTTTAATTAAAAGAATATAAATTTAGGCTGAAACCCTAAAGACCGCAACACCTTATTCTTCTTTCACATAAGTGGCAGATCTTCTCAAGGGAAGCCAAGCCCAAAAATAACCCAAACCAGAAAACCCAACATGTCGAGAAAATTACGTACCAGAGACAAAACCCATACTTGAAAAAAAAGCAATTATCTGGCAAAATCATCTATCATTGCCATCAATTCCATTAATTATGTAACAACCCGAAAATCTGGGCCAGTTTAAAATTTTTGTTTTGGCAATTTTAGTGAATTTTGAACATTTAAAAATGATTATTTTAAATAATATCGACGAGAAATTTATTTTGAATAGAATTGAACGTATATATTATATACGTCGTCGTTAGAATATAAATAATTATATATAATTATAAATAGAATTGAAAATGGCGCGGTAGTTCGATAATTCGATTTCAAACTTCAATTGAATGTACCGGGTGCAAAACAATCCGGATTTTAGTGAAACCAAAAATAATAGGATCTAATTGGGAATATCTTTCCAACGAATCTGAAAGATTGAAATTTCATAGCGGGAATCAAAAGATATGTTCAGTTGAAAATTCTGAATAGTCGCTATTGAATTCAGGCCCTTAAAAATGGGAATTTTGCAAACGACCTCGAATTTCGACGAAACCACTTTTGTTGGGTCCGTGATGTCAAATTATTGCTAGATTCTAAATTTCATAATTTTTCGAATCAATATGTGAGCGTGGCAAAAGAAAACGTGTTTGACCAGTTTTAGTTGATTTTAATCGAGTGGAAAATGGCCATTTTTCCAACGGTCTCAGAATTCGACGAAACTAGTTTTATTAGGACCGTATCGTCAATACGAAGCCAGAAAATATTTTTTGGCTTAGTATGTGACCCCGGTAAATAGAAATGCGCGTTCAAATTCAATATATAGAGTTATATGTGGATTTTAACGAAAACTGATCGAAACGATCGAATCAGCATGTGGTACATATCCCATTGAGTTCGAAATGGGGGTAATTAGCTATGGACGGCAGGCGGTGGGCCTCGTTTCGAGTTCGAATGAAAAAGTTACTTTTTAAAAATTTAAATAAAATAAATTAATATAATATTTATACTTAAGCCCCCCTCTTCTTCTTTCTTACCCCTCCCGTTCGTTTTCAGATAAGGAAAAAAACGTAAATCGAAGTCGCCTCCCCCACGATGCCACCCTCGTCGCCGTTAGCCGCCACCACCGCCGTAGGAGGCGCCGACCTCCCTCTCCTCCTCGCGCTGAGCGCGATCCCTTTCTCCCCCCCCCCCAATCGATGGAAACCACCCTAGCCCTAATGCCTGTCGCCCAGGCCAAAGCTCCGCCACCACTGGCCACAGTCGCGGCCCCCTTCCTCCTCCCTGACCTCCGGCGAGCCTAGCCCATCTCCCCTTCGATTTCCACGCCCTAGCTTTAAACTCCCGCTGCAGTCAACGCCGGAGCAGCCTCCAACCTCCACCGCGACCTGCACCTCCTCCCCCTCGACTGGCGCAACAGCCCCTCCGCCAAGCCCTCCCTCGAGCGAACGCTGTAAGTTTTAATTTTATTTTTATTTATAAAATCAGTTTTTTTATATATGGATTAGCATTTATAAAATTTGAAAATAAAGTGAATAGAAAAGATTAGATTTTAAAAATAGAAAAGGATTAGATTTTTAAAATAGAAAGGATTAGATTTTTAAAATAGAAAAGATTAAAATTTTAAAATAGAAAAGATTAGATTTTTAAAATAGAAAAGATTAGATTTTTGAAATTTGAAAATGCGAAATCTTTATATTTGAAAAGGCGAAATCTTTATATTTGAAAAGGCGAAATTTTTATATTTGAAAAGGCGAAATCTTTATATTTGAAAAGGTGGAATCTTAATCTATATAGTAGCGTTGAAAAAAATATAAGTTTTGTCTATATAGTAGCGATATAAAAATAGAATTTTTATAAATATAGCGTGATTATAAAAATGGGATTTTTATATACATGGCAACTAAGTAAAAATTCGATTTTTATATATTGAATAGCGATATAAAAATATGATTTTTATATATTGAATAGCGAAGTAAAAATTTGATTTTTATATATGTAGTGGCTACGGGCAGCGAAAGTGACAAGAGACGAGAACAGTGAAGATTTCCTACATTAGGAGTGTCGTGGAGTTGGAATAGCTATCGGTGAGAACTTCTCACTCTAAATTTCTTTTTCTAGTTATGTATATATATTAGGATGCAGACGGTGTTTAGTAGCACCTGACACCACTGTCCACAGACCATGGACTTGTTTGTTTGGTTGCATAGATTAGTTAAATTATTTGATTCAAAGTTGGATGTTTGGTGAATTGAAATTGATTTGATTGATATGTGTATGGCTTGGGCCATCACTAGACCGGGGATAAGGCTAGGCCTTGTCTCGTTTCTAGTATCGTGCCGTTATGCCGCCGAAATTTTCTAAAATAAATTAGAAAAATAAAAATATCGTTTTATTGAATAAATAAACCGAATAGAATATTCATAGGTTGAATAAAATAATTTGGTCGTTAAAAATATAATTTTTAACGTGAAAGTGAATAAATAAATATTCATTTACAAACCGGACAGTTTGTTTATGTACACCTATTTGAAGGATATTGATTGGGACGATAAATTTTACACATCGCCCAACTGCACAAATAAAATCTGTGTTTGATTGTTTGAAACCCCACACGGGTATTGGGATAAAATACGGCATACACTAATCCCAATAATTAGTTGTATGTCGATCGATGGATCGACGGGCTGTTATAAGCGTTAGATATCTATATTTGATGCTTATACAGTGTAGTGCACTTTGGATGATGGTTGATTATTTATCGTTGCTATTATATACATGTGTTGTATGGAATCCATATAATTAACTTTATATGGTGATTGATTGGGCCTCATTCCAATTTAGAAAATAAAGAATATTATAAGATAAAGGTTCATGTGTTGACAGTACTCATCCGTTGAGATTAGTCATGTGTTGAACGAAATATTTTAACAATAAAATTTACATCTTTATCTTTATAAAATAAAGGTTCATGTGTTGACAGTACTCATCCGTTGAGATTAGTCATGTGTTGAACGAAATATTTTAACAATAAAATTTACATCTTTATCATATATAAAATTAGAAACTAACTGGAAAATAGATAAGATAAGTGGTCTCCTGGATATTGATCTGATGTTGGTTTCGGCCTTCGGGGTTAATATTTAGGGAATCGTTCTCTTACTAATTTACGGTTGGAGTCTGATTTGAAATCAAATGATAGATACCATAATTTTTATAAAATATATTGAATAACAAAAATAATCACACGTGGACAGTACTCATTCGTTGAGATTAGTCATGTGTTGAAAAAAATATAGATTCACGTATTGAATAGAATTAATATTCATTTGCTGAATAGAATAACTGAATTATTGAAATATATAAAGCCGTGTTGATTAGAGATGCACTATTTTGACGCGAACGATATTTATATCGATTATATTCGAATTCGAATTTGAATTGAATAGAAAACGAATTCGAATTCAAATTGAATAGAAAACGAATTGAATTGAATAGAAAACGAATTCGAATTGAATTGAATAGAAAATGAATTCGAATTGAATTAAATAGAAAACGAATTTGAATTGAATATATAACGAATTCGAATTGAATTGAATATATAACGAATTCGAGTTGAATAGAAAACAAATTTGAATTGAATATATAACGAATTCGAATTGAATTAAATAGAAAACGAATTCGAATTGAATTAAATAGAAAACGAATTCGAATTGAATTGAATAGAAAACGAATTCGAATTGAATTAAATAGAAACGAATTCGAATTGAATTAAATAGAATATATAACGAATTCGAATTGAATTAAATAGAAAACGAATTCGAATTGAATTAAATAGAAAACGAATTCGAATTGAATTGAATAGAAAACAAATTCGAATTGAACTAAATAGAAAACGAATTCGAATTGAATTAAATAGAAAACGAATTCGAATTGAATATATAACGAATTCGAATTGAATTGAATATATAACGAATTCGAATTGAATAGAAAACGGATTTGAATTGAATAGAAAACGAATTCGAATTGAATTGAATAGAAAACGAATTCGAATTGAATTGAATAGAAAACGAATTCGAATTGAATTGAATAGAAAACGAATTCGATTTGAATTGAATATATAACGAATTCGAATTGAATTAAATAGAAAACGAATTCGAATTGAATTAAATAGAAAACGAATTCGAATTGAATTAAATAGAAAATGAATTCGAATTGAATTAAATAGAAAACAAATTCGAATTGAATAGAAAACAAATTTGAATTGAATATATAACGAATTCGAATTGAATTAAATAGAAAACGAATTCGAATTGAATAGAAAACGAATTTGAATTGAATATAAAACGAATTCGAATTGAATGAATATATAACGAATTCGAGTTGAATAGAAAACAGATTTGAATTGAATAGAAAAAGAATTCGAATTGAATTGAATAGAAAACGAATTCGAATTGAATAGAAAATGAATTTGAATTGAATATATAACGAATTCGAATTAAATAGAAAACGAATTGGAATTGAATAGAAAACGAATTCGAATTGAATTGAATAGAAAACGAATTCGAATGGAATTGAATAGAAAACGAATTCGAATTGAATTGAATAGAAAACGAATTCGAATTGAATTGAATAGAAAACGAATTCGAATTGAATTGAATAGAAAACGAATTCATATTGAATGGAAAAGAATTTATGAGGGAAAATTCAATTTTGATTTGAATTTGAAAGAAAGGTTGAAATTGTTTTTGAAACAAATTTGAAATGATTTATAAAATTCATTTTAAATAGAAATCGACGCAATATATATTATATATATAATATAATGGCCTGAATAGAACGCGCCGCGCTGTGGCAGTTCGCGAATTTCGACCATTAACTTTGAATGGACATTACGGGAGATCTGACCGTCGGATTCTCCTAAAACCGGAACCGTTGGGTTCGTAACGAAAAGAGCTTTCTAACGAATATTAGAAATTTGAAATCTAACGGTTGGATTTGGAGATACGTCCAAATCAAATTTGGAAAAGGTTGCTGTAAGTGCAGTTCGATGGCCATTGTTGGAAATTAACTGTACGGGCCTTGATAAAATTATTAAAAATAGTAATAATTTGTGTAAAATCATAAGAAATGATTTGGGAAAAATTGGGATGAAAAAATCCATATTTGAAAAGATAAAAATAGATTTTTATCGAAATGAACTAGTTTGGAACTAAAATTAAAACCCATTTATTTTTAAATAAATAAATTGGATTTGAAATGGGTTTTAAATAGAATTGATCTGTGGGTTTATCGTGAATAGTGTTTTAAATAACACTTGTTCTTTAACCCGATAATAAATAGAATGTGATTTGAGTTTATCGTGAATTGTGTTTTAAATGACATTAGTTCTTTAACCCAGAAAAGGGAGTTTTAATGAATATGCAATTAGATTGAAATGTGAATTGATAATCTAAATTATCAAATTTGGAAAATGAACGAGAATGGAGTATCACCAGTTTTGCTCCAAGCGATAGTTAAATCTTTAATTAGATTTGAACGTGAAATGGTAATTAATTTTACCGATAACACTGTGGTGTTAGATATGGAGTATTACCAGTTTTGCTTCATGGGATGAATAGGTTGGGATTGGGAAATAAAATAAATAATTACTTCGGTGTGGTTCGCTAATCCCGACTAGTTTGGAAAACCATAATTTGGTTTGAAATGACATCCAAAGGAAGATTAAAAGAATAAATTTAAAAGAATTTATCTTGGATAAAATTAATGGGAACCTCTCCCTAAGAATTGAAATTTAGAAACTAGCTGAAGGTTAGTTAAGAAGAATGGTTTCCTGGATATTGATCTGATGTTGGTTTTGGCCTTCAGGGTTAATATTTGGGAAATTGTTCTCTTGCTAATTTGCGGTTAGTGACTGCTGAATTGGAATGAGGCGTATGTTGTGTTTGTGTAACATTTGTTTACTATATACGCGGGTTGTTCGGAAAGTCCGGGTTTATACCCATTCTGAATAACCGATTCGACGATAAGTCGAAGAAGAAGACGGTGGTTGAAGACCGGAAGTCTTCACATCGTTTGGGTGATTACTGATGATCTTGATTGGGCTGTACACCCAAGATGAGGGAATCAGTTGGTGATCGTCCAGACGTACTTGGAGATCGATGGATATGCGAGGAAAGTGCCTCCGGTTTCATTCAGACCCAGAACGAACTTGTAAATGGATTGTGTGTCTGACATTGAACTTTATTCTGTGTTGATTGATCTCTATTAAATATACATCTGTTTGGCAGTGGAGAATTTATTCTCTTGCTTAACGCCCTTCTCTGAGACGTACGAGCTCAGAGGTTGTATATCGATGGACATCAGTCGCATGGCATGAATTGCCTGTGTGGCACGCTGAGTTGCATGGATCAAGGCTTCAGTTGAAAAGAAAAATCTTGTGGTTGATGATCAAAGCATGGCCTATGTGGCGTAGCTTTGTGTATAACGTGGATTCGCGAGCCTCACACCTCGGTATGAGTTAAAAACGGGATACGGACCGTTGGGAGAACACGACGTTTCTTTCTAGCTTTGGTGGTGTCAGTGACTTACCAGCCCTGACATTTATATACTTTTCACCTTTGTGGTTGTTGGAATGAGGCGCCTCGATTATAGGTCTGTAAGGACCGGGAAACGTGTGTTTAGGAATTGCAAATCCTCAAACGTAAGAGAGGACCGACCCAGCTGATCCAACGGTTACCCAGTGCGCGTAGTCCTGAGACATTTGCTAGAGTGTCTCGAAAGCGGAGAGGAGCTTGCCCCTTGCCTCGACTCATGACGGGAATCCAATTTCCAATACGTGATATTGCGGTTTTAATTGTAGAACTAGTATGGCGACATAGTAGATGGTAGCTATGCCGCCTATGATTGAAATTGTTTTGACACTATACACCTATAATAGTATCAAATAATGTGTTTTAAACGTATCAAGCATGCTTTGGCTGTTATAAGGGGAAACCCTATCCTCCGGCTTGCGTTGCATTGTGTGATGGGACCTGGGTCTTATAACAGCTTCATTTTTCTTTATTTAGCATTGCGCGGTTTGTTCTATGCACTGGTATTCTTGGGAGGAAACTCGTTCCGTGTTATACGGCGTGGTCCCTTGATTTACCTAACTTTAAAACCAATATTAATAACTGTTTTAGTTCTCACACCAGTAACATGACTTACCTGGAGTTTATTGTTTTAACCTAAACTCTGGGTGCCCCTATTTTCCACACGGGCAGCTTGTAGTTTTGGTTTTGCACATTTATATTCACAGGGTCCTGATTAACAGCTGGAACGATGCTCGGAAAGCTTTGTATCCGTGTATCACTTCTAGTTGTGCTTTTGTATTATTTTCCGCTGCTATGTAATTTATTGTAATCTCTGATATTTATTGAATGTATATTTATTCATACTCTGTATATTCTTGTATCCGATGGAATTGTTGTAATAGCAATGAAATTTTCTTCCGTCTGCGTTCCAATTTGTCCTGTTCTCAAAACGATCAGGGGTTTCGAACGGTCTTTGTCGGTTTAGCGACTGATTCAGATCAAGCGAAATTCCCGGCCGTCACATTTGGTATCAGAGCTTTGGTTTACAGAGCTCGAGAACAAGACACATTAGAACCATACGAACGAATTCATCAGATATTGGATTAGTAATATCCAATTAGAATGACTCGTTAGAGATGGGATTAGTAGTGTCCTAGAACGAGTGTGAAGAGTATATTTTTGAAATGAAAACCAATTTTTCTTTTGAAAATTTAAATCAATTCTACGTATTTGAATATTTATTTATTTTGAATTTGGACAATCCGCTATATAAAGATTTTGCATATACGCGTCATGAACGTATATTCGAAGTTTTAATATACCGAATAGATATAGAACCGCACTCTAGTCGCCCGGACATGATTCTGATGATGGCGCACCATCACCAGTATTTATTTTCGTGTTTCGAAGGTGTGATATCTATATATTTCCATTAGACTGGTGTGAGAACCAAAACTTATATAGATAGATTTATTGTTGTGAATTGGCATCAAAAACAATATTTTCAGTATATATATATATCAAAATTATGAATTTGAAACGTTAATCCACTAATTGATGATGTTTGTGTTGTTTTTTTAGTTGTTTGATAATTTTGAACCATTATGCCTAATAGAATCAAATATTGAATTATATTGAAAATTGGTCACATTTGCTTGCATATACATGTACTTACATTGAACAGGTCATAACAAGGAGGCTAGAGCAGAGAATAAAATTTGTTTGCCCGACAAATAGGTACATATTTACTATAATTTACTGTTTTGTTTGGGTGATGATGATTTTATGAGCCTATTAGCTAGCCGCTTGGCTTTTTCTTTTTCTTTTTGAGATCAGAAGGCCTGTATGGCAATTTCGGGATTTTCCCGTGGCTCCCGGTGCAGGGGAGGTTATGGCGAAATTTTTCGAAAATTTAGGGTGTTAACCAAATTTTTGAAGAATTTGAAAATTCTCAAAAACTGAAAAGTTAGAGAATGAAAGCCAGATCGAACGTAGAGTTGATTAATCAAACCACTTTCGACTTTGTTCCTTTTCGGGGACGAAAAGTTTTAAATGGGGGAGACTGTAACAACCCGAAAATCTGGGCCAGTTTAAAATTTTTGTTTTGGCAATTTTAGTGAATTTTGAACATTTAAAAATGATTATTTTAAATAATATCGACGAGAAATTTATTTTGAAAAGAATCGAACGTATATATTATATACGTCGTCGTTAGAATGTAAATAATTATAAATAGAATTGAAAATGGTGCGATAGTTCGATAATTCGATTCCAAACTTCAATTGAATGTACCGGGTGCAAAACAATCCGGATTTTAGTGAAACCAAAAATAATAGGATCTAATTGGGAATATCTTTCCAACGAATCTGAAAGATTGAAATTTCATAGCGGGAATAAAAAGATATGTTCAGTTGAAAATTCTGAATAGTCGCTATGGAATTCAGGCCCTTAAAAATGGGAATTTTGCAAACGACCTCGGATTTCGACGAAACCACTTTTGTTGGGTCCGTGATGTCAAATTATTGCTAGATTCCAAATTTCATAATTTTTCGAATCAACATGTGAGCGTGGCAAAAGAAAACGTGTTTGACCAGTTTCAGTTGATTTTAATCGACTGGAAAATGGCCATTTTTCCGATGGTCTCAGAATTCGACGAAACTAGTTTTATTAGGACCGTATCGTCAATACGAAGCTAGAAAATATTTTTCGGGTTAGTATGTGACACCGGTAAATAGAAATGCGAGTTCAAGTTCAATATATAGAGTTATATGTGGATTTTGACAAAAACGATCGAATCAGCATGTGGTACATATCCCATTGAGTTCGAAATGGGGGTAATTAGCTATGGAAGGCAGGCGGTGGGCCTCGTTTCGAGTTCGAATGAAAAAGTTACTTTTTAAAAATTTAAATAAAATAAATTAATATAATATTTATACTTAAGCCCCCCCCCCTCTTCTTCTTTCTTATCCCTCCCGTTCGTTTCCAGATAAGGAAAAAAAACATAAATCGAAGTCGCCTCCCCCATGATGCCACCCTCGTCGCCGTTAGCCGCCACCACCACCGCCGTAGGAGGCGCCGACCTCCCTCTCCTCCTCGCGCTGAGCGCGATCCCTTTCTTCCCTCCCCCCCCCCCCAATCGATGGAAACCACCCTAGCCCTAATGCCCGTCGCCCAGGCCAAAGCTCCGCCACCACTGGCCATAGTCGCAGCCCCCTTCCTCCTCCCTGACCTCCGGCGAGCCTAGCCCATCTCCCCTTCAATTTCCACGCCCTAGCTTTAAACTCCCGCTGCAGTCAACGCCGGAGCAGCCTCCACCGCGACCTGCACCTATCCCCCTCGACTGGCGCAACAGCCCCTCCGCCAAGCCCTCCCTCGAGCGAACGGTGTAAGTTTTAATTTTAATTTTATTTCTAAAATCAGTTTTTTTATATATGGATTAGCATTTATAAAATTTGAAAATAAAGTGAATAGAAAAGATTAGATTTTTAAAATAGAAAAGGATTAGATTTTTAAAATAGAAAGGATTAGATTTTTAAAATAGAAAATATTACATTTTTAAAATAGAAAAGATTAGATTTTTAAAATAGAAAAGATTAGATTTTTAAAATAGAAAAAATTAGATTTTTGAAATTTGGAAAGGCGAAATCTTTATATTTGAAAAGGCGAAATCTTTATATTTGAAAAGGAGAAATCGTTATATTTGAAAAGGCGAAATCTTTATATTTGAAAAGGCGGAATCTTTATCTATATAGTAGCGTTGAAAAAATATAATTTTTGTCTATATAGTAGCGATATAAAAATAGAATTTTTATCCATATAGCGTGATTATAAAAATGGGATTTTTATATACATGGCAACTAAGTAAAAATTCGATTTTTATATATTGAATAGCGATATAAAAATATGATTTTTATATATTGAATAGCGAAGTAAAAATTCGATTTTTATATATGTAGTGGCTACGGGCAGCGAAAGTGACAAGAGACGAGAACAGTGAAGATTTCCTACATTAGGAGTGTCGTGGAGTTGGAATAGCTATCGGTGAGAACTTCTCACTCTAAATTTCTTTTTCTAGTTATGTATATATACTAGGATGCAGACGGTGTTTAGTAGCACCCGACACCACTGTCCACAGACCATGGACTTGTTTGTTTGGTTGCATAGATTAGTTAAATTATTTGATTTGGAGTTGGATGTTTGGTGAATTGAAATTGATTTGATTGATATGTGTATGGCGTGGGCCATCACTAGACCGGGGATAAGGCTAGGCCTTGTCCCGTTTCTAGTATCGTGTCGTTATGCCGCCGAAATTTTCTAAAATAAATTAGAAAAATAAAATTATCATTTTATTGAATAAATAAACCGAATAGAATATTCATAGGTTGAATAAAATAATTTGGTCGTTAAAAATATAATTTTTAACGTGAAAGTGAATAAATAAATATTCATTTACAAACCGGACGGTTTGTTTATGTACACCTATTTGAAGGATATTGATTGGGACGATAAATTTTACACATCGCCCAACTGCACAAATAAAATATGTGTTTGATTGTTTGAAACCCCACACGGGTATTGGGATAAAATACGGCATACACTAATCCCAATAATTAGTTGTATGTCGATCGATGGAACGACGGGTTGTTATAAGCGTTAGATATCTATATTTGATGCTTATACAGTGTAGTGCACTTTGGATGATGGTTGATTATTTATCGTTGCTATTATATACATGTGTTGTATGGAATCCATATAATTAACTTTATGTGGTGATTGATTGGGCCTCATTCCAATTTAGAAAATAAAGAATATTATAAGATAAAGGTTCATGTGTTGACAGTACTCATCCGTTGAGATTAGTCATGTGTTGAACGAAATATTTTAACAATAAAATTTACATCTTTATCTTTATAAAATAAAGGTTCATGTGTTGACAGTACTCATCCGTTGAGATTAGTCATGTATTGAAAGAAATATTTTAACAATAAAATTTACATCTTTATCATATAGACAATTAGAAACTAACTGGAAAATAGATAAGATGAGTGGTCTCCTGGATATTGATCTGATGTTGGTTTCGGCCTTCGGGGTTAATATTTAGGGAATCGTTCTCTTACTAATTTACGGTTGGAGTCTGATTTGAAATCAAACGATAGATACCATAATTTTTATAAAATATATTGAATAACAAAAATAGTCACACGTGGACAGTACTCATTCGTTGAGATTAGTCATGTGTTGACAAAAATATAGATTCACGTATTGAATAGAATTAATATTCATTTGTTGAATAGAATAACGGAATTATTGAAATATATAAAGCCGTGTTGATTAGAGATGCGCTATTTTGACGCTATCGATTATATTCGAATTCGAATTTGAATTGAATAGAAAACGAATTCGAATTGAATTGAATAGAAAACGAATTTGAATTGAACTAAATAGAAAATGAATTTGAGTTGAATATATAACGAATTCGAATTGAATTGAATATATAACAAATTCGAGTTGAATAGAAAACGAATTTGAATTGAATATATAACGAATTCGAATTGAATTAAATAGAAAACGAATTCGAATTGAATTAAATAGAAAACGAATTCAAATTGAATTGAATAGAAAACGAATTCGAATTGAATTAAATAGAAAACGAATTCGAATCGAATAGAAAACGAATTTGAATTGAATATATAATGAATTCGAATTGAATTGAATATATAGCGAATTCGAATTGAATAGAAAACGGATTTGAATTGAATAGAAAACGAATTCGAATTGAATTGAATAGAAAACGAATTCGAATTGAATTGAATAGAAAACAAATTCGAATTGAATTGAATAGAAAATGAATTCGATTGGAATTGAATATATAACGAATTCGAATTGAATTAAATAGAAAATGAATTCGAATTGAATTAAATAGAAAACGAATTCGAATTGAATTGGATAGAAAACGAATTCGAATTGAATTAAATAGAAAACGAATTCGAATTGAATAGAAAAAGAATTTGAATTGAATATATAACGAATTCGAATTGAATTAAATAGAAAACGAATTCGAATTGAATAGAAAACGAATTTGAATTGAATATATAACGAATACGAATTGAATTGAATATATAACGAATTCGAGTTGAATAGAAAACGGATTAGAATTGAATAGAAAACGAATTCGAATTGAATTGAATAGAAAACGAGTTCGAATTGAATTGAATAGAAAACGAATTCGAATTGAATTGTATAGAAAACGAATTCGGTTTGAATTGAATAGAAAACGAATTCGAATTGAATTGAAAACGAATTCGAATTGAATTGAATAGAAAACGAATTCGAATCGAATAGAAAACGAATTTGAATTGAATATATAATGAATTCGAATTGAATTGAATATATAGCGAATTCGAATTGAATAGAAAACGGATTTGAATTGAATAGAAAACGAATTCGAATTGAATTGAATAGAAAACAAATTCGAATTGAATTGAATAGAAAACGAATTCATATTGAATGGAAAAGAATTTATGAGGGAAAATTCAATTTTGATTTGAATTTGGAAGAAAGGTTGAAATCGTTTTTGAAACAAATTTGAAATGATTTATAAAATTCGTTTTAAATAGAAATCGACGCAATATATATTTTATATATAATATAATGGCCTGAATAGAACGCGCCGCGCTGCGGTAGTTTGCGAATTTCGACCATTAACTTCGAACGGACATTACGGTAGATCCGACCGTCGGATTCTCCTAAAACCAGAACCGTTGGGTTCGTAACGAAAAGAGCTTTCTAACGAATATTAGAAATTTGAAATCTAACGGTTGGATTTGGAGATACGTCCAAATCAAATTTGGAAAAGGTCACTGTAAGTGCAGTTCGATGGCCATTGTTGGAAATCGACTGTACGGGCCTTGATAAAATTATTAAAAATAGTAATAATTTGTGTAGAATCATAAGAAATGATTTGGGAAAAATTGGGATGAAAAACTCCATATTTGAAAAGATAAAAATAGATTTTTATCGAAATGAACTAGTTTTGAACTAAAATTAAAACCCATTTATTTTTAAATAAATAAATTGGATTTGAAATGGGTTTTAAATAGAATTGATCTATGGGTTTATCGTGAATAGTGTTTTTAAATAACACTTGTTCTTTAACCCGATAATAAATAGAATGTGATTTGGGTTTATCGTGAACTGTGTTTTAAATGACATTAGTTCTTTAACCCAGAAAAGGGAGTTTTAATGAATATGCAATTAGATTGAAATGTGAATTGATAATCTAAATTATCAAATTTGGAAAATGAACGAGAATGGAGTATCACCAGTTTTGCTCCAAGCGACAGTTAAATCTTTAATTAGATTTGAACGTGAAATGGTAATTAATTTTACAGATAACACCGTGGTGTTAGATATGGAGTATTACCAGTTTTGCTTCATGGGATGAATAGCTTGGGATTGCGAAATAAAATAAATAATTACTTCGGTGTGGTTCGCTAATCCCGACTAGTTTGGAAAATCATAATTTGGTTTGAAATGACATCCAAAGGAAGATTAAAAGAATAAATTTAAAAGAATTTATCTTGGATAAAATTAATGGGAACCTCTCCCTAAGAATTGAAATTTAGAAACTAGCTGAAAGTTAGTTAAGAAGAATGGTTTCCTGGATATTGATCTGATGTTGGTTTCGGCCTTCGGGGTTAATATTTGGGAAATTGTTCTCTTGCTAATTTGCGGTTAGTGACTGCTGAATTGGAATGAGGCGTATGTTGTATTTGTGTAACATTTGTTTACTATATACGCGGGTTGTTCGGAAAGTCTGGGTTTATACCCATTCTGAATAACCGATTCGACGATAAGTCGAAGAAGAAGACGGTGGTTGAAGACCGGAAGTCTTCACATCGTTTGGGTGATTACTGATGATCTTGATTGGGCTGTACACCCAAGATGAGGGAATCGGTTGGTGATCGTCCAGACGTACTTGGAGATCGATGGATATGCGAGGAAAGTACCTCCGGTTTCGTTCAGACCCAGAACGAACTTGTAAATGGATTGTGTGTCTGACATTGGACTTTATTCTATGTTGATTGATCTCTATTAAATATACATCTGTTTGGCGGCGGAGAATTTATTCTCTTGCTTATCGCCCTTCTCTGAGACGTACGAGCTCAGAGGTTGTATATCGATGGACATCAGTCGCATGGCATGAATTGCCTGTGTGGCACGCTGAGTTGCATGGATCAAGGCTTCTGTTGAAAAGCAAAATCTTGTGGTTGATGATCAAAGCATGGCCTACATGGCGTAGCTTTGTGTATAGCGTGGATTCGCGAGCCTCACACCTCGGTATGAGTTAAAAACGGGATACGGACCGTTGGGAGAACACGACGTTTCTTTCTAGCTTTGGTGGTGTCAGTGACTTACCAGCCCTAACATTTATATACTTTTCACCTTTGTGGTTGTTGGAATGAGGCGCCTCGATTATAGGTCTGTAAGGACCGGGAAACGTGTGTTTAGGAATTGTCAATCCTCAAACGTAAGAGAGGACCAGCCTAGCCGATCCAAGGGTTACCCAGTGTGCGTAGTCCTGAGACATTTGCTAGAGTATCTCGAAAGCGGAGAGGAGCTTGCCCCTTGCCTCGACTCATGACGGGAATCCAATTCCAATACGTGATATTGCGGTTTTAATTGTAGAACTAGTATGGCGACATAGTAGATGGTAGCTATGCCGCCTATGATTGAAATTGTTTTGACACTATATACCTATAATAGTATCAAATAATGTGTTTTAAACGTATCAAGCATGCTTTGGCTGTTATAAGGGGAAACCCTATCCTCCGGCTTGCGTTGCATTGTGTGATTGTGAAAACCCGTAACTTCCCCGTAAAGGAAAGTGTTGGATAGTTCGAGAACAAGCCACCACAGAACGCATACAAAAGAACATTTCACTGTATATTACAACAATTCCATCAGATACAAGAATATACAGAGTATTAATGAATATTACACAGAAATATCAGAGATTTAAATTACATTTAAATATATAGCAGCGGAAAATAATACAATACACAACTAGAAGAGATATACGGATACAAAGCTTTACGGATATCATTCCAGCTGTAAACCAGGATCCTGTGAATATAAATCTGCAAAACCAAAACTACTAGCTGCCCGTGTCAAAATAGGGGCACCCAGAGTTTAGGTTAAAACAATAAACTCCAGGTCAGTCATGTGACTGGTGTGAGAACTAAAGCAGTTGTTAATCTTTATTTTAAAGTTAGGTAAATCAAGGGACCACGCCGCTAACGCGGAACGGGTTTCCTCCCAAGAATACCAGTGCATAAAACAAACAGCGCAATGCTAAATAAAGAAAAATGAAGCTGTTATAAGACCCATGTCCTATCACACAATGCAACGCAAGCCGAGGGATAGGGTTTTTCCTTATAACAGCCAAAGAATGCTTGTTACGTTTAAAACAAATCATTTGATACTATTATAAGTGCATAGTGTATAAAACAACTTCAAATCATAAGTATCAATCATAGGCGGCATGAATGCCCCATACCACTATGTCGCCATATATAGGTTATACAATCAAAATCGCAAAGTCACGTATTTGGAAATTGGGTTTCCATCTATGAACCGAGGCAAAAGATAGTCCTCAACCGATTCGAGACTGCCTAGCCCGAGTCTCAGGATCAGAACGCATCGACCCTTGGATCGTCAGGGCCGGTCCACACGGAGTGGATTAAAATGCCTGAGCACTACGTTTCGCCGCCCTTTGGGGCGTAAGCGAGCCAACGAATGACTCCATCGGACCCGGATCGTCCGATCTAACCGAGGCGCCTTGCAACAGCAACAACCACATAAGTCAAACTCGTCAGGGCGTGTAAAACCACTGACGCCACTTTTAGCTAGGAGGAAACGTAGGCCCTCCCTGAGGTCCTTTCTCCCGTTTCTGGTTCATACCGGGGTGTGAGGCTCGCGAATTCACGTTACTCAAAGCTGTGCCACACAGGCTGTGCTTTGATCATCACCACAAGGCTTTGCTTTTCAACAGAAGCCTTGATCATTTGCATCTTAGCATGCTACACAGGCAAACCATTCTATGCAACCGATATCAGTCACAGAGAATGGAATCCGATGTCAGACACACAGTCCATTTACAAGTCCGTTCTGGGTCTGAACGAAACCGGAGGCACCTAGTACCCCGCATATCCATCGATCTCCAAGCACGTCTGGACGATCACCAACTGTTTCCATCTTCTTGGGTGTACAGCCCAATCAAGATCATCAGTAACCACCCAAACGACGTGAAGACTTCCGGTCTTCGACCATCGTCTTCATCTTCGACTTATCGTCGTATCAGTTATTCAGAATGGGATAAACCCGGTCTTTCCGAATAACTCGCGTATATTTTAAATAAGTGTTACACAAACATGACATACGCCTCATTCCAATTCATCAGTCACTAACCGTAAATTAATCAAGAGAATAATTCCCTAAATATTAACCCCGAAGGCCGAAACCAACATCGGATCAATATTCAGAAAACCATCCTACTTGGCTAACCGACTGTTAGTTTCTAATTTCACATTCATAGTGAAAGGTTCCCATTAATTTTATCCAAGATAAATTCCTTGAATTTACTCTTTATTCCATTTTTGAATCTCAATTCAAACTAGTCGGGATTAGCGAACCTTACCGAAGTAATCATTTATTTTAATTTCCCCATCCCAACCTATTCATCCCATGAAGTAAAACTGGTAATACTTCATATCTAACACCACAGTGTTATCGGTAAATTCAATTACCATTTCACGTTAAAATCTAATTAAAGATTTAACTATCGCCTGGAGCAAAACTGGTGATACTCCATTTTTGATCATCTCAATCTAATTAAAGATTCATTAAAACTCCACTTAGTTTTAATCTTCGACTGGGTTAAAGAATCAGTGTCATTTAAAACACGGTTCACGATAAACCCAAAATCACATTCCATTAATTATCGGGTTAAAGAACAAGTGTTATTTAAAACACTTTTCACGATAAACCCAAAAATCAATATCAATTCAATTAAATGTTATTTAATTGGTACACTTCATTAAATCTAAATAAAAAGATTTAATCTTTTCTCAACTGGGTTCAAGAACAGTGTTAGTGAAGACACCATTCACGACAAACCCAAATCACATTTGATATTAAATACAAGGCTCTGAATAGAAAATATATCGGCTTATATTCAATATCAAATTCTACGACCAACAAATATCATATTGGAAATAACGATATATATATCTATATCTTTCAAATTCCCATAACAATATCTGTATCATCACGAAATCCAATATCGAAATATTCCGAAGACAATTTCGATTCAAATCCATTCCAATACAATTATTGGAAATTCTGGTTATTTTTAAAACCCTTTTTCAAATTCAATTTATTTATTTAAAAATAAATAGAATTATAGTTCTAGTTCAAAAATAGTTCATTTCGATAAAAATCTATTTTTATCTTTTCAAATATGGAGTTTTTCATCCCAATACTTTCTAAATCATTTCTTATGATTTTACACAAATTATTACTATTTTTAATAATTTTATCAAGGCCCGTACAGTCGATTTCCACCAATGGCCATCGAACTGTACGTATAGCGACCTTTTTCAAATTTGATTTGGATATAATTCCAAATCCAACCGTTAGATTTCTAATTTATCACATTCGTTAGAAAGCTCTTTTCGATACGAACCCAACGGTTCCGGTTTAAGGAGAATCCGACGGTCGGATCTCCCGTAATGTCCGTTTGAAATCAATGGTCGAAATTCGCGAATTGCCGCGGCGCGTCGCGTTCTATTCAGGCCATTATATTATATATATAATATATATTTCGTCGATTTCTATTTAAAACGAATTATATAAATAGTTTTAAATTCGTTTCAAAAGCAATTTCAACTTCCTTTTCAATTCAAATCAAAATTGAGTTCTTCCTTATAAATTCGTTTTAAAATTCATTCCTATTCAATTCAAATTTAAATTCAATTTGAATTCATTTCAATTCGCTTTCAATTCAATTCATTTCGAAATCGTTTTCAATTCAGTTCATTTCGAAATCGTTTTCATTTCAATTCATTTCAAAATCGTTTTTAATTCAATTCATTTCGAAATCGTTTTCAATTCAATTCATTTCGAAATCGTTTTCAATTCAATTCATTTCGAAATCATTTTTAATTCAATTCATTTCGAAATCATTTTCAATTAAATTCATTTTGAAATTGTTTTCAATTCAATTCATTTCGAAATCGTTTTCAATTCAATTCATTTCGAAATCGTTTTCAATTCAATTCATTTCGAAATCGTTTTCAATTCAATTCATTTCGAAATCGTTTTGAATTCAATTCATTTCGAAATCGTTTTCAATTCAATTCATTTCGAAATCGTTTTCAATTCAATTCATTTCGAAATCGTTTTCAATTCAATTCATTTCGAAATCGTTTTCAATTCAATTCATTTCGAAATCGTTTTCAATTCAATTCATTTCGAAATCGTTTTTAATTCAATTCATTTCGAAATCGTTTTTAATTCAATTCATTTCGAAATCGTTTTCAATTCAATTCATTTCGAAATCGTTTTCAATTCAATTCATTTCGAAATCGTTTTTAATTCAATTCATTTCGAAATCGTTTTCAATTCAATTCATTTCAAAATGAATAAAATCGATATAAATATCATTCACGTCAAAATGGCGTCAATCTAATCAACACGGCTTCATATATTTCTATTTTCAAATATTCTATTTCAAATATTTCTATTATTAAAATATTTCGTTCAACACATGACCAATCTCAATGGATGAGTACTGTCAACACATGAACCTTTATTTTATATTGATAAAGATGTAAATTTTATTACTAAAATATTTCGTTCAACACGTGACCAATCTCAATGGATGAGTACTGTCAACACATGAACCTTTATTTTATATTGATAAAGATGTAAATTTTATTACTAAAATATTTCGTTCAACACATGACCAATCTCAATGGATGAGTATTGTCAACACATGAACCTTTATTTTATATTATTCTTTATTTTCTAAATTGGAATGAGGCCCAATCAATCACCATATAATGTTAATTATATGGATTTTCATACATTACACACATATAATAGCATTGAAAAATAATCAACCATCAACCAAAGTGCACTACACTGTATAAGCATCAAATATAGATATCTAACGCTTATAACAGCCTGTCAATCAATCGATCGACATATTTAATCAATCAGGATGAGTGATCTTCAAATTTCATCCCAACACCCGTGTGGGGTTTCAAACAATCAAACACAGATTTTATTTGTGCAGTTGGGCGATGTGTAAAATTTATCGTCCCAATCAATGTCATTCAAATAGGTGTACATAAACAAACCGTCCGGTTTGTAAATGAATATTTTATTTTATTCACTTCACGTTAAAAATTATATTCTTAACGATAAAACATTTTATTTTAACATATGAATTTCTATTCAGTTCATTCTTTAAATAAAATGATATTTTTATTTTTCTAACATATTTTAGAAAATTTCGGCGGCATAACAGCACGATACTAGAAACGGGACAAGGCCTAGCCTTATCCCCGGTCTAGTGAAGGCCCACGCCATTCACACATCAATCAAATCCATTCAATTCACCAAACCACCAAATTCAAATCAAATCATCTAACTTATTTTTGCAATCAAACAAACAAGTCCATGGTCTGTGGACGATTGTGTCGAGTGCTACTAAACACCGTCTGCATCCTAGTATATATATAACTAGAAAAAGAAATTTGAAGAGTGAGAAGTTCTCACCGATAGCTATCCAATCATCTTGACTCTTCATTTATAGAAGTCTTCGCCAATCTCGCCTTTTGTCGCTTTCGTTGCCCGTATTCACTACATATGTAAAAATCGAATTTTTACTTCGATGTTCAATATATAAAAATCACATTTTTACTTCGATGTTCAATATATAAAAATCACATTTTTACTTCGATGTTCAATATATAAAAACACATTCTTATTATTTCTCCTTATATAAAAATCATATTTTTATTCTCTACATTATATAAAAATCAAATTTTTATTATCCCCACCATATAAAAATCATATTTTTAATATGCCACTAGTATAAAAATTATATTTTTAACCTTTCTATATTATAAAAATTATATTTTTCTCATCTTAAAAATCCCTTCTTTTCGTTTTCAAAAATCGCTTCTTTTACATTGGAAAAATCAAAGCTTTATACTTCAGAAAAATCATATCTTTCTATAACTAAAAATATTTCGTTCATAGAATAGAAATATCGCCTTTTCTAATTTTAAAAAATGAAGTCTTTCCTTTAGTAAAAATATAAACTTTCCTTTAGTAAAAATATAAACTTTCCATGTCAATAAAAATCGAGTTTTTATGCCGCTAATTATTATATAAAAACCCAACCTTTCTTCGCTAATATCATATTTAAAGATCCGACCTTTCTTCGCTTATAACACGTATAAAAATCGAATTTTTAAAATAATAAAAAAAACAAAGAAAACTTACAGTATTTCGTTGAAAGAAAAAAAAGGGTTTAGCTGTAGCATTGGAGTGGCGGTCGGAGGCTGCTGCGAGGGGGGGAAGTGCTAGTCGTCGAGGTGAAGGAGATGAGGGGGGGTTCGGTGGCAGGCGCCTTCGCTGGTGGTGGCTCAATTGGCCTTGCTGTGCTCCTCGGCGATTAGAGGATCGAGCGATTTGGTCGAGGGATGGAGACGAGGAGGTGACGCGAGAGGTGGAGGGGCTCGCCGTTGGTGGAGAGAACGGAGCACGAGGGGGCGACGGCAGGCGGAGGTCGGAGCGTGGGTGGCATCGCACGTTTTTGGGGGGGAGCGCCCCCTTTTTTTTCTGTCGATTTGCTGTGGTAGGGGAGAGATAAGGAAAAAGGGGAGGGAATTAAAATATATATATAATTATTTTGTTTACTTAAATGTTGACTTCACGTTTGAACTCCAAACGAGACCCAACGACTGTCATCCCTAGCGTTTTACCCCCATTCCAAACACAATGGGATATGTATTGTAGGCTGATTCGATCGTTTGAATCAGCTTCCGTTGAATTTACATTTAAATTACTATATTGAATTTTAAACGTACATTTCAAATTACCGGGGTCACATACTAACTCGAAAAATTCCCGAAAAATATTTTCTAGCTTCGTATTGACGATACGGTCCTAACAAAACTAGTTTCGTCGAATTCTGAGACCGTCTGAAAAATGGCCATTTTCCAGTCGATTAAAATCAACTAAAACTAGTCAAACGCGTTTTCCTTTGCCACCCTCACATATTGATTCGAAAAATTATGAAATTTGAAACCTATCAATAACTTGACACCACGGACCCAACAAAACTGGTTTCGTCGAAATCCGAGGTCATTTGCAAAATGTCCATTTTTAAGGGCCTGAATTCCATAGCGACTATTCAGAATTTTCAACTGGACATATCTTTTGAATCCCGCTATGAAATTTCGATCTTTCGGATTCGTTGGAAAGATATTATCAATTAGATCCTATCATTTTTGGTTTCACTAAAATTCGGATTGTTTTGCACCCGATACATTCAATTGAAGTTTGAAATCGAATTATCGAACTACCGCGCCATTTTCAATTCTATTTATAATTATATATAAATATTTATATTCTAACGACGGCGTAGAGAATATATACATTCGAATTATATTCAAAATAAATTTCTCGTCGATATTATTTAAAATAATTCATTTTAAATAATCAAAATTCGCCAAAATAAAAATTTTAAACTGGCCCAGATTTTCGGGTTGTTACAGTGATGGGACCTGGGTCTTATAACAACTTCATTTTTTTTATTTAGCATTGCGCTGTTTGTTCTATGCACTGGTATTCTTGGGAGGAAACCCGTTCCGTGTTATACGGCGTGGTCCCTTGATTTACCTAACTTTAAAACCAATATTAATAACTGTTTTAGTTCTCACACCAATCACATGACTTACCTGGAGTTTATTGTTTTAACCTAAACTCTGGGTGCCCCTATTTTCCATACAGGCAGCTTGTAGTTTTGGTTTTGCAGATTTATATTCACAGGGTCCTGATTAACAGCTGGAACGATGCTCGGAAAGCTCTGTATCCGTGTATCACTTCTAGTTGTGTTTTTGTATTATTTTCCGCTGCTATGTAATTTATTGTAATCTCTGATATTTATTGAATGTATATTTATTCATACTCTGTATATTCTTGTATCTGATGGAATTGTTGTAATAGCAATGAAATTTTCTTCCGTCTGCGTTCCAATTTGTCCTGTTCTCAAAACGATCAGGGGTTTCGAACGGTCTTTGTCGGTTTAGCGACTGATTCGGATCGAGCGAAATTCCCGGTCGTCACAAATTATCTGACTTGAAAGTGTGGAAATCGATCACTGAAAAATTAGGGTTATATGGCAATGGAGAAAAATGGCAAATCGTGAGACGAGAACAAAAGGAAAAAGCAAGTGAAGAGAAAATGAAAGCTGAAGTTCATCACTGAAAGTGAGAAAATGACTTAGCGTTGAAGCCGAGGTGCTGCTGTCCGTGGCTTGAGATGAAATATGGGGTAGATCTGCGAGAGGAACAAGAGAACTATTTAGGGAGAACCGTAATATGAATCCTTCAAGAAATCACCGAATGTTAACATTGATAACAGTTGAAATCAAAAAGGATCTGAAAGAACAAATTTGGGGTTTTAGGGTTTGAAAGAACAAATGGGAATGGGAAAAGTCTAGAAAAGAGGCGGTAGAGAAAAATGAAAGCGGCAGAATTTACAAAGGTGGAGCCAAACTGTTGGAGTCAAAATTCTAACGTTGGAGCCAAATTTTGAAGGGTGGAGCCAAATTTTGAAAGGTGGATCCAAATTTTAAACGGCGGAAATATTATTTGGATAAATATGTAAAACATAATATTTATATTTTATTATTTTGACATTGTTTCAAGATTTTCGAACCTTATGAAATAATAAACGTTTTATAAAATTTTAATTTTTACTTTTCACTTCCGAGTTCTATCAAAATTAAGTTTCAAACTTTAATTATATATTTTATGACATATATAAATTTATTTTGTAAAATTCAAAAGATTTATATTTTTTGCGGAATATTAGCTGTTAAATATAACTAGTATTTATAATTATTAAATATTAATAATAAATGCCACTTCATAAATATTAAATATTAAATATTAGTCATTAATTGTTAAAAGTAAATATTGATTATTACTTCTTTACTATTTAATAATGAGTACTAAGTCGTATTGCTAAATAAGGTATTTTTAATATTTAATCAATTATCGTTTATTTATTTATTATGAATTTATTAATTATATATTATTCATTTAATATTTAAACATACTCATAATTATTAATTAGTATCCATTAGCTTTTATTATTAATTTATTATTATTTAATAACTATTTATTTATTTTATAATTTTTCAAATGGTAATTATAATTGTTTGTTAATTAGTAATTATTATTATTTAATTATCAGTTATAAATATCACTTTATAATACTTAGATCTTATTATTAATTATTAAATATTAATCTTAATTATTATATAATTACCAGTAATTAATCATTTAATAGTAACTATTTAAAATTAATTAGCAAAAGTTAACCATTAAAAGCTGATATTAATTTTTAATAGTATATTTTTCGCAACTGGCTTTGCCAGTTGTAAAAAAATACAGTTATTGCAAGTGGCGAAAACAGTTGCTAAAGATATTTATTCGCAACTGGCTTGGAAGCGCAGTTGCAAATAATATGTTTGTTGCAACTATTATGGAAGCACAGTTGCTAAAAGCATGTTTTTGCAACAGGAAGAGAAGCGCAGTTGCTAAAAATAAGCTTTTCGCAACAAAAAAAAGGCCTGTTGCTAAATCTCATCTATTGCAACTGCTATAGTAGGTCTGTTGCTAAATATCATTTACTGCAACTGTCATTTATCGACTGTTGCAATAGGGTATTTTTCTTGTAGTGTAAGAAAAGAAACAAAAATATGTGATCCGAAAAAAAAAAATGAATAATCTGAATATTATATTTAGAGGAAGTCATGTGAAAGATACATGCATGTACGTGGAAGATTTAAAAATATTTCTAGCTACTATCAGACCTTAGCACATGCAGACCATACTGAGTCAGTGTAATAACAACGCGAAAAGATCCCAAACATACTTGTTCATGGATGAATTAAAACGATGAAAGTACTTGTCCATTGCACGTAAAAACGAAAAATCATTGTGTACAAAATTGGTTTGAATCACATTGAACTTCAACTTGTTTTCAACAATACTTGTTAATAGTACGTAAGAATGAAAAAGCAACATGCATATCAACCACATTGAAACCTGCAAGCAGTAAAGTCTCTTTTATCTAAAATATGAACGAAGATATTTGACAATATAATATGGGTTCCATTAAGTTGCAATCCATGAAATAGGACAAAAAAATGGGAGATATCTAGTTGTGCTAACTTCATTTTTGAACACATAAAACATAGACAAAACAATCAATACAAGGTAGGTCTGATTTCATGTCTAGCCCTGTGGAAAAAACAGTCAGCAGTGTGCACGAATTGGTCTTGAATGGAAGCAGCAGCTATTATCTTGCTCTTTACTATTGCATTATTATTGGCCATTTTTTTCTGAACGAAAGACTTTTTTACTTATAACCAAAAAGACTAAATTATTACTTACAAATGAAATTTTTACATGGATTTGGTACTTGCATATTTCTATGACTTGAAATCCTATCCTTGAGCACTCACTATGTAGATGTGAAACAACCATTTATTAGACAATCTTTTAAAACGCATTAGATTATTAGACAAATAACAGTATAACACTCATGCTAATGTGCCTTTAAATCAATATCTCAAGAACCAAAAATTAAATATGAAACATTTGTATACCGGTATTCCATTACAGCTTCTGTTATATGTTCAAAAAAGTGGGTTAAACTTTTTTTTTGCTTTACGTTCACAAAAGGCACTCCAATAACCAATAAAAGGGGAAAAAATTAAAGAGGTATAAGGAGATTCATAGTGACTGAAACATGTGTAAGTTAACTATTTTACTAAATTGATCATCCTAAGAGTTAGTGTTATGATTTCTACCACCGAATTGATTACTCAGTTGCTTTTAATACAACAATATAACGTAGATTCAAAATTATCAAGTTATGGCGGATGTAGCACATCTAGCACGGAACGATTGGAATCTTGTTATTTCGGCCAAAAACTCAAGCCTTGCCTCAAACATAAAAGGTTATCGAGAAAGATACCATGATACTATTGCAAATAAATTGTTTCTTTTAATCCTTTAATATGTAATTAACAACAAATATATGATAATCATACATTTCATTTAGGGGAATTAATTTATAAGGACAAAAGGCTACTATAATTTATCCATAAGGACTGCCGCCTAATATTTTATCCGAAAGGACAATACACTACCGTAATGCCGCTTCAATCTTCACTCCCGTTCGATTTTCTACCCATCGCGCTTCCAACCGCTGTCTTCTTCTCCGATACCTCCACCGAAATTCAGCGTCGGCCATGTCTTTCAATCTCGCTCAATCATCTTCAGAATCTCGCTCAATCTCGCTCAATTTCGTACATCAATTTATCAATCTCACCCAATCTCGCTCAATTTTTAAGGTTACGGAACTCCAAATCGCAAAATCAAAAATCACAAAAACACGAAATCATCTTGAGTAGCAACCGATTCAAAATTGCAACATTTTATACAATCGAATGACACCCAAAAATCATACGAAACAGCAAATTTTTTTTCACGTTAATATTAAAGCAGTTTTTTAGGTATCATTTTGCTATTTTTTAAGGTATGATTTTTCTGTTTTAACTGTGTTATGTGTTTTTTTCATTTGATTTTGTTGCTGTTTTAATTTTGTAGTTATATTGTTACATCAATATTGTAACTCAGTCGAACTTATTTCATTTTAATCAATCAAACTCTAGTGTAAACATTTTTTGCATTAGTTTTTCTTTAAGAAATTGCATCAGTTTTTGTATTGTTGTTTCAACTTTGTAACTCAGTTGAATTTATTTCATTTTAATCAATCAAACTGTGGTGTAAACATATTTTCGTTAGTTTTTCTTTAAAACAGTGAAGCAGATTTTAGTTATCATTTTTATATTTTTTAAGGTATCATTTTTATTGTATTAATAGTGTTATGTTGTTTTGTTTATAGTTTTGGTGCTATTCTACTTTTGTTCTTGTACTGATGCATCAGTTTTGCTACTCAAACAAATTTATTTCATTTTAAACAATCAAATTGTGATTCGAACATTTTCTGTATTACTTTTGTTGTTAAAATATTAAAGCAGTTTTAAGGTATCATTTTTATATTTTTTTAAGGTATCAGTTTTATATTTTCTAGTTGAATTTACATCGTAACAGTTTTTAGGTATCATTTTTCTATTTTTTTAGTTATCAGATTTATATTTTCTAGTTTAATTTACATCATAGCAGCTTTTAGGTAGATTTGTGTTGTTTGCTTTGGCAATTGACTTTTTTTGATACACAACATTAATTTTAAGTGATAACCACTGATAAAAAAAATAACATCCACCTACTCAATTCAAATCTCACAAAAATAATATTTACTCACAATAATACCTACTGATTAAAAAAATAATAGCAATCAATTCAATTCAATTTTCACAAAAATGAGATTATTCTCAGTAATACACAATAATACTCACTTGTATCATATGATACCTACAATGATACATAACTGATTTAATATGATACATTTTTTTTCCTACACAATCTAAGTACATAGAACACTGCTCCCCATTCCAAGCATGCATTCATGCATTTACTTTTACTTGTATGCAATCTGGTCTTGAATTCAAGTAATCTCCAGCAGCTTGCAGTATCTGCAAGAATTCCATACACAATCAAAACTTATACCAACATAATACTGTAAATTCAACTAGAAAATATAAAACTGATACCTAAAAAAATTATAAATGATACCTACATACTGCTATGATGTAAATTCATGTTGAAAATATAAAACTGATACCTAAAAAAATATAAAAATGATACCTAAAAACTGCTATGATGTAAATTCATGTTGAAAATGTAAAACTGATACCTAAAAAAATGTAAAAATGATACCTAGAAACTGCTTTGATATTTTGAAGGAAAACTAATGAATAAAAATGTTTACATCCCACTTTGATTGATTAAAATGACATAATTTCGATTGAGTTGCAAAGTTAATGCAACAGTACAAGTACAAAACTGATATATCACGAAAATAAATTAACACATAAGCATAACACTGTAATAACAAGAAAAATGATACCTTAAAAAATGGAAAAATGATACCTACGAACTGCTACTAAATTCATCATCCAAAAAAGTAACTTCCGTCGTTCATCTCTGTCGTTCGTCTCTCTCGTTCGATTTTCTACGACGAATTCACAAAATCAAAATCACGAAATCATCTTTACTGTCTATCGAATCAAAATCAAAATCCGCGGCTTTGATTTGTTGTTCGATTGTTGTTGAGATCGATTTCATGCCCTAATTTTTGTTGTTCGATTTATGTTTGAGGTTCGACTATAAGATAGTAGGCGGATTTGATTTCAGTCGATTTCCAGATGAGATGATTTCGTTATTTTTGATTTGCTGATTTCGTGGAAGAAGAAATCAGAGAAGAGAGAAATGAGCAGAAGAAGAAATCAGAGTAGAGAGAAAGGGGCGACGGAAATTTTTAGGGTTATGTTGTCCTTCTGGATAAAATTTTATGCGTGTGTCCTTGTGGATAAAATATCAAGGCCGCTTGTCCTTGTAAGTAGTTTCCTGTTTCATTTATATGTTTAAATATCATATATATAGGAAAACAAACATAATTTATGTGAAATAATTTAATTTGATCTCCGCATTTGATGGCCATATGTAATAAAACAGAGCTTTAGTTGCATCTCTAAGCATATCATGCAAAACAACCATCCTTATAAGCCTTTGCCTAAGCTTTGTTAAAAATAAAATATAATGTATTTTTAAAAAGGGCCAAAGAACTTTTATTTGGCCCTTGATAGAAAATATCACCCAATATCTAATAGTTAAATAAAATATTTAAAAGTATGATATTACCATTGCTAAAAAAATATACTAATGAGCTAATCACGTTTTCCATGGGAAATTCCTGTATTTGCGGGAAAATAGAAAAGAGTAATTTTCGGCTCATTAAATTTATTGATCTTCATGAAAATACACAATTCAATGGTAGTTTTATATTGCAATAAAAGAATGATATATCTCTACCTTTTCAATTGAATTATTGTTAGTGAATTTCACATGTTACATCTATTGCTACAAGGTAGAATTTTCCGCCACTTTAAGTATGAACAAAGTTAGACAACGTAGCTTGGTCAAGGAATTCGCTTTGAATATAAAATCATCATTTATGAATTACAAAAGATATTTTTGCATAATTTCATTTACAGATGAAACTGTTTGCTTGTAGTAGATTTTTTTCGAAAAAATTAAGATTATATAATCAATCTCTTTTGGATAAAGTGAAAAACAAAACCATAAAACAATTAATAATATCAACCAAAAGATAAAATAAATAGTCAAGACTGAAGATAATGCATTATTTTGTTGCAAATTATCAGCCAATATTGATAAAATAAGTTGGAAAACAATGAGAAAATGAGCACCTTCAGTTTAGTGTCATAGGAATACATCCCAAAATTTGTGTAAAGTTAGTTTAGTCTAGCAAGCAAGGACATGAAAATATGCAGGGACAAATTTCTTAATTGCTAATAACTTAAAAGGTTTGCACCATCAATTTATTCAAGTATGATATAACATTTCACAGATAAAGAAACATGAAGTTTGAAACAGATAGAAAACTCACTGAAGACATTGACCAAACCAGAGCTTGTGCACTTTATGCGTAGTGACGGAACCATGGAAGGATGGCTTCTCGGAAATAGTAAATAGTAATCAAACTACAAGTCTATAATGCACAATAACATAAATAATAAAAATTTCGTGTTTATATTATCGTGGTTCCTGTGATTTACCAACAACCAATGATACTCGGATTCAAGGTAATGTACAATGCATATAACTTGGAAAGAATTGAATATTACATCTAGATCTGAAATAGGAACTCAAAAATCAAAATAAGTACTTCCTTCTGAAACATAAGGGTGATGTACATTTTAGTAGTTTGCCATTGGGTTCTTTTTTGATTCAACAAATCACCATCTATAAACAAGGAGATTGGATGTAAAATAATAAGTTGATTTTTCAATTTAGATGTCATGAAAGCTATAATGGGAAACAAAATCAAATCAATTAGTGAAATAAGAAAACAACATACCTAAGCGGCCATGGATTAAGATAATGGTGACGTAAATTTTGGTGTTACCAAATTAGATCTTCAAGGATGAGGAAAGTTGAAATGAAAGTTGTGGATTTTAGATAGTTTGAAAGAGTGGGAAAACTTTGTGGGGGATGTTAGGGTGGCTTCCATTTGCTCATGGCAGTTGTGAGAGAGAAAGGCAAAGGGACAAAATGCAGAAGTTATGGATAATTACGGTTTAAAAAAAGGAATGAAAATGTAGTTTCATGCGGTTAGTACATATTGAAGGAAAAAAAGCAAGAAGGGAATAAGGGAGAAGGAATAAGGCACTGCCACGTTGGATCTGGACAAAAAAAGTTGTGCCACATCATTATTTCAACTATTCTACTTCCTATTATAAATAATAGATATGTTTAGGATGATTTTATTAGGATTAATCGTATGTGTATGATAAGTTTTGCAAACAGTTTAATTTATATGAACACAAGTTATATATTATGTTAGTGTTGACGCGTAAAATTGGCATGACACCCAAAGATTTCCGATTTAATGGAAATTAAATTTTGCTTATGGAAAAGTAATATGCAGGAAGTAATGAACACAATATTTATAGTGGTTCAGTTCAGATTGAACCTACGTCCACTTTGAAGGCTTTACTAATTTTATTCACTATTGAAGAAGTATAATGGTGGAAATCATCATTAAAATTGTTTACAAAGGAATTGGTAGCGTCCAAGTTCCAAGTTGTTCCTCGTTTTCAAAATTACTTCGTTGTACGGAAGTCCAAACTTAGAGGAAAACGGTATATTTTTTCCCTAAAGGTCCAAGGTGCTTTAATAGTGTTTAAGGTTAAGAATCCTTCACAATATGTCAAATCAACCAAATGCCAGCCCAGAAAACGTTGTAAGCCAAGGGGCATCATAGGTAGTTGAGTAGGTGGGAGCAGGTAGGAAGTGGGGCCCTATAACAACCCGGATTTTCAGAACCAATTTAAAGTTTTTATTTTAGCTATTTTAATGGATTTTGAATATTTCAAATGATTTATTTTAAATAGTAATGAATAAAATTTATTTTAATCGAAGTTAGAACGTACAATTTTATTTTAATTATAAATAGAGTTGAAATGGCGTGGTAGTTTGAAAATTCGATTTTAAATTTCAAATGAATGTATAGAATTCAAAATATATCAGAATTGGACGAAATAAGAAACATTAGAATCTTTTTAATTATATCTTTCTAACGAATGTGAAAAATTCAGATTTCATAATATAAATTAAGAGTTATGTCCAGTTTAAAATTTAAAATAATCGCTATTGAATTTATATATAATTTAAAATAATATATAGCCCTTAAAAATAGTCATTTTGCAAACGACCTCCGTTTTCGATGAAACCACTTTTGTTGGATCTGAAATGTCAAATTATTATTTGATTCCAAAATTCATAATTTTTGGAATTAATATGTGAGTGTGGTAAATTTAAACGCGTTTGGTACTTTTAGTTTGAATTTAATCGACTGAAAAATGGCCATTTTTCAAACGACCTCCAAATTCGACAAAATTCGTTTTATTAGGACCGTATCGTCAAAACATAGCTAGATTTATTTTTCTGGAATTTTTGGAGTCAGTATGTGGCCCTAGTAAATTAAAATGTACATTTAAAAATTCAATATATATTGATTAATATTTTAATTTTGATGAAAACTGATCTAAACAGTAGAATTGGCTTAAGAAACATATTTCATTGTGTCCGGAATGGGGGTATTTAGCTAGTGGCGACAGTCGTTGGGTTTGATTTGGAATTCTTATGGATTAATGGGAATTTTTGGAATTAAAGAAAATAAATTAAATTAAATATAAAAGGCTGCCCAATAGGATTCTTCCTCAAACCTTCGTTACTTTCCAGAAGACCGCCGCCTCTCCAAATCGAACGCGAAAATCAGTTCAGATCTTTCCCCCTTAATAACTTTTGATCCATGCAACGAAATTGATCAATTCTTCAGGAAATTTTGAAGAGAATTTTGTGCTCTTCAAATCCATACCGGTCCGGACCTCTCTCGTTGCGTATTCGTCTCGGAATCACCGCCTGAACTCACGCCGTCCACCCTCAATTTCTGGCATCCTCTCTTGATAGAGTTCACCATCAAGGGGTGGCGCCGGCGTGGGTTTCCAAGCACTACATCGTGGTATAATATGATCGACTTCAAACTACACGGATTGCGCGATAAATTCAAACCTAGTTTCGAACCCTGCGTTGAGACATTGGCCTGATATAGCGAGGTATATATTTAAACTGTTTACAACATTTTAAAAGCGTTTCTAATTTAATTAATTTATAAAAATATATATCTTTTCCATACGAGGTCCAAATCGCGCGAAACTGGATCCGTTGCGATCGTGGGGACGAGAGCTTCACAACAAGACTGACTGGGCCCAATGTGGAGCTAGTTAGAAATCTAGGCAAATTCAAACCCGTACTGAAACCATCAGTTAAAGAATGACGGAGTGGATCCTAATGTGAGAACCCCTTCTCACTCTAATTATTTTACAGTTAAATATATACTAGGTTGCAGACGGGGCTTAATAGCCCCCGACACCATTTATTGTACAAATCATGGTTGTTTGTTTGGATTGTATTATGGAAATTTGGATTGTGATTGTAAAATTGATTGTGATTGAGGTGTATGGCGCGAGTCAGTATCAGGAGAGGGGTAATGCTAGACATTACTCGGTTCTAATATCACGTCGTTATAATGCCGAAATTTTCTGAAATAAATGTTTGAACAATAAAAATATCATTTTTATTGAATGTATGAACTATATAAAATAGTCAAGTGTTGAAATAAATATTTTATTGTTATAAATATACATTTTAACGTATATATGAAAGGCATAAAATTCTCCTGAAATGAAAATAATTATTCATTTACAAATCGGACGATTTGTTTATGTACACCCATTTAATTGACATTGATTGAGACGATAAATTTTACACATCGCCCAACTGCACAAATAATATTCAGTATTTGTTGGTTGAAACCCCACAAGGGTATTGGGATGATATTTGACGTACAATAATCCCAATTGTTTAGTTGTATGTCAATCGATTGGTTGACATACTATTGTAACCATTAATTATTTATATTTTGTGCTTATGCAGCGGTGTAATGCACTATGGATGATGGTTGATTGTGTATCATTATTGTTGTGTACATGTGTTGTATGAAATCAATATAATTAAAATTATATGGTAATTGATTGGGTCTGATTCCAATTCAGAAAGAACGAATATTTAAAATAACAAATATTTTAAAATAACAAATATTTTAAAATAACGAATATTTTAAAATAATATTCAATAAAGGATTAAAATGTGAATTTGATGTCCGGTTTTGGATGGACACGAAATTATTGAAATGTGTGAAGCCGTATTGATTAGTTATGTGCCATTTTGACGCGAATGATATTTATATCGATTTTATTCATTTTTATAATGAATATCGAAAAGGAAATGAATTCAAAATCTGATATTTTGAAAATATTATCATTTAAATATTATAATGATAAAGAGTATTCAATTTTGATTTAAAATTTTAATGAAAGTGGGAATCGTTTTAAAATGAATTTATAAAATACGTTTTGAATGAAATATATAGTATATATAATATAAATATATATATATATATGGTTTGAATAGAACGCGCCGCGCCGCGACCGTTTGCGAATTTCGACCATTGACTTCGAATTGACATTACAGGAGATCCGACCATCGGATTTTCCTAAAACTGGAACCATTGGGTTCGTATCGAAAATAGCTTTCCAATGAAAATAAGAGATTTGAAATCTAACAGTTGGATTTGGAATTATGTCCAAATCAAATTTGGAAAAGGTCGTTATGGATGTAGTTCGGTGGCTGTTATTGGAAACCGACTATACGGGCCTTGATAAAATTATTAAAAATATTAATAATTTGTGTAAAATCATAATAAATGATTTGGAAAGAATTTGGATGAAAAATTCCACATTTGAAAAGATAAAAAAAATATTTTTATCAAAATGAACTAGTAATTAACTAGAAATAATAATCCAATATTTTTAAATAAATAAATTGGATTTGTAAATGGTTTTAATCTAACCAGAATTTTCCAATGTTTAAACTGGAATGGATTTGAATAGAAATCATATTCGGGATATTTCGATGTTGGATTCCGTGACTATACGGATATTATGGAGGAATTTGGAAGATAGATATATATCGATATTCCCCATACGATATGTGTTGGTTTCAAAATTTGATGTTGAATATAAGCCGATATAATTTCTGTTTAGAACCTTATATTTAATATCAAATTGGATTTTGGGGTTTGTCATGAATGGTGTCTTAAATAACATTGTTCTTAAACCCCATGTGAAAAGAATAAATCTTTTAATTAAGATTATTAGAGTTTCCAGTTATATTTAGTAATTGGAATAAAATGGAATGTGAATTGGGCTTATTGTGAACTATGTTTTTAACGACATTTGTTCTTTAACCCGATTTACAGTGTAATGTGATTTGGAATATATAAATCTTTTATTAAGATTTAATGGAATTTTCCAAAGTAAAGTTTTTCAATTGAATAAAATAAATTGGAATGGAATGGAATTCGGTTTGGTAATAATCGAAGTGAGCTTCTGTGGAGGAAGACTGTTAATATATATGGAATTTAAAAGGCTTTGTTGTTATTCCATTTATATTATTAGTCGGATACGGAAATTGATATCGATTATATATTGATCTGTTTTCCGTGAAGATTCCATAATTAATGGAATGTGATTTTTGGGTTTATCGTGAACTGTGTTTTAAATGACATTGGTTTTTTAACCTAGGTAAGATTACGTGTCTAACATTGTATTTCGACTTGTATTGTTTATCTCTGCTAAATATATATCTGTTTGGTGGTGGAGAATTTATTCTCTTGCTTAACACCCTTCTCTGAGACGTATAAGCTTAGAGGTTATATATTGGCAGAAATCAGTGGTACGGCGTGGATTGTCGATGTGACATGTTTGTGTTTCCAAAGTTAAATAAGCATTAATAATGCTTTTTGGGAAGATTAAAACTAAGTGGAGTTTTAATGAATATTTAATTAGATTGAAATGTGAATGTGATAATTTAAATTATCAAATTTGGGAAATGATCGAGAATGGAGTATCACAAGTTTTGCTCTTAGATTTGAACGGGAAATAGTAATTAATTTTTATTGATAACACAGCGGTGTTAGATATGGAGTATCACCAGTTTTTCTCCATGGGATGAATAGGTTGGGATTGAGAAATTAAATAAATGATCACTTCGGTTAGGCTCGATAATCCTGACTAGTTGAGAAACCTTAATTTGATTTAGAATTGATATCTAAAGGAAGGTTAAAGAATAAATTTAAAAGAATTTATCTTTGATAAAATTAATGGGAACCTTTCCCAAAGGATATGAATATTTGAATAAAAGAATATTCTGGATTGGAATGAGGCGTATGTTGTGTTTTTATAGCACTTGATTATAAGATACGTGAATTATTCGGAAAGGCCGGGTTTATACCCATTCTGAATAATTGATTCGCCGATAAGTCGACGATGAAGACGGTGGTTGAAGACCAGAGATCTTCACATCGTTTGGATGATTACTGATGTCTTGATTGGAATGTACACCCAAGACGAGGTAATAAGTGGTGATCATCCAGACATACTTGGAGATCGACCGGATATGCGAGGACCTCTCTCCTGTATTGGACATATGGGATGAGGAATAAGGTGCCTCCGGTTTCGTTCAGACCCAGAATGGACTTGTATATAGATGTGTGTCGAACATTGGATTTCGTTCTATGTTGATTGATCTCTATTAAATATATATCTGTTTGGTGGCGGAGAATTTATTCTCTTGCTTAACACCCTTCTCTGAGACGTACGAGCTTAGAAGTTATATATCGATAGACATCAGTCGCATGGCGTGAATTGTTTGTGTGGCATGCAGAGATGCAATGATTAAGACTTCTGTTGAAAAGCAGAGTCTTGTGGTTGATGATCAAAGCACGACTTTAAATAGCATAGATTTGTGTATAGCGTTAATTCGCAAGCCTCACACCTCGGTATGAGTCAAAAATGGGATCGTGACTGCAGGGAGTGCACGGCGTTTCTTTCTAGCTATGGGTGGTGTCATGGTATGGAGCCCAGACATTTATATTTTTTTACCTATGTGGATGATGGATAGCGAGGTGCCTCAGATATATCGGCTACTACGGAGCCGATGATAGGTCCGATAGGACCGGGAAATGTGTGTTCGGGGATAATTAATCTACTAACGTAAGTGTGGACCGGCCCTGAAGATCCAAGGGTTCACTGCGGGGATCCTGAGGCATTTGCTAGAGTGTCTCGAACGGTGAGGAGCCATCCCTGGCCTCGACTCATAGATGGAATCCAATTTCCAATACGTCACATTTCAATTTTAATTGCAGAACTAGTATGGCGACATAGTAGGATGGGGTACTATGCCGTCTATGATTGATACATTTATATATGAAGTGATTTTGACACTATACACTTATAGTAATATCAAAATGATTTGTTTTAAAATGTACCAAGCATGTTTGGCTATTATAAGGTAAAACTCTATCCTCCGACTTGCGTTGCATTGTGTGATGGGACCTGAGTATTATAGTAGCTTCATTTTTCCAAAAAGCATTGCGTTGTTTATTTTGTGCACTGGTATTCATGTGGAGTAAACCCATTCCGTGTTATATGGCGTGGTCCCTTGATTTAATTTATTTCTAAAGTAAAGTTTTAAATAACTGTTTTAGTTCTCACACCAGTCCCATGACTGACCTGGAGTTTATTTTTTTAACCTAAACTCTGGGTGCCCCTATTTTCCGCACTGGCAGCTAGTAGTTTTGGTTTTTGCAGATTTCTATTCTACAGGGTCCTGGTTTACAGCTGGAGTTATACTCGGAAAGTTTTGTATCTGTGTATTTCTTTCAGTTGTGTAATGTATTATTTTCCGCTGCTAATGTAATTTAAATCTATGATATTTTTCTGATGTATATGATTTATTCATACTCTGTTATATTCTTGTACTCTGATGTAAATTGTTGTAATAGCAATGAAATGTTCTTATGTTTGCATTCCGATTAGTCATGTTCTCAACTGAATCCGGCCTTTTCCGTCTCTTCGGAGATTGGGGGATTTCGGATCGTTTCAGGTCCAACTCCATATTTTTTATTCTGGGATCAGCACATATCCCAAGGAGCATTTTCTTTGAGTTGCCTTACTTCGAATACTTAAAGCCTTCGTATCTGGTTCTATCGCATCCGGATTTCTTATCCCGTGCTACCGAGTTTGGGAACTTGGAATACCTCTGGAGTTGATTGTGTCGGGATACAGCTTGATAAATACGAAAGTTGTGGGATAGCAGGATACGAATTTGGTATACCGATCCTGGTACTTGGTGAATTACTAGAGTGTTGGATGGCTTCGTGCTTGGACCTTGCATAGCAGATTACCGATCCAAAAAGTTGCATATGGAACATGAAAAAATATGAGTGGGTTTTTGTAACACCCCACGTCCGTTAGTGTCACTCACAAAGGGAATGCACTAACTTCTGTGGAGCATTATGGGTAAAAGATGCAAATAAATTACAAGACAGACAAACATTAAACAGCGGAAAAATAAAATTTTGCTTTATTTATAAAATAGTTTGTACATGATTGCTTTACAATATCAGAGTATCATCTGTCTTTACAAAATAAAGAAGCATAAAAAAATACATTTGTATTCCCCAATATAGCATGAGCCAGCTATAGCAATAGAAAAGAGAATCCAAGCAAAACTTCCACAAATCTTCGAGCTTGGAAAGAGCAGCGGTCCAATCTAACCTGAGCTGTACTATTCCCTCCTCAACTACCTGGGGGGGAACGGAAGAAAAGAAGACGAAAGAAAAGTAGAGTCAGACATAAAGCCTGAGTAAGTCTAGTGACTATTCAGTCTATGGATAAGAAAAAGAGCATGATAAGTATAAACTGGAAATGGGAAAGCACCATAAAATAAGTTAAGTTGTCTAGGACCGAATCTACTGTCGTACCCCATACTAATCTCGGCACCACCTAACTAGTGTCCAAACTAGTAATGTTAACGTGATCCCAATTCTGGTTGTTTCGGTTGCCTTCAGGCATACATTTATTATTTATTACCTAGACCTAATCTAGGTTTTCTTATCAAGTGTTTTCTAGCTTCTACTAGAGTTTTACGCTATCTGCTGGATGCTTCTTGGATTCGGGTTTGATGCCACCAAGGTCTAACTAGGAATTATGCATCCGATCGAACGATGCCCTTTAGTCTAGGACACACTACCTAGAGTGTTATATGTTCCTAGACTTTCCCCACGCATGTATCGCGAATCGTTATCGCTTGTCTAGATGCACATGTCCTGTAATGTGCTACCCGAGTTCCGTTGTCAGGGCTACTCTAGAAATACGGAACTCGGTCGGGAGCTTTCAATATCTGCTGATGCAGATGCTAAGGTCTGTTTTTCTAGTGGCTATGGTCCCACTCGACCCCTCCCTCAACTAATGGAAGGCACCCTTGTAAAATGAGAACTGTACGAAGGCCCCTATCTGCCCCACTAATCTATGGCTAACAACACCCCGCAACCACAACTAGATAGCAAGTATGTGGTCCGTATGAGTTCTCCGCCTCCCTGCTTCACGTGTCTCGCTTGACTGAAGATGGTAGGTAGACGACGAGTTGCTATCACAGGGCTACTGTTTTCTCGCCGAATCACGCTGGTCCATCCTAGTCTTTAGGTTGCCATATTTTGCAACCAAGGCATACCCTTGGTTCTTCTAACGCAGACCTTAACCTCTGTGGGCCCAGAAGGATCATCTGCAGCCTCACAGAGGGATACCAAGAGTACCCTCACGTCCCCTCGAAGCCTCGGGCTTCGTAACCCAATTCGTTGGAGCCTTCTTTTAAAATTAGATGGACGTCCGCTCCTTCTCGTGTTATACTAAGAATTACTACTTAGTTTTGTTAACTAAGATTTACCACTTAGTTTCTAGAACCGTTGTTTTCTTAACTAAGGTTTTCTACTTAGTCCCTTTTAACTAAGGTTTACTACTTAGTTTTCTTTCTCGTCAAGTTGGTTTGGTTAAGTGTCATTAGTCAATTCAAGTTAACTTAACCCATCCCTTTTGTCATATTAAACTGTTAAGTGTTATTCCTGTTGACTTAACCCTACCACAACTCAGATTATACTGGTTAAGTGTTGCCTCCTTGTGTTAACTTAACCTCACCATCTGTTTAACTAACCTGTTACAACGGCTAAGTGTCTCCTTAGCTAACTTAACCCTACTACTTGTTTAATTAACATGTTATAATGGTTAAGTGTTGTCCATTCACGTTTAACTTTACTACAAGTCAAATTACACTGGTTAAGTGTTCTTGTTACTTAACTCTAATCATTCATGCTATATCGGTTAAGTATTTCTAACTACTTAATCCCAACCCATTTGTCGAATCAACTTGATATCATGGTTAAGAGTTCTAATTTTTTTTTCTTAACCTCAATCACTTGTCTAACTAACGTGTTTCTATGGTTAAGTGTTCTAATTAACTGAACCTCACTCTCTAGTCCAGTTGATCATGTTATAATGGTTAAACATTTGCTTAACCTTACCCACTCCCCTAGTCAACATATTAAATTGGTTAAGTGTCCAGATTAACTTAACCCTACCTACCAATTTAGTTAATATGTTGAATTTGGTTAAGTACTTATTTAATTGACTTAACCCTATCAACCATGACTTAGGCTTAATTTATTAACTAAAGCACTAACCACTCACATTAGACAGGTATCGTTGCGGTTACTGGATGTGCCGGTCGGTTCCGGGCAGGTTTACACCACAACTCAGTCTAACCTCGGGTCAGGCATCTTTCTAAATTCATAACCATCCCGTCCATTGGATCAGTTAGGGATAGCCAGGGAGGGCAGGAAACTTGTATTTTCCAAACCCAAGCCTAGACACTATCCTCTCTGTCACCCTAGAACATTTTGGTGTATGTGATTAGAAGGGATGTCATATATTTTAATTTTAAAACTAATGGTGTAAAGGTTTACACCAATCATGGCCCTAACCCATTTCATGATTTTAGGCCTACCTACATCATATTTTCTTAGTTTACATATTTTGTCTCTTTCCATTTTATATGTAAATATTTGCGGCCCATTATTCAAATTCATTCTTATTGGGTATAATAACTTATATCACATAAATGTTCTCAAGTCGTTGGCATGTGTCAAACATGCCAACACATATGTTTTATTTTTACCCCAACGTTATTACCCCCCCCCCCCCCCCCCCCGTTTTATATGTTTGCTATATTATGACATATGTTGGGCTTCAAACATTTCAGCCCAACTTAGAAACATAAAAAGGGAAAGCCTAGAACATGATATATTCTAAGCAGCATAAAAGGGGTGTGTGAACGCATGAACTTGCAACATGACCATTTAATTAACACAAATTAGAGGTGCATGAACTTGCAATATGGCTATTTAATTAACACAAATTAGAGGTGCATGAACTTGCAATATGGCCATTTAATTAACACAAATTAGAGGTGCATGAACTTGCAATATGGCCATTTAATTAACACAAATTAGAGGTGCATGAACTTGCAATATGGCCATTTAATTAACACAAATTAGAGGTGCATGAACTTGCAATATGGCCATTTAATTAACACAAATTAGAGGTGCATGAACTTGTAATATGGCCATTTAATTAACACAAATTAGAGGTGCATGAACTTGCAATATGGCCATTTAATTAACACAAATTAGAGGTGCATGAACTTGCAATATGGCCATTTAATTAACACAAATTAGAGGTGCATGAACTTGCAATATGGCCATTTAATTAACACAAATTATAGGCTTGTGTACTTGCATTGTAAGATCATCTATTTTTGACATAAAACATGAACCTAAACATGAATCATGGGTTTCAATCAAATCACGTAAACTTGCATTCTAGAATATGAATCTACTCAATTAGGTGTCACATATATTATCACATGATTTTGATAACAACATAAGCCTAAAACATATTTTCATTTAGGCATAACACTAAACATAAACTAGTCATGTCCATAAAGTCATTAGGTGTTCACAAAGGTGTTTACTTTTGTCACTAATACAAAAGTATGATTCAACTAGAATTATTCCAACCTAAACTTATATGAATCATGTTACCAAAAAGGGTCAAAGCTACACTTGCAATGATCATAGTCATGTATGTTCAAGGGTCTAAGTTATGTTGACATAATAGTGGATCACATACTTGCATGATTCTCAACTTGGTTGTAACAAACTACCACAAGCATATAAATGTCACTATGAATCATGTACTTGCAAATACCCAATAGATCTAATATTATCACACCACAACATCTCCAATTCATTTATAATTTGGATCATAGCATCACACAATTAAGAATTATCAGCACTACAAATTATGTACAATTCCATTTACATTTTATACAAATCAAGATCCAATTGTTATTCATATCGGAATAGCACTCTACTTACAACGTATGACGAATCTTGTATTCAGGATTATGAATTCTGAATTCTGAATTTGGTGATGCTATCCTTTGTTGTAGATGTTTTGATTTATTTGTTGTAGCTTTAATCTTTTACTTGTATTAGCTTTGTTGTTCATCTCTTTCAAATGGAGGCTCCCTCTAATTCTCATTCGACAGCATGGCGGCTTCAACCCTTATTTTCATGTGAATATTTAGTTGGAGACCTAAGGTCTTTTTATAGAGTTGCATTTTGATTTGAGCCGTCCGATAATGCTAGGGTTAATCAAGGCCATCAATTTCAAAAGAGGCCAATTATGTTCACAATTAAGGACTGTAAATTACTCCCATTTTAAATTATGTCATAATTACTATGCATGCAAATTAACCCCATTTTGAATTATGCCATAATTACTATGCATGCAAATTACCCCCATTTTGAATTATGCCATAATTACTATTTCAATTACATGTAATTTCATGTTTTAGCATATATATATATATATATATATATATATATATATATTGTACAATGTACACATTTCTCATTTAGGACAAATCCTATATGTAAATAATTCCTAATTTTACTTATGCCATAATTACTCTCTTAATGTACATTATCAACATTTACTATTATTTGTTAATTCATATAAATACGTACACATTAGATACATCCCCCCCTTTGCACACTTATTATTATTTTTATATGCATATTAGATACATCCCTTCTTTTACACACTTATTATTATTTTTATATGCATATTAGATACATCCCCTCTTTTACACACTTATTATTATTTTAGCAACCTTAGTGTTATCAGAAAATTCGGGGTGTTACAGTTTTTGAGGAAAAAGAGGCTTGGGAGATGAAGTTCTGGGATAAGAAATTGGATCGTGTGCTCATATTGATCCCGCAAGCTGATCTGATTATTGAGTATCTTTGTCATCTCGTGATGGCCTCACTTGTACGACTTCTCGCAGGCTTGGTCCTTGAGTAAGTTGGCAGCACTTTGGACTGTTGGGGCACACGATGGACCTAGTCATGTGGGCTCGGATTGCTTTTAGGAACCAGGCCAAAAGGTAGGTTAACACTTGCCTCCCAAAATATGTCTTATCTTGACACGATATGCTTTGAGTTTAGATAAACATTTTTGGAAGTCGGAAAGATCTCCAAATTGAGCCGAGCGATTGGTCGTGACCCTTCCGTTAAGCATGCCGAAAATCTTGATTACGTAGGACGGGGATCATATCTGGTTGCCCATGTGAGTGTCTTATTCCTATTGACTCAAGAAATCGAACATCAGTCGTTGACTCTCGTTTACTTCGGAACGTAAACGGGTCGTTGTCGACATAAAGTCACATATGCACTCACACGTTTGCTCACGACTTCGTGCAACATGATCGAAGTTTGTAATGAAATATAATGGGCAAGCTAAGCTTTGGGGATACGATCACGCAAGTTAGCTTTCGATGACATTGTCGAATTGAGAGCTCGACCGTTTCGCGGGCACTTTTGGATTACTTAGAATTGCGAGTACATGATTCGTTAGCGAGTCGAGTTGGTTTCGATAGTCGAAGTTTCAAAAACCTGCTTACATGATCATAGTCGAGATTAGGAATTTGGGAGTTCATTGATCCTGGAATGTGTCGAGAGTGTTGGACCTCTTTTTCCCCTTACCCTCTTCTTCTCCCCTTTTTTCTTTTCCTTTTTTGTATATATATATATAAAGAGAGAGAGAGAGATCGGTACCGACCCCAATACTTAGAGAAAGTCTCTAAATTCTGGAACTCTACCCCTGCACCCCCAATACAAGCCAGATCCAAATTCCCACTTCACCTTCGTTTGCCTACCTCGCATTTCGTACTTTGACATGCAATTTCTTTCGAAACAATTGAGGACTTCCCATGATAACACGTACCCCGCTCATCTCCATGAATCGATACTATAGTGGTTTGTATAACCCACTTTAATGGGTTGATTCAAACTTTGGGTTGGGTATGGAGTTTTTATTAGAGGAGGCCATGGGGACGAAGACTAGGGGGTCGTGGTCCTAGTGGTTTGTTGGTGATGTCGTGAGAGGCGATGAGGTGAGGCCAATGACTCTAGGTCGATGGCGATGGCCATCGGTGAAATAGTTGTTCGAGGAGGCTCGATGAGGAGAGGGTCGGATGGTGTATGAAATCGCCATAGTGAAGTGGATACGAAACTGATTATTTCATATCCAAAGCGGTGGTCGAATTGCCCAAGTTGCGGGATATGAAAAATGGAGTTTGTATCCTAGGACTTGGAACAACTTTCAGCTGCAGCGAGGCGATTCATATCCCGAACAACTGAAGGGGACATGGGAAGACAAGGGAGAGATAAAGTATAAGGATACGAAATCAGACTTTAGTATCCTGGAGTGTCTGCGTTCCTCGTATGCCAGGGATATGAAAATTGGAGAGGAGAGAGGAGGATAGGTAGAAAAGGGGAAGATGAGAAGAAGTTGAAGTGTGATGGGATATGAAATTCGGAATTCCATACGGACACTAAGCATTTTTTTCTACTTCCATACGTTGAGTTCGGGAACTCGCGTTGCTTCGAGACGTTGCATTATCGGGTAGGACTTGGAATTAGATATGCCGATACAATGTCTTGACATCGCGATACCACTTGGACTGATATCTTGGATGTGCACATAGGATTAGAGCATAAACTCGGACTACAGACACATGAATCCTGGACTCAATGTCCTACCCAATTGCGGCGTAGATGCGACTTAACACGAATTCGGCAACCTCGGTCAATGACGACAATGTTTTAGGTTCATGGAACCAGAGATCTTTTTCGCGTCCCGATAAGCCTTATTGTAATTTCATCAACACGCACGACACTACACGTTCCAAATTAATCTACACTAACACAGAGGCACATATTCCAGTGTGGCTACTAATGCAACTATCTTGATAGTATACTTTGCAATGGCATCAAGAAGCTCAAGGAGATTGCAAGGCTTGGAAGCCGAACCTGCGGAATTACCACTCACACCCAGTGGATCATCCCACGACTCCATCTTGGCGGGAAACATGCTTAAGACTTTTGGATCTCCCTCCCCTTCTTAGCAAGTAGACTCGACCAACATACACGGTCAAGAGGGAGAGTCAGAAGGATCTCACCATTCGAATGAACACGTGGACGAACCAGAGATCCTGAAAGGGGAGAAGTGGTAGAGGGTGGTCCACAAGTGGAAGAGGATGTGTATGACGAGCAGGAAGACATTACTGAGGCGTCGGATATGATGGCGAATGGTGCCATGCTTGAGAATCCGCCGGATTTGATTATCTCACGAGTCGATGAACCTGCACCAAATCGCATCATTCAGAAGTATGGCATATTGTAGGATATTGTGCTCGTCCCTAAAAGGGAAGATAACACACACACACTTACAGAAGGGTACGCTGCTTCGAAAAATCACAGGTGCGTTGTCGGGCGCGTACCTCCATCTTGCCCGTTCATCCGAGATATGCTATGCTTCTTTCGGATGGCGCCGTCACAGCTTCATCCAATGCGTATGCTTTCTTGCTTACTACCTACATCCTATTCATCGAGAACTTGGGTGAGGAACCAAATGGAGAAGATATTCGGTTTATTTTCTCCATGAAGAAAAGAGTTACCACAATATCTTCACTTGTTTACCTAGAGGCCCAAGTCAACGCTCGCTTCATCCTGGGGGCATGGAATAAGCTAGGTTACTTTAAGCATGATTGGTTCTACGTTTGATGCCCTCTGGGATTTATGAGAAGGTGGCTCGCTGGACGTGAGTATTCCATATTTGGATTGTGGTTTAAGTTAAAGTTCTGATGCAACAGATATCCCTCATATTCTGAGAGAAGATGGATACTTTGAGTGCCTTGCAGCACTGAGGGAGGTCACAGTCGAGTTTCACAATGCCCAGTCGCTACTAACAGAATGCCTCCTTTACTTGTCTGGTTTTCTTCCGGAGGGTTGTTCGACTGGTCATCTGAACGACGACGAGGAAGAAGTTGAAGTGGAAGCTGAAGGAGGAATTGCTTCTCTGGGTCCGTAGGAGGAAATGACCCCTGTCATGCCTCTTGCAGCATCCCCCATTGAAGGGGAAGATGCGGCGGCTCGGGGGGATTCCGACGTTCACGACGGCGGTGATGAGGAGTTCCACACAGGAGGGGACAGCTTGGAGGTCACTCCCGTTCCATCTCCGACAGAGGAGGTGAGGTTGGGAGAGTCACCCAAATTGGTTTCTCCAGTCATGACCCCTGAGACCACTACGTCATTGAAGGTAGAGGGCCAATTCAAAGATTTGGATAAGGTACAGATTGAGCTTACACTCTTCTGGCCTAGTGGCACTAACATCGGAAGCCTTATGCTGAGAGTTGGGGAAATCACACCTTCAAGTAGGCTAAAATCTTGTCTATGCAAGGAACACTTAAGACACACACTCATAAACACTGCATGACACAACATGTGTTTGTGCACATGGAATGTTTGGTTCTAACTCAAGATCTACCCCGTGAAAGTGCAATGGCTAGAGATAGCGATAAAGATTGGGATCGGTGGTCTAGGAGCCATCAATCATTGAAGAATGGGGTTGAAAGAAGTTTCAAGAGAAATGAAAATTTGTATTCATGGCCCCTTCATTCTTATGACAGCAATAGTGATCGATGTCATAAAGACCAACTTCGACACTCGGACCTTCACCACCCGCTATTCCGCCAGCAGGAGAAGATAAAAGGCCAAAAAACTATGAGTTTGAGGCAATTGGCTTCGATAGTGCCCTCTTATGTTCTCCCAACAACACCAGCGGTTAAGTCTATAAGCAAGGAGAAGGTGCTTGGAGGGTCTGGATACAAGAAGAAGGTCGTAGCCAAGCGGGGTCCAGCAATGCCTGATATGTTGATAATCCCATAGCTCATCAATGAAGAAAAGAAAGGGATACTTAAGAAATCATTCCTCGACTTCTACTTTGATGAGCAGATATGGTTGTCGAACATACATCAGATCCAGCTGGGCGTGGACGATGACGTATGTAGCAAGATGTACGATGTTTACTACCAGTAATGGAACTGTATAAGTTTGCGAGGAGGCACTCTAAGTTGATCTCAAAAAAGAACGGGGATAAGATGATCCTTTCTCCTGGTACCCGGAGGAACAGATGGCCTTTAGGATATAAAACATCATATAAATAACACCAGAAGATAATCATACGTTGATCATCAAAATGTATTACATATTACATTAAGGATTTCATCAGAATCAATTACATCCCATCAGATCTAAATATTACAATAGCAGCGGAATTAAATAAATAGGTACACAGTGGAAATAATGATAAAATGTCATGACTGAGTTTTAAAGAGCTTTCAAAAAAACATCCTAATCCTAATCCTGCTCCAAATCAAAAACCAGCTTTCCCAGATAGCTTCCATGTATAAATAGTCATAGCTTCCAAAAGTGTTCTAACTAACAACCTGTTTGCTAGCCTACCCATGTGAAAATAAGGGTACCCGAGTTTGCAAGGGAAAAACAAACTACGACTAAGTCATGGGACTAGTATGAGAAACTCTAGGCAGTTATTATTAACTTATTAAAAAGTAAGGCATATCATGGGACCACGCTGCGTAATACGGAATTGGTTTTCTCCACACGAATACCAGTGCATAAAATTTCGCAATGCTTTTAGAAAAATGAAGCCATTATAAGACTTAAGTCCCATCACATAATGCAACGCATACCGGAGGATAGAGTTTTACCTTATAATAGCCAAACATGCTTAATACGAGAACATCATTTAAAAAATGATATTATTATTAGTGTCTAAGTGTGCAAATCAATTTGGAAAATGAATGTATAAATCTTAACTCGCATAATTCCCCATCCCATTATGTTGGCTATATAGTTTACAGCTAAAAAACACAAGGTACTTATTAGAAATTTGATTCTGTCAATGAACCAAGGCAAAGGATCTTCCTTAACTGTTCGGAACATTCTATTAAATGTCCCACATAAGTAAACCTACCTAGGATAACTATCAGCCGGCTAACACTAAACACGGCTGATTAGTATCTTTCTCGAACATAACTATCCCCGGGTCGTATTTGACTGTTATCCTAGTTATATTTAACGATCACTGAGGCCTCGATCTATCATCCACATAAGTAAACCTACCTAGGATACATACCATGGAATCACTTTTCAGCTAGAAGGGAGCATTAGTCTATATCTCTGTTGTCCATCATCCTGTTTTTGGCTCATTTTACAGTGTATGGCCCTAGAGTCAATGTCCCACAAAGCTTTTCTTTTCAACAAGAGCTTTGACATATCTGCCCGTAGCACTTAGCATGCCACATTGTCAATTCATAACATATAATCGGTTTCTATTCAAATATAACCCTCTGAATACCGAAGTCTCAGAGGAGGGTGCTAAGCTAAAAGAACAAATTCTCTACCACTAACTGATATAACATCAACAGAAACCAATTGGTTAAGTTGTAAAATACAACCTCATACACACATCCATTTGCAAGTCCGCCCTGTGTTTAAACAAAACCAAAGGCACCTTATTCCTTGTCCAATTAAGGAGAAAGGCCCATGCACATCCGAACAATCAACAAGTACGTCCGGAATACTGCCACTAAAATCCCTTAACGGGAGCTACCCATATCCAAGGCATTAGCAAGCGGTCCATTCGATGTGAATATTTCCGGTCTTCCACCATCTTTGACTTTTAAATAGTCGCATAATTATTCGAAATGGGTTGAACCCGGTCTTTTCGAAATAATTAGCATCATAACAAAATCCTTTTCGGATTATTAACCTTCCAATTAAGTCTCCTTTAATTGGAATTCTTTTCATAAAATTAAATCTTATTCTCACATTTGGTTAAGATATTTAGTCTTCCAAAATCATCTTCACAATTTCATTTACCTTATTAAAAGGTTTACCAAAAGTTTAGGCTCATTTTAGGAATGTAAAACAATTATCTCAAATCGTTTCTTAAAAACCGTTATAAAAAGGCATTGCAAAATAGCCTATTTCCACTTAATAGGTTTTTATCATTCAAAACCATATATATTTGGTTCAAACCTCTTTCAAATCATTTATTACAATTTATAATAACTTTTCCATATTCTTATTTATTTTAAAATAGTTCATTTCAGTCCGATGACGTTTCGAGTCATTAAGCTGCATTGGCGCTGTTTTTATTCAAATTTGATTTGAACATACTGAAAAATCAAACCATTGGATTTCAAAACTCTACATATCATTTGGAAGATCTTTTCATTTCGAACCCAATGTTTTTTATTTTGGGAAAATCAGACGATTGGATCTCCCGGTACATCAGTTTGAAGTTACAGGTCGAAATTCGCGAACTACCGCTGTGCGACGAGTTCTGTTCTGAATATATTTTGGTATTTATATTATAAACTATGTCTAATTCCTTCTAAAATAATTATAAATTATATATAATAATTTTTGGAAACCATATTTTCAATTTTCAACTTCAAATTCAAATATTCTATTATTTAAATATTATAATAATATTTAAATGATTAAAGTAATATTATTTTTCAAACTTCATTATTTTAAACCCAAATTTTCCTGACATGCATTACAAAAATAAATAAGATAGTTTTCTAAATAAAACCCTTTTAAAACCTTTCCAAAATACTCTAGCCAAACTTCACTTTTTTCGGTTACTATTCATTTTCAAATAAAAACTTCGACGGGCCATAACCTGCTTTTAATTTCTCTAAAACCATTTCTTTCTTTTGCAAATTTTCATCGTAATGATTTAAACTTCACGTCCATGAAAAATTGGATATCAAATTTTGACTTTTATTTTCACCTATTATTATATTAATAAAATATTCATTAAAATTGTTTTAATAAATGGAGACTTAACCAATTAGCCAATAATCATAATTTTTGGCCATATTCAACCATGGTAATCACATACCATATTACCAACAACTATGATAATATCCAATCATGACAATCATTACATAGTTCACAAAATATAGGCCTTAATCCATTAACGCTTACATGGTTTTGTCAATCAATAAATTAACCGCAATACAAAACCCTTAACCAACTTAAGTATTCACCATCAATGGGGCTCATACCCATATCCAAGTTAATTTCCATTTCAATCCCCATTTAAGGTTCAAACCTATTCCAGTGTCAACATTAACAATTCTATGTGTCATATACTTAAGTGGTTATATAAACTTCACCTAAAATTCATATCTTTTTCATACTACGTATCATTTACCCATCCCAAACATTATCAAATCATAATATCAACCCATATTATCCATCATAGTCATTATATAACTCAATTGAGTTCACAAACATTAGTTAATAATTAACTAGCCCTTATTTGTTTAACGTTTCTCATATAGGTTTCCATTCCTTCTAACTTTACTTGTAGGATGTCTTAAAAATCCCGGAGATTTCGGCATCCTTTCGACGTCACCGGAAGTTTCTGAAAATGAAACGGGAAGAGGTTCGACGCTTTTTGTATTTCTAAAATAACGGGTGTATATATGGACATGTTTTTGGTTCGAGGAGAAAACAGAGAAGGGTTTCGGGGCAAATGGGGTTCGGATTTGCGAAGGTGGAGCCTGTTGGTCTGGTGGGTGCACAGGTGGGGTCCAAGCGGAGCTAGGGGTGGCGGATTGGGTGGAGTTGGTCAGCCTTTGTGGTGAAGAGGAGGTGGAGTAGGGTTTTTAGTTGGGGTTTGGGCTTTAGGTGAGGAGGGGGCCTACGGCTTGGGTTGGTGGCAGGCTGGGGACTTCGCCAACGGCGTGGGGGTGACGTTGATTTGGCGTGGATAGCTGTGGAGGAGGTCAAGTGGTGCAAGAAAGAAAGGGAGAGAAATAGGAAGCAAAAGAAAAGAGAGGAGGTAAGTGAATGAAAGGAGGAAGGAGGGTTATATTTATAGAAATTTAGATCACATGGATCACAGAGGTGTCGGCGTTGGATTCAAAGGGAGAAAGCATACCATGTATGCTTCATTGCATGACAACTCAACAAAAGCACACATGCAAGATAACTAATTTAGGTGTGAACGCTTAGCTTAGGTTATGTGTAGTCTATCTACACGTTTACTACTCGTACGACGATGTACTGATTTTGTTTTCTACGAAATTTGAAACACTTCTATGTCTTTTAGATACGGTTCCAAGGAACTAGTCTCATCGAATTCTAAGTCTGTTTGCTCAAAAAGTGCCCGTTCGAGCTTAAATTGTCAATCAATTTAGATTTAAATTTCGCCCAGTCACATACTAACTCCAATTGGCATGAAATATGAAATCTTACCAAATTTTTACGTTTCAGATCCGATAAAATTGTTTTGTTGAAATCCTAGATCGTTTGCAAAATTTCAACTTTTGGGGTACGTAAAATAATATTAAAATATTGAATTTTAAATTGACTATATCCTTATATAAACTATTTAAACTTGAAATTAAAAATTTTAAATTGGTTCCAAAATTTCAGGTCGTTACAATATCCCCTACTTAAAAGAATTTCGTCCTCGAAATTGATGAAAGTAAGCTTGAAAAATAGAAATGATATCTAAGAAATGAGTTTACCTCTCAAACGAGCTAATCCAAGATATCCACTCTACAATTGGGATAAGACTTTTTAATATTGTCCTCTGTCTCTCATGTACTGTCTCTTGGATATCCGCTCCACTGTACTTTAACTAGATTCACCCTTTTATCCCTCAGTTCCTTTATTTCCTTGTCAATTATTTTTAGAGGCTCTCTCGGAACTGCTAAACTCGGTGTAATTTCCAAGTCTTGTTGTGTTGCTTCTTCAACAACCAAATCAGGATCATGTACATATTTCCGAAGATGAGAAACGTGAAAAACATTATGCGCTTCGGATAACCATTCTGGTAACCGAATCATGTAGGCTAGAGTTCCAATTCTTCCCAATATTGGAAACGGACCAATATAATTGGACGATAATTTCCCTAATTTCTCGAATCGGATAACTCCTCTAAGTGGAAAAACTTTCAAAAACACTTGATCTCCAACTGCAAATTCCAAATCCATTCTTCTAGAATCTGCATAACTTTTATGTCTGCTTTGCATTGCCTTCAACTTATTCTTAATAAAGCCAACTTTATCCATTGTCTTACGGATCATGTCCGGACCTAATACAAGTCAGTTTCCAGATTCAATCTAACATATAGGAGATCTACAAGATCCACCATACAATGCTTCAAAAGGAGACATCTTAATACTTGCTTGAAAGTTATTGTTATAAGAGAACTCCACAATATGCAAGTGACTTCCCGTGATCCTCCGGAATCAAGGATGCAGGCTCGCAACAAATCTTCTGAAATTTGATTCACTCCTTCAGTCTATCCATCCGTTTGGGGGTGATAAGCAGTACTAAGGCTCAACATTGTCCCAATGCTGACTGAAATGCTTTCCAGAACTTACTAGTAAAGATCGGATATCGATCATTAACAATACTGCAAGGTATCCCATGCAGTCGAAATATCTCCTTCACATACAACTGAGCAAGACCATCAGCTGTTCTTGTCGATTTTATCGGAAGAAATGGGCGCTTTTCATCGTACAATCAACTGTAACCCAAATACCTTCATTACCTTTCTTCATTCGAGCTAAACCATCAATAAAATCCATTGATATCTAATCCCACTTCCACTTAGGAATTTCTAGAGGTTGTAGTAATCCAGCGACCTTCTACTGATCGCTTTTGACCTTTTGGCAAGTTAGGCAACTACTAACATATATTGAGATATCTCTGTTCATTGATTTCCACCAAAATGTGCACTTTAAGTCTTGATACATCTTATGAACTCCTGGATGGAAACTGAGTTTGGACCTTATGGCACTCATCCAATACTTCCTTTTTAAGCTTTGGGATATCCGAAATGCAAATTCGACCCTTCAATTGCAGAACTCCTTGATCATCAATTTTAATGTTCGGGACTTCACCTTCGTGAATTCTTTTGCAGATTTTATGAACAAATTCATCATCCTTCTGATAAACAGAAATCTTCTCGATCAAGGTGGGTGTAATAATCAGATGAGCAACAATAACATGCTGCATACTGAGCGCACTGGCAACAACATTGGCTTTTCCCAGAGTATAAAGTATATCCAAATCGTACCCTAACATCATGGTTTAATATATTATTCCATTATATCTTTGTTTGGTGATTTATTTATGAATTTATTTGATATGCCTTAGAGTAGAAACCCTAGGTTTCTGACATCCAATCGACATGAAATTCAGATATGATATTAGTAACATTATTTTAGACTTGACAAGCATCTTGATCTTAGTTGGTTAAAACGTTAGGGAAAGAGATCGTGGGTTCGATTCGATCGGACCCTCTTGCCATGGTGGTATGGTATATACTACCCAAATATGTATATACAAGTACCCAATTTCTAAAAATATATTATTTAGGTTTTTTTAGTTTAACAATTTCCAAGTGAGTGAATTTTCTAAAAAAATTCTAAGCAAGAAAATGAATATTTTTCGGGTTTCAATTATCAAGAATAATTAAATATTGTTTTTTGTCCTAATAATTTTTCATATTAATTCTGGTTTTAACAGTTTTTTTGGATTTTCCCTAAGTTATTATGATTTGTTTATGCTAGAAAAATTGAATAATTATATTAAAATAATAATAAATATTTAATGGTTTGCAAGGTGTTCTAGGAATGATAATCCAATCTATATTAATTTTCTAAAAAGGATTTGGTGAAGCTATTCACCATCTACTAGTGATTTGACAGTGAATTGGAGTAGGTGTGAAGATAATAGTTTATTTATATAGTAAAATGTCAGTTTTCATGATAATCACAATTATGCCATGAGGTGATACTGATGCTGAATTTTATCCATCCATGTCATAATCATTCTTTTTGACAATAACCATTGTGGATATATATGATATCAATCTTGATTGGCATAAAGTGAATATACCGAGTTGAAATGAGAAATATTAATGTTGGCATTAATGCCTCTGACATCAACAATGTCGCATGTTTTATATTGACGTTAGTGATGCTGATTTCTATACCACTCTTTAAGGTAGTAATGTAGCTATTAACATACTTTGAACATAAATTATTTTGTGCCATCATCACCGTGGTTCTTATTTCTGATGTTAGTTATGTTATGGCATTGATGCCACAAACATAAATTTCGACATAAATAAAGTACACCAATGATGCTGCTAGCTTTTCTTTTTAGCACCGACTATGGCTCTTGTAACGATCCATATTTTAACGATTAGACATTTAAATATTGATCGTTAAATGGTTCCAAAAGACGATTTTCCACAAACGATTTAGATCAGGACTTGAGACCAGTTCCATTGAGTCTGGGTTATTCATTACTAAAATAGTTTAATAAATGGATAGGTTATGATATAAATGGGTTTAAATATGATGGTTAACTTTGATATAAAATAGTTAAATTAGACAGATAAGTTTAATATAAAATGGTTTAAATAAAACAATGGTAAATTATATACTAGTTGTAAAATAAAATAATATTGATTCCAAGAAATAATCCAATTCGAATCAAATATCTGCATTCTCAAAATTCGACTTAATATTAACTTGGATTTCAATTCAATTTAATTTAAACTCAATCGGTATGAATTCCAAATTTAAAACAAAATGTTCAAGTAAGATTATAACTTGAATCCCACTTTCAATTTCTTAACTTCCGTGCGACAACTAAACACAGCGGGGTAGACACACGGCGCGAGGTTTACTTAAGTAGGTATTAATGTATACTATGATCTTAAGGTTCCCCATGTTACTCAAAAAATATATTCTTAACTTCGTTTTGGTTTGAAATATGAATTCTAAATCCATTTCATATCACTGGATTTAAACCAACCTTTAAATTTTCAAATATTAAGTTTAATTACTTAAATCGGTTCTTCAAAATTTCAAGTTTTTCATATAAATTAATTAAATCATTTAAGTTTAACAAAATTATTATGTTTGTTGACTCAAATCTTTCCATTTAATTATTTTAAACAAATATCTTTTTTACACCCTTTGAAATTCTTATTCCAATTTACATATTACTTTCAAAACAACAAATTAAAATTTTAAATTTATTTAAAACCATGCATTAAATCAATTAAGTTTGTACTTATACATTCAACTTTAGATATTCGAACTGTTAATTTAAACTTAAAGTATAAATTAAATTCCAAAATCAATTGATAAATCAAAACGTACCTAACAATTTCTGAAATAATACTATCTTCAAATAATAAATGCAATTTAGAAAAATCATGTTAGATCCTTTTACTAATTTTTCTTTTCTTAAATTCATACATTCAAGTTAAAACATTACAAATCTTGATTTTTCAACTAAGATATTTAAATTAAATTTCAAACAAGATACATACTTATAAAATTTCAAAAAATAGTTATATTTGTTGACCACGGTGCCCGTATATAGTATTCTATCTTATAGTCATATGTATATATATATATATATATATATATATATATCATTTCAATCCATTTTAAAAAACATCAAATCCCATGTATATATCGTTTCAACCAGCATCCCAAATCGATTCAAATTTATTCCTAAATATATATATTCGCTCGAGTGTATCATTTCAACCATAGTGATTTTTCCTAAATCTACAGGGAACTTGCATTGTGAGAACAAAATATAAATTAATATAAAATCATAGAGATCACACAACAATCATAACATACTAATCAATCACATAACAATTTATATTGTGTCACATATGTGTGTGTATCACATGTGCACAAGTCATATAACAAATAATCGTGAATTTCTAAGGCATTCATAACATTTCATGTGGCATTTCAAAAAAATTAATTCACTAAATAAAAATCCTAATCGTGAGTAAGTAAACTCACCTTGATTTGAATTATTGTCGAAGAGATTGGATTTAAACTAAAACCAAACGACGTTGGTTTTAGCCTAAACTCCAAAAGACTCGTAAATTTCTCAATCCAATTCTGAAATGCAACTATCGTCTCACGCAATGAACAGTGTTCGATTTCGACCTAATATGAGCGAAATATTAAGTTTTAAATATAGTGATAAAATTAAACTACAATTAAGAACACTAGTTATATATTTAAACTCTAATTATCTATTCCGTAATAACCCTTCTTCTTCCAATTCAAGAGCCTGTTACCTGTAATCCACTATGGTCGTACCTTGCTATCTCCACCCGCGCTCATTTCTCCATGAAACTCCATACAAACACCTCCATTGGCACTACCTTCTCGAGCTTCTCCACCATGTCAGTGCGAATCACCTCTCGGATCATTACAAGAAAATGCGACAGTAGCTTCCATCGATCCAAACATCGACAGATACGCAACAAATTTAATCATCAAACTCCACAAAATTGCAACTCAAGGTGCTAATCTCTATTCCAAACTCGGATGAAACTCCGATTCGCCAAACAATGATTGCATGTTCTAATAATCAAAGCCCTAAGCTCGCAAGAGGCACAACAACTACCGAACCCAATTGAAGTCACTCACACAAACATAAGCATATATGTATGATCTCATTCATACAAGTTTAAAGGTCCTCATTTTAATGATTTTCATGAAGTATTTTATTTTATAAGAATTTTGCAAGATGAAGCCATATTGGGGTTGTTGTTGAATCACGGTTGATGTAGGCGGATTTCGTTTTGGTTGAGATATGAGAAGTAATACTTTGTGTTAGAAAATATGATTTAGATTCGTTTTGATTTTTCCAAATAGGACTTTGTTATTTTTTTTCATTCAAATGTAACCTGAGTTTGCGGAGGAATAGAGATACGATAAAGGGAAGGAGTGGAGTAACGCGTGTTGTTAAACCTCTGACAAATTGATACGCGCGTTTAATATATATATGTTATATATATATATATATATATATATATATATATAGGCAAGCGTTCGGTTGCACCCCAAATAGTGAGCACCCCAAATGCCCCATGATTTCCACCTCTCGTTTATATTAATTTAATTGAGTTGGAGGTGAGAGAGTTAGTGGAAGGAGAGATAGATGAAATGTGTGGTGGAAAAGTGGTAGGCTAAAGGGGTGCTCACTATTTGGGGTGTCATTAAACCTGCCTTTCTCACTAACTTTTCCATCACCCATTTCCCACTAACTTCCTTTCTCTCTCCATCCACTAACTCTCTCACTTCCCATTCACTTTCTTTATTATAAACAAAAGGTGGAAAACAGGGGTGCTATTGGAATGCTAAATTTTTGGGGTTCTCTTGAACGCTCGCCTATATATATATATATATATATATATATATATATATATATATATATATATATATATATATATAATGCAAATACTTCCCCAAATGAAGCCTTTTTCGGATTGCCCATTCTACCCTTTCCTACTTCGCAATCACCGCTTGCCCAGGCAGTCTGTTCTGTCTTTTACCCCTACCACGTTTACCAACGGAAGTCATCTCCCTTTCTACCGCACTTCCACGCACCCATCTTCACTTTTAACTCCCACGTTTCTTCCTTCTTCTTAGTTTGACGGTTACCAAAATTCTCTTCTTCGCATCTACTTGCTTCGGCACATCAAAATATGACCTTAACATCTCTTAAACTTTCGATTTAACCTACGTCTGTTTCCACCTCTTAACTTCTCCAACCCCTAATTTTCATCTCCCCCTTTTTGGCCGACCGATCGATTCAGATTTCCAAAACTGCACACTGCTCTATGGTGATAGGTACGGAATTAGATCTTTCTTAATTTTGAAACATTTGTTTTATTTTTATTTTTCCTTATTTGTTCATTAGAACAAACGCGTAGGCGACCTCAGCAAATTCAATTTTACTTCGATTTCTCCATTCTGATTCTCGACCTACTACATCAACTTCATACTACTCTGTGGAGGTACATATGTTTCTACATCTCTAATTGCTTCAGTTGTTACACTAAAGAGTTGTTAATTTACTATTTCCCCTTATATGCTTGATTGTCTTTTGTTTAAATCTGATTAGTTCGACTACAGGTAAATGAACGTCTCAGTTCTACAAAAGCAATTTCACTTTTTTCCCTACTCATAATTTAGATAGGCAAGTTTTTATGTTTTTTTTTATTTCAATCTGTCTCTGTTTAGTTTACTATTTCAGCTTTTATGCTGGATTGACTTTTATTTTTAACTACTTAGTTTAATTACATTTAAATGAATGTTCGGTTGAACCATCATTTTAATAGCAATGCAATGCAATGTATTTGCAAAATTTGCCCAACAAGAAATACTGGATTATCTGTTGAATTAACCAGACAATCAGGTAGGCAATGGCTCCTTCAAAGCCAAACAATGGATTATTTGGTAGATTTCAATATTATATGAACTAGGCTTTAAATATGGTGGAAGTCTTTATGTTTGTTACTGAAATTGGAGGGTGCTTGATTGATGGTTGCCTCTCTGATTAATTACCTTTATTATTCACACTATATTGGTCACTTTATATAATATAAGTGTATTGACGTTGTTGATAAATGTTTTATACGGACTAATGCACTAACCTCGATCTGTCATTTTGCTTTATGACAGAAAGGATATATAAACAAATACATGATAAGTCTGCTTCTCTACCAATTCTCACCTGTATTCAACTTCCTGCTGCAACCCAGAAGTCCAAAAACCTAATCAGGTTCTTAAAAAGGGGCATAGCCGTAAATTTATATATAACAAATTGCCAGAAATACTGTTGATGAAGTTATGGAACAGAAAACAGTGACAATTGTCAAAGCTGGGATTCATGCATTACTGGATGCTAAATGCAAGGTTTTTTTTGCATCAAATTCAGTCTACGGAACTGTTAGCTTACTTACCACCTGTTCAGTAGTATTGTATAAATTTGTGTTCATTTTATTCGTGGATCTCTATGTTTTATTTCATTGGTGGAATAAAATTTGATCAATGTTTATGACATGCACTTTTTTGCCTTCTCACAATTTAGATATCCAATCTGCTATAGCAACTGCGAAGTCGTTTGTGGAGGAAGGTATGTTTTTTAATTTCACTCTGTTTCTGTTTATTTTACTAATTCACCTTTTATGTTGGATTGCCTTTTGTTTTCAACTGCTTAGTTTATTTACGTGTAAATGAATGTTTGCTTTAACCAATTTTTATTCACATACGTTTCAGTTTCTGCATTTTTGTTTGTTCTCCTAACACACTACTGGACTATTCTGTATTGATTGCTTCTCTTACATGTGTTCAAAAACTGAACTTAATTTGAGTTTACTGATTGAGCAGTGCATTAGTATTTCTAAACTCATATATTTTGCCTTAATTTGGGTTCGGCCGAGGGCCATGATGACTTTGTCCTATTTGTTCAGTATAACGTTCATATTTTAAAAAGAAATGTTTATTTTTTGTATATATGATGTTAAAATTTAATTTGATTCATTGGCAGAATAAAATTTAACCACTGTTTATGATGTAATGCATCAGAGTCTACGGTCGTACTGCAGTGGTCGAATGCATATAACTAACATTGTACAATTACTACCACAAAATTTGTAAGTCGAAGCTGCATTAAATTTGACTTTTGTGACTACTCAATGGTTTGTGAACTAAACATAAGTCCAGACTACTGTGATTTTCTCATACATTAGCTCCTGCTGTGAAAATGTATATAGGTGACTAAATAGATTTACCAAATGCAAATGGAAACTTCCCTGAAATATAGAGAGAAATATATTAAAATATTAAACTTCACAGTTGGAAGTTATAACTGCTTAACCATACATGTAAAAAATATGGTTCTGAGGGTGTGCCATCTTAAAACAAGTGAAAATGTGAATATATAAGGCCTTTGATCTTAGATAATAGAAAAGATCACATTTGTAAAAGATGTTCTAAAGTTCACTAAAATTGCTTTTGCATTACTTATTGTAGGTTATAACCACATGGAAATCCAAATCTTTTTACTGAACAATCTTTTTCAAAATTGTAACTAATAAAATTAAAGTTAGTAATACCTGCGAAGATTAAGCTCACTCAAACTATATAAAGCTATCTCAATACATACAATATTTTGTTTATTTTTTGTTTAGAATTAATAGGGCAACCTTTTTAACCTTGGCTTATCATGCGGCTCCCCTAATTTGTTTCCTGTCTACTGTATGTATTGATATGTTGTATTCCCATATTCATCTCTGTAAAGACCAAACTCTGCAATTCGATTTATGCTAGGAATAAACACATTTTCAGTTTCGATCAACCTATATTTTAGGTAGATACTAAAACAAGTAGACAGTTATAATACATACATGCATATATGGATGCATCATAGTACGTATACCTATATACACATAAATAGATATATGCATATGTACAAATATACATACACACACTTACATACATCAACCTCTAGCTGCATGGTATTTTATTTACCAGTTAAAGCAGCTGAAATTACGCAACCCTCTGTATTGATTTGGCATTTATGAAAGAGACGAACAATGATTACTGAACTACTCCGCTGATATGCGACTTACGTAAACGCATATAAAGATAGTTCGTACTACCTGCTGGATTTAACTATAGAAGTTAAAGACATACCGCTAAAGGTACGCATACATTTATGTCATTTCCTACCATCCGTTCAATATTATTTCAGTAACAGCAGCACTTAACGAGCTGGAAGCATACATGACGTCCAGTCCAAACTTTCATCCCGTACAAAACATTTTATCATTAGTTATTTAGCATCAATTCAAATTGTTCGGACTAGCTCGCACTACTTGAAAAAGAGATACGCAAGCACGGTGCTGTAAATTACTAATATTTAAAGATGTAAGTTTTATCCAATGTATTATATTTTAATTCTACTTTGTAACGTTTAACCTTATCTCACTAATTACTTGCTCAACTTCATTTGACGTGTTCTTCATTATTTCATCTTCTGATGGACTTTGCAGCAGTTTGACCTTCACTACCAGCTTCCACATACAGCTTCACTTCTTATACATTATATCAGGTTACTGCATACTGCTCTTCATTTGGATTTCAGATATTTACGTATCCCTATATTTAACTCTTCAGATTTACATAGTTATGTATTACTGCTGTTTTGATCTTCTTGAATTACAAAACATTTTCCCTGACAATTTTGTCTACCTTCAAATTACAGGATTCTGATTCCTTCTGATTTGTGAGCCACCACTTCTACGTTCTGCGATAAAAAATTGTCTACATCATACATAATGTTTCCTCTGAACATCTGAAGAGAAATAAGACAACTTCCAGGAACATAACCATCTAAATTCATTCCCAGTCGAATAGAACCACATGCTGACCTGTTCTTCTGTCCGTTTTGCATCAATGTTCTGAAGCGCAAACAGCAACTGCAAACGTGTATGACGAACTGTGATCTGAAGCATCCTCTACACGATGACCTTTACCCTATTTCACACTCTGCATGTTTGTGTTTGATGGAAATAAGAACATGGTTTACAAACAGAATCTCTGCTATTTGGCCATACTTTTCCTTGCTCAGGAGACTGTTTATTACGATATTCATTTATTTCTGCTCTATATTCTACGTGATTGTTATGACTGAAGGTGCCACATGGTTGTATATGGATTATTTTTTTAATACAATATTGTTTGACTATCATTGCAGCTTTAAATCACCTTTCATAAATTTGTCTACGTCCAATTATAGGCGGTATCAGCTTCTACTTCAGCTTTGTACCATTCGCATGTCTTTATCATTTCGTTCTTTGTAATACACAATGCCCTTTTGTATTGTTACCAGTTGTGATGTCCGATAAACACAGTATAATTTGTATATTTTTGTGGTGTTCTTCAGTTATTTACAAAACCAAAAAAAAATATTTAAAACCAATACGACAAGAAGACGAGGCAGTATTGTCACAGAAATCTCTTATACACAAAAGGGAGGGTGTAATCCATCCAATTTACAGCAATATGTTTGCTGACATTGCTTTAACTATTACAGTATTTGATACAGCGTTCCACGCGTGTCTTGAGCACGCGCGAAGCGCGTGCCGTCACCACCCGCGAAGCGCGTGCCGTCACCACGCGCGAAGCGCATGCCGTTACGCTCGTGTGTATATATATATATATATATTCTTATATGCATTTATTCCCATATTCACTTAAATTGCGGTGAGTGTTTCAATGTTGCACGGATAGATAGATTGTTTGATTTTTACAATATTTGAAATCTCACAATAATTCACCATTTCAGATCCAATGAAACTGCTTTTGTTGAATTCAGAAATTATTTGTAAAATGACAAATTTTATATTAAAATAATATTTTATAATGCGATTCAAATACCGATTTATTTCCAAACTATTTATTATTGTTTACAAGTTTATAAAATGGATTTACAATCAACATTGATTAACTAAACGGAGTCGATCATATTATTGGATCAGTTTTCAATTAATATTCAATCACCAATTCAAATTTTTAGTTAAATTTCAGTTAACCATACTAATTTAAAATGTTCGAATTTACAAGTTGTTACAATTGTACGTCTTTTTTTTTAGTAATAGTCCTGATAATACATTTTGTGTCACACTCGTTTTATGTTATCGTGAACTACTAATTGTCATTCATAAATAATGATAAACCCTAATATTACAAAAGAATAGCATTTTACAATTTGATTTCATTTACCAATTCAAAATATCCCAGTGTACATATTAATAGATCCTCATATCACATAAAAATAGAATTAAACAATAGATGTTATTTACAAATTTATTTTTTATTAATTAACGATAGAAATGAAAAATTGAACTGACAAAACATAAATGTAACCGCTTAAAATTAAAAACTAACGATTTTAAAAGTGAATATTTAATTAACAGTAAATCATGTTGTCTAAGAAATTTCTGAGTGCCTTAAAGCGCTATATTGTTGTAATATATATAAATGTTGTGAATATGCTTTTATTAGTTCTCTGTTTAGTCCCACATCATGGAAAAAAGTTAAACATCAGCTCCAAAGCCTATATATAAAGGAGCCAATGTAACAGAAAGAAAGATACATCTGAATGAATATAAATGTCCTTTCTCCCTTGTTTCTTCTGTTCTGTGTTCGTTTTATAACACGTTATCAGCACGATTTTACTTGGAACCCGAAGTTCCAAAATTCTATATTCTATAATAAGAACCCGAAGTTTCAACGATCCGATGTTTTAAGAACCTGAAGTTCCTAACATGAATGGATTGAGATCCCAACAATTCATATTAATAATGATTCAAAAAGAAATGGAAGAAGTTGCAGTCACATCTTATTGCTGCCAATAGTCGGGAAATGGAAGTTTCAGATCCATATACGAAAAAAAAAAGAATTTGGTCATGGAAATAGGGAATCCGCTAATTCTATTGGTTCAGATGATAATAACAATTCATCCGGAGCCAAATCGGGTTAAAAATTCGGATCAAAACTCCTCAGTATCTGAGATCCATCAAATTTGGGTGCAAATTCATGGCACTACAACTGATAGAAGCAGCTCGAGGCAAAAGAATCTGTGTATCTAGCCTACGCAGACCAGGTACGCACCTAGGCGAATTCCAAGGAGATAATCACGAGATCAGAAACTGTCATCATTTCAGCTTAGCTCTCAATTCTTTTGTACGGTATGATTTTTATTTATTTATTTTTGTTTGTTGGTGACTTCATTCATTTATGGACGGTATGATTTAAGAAGTATAGATTGATATTGATCTATTTTTTGAAAGAACTGATGTTAGATGCTAATGATGAGTAATATTAAATATTAAATAGACTTCGGATAAAGTTGGATGATTGAGTTATCTTTTTTATCTCTATGTTTAACGGCCATCGTTTGCTGTAGGGACACAATTTGTGATGGTTGAGTTTTTCTTTAATTGGACTCAGTTATCATTTACTTGATAACCAACAGACCATATGTCATTTCGTATTATTTTTAAACATTTTATTATGTAAATATGGATTTGGATTTAAAGATATGCCTAATGGTCATGAGGTTTGCAAATATACATAGTTATTTACTACCATGTAGATGTAGTCATGAATACCCCATTTTTGTTCCATTTGAGAAAATATGGATTCAGGCAGGATTCCGTGCGCATGAAATTTCCATACTTTGAGCATTAGCATACTCCTAAACTCTCATTAATTAGTATATGTTGGATACATTATTTCATACTCCATATTTTTTTCTTCAATTAATCGAATAAGTAAGGGACAATCTGACATGTTACACATATACCAAAATAAAGTATATTTATAGCTATGTATTAGTACTAGCAGCTTATCATGTATGCCCAGTTGTCCATGTTTTGTAATTTATAATTCCTTGATTCTGAACTTCACATCAGAATACTATGACTTTTTAGTTTGCTATAATATGGAACGTGGATCCAGTATTAATGTGTTAATATTTTATTTGATCATTCTAAATTATCGAAATATTATTTAAATTGTTTGACTGGCCATTTATTTAAGATCCGAAAGGACTGCATTTTTTTCCCTACATTTATTGAACATAAATATTTGAACAGTCATAATATTGATATTAAATGTCGGTCCGTGCCTTCCTCTATATCGATAAAAATCAGTGCGGCTAAATCATGTTTTCCTTCCATCTATTATGGATGTAATAACTGACAGTTTATATATGTATATATGTCAATATACCAAAACGTTGATTGATTTAATGGCATTATAGAATTATAATTATGGCTAATATAAAGATTTACCATTATTTGTTTCTCTGAGCTTACCACATAAACAATATCAGTTACTATAACAAATGACAGAAGTTTTTGAGGATGCAATATTTACTCGCTAGGGACATAGTTCTGCAGACCAATGGGACATAACTATAAATGAGATACTTTACATAAAGAATAGGCATCCATCAATAATACATGGGAAACCTGATATTAGATATGTCCCGATGCAAGCAAATGGCAAAGGATTACAACACAATACTGCTATCTACACTGTTATATCATTTTTCTTATCTATGAATATTATAATATTTAACAATACTGCATATCCACTACTGTTTTGAGACCCAATTTGCGCGCTTTAATTGTTTGATGAATTAAAAAAAAATGATTGTTAAGTTGAAACTAGCTTAGATGGTTTGAAATGTATCTCTATGCAAAACTGAATATCAGGGATTTACAGAATTAGTTCTTATTTATATCATCTTTAGTATGGAGGATCTAACTTAGGTGGAATATCATTCATTTATTTTTTGAAAAATAAGTTTTGAATTTGACAACTTCTGTTATTGTTTATTCGAGTAAATTTATTAAACTAGAGGGAATCTATTTATTCATATATATATATATATATATATATATATATATATATATATGATTAGATAATGCTTAAATGTGGTATAATGGAGGAATAAAATTTAACAACTTGAAGTTGTTTATATATTTTATTTGAACCAAAAGTTCAATACAGTGGAACCATAAGTTCAATACAGTTGAACCAGAAGTTCAATACAGTTTAACAAACTTGAAATTATTTATATATTATTTGAACCAGAAGTTCAATATGGATTAACAACTCGAAGTTGTTCATATATTTTATTTGAACCAGAAGTTCAATACAGTTCCAAATTAGATATTTTGGATATTATGAAATGATCTTTAAGATTCACGTTGACATTGCTTGATAAACAAAAATTAATGATTGGAACATTATAAACAATTTGTTCTAAAATCAATAACTTGAATGAGAGAGAATATGCAAATCAATTACATATGTAATACGTGGATGCACGTATATACACATATATGCGAATATTTAATTAACAACCTGAAGTTGTCATTAGCTCATATTATAAATTATGCATATATTATTTTATATTTCAGAAAGTCGATTGACATCAATATTGAATGACCTGAAGTCATGTGCATATTCAAATGATAGAAAATTCCTCCAAGTCATTAGATCATTGAAAGGGAATAAGCAATACAATATGAATGCATCTTATCAACTAATAAGAGCATTATCCTCCTACAATTGAAATACATCTAATGTATTTGCTAGCTATGATGCTATAATGGATCAAAAATGAATCCAAAGTAGGTTTATTATTTAAAGTGACAATGTTTGTCAACATTGAGAGGGAGGATAAATGAATCATCGATGTTAAATATTTGCAAACACATAGAATTATGCAAAGTGTTAAGTAACTTGCATAAATTATCAATTATGTCCCTAATAGACTTTCTCCAATATACATTTGAATCCCCGAAGGATGAAAAGGTGTAAATCACAACTGAAAATGTGGTATAAAAGTCAGTTCAAAATATCTTTGGAGTAAGTCATAAAGAAGCAAAATAAAGGAGGTCAGTGTTGCTGAAGAAACACTTAAGGGTACTTTGAAAGAAACCCATGACATGATTGTCAAAATAACCCCAGAAGTGGTTTAGGTACCTAAAGCATGATAAGTTTTGAGATCTCAATAAATTAAGAATAGAACTGACAAGAAATAATCATCGATGATAAATTAATAAATAATAAAATGCTTATATTTATAAATGGATTAAAAATCTCATATTAGAGAGAAACATGATTGGCCATCTTGAAATTCTCCTAAATAAGATATATGGATCTGTAGTCCATAAGATATGAACCTGTAGTTCATAAGATAAAAATAGAAATATATATATAATAACTGAAGCACCATAGAGTGTCAACAACATATTAATGCCATGAGCATTGTATTTTCAGAGATAACTGAATTGATTAAAGTGGTAAAAGTGTTTAAAACACTTATAATACCCTGAAGGTATAAACAATGAAAGTATACAAAATCCAGAAGAATTTAAATAACTTTGGTAGTGATAAAGAGAAAGAAATGTAGATTACAAAATTCTTTTAAGTATTGTTGTGATGAAAATCTTGAAATAATTCATAATGAGTAGATCACTTCCTGCTTTCAAAAATTGTTGTAATAAAACTCTTAATATTCATTGAAGTGGTAGTTGCGATATGCAAAACTTATTATAATATATAAGTTCCTGAAGAACATAAATAACATTTGTTATTATAAAGAATACCAAGAACATGGATGATAGATTGCAACATTCTTCTAAGTATTGTTGTAATGAAAATCTTGATATACTTCAAGATGAGTAGATTACTTCCTGCTTAGTAATGAAAGTTGTCTTATTCATCAAATATGTATTGCAACATGCAAGTTCGGTTGAAACAGAAAATTATAAGCACCTGAAGTGTATTCATAAATGAATATTAGTATCATACAAATCACAAAAGGGAGGCATTTTAAATAAGAAAGCATGCCTGAAGCATGAAAATGCACGTGAAATTTTAAAAGAAGAAAAAACTCCATTAAGATGTATTTCTAAGCAATTTGAGTTACTGAAAGAAGAATACGAATTCAGATGAAATTTGAAATCAGGGGGAGCATCCATAAGTATGATATAATGCACTCTTTTTCCTTAACTAAGTTTTTCCCCATTGGATTTTCTTAGTAAAGTTTTAATGAGGCATGGGTCATGATCCAGAAGTATCAACCCAAAAGTAACATACAAAAATAAGTTATAATGTACTCTTTTTCCTTATTTAAGATTTTTCCTACTGGGTTTTTCTTAATAAGGTTTTAACGAGGCATAACATTGATCCAGAAGTATCATGCTACTTTTGACGTAGTAAATATAACATTGTATGTTGTACTCTTTTTCCTTCACTAAGATTTTTCCCATTGGGTTTTTCTTAGTAAGGTTTTGACAAGGCAACGTTTTGATCCAGAAGTATCAAACACATTTTGATGCAGTAAACTATTATTTATGAAGAAGACAAGGCAGTTTGTATAGCTCAAATTCAAGTGAATTATATCAAGTATGAAAGGATGGAGCACAATTCTTCTAAATTTCTTTTCACATATATATGAAAGGATAACAAGAAAGAGGAGAAACAAATTCAGTTTCAAGAAAAGAGGGTAGATCCGTTCTCAAAAGCAATTTCCAAATCAACATTCCATAAGATGATATACAAAATTGGCATGCGTCGACTACATCAATAGACTAATTGAATAATGAGTTATAAATAAGGGGGAGCATATAAAATTACGCTATAATGTACTCTTTTCATTTACTAATATTTTTCCCACTGGGTTTTTGTTAGTAAGGTTTTTAATGAGGCATTATCTTGATCCTGAAGTATCAACCCTTACGGTAACATTGTAAAACATGTTACCTAAAGAGAAAATAAATTTGCACTCTTTTCCTTGTTTATGATTTTTCCCACATGGTTTTTCATAAAAAGGTTTTTAATGAGGCATTGTTTTGATCCTGAAGAATCAAACTCTTTTAAGGAATATCATTTTAATATGATATTCATAATATCAGACGTTGTACTCTTTTTCTCGTTCAAGGTTTTTCCCATTGGGTTTTCCTGATAGAGTTTTGAAGGCAACAGACAATAATTGTATCGACTGAACGGATATATTCAAGCAAGATAATAATAAAAGGGAGCAATCATCATATATGTTTTAAAAGGGACAACTTCAAGTTAGCAGAGCATTCAAGTTTTTGAAGACGCATATTCAAGGGGGAGTGTTGTAATATATATAAATGTTGTGAATATGCTTTTATTAGTTCTCTGTTTAGTCCCACATCATGGAAAAAAGTTAAACATCAGCTCCAAAGCCTATATATAAAGGAGCCAATGTAACAGAAAGAAAGATACATCTGAATGAATAGAAATGTCCTTTCTCCCTTGTTTCTTCTGTTCTGTGTTCGTTTTATAACATGTATGATAATGATGCGAAACTAGAGGGCGCTCATCCCAAAAAAAATTAGTGGATTTCTTGTGGTCAAAGGCCCGGCCTGTATAACCTATTATATACTGATCTATTAAATAATAGTAAAGCAAAAGAATTTCAAGCTCCATCCTTAATTCTCTCCATTCTCTCTATTCTCCTTAATTTTCTCCATTCTCCTTAAAACTCTAAAGATACTTTTATTAAATCAAAATAATACAACAATATCTTTATTAATAATTCTAAAAATATATCTTCATTTAAAATTGAATATTTCTACTTTTATCTAAACACAATTGATTTATTTAATCTTTGATTTTTACCGAGTATGATTTATTTAATGTTGCAGAACTTGCGCATTGCAGTTAACAGCATTGATTTTGACTAATTATAATCTTCCTTCAGTTTAATATAGAACGGGTTTGTAGGCTATTATTTTGATATTCCAGAGAATACCGCGTTACCTATGAATGCCAGTTGCTTTTTATCTCAACGCAGCTTTTCTTCACAAATCCCTCCTTCCTCAGATCTAATTCTTTCTTCCACAATTTTTATGCAACTTTTCAAAACCTGATAATCAAATTGATCCGACTGAGCAACCCCTAAGTCACTGCCGCCCACCTATCTTATTTCGCCGCCACCCGAAAACCCATGTCCCTTCTGTCCGAACCCTGCAGCGCCTCCTTCCCAGTACCGAGCAGCAACCTGCTTCACACACCGGCTCCATCAGCACAGTAGCTCAGCCTAAGGTTCGAACCACTGAAGCGAGGTAAATTCACTTCCTTTCCATCGATTTCTTCACTATTCTGCTTTTACTAAGGGTCGGCTTTTCACTAATCTGATAAGCTTATTTTTCAGAACAGTTTTTTTAGTAACTATTGACTTAATATTTCACGTTTATGTTGCAATTCTATAAAAAAAGTTGTACTGAGCTGGATGCATGTACTACCATGGGAGAGAACAACTTTGTTTCTCCTGTTTGCAAATTACAATAAATATGAATCAGGTTTCTACTTTGTTTTTTTTATAATATTCCAGAATTATAATACCATGCATGTGAAGTCTGTTTCCCATAATTTCCACATCAAATGTGACCACTTGCTTTCTTACCTCATTTAACATAAAATCAGTCTTCTTCTTTTTGTGAACGAAATTTATCAAGAATTAAAAGATACTGATTAAGAAAAGAGTAGAAGAAAAAATAGAATAAAAATGGGAAGAGGAAGAGTACAACTGAAAAGAATAGAGAACAAGATTAATAGGCAAGTGACCTTCTCTAAAAGAAGAAACGGTTTGATGAAGAAAGCTCACGAGATTTCTGTTCTTTGTGATGCCGAAGTTGCCCTCATTATTTTCCCTTCTTAAGGGAAGCTCTATGAATATTCGACTGATTCAAGGTATATAATATTTTTAGTTTTTTTTATTTGTTTTCTATCATAAAACATGCATATATGTACTACCATGGGAGATTTTGAACAACATGTGGTAGGAGAGGTGAAACTAAACCGGGCTTTTTTCAGCAAAAGACCATAACAACTAAAATGAGAGACATCAAACCAAGGCAAATATGGTAAGAACAAGGAAGACTACATCCATTTTAGAACTGATTTTTTTCTTAAATTAAATAAAAAAATAATTAAACCAGATTACTCTAATACTTGATCAAATTTGAACAAGTAAATTTTTACATAGCATAATACCATGGTTCCATTGTCTAACTCGACTTTTTTACTTCTAATGATTATAGTTTTGGTTTATGTCATAAGTGCATCCAATTTACTATTATCTAACGTAGCTTAAAATTTCTCTTTTACTATGGGTAACAAGGCTTGGGAACCTTTTGAATCCAAATATGCTAGACTCACAAAAGAAATATGTTAAGTGCTTATAATATTGATATGGCATAGTATTAACGACCTACTCTTTCTATCGGTTCTTCACATTGGTGGTTGATTTACTTATTTTTTTCTTATACAGGTTGTTCAACTTTTCTACTATTATTCTTCTGGATTTGCAGTCCAACATTCAAACTTTTCATTTCTCCTTTCCAGGCAAGTGAGTAACATATATTTTCTTGAAGATATGTTTCTACCTTTAAGATCATATTCTAGAATCATGATCTAAGAAAGTGAGTTAAGTTATTAAATGATAATTTCAACTAAAATTGAGTAATAAGAGTGTATATGAAAATAAGTTCTCAATAACCTGTCTAGATAAAACATGAGTTTGAGAAATTGCACAATGAATTGGTTAATAGAAAGCAGTTTTGTCAATGTAGAGTTTGTACTCTTATAGATAAAGATATACATAAAAATTTACTCAAATTAAAGTGCACAACATAAAAATATATATCTATTTTTGTTTTGGCTTTATGTTTGCTAGCATTGTATTTTGCTAGATCAAAAATCTTACCATGCATTATGTATAGTTTGACTTGACTACTCCGGGAATAGACCACTTCATTCGGCGTAGTTGGAACATCCAAATCTTTCAAATGGTCTAGCTTAGTTTACAAGTAGGCATCATCACCATTGTAGATTTACTCTCGAATTTCAATATTATCTTCCATGTCTTAGTTTTAATCTTATAGTACAATTACATTATTTATAACAAATTTACGCATAAGAAAAATGATACATTACGATTACTTTATGCCAGTGTAAGTTAAATATTTCTTTTGTCTTTCATAGAAATTTTCTAAAATTCGATAATGAGAATAAAATATAATGGAATTATAAAAAAAAGCGATTTAGTGGATTATTTTGTCAAAATACGTAAAGAGCAGAATTAATCGTTGTTTTCTCAATTGGTCACATGGTTAAAGCTCACTGACAATAGTCCTCTATATTAGTCATCATAAATGTCTGTCTCGGTATCTAACAATAAATAATATTCAAATTATTGTTTTGTTGACGTCTTAAATATTATTATACTGTTTTCCCTTGACTTGGAAAATATTTGAATGTTATATTTACTACCATATTTTGATAAATGATTTAAATTGGTCTTAAATGATTTAAATTGTTATATTTAAAATTTGAATATTATGAAGACAGTTTGAGATGTAGCTTATCGATGTTAAAAGCATATAAATATCAAAATTTGAACTTCTTTATGAGTAGTTTTAAATTCTATGTTAGTCCATTCCAAAAATTTTGGTGTTAGATATGATGCTTAGATTTTGGATTTTTAAATTTGAAACTTCTCACTTTTGAGTCATGACATTTTTGGACATATAAAAACCCTTACAAAATTTGAGTCTATTCATATTGAAATTCAAAATTTGAAATTTATATGCATTTAAAATTGATAAAATAAATTTTGAACTACTAAAATAATAAACGATTTTTTTTCATATTTTATGTTTGACCGCTTTTCGGATTAATTAATATCAAGAACAATGATTCTTTGTTAACAGATACCATATTTCCAAAATACAGAAGTTTGACATGTTCAATTTTAATAAGTTCGATATTCTTACAAATTAAGTGGTTGGAAAAGGAATTTTAAGCAATCATTAAATATGCTGAAACTTAATTTTTTGTGTATTGAAAAAAATTAAGATTTTTGAATACAAAATTTATTAACTTAAAAAGAACGATTATATATTTTGAACATAAATTTACAATAAAGTTTGGGACAATTAGAATGCTAGATGGTTTAATGCTCTAGATTGGCAAATTATCAACATTTGTAATGATTTGGGTGCTTATATTCCCCCCAAAAAAAATCCATGGTTCAAATTTTGAAGACTCGAATTCAAAATTCTACAAGTTAAACAAAGATACCTAATAAAACATAGAATATGAAACCATTTCGAAAGGAAATTTTGATTTTTTATTTTGACCTTTCAAGATCGTTAAAACTATATTTTGAACCTTTTGATTTATAACTGCATATTAATGTGCTATAGAGTAATATTATATTTTACAACTTTTGGATTTAATATAATTAATCCACATTCAATATTTGGATGCATTTAGGTGTTCATGCTCGACTATAATATCAGGTTTGACCATTTCCCCTTTTACTGTCAACTTTTATTTTGGATTTTTTGTATTAATTCTATCTTTTTTGGGTGCATACGACCAGTCTTCTATATTTCCATTTGTTTTTGTTTATAGCTAATTGGTATGAAATTTGTATCACCTAATTGGTACATATGATTCTATTAATATAACAATGTATATTTTGAGTCTTCTCTATATTGTTGGTCTAGACCTAGAGAGCAATTAGCAATTCTTCTAATGCAAAAGACCAATGTGGAAAGAAGATATCCATTATTAGATGACGAATTTTCCTATTTAAAAATTCATACAATTTAACTCTATTTGAGCTTTCATTGTTTATAGTCTGTTGTAAGCTGCAGTACTACAGTTTTAATTTGCTTAGGATTATTTTTAATTTACATTATTGTGTCCATCATCTTTATATTGACAATGTTTTACAACAAGATGATAACCTTCCTCCTTAGTCAGACTCAACATGCAACAAGTTGTTGGACATGCAAACAGAAAAAAGAAATTTCACTGGTTTAGTATGTTGATATCCATCACTGGTTTTTTACTTCGTGCGCTGCAGCTTAACTTTAGGAATTGTGTGCTTAATTTCAAGGTTTTTGCTTTCCATTTTTTTACGAACCCCTTTATACACTTTAGTATCAGATGTATGCTATGTTCTTTTTGTACTTATTTTTGTCTTATCAGCTTTGTCCATCTTTTGTTCCACTAGTATTTACAAACCGAGCTTATACATAGAGAATGCTTGCTTCATAATTTTGCTAGCCTATTCAATTATGTTGATCCATTTTGTTGTAGTCATGTTGATGTGTCCAAATAAATCGCCAATAGTCATGTGGAATCAAAAATCATATGTATGTTATATTTTATTGGTAACCAAGTTTAATCTTCGTAGTTTTGCATCTTTCAACAAAATTCAACAGAATAATGAGATAAAAGAGTAACAACTAACAATTAAATCAACTTTCCCATGTAAGGTACATATTTAATTTCGTAAATACACATATATGCTATTTGTTAATGCATTTCAATGTTTAAAAAGTAAAAAAATCTAATCCAAACTTAATTCCTCACTTTTTGGTGTCCAGCCCATTGTCGTTTTTCATGCATGAGAATTTTAAAAATATTAATATTTTTAACAATGATGCATTGATAGTGGTTTTATTTTATTAGAATAAATTTAATTAATAAATATTCATTAATTCTTCTAATAAATCCGCAAATGTGATGTTTCAATTTGTATGTCATATTCATATTAAGAAAAGCAATTAAATAGAGTTTTCATTTAAATATAAAGATATATAATTCAGATATCATAAATATTTTATATGAATAACATTAGAAAAAATAATTTATTATTCTTTTGTCTCAATAAATTTATCTGCATTTTTGAATTATGTTTTTAACTTTAAATATCGATATTTTTATATTTCTATAGTTACTGTTACCAATCTTTCATGTTTGGATACATATATATTTAAATTGCTTACGAAATTGTAAATTTAAAATATTTTAATAATCTGTATATGAATCGTATTTGTACACACACATGTACTAAAAAAAACAATGAAAAATTTGTGTTTAACTACATAAATATATAGATCACACACATAAATTTATGTACTTAAACAATAATAACAAAGTTAATTTGTAAATTAACTATAACCGTATATGTACATAAACAATAAATTTATCATACACAACATCCAAAAGTTCTATTTTTAACTTCAAATAACTCTACATTAAAATCTCAGCAATCTTTTACAAAATCCTTCTCAATCTATTCATATTATTTACTCTTAAGTCAATATACTTTAACTAATTATATGTTTTCAAATTTAACATATATAAAAGAATTAAGTTAAATAATATTTGATAACTTATCTAAAAAATTTATAATATGTCGATTTCAATAAAAATACTTGGTCATAGTAGTAAGAACAATAAAATTTTTGTTTTACTTCAAAGAAATATAAGTTACATAACACTATAAACAACAACAATAATGTATATTATATTTAATTTGTTGATTTTATCGTGTGTTGTATAATAAAGTTCCAATTTTAACATTAAAATTTTAAAATTTATACTTTATAATATTATCCTGTAAGTATGTAAATTAAAAATCTAATCGCTCCTCTTTCCGAAACAATAAGAAGCAGCAGCAGAGCTCTGCGGTCAAAGCTTTGGTTTAGGATGGCGATTTTTTTTGTAATGGGGTCGATGGTTATTATCACTTCGCTGATTCTTCTACTACTGTTATTTCGACTGATATTAGATATGAAAAACAAGCACAAGGAGTTGGAGAGAATATTGCAACATATGGCTTCCGAGATAAAAATAGCAACGAGTGAAACGTCCAGTATCAGAAGGAGCATTTGTGACTTCATCACATCCAGAAAATTTATCGAACAACGTGAAACAAAAGCAAGCATCCAGGTATGTCTTGCCTTTTTTTTAATTTGTTTTTTGGCCAGTGCTTCAATTGACGTGGCAAACTCCTTTGCATATTTGAAGGGGAAAGAAAAACTGATTTTTTGCACTAAAACGATTAGATTTATTTCAACCTAATTGACCACTAGATGATCCGTTGGTGACAATTGACAAACGGTGAATAATTTCCCTTGCTTTAATAAGAAATTGAAATTGTATGGGGGGGGGGGGGGGTTGGTGTTGGACATTGTGAGGATGTTTATTGTGATTTATGATTTTGAATATTTGTATGAGAAACAATAAGATTAAAAGAAGTGTATGTAATAAAAAAAGTAACAAGAAGGATGTATTATGAATTTCAGTTTACAGTTAATAACATGCGTATTAGATATGGATTATACATCGACTGAACGATACTGGTTAGTTTACACATGAAGAAAGGTAATCTGGACAATACATGCTAATTTATTTGCTTATTTAATAATATATAATATTTTATTGAATCTCTAGATAGCTGGGATGGTGTGATTTAAATAAAGTTAAGTTGGTTTTTATAGTTTAAACAATCATATTCTGCAGAGTATTATCAGAAAGAAGAAGGGGAAGGAAGTTAGAAGTTCACTTCCAATGGAAATACTGGAAGAAATACTGTCCAGGCTTCCAAGCAAACGTTTATCGAAATTCAGAAGCGTATGCATGCAATGGAACACATTGCTGAGCTACAACCATCACTTTATGGTCGAACATCACAGAAAAGCTTTTCTATTCCGTCCCATGCTCATCTCCAGTAGTTCTGATTTTGGCACAATACCACTTTTTAGTATTGTCCGGGAGTCAATGAAGGATTGTTCAATAAAATATACCACTTCATCTGGTTGCTACAACATATCCAATCCTGTAAATGGACTTGTGTGCCTATATAACACATGTACCAGTTATATAATGAACCCTTCCACTTTGAAAATTGCAAGTTTTCCAACAATAACATACCATATGCGGTCTTATAGCTCCTCCATTGGATTGGGATATGATGGAGATGCACGAGTTTATAAGGTTGTTAGAGTGACCATTAAAGGGGATATGACTGGTTGTTTATGTGAGATGCTAACCCTAGGGGATAAAAATTGGCGATTCCTTGAGGAGCTGTCTGTGGTTGTACTTTATAAAAGTCCTTGTTGTTTTTTTAATGGAAAGCTTCATTGGTTGACGGCACTGGATAAACGACCATTATCTTTAGGTATTTTATCATTTGATGTTATTCAAGAAAAGTTTGAGACGTATCCCATTGTTGTTGTGATAGATAGCGACACCAAATGTTCCGAACTGGCTTTGAAAGAGTTTAAACACCATTTTTACCTTGTAAAAGGTTCTAGGACAATCGTTCAGATATGGGAGCTGATCAAGTGTAATAATGGTAATATTTTAAGTTTTAGAGGAAACCAAGTGTTCTACATTAATATGTCAATGTATATTCCTCATCCAGTTTCAAGGTTTCGGGTTGCTTATGCTGATGTTTTAGATAACAACTTTTTATTTCAAAGCGGCAGCTGCATCTGTCACTTTTTAAGTGGGAAACTTTGCAATGTTCATCCTCTCCAGTATGAAAGTGGAAAACAAGGGTTCCATTTCTTTGCGGAAAGTCTCATGTTTCCTCGGAAGTTGCTAACAAGTGGTTTCCGGGCCGATACCACTTTAAAGTAACTTTTTGTTTCTCCTTTTTATTTGCTTATGCAGTATCTTTCTGGTTGTATCTTGCTTTTATTTATAAGGATATACCAAACTTTAATGTTTAAATGGTTCTGAATTATTATTTCCTATGCTTCTGGCAATAGTACTTTTCAGCTTTGATTTACTACGTTGTAATTCTTGATTGGGTGAGAAGCAAGATTCAAATTTTTTTTTTTTTTTGGTTACTGTTCCTGCCTTAAGAAAATTTAAAATTTTCGACTCTATTCCAACCTTTTCAAAATTTTCGTTTTAGTTCTGGTTTATAGAATCTGATATTATTTTTAACGAAGCATGCTACAGTACCCCAAAAAAGAGAGGTACGGCATCCCAACATTCGGGGGGGGGGGGGGGGGGGGGGCGTTGGATTCATGTACCAACCATAAAATGAAAGGGCTAGATTTAATTTCGGGTGTACTAACCTTCGGGTAAAGTAGCAATTCCCTTTTGTAATTTATAAATGTTTAGATGCATAAAAAAAAACAAATTTTATAAAAGATTCAAAAGTTATATTATTAGCAGACCTTCATTTATATCATCATAAAAATCATTGACTAATTTACTTATATTAGGCTAACTGGTGCTACGCATGATTCGCTATATAATTTATTAGGAAAGTCTATTTGAACACAAGAAATAGACACAAATTCAGATTGTCTCTTGATTTCCACCTCTCACATAAATATAAACTAATCCTACGGCTCGGATTTTGTGTCTACTTTTGTGTCTAATTAGACGCCCCCTAATTTATTTAGTATTGATAAGAGCTCCCAATATTTCTCTTTTTAATATAATTTCTGGAATATACTATGAAATTTTAAGCTACACTACTCTTCATAATATCTTACATTTTAAGGGGTTACCAAAGGCCATTTTCAAAATTTCTTTTTACACGGCAGACAATTTTTGACCAATACCCTTTTTCATTACGATCAACCATCGAACGTCAGTTGTTTGGAGTTCGGTGACCGTGGAAAATTATGTTGGCCGGTGGCTGTTTGTCTACAAAACATATTTTATGTGGTGGTTGATTTCCTTGTGATTTTTTTTTTTTTTTTGTGTGTTTATTATTATTTTCTATAGTGTCAGGAAAAGAAAGATTGTATGTCTTTAGCAATATGCTCTATTTAACGTTGTATTTTTTTTTTTCATTTGTTGTTATATGAAGATGAAAGTATATGATCATAGATTTTTATTAAATATTAACCTGGTTTAGTAATTTTGAACGTAAAGTTATAGCTAGTCTTTTAAAAGACGACGACTTTATGTAACAAATGTTAACGTCGAGTATTTGTTTTTTGAACTTGGTAAGTGTTACATTACTAAGATTGACGTTGATTTTTGAGTCTAAACGACATAAGTTCGGTATGATTTTATCCTTTGTTAACATATAAATTTTAATATACACATTGTTTGCTACACTAATAGCGATTTAAACCTAGAATATTGAAACTGTGCTATAAACAAAATAATGTTTCATATTTCATTCAAAAGCATTCAAATTTCTGCATTACTTTTTTTTTTCCAGTTGAGTATTTAGATGGTATTACATAGTGTTATTTCCCTTTTTTTTTACATAGACAATATGAATTAAATTTGAAAGTTTCTTGGTAACTAGAAGACGCCATATTTTCTAATCCATATAGCGTAATATGGTAAGAAAAAAATACATACAAAATGATGTAAGAAAGAAAAATCAATGAAACAAAGTATTAAAAATTTGTTATTGCTATGAGCATCATGGCACACGCTTCACAGATTGTTTATCTTCAAATAATATTGAAATGAAAGTTTGAATGTGTATAGTTGAAATAATGATTTTGTAATAGACAAAGTTAACTTTTTTTATTGTGACATGATAAATTGTTCATTTTTTAACAAAATCATATATAAAACTTGCATTTCTAGTATGTACATTAAATAACTTTGTTGGTTTCCTTTAAATTCTTGGTAATAATTTATTGAATAAAACCGCTACCATATATCTCTCCTCCTTTAACAGACCAATGTCACTAAATAGCTAACTGTACATTCAAACATAATTTTCATTTAATTTTCACTTTTATTCAATAATTTCTCACTTTCACGTTATCTTTATATTTGTTTCTTGTTGCAAACATTGACCATAAGTTTCATTAGAAATAAACAACTCTTTTCTACAATATTATACCAAAATCGATACTATATAATGCTTTTTTATTATTCACTTGGACATCAAATTATCAACATGATATTTGATCTATAATATAATCAGATTTTTATTCATGTAATGTTAATATATTATCATAATCCATAATATTGAATATATAATGTTGCCTTACTACAAAAACTGCTTTCTACGGCAATTATTATCAGCGTTATAATGGTTAATGCAGTGAACTTTATTTCAAAGGTGAATCAATTGCATTCAAAACGTTCAAAATTATTAGGTTTTGCTTTCGTCCCCTCTTTTGCTACTTTTTTAAAAAAAAAGCAGAACAAAAAGTACTATAGTTTATCGATGCATTGATATACAACACTGATTCTCTATTTCTGTTCATTCCTCTATGCAAGTGGCTTGCAAAAAAAATAAATAAATCTTGTCATGTCTAAAATATTCTTTGTGATTAGTTGTGACATTTTTTTGCTATGTCAATTTCTTAGGAAGTGGAAATCAATGTTTTGAATATCAGATTTAATTTTTATGGGGTGGTATCACTTGATTAATTGATAAACATCACAAGTCCTTGGAAGAATGTGGAAATATCATGAATTATTTTATATATTTGACTGTAAATCATTGTATATCGTTGTTTGTATCATAAACATTTTTGTTGTTTTGTCAATTCGTTTGTGTTTGGTGTTTGATGGTAGTTAATTATTAATTTTAAATTAATTCAGCATGTTATATTTATGGTTCAAAAACAACAAATATTTCAACCAAAAATTTGAAATGAAATGTTTGTATATTTAATAGTGAATATAAGGGATATGTCCCTGAAATGAAACATTATGTAATGCAGGTCCCTGCGTAAGTTTGATTGTAAAGCGGGTCAGTATTACTGTAGCAACCTGTTTTGCGCTACTGCTTAATTTTTTAAAAAAATTATAAATATTAACAGAAGTTTGCTGGAAAAAAGTTGTTGAAATATGTGAAAAAATGCAGACATATCTGCAACTATTCCCATAATGTATTGCAAATACTGAAAAAGAAAAAAAAGTGCAGAAATATATGCACTTATTGTGAATAAAAGCAACGCGTTTTTTGTGATTTTTTGCGCTACTGCTTAAAAAAAAAAATATTAAGAGAAGTTTGCTAAAAAAAAGTTGGTGAAATATGTGAAAAAAATACAGACACATCTGCAACTATTCCCACAATGTATTGCAGATACTGAAAAAGAAAAAAATTGCGGAAATGTTTCAGTGTATCAAAAAACTGCAGATATATCTGTATATTTGCTTCTTTTTCTGCATTTTTACCGGAAGTGAGATAATTTTCATTTCTATGTAATTTACATCATTTTTTTGATGATTTTTGTGCAATAATGTTATGTTAATAATTGTAGTCATTGAATTAGAAATTTTGAAGCAATCAACAAAAAATGCATAAAAACATGCAAATTATTTGTTATAATTACCGCGATGTCTGCAGTTTTTTGAAAAACTGCAATAATCCCTGCATGTTTTGCTAAAGCATGGTTTTTTTTGAAGCATTTTTTTTTAAAAAACTTTTCTTACATGAATACGAAGATAATTATAAATTGAATTAAAATTTGAAGTTTGATAGTTTTTATGTTTTTCAATTATGATTTTCGAAAAACAGGAACCTAATTTACAATATATTTAAATAAAGATATTTTGTGTATTTTGAAACTTAACAGGGGCCTTAGCCAACCTGTTCATGTTTATTAAATAAATTATGGTTGGCAACTATTAAAATTTTTAATCTATTTTTTTTCCCTTGGCTTTTTGGGATGCGGCCTTTTTTCAGCCTTTTTTTCATGTCTACATAATTTAGCATACATGTTTCACTTTGTTTTATCCTTGTGCGCTTGTAGGTTTCTTTGTTACTTTGGGTATTATTTTGCAGTCGAAATGCCTTTGTCGCTTTAGATATTATTTGCAATCGAAATGTAGCTTTAATGTCCTAAAATCGTCCACTTCACATGGTATAACAATAAATCTTTTGTATTTTACATTCTCATGATATGATAATTTCTTGCGGTATTTTGCAAACCCTGTTGCTAATTGTTCGAACAGGAAATTGTTGAAAATATTAGATAAATATGACTATCTAATGCTTTTATTTTTGTATAATCTCAAAGGCATTCGGTGAAACCATTATTTACTATACCTGAAAAAAACGACCTGTTCCATGTTGCATACAATCTTGAATTTTGACCCTTTAAATTACTTTTGTGTGAACATGCGTAATAAAAGCTGTGTTATTTAGCTTCTACATCTGAGTGAACAAATTTTTCACCAACTGACCTGTTATATTCTTATTTGCCCCCTTTTCGTAGACTACTTTTCATATACTGGATATTTGTCAATTATTAGCAAATTTGGAGTATGATGTGATCCCTTCGGGCAACTTAGGTCTATATGCTACTGTGTCTATTGTTATACCATTTGTTTTAGTGCTGAAAAATGACCCACATCTCTATTTGTGTGTCCATCTTTTCTTGACAGTCGGTGAAGAAATCAAATGCAGTTTGCATCTTCCCTTTTAGAAGTGCTTGTTCCTTGAAATATACATGTATCAACAGTTGAGTTTTGTACTTGCAAATATCATTTATGAATTGGCTGGTATATTTTGTTTATTTTTTCCTTTAAGAAATGTATTTTCAAGTGATATCAAGTTTCTTGAATTATTTGTAATAAGATACTGTCTCATGGGTATTTCTATATACACGCTAAAGTTTGCTACCCTGTATATTCAGTTTGTTCAATAAACTTGAGTATGCATGAAGTAACAATATGACAAGTTTTGTTAACTATAGAATTAGAATATGAATTTTAACCAGCAAATCAGAAAGGAATGTCTAGATTAACTTCTACTCAGATCGCATTCTAATTCTGTGCAATCATGAGGCAGTGAAATCTCATTGTCTATGATTTCCTTTTAGTTGCAGCTGTTACATCTAAAAGGCCTAAATTCTTCCTTCTGTCTACATTCAATCTCGAGCACTCATAGCATTCGCTCTCTCTAGAAAACTTGGCTGATTTGATGACTCCTTTCATCATCGGTTGGGAGCCACTGACCCTTACATGATTAAATTCAGATTTCAGTGTATGCATGGGATGTTATTTTAATGGTATAAATTATTTTTCAGTAATTTCAATTTTTTTTTTCTATCCTTAAACTTGATACTTCTAGGTTGAATAAAGTAAAATATTCTTTTTGATAAATAGAGTATTTTCTCTTAGATTTTTGCTTTATTGCCTTTTTGTAAAATTCAAGCAGCAATGTTTCAAAGCAAATTAATTCTTCTGTAACGGGAGATTATAATGCATATGCTATGCCTAGTTAAAACAGTTCATGCTTATACATCAAGTAATACTTGGTAGTGTTGAAATAGGCCATTCAGTAATTTTATAATTATGAATATAACTAAGAAAATACTTTGAACTCTTTTAAGCATAAACTTTTATGGCGCCCAATCAGACTTTTAATTGAGGTTTAATTATAATAAAGAGAAAATTGGATTATTAAGCACAAGTAGGAGATAAGATGAGTGCATTACTTGTTTGATATTCCCCGTTCCTCTTTTCAGTTATGTTCCTTATGGAATTTTTAGGCAGATTCATGTGTTTTATGAAAGCAGCGTATCTGCTTGAGGCTTTGAAGGTGCTGACACAGGCCAAACTGATACCACTGGAAATTCAGCAGTGCATATGTGCCTCAGGACAGCAGAAGCTAAGGCTTGTATGGCTCGTGATTAAACATAGTGCAAGCTTATCTCCACAATATTTATTAAGATTTACACCAGTATACTTTGTTGTATAGATGGGCAGCTATCAATCGAGGTATGCTTATTTTAGGCTTCTAGCATTAAATTTTATTTTTGTATATAATATAAGACAAACTTTTATAATAACTTGAATAAAGTTCTTTCACATTCATTGTAATATTGTGCAAATCAATTCATTAAAAAGAAGAAGAAAAAAGGCCGATCGCCTAATCTATTACTTAAACAGTAAAACAGGAATCTAGAACCGCTGATGTGGACACCTCTGGAGATACCATTTCAAAATGCTGATTTTGTTCATGAATTCTTTTTTTCCTCACAAAATAAATTTGATCTACCCCGTTCGCATGAACTCAAAACCGTGTAACTTCCCCCTTTCTCCCCTCTTTATTTCCCTCTCCTCTGCGTTAATTACCCCTCTTTTTTCTTCCAACTCCGTCATTCTCTGTGGTACCGATAACTGAACATAATCCTCTCTTTCCCTCAAATTTGTTCCCTTCCCACTCAATACCTACAACGGCAAACCGTTAACCACTGCTTCCCTTTTTGGGTTGGGTTTCCTATCCGAACATCGTAAGATAATTTTCTCTATCCCATCTGAAAAATCAAGTTCCCCTTTTTTACTTTTTCCCCTTTACATCCAAGTTGACAGCCGACGACCTCTCTAAGGTTTAATGCATAGCCCATCAGTACATAAACATCACCGAACCGTCCGATAAGGTATGATGGTGATAAACTCCATTATCGAAGAAAACGAGAGAAAAACTTTATTATGTCATAATGACCAGACCAAACCATACAGTATTGGGTATATACCCTTTACACATTACAAACCGAAAATACAAAATGGATACAAAGCCCATAAGGCCCAAAGTACTAAGTCCAATATCAAAATAGAAAACTAAAACATACGAAACATTATTACAAAACATATTTACACAGAAAATGAAAACTATAACAACTCTAACATCCCCCCCTCAAGATTGGCTTGGAGAAGACACAAGACCAATCTTGGAACACAAAAAATGATGTGGTTGAGCTCCCAAAGGTTTAGTCATCAGATCAGCTAATTGCAAATTCGAAGCAACATGAGACAACTTGATGAAATTACTATTAATATGGTCTCGAATGTAATGACAATCCATTCTTAGATGCTTTGTTCTTTCCTGAAACACCTCATTTTCTGCTATATATTGTGCTGACTTATTATCACAAAATAAAGTGATTGGTTTAGGAATTGTTACCAGCAATTCTTCTAACAATCCCTCTATCCAAACCATTTCACTTGCTGTTTGACTCATTGCTCGATACTCTGCCTCTGTTGAACTCTTGGAGGTAACCTTCTGCTTCTTTGTTTTCCATGAAATCAAAGAGTCACCCAAAAAAATACAAAAACCAGTGAGAGACTTGCCTGAATATACACAGCTACCCCAATCTGCATCACTGAAGGCTTTAATCTGTAATGCATTGTTAGCTGCATAGAATAATCCAGAATTTAAAGTACCTTTCAAATACTTTAATACATGTAAAGCTGCTGAAAAATGAGGAACTCTTGGTTCTTGCATAAACTGACTGAGTTGTTGAACTGCATAACTAATATCTGGCCTTGTCATGTTTAAGTAAAGAAGCTTTCCAATTAACCTTCTATAAATCTCTGGATTCTCTAATTTTACACCTTCAATAATACTCAACTTTAAACCTTTTGGAAGAGGAAAAGGTGCAATTTTACAATTCTCCATGTTTGTTGATTTGAGCATATCAATAATGTACTTTCGTTGATTTAAAAGAATTCCTCTATCTGTTCTTGTAACTTCAATACCCAGAAAGAAAGTAAGCTCCCCCAAATCTTTTATTGTAAAAGCTTTATGCAATTCATCTTTTACTTGAACTATGATTTGATTATTTGAGCTAGTAACAAGTAGATCATCCACATAACATACTACAACAGTGAAGTCTTTTCCATCAGACTTTGTAAATAATGAACAGTCATACTTTGATTGAACAAAACCAAATTTAATAAGAAAACCCTTTAGTTCCTTATTCCATTGCCGAGCAGCTTGTTTTAAACCATAAATTGATTTTCTTAGCTTGCATACTTGACCATTTTGTGCCTTAGTATAACCAAGAGGGGGTCTCATATATATTTCTTCATCAATAAATCCATGTAGAAAGGCATTATTAATGTCTAACTGATGTAAATGCCAATTATAGGCTGCAGCTAAAGCAATAATGATTCTAACTGTGGTAAATCTTGCTACAGGACTAAATGTGTATTTAAAATCTTTACCTTTGATTTGCTTATCCCCTCTGGCCACAATTCTTGCTTTACACCTTTCAACCTCTCCATTTTTCAGAAATTTTGTCTTGAATACCCATTTGCTGCCTATAGCAGTTCTGTCAGATGGCAAATCTACCAAGTCCCATGTATGATTTTTTTCCATTGCCTCAATTTCTTTCTGCATTGCCTCTATCCATCTAGGATCTTCTTTTGCTTGGCTATAAGAAACTGGTTCTTTTGTAGACAACATTTTGTTGAGATTCACCAAACTTTCAGGTTTCAAATGTGATAGAGATGATTCAGTAAAAACATTGAAACTCTTTGATGAAGAAGAGGAATCATGTGGGGTAGATAAAGGTCTGATTTGTTGAACTTCAAAATCTTTGAATCTGGAAGGTAGTTTTATTTGTCTTGTGGATCTTCTTTGTGGAATAATATCACATTCATGCTGAATGCTGACATTAGAATCTTGCTGTTGAGATTGAGAAGAAGATATAGGAATATCTGAGGATATATCACTGGTTGGAGAATTATTTTGTGAGGATGGAGATAAAAGAATATTAGGATTTGATCCACAAATTTGTTCATCATGAACAACATTTTGAATTTGGAAAGGCTGAGATTGAGAGTGAGTATGTGTGTATGGATAGGATTTTGAATCAATAAAAGGGAAAATAGATTCTTGAAAGATAACATCTCTGCTAAGAACAATTTTGTGAGTATCCAAATCATATAATTTATAACCTTTTTGAGCATAAGGGTATCCAAGCATTATACATCTTTTTGCTCTAGGGGCAAACTTATCATTTGATTTTATAGCTGGATAACATAAACACCCTATTACTCTCAAATGATTATATTCAGGTTTCTTTCCTAGCAATCTTTCATATGGTGTTTTCCAGTTAATAACAGCACTAGGCATCAGGTTAATTAGATGTGCAGCTGCTAATATACAATCTCCCCAGAATTTAGCAGGCAAATTTGCATGTATTTTTATTGATCTAGCAGTCTCTAAAAGATGCTTATGTTTTCTTTCTACCCTTCCATTTTGTTGAGGAACCCCAGGTATACTTCTCTGATGGACAATTCCTTTTTGAGCAAATAAACTACTACATGACTCATTAAGAATTTCAGTTCCATTATCGCTTCTAATAATTTTGACTTTGCTAGAAAATTGAGTTTCAACATAAGCCAAAAAATCAGAAATTATCTTATACACTTGATGTTTATTGTGTAGAAGATGTACCCATGTGGTTCTACTGAAATCATCCAAAACAGTCAAAAAATATGTTGCACCAGACAATGTAGGTGTCCTATAGGGTCCCCATAAATCCATATGAAGCATTTCAAAAGACTGAATAGCAATGGATGATGACAACACAAAAGGCAATTTATGATGTTTACTTAAAATGCATGCTTCACAACTAAAATCATCACTTTTATTGTTAGAACAAGGAACTGTTAAATGTTTCATAGTGGATACACTCATATGTCCTAGTCTTGCATGAAGAAGATTAAAACTAGGTACAGTAGTAGATGTGAGTAAAGAAGAAATACTAGAAAAAGAACTCAAAATCTCTCCACTGAGTTTGTATAACCCATCCTCTCTCTTTCCAGATCCATGCACTTGTTTAGAGTGTAGGTCCTGAAACACACACTTTGTCTGATCAAAATAAACTACAAGTTTATTATGATCAAGTAATTTTCCAATAGACAAAAGATTATATTTGAAATCAGGAATATAGAGAACATTTTTTAGGATTATTTGAGGTGTGAGATGAATTGTTCCAGATTTTGTAACATTTTTAACAGTTCCATCAGGCAAACTAACATTTAAAGGATGATTTAGTGTTTGAATTGAAGCAAAAACATTTAAATCATATGCCATGTGTTCAGATGCTCCAGAATCTATGATCCAACTAATATTTGTATTATTAGTAACACTTGAAGTTGTTATACCTGCAAAATTCACTGCAGCATAGTTTTGTGATAGTGGATCAGAAGTTGTATCCTGCTGCATCATTTGAACCACTGCCTTATATACTTCAGCCACCACCTTTTGATCAAGTTGAACTCCTGAACTATTTGCCTTCTCATCATTCTGCATAGGAAAACTTCCAAGAATACCAGAATTCGATACATTTGCTGCCACTTTAGTAGTTGGCTTCATGTTTTTCCCTTTGTAAAACCACTCTGGATATCCAATTAGTTTGAAGCATTGGTCAATTGTATGACCTTTCATCTTGCAATGTTCACAATGCAATTCATTTTTAAACTTCTTGAAATCTCTTTTCCCAGTAACTTGCATAGAATTTCTGTTCAAATTTTGCTTTCCAGATTGCACTTGAAAAGCATTTGTCTCAGTAGTAAAATTGTTAGCTCCATTCAAATTTTGTCTCTCAACTTGTTGCAGAATATTATAAGCTCTATTAACTGTTGGCAGAGGATCTGAACTAAGCAAATTAACCCTTACTTGATCATAAGTTTTGTTGAGTCGAGACAAGAATTGAATTAATTTCATTCTCTGATCAGCTTCTATAAGTTTCTTAAGAATTCCACATGTACAATTCGTCATTACTCCACAAGAACAATCAGGAAAACCATCAATGATCTGTAACTCATCCCAGATTCTTTTCATCTTACAGTAATACTCAGAAATTGATAAATCTCCTTGTTCAATTAACATCAACTGACGGTGTAAATCATATAATTGTGGAACATTTGTTTTACCATATCTTTCAAAAATTTCAATCCACAATTGACGAGAAGAGTCACAAAAAATAAAACTCTCAGAAATAGCTTTATCTATAGAATTCGACAACCAATTCATGACAACATAATCATTCCTGATCCATTTCTGGTAATCGAGAGAAGTTACCTCAGGTTTAGCTAGGGTTCCATCAACAAATCCCAATTTATTTCGAGCAATCAGCGCCATCCTTATCGCCCTGCTCCAATTGATGAAATTACTTCCATTAAAGAGGTGATTAACAATCGGATTTGCTGAAGTATCTGCAGCAGTAAGGAAATATGGATCGTTGTAATTGACTATGACATTATTTGGATGTGGAGCTGAGACATTAGAATTCTCCGATTCGTTCATCTTTGAGAAAAAGAACCAGATCTGGATCCGGTAAGCTAAAAAAAATTAGATCTGAACCAGGATCTTGATTCGCTCTGATACCATGATAAACTCCATTATCGAAGAAAACGAGAGAAAAACTTTATTATGTCATAATGACCAGACCAAACCATACAGTATTGGGTATATACCCTTTACACATTACAAACCGAAAATACAAAATGGATACAAAGCCCATAAGGCCCAAAGTACTAAGTCCAATATCAAAATAGAAAACTAAAACATACGAAACATTATTACAAAACATATTTACACAGAAAATGAAAACTATAACAACTCTAACAGATGGTTTTATTTTCTTCCTTCTCTAATTACAATAATCGTTCGCTGGATTTAAGCACTCAAATGATCTTATTAAACTTGACAGATGATGAATATTTTAAACCCACTTGATAGATTCATGTACAATTCCAACTTATTAAACATCATTATAATTTGGAGTGATTATAACAGCTTTTTCTTGTGTAATACAGCACGATGTATCATAAGATATGTCAAACAAACTGATCCATGGTAATGACTATATAATTATCTTTAATTGTTTCAGGCATAGGAAATAGTAAATTATGTTATACAGTTCAATTTTGAACTATACACATATAGTATTTGTTTATCTGATTCTGCTAATTCTATTACTACCTCGTGTAATTGTATCATACTTTAATTATATTATAATTAATAGCTAAGTCTATTTGTTTGAACTGGAATAAAAATTATGGAGTATAGTTGTCTGCTAATGCCTCATATTCATTGTATCATATTTTTATCTATGTCCGGTATGGTCAATTTAGACACATAAACCTCATTGTTGCATCATTAACTTATAAATTTTTGACATTTTGTTCAAATCATAGAATTAGTAAGCTACAAGAAAGGATTAAAACTGTTTGAAAGAAAGGGCAATTTCATTCCCAATAGTTTACAATCCACAGTTCATTGGTTTGTTCATGATTACAGATATGATTCTTTCCTTATTCATCTAATTATGTGTGAATGGTTAACAAATCTACTAATGATTGAAGGAGTAGATTAGCATGATAATAAATTTCAAAATTTTCCATTCTAACCTGCACGTCATTATACAAATGAACATGATTCAACAACATTCCTCCTTTGGAAGTGGAAGATTTATTATCATATGTGTTAAGCGGTAACCATTATTTTCTTGCAGCTTTTGTTGGTTAATTAAACAATGGTGTTTATACTGTGTTTCATAGGCTTGGATAATGACTTATACATTCAAATCAGCGATGGTCAATGTATTAAGTTAAGAAGATGATAACATACATAAAATTGTGGACTACAGTTCAAAATTTATTTAAACTTTTGTTCTGTTTGAAAAAAATTCACATATATAAACAAATAATTTGCGTTGACATCGATGGTACATATAAGGTATGCAATTTGTTTCATTTGAAAACGATATGCATTACCATTTGGATTATGTGAATATACCTTTTGTGATAGTTTCCTCATGTCTTCTAAGAATGCCTTCCATATCTATTAGAAGGTGGTTAATGACTCATTAAAAATTTAAAATCATCTGGATAATGATGCTTCACTATTCTAGGGCCTTTTTTTCTTAATGCGAGCAATTTATTGTTTCTCCTTTCTACCTTCTTCGATTCAAACAATTTTTCTCTGACTTCTCAGGTTTCCTTCCCCGATCATTACATGTGTACACTTTCCCTTTCTGATTTAAGATCGATATCTAACGGCGAACTGTTAGGCAATCCCCAATGTCAAAGTCATACTTCATGCTTGGTTTCACTAATTATTTTTGATATTTTCCATGAATGCAATAATGAATGCCCATAAGCAAATGCACCTTCTTCGTTCTTCGTAACTAAATGCATTATTCAAAGTTTTCTACTACTTCTTAGTCTATAATATCTATAATATTAATCATGCCTACATTTTCTGTTTCTCAGTTCTGTTGAATGATTGCTTGCATATTAATATTCTTACGTAAACAGTGCTTATATATAATAGGACATACATGTTATACAATTAAATTATCATCATCACATGCCAAATTGATGCTCAATGGATTATCAATGTTGCAGTTATAAGAAAATGAGACATTAGAAACCAAAGAAGAAACTGAAGGGTCTAATCTTGCTAGCATGGATGATGAGGAGAATTAGATGTTTGAATTGTTGGCAAGCATGGTGCTGGATAGCTCGACGCACTTATAGGCTATATTTACTACTTAAGGTAAATTTATTATTACTTCAATTGTAAAAAAACTTATAATTATGTAACGTCGTGTGCTTACCACTATAGTACAATAGTTAATAATTAACATATCAAGCATGTAGTGGCAACTGTTCAGTATTGTGAAAAGATTTTTAATATGCAAAGTTGTTTCTACTCATTTATTAAAATATGAATGCTTTATTACACGTTTATCGTAACAGAAAGTTCAACAAACCAGCTAAAATTGAGATTTGATTTTAATAAGCAGTTTACAAAGCATAACATGCATAAGCATTATTATTTATTACTACTTCTCTCCCTAGAAGGATTAGTGTTCGTCCAACTATCATATACATTTTATAATTGGAGTATTACCAATCTTAATTTATAAAAGGTGCCTATTATTAAGAAGTATTGCTTTATCAATTAGTGCTTTGTTTATGATATTATTTTATGTCCTAAAAGATTAACCTTTCAACCTCTGTGTGCATGCATGGACTAATGTCTAAAGGATGGATGAGTTTGTTTCTAACTTAGATATATACTGCATAACCTTAAATATTTTATTTTGGGTTAATAATATGTGCAAAAATGAAACTATAGAATATGTGAATATTCTCTGTCTGTTATGGAAAAGCAGTTATCTAAAATCTGTTCCACTTACTTCTTGATGAGTTGCTATTGGATAAATGCACCATAAATCAATGCAATGTATATTCGGAGAGATAAAGATTCTCTTCTAGCAATAATTAGTTTGACAACTCATGTAAAAAGGACTAACAACTCATGTAAAAAGGACTAAAAGATAATGTGAGTGGCTATTATGCATCAATCTGCGTATGTGTAATAGAAAGATAGATGATTATCTTTTTCCCATTAAAAAAGAGACTGAAAAGTTTATGAACGATGTTAGGCAAAAAAAAGTCTGTTTGAACCTTTTATATTATTTTCTGTACTCCTTAATTTGTTAAATAGTCTTTCAAAAATGTAGCCCTGCAAAAAGTGGCTTTATCATGATATTTCAAAGATGAAATTGCAATGGTTTTATTGTCAACATTATTACTGTGCAAGGTATAAAGTATAGATGTGTGGGTTTGTTGACATTCATCTATGTTGGTCATATTTTTACTTTATACCTTGTATTTCATATAATTTACATATTAATAAATATATTTTACTTTCACTAGAAGTATTTATTTAATTCTAAGCATAGTTTTTCAATTTGTACAGGTATACCACTGAACTACATTTATTTACAGCTAACTTCAGGTGTTTAGTTATACTCGGAGCCCGTCGTTCATTTTTACATTGAGCCATTAGCTTCAAAACTATTAATTAAAAATTATCTACCATATTGTGATAGTGTTTCTGCTTGTCGTTTCCTAGATTGCAGAAGCTTGCTGTTAAATTTATTTTCTCCTTTTGTTATCTGCAAGTACCAAATAATATGAAATATATAAGATAGTACACTATTTAGTTTATTCATATTGGAAATATTTACAAGGAATTATTTAACATGAAACAAACAAAAATGGTTATTGAGTTTTTAAAATATATTTAGTAAAATACTTTCATTTAGTGGGTGTTTTTATGGACACAAAAATTTGACACAGATTAAGTGACACAAATCTCAGGGGGCAGTCTAATAATGGCTTAGAGTTTGTCTCTCAATTTGTGTCAAAATTTTGTGTCTAAACAGACTTTCCATTTAATATTATATAAATCCAACATGAAATATGGATTTGCACATCCATACCAATTTCTGAATCAACCGTATGTCATAATATAGGATTATCTAATAAAAATGGATAATTGGTTTATGATATAAAGACTGTATTGACTTTAGTTAGGAGAAAGCAATTCATATTTTAAAGAGCATATATCTTTTTGGTTCTAAATTTTTCAACCAGCCACTGGCACCATATTGATTTCATTTGAGAATTTCAACATATCTTATTTACAATCATTTGTTAATTTATCGAGTAATTAAATTGTTGTTTTGGAATTTTTAGGGATTTCATGCTTCAAGGTTTAGGATAAAGAAAATGTAAGCAACAAGGAGTTTGAGAAAAATAGGCCAAGTTGAGAAGCATATTGATTCCTGAAACTATAAGTACTTTCTCTTTATTTCAAAATCAGTTTGAATAGAATTTTTTTCATGAATCCATGATTTCGGTTTTAATATTCATGTTCTTGCTGCGATTGTCATGATTAAATCTTTTTTATAAATTTGACTGTAATATTTATTATGAGTAATGTAAGTAGAGTCCTTAGGAGTGGGTTTTCATATGTTTTAGATATGATAACATGAATGTTTGATATTTATGATTAAATTAGCACCCTTTTTTTTTTAAAAAAAATTATGTAATGTAAATTAAACTATAATATTTCGTTTAGCATCAAATGGAGATTTGCTAAACGGGGGTTAAAAATATTAATTTAATTTAAATTATTCTTATGTTTTGCTTGCACTATTCTTAGGTAGTGTGATTAAATATTGATTTAATTAAAACCATTCTTATGTTTCGATTGCACTAATGTCATTAAACATATTTTATCCTAAATAAGCTTGTAGAAAGTAGGAGTTATTTAATGTAAGCTGATAGTTACAAAGGCTTATTACGCTGGATAAACTGATGGATTCTAAATAATTTTTAGCGGAAACCATATCAATGTTCTCATCATTAAAGCAACATATCTACTAAGGAAACCTGTACTGAGGAGGTGTTTGTTTTGTTTATTCCAGTACAACATTTTGCACTATATTTAAATCTTTGTTTTATGCCAAGAAATTTACAATAATGAAATACATTTTTTATGTAACATAATATATTATCATGTATCTTTGTACAAATAGCATGTAACTTCTGGTTGGAGAAAAGCTAAATTAAACAGGTTTTCACCTGATTCACTACCAGTTATTCAGAGTGTCACCACCATCTTAAGCATAATGCCAATTATAAGGTTTGTTCATTGATAATTCCAGCACGTCAAAATAAGAGTCATGGAGATGCAAGTATACTCCACCAAACATATAAAACTGTTGAATATGTAGTTGCAGTCGTGCTTTAACCAGACAATCTATGCTGTCTGTGCCAGTTCCTGTGTAAACTATAAGTTAAGCCTAAGAAAGCCATGATGTCTATTATTTTGTCTTCTTTGCAATGTGAAGTGGACCCGCATTGTGTATACTTACTGTTCACTCATGTAATTTTGAGGAAGTGCCACCATCTTCAAATAACAAGTGGAGATGGTTATCAAATAAGAAAGCCAAGGAAAGAGAGTCATCAACTAAAAAACTATGGAAAGGTAACTTCATTTTGATATGTAGTCACTAATATTTAATGCTTTTTTCTGATGTCATAGCTACACCATGAATGTGAAAACTAAAAGCAAATGTGAATAGAGCATATTTCACATGGGTCACCACGGAAGAAAACTTCGGCATATTTCAGTTTTTCTATTGATACTCATAGATCATTCGCATATTCAGTATTTTTTCCTTGATGAATTTTGAATTTGGGTTTTTCTTCCATTATTACCTTTCTGATATATTTACTCAAACACTAATTTTCAAAAGAAATAGTTTTAGTTTGTAAGATTTTGTTCATTCAAGTGTTGTTACTTAACATGCAGATTTTAAAACAATACTCAATTATTACGCAACATTCTAAATTATGTTATTATATTAAGGTTCTTTTTTCAGGTTAGGCAACGATTCCTTTTCAGGGTATTTGGTGCCAAATTCCAGCAGATAAAACGATTCTGGAGCATCTGCAGTTGTTCAAACTGTAATGCTTTCAATTTATATATGCCAAGTTCAGAAGATATGTAATTGAATTACATTTTTGTCATTTTTACAGTACAATGCTCTACGATAACGGAAAAAAGTCATGAAAATTAAATGTTAATTATGTTTAATGGATCGAGATCCAAAAACTTGACTGGAACACTCCAAATCTAAGCAGGCGTTCGTTGTAGTTGTAGAGACACCTCCTTAGTACAGGTTTGCTTAGTAGATACGTAACCTGGTAAATGTCCTATGTCCGGATGGTGTTGCTAAGGCATAATAGTAATAGTAATATCGTTAAAACATTCAAATTGAGTGTGAAAGTACTCATAGTTCAGTTAATGCTGTGAAACATGGTAGAGGTGAGGAGATTCATCAATATTAGAGCACTACAACATGTACCTTAGATGACTATTTAACGGTGCTTTCGAGGTATTATTTTGTGAGAAATGTTTGAATGATGGAATATTGAGTTGAAACCTTGAAATAATCAACTTGAGACGACTATGTTTATAACAACAGAATCTTTTCAGCTTGAAGTCGACCTAATACTCCTTTTTGGCCTTGGGCAGATTGCTTAAAAGTCGATCTAATTATTGTAATACATTTTTTAAAGACTATCTAGCGGTGCTTTCGAGGTATTATTTTGTGAGAAAATGTTTGAATGATGGAATATTGAGTTGAAACCTTGAATAGTCAACTTGAGACGACTATGTTTATAACAACAGATCTTTTCAGCTTGAAGTCGACCTAATACTCCTTTTTGGCCTTAGGCAGATTGCTTAAAAGTCGATCTAATTATTGTAATACATTTTTTAAAGCTAACTATATTTTCTTTTCCGTTTCCTCGAAACCTCCATGTCAATGGAAAAAAGAAAAAAAGAAAAATTCAGCGAAGGGGTTATTTCTGATGGGATGGCTTTGATAATAACACCTACGTAGGTCAACTTGATTCACTGATCCATTTTTATAATATATTCTTGCAAGTGATTCGCTTAATCACACATGGATACGCACTTCGAATTGGAAATTTTAACAGTATTTTGATCATTATTAGGTCATAAATTAGATAGTTCTACACTATTCCAGGTTACAATAACTTTTTTAAACATAAATTTTAACTTGTAGAGTAAGTTAGTTTAACATAATCATTTATATCTTTATTTTAGAACAAAGAAACTGTCTCACGAATTATTATGAATTTCTCTGTCTCATGTTCGACCGTTTTATTTCCTTCTGCTTCGGCATTTTTTAGCTTGGCTTATTAGTTGCTTATGCAAAGGCTAAAGTTCATTTTGATTACATTGCTTTGGTCTACTTTGGATATAAAACAATTTTCCATCTTTTTAGATGGAGATATGTATGTATGCAAATCTTACTGTTACCTTTACATTTCCAAAATGATACAGCCACATATAAATATACAATAATTTATGAGGTTCATCGTTAAAGCCTGCATAATTTATGGATTTTGCTTCTGTTTTTATTTTATTTTAATGGAATACGCCTATGTTGTAGTCCTTTTCTTTATTTTACATCATGTTCATGACTGAATCGTGTACTCTTTGTTAGCTAACTTCTTTTTTAAAGCAGGAGTGGTCCCCTTTGGGTGAGTAATCACATTTTATTAGTCACAAACAAAAATATATACAGAAGTTCACTGCTAATTAGTTAATGCGATCAAATATGATCATCACTATGATGATCAAACATGAGCAAAGAGGATCTGAAGCTGTGGTTCAGGGGATGCAGTAGAATGGAAAGAGGCTGCGGCTTGTTAATGAGCCATGATGAGCTCTAAGACAGCAATGCGAAGCAAAACAGTTGTGAAACAAGGCTACAGCTAAACCTGGGAAGCTATTCACAGCTTCTACTCTCGCTGAGGAGAGGACGAGTGCAACTGTGAAGTCTATAGCTGAGAAGTCATTCAAGTGCAAAGGTTGGTGATACATACAACTGAGAGGTGTAGTGGAATGCATCTAGATGCTGTGTTTGCTGGCCAAGTTATTGTATACTGCAGCTTGGAACGTGCATTAAGCTGAGGGAGAAACAAGGGTACCAACGAAGTGATGTAGTTGGACTGAATTTGAGATTTGTACTGAAACTGAACTACTAACTTAACAGAGTGAGCTGGTATGATATACTGACGAGAAATTACAGGATAGCAGTGTGATGACGTGCAGTTTATACGATTTATGTTGGTCTTTTAGTTGTCGTAACTGACCATCTGATTTGACATGGGGACTGCTGTATTGCGTAGATGAAGGAAAGCCGTCGGCTACCAAAGGAGTCTTGTGGCCTATTCAGAGGTGGGAATTAAGGAAATTTGTTGCTGGCAATTTGAGGTTCAGCAGTCGTAGATCTAGAGAAATGATGTTCATGGAAAATAAAAAATAAAACTAAAATAATGTATAATGATATTTATTGAAGTTTATTAGAAATTTAATGATTATAAATATTTGAAATCTATTAAATAATAGTAAAGCAGAAGAATTTCAAGCTCTCTCCTTAATTCTCTCAGTTCCCCTTAATTCTTTCAAACCTCTCAATTGTCCTTAAAACTCTAAATGTACTTTTAATTATGAATTAAATTATTTAATTAAATCTTCAAGCTCTCTCCTTAATTCTCTCATTTCCCCCTTAATTCTCTCAATTTTCCTTAAAACTGCATAGATACTTTTAGTTATGAATTAAATTATTCAATTAAATCTCTCATTAAATCAAACGCACAAGCAATCCTGGACGGTCACACCTAGGGTTTCGTAGAAAAACAATTTACTTCGTTTATTTCCCTTTTTCTCCCAAACCATAATCTTCATCTAAACCAATGGTGTTGATCTGGTTCTTCCGCCGTGACTGATCTGCCTCCACTACTTTGGCGCATGGCATTTCTCATATTTATCTTCATCATCCAATCATTGGCAATGGCCTTCTTTCCTCGAACACCCGATAGGTTGTCGCCTGGGTGTTGATAGGTCACCGACGAAGGTATCAGTTCCTTTGCCGATGTATATACTTATAATTTTTTTAATGTATTCGCCCTGTTCTTCTTTCTTATTTCTGCCAGGGGTGGGTTATTGTTGAACGCGAGGTTATTGCTGCTCACAAACGAAATTGGGAACTAAATTACTTTCTTTATTGGTTCTTTCTACATTAGATAGATTATATACCCTTAGTTTGCCATTATAGAGTTATTAGGTTGAAAATACTGATGTGTGTAAATTGGTAACCATGTGGTTTTGGGTAATAGTCCAGAAGAGCATATGTGATGTTTCTTTTATAGTTTAAAATCAAGGGTTAGCAGTTACATGACCGGTGTGGATAAGGAAAATCTCAATTATTTTACTTATACTAGGTAAAATAATAAAAATACAGACATAGGCATGAGTTATATGATTTGGTTCAACTATAATTAAGATTTTGACTATGTTTATTTACTGAAGTAAACTTCTAATGATTTAAGGACACTACACATAGCTATATTTTTAACGAAATGTATAATAACCTTCAGAAATTCAAAGTATTCGAATTGCAAAAGAGATGTAATCGTTTTACATTAAGGTTTCGTGATGCTTTCTTGGAATTCTGATTTAGATTATATGCTTCCTAAATGTTATGCAATCCTTATTTGGTAAATGTCAAGCTTAAAAATTTGAGTAGTATCTTCACTTTGGATCCCAAAATTAATTTACAATAACCATTCTTATACTTTTGCACTTAACTTAATTTCCTATTTAATGCATCTCAAGTATTGATATGTAATCAACTATCATTTTCAAGTTATATATTCTCAAACTGCTCTTCCATATTCCACTTTCATATTATTTGTTACTGCTAGATGGACGGAAATTAAATATTTACTTTCAAAATATGATAAATCTCCCTACACGTTAACAGTTACCCATTTCAGTTCTGTAAATATGTACTCAGTCCTGACAAAACACCTTAATCAAATTATTGAAGGAATAAAACGGAGAATTTAAACATTGTATTTTCAAATAACAGCTCACATAATATTTTGGATCACATACATTCTTACGTTTTGTATTATGTTGGAGCATACCGTTACCAAATTTCATATGCCATAGTCTCCATTTTGTTCCTATTTTTATACTAACCATAACAAGTTCTTTTATCCGTTACTGTCAAATAAGATTACACCAAATGTAAATTATTAAATGCACTTATTTTTAGGATTATGCACAGATCTGTAAGTTTGTGAATTACTTTTTAAAAGAGCATGACAATGCCATGATTTCAATTATAACAAGTATTAAATGAGCAGTGAAGGGTTGGCCAAATGTACTTTTATTTGGCCAATTAAATGCTCAGTGCCCTCTCCCAAACTTATTTTGTGAATCTTTTTATCTCGGATTGAATGGACCATTTTTATTTGAAAATAAAATAAAATCATGAACTGTATTTATATTCAAGTTTTTTGTGTAGCTAAACCAATTAGTTTCAAAGCAAGTAAAAAAATTTATGAGCTTTGCGTTAATAGACATTTCATTTGTATTTATGTCAATGACTCAGTCTATTTTTAATGTATATATTATTGAAAAAAATAAATCATCTTAGTCAAACAAATATATACAATCACATTATAACTAAGATTTGCATAAACACTTTTGTCTCTATGTGTGTATTTGTAGGAAATAAGGTGGGTAGGCTCCTTTTCTGTGTAGCTTTTAGTCCGTGGTTGACGATATTCATGTTTGATAGAACATGGGCTTTTAATATTGTGCCTCTCATTACCCAAGCTTTAATTATGAACTAATGATATGATCATTACAAGGAACTTATAGTTCATATGCATTTACCGAGGAATCTATGTAATTTCACCTCTAGCATATAAATAGTGTTACCAGTGTAATCATTTTTTTAATTCTTAGGCAGCAAAATCAGGATTCGATCAATTATTCAACGAATTGAAGCAGTCAAGTTTACATTGCATGAACAATCGAGCAAATATGTAATATATTGTCAGTAAATAGCTATATCATTTTGACTCTAATGGTACACATCTAAATAATATCACAAAATGTTAATCACTTCGAATTCATGTCTGCCACTGCTTCTGGAATGAATAGAAGCACACCATTGAGGCTTGTGTGTATGTCTCCTGGCTCTCGCCAGAAGTATAGCACTTCACCTAAAGGATAAGGGGACCTTCCTCCTCCACTGTCCATGGAACAAGGAATCGAGGCTTTTGATAGCTTATGTTTAAGTTGGAAGTGACCAAGCGACTAATACTGTGCCTCTTATTACATCTCCAGTTGATGGAGCTAAATAATGGCAACCAGCAGTAACCGCTGATGAAGATGAGTTACTTCACTTCATAGTTGTGCAGGTAACAAAATCGTTACACATGTACACAATACCCATGGAATAGTTCAACATTAGCTCTTGCAGTTGTACCGCAGGGAGAAGGCGATAAAGCATTGACAGAGAGGGGTGAAAACTGTTTGAACATTCGCTCTTGCCGCAGTTTCAGATTTAGCTCTTATAATGCACTCGCCTAAAAGACAACACTTTAGTATTCCGGCAGCGAAGAACAAGATATCTCACTCTATTTAATGTATTTGTATTTAGTTTTAACTATTTATTGCACTTTGTTGTAAAAATTTCAAGATCAGCATTATGATGTAAACTTATCTTATTTATATATAATGGAAAATTGTATGCATTGGCTGTCAACTGAAGCTTAAGATAGTTGCAATTATAAATGCGTGTCATCTATACTTATGTGTTAGTTTATTCTATATCTAAGCCACTCTTTTCCTGGAAGTTATGTTTCCCTATTCAATTATATGCATGTTCAGTAAAAACTTTTCTTGATTTTTAGTGTGTTATCAATCGTTCAAATAGTTGTTTGTCCAACTGTCTAGGGTGAATTGAAAATCAATATGCTAATGGCCTTTTCCATTATACTGGATATTTGTCTTCAATTCCTACCTCCTGGTTATGTGTTAATTGTATAAATTTTAATCAGGTGATAGGGTAGAGTGAACTTTGTCAATAGTTATCATATTCCAATGTATTTCTACTACCAATCACAAATACATCCACTATTGAAATTGTCAAACAATTATATTTTGGGAACATATATTAGAGCAAACAAATATGTACTGTATTTTCTCCGAAATCCTAAAAAGGAAAACAACTCACTGATAATTTTTTTCATAGGTTAGCCCCGTATGCAAAGTATTTCTACCAGGATGTATTTTATATTATTTGTAAGTTAGAGAAAAAGGATATTTTGGAAAACCATTTTGAAGTGGTTTTGTGAGTTTGCAGAATATTTCACCATGTCAACCTTTGATTCCCGTCAAAACTGGATTGGTCGCAGGTTCCATCACACTATGGGTTCCATCCCATTATAAAGCATAAATAGGTTGCATCCCATGAGAAAATTAGAATAAAGATATTAGTGCTATTGTGAAGTTTTAACAAAAAATTTCTAAACGATATACTTATGCTGATATCTTGAACTCTTGAATATGGCTGTCAACATATACTTTCGAATACGGATAGTCCTATATATGTATACGTATCCGAAATCATTTTCGGATATCAGACATCCGTATCTGCGGATACGGACGGATGTCGGATAATTATCATATCCGTTAACGATCGATAAATCAAGAAATATAAATGAATTTTTTTAGTTTAAAATAAATATTTTTCAATTCGATTGATCACAAAAGTGTTAAAAATACACATACATGATGAAATTAAATAGATTTGACTAGCTAATATGCATTTCGTGCATATAATATAAACCTTCGACTTAGTAAAGCAAGAAATAAATCTCATTCATTGTATTAAAATATATATAATTTTGAGCCTGATGTTAAAAAAAAATTGGACGGATAATTTTCGGATGCAGATATGTATGTATCTGTGTATGCATCCGTTTTTTCGAATATCGGATATTTATCCATTTTTGATACCGATGCGGACGGATTTCGGATTTTTCGGGTATACATTGACAGCCCTACTCTTGAATTCTTGATACCTTCAATCTTGAATCTTTATACGATACAGTCTTTGCTTTCATTATATGTCTATATGTATTCTGCATATACATATATATCTCAACATAAAACGTTAACATACATATTTTATAATAAGTTATAAGGTTGTTGTCATCTAAACTTTGAAATCTCCATATAAAAATGTAAAATGATTGGAAAAGTAATACAATGTAAGAGAAATAGCAAATAAGTGTAAAGCGATAAACTAATTTAAAGTTAAAATATCTGTAAAGAATTCAAGAGAATAGAGAAAACTTCTAAAATTAATAAGAGAGTTTTAAAAGGTTCTACTTTACTATTGTTTGATAGATAAGATACTTATATTTAGAATGGTAAAATATATTTATTATGCATGGCATTATAAAATTCTACATTTAACTTAAAATATCAATGTTAAAATTATCACAATTATTTACAAAATTCACCCCACTTTCTCATATGTTTTACATTTTAGTTTTTATGCTTAAATTAATTATGCAATCTGAAGTTTGAAATAATAAGATAATGTAATTAAGCAATATTCATTAGTTCAGATGACAATATGAATAATTCAATAATATACATCATACTCATACCAGTGAAATATGATAAAATTTCATTTTGATTAAATTAAAAAATGTAAGTTACGCAACATATAATATAACATAAACAATAGGGAACACTCTTTAATTTTGAAATACCCATACATTTTTTCTTAAAAAACATGCGTTAAATACATTGTCACTTTTAGTTCCATCCAATCCGTGAATAACTGAAGTTGTTTTTGCCTAAAATAAGTGCATTTGTGCAAAGAAGAATAAAAATAATAATGTTTATAGAAATGTGAGACTAAGTACAAATTTAATTTTGAAATAAAGCAGACATTAATAGCAAAAAATATTAGAAAAAGTATCAACAATTCTGTCATGCATTACAAAAATATGTTTTTTTATAGTAAAAACCTTAATTTTAACCTTTTACCGAGCTATCTCAGTTCTCTTCTAATATTTTATATTTAACTTCATACAATATAGTTAATCACACATCTTAAAACTATAATTAAATTTAATAAACTATTAGTTGTTGATGTGTCAAATAAATCATTAAACAAAACGAAAATTTTCAAATATTTGCACAATATTCATATTAAATAAAGGGTATAAAATTCATTTGGATATACATGTACGTCAGTCACATAACATAATTATATACGTAAACAATAATCACAAGTTTAATTTATGATTCATCTGTATCGATACATTGGTGCATTATACCGTAAAATTCTTATTTTAACTAAACTGCATACCTTCTGAAATTTTTACAGTTGCCTTAAAAAACCACCTCAATATCGCATGATTTTGTATATTTATATCCATATGTTTTCAGTTAATCACGTGGTTGTTGGTTTTAAATTATTCGAATAACAAAATTAATAATTACTCACTAATTTATCTAATAAATTCCTAAATGTGATGGTTTCAATATATGTACATCATATTCATATTAAAATAAGGGAAAGTCTATAGAGACACAAATTTTTGGCATAATTGGTGACATAGTTAATCTCCATCATTAGATCACCCCCTGAATTCTACCTCTCCATATAATGATAAAAAGATCCTACGGCTCAGATCTCTTGTGTTACCAACAATAATTTTGTGTCCAAATAGTTGCTCTCTTAAAAATAGTCAAGTGAATTTTTCATTTAAATATAAAGATTTATAATTTGGACATCATAAATGGTAAACATGAGTACGTAACATTAACAAAGATAATTTATTATTCATTTACCTCAATATATTTATCTGCATTGCAGAATTCTATTTTTAACTTTAAATATCCATATTTTGACATTTTTATAATTATGTGCAACTTCATCGTCTTTTTACTAATTTTTTATGTTTAGATCCTATGTATTTAAATTGCTTACGAAATCTCGAACTTAAATAGTCTATATATCAATCATATATGAGTAGGCTCACATATTAATAAAAATCACAATAAAAAATTTGTGTTTAACTAGGTAGATGTATATATCACACACATACATTTATGTACATAAAAAATAATTTAATTTGTAAAGTAACAATCATCGTTTATATACATAAACAATAAATTTATCGCACACTACGTTAAAAAAATAATGCTATTTTTAACTTCAAATAACTCTACAATAAGACCTATATAAATTTGTTATAAAATCCTTCTCAATTTATTCAGATTATATACTCTTGAGATAATATATTTTTGCTAATTACATAATTTCAAAGTTACATATTTTTAAAAGAAATAAATAATATTTTCTAATATATCTAAAATAATTAAAATATGTTAGTTTCAGCATAAACGCTTGCTCATAGTAGTAAGAACAATAAAATTATTTGTTTTCACTTCAAACAAATAAAAGTTACATAATTACATACCTTATACATACAACAACAATAATTTATAGCTTTCTATTTTTTTAGAATTATTATCATATGTTATATAATAAAGTTCCAATTTTAACAATAAAATTCTAAATACTATATTTTATAACATTATCGTGTGCAACGCACGGGTTACACACTAGTTTATTTATAATTTTTTTATTTTTGATCAAAGAATGAATATACTATGATTAGTCTATGGCCTACACGTGTTCACCTGTATATATAACATTGGTACTGGCTCTGTGTTGCTTCATTTTGATGATGCAAGTAGAGTGCAACCCTCTAGAATTGGGTGAAAGCCACTTCTAGCAGAAAGAGGGTTAAGATTTTAGGCCTGTGTATACTGAGTTTGAGTTTCTTTGTAAATATTCCCCTTGTATGGGCTATATATCTTAGTTTTAGTTAGCAGTCAAGTATTAAGGTCTTATATTTCATAAATATGCACAAATGATTGCAAATGAAGGATACTGCAACAAGCATGATATTAGCCGGACGCGTCCAGTACTCATCCTACCAACTTATGAGTTCATTTAAAAATAATTTCTTTATGAGCTCATTTACATATATTTCATTTAACATGGACTTTTTCATCTTATTACATTACATGAAAACATTAAACATAGGGCCATCTGTTAGGATTGTCTCGCATGTTCTTAAGAAGGAATGATGGTTTGGATACAATAGTCCCACATCACGAAAAATATTGAAGGAATTGTGTACAAATATGAGTTGGTAGGCACGTAACTAAAGGGATTCCTTTTGTTATATGGGAGTTGTGTGCCAAATCATATGCGTGCAAGGAAGGGGGACTTTGTTCCGATCGTCATTACATAACAGTGGTATTAGAGCCGAAGGTTCGGACTGGGTCATGCAGACAAGACAGTGCTCTCAAAAGATACTCATAGGATGCGAGTAAAGGGGGAGACTGTTAGGATTGCCTCACATGTTCTTAAGGAGGAATGATGGTTTGGATACAATAGTCACACATCACGAAAAATATTGAAGGAATTGTGTACAAATATGAGTTGGTAGACACGTAACATCAGGGATTCCTTTTGTTATATGAGAGTTGTGTGCCAACTCATATGTGTGCAAGGAGGGGGGGCTTTGTTCCGACCGTTGTTACATAACACCATCAACTACATTCATACAATTAACAATTGAGGGTCCAATAATATTAAAAACAATCAAATAAATCATTACCAACGAATTCAATATTCTGCATCATGATGCACAATGGTATAACAAGCAGATATTGTTTGTAGAGAAAAAACTATGGTATATGATAATTTTTACCATTAATTTACTTTTAAATTAACACAAAATTTCTCATCAGTTATGATGGTTGGCATCTAAACTAAATCGACTTCACCGACACTTTGATTTGTTACATGACCTTACAATTTATATATTATTTTTTAATTGTGCACTTGGGCAACGTGTAAAATTATCGTCTCAATCGATATCACTTAAATAAGCGAACATAAACAAGTCGTCCGACTTGTAAATGGATGTGTAATTTGATTTCAACTAACATAAATATATTACAAGTGTCCTTTTACAATCTCATCATGAGAAGAAGAAATAATACGCTTAAGAAACGGTGCTAGAAGAGAGGCTAGGTACTTCGAAATAACCTTATTAGCAAAGTTACACAAGCCAATCGGGTGAAAATCCGCGCTGCTATTAATACAACGCTAAGTCTAGTTTGAATTGACATAAACCAATAATTGGTTCTCTGCAACAACATTTACAAAGCCTACATTATCCTCATCTTTTATGATGCCAAGGGAGAGAAAAAGTAAAAGGCAGAGCTCAATGAACTTTCCACTAATTCCTTAATTATGGCTACGATATAGGATTTATTTGTTATGTAAACAAGTTCATATATAAAGGGGTTATGTTGCATTTTCATATGTTCAATATTCAAGGACATCTCATTTTTATATTAATCTGCATAATTTTTCAAATATTTTGCTCATTAAATTGTCAAGCTAAAAAGATAGATTTTAACTTTTTATACATCGAAGCTCATTGTCCATGCGACTTTTCTAATTGTCATATTTTACAAGTAGCAAGTGAAAATGAGGTCATGGGAAATACTAATAACTTAAGGAACGAAATACAAAATAAATTCTAAAAATGATCAAAATAAATCTTAGCATTGAAAAAAGGACACATGATTATGAAATTCACAACCGTCCGTCTGTGAAGCACGGGCCACTCGCTGGTTTCAATTAAGAATAGAGCCTAGCCCTACTAAAACGAATAACTATACAAAACATATAGACACACTCTGAAAAGAAGAAAATAACAAACCACTAGTCAACGCAGACGCTAATAGAAAAGACTGAGTACCGAAGAGATTCACGTGCTTATCCAATCCCCCTTTTCTTCTTCGAGAATCACAACCAAAAAGGTCATGGAGGGACTCTTTTTCCCTTCTCGACCAAAGCAACAATTCTCTCGTCATCAAGACGCTTTGAGCTCCAAGTATTCTTCACTTCTATCCTCTTTTAATTGTCGAAGACTATAAGCAGTGAATTAATTTTTGCGGTGATAAGCCGAAGTTTGGTTTCTTTCAAAAGATAAGCATTTCTAAAATTTCTATTGCGTCTTCCCTTCCATATCCGACTAATAGTAGTAGTAATTGCAATTCTGGCTTTATTTCTCATGTTTTTGCTATGTGGAGTTCGATTTATAGATCTTCGATTTCCGCATGGATATTATTCTTGTCATTAGCGTTCAACTTGAGATTGTCTTTAACTGAATTCCAATTAAATTTGGAGTAGCTACAATAAAAAAAAGATGATCCATGTCCTCTTCTTTATCATTACATAATTTGTAGATTTTATTAGCATCTCTATTCCATTTGTTTAATTTATTCAAAGTGTTGAATTTGTCTTTACATGCTAGATATGTAGCGAATGCGTGTATTTGAACATTAGGATATTACCAAATAAACTGAGCCCATTAATATTCTAGGTTGTTAGTAGTAGATGAGATCGAATTGTAAGCTGAATTTAAGGAGAATTTCCCATTCCTACTGCCAGTATATGTCCAAAAGTCCTCTTCCTTGTCATTGAAAAGCTTGATACCTTGTATAATATTCATTATGGACTTGGAAAAAACAGGGTTGTCGAAATTCCAGTCACCATCCTTGATTATGCTGGACACCTGATGAGATTTAATACTACTGCCAAGCCTGGCCCTGGGCCTAGTCGTCCGCCTAGGGCCTTGGGCCAGAAGGGGGCCTCAACCCAAAAAAGTTTGTATGTATACAACAGTTATCCTAGAATAAGTAAAGTTTGATTGTGGCTTGGTAGTTGGAGCGCATGCTTCTCTTGTGAACATCGCAGGTTTGATTCCTTGTATCGCCAGTATAAGTGCATGTTATCTTTTGCGCAGCTTCACTTTTTTCCAGACCAAGCTCATTTGGCCTAGGGCCCCTGATTGCTCGGGGCCGGCCCTAACTACTGTTAACCTACACTGCCATCCTATCTTAGAAATTAAACTCGAGCCATTTAACTAGGGATCCAACCATATGCGAGTATTCTTGCCATCAACGATTGACTTGTTGAAAAGTCGATTACAATACTATCTAGTTTAAGCATAGTTTTCCACGTATGCGATGCATAATTATCAATATTCATAGTCCAAAAGTTTTTATTTTGAGTATATCTATTTTTAATCCATTTCGCCCATAATGCCTTCCCTTGCAAAAAAGTCCATATTAATTTGATAGACATAACAACTTGCAGATCTTTAAAATTTTTGAGTCCCACACCATCATTTTGTTTCGGCTTACACAATTCAAGCCAAGCAACTTTATGGTACTTATTACTCCAAATAAAATTATCACAAATAGACTCTATTTTGTTGATGATATTCACTGGAATTTGAGAGCTCTGAATCCAAAAACTTATAATTGGATAAATGGATGATTTTATTAGTTCTATTCTACCTGTAATCGAAAAGAATTTATTACTCCAACAGCTAACTTCCCTTTTTATACTATCCAGTAATTGTTGAGCATCATACCATTGATTTTCTTGCTGGATGGAGGAAGACCCACATATATATCTAACCTGGAGATCAAAAGCTTTGATGCCAAGATAAGTAGTAACAAATTCTTTTTGTTTGTTTCCCTTGCTAAAATATAATTGGGATTTTTCTTGATTGAAAATAAATAGGGGGATAGCGGATCTCCTTGACGTAAACCCCTATTACTCCTTATAAATCCAGTCGGAAAAACATTAATAAGAATTGAAAAGGAAGGCATAGAGATGCATTCAAAAAAATTGCAGAATATCGGAGGAAGTCCATTTGTTGCACGGTGAAAATAATAAACTCCCGACTAATTTTATTAGAGGCTTTTGCAAATCAATTTTCAAGCTTAATCTGTCCGAGCCTGATCTATTAAAACCTCTAACCATCTCATAAGCAAATTATTCTCAAACATATATCTTCCGGATATAAAAGCATTATTGTGATTTTCAGATATTATGTTAGGTAAAAGAAGCCTGATTATATTACATAAAATGCTGTTAATAATTTTATAGAGAACATTAAGCATTATATTGGTCTAAAATCACCCGGTTCATTAGCTTTTTTTGTTTTTTGAATAAGAGTAATAAATATATGATTCAACTCTTTAATAATTTTACCCTTGTAAAATGTATCATTGATTGCATAAAAAAGCTCTTCCTTTAGCTCCAGCCAATGTAATTTAAAAAAATTCGCACCGAAACCATCTGGGCCAAGGCATTGATCTCATCTATGCTGATATACCTTTCAAGCATTAATTTGCCTGATGTAGAAATAATTTTCTTAGGGATTAATTTAGGAAAGTTATAAGATATATTCTTAGAATTATATAAATTCTAAAAATAATGGATAGCCATGGATGCAAAACTAATTATTATCAATTAATGAATTGCCCACTCTATCAAGAATATATTTAATTTTCAACTTCTCATGGTTAGCCGACAATTTGGAACGGAAATATCTCGATGGAAAGTCTGTGTAACAAACTGAATTTTAAATAGGTTTGAAATTAATATTTTTGATTTGGATTTATGATTTTAATATTTAAAACTTCAATTTATTTTGAATTGAATGAAATAAATGAATTGATTTTAGTAAATGAACAATAATAACTAACGTTGAACAATTGAATTCAATAACTGTCAAATTTGAATGTAATGATTTAATTGATTATGATTTAATTGATTCAACTTGTGTTAATTAAATTTATGAAAGTTTATAAAAAATTAAATTCAAATAATAAAATTGAGTCAATGAATATATTGACATTCCAAATCTATTGAAATATTAATTTTTTTTGAAAATGTCAGTTTTGTGTCAAGTTTAGTTGAATTTGAAATTTTGTCGAAATTTTAAAAGTTGTCGAAATTTGAATTCGTCTTTATTTTATGAATCTCTACTGCATTATGAGCATCCAACATTTTTCGGTTCATTTAAATTCAATTTCGTTTGTCCAGAATTCACGTTTGTAACTGTGAAAACATGCAAAACGACAACGTTAGGATTACTCTAGAAAACTCGATTATTTGTTTGCGCACAAATGGCACGTACGCTATTGACATATATGACACTAAATTGATTGTTATGATGTGTGTTGATTCATGTGTATTAATTGCAATGTTATATTTATTTTGTTTTCATGTTGTAGGTTCCATATATATGTGTAAAACTATTATGAGTTGAAATGATATATGCCTAAATCACTTCATAGATTTTGCAAATGAAACTGAAATGATTGGGATGCGGGTTGAAATTATAAATACTCGTAAATTGAACATTAAACGGATTGAAATGAAATATTTTTTGTATTACTTGGCCTAGGTAGAAAATTATATACGGACACCGTTGGTCTATTTTGAAAAGTATTTCTATATTTACAAATATATTTTAAATACATTTTGATTTAATAAAAGTCATTTTAAAAATCTAAATTTAAAATTTTAGTTAAACCTATATTTTTATATGACTTAATAAAGTTTTAAATTTAGATTTCTAATAAAATTATATGTTATAAGTTTTTAAAATAAGTTATATATGTTATAAAAGTATAAATTTAATATTATTTACTTTTAAAATTTAAATAATATAAATTATTTTATAAGAAAATTTATGAATCTTTTACTATAGTATAAATATTATTTAAATTTTAAAATTATATAAATATAGATTTTATATAGTATAAGTATGTAGAGAGTTTAAATAGAACTTTGAAATTCCATGATAACTTGATTTGTATAACTGACTAAATAAAGTTTGAATTTATCAAGTTAAGATAAATTGATTTTTGATGTAAATTTAACTTGATGAATAGGTTATGAATTATGAATGGTTATGAAACTTAATGATATGATTTGAAATAATCGATTTAGTAAATATTTTGAATCTAAGTATAATTGAGGTTAAAATTTTAAAATCAACTGAATTGAAATTTAGATTCAATTGATATGAACTTTATAGAAAAGGTGATTTGAAAGTAATTTGAATTTTAAGAATATAATTGAATAACCCAACTTGTATACCGTTGAAATGAATTGAACTTAAAAACTTATTGTCTAAAGTTTAGAAATTGACTGAAGTAAATTTGTTGAAATTCGAATTAAAGCAACTGAGCTTTGGAAATACGGACGAGTGGTTTGGATTAGGCTATTTTAAATTATTTGAAATTTTTATTATTCTATATTAAACTATTTTAAATTATAGTATTTAATTTTAAAATTTTACTCTAAAACTATTTTATATATATTTAACTTAATTACGATATTTTCTATAACTATTTCAATTATATTATTTTGCTTTTAAATTTAGTTATAATTTATTTTATAATTTTTTTAAATAAAATTATTTCACATAAAATTATTTTTAAATAAAACCATCTATATTATATTAACAATTTTAAATAAGAAATTGTTCCAATCCAAACTATTGAATCCGGAATGTTAATAGAAAGATTTTTTAAAATGTGAAATCTGAGATATAGAAATGAAAAATCAAAAATGTAATTTTGTTTACAAACTGTTAGCCTACTTTGTGAACTAGGCAACACAAAGTCGAGATGTCAAGCGTTGAAGAACATTTCTTCTCAGAAATTATCGGGTCGGATCGGAGGGTTACTATCAAGTCGGGTCAGAGGGCTACTACCAGTCGGATCGGAGGGCCACTACCAGTTCAAGACGGAACAGAGCAAAATGAACAAGGACTCAGTTTCAACTCAGGTTGGGTCGGATGCCCCGATCCGAACCCCTTCTGCTCGCTCCTCCGAACCGAACCCACATTCCATATCCCTTCACCCCACGATCGCCTGAATGTTCGGAGCGGTTATGACCATTTCCTACCCACGATGACCACTACTCTGATGCGCTGTCAACACTGGAATCTATCCGAGCCCGAGAACGATGGGATGAAAGACACGTAGCTCCGACCCGAACCAAATCTGAGTGAATTTCCACCTATAAATACCCCATCAAGAGACAATGAAAAGGATCTTTTCTTTGGCACTTTGAGAATTCAAGCACTTTCAAGAACCGAATTCCAGCACTCCCAGATAATCCAAATCGTCATTCAACATATATTCTGAGATAATTGATTGAATGTACGTGAAAAGTGAGTGAAATTGAGTGAATATCACATTGTACTTACATCTATATCATCAAGGAAAGTGATTATAAAGTGGACGTAGGCTTTTCAACGCCGAACCACTATAAATTCTGTGTCTCCATTTTACTTTTGATCTTATTTTATTTCGATTTTAGTCAATTTGGGTGTTAGAACCACTTTTTGGTCTAACATTTTGGTGCTTTCACTGAGAATCATTTGAATTCTCTGTTTTTCCGGATTATCGTTCTACTTTTTGGACCGTTGAGTTCAAAGAAGTTAATCCTCAAGTTTCGACGCTTTTGAATATCTGTTGGTTGATTGTTGAAGAACTATGGCCAAAGGAAAAGGCAAGGAAGTTCAAACCATTCGAGGGAACGGAGTTTGTGAAGATCTGCAAAACGCGGTTGTGACAAGGTCTCGTGGGCAGAGCTCGGGAGTGGATCAGACAGATACAGGAAATCCGAACCGAACTCAAGGAGAGAGCTCCGATCCGATCCGGGTAGGAGAATCTGAAGCAGTGCACTCCCCTAACCTGAACCGATCCGAACAAGTTGCACTGCACCGATCCGAACCAGTTTCCCAGCTCCGACCCGAACAGATCGCTCAGCTCCGATCCGCCGCTAGGTGATGCTGGAACCTCTACTCGAGCTCCTCCAAATGCTCCGACTCCATCCACCAGGATCATTGATCAGATTAATCCATCTGCGCCTATTACCCAAGGAGATTTTTCGCGCCTTCTTGACATGCTTAAGAGCACTAGGGAGGCTATGAAAATCCACGAGCGCACCAATCTCATGATGCAAGAAAACATGAGAATCATGAGCAGAGAAATTAGCGAACTCCATAGACAGAGAACCCCATCCCCGGTTCATCACACACCAACGGATCAGTCTTCTTCTTCTGAGGAAGAACGGCCCCGTGAAAGAGGGCCGCTCGAACGACCTCAGAATTTGGAGCAGCTGACGTTCGGATCTTTGGGGTCCCGCGAGGACGCTGCACGGGTACTAGGACCCAATGATCCGAGCTTAAGAGAGCCTATGTTGTTACCAATGCGGGGATCCCATGTATTACCCAGAGACCCTAACCTCACCAATCCCACTCAGGGACAAATGCTCCAGCCCCTTCCTCCCGAGATCGACCGGGAGCGTAGGGAACGAAGCAGAGCAGAAGCGGCTCGAAGAAGGAGGGCGTCCCCTGATCAGGAGCCCAGAGGAAACCCGAACATCAGAAGGAGGGCGTCCCCTGATCAAGAGCCCAGAGGGAACCCGGATACCAGAGCCAGGGAGCCTGAACGGCCCCTGACCAATGCTGACGTATGGACTATGGTACGCCAGATCATGTCTGAAAGCCGGAACTACACCAATGAAGATTATGGCATTGAGCGAAGCCATACTCCCTTTACTGACGACATCCTCAACTTTCAGTTTCCCCGACGTTTTAACCTGCCGCAGATGGATAGGTACAATGGGAGAACCGATCCGGGACAACATTTGATGCGATATGCATGGCTCATGAATGCTGCTGCTGCCCCTGACGCAGTGAAGTGTAAAGCCTTCCCGATCTATTTAGAAGACGTGGCGCTGTTATGGTTTACCCGACTTCCTCCGCGGTCGATATCGAATTTTAGAGAATTAAGCGAACGTTTTATGAATCAGTTCCGACTCCATGCCCGAAAGTCTAAGAATATTATTGAATTATCAAGAATTAAGCAAGCGCCGGGCGAGTCTTTGAAGTCATATCTCGACCGTTTCAACTTAGCTGTGACAAAAGTCAGTGACCCGCACGAGCCCACCATCTTGATGGCTTTGATGGAAGGAGTCGATCCTGACTCTGAGTTTGGAGATTATCTTTCTGGGAAGCCACCTCCCACGAGAGAGTTATTCTATGAAAAGGCCGACATTCACTTAAGACGAGAGGAGGCCAGGGAAAACAGAAAGAGGAAGTCCGGAGCGGCTTCAAAAGAAACTGTTCAGAGTAATGTCGCCGTGAAGCAGTTTGGAGAAAGTTCCGGAAAAGTTGAGGTGAATGTGGGAAACAAGAGTGGAAACGACAATAATGGAAACGGGGGCAACAACAACAACCGTAACGCGAATGGTAACAGAAGAAATAGGAATCGAGGAAGTAATCCTAACAAAAGACCCCGGTTCCAGACTTATGAGAATTATTCACCACTGAACGACACTCTGGAGAACATTTACTTGGATACATACAATGTTTTGCAATATAAAAGACCGCCACCTCGAGACTCAACGGAGAAAGAAATCGCAACTGGAAAATTTTATTTGTTTCATGGAACTCATGGGCATTCAACAAATGAATGTCGACATTTAAGAGACGTGATTGAGAAGTTGCTGCGCGAAGGAAAATTGGATGAATATAAGGTTGCCCCAAGAGACAGGGGGCAAGGAGAACAGGCTCCAAACCAGAACCAATCTGCTCCCAAGCCTACAGCGCAGCATAAAGGCAAGGGAATTGTTATTAACACCAAGTAGGTGGACCCCACCCAGCTATCCACAGTTTTAGAGCAATGGACCAATACGTTAATGCAGCTAAGCATGTAGATGTGGATGAAAGTGATGATTGGGAAGATATCGCCCCTGTGAAACAGCAGAGGACAATGTTTGATGACGTGGTGTTCCGTAGCAGAGACAATACCGGAATCCAGTCACCCACAGACGATCCGTTGGTCATTACCACCACCATTGGACCGGCATTGGTTCATAAGGTGTTAGTAGACAATGGAAGCTCTGTTAATATTTTGTTTAAAAAGTCATTCGATCAGATGAAGCTTGAGTCTGAAGACTTGAAGCCATGCGAAGGCTGGATCCGAGGCCTCAACGGAGCGTCGATAGCTCCAATGGTATATATAGAATTGCCCGTAACATTGGGGTAAGGGGAACGTCGAAGAGTGCGAATGCTTCAGTTTGTAGTGTTGGACGTGGATTCACCCTACAACGCATTTTTGGGAAGGCCCGCCCTTGCAGAGTTCAGGGCTTGCATCGCCCCTTGGTGTTTATTGCTTAAATTCCCAACTGAAGCCGGAACAGGAGTAGTGAGAGGAGATCAAGTCTCCGGACGGGCTTGTTATGTTGCCGAGTTAAAGATGTTGATGAAGGGACTTAACATCGAAAGTAAAGGTGCTTCGCCTCCTCCAAAGGAGGGTTCGGCGTAGCAATTAGAGGGATCGGCCCCGAAGGAGTTGCCCAAAGGAACGCCTGAAGACTTGGATCCCAGAAAAGATGAGGAACCAGAGGCTAGAAATGCGACTCCTAATGAAGCGACAGTGGACATACCCATTGACGAAGCTGATCCAATAAGAGTCTTGAATATTGGATCCCAGTTGGATCCACATCGAGCCAAAGAACTAACTGACTTCCTGAAGGCAAACCTGGATGTGTTTGCCTGGACCCACGCCGACATGTGTGGGATATCGCCATCCGTCATGAGTCATTCACTAAATATAAACCCAAAACACCCGCCTGTGAAGCAAAAGAGACGTGTGCTGGGCCCAGAGAGGTCGGCAGCTCTGAAAGAAGAAATGGAGAAGCTGAAACAGAATGGATTTATTAGAGATTCGACATATCCCGACTGCATATCGAATCCCGTCGTAGTAAAGAAGCCAAACGGAAAGTGGCGGACTTGCATTGATTTTTCAGACTTGAACAAAGCTTGCCCGAAAGATAGCTTCCCACTCCCCAGAATTGACCAGCTTGTAGATTCGACAGCGGGACACGAACTTCTTTCTTGCATGGACGCATATTCCGGGTACAACCAAATTCCTATGCACGTGCCAGATCAAGAACATACGAGCTTCATTACAAATTTGGGGTTGTATTGTTATGTGGTCATGCCGTTCGGATTGAAAAATGCCGGAGCCACTTATCAACGCTTGGTGAACAGGATGTTTTATAACCAAATAGGGAAGACTATGGAAGTTTATGTGAATGATATGCTTGTCAAATCGAAACAGTCCTCCAGCCATACACAAGACTTGGCAGAAATGTTTGGTATCCTGCGAAAGTATCGGATGAAGTTGAATCCTTTGAAATGCTCATTTGGAGCGGCATCGGGAAAGTTTCTAGGCTTCATTGTGAGCTCTCGAGGGATTGAAATCAATCCTAGCCAAATAGCAGCGATAAGAAACATTGAAGAACCGAGGAGAATCAAAGATGTCCAAAGTCTTGCAGGGAAAGTAGCCGCGTTGAGTAGATTTATCTCCAAAGCAACGGACAAATGCGTCCCATTTTTTGACTTGATTAAAAGGGGAAAGAAGAACTTCGAATGGACTCCGTACTGTGTTGAGGCCTTTCGAAATTTATTGGAATTACTAGAAAAACTACCGATTTTGTAAAAGCCAGTGGATCATGAAGAGTTATTTGTTTACTTAGCGGTTTCGGCTCATGCTATTAGCACAGCCTTGGTCCGAGAAGAAGACAAAGTGCAAATGCCGGTATATTATGTAAGCAAGAAATTGGCAGCTGCAGAATGCAACTACCCAAGGATTGAGAAGCTCGCTTACAGCCTCCTAATCGCCTCCCGAAAACTTCGTCACTATTTCCAAGCTCATCCAATAACCATATACACTGACCAGCCTCTGAGGCAGGTGTTGCAGATCGGGGCGTTTGATCAAATGGAATATTGAATTAAGTCAGTTTGATTTAAATTTTCAGCCGCGGAGGTCGATCAGGGGGCAAGCTCTGGCTGACTTTATAGCAGAGTTCACAATCCCAGAGGAGGAAATGATCGATGACAAAGTGGTCAAGTCAGAGGACGAGTTAAAATTAGATCCATGGAAGCTGTACACAGGCAGAGCCAAGAACGACCGAAGGTCCGGAGCTGGAATTGTCTTAGTTACTCCTGAGGGATGGTCGTTATATTACGCTCTACGATTAGAATTTTCAGCGACTAATAACGACTCTGAATATGAAGCCCTGATTGCCGGGCTGAAACTTGCTAAAGAACTCGGAGTAAAGACATTGGACATATTCTGCGACTCCAAAAAAGTTGTTTGCCAAGTGCGAAAGGAGTTTGTCTCGGGGACCTCGACTTGTTGCCTATCTCAGGAAAGTGGAAAAGCTGTTGAGCAACCTGGAGCGGTACAACATAACGCATATCCCAAGAGCCGAAAACCAGAAGGCAGACGGGCTAGCAAAGCTAGCTAGTTCCGACAACCCGGAAGAGACCGAAATAATTCCAATTGAAACGTTGGAATCGCCAAGCTTTGAGTCGATGGAAATTGAATTCGCTTTCGAAGCAAAACCGGAGAAGGAGTCGTGGATGACCCCAATTAAGAATTTCCTTAAGAATGGGATACTCCCATCAAAGAAGAGTAAGAGACGGGCTATAGTTCGCAAGGCCACAAGATACATCCTTCAAGATGATACTCTTTATAGACAAGGATTTTCTATGCCCCTGTTACGATGTATAGCACACAACGACATCAAACGTGTACTACGAGAAGTACACAAAGGTGAGTGTGGAGGTCATACAGGAGGTCAGACTTTAGCGAAAAAGATATTGCGGTATGGATACTTCTGGCCCACAATTAATAAAGATGCAGCTGATTATTCACGACGCTGCGACAAGTGCCAGAGATTCGCCAAAATCCCCAGAGCACCACCGACCCAACTCAGATCGATGGTAAGTCCTTGGCCATTTGCCATGTGGGGTATTGACATCATCGGAGTTCTACCAATTGCTAAAGGAGGAGCGAAATATGCAATAGTTGCCGTGGACTATTTTACGAAGTGGGTGGAAGCTGAGCCCCTAACCAAAATCACGGCGAGAAAGGTGATAAGTTTTGTGGTTAGAAATATTATATGCCGATTTGGGATCCCAAGGACCATTATAACTGATAATGGAACCCAGTTCGATGGTGCCGAATTCAGAAATTTCTGCCAGAAATATAAGATCGACAAACAATACACTGCAGTCGCTCATCCACAGTCAAACGAGCAAGTAGAAGCGATAAACAAAGTCATAAAATCCATCCTCAAGAAACGATTGGAACGCGCAAAGGCAAAATGGGTGGATGAATTGCCCTTAGCTTTGTGGGCATATCAGACAACGTTTAAGACAGCCACCGGTCATACCCCTTTCTCTCTCTCATTTGGTTCAGAAGCAGTAATTCCAGTAGAGCTTGAAGTTCCCTCCCACAGGATGACATATTATGACCCGATGACGAATCGGGCACTCTTACTCGAGTCTCTTGATGAAATCGAAGAAAAAAGGGACGAAGCAGACTTGCGTGCGTCAAGACATCGACGTCAGATGACACGCTATTATGACAAAAAAGTTCGTCTTAGGACTTTTGAACCGGGAGATTTGGTGCTAAAGAGAGTCTTTCCATCCCTTCCTCACCTCGGTCTAAAGTGGGAAGGACCCTTTGTCATCCAACGGAAACTTGAAACAGGAACCTTCAAGTTAACGACCGTAGATGGCGAACAGGTACCTAGGGCATGGAATGCCCAACACTTGATGCGATATTTGAATTAGAAATGTTGTACTCTTTGCTGTTTTTCTTATGAACTCTATAAAAAGGCACGACTTGCCTTAGAAAAGTCTGTTGATATGAACAAAGAACTATAAAGTGGATGTAGGCTACGACTTAGCCGAACCACTATAAAAATATTGTGTGTCATTTACTTTCCTGCATTATTTATACCTTCAACTACTATTCCGTTACGATTATGAATATAAGATGATTTAAAACCTGAAAGGTTGAAAACAGCCTATATGCAGGGACAAGCACAACGAATGTTTGTGCGATAAGACATGAAAGAATGGGAAGACGACATTCTTAACTCTAACTCTCAAGAATTGAGAGAGAGTATAAAGGACGGGAAGACGACGTCCTCTGAGGCGTGAAGGTGCACCCAGACAAGAGACCGCCTCAGCAAGAACTCTAACCTGAGTATAAGACAGGAGAGTATAAAAAATGCCAGAAAAAATGACAGGCATTAACGACACAGAGAATGTGACCCCGTCGGAGAATCAGGGACATTCAGACTACTTGAATAAATCTTGAATAGTTTTTCAAGATTGACTGGGGGCATATATGTACACACATGTTTCCCCCCACCATAACTTCATTACACAACTATAGCAGGACATGCATTCTTACATAAGTGCAAAACTGATAACTAACAGACACTGCAGAAAATGAATTATTTTTTATTTACAAATGAACGAATTTGTACAGGAAAACAGGCGAAAAGAAGGTGCAAGGGCCACCCTTGCAGCAACAATTATGGGTCAATCAAATGCTAACATAACGCAAGACACTCCATCATTTAGACTTCGAAGAGGGCTTGGACTTCTTAGCAGCCTTCTCCGCATCCCTCGCCTCTTTTTCGGCCTCCGTCAAGATGCGCTCTGACTTTTTCTTCCCTGAAGCTGAAGTGCTGGAATCGGTTGACTTCTTCCCGGAAGGCGGAGCGCTGGAATCAAGAGAAGACTTTTTAGCAAGTTCCTCCGTAATAGATCTAGTCGAAAGCTTAACAACTAACCTTGATCTCGCATCCACTACTGCGAGGGGCTTAAGGCTTTCAGGGTCTAAGTCTTCAGATTTAAGCTGCATGCGTTTATCTTGTTCAGCTTTCAGTGCAGCTAAGGTAACATCATCGGCGCTTTTCGACTCCCCGACTATAGCCACCTCAGGGTCTTCCTCATGTCCCCCGTTGCCGCCATCATCCTTTAAGGCATCTATCATTTTTCATCATGAGGAGTGTCAGCCTTAGACGGTTCAATTCCTTCTCCCGAATCTATGGGGGCAGCCTTGTCTTTTCCCTCTTTTGCCCTTTCCGTAGGCTCTGCTCCAGAGGCGGTTCCCTGGGACACATCTGTCTTTTCGGACGGTTCAATACCTACAGAGTGAGAAGCAACATTTATCGAATCAGGAGAAAATAATGGGTTCTTTATCGATTGCTCAATTACGTGATGAAAGGTAGAGATAGCTTTGACGAATTGAGGTGAAAATGTAGAGATACCTTTCGACGACTTCTCGGCCGGAGTGACCGCTGTCTCCGATGCCGTTTCGGGTATGGGGGATAAAAGAGATGCCCGAAGGATCCCCGGGTTTTCAGGATCATATCCCTCTACTTCAGAAGTTTCAGAGGCAGTAGAGGAAGAACCAGCCTCAGGAATGTTCTTTTGCTTAGCCTTCCGCCTCTCTTCATCCATAACAGCAGCAATGAGGCGGCGTCCTTCGGCTAGGCGTTCTGGTTCATCATCTCGTAAATATTTCTCCATCAGCTTGTCCTCGTCAATGGAATCAACCTTGAGCTCCTCTTTCTCCCATTCAACGATTTGACTCCATACTTGGACTAGGGTATATGGATAATCTTCAATCCTAGAAATGTTCCGGCGGCGGATGATATGCGCAAAGAATTCAATCATTAATTCGCCGAGACCATGCACCTCTCCCTCAGCCTCCGACAGTTGTTTGCGGGCCTCTTCAGCGGACTTGATAGCACATTCGACGTTACCCTCCGCTAGGGCAGCCCTGTTCTCCGCCTCCGCTAGCTTAGAAGCCAAGTTAGCGTTTTTCTTTTCCAATTCAGCATTCTTCCTCGCTAACTCGGCCTTCTTCCGCTCAAGGTCAGCGTAAGCAAGTCGCGTTTTGGCAGCATCTGACTTGGCATCTTCGGCTTGTTTTTTCAATTCCGAACGCTCTTGGGTATGGGACTCAAGCAAATCATGGTAGCGTTTTTGCTGATCTTCAAATTGTTGTTTGAAGCTAGTAGCATCCCGTTGAGCAACAGCAAGCTTGGCCTGTGTATCCTCCAAGTCTTTTCCTAGATTTTTTAAGGCCTTTGCATCGTCTTCTGCGGTTTTTTGCATCGAGTCAGCATTCGTGATTAAAGTGCGGATGATTTTGGAAAGGCTGCGCGAATACTTGAACATTTCTGAATACTGTTTCTCGACCGCATCTATCTTTGCTTTGGCCTCATCTACCCACCTTGAAGAAATAGGCTCAAGAGCAGGTAAAAAAGTCAAGTTTTCGGAGTAATGTTCAGGAAATTGCTCCTCCAGATACGCCCGCTTAACTGCAGTTTCAGCATCTAGTGGTGGAGGTGCGGGGAATGTCAGCTCAGTATCCCTGTGCGCGGAGGGCTCAATGGCCTCTCTATCTGTTCTAGGCCTTTTGGCGGGAACCTTACGCTTGCTTCGTGATTCAGTATCTTTTGGCGGACTCCTCTCCCTACTGCGCTTTTCTTGAGAAGAGGTTGAGTCTTTTGATTGCGGCCTGTCCTCTTCCCGACGACCTTGGTAACCTTTATATTGCTCTGGGTCTGTCCGGACAGGAGACCGAGAACGCGAGGTTCACGAACGATAAGGATCATAGGGCCTTTTATCCTCCCTACTGCGATCTTCGCGACGATCATGCTCAGTATCATAGGGCGGATTAAATATGTTGCGGCGGAGTTTCCTGACGTCATAATAGGATCGGGACATCGTGCCTGCACAACAAGACAAATGAAATTCAGGATCAATATTTTCACAAAGAGAAAGATGCTGTGAGTTGTGGTGCTATTGTGTTAAGTGCGTCCTAAGTGGTGTTTTCCCCCCGACAAACTCGAGTCCGAAGCTAGACTAGTACGAGCGAGCTCTTTGGCCTTAGCAGGAGTGGTCTCTTCGGAAGAAGTGAAAACTAAAGGATTCTTCCCAAAATCCTCTGAAGTGTAAATAGTTTCAGGTAAGGGGAGATCCCCCAAACCCTGAAATAGTGGGTCATCGATACTACGGACATCTCCCTCAGAAGCATCAATCGATGGCTCTTTGGAAGACGTTGACCTTTCCGGAGAAATGGCATCCTCGGGAACAGTATACCCTTCGCGGTGCTATTCGGCCATGTTAGCCAATTCATCATCTTGAGTAGAAGATGGAGAGGGTGAAGTCTGAAGAGGTACTGTAGGAGCTCTCGAACCTTCGCCCGTTTCTGGGACTACATCCACTGGGGGAATATATACATATGGACCCGTCCCGTGACCGATGCTACGGGTAATGGACAACAACCCATGAAGATGAAGATATTCGTCCTTAAGGACTTCATCAATAGTTAAAAACTTCTGATCACCATTAAGGAGCTGGTGCATCCGATCAAAGAATGCTTGGTCCGATATTTGTTTTGGGTTATCAACTACAAACAAAAAGAAAAACGAATTAATGCGGTGGTTTGAATGTACAGAGTCGAGATTTAGAAAACCATTGCTTTACTTGATTTCATCCACCTCCTAGCACACCCTGGTTGTTGCTTTACATAAAACCATTCCAGCCTGGAGTCCCCAGCTTTACTACTAAACGGTGCTGGAATTATTTTCCTCTTAGGGACAGACTCGAAGTAATAGAAAGAAGGAGTTTCTCGAGTCCGGTGCTTAAAGTTATAGAAGAAGTGAACGTCGTCAAAAGTGAGCTCTATGCCTAAGATCTCACGGTATGCTACATATAAGGTGTACAAGTAAGCATAGGAATTGGGATGCAGCTGCATGGGGGCAATCCGCATTTGTCTTAGAAAATCGACGACGAAAGGAGAAAATGGAGGGAAAGCCCCGACCATGCACATCAACCGAGTGATTGCCATATACCCCTCCGGAGGGTTGTGGGGATGATCAGATTTTGATGGCAACAAGGTATCCCCTTTGGGTATCCCGTACTTTAGTCGTATTCGGATAAGTCTGTCATTGTCGATCGTCGATTCAACGGAATCTTGAGGTGATTCCAGTATGATGGCAGACTCAAATTCATCAGGAGCTCGGTCATCGCCAATCCCTCCTTCCTCTTCACAACCCAGGGAAACTCCACCCTCAGAAGACACATTGTCGCTTTCGCGAGTTTCAACCTCGTAGTCTGAGCCCTCATCATCCCATTCTGGATCCGAGGAAGAAGATATGTCTTCAAGAGTAATTTTGTTGGATGTCTCTGGGACCTCCTTCTTCTCTGCTAATCTAGAGGAGCGTCTGGATGTCATGGTCACAAAACTATTGAAGAAGCAATAGCACAAGTTAGAGTAAATTAGCCCGTATTCCCCCGTACATGTGTATAAACTAAAGTGTGAGCAGTGTATGCAGAAAGTGTAAAGTTAACGTTCGAAAGTGAGACGCAAAATCTTGGCAAAGTAATAAGGTTCAAGGTAGTTCTTGATGTCCATTTATGTTCGCAGGGCACTATCCTAACTGTTTATGAAGTTGGAAATTATGTCAAATATTGATTTGGCCAATTAGACAAACTCTTGTGTATTAAGATGGGGCTGCTTCAGATTGGTTCGGTTATAAATGATTGGATGGGATCAGAGGTAAGGCTTTGTTTTGGTCAGAAGTGGTATCTAATCGGATCGGTTCGGGATTATGTGTTCGGATCAGATCGGATGGACTTGAGTCCCAACACCCCTTCTTCTTTAATCCACATTCCGACCCGATCCGGCTAGGTAGACTTCGCCTTCTCTCTTACATTTAACTCCGACCCGATCCGGCTAGGTAGACTTCGCCTTCTCTCTCACATTTAACTTCGACCCGATTCGGTACTGAAAACATCACATCCTTCTCTTCTCCTACGTCCCCCATGCTTCTCCACCCGAACCGACCCTCTATGTTCTGTATCTTCTTCTTCATCCTCAACCACAGTCGAACCCGGTTTGATTTCCAAAACTCCATAGGGGAATGAACATATATCCTCTCCAACCTCCCAGCGCCTTGAGGTGGTGGCGGATCCAGCAGCGACGACGGCGAGGAAGGAGGAAACCACGGCATCGAAGCCATGACAATGAATATGCACAATTTGCTCGAATTAACCGTAAAATCTCGATTAAAGACAGTAACAACGATAGGATTCAGGGTTTCGAGATTACCTATGTGTTTGTTTCAAGAATCGAAGCAAGAATTTCGAGACTCCTTGAAGATTAGGGTTCGTATTGAGAATTGGGAAACGAGAGTAATAGAAAAGGAAGAAGGAAGCTGACAAGTGGCATATTTATATATATAGTAGAATTGACTCCTCGTATTCCTGCCCTATCTTCCCGCTCGGACCGGATCAAGAGACCAGCAGCACAGTTTGGCCTGCTAGCCCAATACGAAACAGAAAAAGAAAGGAAGTCGTTCGGGTCGGAGCCCGAACCGAACAAAATTTCATATGTCAACTTGGCATTTGAATTAAGTTAAAATTCGAAGAGGAAGATGAAAGCACAAGGAAAATCAAAAGGAAGATTACTTGGAAGGCACTGTGCAATGACAATCAAAGCATGCTCCGTATCCAACAGAAGCATCCATTGAGGGGGCAAAATGTTAGCCTACTTTGTGAACTAGGCAACACAAAGTCGAGATGTCAAGCGTTGAAGAACATTTCTTCTCAGAAATTATCGGGTCGGATCGGAGGGTTACTATCAAGTCAGGTCGGAGGGCTACTACCAGTCGGATCGGAGGGCCACTACCAGTTCAGGACGGAACAGAGCAAAATGAACAAGGACTCAGTTTCAACTCAGGTCGGGTCGGATCGGATGCCCTGATCCGAACCCCTTCTGCTCGCTCCGCCGAACCGAACCCACATTCCATATCCCTTCACCACACGATCGCCTGAATGTTCGGAGCGGTTATGACCATTTCCTACCCACGATGACCACTACTCTGATGCGCTGTCAACACTGGAATCTATCCGAGCCCGAGAACGATGGGATGAAAGACACGTAACTCCGACCCGAACCAAATCTGAGTGAATTTCCAGCTATAAATACCCCATCAAGAGACAATGAAAAGGATCTTTTCTTTGGCACTTTGAGAGTTCAAGCACTTTCAAGAACCGAATTCCAACATTCCCAGATAATCCAAATCGTCATTCAACATATATTCTGAGATAATTGATTGAATGTATGTGAAAAGTGAGTGAAATTGAGTGAATATCACATTGTACTTACATCTATATCATCAAGGAAAGTGATTATAAAGTGGACGTAGGCTTTTCAACGCCGAACCACTATAAATTCTGTGTCTCCATTTTACTTTTGATCTTATTTTATTTCGATTTTAGTCAATTTGGGTGTTAGAACCACTTTTTGGTCTAACACAAACTATTTTCAAAGAATATAAAATCTGAATCTCGAATTGAATCCAATAATATGAACGAATTATGTTTTATGAATTTAATCGAATAATGCATTAGTTTGAAATATGATTTTTGACGTTGAAATATTTGAAATCAATGATTTGAATATAAATCAGTATCATTGTTATTTGATTTGCGATATTTTAAAAAATGATTTACGACCTTTAACCATTTGGATATAATTATTTGGATACAAACCAATGTTATTATTGTATCGATTTATGGTATTTGAAATCATTTCAAATATAAATGACCACAGTGTGAAATAAGCGTTTGGTTGTTAAAGAGACCGGGTGTAACGACCCATCTTTTTGCCCGATTTTTCGCCGGTAATTAAAACGACTTAAACCGTTCATAAAGATGAATTGTTATGGGTACATACATACATTGAACAAAATAACTGGACTTTTTATTTTATTACAAAATATTACATCAGAGTTAACAGGAATATATCAGAGTTACACATATATCTATAAAGCAGAAGAAAACATATAACTATACTCTCAGCGGAAGAATAAAACAGCGGAAGCTTCAACTTTATCGTGGACTCCAACTCAGAAAGCGCTTCGAACCTTGCTCCAACGAACTAAATTGCAAAACTAAACTACTGGCTGCCCGTGTGAAAATTAATGGGCACCCAGAGTTTAGGAAGGAACAATAAACTCCGGGTCAGTCGTGGGACTGGTGTGAGAACTCAAAAACAGTTATTATTTAGGATTCATTTTAAAGTTGGGTAATTCAACAGATCATGCCGCTAACATGGAACGGGTTAACTCTATATGAATTCCCATGCATAGAAATTCGCTATGATTTTTGAAAATGAAGCTATCATAAGCTCGTCCCACATCACACAATGCAAGCGCACACCAGATGGGCGAGTTTATCTTATGATAACCGGACATGCTTTCATACGTGAAAATCCTCTTTTAATACTATCATATAGTGTGGAAAACAATTTCGCAAATAAATGTATTAATCCTATGCAGCATAATAACATTAATATTATGTCGCTGTGTGTGTATATATATATATATACAAACCAAAACCGTATGGCTTGTATTGGAGATTGGATTTCCAACTTGATGATTCCTGGCATGAAAGATCAATCAGGGATACAAAACGAAGTGCCTCAACGGCTTTTTCGTCCATTCGCGGACACCAACTACACATCGTCAGGGCAGATCAACGATTTTCGACCAGACACGGCCCCCCGAACATACCCAACTTCCCCAGGTTCATAAGTGGTTTCCCACTGCTGCACAGCTTCATCAACAATTCATATATATAAGTATAAAAACTAACCGCCAGTTTCTCATCAATCCGGGGTGTGAGGTTTGTCGATGTCACGTCATACACAAAGCGATGCTTCGATAAGCCATTCTTTGATCATTACTAGCTCGTTTCATAACTCGGGTATGCCACATTGACAATTCACGGCATATCACTGATTTAAATCAATGTATACCCTCTAAGTTCATATGACTTAGAGACGAGGATAATATATTGCCACACATCCGATATACATTAACGGAAATCAGTGATATGCGGTTAATTTCAACGTCAGACACACCATCCATACAATTCCGTTCTGGGTCTGAACGGAACAACAACCCGAAATACTTAAATATGTTCAGGTCTCATGTAACTCATACCTCGTATCGAGCGGCCTACCCAACCGAGACATTTATCAACAATCAATCTAAACAAATTCAAATATTCCCGGTCTTCATTCGTCGTTTACCGAGTCTTGAATTTGCTTCATAACGTCGTATTATTACTTGGAATGGTTTTCGAACATATACTCGGTCCTGGTCTTTCCAAGTAACAAGCGCGCTTAAAACAGTAGCTATGGTTTACACAGGCTTTCAATTCAAATCTCCTTCCAAATAGTTATAAATTCATTTACGACTCAAGATTTGAATTCTATAAATTTCATACATCTCATTATCGTCTTATCTCTTCTTTGAAATCAAAGATTATCCCTTCGCTTTAATTTCTTACCTTTAATTCCTTCGAATCAAAGATTTGATTAAATCCCCAATTACGATATGAATTTCCACCATTCAGTCTCATCGGGTTTCAAGAATGATAGTATTGAAGATACGATTCACGACAAAACCCAAATCAATCGATATTGAATCATAAATTACACAGAAATTTTTATCCACTCATATTTGATATAAATTCTCATAATTAACGAATACTATAAGTGGAATAGCGATATAATAATATCCTCCAAATTACCCAGATAGTATTCATTTACACCATGAAATTTTATACCAAATATCAAAGATTATTTCTATCTAACTTATTTCAATCAGGTGGAGAAACCCATATCTTAATTAAAAGATTTATCTAACTCTTTGATATTTGATCTGGATAGAGATACCATCAACTGATCTTCGATATTAATCTCCGTATCCAACTCATATTATAAGCGGAATAATGGTGAATTACCTTTTAAATTCCTCAGATAATAAGAGTTCTCATTTACCAATTAATATCAAACATCCGAAGATTTATCTTCAACCATATCCACATTTTTTTAACTTTGGAAAACCCATTTCAATTCCATATAAATATTTCCAATACTTAAATAATCTTCGAAGCTATTCTTATAGTCAACTAATAGTTCATGCTTATAAATTTCAAAACCAATAACAACATTTGGGAGTGTTACCAAAAGCACTACTGTTAAAATATCCATTTAAATCAATTAGATGTGAAAATTTATTCGAAATCCAAATATTCCAATTTCTATTCGCCCTTGAAATTTATAAATAGGAATTATCATAAATTTCTCTAATTTAATAACTTGTGTTATGATTGCTGACTGCAAGCATATCGATCTTTCCAAATTTGTTATACTTGAAATCGTCCGTTGAAATTTTGAAATTTCCTTTATTATTCAAAACTGTTATCATTTGTAATTCAACGCTTCTTATTTCAAGTCGAATAAATTTTCAAATAATCAAGTTAAAACCATTCAAAACTTGAAATCGATATTTACGAATTATCGCATCATAGTGCGTTCTATTCAAACCATATAATGATTTAAATATAAATTATTTAAATCCTTTTCAAATTTAATTTATATTTCCAAATCATTTGAAACAGTTTCAAAATATATTTCAAATTTGATTTCAAATTTTCCATCCCATTGTCGGACCAATTAGGGATAGCCAGGGAGAGCAGGAAACTGTATTTCCAGACCCAAGCCTAGACACCATCCTCTCTGTCATCTTAGAACGTTCTGGTGTCTATATATATTATCATATTATGTTTTCAAAACATATAAAACCATATTCAAATTTTAAAAAATCTTATTTTGAAATAAACTGAACATGATAATATTTTAATATTAGAAAAATCAAACTTCATTTGTATGGAAGGGGAATAAAATCGATCACCTGTAAAATCCCATAACCATGGTATTGTATGTGCATCGTACAAACAGAATAAATCAACCATATACATCAGATGATAATGAATTATCGTTATCATCAACAACAAACAGTTTAGTTGTGCACAAGCGTTACTGTCGATAACGCTTCCAGTGTTCAGTGTGTTATCTAACTACATGCACATCCATTCACATAATAACATCCATCACACAATCAACATCAATAAATTATAATTATCTCAGCTAATTATAATTAACTAATTTAAACAAATAATTTAAATTAGAAGTTCTCACCATTCAAGCTCCAACATCTTCATTACCCAGACGAACAGACCAACGGACACTGCCTCCTCTACTCATTCTGCTCTCAGCCCATTCTTATCAGCAACTGGTAAATTTTCTGCTGATTTATATTGAATTTCTATTAATAATGACGCTCGTTATATTAATATATAACGACTTTTATTTTATTTTTATTATAAATTTGTACTTAATAAAATTTCCAATACTATATACTACTGCGTTCTCCTTTCAGATACGATTCTAACGCTTCTGACAGCGAGCGAATCCGATTTAAAACGAACGTTCTATGAGTGTTTAAAGTTTGCACTAATTTTAAACTAAAAATAAATAAAACATACCCATTTCATTTCGGCGCAAAACCCATTTGTCAAGACCCGACCAGCCCAACCTCCTTTCCCTCTTCTTCTTCCTCCTTGCGTCCTTCTCCTGTACATTTCCTGGAACCCAAATGTCTTGTGCGCACCGTGCATGTGCACGAGCCAAAAACCCAACCGATCTTAAATACGAGACCGCCGACAAGCTTCTTCTATTCTCCTCTACTACCTGCACACACACGCCATTGATCCCGCAAACCCTATCAAAATCCGACATCACGCCGGCTACAGGAAAACCGCACGCTTCCTTACAAGCCTCGACACTTTTTCGCTCAGAAATCCACCGAAAAACTCCACATCGAAGCCCTTTCCATGCTGATTACAACGCCACTCTTCGATTTGTCTATCGTTGCTTGAATTACGGATTATCCTTAAACCTAATTTTGAACAATTCCGATCACCGACGCGGAATCGAACCAACTTCGCACCAAAAATACTAGGTTCCTCGTTGATCGTAATGGTGCTGACGCCATCGATCAATTCTTCACGGATTGGGAGATTTTATTTTTCAAAGTTTCAAACCCATTTCTTATGTTTACAGAAAAATCGAGATATCTCCTCCATTAGTCAGTGAAATTTCGATCCGCCAATTTTTAAAAATCACAAACGATGATATGAACACATTCATGTTGATCATTTTTACTGAAATTGAATAGGTTGAGAGTTGTGGATTTTTAATTGGAAAGAAATGTGCATTTTCTCTTTTCTGGACAATGTAAATTGGAAGAAGAAAAAGGAACGGAAGGGAGCTGATACATTCAAACTTAATTATGGCTAAAGTGTGTACGAAGATGGTGCTAAGGTCCTCCTTATATAGGGAATTACAAGGGTAAAATGGTCAATTGCTACATGGACACATGGGTCTCTTCATGATGCTAATTACATGCAAAATTACACATGTATGGCTACTTGGCATCAAAGCATGAACTACAACATGCATCATGACACGTAAGGGGACACCTCATTTTAATTTATTTATATTTTTTTAGTGACATAAATTGTAACACTTATAAATGTAGCCAAATGTTAAATGCTTATAAGTGTAACTACCATCTTACTTAAAGTTTATCAAAAATGTTTATAAAAATATTTATCTATATTATTCAGCAAATATATTTATATATATACTTTACCAAAATTTATACTAAATGGTTTAAAATAATTGCTTAATAAATTTTATCATTATAATTTACCTAAGTAATAAAATAATAACCATTCTTGTAAAATCTTAAAAAATAAATTATTTCTTAACAACTTTATATTTAAAAAATTCAATATTATCAAAATCAGAGAATATGAAATCTTATAAGTTTAATAAAAAAATAAGTTTTCTTATAAAAATTATTTTAAATAAACAAAATACTTATACAAGGTAAAAATTCATATTCAAACCTAATAAAAATCAATTTATATTCAAAAAATCAAAATTATATAAATAAAAATCCAAATCAATTTTAGTTAAAAAAATTGGGATGTTAGATTCACCCCTCCTTAGAAACTTTTCGTCCTCGAAAAAGAAGTCGAGTAATTTAAACTCCTTACTAAATTTTAAATTCCCATTTCTATCTCAACATGTCAGAAATGTAATGGTCAGAATCACGGCTCATATCATTCTCAGGGTACTCTGTCTGATTCTCACTAAAGGTAGAGTCTAAGGAAACTTCTATGATCTATTGATTACTAGGGTCGTCACCGGTCTTGTTTTTAATCAAAATTTCTGAGTTAGACTCAGAGCTGCTACCACTACCACTAAGGAGGAACTAGGATAGATACGGTCTAGTACTTAGAGGTCTACGGCTCAAAGAAAATTTTATATTTTGGAAATTATCTTTCTAGCTTACTCTTACGGAACCCAAGATTTTCTTACCAATTCTGAGACCAAGTGCTTAAATTAGAATTCAAATCTAAATTCTCAAATAAACTTTTCCCTAATTATTCAATTATCCTGTAAAATACCATCTTGGCTAAATTCAGTATTAGAATTTCTATTGCTCTCAATACCAATTTCAAGTTCAATTTAAGAGATAATCTAAAATACTGGTTTCAAATCCAAATTAATTCACTTGTCTATGGCTTTATCAGAGCAGGGCAAGAGGAAGAATTCAGAAATAAATTTGGACAGTTAAAAATTTTCAAGCACGACAATTCGGGTGATAATCAAAGATGACAATGGGTCGAACAAAACCTAGCGATAAGGGAAGGGATAGAATTGTATTTATGAAACACTCATTCTATTTCAAATTTTTATTCCAATCGTTTCCCATCTTATATTAACTCATTTATAAGTTAAATTTATACACATTATTTTAGTTGTCATATTCACTAATTGAATAACTAAATCCATTTTAAAATTCAAAAAATATATATAATCCCTTTTTCATTCTTGTTTAAATATCAAATCTTGTTTAGAAAGTTTTCTTACTCAACTAACCAGAGAATCTCTTAAAACAGTTTTATTTTAAATACCATCATGCTTCCTCTGCGCACTCTGATTATGCGTACACAGGTTCAAGCTAGGATTGCTCAAATATTGATCTTAACATTTTCAGAACTCACATTTTTCAACTTAATACTTCAAAGATCCAAATTTTTCTACTTCGATGTTTGTTACGATTTAAATTAATCTTTTAAACTCATTTCTAACTTAAGTTAAAATCATCTCTTTAAAAAAATTCTTAACTTAAATCATCTTCAGATTCCTTAAGGGGTTCTGATAACTAAGATATTTGTAACAACCCGGAAAATCTGAGCCAATTTAAAATTTTTAATTTGGCTATTTTAATGAATTTTGAATATTTAAAATAATTTATTTTAAATAATAACGACTAAAAATTATTTTAGATCGAAGTTATAGAGAATATATTTATTTTAATTATAAAACAAGGCCTAAAATGGCGTGGTAGTTTGAAATTTTGAATTCGAACTTTGACTGAATGTACATGATGCAAAATAAATCGGATTTCAGTGAAACAAGAAATATATAAATCTGTTTGAAAATATCTTTCTAACGAATCTGAAAGATCGAAATTTCATAGCAGGAATCAAAACTTATGGCCAAATCAATTTTCAGAAAGGTCGCTGTGAAATTAAAATATCCCTTGAAAATAGACATTTTGCAAACGACCTCTGTTTTCGACGAAACCACTTTGGTTGGATCCGGGATGTCAAATTATTGCTAAGTTTATTTTTCTAGAATTTTTGAAGTTAATATGTGAGCGTGGCAAAGGAAAATGTGTTTAGTTGATTTCAGTCAAATTGGATCGACCAGAAAATGGCCATTTTTCAAACGGTCTCAGAATTCGACGAAATCAGTTTTGTTGGGACCGTATCGTCGCAACATAGCCAGATATAATTTTTCTGGAATTTTTAGAAGCAGTATGTGGCCCCGGCAAATTATAATGTATGTTCTAAACAGAATTTGAATGTTTTATACTTTAATTTGAAGAATAACTGACTGCAACAGTCGAATTGCCTACGAAACATATTTCATTGTGTTCGGAATGGGGGTATTTAGCTAGGGACGACAGTCGTTGGGTTTGGATTGGAGTTCGTGTGTGGAAGGGGGTATTTTCGGATTTTATAAAATATATAAATAAATAAAAAAGAGAGGGCCAATCATTTTATTCCACTTCATCTTCTCTCTCCCCGACCTTCAGCGCGCGACGGCGGAAAACCCTTCAGAACTTCTCTCCTTCATTCCTCCCTCCACACGTCGAATCATCCTCCACCCCATAGCAACTTTTGTAGCCCTCGAAGAGAGCTTCGAATCCATACCCGTTGCTCCACTCATCGTTGCGCCATCGGGGAGATCGACCCCTTCAAAGTCGAGCACTTCAGAGCGCCGCCGTGCTCGCTACAGTGCACCGATTTGGGCGCAACCACCAGGCGCGGCAATCCCCTTCCAAGCTCCTTGACGCTGTACAACCCGATCGCCTTCTCGCTTCACGGATTTGCAGAAATTCCTCGACCTAGTTTTGAACAGAATAGCGAGGTAACGGCCTTGTAATTTTTAAACTGATTTTAACACCTTTGAAGTGTCGCAAACTTTGATTTCACGATAAAAATCATATCTTTTTCGTTTCTGATCGAAATCCAGTGAAACAAGAGACACCGGGACCGTGAGGACATCTTCTACATTCTAGAAGAGACCGGATATTTTTCTGAGCCTTCTACAATTTTTGGAGGAGTGGAACCCAATGTGAGATTTCTGAATTATAAACGATATGGAATGACGATGTATAAATTATACGGTCGATGTATGAGTTATATAAGCATTGTACACCTCATGTATAAGCGTTGTATAAGTTGTATGTGCGATGTATAAGTTATATATGCGTTGTAAAAATTACATATGTGTTGAAATGGAAATAAAATATACTTATATATATATATATATATACGCCCCTCGTCCACAAACCATGGACGATACTTATTGGTTGTGATTGGTGTGAAAATTGGTTGAAAGCGAATGGTTGATTAGAATTGTTTGTGGTTGAGATTGTTTGATAGTGGTTGAAAAATACCCGTTTGTGGTTAAGAATTATATGGTTGAAATCACATAGGATTAGTTTGTGGAAAAGAAAAGAAAAACATGCTCGCCTGCGTGCGAACTAGATACATGAAACCCCCATTGTAAAAAACCGCAAGGTTTTAAGGTAGAAGCGAGGAGCCGTCTTCGGGATGGTGCCGGCTTAACTACCCTGCCGTTATGCTGCCGAAATTTTCAGAAATATTCATGTGTTTGAATTATTTTCATGTGTTGAATTATTTTCATTTGTTGAATCAAATTCATGTGTTGAATAAATTGCTTAGGTAATAAAAATCACATGTTTATTATATATATGAAGTGTGTAAAATATTCGTGTTTTAAATAAATTGTTTTAACAATAAAAATCGCATTTTTATAATATATACGAATGGCTAAAAATCTTTGTTTTTGAAATAAATTGTTTTAACAATAAAAAAAGTCACATTTTTATTATATATACGAAGTGTGTAAAATATTCATGTTTTAAATAAATTGTTTTAATAATAAAAATCACATTTTTAGTATATATATGAAGTATTAAAAACAGTCATGTGTTGAATTGTTGGATAAAAATATTATTTTTATCACATATATGAAAAGAAAGGGTTTGGAAGTCAAAGAATAGATTATATATATAAATATAATTAAAATAAATCGAATAGTGAAGCTGCAGTTCGTATTTTGAAACCATGATTTTAAACGATTATTGCGGAAGATCCAACCGTCGGATTTTCCCGAAAACGAAAACGTTGGGTTCGCTTTGGAAATATCTTTCCAACGATACCAACTTTGTAAAGATCTAACGGTCAGATTGTGTGAAACGTTTAATTCAAATTTGAATAAAAACAGTGCCAGAATGGATTATATTTATATATATATATAAATATTGTAATAACCCGGAATTCTGGGCCAGTTTAAAATTTTTATTTTGGCAATTTCGATGAATTTTGAATATTTAAAATGGATTATTTTAAATAATATCGATGAAAAATTTATTTTGAATATAATTCGAACGAATATATATATATAGTTCATCGTTAGAATATGAATATTTATTTTAAATTATAAAAGGAATTGAAAATGGCGCGGTAGTTCGATAATTCGATTTCAAACTTCAAATGAATGTACCGGGTGCAAAATAAGCCGGAATTTAGTGAAACCAAAAATAATAGAATCTAATTGAGAATATCTTTCCAACGAATCCAAAAAATCAAAATTTCATAGCGGAAATCAAAAGATATGGCCAAATGAATTTTCAGAATAGTCGCTATGGAATTATGGCCCTTAAAAATAGCCATTTTGCAAACGATCTCGGATTTCGACGAAACCACTTTTGTTGGATCCGGGATGTCAAGTTATTGCTAGATTCCATTTTTCATAATTTTTCGAATCAATATGTGAGCGTGGCGAAGGAAAACGCTTTTGACCAGTTTCAGTTGATTTTAATCGACTGGAAAATGGCCATTTTTCAAACTATCACAGAATTCGACGAAACTAGTTTTGTTAGGACCGTATCGTCAATACGAAGCTAGAAAATATTTTTTTGGAATTTTTCGAGTTAGTATGTGACCCCAGTAAATTGAAATGCGCATTCAAATTCAATATATAGAGTTATATGTTGAATTTGACGACAACTAATCGAAACGATCGAATCAGCTTACGAAACATATCCCATTGTGTTCAGAATGGGGGTGTTTAGCTAGGGGCGACAGTTGTTGGGTCTCGTTTGGGGTTCGAATTAAAATTTGACTTTTTGGGAAATTAAAAGGAAATTAATATTAAAATATATTATATAAAGTAAGCTCCTTTATTCTCCACTCGCTCACTGTCGTTAATTTCAGAAATTAGGAAAAAAGTAAAAAAAAAACCTAAATCAATCGAACGCACAGCCGCCTCCACTCTCCCGACGATCGACGCGCCGCCCCTCACCTCCTCCCACGGATTCCCTCCTTCCGCCTCTCCCCTGAACAATTCTCGACGCAGAAACCTCCATCGCGAGCACGACTTCGCGGAAACCACCCACCACCCAGAAGACTGACACAACCACCCTCCGTCGCCTCTGCAAACCCACCGCCTTCCACCTGAACCCCCCCTCCCCCCCCCCCCCCCCCCCGCGCTTGATCTCTTTCCTCTCCTTCTTCAATCCGCGCTGAGCCCCCCTCTTTGGCCCAAGATTCAATTTTCACCAATCAAGGTGAGTTCTTTTTACTGTATTTTTGAATTTTATTTTAAGAAAAAACATGGTTTTATTTTATATAATACATAGGAGAAAATCAGTCTTTTTTTTATTACATAAAGAAGTGTTTTTATTTATGAAAATATGGTCTTTAAATCTGTAACCGTTTAGAAATAGAAGTATGATTTTATTAAGTGAAGAATAAAGTAAAGAAATGATTTATATAAAAGTAAAAAGAAGAGATCTTTTAATTGAAAAAGATGTCATTTTTAAATTGAAAAAGATGAAATTTTTACATATGAAAAATATGATCCTTGTTTGTTTAAAAGTTAAGATTTTTATGAAAGAAAAAAAATATAATTTTTATAATATAGAAAGGTGAAAAATATAATCTTTTATATTGTAGAAGTATAAAAATATAATCTTTTATATTGTAGAAGTATAAAAATATAATCTTTTATATTGTAGAGGTATAAAAATATAATCTTTTGTATGTTGAAGTAAAAATGTAATTTTTATAGTGAAGAAATAAAAATGCGATCTTTATATATGAAATATAAAAATAGGATTTTTATATAGAATGGAGCATTATAAAAATACATATGAAGTAGAAATAAAAATATGATTTTTATTTTATTGAAATGAAGTGATAAAAATAATATTTTAATTTGAACAGCGTGAAAGGAACTGCATTGGAATTATCCAGATGATTCAGCAGTTCAGCAGCAAAGCACGACGGAGTGGAACCCTCTGTGAGAACTTCTCACCTTTGATTTTCTTTATTTCTAGTTTTTAAATATATACTAGGATGCAGACGGTGTTTAGTAGCACCTGACACCCGTCGTCCACAGACCATGGACGGCTTGTTTGTTTGATTGCATGTTGTTGTGAAAATTGATTGTATGGTGTGAAATAAATTATTTATATAGTTAAAAATATTTTATAGTTAAAAATAGAATTTTTAACGTGTATTTAAAATGAAATGATTATAAACAAATCGAAGGATTCGTTTATATACACTGATTTGACTGATGTTGATTGGGTCGATAAATTTTACACATCACCCAACTGCACAAATAATACTGTGGTTGATTGATTGAAACCCCACACAGGAGTTGGGATGATATTTGATGTACACTATTCCCAACTGTTTAGTGATTTGTCGATCGATAGATTGACAAGCTGTTATGAGCGTTGAATATTTATATTCGATGCTTATGCAGTGTAGAGTGCACTTTGGAAGATGGTTGATTGTTTATCGCCATTGTTGAATTGGATGAAATCCATATAATCCACATTATATGGTGCTTGACTGTGTCTGATTCCAGTTCAGAATAATCAAATATTTTGAAATATTATTCAGTGAATATTGAAATGTGAAGCCGTGTTAAGTAGTTAAACGCCATTTTAACACGAACGGTAATTTTGTCGATTTTATTCGTTTTAGAATGAATATTGAAAAGTGATTTCAAAATCGAATAGAATTGAATAGAAATTCAAATTGAATAGAATTGAATAGAAATTCAAATTGAATAGAATTGAATAGAAATTCAAATTGAATAGAATTGAATAGAAATTCAAATTAAATAGAATTGAATTGAAATTCGAATTAAATTGAAACAGAGTTGAAATCGTTTTAAATAGAATTTAAAACGAATTGAAATTGAATGGAAATCGATTTGAATTGAAATTGATTTGAAATGAATTTAAAACGAATTTATAGTGGAATATTCATTTTTGATTTGAAATTGAATATGAAGTTGAAATCGTTTTGAAAACGAATTTAAAATGATTTATAAAATTTGTTTTAAATAGAAATCGATGAAATATATATTATATATATTATATATATAATATAATGGCTTGAATAGAACGCGCCGCGCTGCGACAGTTCGTGAATTTCGACCATTGGCTTCGTGCGGACATTGCGGGAGATCCGACCGTCGGATTCTCCTAAAACTGGAGCCGTTGGGTTCGTATCGAAAAGAGCTTTCTAACGAATATTAGAAATTAGAAATCTAACGGTTGGATTTGGAGATACGTCCAAATCAAATTTAGAAAAGGTCGCTGTAAGTGCAGTTCGATGGCCATTGATGGAAATCGACTGTACGGGCCTTGATAAAATTATTAATAATTAGTGAAAAATCATAAGAAATGATTTGAGAAGAATTGGGATGAAAAACTCCATATTTGAAAAGATAAAAATAGATTTTTATCGAAGTGAACTAGTTTTGAACTTGAATTAAAATCCATTTATTTTTAAATAAATAAATTGGATTTGAAATGGTTTTGAAAATAACCAGAATTTTCAATATATAGATTGGAAATGGATTTGAATCGAAATTGTCTTCGAAATATTTCGATGTGGGGTTTTGTGATTATACAGATATGGTTATGGAAATTTGAAAGATATATTTATATCGTTATTTCCAATACGATATTTGTTGGTCGTAGAATTTGATATTGAATATAAGCCGATATATTTTCTATTTAGAGCCTTGTATTTAATATTAAATGTGATTTGGGTTTGTCGTGAATGGTGTCTTCAGTAACACTATTCTTAAACCCAGTGGAGAAAAAGATTAAATCTTTTTTTATTCAGATTTAATGAAGTGTACCAATTAAATAATATTTAATTGGAATTGAATTGGAATTGATTTTTGGGTTTATTGTGAACGGTGTTTTAAATAACATCTGTTCTTTAACCCGACAATTAATGGAAGGTGATTTTGGGTTTATCGTGAATCGTGTTTTGAAATGACATTGGTTCTTTAACCCAGTTAAAGATTAAAACTAAGTGGAGTTTTGATGAATCTTTAAATAGATTGAAAAGTGAATTTGATAATTAAAATTATCAAATTTAAGGAATGATCGAGAAGGGAGTACCACCAGTTTTACTCCAGACGATAGTTAAATCTTTAATTAGATTTGAACGTGAAATGGTAATTGAATTTACCGATAACACCGTGGTGTTAGATATGAAGTATTACCAGTTTTACTTCATGGGATTAATAGGTTGGGATTGGGAAATAAATGATTACTTCGGTGTGGTTCGCTAATCCCGACTAGTTTGAATTGATATTCAAAAAGGAGTTTAAAGAATAAATTTAAAGAATTTATCTTTGATAAAATTAACGGGAACCTTTCCCAAAGAATAAGAATATTTGAATAAAAGAATATTCTGAATTGGAATGAGGCGTATGTTGTGTTTGTGTAACACGTGTTTATTGTAACACCCCACCTCCGCCAGGGTGGCTCTTGCAAGCACTCTGACTTTGGAGGGGCGTTTGAATCGGGTAAACATGCATAATGATATATCAAGGCAGAACAAGAACATATGTATATATGTAAACAGAGTAAATAAGATAAGTAAAACAGCGGAAGATTCAAACTATTTCAAAACAAGTCTGGTACAACATAACTTTCCAAATAAACAAGTCTAGATAAAAACAACATCAACTGAAAAACTGAAATACATAAGTACTATCCCCAAAATAAGTGATAACCATAGCTAGCTTCATGTCGAAACCGTACATGAGCTGAAATCCCACAAGCAAGCAATCAGAAATCCAAGCTAAGCTCCAACGTTCCCACCCTGAGAACCTGGGGGGGGGGGGGGGGGAACGGAAGAAAAGAGGCGAAAGAAAAACAGGTCAGTCAAAAAGACTGAGTAAGCCCTACTACAATCAATGTAAACTGAAAAAGTTAACTGGCATGAGAAGCAGGGATGAACATAAGGATAACAACATACTAGCATGATGATTAACTAACAAGGTAGATAAAGGTGTCATCGCATAATCAGGATTAAGGTTTTGCACCACAGGTGTACTAGCAAACTAACATGACTTGAATAAACAAGTATTGATCCCTTGGCCCAAGCTTTGACCCAATAACATGAAATGACCCTAATACGAGGTCCAATAACATGAAGTGACCCTAATACGAGGTCCAATAACATGAAGTGACCCTAATACGAGGTCCAATAACATGAAGTGACCCTAATACGAGGTCCAATAACATGAAGTGACCCTAATACGAGGTCCAATAACATGAAGTGACCCTAATACGAGGTCCAACCAAACGGTCTAGTCGATCGACTCCCTATAAACCTAACTCGTCACGTGTTGGTGTCAATACGGCCCAAACATAATTGTAGTCAGACTGTGCTGGGTCTCCCGTCGGGTGTATCAAGCCCTAGGGTGTCAACCCCTGGACACCATAAACATAAGTGCACAGTCTAGATCTACTGGTACCCATGCTTGACTTCTCCAAATACGGACTACGTGCACGACCATAGTCCATCCGGAACTACATCGGCGTACCACTCTGCCGTCGTTTTTGGTCACTTACCTCAAGTCCAGTAATCGTGCCCCCACCCTAGCCTAGTCCCTAGGGTCTTAATGATACAAACTTGGGATTACTGCTGGAGTGGACCCCCATTGCTAGGATTTTCTAGTGGGTTAAGTACGGTTTAACCCTCTTGCTAATCATGGATTAACTTGGTTAAGTGTAACGATGAGTTCACGACTTAACCCTGATTAATCTACCAAGCCCAAATTGGTTAAGTATTAAGTGGACCATGACTTAACCCTAATCATGAGGCATTAATTAATTAATGTGCCTTAACCTCTCACATTAGGCTTTGTTGCGGTTACTAGTTAAGCCGGTCGGTTCCGGGTAGCTTTACACCACAACTTGGTCTAACCTCGGGTTCAAGGTACAACATGACCAACTTCTCACATTGGGTCCTATTGTTTGTAGCAACTAGTTAAGCCGGTCGGTTCCGGGTAGGTTTACGCTACAAACTCATCCCAACCTCGAGTTGGTCACACTTATATTTTCTAAGTGTCATGTCCATTATGTTTCCAAAACATATTACAAGTTTTCAAGCATTTGGGTAGACCTAACTTAATAGGTAAATTCCCAATGGGTAGACCTAACTTAATAGGTAAATTCCCAATCTTATGTTTTTATGTCTTTTAAGTTTACCCCACCCCAAACGCAATCCCATCGCTTACATATCGCAATAGCGCATAAAGGATAGAAAGAGGGAACTTGGCATAATCATGATATATAGGTGTTGAAGCCACAAGTTTAACATGGTGGCATATGAAATGTACATATGTTCATATACTTGCATATTACATTTTTAGGCCTCAAAAGCATGCATAAAACCAAACTTAGCATATTGGTGATACATGGTGATAAATGACATGTAGAAATGACCATAAGTTCGCATTTAGCCTCACATGCAAGTTATCATAAGAGATATGATAACTTACATGTTGCCAAAATGCAACCTTTAGCATAAAGCTTGAAGCTTTATGTTCATATACTCAAGGTAAGCTTGCATAACATGATAACATGAACAAAATGATCAACCCAAACTTGCATAACATAACTTGCATATCATATGACAAACTTGCATATCAAACTTGCATAACATAACATGATAAACTTGCATATCATAACATGGCAAACTTGCATAACATAACATGATAAACTTGCATATCATAACATGGCAAACTTGCATATCATAATGATCAACCAAACTTGCATCATTCATTTAACTTTAGAGTTTAAATATGAAAGTAGAAAAGGGCTTACAATGCTTATGAAGACACAAAAATATATATAGATTGAGACAAAGCCCTTATGCAATCAAATAAACCCAAAATGCAAGCTCCAATAGAAAAACCTTTGAGCAAAAATGATCAAAACCCTTGCTTTATGATGTAAATATGGAAACTTGACTTGAATGCAAGCTAATGACACTCATACAAGCTTGAAAACACTTGTATGCATGGAAAATCTCTCATAGAAATAACTTAGGAATTTTATGAAGAGAGTGGAGGCCATGAGAGGAATGATTTTGCCATAGTTTAGTTACTTGAATGAATAATGATGATTTAGGGTTAGGTTAGGGGCTTATTTATATAGATTAGGATTAGTTTTAGCCTTAGGATTAAACCCTAGTTCCAATCTCAGCCCTCAAAACCGAATCTGGCCCCCAAACTCAACACAACTCCCAAAATGGTGCACCAGGCAAAACTGCCCGGCTGAGCCAAGTCGACACCCAAGTCGACAGGGCTGTCGACTTGGGCCTAACCATGTCGACTGCCCAGTCGACAGGGCTGTCGACATGGGTGGTCTGGCGGGAAATTTCCCGCCTGCGCCCAACTGCCCTAATTTCCAAATTCAAACTTGAATTTGAAATCTGTTTTTACTTTGAATTTTTCTGAAAACTTCGTTGGGCCTTAATCGGGTCATACGGACTCCGATTTTCGAAAACTCGGACTCTATTTCGCGTATTTTTCCGAGACGAACGCAATGGCACAGCCCGTTTCCCTTGTTTCAGATTTTAGAATTAAATTCTGCCTCGATTATGTTATAACAGGTTATTAAAAATACGGGTTGTTACATTCTCCCCTCCTTATAGGATTTCGTGCCCGAAATCTTCAAGTTTGGAAGAACGTATCCTAACATCCAACATCCATCTACTCAAAACATCATCCACGAGCAATCATTGTCCTTACAAGATTCTAAATGTTGTATGAACATATGCAAAGGTGTGTGTATATGTACTTATCTAATGCAAATATTATCAATGCAAATTATGTTAGTGAAATGAATCCATATGTATGCAATTCCTAACATAATGTATAACATCCATATGTGTGCACATAACATACATCCATATGCAACATCCATGTGATAACACAAAAATTTTCATCCATGAATAAGCATAAACACTCATGCATATGCAATATGAGGAGTGTGTGAGCCGATCTAGTGCCTAATGTGTATAATGCATCCACGAGTAACCACTTGCAAACACTTGCAACCACTTGCAACCATCAAGCATAACATGTTTCAAACACATGTTTCATCCAAAGGGTTTCTACCTAAGGTTATCATGACAAGATTAACACGATATAGATAGCAAAAGAAAGATATGCTACAAAGAGATCGGGAAGATAAGCAGGATATACTCCTTTCGGATTACAAGAAATCCCTTCCTAACCCAACCCCAATCCTATAAAAGCCCAAAAGGTTTAGTCAACCTAACGGACCCCTTCAAACCCTGACATGCATTACTAACCGATGAGTCATACCCCCCTTATGGAGTTTACAACAGAAATGGGACCGAGAGGATATACGTAAAAAGATAACATGCGAGTAAGTTCCACAGGAAAACAAGGATCAAGGATATGCTCTTAAAAAGAGATATGATGCGTGTATCTAGCCTTCAGTCTTCTAAGTCACATTTCCTTGAGCTTAACTCCACTGTGCTTTGACCGTCTTTTACCTCATGATTTCTTGGCTTCTTAACTCTTATTTCCAAATATGAGTTGGAACCCATTTCATTGTCGCCTCTCGTCTTCCTCTTTCACTTACTCTTCTGTCATTCTTGGCTTAAACATAACTATGACCTCATGGTTTCATGCAAGCTCTCCAAATTTCACTAGTGAATCCTGGATCTCGTTTACTTACTATAAAGTATTCCACGCAACAGAACTTTTCTTGGAAATACCAATCCACGTTGCCAATTGCTCTTACCAACGTGATTTTCTATAACTCATGCTTGAACGAAATGAACCATCCGCCTGCGAATGATAGGCCGTACTTAGATTCAGTTGCTTGCCCATGACTTCCCGTAGACTATCCCAAAACTGGCTAGTGAAGATTGAGTTAAGGTTACTAACTATACTTTAGGGAACCTCGTGCAACCGCTTTATTTCTTGAAAGTAAACTGTCGCTAGCTATGATGCAGTCCTTTCGCTCTTTACCGGAGTGAAATGAGCACTCTTCGTGAGTCTACCTACTATGACCCACATGCTCTTATTCCCTTTCTTGATCTAGGCAGTCCATCCACGAAATCCTTCGTGACGCTTTTCCCTCTTCCATTGCGGGGACCTCCAATGGATATAATAGCCCACCGGGCTTCTATGACTCGGCCTTTAACCTGTTGGCACAACATGCACCTTGGGACAAACTCGGCCACCTCCTCGGGTGATGTGCATCTTCAAGAACCTTCTTTCTCTCATCGCGTCTTAGCCATCCCTTGTCATCTATAGCGAGGTGACTTACCATCTCGCCTCGAATCAACTTGTCCATGATCTCGACTAACTGCGGGTCTTCTTTCTGTGAAGTCCCTACTTGATCCAGAAGGGTAGGTCTAAGCTCAAGGGACGCTAACTAACTAATTAAACTGAGAGAACTTCTTACTTCAATTGTCCTCGTCGGAGCTTTTCGGTTTTGAACCGCGACCACTTTAGCAGGATCCACCATTAAGCCTTGCTTAGAAACTATGTGCCCAAGAAATCTAACTCCTTTTTCTCCAAAATGACATTTGGAGGACTTGGCTTTCAACTGATGCGCTCTAAGCATATCCATCACCTCCTTGAGATGTCTAGCATGTTCTTCCTCGTCCTTTAAGAAAGTCAGGATATCGTCTACAAAGACTACCACAAACTCGTTCAGGAACTCCCTAGACACCCTACTCATCAAGTCCACGAAGTAGGCGGGTGCATTAGTCAAACCGAATGGCATGACCAGCCATTCTAAGAATCCATCTGGAGTTCTGAACGCAGTTTTGCCTATACTATCCTCAGCTACTCTGAGCTGATGGAATCCAGTAGCAAGATCAAGAGAAAACAGATGTTCCTACAAGCTTGATCAAACAAATCATTGATCCTTGGCAATGGTTGCCTATTCTCTTTGTTTAACTCACGATAATCAACACAAAGTCGAAGAGAACCATCTGCCTTGGTATTAAATACTACAGGCGCTCCCCATTCAGATATACTTCGTCTAATGAAGTTCTTCTCAAGTAACTCCTTGACTTGCTTTCTTAACTCTCATCTTGCGGGGCCATGTGCCTAACCGGCCACGAAACTATCTTGGCATTATCAACCAGATAAATGCGGAAATCTATCTCTCGTTTAGGGGTAACCCCCTTCACTTCACCCAAGATATCAGGATATTCTCGGACCACCCTCACCGATTGCAAACTATCGATAGACGAGTTGAGGGATTCAAGATAACACAACATGACGGGACTCATAGGGTTACTAGAAATTTTTAGGGTATTACCGAGGCGAGTCATGAGCCTCTCAACCCTATGCTCAAAAATCAAGAATGGCTCCAAAACTGGACAACCAATCCATGCCCAAAATCAACCCCTACCCCATGAAACCGAGAATATAAGCATCACGCGAGAATTCTATACTCAAGATAGAGATTTTCAAATCCACGTAGATAATAGACAAATGGGCGGAACCCCCAATTGGATTTGAAACACACACGGGATCATTAACTAGACTAGTACTTAGGTGCAAACTTTCAACTAAACCAGATGAAATAAACTATGCGATGCGCCAGAATCAAACAAAGTACGAACAGGAAAATCAGAAATATATACAAGGCTCTCAACAGAAATACTACCTCGATCGGGAACTGGAGCGGCATTGAGAGCATGAACTTGCCCTCCCGAAGGTCCAGCACGCTGAGTCTGACCCTGGCCTTGCCCTTGCTTCTTCGGGAAATCCCTAGTGAAGTGTCCCATTTCTCCATAGTTAAAGCAAGTGCCCTTCCTTTTTCTGCAATCCTTGTTTAGATGAGTCGAGCTTCCACAAGTAAAGCACCTTTTTTCCTTCTTATCTTTAGACTTCTCCTCCTTCTTTTTCATTTCCTTTTTGGGCCCCGTTTTCTTGGTTTGAGACTCATTCACCTTGATTTCCTTCTTGCCACTCCTATTCTCTTCATTGAGTAGGGCCACATTCACCAAACTCTCGAAGGTCGCTCCAATGGGTATATGAGATATGGCCAAACCGCGCAATGGCTCGTTTAGTCCTAGAGCAAAGTGCATTGCCTTCTTCTGAGCTGTGTTAACCAAGTCTAAACCGAACCGAGCAAGTTGATTAAACTTATCCACGTATTCCCTAATGGTCATGTCCCCTTGCTTTAGTGATAGGAACCTCTCCATCTGAAGGTTCTCCTCTGCTGACGATAAAAACCTCAGTCCAAACCTTCTTTTGAACTCATCCCAAGTCTCAATTGGTCTAGTAGTGGTGGTGACTACCCACCAATAAGCAGCTTCCCCTTTCAATAACCATACCGCCAACAGAACTTTCCTATGATCTTCTACATCTAAGATAGCAAAGAGGTCTTCAGTTTCCTTTAACCAGTTTCTTGCCTCAACAGAAGTCTCCATCCCAACAAAATTCTTGCAACCCATCGCCTTAAAGTCTTTGCAAATCTCCGCGAAATCCGCTTGTGGATGCTGAGGGGGAGGAGGAATGTCCGCGGGGTCGGCTTCACTTGCCCTTTCCCCCATGTATCTCCTAAACCAAATAGGTACTTGAGCGCCTTCCGGAATGGCAAAGTTATCGGCCATACTGAAAACGAAGAAAAAGATAGATTCAGAATGGAGAAAAACGAAGGAATTTTGCTAATGGCTTTTTGGGGAATAGCCTTTAAAATAAACTAGACTTTTCTTTGGAAAATACTTTATACTTGGTTTTGAAAATAGTTTTCCAAAAGTTTTTAAAAACCTTTTTGTTCCTTCTTGTAAACCATATGCTCTGATACCAAATGTAACACCCCACCTCCGCCAGGGTGGCTCTTGCAAGCACTCTGACTTTGGAGGGGCGTTTGAATCGGGTAAACATGCATAATGATATATCAAGGCAGAACAAGAACATATGTATATATGTAAACAGAGTAAATAAGATAAGTAAAACAGCGGAAGATTCAAACTATTTCAAAACAAGTCTGGTACAACATAACTTTCCAAATAAACAAGTCTAGATAAAAACAACATCAACTGAAAAACTGAAATACATAAGTACTATCCCCAAAATAAGTGATAACCATAGCTAGCTTCATGTCGAAACCGTACATGAGCTGAAATCCCACAAGCAAGCAATCAGAAATCCAAGCTAAGCTCCAACGTTCCCACCCTGAGAACCTGGGGGGGGGGGGGGGGGGGAACGGAAGAAAAGAGGCGAAAGAAAAACAGGTCAGTCAAAAAGACTGAGTAAGCCCTACTACAATCAATGTAAACTGAAAAAGTTAACTGGCATGAGAAGCAGGGATGAACATAAGGATAACAACATACTAGCATGATGATTAACTAACAAGGTAGATAAAGGTGTCATCGCATAATCAGGATTAAGGTTTTGCACCACAGGTGTACTAGCAAACTAACATGACTTGAATAAACAAGTATTGATCCCTTGGCCCAAGCTTTGACCCAATAACATGAAATGACCCTAATACGAGGTCCAATAACATGAAGTGACCCTAATACGAGGTCCAATAACATGAAGTGACCCTAATACGAGGTCCAATAACATGAAGTGACCCTAATACGAGGTCCAATAACATAAAGTGATCCTAATACGAGGTCCAACCAAACGGTCTAGTCGATCGGCTCCCTATAAGCCTAACTCGTCACGTGTTGGTGTCAATACGGCCCAAACATAATTGTAGTCAGACTGTGCTGGGTCTCCCGTCGGGTGTATCAAGCCCTAGGGTGTCAACCCCTGGACACCATAAACATAAGTGCACAGTCTAGATCTACTGGTACCCATGCTTGACTTCTCCAAATACGGACTACGTGCACGACCATAGTCCGTCCGGAACTACATCGGCGTACCATTCTGCCGTCGTTTTTGGTCACTTACCTCAAGTCCAGTAATCGTGCCCCCACCCTAGCCTAGTCCCTAGGGTCTTAATGATACAAACTTGGGATTACCGCTAGAGTGGACCCCCATTGCTAGGATTTTCTAGTGGGTTAAGTACGGTTTAACCCTCTTGCTAATCATGGATTAACTTGGTTAAGTGTAACGATGAGTTCACGACTTAACCCTGATTAATCTACCAAGCCCAAATTGGTTAAGTATTAAGTGGACCATGACTTAACCCTAATCATGAGGCATTAATTAATTAATGTGCCTTAACCTCTCACATTAGGCTTTGTTGCGGTTACTAGTTAAGCCGGTCGGTTCCGGGTAGCTTTACACCACAACTTGGTCTAACCTCGGGTTCAAGGTACAACATGACCAACTTCTCACATTGGGTCCTATTGTTTGTAGCAACTAGTTAAGCCGGTCGGTTCCGGGTAGGTTTACGCTACAAACTAATCCCAACCTCGAGTTGGTCACACTTATATTTTCTAAGTGTCATGTCCATTATGTTTCCAAAACATATTACAAGTTTTCAAGCATTTGGGTAGACCTAACTTAATAGGTAAATTCCCAATGGGTAGACCTAACTTAATAGGTAAATTCCCAATCTTATGTTTTTATGTCTTTTAAGTTTACCCCACCCCAAACGCAATCCCATCGCTTACATATCGCAATAGCGCATAAAGGATAGAAAGAGGGAACTTGGCATAATCATGACATATAGGTGTCGAAGCCACAAGTTTAACATGGTGGCATATGAAATGTACATATGTTCATATACTTGCATATTACATTTTTAGGCCTCAAAAGCATGCATAAAACCAAACTTAGCATATTGGTGATACATGGTGATAAATGACATGTATAAATGGCCATAAGTTCGCATTTAGCCTCACATGCAAGTTATCATAAGAGAAATGATAACGTACATGTTGCCAAAATGCAACCTTTAGCATAAAGCTTGAAGCTTTATGTTCATATACTCAAGGTAAGCTTGCATAACATGATAACATGAACAAAATGATCAACCCAAACTTGCATAACATAACTTGCATATCATATGACAAACTTGCATATCAAACTTGCATAACATAACATGATAAACTTGCATATCATAACATGGCAAACTTGCATAACATAACATGATAAACTTGCATATCATAACATGGCAAACTTGCATATCATAATGATCAACCAAACTTGCATCATTCATTTAACTTTAGAGTTTAAATATGAAAGTAGAAAAGGGCTTACAATGCTTATGAAGACACAAAAATATATATAGATTGAGACAAAGCCCTTATGCAATCAAATAAACCCAAAATGCAAGCTCCAATAGAAAAACCTTTGAGCAAAAATGATCAAAACCCTTGCTTTATGATGTAAATATAGAAACTTGACTTGAATGCAAACTAATGACACTCATACAAGCTTGAAAACACTTGTATGCATGGAAAATCTCTCATAGAAATAACTTAGGAATTTTATGAAGAGAGTGGAGGCCATGAGAGGAATGATTTTGCCATAGTTTAGTTACTTGAATGAATAATGATGATTTAGGGTTAGGTTAGGGGCTTATTTATATAGATTAGGATTAGTTTTAGCCTTAGGATTAAACCCTAGTTCCAATCTCAGCCCTCAAAACCGAATCTGGCCCCCAAACTCAACACAACTCCCAAAATGGTGCACCAGGCAAAACTGCCCGGCTGAGCCAAGTCGACACCCAAGTCGAAAGGGCTGTCGACTTGGGCCTAACCATGTCGACTGCCCAGTCGACAGGGCTGTCGACATGGGTGGTCTGGCGGGAAATTTCCCGCCTGCGCCCAACTGCCCTAATTTCCAAATTCAAACTTGAATTTGAAATCTGTTTTTACTTTGAATTTTTCTGAAAACTTCGTTGGGCCTTAATCGGGTCATACGGACTCCGATTTTCGAAAACTCGGACTCTATTTCGCGTATTTTTCCGAGACGAACGCAATGGAACAACCAGTTTCCCTTGTTTCAGATTTTAGAATTAAATTCTGCCTCGATTATGTTATAACAGGTTATTAAAAATACGGGTTGTTACATTTATTATATACGCGAGTCATTCAGAAAGGCCGGGTTTATCCCATTCTGAATAACTGATACGACAATACGTCGAGGATGAAGACGGTGGTCGAAGACCGGAAGTCTTCACATCGTTTGGATAATTACTGACGATCTTGATTGGGCTGTACACCCAAGAGGAGGGAAATAGTTGGTGGTCGTCCAGACGTACTTGGAGATCGATGGATACGCGAGGAAAGTGCCTCCGGTTTCGTTCAGACCCAGAACGAACTTGTACGGACTGTGTGTATGACATCGGATTTCATTCTGTGTGATTGATATCAGTTGCATAGCGTGAATTGCCTATGTAGCATGCTAAGATGCAAATGATCAAGGCTTCTGTTGAAAAGCAGAGTCTTGTGGTTGATGATCAAAGCACGGCCTTTGTGGCGTAGCTTTGTGTAACGTTTAATTCGCGAGTTTCACATCCCGGTATGAACCAAAAATAGGACGAGGACATCAGGGAGGACATGCGTTTTCTTCTAGCTGGGTGGTGTCAGTGCTTAAACTGGCTGACATTTATATACTTTTCACATGTGTGGTTGTTGCTGTTGCGAGGCGCCTCAGTTATATCGGACGATCCAGGTCCGATGGAGTCATTCGTTGGCTTATCTACGCCCCAAAGGGCGGGGAAACGCAGTGTCCAGGAGTTTTAATCCACATCGGTGGACCGGCCCTGACGATCCAAGGCTTGTCTGCGCGCTTGCCTGAGACACGGGCTAGAGCGTCTCGAATTCGGTAGAGGACTATCTTTTGCCTCGATTCATAGATGGAAATCCAATTTCCAAATACGTGATTTTGCAGTTTTAATTGTGGAACTAGTATGGCGACATGATATATGGTACCCATGCCGCCTAGGCTTGATACTTATGATTTGAAATTGTTTTAAACACTATGCACTTATTATAGTATCAAATGATTTGTTTTAAACGTATCAAGCATGCTTTGGCTATTATAAGGGAAAACCCTATCCTCTGGTTTGTGTTGCATTGTATGATGGGACCTGGGTCTTATAATATCTTCATTGTTCTTTATTTAGCATTGCGATGTTGTTTTATGCACTGGTATCCTTGGAAGGAAACTCGTTCCATGTTATACGGCGTGGTCCCTTGATTTACCTAACTTTAAAATAAAGATTAATAACTGTTTTAGTTCTCACACCAGTCACATGACTGACCTGGAGTTTATTGTTTTAACCTAAACTCTGGATGCCCTTATTTTGACACGGGCAGTTAGTAGTTTTGGTTTTGCAGATTTATATTCACAGGATCCTGGTTAACAGCTGGAACGATATCCAGAAAGCTTTGTATCCGTATATCTCCTTCAGTTGTATTTTGTATTATTTTCCGCTGCTATGTAATATATTGTAACCTCTGATATTTATCGAATGTATTTTATTTATTTATACTCTATATATTCTTTTATTCTGATGGAATTGTTGTAATATACAATGAAATGTTCTTCCATCTGTGTTCTATTGTGGTTTGTTCTCAACTCAATCCGTGATTTCCCGCAAAGGGGGATTTCGGGTCATTTTAGTTTGGTATCAGAGCTTTGGTTTACAAAGCTCAGAGAACAAGACACATTAGAACCATATGAAAGAATTCATCAGATATTGGGTTAGTAATATCCAATGGGAATGACTCGTTAGAGATGGGATCACTAGTATCCTAGAACGAGTGTGAAGAGTATATTTTTAAAATGAAAACAATTTTTGTTTTGAAAATTTAAATCAATTATCCTACGTATTTGAATATTTATTTATATTGAATTTGGACAATCCAGTATATATAGATTTTGCATACACGTCTGATCCACGGGTATTCGAAGTTTTAATATACTGGATAGATATATAATTACACTCTAGTTGCCCGGAGATGGTTCTGATGATTGAAGCTTCATCATCCGAATTTATATTCGAGTGACGAAAGTGTGATGTATATATATTTCCATTAGACTGGTGTGAGAACCAAAATTAGATAGGGCCTATTGTTGTGATTTGACATCAAAAATGAGATTTTTGACTATATATCAAAGATTATGAATTTGAAATGATAATTCACTAATTGATTGCTGGTTGTTGTTGTTTGATTATTGTTTGAATAATTAAATGTTGAACCTTTAACTAAATTGAATCAAATATTGAACTGTATTGAGAATTGGTTGCAATTGCATGCATATACATGTCTATACATTGAACATGTCATAGCAAAGAGGCTAGAGCAGAGGAATAAAATTGTTTGCCCGACAAATAGGTACATGTTTATTGTATTTCTTGAGTTTTGGGTGATTTTGTGAGCCAATTGGCTACCTGCTTGGCTTTTTCTTTTTCTTTTGGATTGACGAAGGCCATGGGAGGCTATATGAAATATCCCGAAGTCCCCGGTGCAGGGGAGGTTATGGCGAAATTTTTCGAAAATTTAGGGTGTTAGCCAAATTTTTGAAAAATTTGAAAGGTTCTTAGAAACTGAAAAGTTGAAAAACTTAAGCCGTAGTCAAAATAATGAAAGTAGAGTTGGTTAATCAAACAACTTTCGGCTTCGTTCCTTTTCGGGGACGAAAAGTTTTTAAGTGGGGGAGATTGTAATAACCCGGAAATCTTGGCCAGTTTAAAATTTTTATTTTGGCAATTTCGATGAATTTTGAATATTTAAAATGGATTATTTTAAATAATATCGATGAAAAATTTATTTTGAATATAATTCGAATGAATATATTTATATAGCTCGTTGTTAGAATATGAATATTTATTCTAAATTATAAAAGGAATTGAAAATGGCGCGGTAGTTCGATAATTCGAATTCAAACTTCAAATGAATGTACCGGGTGCAAAATAAACCAGAATTGAGTGAAACCAAAAATAATAGAATCTAATTGAGAATATCTTTCCAACGAATCCAAAAAATCAAAATTTCATAGCGGGAATCAAAAGATATGGCCAAATGAATTTTCAGAATAGTCGCCGTGGAATTCTGGCCCTTAAAAATAGCCATTTTGCAAACGATCACGGATTTCGACGAAACCAATTTTGTTGGATCCGGGATGTCAAGTTATTGCTAGATTCCATTTTTCATAATTTTTCGAATCAATATGTGAGCGTGGCGAAGGAAAACGCTTTTGTTAGGACCGTATCGTCAATACGAAGCTAGAAAATATTTTTTTGGAATTTTTCGAGTTAGTATGTGACCCCAGTAAATTGAAATGCGCGTTCAAATTCAATATATAGAGTTATATGTTGAATTTGACGAAAACTGATCGAAACGATCGAATCAACTTACGAAACATATCCCATTGTGTTCAGAATGGGGGTATTTAGCTAGGGGCGACAGTTGTTGGGTCTCGTTTGGGGTTCGAATTAAAATTTGACTTTTTGGGAAATTAAAACGAAATAAATATTAAAATATATTTTATAAACTAAGCTCCTTTATTCTCCACTCCCTCACTGTCGTTAATTTCAGAAATTAGGAAAAAAAAAAAAAAACCTAAATCAATCGAACGCACAGCCGCCTCCTCCCTCCCGACGATCGACGCGCCGCCCCTCGCCTCCTCCCACCGATTCCCTCCTTCCGCCTCTCCCCTGAACAATTCTCGACGCAGAAACCTCCATCGCGAGCACGACATCACGGAAACCACCCACCACCCAGAAGACTGACGCAACCACCGTCCGTCACCTCTGCAAACCCACCGCCTTCCACCTGAACCCCCCCTGCGCTTGATATCTTTCCTCTCCTTCTTCAATCCGCGCTGAGCCCCCCTCTTTGTCGCAAGATTCAGTTTTCACCAATCAAGGTGAGTTCTTTTTACTGTATTTTTGAATTTTATTTTATTTTAAGAAAAAACATGGTTTTATTTTATATAATACATAGGAGAAAATCAGTCTTTTTTTATTACATAAAGAAGTGTTTTTATTTATGAAAATATGATATTTAAATTTGTAACCGTTTGGAAATAGAAGTATGATTTTATTAAGTGAAGAACAAAGTAAAGAAATGATTTATATAAAAGTAAAAAGAAGAGATCTTTTAATTGAAAAAGATGTCATTTTTAAATTAAAAAAGATGAAATTTTTACATATGAAAAATATGATCCTTATTTGTTTAAAAGTTAAGATTTTTATAAAAGAAAAAAAATATAATTTTTATAATATAGAAAGGTGAAAAATATAATCTTTTATATTGTAGAAGTATAAAAATATAATCTTTTATATTGTAGAAGTATAAAAATATAATCTTTTATATTGTAGAGGTACAAAAATATAATCTTTTGTATGTTGAAGTAAAAATGTAATTTTTATAGTGAAGAAATAAAAATGCGATCTTTATATATGAAATATAAAAATAGGATTTTTATATAGAATGGAGCATTATAAAAATACATATGAAGTAGAAATAAAAATATGATTTTTATTTTATTGAAATGAAGTGATAAAAATAATATTTTAATTTGAACAGCGTGGAAGGAACTGCATTGGAATTATCCAGATGATTCAGCAGTTCAGCAGCAAAGCACGGCGGAGTGGAACCCTCTGTGAGAACTTCTCACCTTTGATTTTCTTTATTTCTAGTTTTTAAATATATACTAGGATGCAGACGGTGTTTAGTAGCACCTGACACCCGTCGTCCACAGACCATGGACGGCTTGTTTGTTTGATTGCATGTTGTTGTGAAAATTGATTGTGTGGTGTGAAATAAAATATTTATATAGTTAAAAATATTTTATAGTTAAAAATAGAATTTTTAACGTGTATTTAAAATGAAATGATTATAAACAAATCGAAGGATTTGTTTATATACACTGATTTGACTGATGTTGATTGGGTCGATAAATTTTACATATCGCCCAACTGCACAAATAAAACTGTGGTTGATTGATTGAAACCCCACACAGGTGTTGGGATGATATTTTATGTACACTATTCCCAACTGTTTAGTGATTTGTCGATCGATAGATTGACAAGCTGTTATGAGCGTTGAATATTTATATTCGATGCTTATGCAGTGTAGAGTGCACTTTGGATGATGGTTGATTGTTTATCGTCACTGTTGAATTGGATGAAATCCACATAATCCACATTATATGGTGCTTGACTGCGTCTGATTCCAGTTCAGAATAATCAAATATTTTGAAATAATATTCAGTGAATATTGAAATGTGAAGCCGTGTTAAGTAGTTAAACGCCATTTTAACACGAACGGTAATTTTGTCGATTTTATTCGTTTTAGAATGAATATTGAAAAGTGATTTCAAAATCGAATAAAATTGAATAGAAATTCAAATTGAATAGAATTGAATAGAAATTCAGATTGAATAGAATTGAATAGAAATTCAAATTAAATAGAATTGAATTGAAATTCGAATTAAATTGAAACAGAGTTGAAATCGTTTTAAATAGAATTTAAAACGAATTGAAATTGAATGGAAATCGATTTGAATTGAAATTGATTTGAATTGAATTTAAAACGAATTTATAGAGGAATATTCATTTCTGATTTGAAATTGAATATGAAGTTGAAATCGTTTGAAAAAAATTTAAAATGATTTATAAAATTTGTTTTAAATAGAAATCGACGAAATATATATTATATATATAATATATATAATATAATGGCCTGAATAGAACGCGCTGCGCTGCGGCAGTTCGTGAATTTCGACCATTGGCTTCGTGCGGACATTGCGGGAGATCCGACCGTCAGATTCTCCTAAAACTGGAACCGTTGGGTTCGTATCGAAAAGAGCTTTCTAACGAATATTAGAAATTAGAAATCTAACGGTTGGATTTGGAGATACGTCCAAATCAAATTTAGAAAAGGTCGTTGTAAGTGCAGTTCGATGGCCATTGATGGAAATCGACTGTATGGGCCTTGATAAAATTATTAAAAATATTGATAATTAGTGAAAAATCATAAGAAATGATTTGAGAAGAATTGGGATGAAAAACTCTATATTTGAAAAGATAAAAATAGATTTTTATCGAAGTGAACTAGTTTTGAACTAGAATTAAAATCCATTTATTTTTAAATAAATAAATTGGATTTGAAATGGTTTTGAAAATAACCAGAATTTTCAATATATAGATTGGAAATGGATTTGAATCGAAATTGTCTTCGGAATATTTCGATGTGGGGTTTTGTGATTATACAGATATGGTTATGGAAATTTGAAAGACATATTTATATCGTTATTTCCAATACGATATTTGTTGGTCGTAGAATTTGATATTGAATATAAGCCGATATATTTTCTATTAAGAGCCTTGTATTTAATATTAAATGTGATTTGGGTTTGTTGTGAATGGTGTCTTCATTAACACTGTTCTTAAACCCAGTGGAAAAAAAGATTGAATCTTTTTTATTCAGATTTAATGAAGTATACCAATTAATTAATATTTAATTGGAATTGAATTGGAATTGATTTTTGGGTTTATCGTGAACGGTGTTTTAAATAACATCTATTCTTTAACCCGACAATTAATGGAAGGTGATTTTGGGTTTATCGTGAATGGTGTTTTGAAATGAGGCGTATGTTGTGTTTGTGTAACACATGTTTATTATATACGCGAGTCATTCAGAAAGACCGGGTTTATCCCATTCTGAATAAATGATACGACAATACGTCGAAGATGAAGACGGTGGTCGAAGACCGGAAGTCTTCACATCGTTTGGATAATTACTGACGATCTTGATTGGGCTGTACACCCAAGAGGAGGGAAATAGTTGGTGGTCGTCCAGACGTACTTGGAGATCGATGGATACGCGAAGAAAGTGCCTCCGGTTTCGTTCAGACCCAGAACGAACTTGTATGGACTGTGTGTCTGACATCGGATTTCATTCTGTGTGATTGATATCGGTTGCATAGGGTGAATTGCCTGTGTGGCATGCTAAGATGCAAATGATCAAGGCTTCTGTTGAAAAGCAGAGTCTTGTGGTTGATGATCAAAGCACGGCCTTTGTGGCGTAGCTTTGTGTAATGTTTAATTCGCGAGTTTCACACCCCGGTATGAACCAAAAACAGGACGAGGACATCAGGGAGGACATGCGTTTTCTTCTAGCTGGGTGGTGTCAGTGCTTAAACTGGCTGACATTTATATACTTTTCACCTGTGTGGTTGTTGCTGTTGCGAGGCGCCTCGGTTATTTCGGACGATCCGGGTCCGATGGAGTCATTCGTTGGCTCACCTACGCCCCAAAGGGCGGGGAAACGCAGTGTCCAGGAGTTTTAATCCACATCGGTGGATCGACCCTGACGATCCAAGGCTTGTCCGCGCGCTTGCCTGAGACACGGTCTAGAGCGTCTCGAATTCGGTAGAGGACTATGTTTTGCCTCGGTTCATAGATGGAAATCCAATTTCCAAATACGTGATTTTGCGGTTTTAATTGTAGAACTAGTATGGCGACATGATATATGGTACCCATGCCGCCTAGGATTGATACTTATGATTTGAAATTGTTTTAAACACTATGCACTTATTATAGTATCAAATGATTTGTTTTAAACGTATCAAGCATGCTTTGGCTATTATAAGGGAAAACCCTATCCTCTGGTTTGTGTTGCATTGTGTGATGGGACCTGGGTCTTATAATAGCTTCATTGTTCTTTATTTAGCATTGCGCTGTTGTTTTATGCACTGGTATCCTTGGGAGGAAACCCGTTCCATGTTATACGGCGTGGTCCCTTGATTTACCTAACTTTAAAATAAAGATTAATAACTGTTTTAGTTCTCACACCAGTCACATGACTGACCTGGAGTTTATTGTTTTAACCTAAACTCTGGGTGCCCTTATTTTGACACGGGCAGCTAGTAGTTTTGGTTTTGCAGATTTATATTCACAGGATCCTGGTTACCAGCTGGAACGATATCCGGAAAGCTTTGTATCCGTATATCTCCTTCAGTTGTATTTTGTATTATTTTCCGCTGCTATGTAATATATTATAACCTCTGATATTTATCGAATGTATTTTATTTATTTATACTCTGTATATTCTTTTATTCTGATGGAATTATTGTAATGTACAATGAAATGTTCTTCCGTCTGTGTTCTATTGTGGTTTGTTCTCAACTCAATCCGTGACTTCCCGCAAAGGGGGATTTCGGGTCGTTTTAAATATAAATTAAAATAAATCGAATAACGACGCTGTAGTTCGCGTTTTGAAATCGTAACTTTGAACGATTGTACCGAAAGATCCGACCGTCGGATTTTCCCAAAACTGAGACCATTGGGTCCGCCTTGAAAAGATATTTCCAACGGTATAAAATTTGTAAAGATCCAACGGTTAGAATTTCAAATATGTGTAAATCAAATCTGAAGAAAAAACAGCGCCATGGCCGCCTTAAGGCTTGAAGCGTCGTTCAAATAAAATGGGCTATTTTTAATTAAATAAAAATAGCGAAAAATCATTATAAAATATTATAAATGATATGGAATGAAAATGAACTGATTTAAATTCTAAATATACGTGAATTATTTGAAAAGGCCGAGTTAAATCTCATTTCAAATAGTTGGTCGACGATAAGAAGTCGATGATGAAGATGGTGGTCGAAGACCGGAGAGCTTCACGTCGTTTGGATGATTACTGATGTCTTGATTGGGAGGCATCCCAAGATATAGATAATGAGTGGTAATCGTTCAGATGTACTTGAAGATCGACCGGATATGCGAGGTATAAGGTGCCTCCGGTTTCGTTCAAACCCAGAACGGACTTGTAAATGGACTGTGTGTCTAACATTGGATTTCATTCTGTGAGATTGATAGCTATCAGTTGCATGGCGTGAATTGCCTGTGTGGCATGCTAAGATGCAGTGATCAAGGCTTCTGTTGAAAAGCAAAGTCTTGTGGTTGATGATCAAAGCACCGCCTATGTGGCATAGCTTTGTGTATAACGTTAATTCGCGAGCCTCACACCCCGGTATGAACCAGAAACGGGAGAGGACATCAGGGAGGACATGCGTTTCTTTCTAGCTAGAGGTGGTGTTAGTGCTTAAATTGGCTTACATTTATACTATTTTCACCTATGTGGTTGTTGCTGTTGCGAGGAGCCTCGGTTAAATCGTTCGATCCGGGACCGATGGAGTCATTCGTTGGCTTACTTACGCCCCAAAGGGCGGGGAAACGTAGTGTCCAGGCATAATAATCCACATCGGTGGACCGGCCCTGACGATCCAAGGCGCAGTTGCGGCTGTTCCTGAGACACGGGCTAGAGCGTCTCGAAGCGGTAAGGACTATCCTTTTGCCTTGGTTCATGACGGAAATCCAATTTCCAAATACGACATCTTGCGGTTTTGATTGTAAATATATATATGGCGACATGATATTTGGTACCCATGCCGTTTATGATTGATACTTATGATTGAAGTTGTTTTCGAAACATTTATACACTAGTAATAATATCAAATGACTTTGTTTCATACGTATCAAGCATATTTTGGCCAATATAAGGTAAAACTCTATCCTCCGGTTTGCGTTGCATTGTGTGATGGGACTTGAGTCTTATATCGGCTTCATTCTTTCTAAAAAGCATTGCGTTGTTTAAAGATTTACCTTATGATTTGCACTGGCAATCATTGGAGTAAACCCGTTCCGCGAAAGTGGCGTGGTCCTATGATTTTCCTTGTTATTATTGTTTAACCAGTTAAGTAGATTTCTCATACCAGTCCCATGACTGACTCGTAGTTTGTTTCACTTGCAAACTCGGGTGACCTTATTTCTACATGGGCAGCCTTGTATACATGTTTTAGCAGACTCATTCTGGATAGCTATGGAGCTGGAGATGGTTCCTTATCATTTCTATTTACTGTTTCAGACTCTGTTATGTATATTATGTTGGATTCCACTGCAGACATTTTATATTACTCTGAAACTGTATTTTGTACTAAGTATGATCCTGTTATACTGTGTAACTCTGATGTTGTTATGTACTCAATGTATTCTGCTGTTCATTATCTGGTGTATTTCTCTATTTCTATTCTGTTGATATTTGTTTATGTGTTATATTCCAAAGATTACCCTTGCCACCATCGTACGGGGTTTAGGGTCGTCACACGTGGCATCAGAGCTTTGGTTAAGCTTAGTTCTGGAATATAACATAATAACGAACTCATCAGAAATAGAACCAGTAATGTTCTAGGACGAATAACTCATTACAGATAGGATCGGTAATATCCTAGTGTGAGTATAGCATAATGAAATACACCCCAGTAGACACATTTACATTCAAGTATTTGTCTCTATGCTTTACAATATCATTTCTGTTGACCTGACACTTGGTCTGCTATTTGCAGACGTACTAGAAAATGAGTGGTAGAAACAGAAGAAGTAATACAGACCCAGATATAGAAGCTCTATTTATGAAATATAGAAATTTGGGCAGAGTACCATTCTTGGGCGAAGAATCTATTATGAAAACACAAGCTTGGGTTCGTTCTGCTGAGAAAATCTTTGAAGGTTTAAAGCTGAGAGATGATCAGAAAAGATTACTGGCATCTTGAGCACTCAAAGACGAAGCTTTGTTCTGATAGGATTCGATTATTAAGGATAATCCAGAAGGTAATATTACCTGGGATATATTTAAAGAGATTTCCTAGAAAGATTTACTCCTCAGAAGCAATAGAGCGGTTATGTGATGAATTCTATTATCTGATTCAAGGGGATATGACCATTCCAGAATATCATAAGAAATTCAATGAACTTTCTCATTTTGCCCCGCATCTAATTCAAGATCCAAAGAGGAAGAATCTGAGGTTTATTTATGGCCTTCAAAGAAAATACCAGAATAGTGTAATGGGGCATGTGAAGCTTCCTTTTTCTGAAATGATATACATGGCTTATCAGTATGAAGATCTCCATAAGAAAGGTCTTTTGAACAACGAAGAGAAAGTCTGTTCTAGTAACAAAGGGGAGTCTGAAACTGATAGTCCTGGGGCCAGTACGATGTCTGAGGTCAGTAAGAAGCCTAAAGCCAATAGGAAAAGGGTTAAATCGGAGAAAGAACCAATAACGACTGCCATCTGCTCTAATTGTAATCAGAAAGGGCATTTGTCGATAAATTGCGGACCTTTAAAGAAACGAATAAAGAGTGGATTTAAATCCGGTAAGAAGCTTCAGGAAAACAGAAAATGCAATCTTTGCCATCAGGCTGGTCATGTAAAGCAAGATTGCTGGTTGTTAAAAAAGACCAAAGTGGCTTAAGTAAATGAAGTGGCAGAAACTCCAGGACCCTCAGCTAGTTAGAGAAGGTCTGATGTTTTGGAGGGCACACTTACTATCAAAGATATTCCAGTTAAAGTACTGTTTGATACAGGCGCGTCCCGAAGCTTTATTGCAAAGAATGCGATTAAGAAATTGGATTTGACATTGAGAAAGCTCAAAGAACCCATCACTGTCCATAATCCGGTTGGGGGTTCCCTCTATCTTAGTTGGATTTGCGGGGTACCTGTCTCTTTTTCCTGTTATAAGTTCCCTACTATCTCGATCGTCATGAATTTTACCGAATTCGATCTTATTTTGGTATTGGATTGGTTAACCAAGTATGAAGCTGAGGTTAAATGCACCGACATGGTTGTTAGGGCAAAGATTAAATTAGGAGATTATATAACCATACCTTGTGAAGGTCCGAATTCTGGTAGAAAAGACTTTTGGTCGGCTCTTGATGTTTCTCCTGCTCAATTAGAACAAAATCCCATCGTCAAAGAGGATATTCAGGCCATCATAGAAAATATTCCTATCGTCAAGAATTATGCGGATGTGTTCAAAGAAGTTGTCAGCTTACCTTCGCAGAGGGAAATTGATTTCAAGATCGCTTTAATTCCGAATGCAAGGCCAGTAGTGCACGCTATTCGGAGAATGACTTTAAAGAAGAAAGAAGAATTAGACAATCAAACTCGACAGCTTGTATGGAAGGGTCTAATCAGGCCTAGTTTCTTTGATTGGGGAGCAGCAGTGGTGTTTGTCCCAAAGTCAGACGGTATTCTCAGACTATCTGTGGATTATCGTGACTTGAACAAGCAGACGTTAAAGAACAAATATCCATTGCCACGAATTGATGATTTGTTGGATCGATTGAATGGCGCGCAAGTATTTTCAAGGATGGACCTAGCAACAAGCTTCCATCAACTTCGTATGCCGAAGAGTGTGTTCCCATGACAGCGTTCAGGGGTCCAGACTTATTCTACGAATGGTTAGTAATGTCATTCGGCTTATGTAATGCTCCAGCTTATTTTGTCGATCTGATGAATAGAGTGTTCAGAGGAGTCTTGAATAAGTTTGTTCTGGTTTTCATTGATGATATTCTGATCTTCTCTAAGTCAAAAGCCGAACATGAAAAGCATTTGGAACAAGTTCTAGAAATTCTAGGAAAGAATGTATTAAAGGCCAAACTTTCTAAGTGCATATTCTGGCAAGATGAAGTAAAGTTTCTTGGCCACGTCGTATCAAAAGAGGGAATTGCTGTGGATCCAAGTAAAATCACCGCTATTCAAAATTGGAAGCAACCTAGTACTCCCACAGAAGTCTGAATTTTTCTTGGATTGGCTAGTTATTATCGGAATTTCGTTAAAGATTTTTCGAAGATATCTAGTTACGTAACAAAGCTTACAAAGAAGCACGGAAAATTCAAGTGGACTCCAGAATGTGAGGAGGCTTTTCAGAAGCTAAAGTTAAGATTAACAACTGCTCCAGTGTTAATAATTATCGATGACAATCAAGACTTCATAGTCTGGACAGATGCCTCTAGAGAAGGCCTTGGTGCAGTATTAATGCAAAGAGGCCAAGTTGTTACTTATGCTAGCCGTCAGCTGAAGCCGCATGAAAAGAATTACGTTACTCATGATCTTGAGTTGTTGGCTATCATATTTGCTTTGAAAATCTGGAGACATTATCTTTTGGGCGAGAAGTTCGAATTGTATACGGATCATCAGTCGCTAAAGTATCTGTTCACCCATAAAGACTTGAATCTAAGACAGCAGCGTTGGCTAGAATTTCTTGCAGCATACGATTTTGATATTTTGTACACTCCAGGGAAAGCCAATGTTGTGGCTGATGCGCTAAGTAGAAAGAATGTAATAATCGCCAGTTTTATTATTACGACTTCACTGATTGATAAAATAGCTACTCTTCAGAAGTATGATCACTTCATTCAGAAGATCATAGAAAGAATACAGAAAGGCGAACCCTTAAGTTTCCAGATTGATAACGATGGGGTTCTAAGGCTAAAAGGTCAAATTTGTGTTCCTAACATTTCTGAGATCCGGAAGGAAGTACTGAATGAATGCCACAAGTCAAAGCTTAGTATCCATCCAAAAGTGAACAAAATTTATAATGACATTAAGCGTACATTCTGGTGGAGGTCGATGAAGAGAGACATTTCTTTATATGTTAGCAGGTGCTCTACTTGCCAACTGGTCAAAAGCGACCAACAGAAACTCGATGGATTATTGCAACCATTGGACATTCCAGGTTGGAAGTGGGAGCATATTTCCATGGACTTTATAGATGGTTTGCCCAGAACCAAGAAGGGAAATGACAGTATTTCGGTGATCGTAGATCGCTTCATGAAGACCGCCCATTTCATACCTGTCAGATCCAATAGAACTGCTCAGAGTCTGGCACATATTTATTTCAAAGAAATTGTTAAGCTACATGGAGTGCCGATCAATATAGTTAGTGATAGAGATCCAATATTTACTAGCAAATTCTGGGAAGCATTCCAAACGGAATTGGGAACAAAGCTGAATCTAAGCACCGCCTATCATCCTCAGACAGATGGTCAGACTGAGAGGGTGAACCGTATTCTAGAAGATTTATTGCGGGCTTGTATTATTGATTATGGCGGATCATGGGAGGACCATTTGCATTTGGCTGAATTCTCGTACAACAACAGTTATCAAGCGAGCCTGAAAATGTCACCGTTTGAAGCGTTATATGATAGACCTTGCCGATCTTCCACTTGTTGGGTAGAACCTGGCAATAGACTTGTATTGGGACCCGATATGATTCGCGAAGCTTCGAACCAAGTCGAACTCATTAAGAAACGGTTGAAAACAGCTCAAAGCCGACAGAAGAGCTATGAAGACATGAGAAGAAGAGATTTGGCTTTTCCTGTTGGTGATTATGTGTATCTACGAGTTTCTCCGATGAGAGGAGTAGTCAGATTTGGCAAAACTGGGAAGTTGGCACCGAGATTTATTGGTCTATTTCCTATTCTTGAACGAATTGGAACTCTTGCTTATAGAGTTCAATTACCTGACTAGTTGCCTGGAGTACATGATGTATTTCACGTATCTCAACTTAGAAAGCATGTACATGATCCAGACTTGGTTGTATAAGAAGCAGCACAACAGGATTTGGAGATTACTCCAGAATTAGCTGTGAGAAGAGAGCCGATAAAGATCATTGGCAAAGAAACCAAAGAGCTGAGGAACAAGAAAGTTCACTTAGTCAAGGTCCAGTGGAGTGGAGATCCGCGAGACTATACTTGGGAGACTGAGGAGAGCATTAAGCAAGCCTATCCCAATTGCAGAGTGGACATCTCTGATTAGCTCCGGTGCTAGGTACATTTATCGTATTTTACATTTCCGTATTGTTTTTCACTTTATTATTGTTCCACACTTTACTATTGTTTTTACTTTGCTATTGTTTGCACACCTCACCATTGTTTTCACACTTCACTATTGTTCCCTTTTCATGGACGAAAACTTTTAAATATAATATTTGAAAAGTTAATCAACAAATTGACTGTTGTTTGTGTTGTGTGTATATAAATTTGACTAATCAAATATTGGAATGATACTTAATCTAACCAATACGAGGTAAAGTAAACCGAAATGAATCAAATAGTGAACTAAAATGGAAGTTGATTGAAACGCATGCATGCACATATAGATGTATGTATAATTGAACAGGTCATAGCAGGTACGCAAAGCAGAGGAATAAAATTGTATGCCCGACAAATAGGTACATGTTTATCATATTTCTTGGGTTTGGATGATTTTATGAGCCGATTGGCTAACCGCTTGGCTTTTTCTTTTTCTTTTTGAGATGAGAGGCCTGTGTGGCGGTTTGGGGATTTTCCCGATGCTCCCCGTACAAAGGAGGTTATGGCGAAATTTTTCGAAAATTTAGGGTGTTAGCCAAATTTTTGAAGAATTAGAAAATTCTTAGAAACTGAAAAGTTGAAGAATGAATGCCTGAATGAAAGTTGAGTTGAATGGTTAAACAACTTTCAGCTTCGCTCCTTTTCGAGGATGAAAAGTTTTAAGTGGGGGGGGGGGGGATTGTAACAACCCGGAAAATCTGAGCCAATTTTTAATTTTAAATTTGGCTATTTTAATGAATTTTGAATATTTAAAATAATTTATTTTAAATAATAACGACTGAAAATTCTTTTAGATCGAAGTTATAGAGAATATATTTATTTTAATTTTAAAACAAGGCCTGAAATGGCGCGATAGTTTGAAATTTTGAATTCGAACTTTGACTGAATGTACAGGATGCAAAATAAATCGGATTACAGCAAAACAAGAAATATATAAATCTGTTTGAAAATATCTTTCTAACGAATCTGAAAGATCGAAATTTCATAGCAGGATTCAAAAGTTATGGCCAAATCAATTTTCAGAAAGGTCGTTGTGAAATTAATATAGCCCTTGAAAATAGACATTTCGCAAACGACCTCTGTTTTCGACGAAACCACTTTTGTTGGATCCAGGATGTAACAACCCGGAAATCTGGGCCAGTTTAAAATTTTTATTTTGGCAATTTTAGCGAATTTTGTTTATTTAAAATGAATTATTTTAAATAATATCGACGAGAAATTTGTTTTGAATATAAATCGAACGTATATATTTACACGCGTCGTCGTTAGAATATAAATAATTATATATATTTATAAAAGGAATTGAAAATGGCGCGGTAGTTCGATAATTCGATTTCAAACTTCAATTGAATGTACCGGGTGCAAAACAATCCGGATTTTAGTGAAACCAGAAAACACGTTTGACCAGTTTCAGTTGATTTTAATCGACTGGAAATTGGCCATTTTTCATATGGTCTCAGAATTCGACGAAACTAGTTTTGTTAGGACCGTATCGTCAATACGAAGCTAGAAAATATTTTTATGGAATTTATAGAGTTGTTATGTGACCCCGGTAATTTGAAAAGTACATTTAAAATTCAATATAGTGATTTAAATGTAAATTCAACGGAAACTAATCGAAATGATCAAATCAGCTTGCGATACATATCCCATTGTGTTCGGAATGGGGGTAAAACGCTATGGACGACAGGTGGTGGACCTCGTTTAGAGGTCGTATGTGAAAGTCAACTTTTTAATAATTAAATAATAATAAAAAAAAATATAATTTCCTCCCCTTCCTCCTTTATACTTCTGCCCCCCCCTTTATTTCGAAATCGAATTCTCAGATAAAAAAAAAGAAGAGACAGACGGAGCCCCCCCCCTCGCGCGATCGACGCCGCCACCCTCGAAGAGCCGCCTGCCGCGCACCCCTCCTCAGTAATCGAAGCCGCCACTTCCCTCCCCTTCTCCGACCAGGCGCGTCGTCTTTTCCCCCTCACCGCGAGCCATACCCTCTCCCCTCGACGCCCGCGAGTTCGAACCCCCACCTCACTAAGTCGCGAGCTGCTGGAAGTTCGGCTCATCCTCCTTTTCACCTCGAAATCTGTTGCGCCTGCTTCGTGGAGGAGGTGAGTTTCTTTGCTTCGATTCTGCACCATTCAAGTTATATGATTTTTATTTTATATAAAGTTCTGATTTTTATTTTGTATAAAGTTCTGATTTTTATCATATATAAAGTTGAGATTTTTTCTGCGGAAAGATTCGATTCGTAGAAGTGAAAAAAAATAAAAAAAAATGCGATCTTTAGCTGAATAAAAAAAATATATAATATTCTTATAGGATAGGAGTATAAAAAAAAAATTATTTTTATATGAGCGGGGTAGTAAAAATGTTATTTTTATATATTGAACATCGAAGTAAAAATGTGATTTTTATATATTGAACATCGAAGTAAAAATGTGATTTTTATATATTGAACATCGAAGTAAAAATGTGATTTTTATATATTGAATAGCGAAGTAAAAATTCGATTTTTATATATTGAACAACGAAGTAAAAATTCGATTTTTATGTATGTAGTGGCTACGGTCAACGAAAGTAGCAAAAGGCGAGAACGACGAAGACTTCTGCAAAAGAAGAGTCGAGATGGTTGGATAGCTATCGGTGAGAATTTCTCACTCTTCAATTTCTTTTCTAGTTATATATATATACTAGGATGCAGACGGTGCTTAGTAGCACCCGACACAATCGTCCACAGACCATGGACTTGTTTGTTTGGTTGCATAGATTAGTTAGATGATTTGACGAATTTATAAAGAAGAATTCAATTTTGTTTTGAATTGAAATGAAAGTTGAAATTGCTTCTGAAACGAATTTTAAAACTATTTATATAATTCGTTTTAAATAGAAATCGACGAAGTATATATTATATATATAATATAACGGCCTGAATAGAATGCGCCGCGCCGCGGCAGTTCGTGAATTTCGACCATTTATTTCAAACGGACATTACGGGAGATCCGATCGTCGGATTCTCCTAAAACCGGAACCGTTGGGTTCGTATCGAAAAGAGCTTTCTAAAGGATATTAGAAATTTGAAATCTAATGGTTGGATTTGGAATTATGTCCAAATCAAATTCGAAAAAGGTCGCTGTAAGTGCAGTTCGATGGCCATTGATGGAAATCGACTGTACGGGCCTTGATAAAATTATTAAAAATAGTAATAATTTATGTAAAATCATAAGAAATGATTTAGAAAGAATTGGGATGAAAAACTCCATATTTGAAAAGATAAAAATAGATTTTTATCGAAATGAACTAGTTTTGAACTAGAAATATAATTCTATTTATTTTTAAATAAATAAATTGGATTTGAAATGGTTTTGAAAATAACCAGAATTTCCAATGATTGCATTGGAGTGGATTTGAATCGAAATTGTCTTCGGAATATTTCGATGTTGGAATTCGGGATTATACAGATGTTGTTATGGAAATTTGAAAGATATATATATTTATATCGTTATTTCCAATACGACATTTGTTCATCGTAGAATTTGATATTGAATATAAGCCGGGATATTTTCTATTCAGAGCCTTGTATTTAATATCAAATGTGATTTGGGTTTGTCGTGAATGGTGTCTTCACTAACACTGTTCTTGAACCCAGTTGAGAAAAGATTAAATCTTTTTATTTAGATTTAATGAAGTTTACCAATTAAATAATATTTAATTGGAATTGAATTGATATTGATTTTTGGGTTTATCGTGAACAGTGTTTTAAATAACACTCGTTCTTTAACCCGATAATTAATGGAATGTGACTTTGGGTTTATCGTGAACCGTGTTTTAAATGACACGGATTCTTTAACCCAGTTAACGATTAAAACTAAGTGGAGTTTTAATGAATCTTTAATTAGATTGAGATGATCGAGAATGGAGTATCACCAGTTTTGCTCCAGGCGATAGTTAAATCTTTAATTAGATTTGAATGTGAAATGGTAATTGAATTTACCAATAACACCGTGGTGTTAGATATGAAGTACTACCAGTTTTACTTCATGGGATGAATAGGTTGGGATTGGGAAATTAAAACAAATGATTACTTCGGTAAAGTTCGCTAATCCCGACTAGTTTTGAATTGATATTCAAAAATAGATTAAAGAATAAATTCAAGAAATTTATCTTGGATAAAATTAATGGGAACCTTTCTCTATGAATGTGAAATTTAGAAACTAACTGTCGGTTAGCTAAGCAGGATGATTTTCTGGATATTGATCTGATGTTGGTTTCGGCCTTCGGGGTTAATATTTGGGGAATTATTCTCTTGATTAATTTACGGTTAGTGACTGATGAATTGGAATGAGGCGTATGTTGTGTTTGTGTAACACTTATTTAAAATATACGCGAGTTATTCGGAAAGACCGGGTTTATCCCATTCTGAATAACTGATACGACGATAAGTCGAAGATGAAGACGGTGGTCGAAGACCGGAAGTCTTCACGTCGTTTGGGTGATTACTGATGATCTTGATTGGGCTGTACACCCAAGAAGATGGAAACAGTTGGTGATCGTTCAGACGTACTTGGAGATCGATGGATATGCGGGGTACTAGGTGCCTCCGGTTTCGTTCATACCCAGAACGGACTTGTAAATGGACTGTGTGTCTGACATTGGATTTTAGTCCGTGTGATTGATCTCTATTAAATATATATCTGTTTGGCGGCGGAGAATTTATTCTCTTGCTTAACGCCCTTCTCTGAGACGTACGAGCTCAGGGGTTATATATTGATGGATATCAAACGCATGGAATGAATTGCCTGTGTGGCATGCCTAAGTGGCAATTGATCGAGGCTTCTTTTGAAAAGCAAAGTATTGTGGTGATGATCAAAGCAAGGCCTTTGTGGCGTAGCTTTGTGTAACGTTTGATTCGCGAGTTTCACACCCGGTATGAACCAAAAACGGGAGAGGACATCAGGGAGGGCATGCGTTTCTTCCTAGCTAGAAGTGGCGTCAGTGGTTTTACATACCCTGACGAGTTTGACTTATGTGGTTGTTGCTGTTGCGAGGCGCCTCGGATTGATCGGTCGTTCTCGAACCGATGGAGTCATTCAGTTGGCTCGTTTATGCCCCATAGGGCGGGGAAACGCATGTTCAGGGTTTAAGTTTAATCCACATCGGTGGACTGGCCCTGAGGATCCAAGGGTCACTCGAGCTCTGATCCTGAGACTCGGGCTAGGCAGTCTCGAATCGGTCGAGGACTATCTTTTGCCTCGGTTCATAGATGGAAATCCAACTTCCAAATACGTGACATTTGCGGTTTTAATTGTAAACCTATATATGGCGACATGATATATGGTACCCATGCCGTCTATGATTGATACTTATGATTTGAAGTTGTTTTATACACTATGCACTTATAATAGTATCAAATGATTTGTTTTAAACGTATCAAGCATTCTTTGGCTGTTATAAGGGAAAACCCTATCCCCCGGCTTGCGTTGCATTGTGTGATAGGACCTGGGTCTTATAACAGCTTCATTTTTCTTTATTTAGCATTGCGCTGTTTGTTTTATGCACTGGCATTCTTGGGAGGAAACCCGTTCCGTGTTATACGGCGTGGTCCCTTGATTTACCTAACTTTAAAATAAAGATTAACTGTTTTAGTTCTCACACCAGTCACATGACTGACCTGGAGTTTATTGTTTTAACCTAAACTCTGGGTGCCCTTATTTTCGACACGGGCAGCTAGTAGTTTTGGTTTTGCAGATTTATATTCACATGATCCTGGTTTACAGCTGGAATGATATCCGGAAAGCTTTGTATCCGTATATCTCTTCTAGTTGTGTATTGTTTTATTTTCCGCTGCTATTTATTTAAATGTAATTTAAATCTCTGATATTTCTGTGTAATATTGATTTATACTCTGTATATTCTTGTAATCTGATGCATTGTTGTAATATACAGTGAAATGTTCTTTTATATGCGTTCTGCTGTGGCTTGTTCTCGAACTATCCGACGCTTTCCTTTACGGGGAAGTTGCGGGTTTTCTCACAGGATGTCAAATTATTGCTAAGTTTATTTTTCTAGAATTTTTTAAGTTAATATGTGAGCGTGGAAAAGGAAAATGTGTTTGGTTGATTTCAGTCAAATTGGATCGACCAGAAAATGGCCATTTTTCAAACGGTCTCAGAATTCGACTGTTAGATCAAAATTTGGACCTAACACCCAAATTGTTCTGATTCGTAGGGAATTATAACTGAAAAATGAGGAAAAAGCAGAAAACGCACAGGATTTATAGTGGTTCGGCGTTAACGAGCCTACGTCCACTTTATATGTTATCGATTATACTTTGAATGCTAGTACAATCAATGATTTTTGTCAAACTCACTCTTACAATTGTGATTTCTCTCAGTAATCTCGAAGTAAAACTGACAAGAAATAGTGGTATGACAGTAATGATGGAATCACTACCCAGAACTGCCAAAAGATCCTGAAAAAAAGCCAATCTCTGGGCTATTTATAGCTGATTCTGTCAGGCAGATCGCAGTCACACGTGGCGCAGATCCCGAGAATATCGGATCGGTTCTTAGCTTGAGGAAGAATCAGTCAATATGACAGTTGTGGACAGGTGTCGCATGATCCTGCACTTTCGGATCGAGATAGACTCGGTCAGGAGCTTCACCACGTCTTTGGGGCTCAGATCGGAGCAAGGTGTTGACGTAGGGGCGGATCGAGTGGCGATCCGAAGAGGCGATCCGATGGGGCGATCTGCTGGTGCGATCCGACCTTTCGTGAACTAGAGGAACGAAGTTTCATACTTTCTTCTTGTGTGTGAACCTTGGTGGCTTGGTCAAAAAGCTAGCCAACATTTTGCCCCCTCGAAGTATATTTTATCGAGGATGGAACATGCTTCGAAACTGCAGAGACGTCTTTTCATAGGGAGATGCAAATCAATGGTTGCGTCTGACTGAAATGTCATATTACTTCAAAGAGCCGTATCCTTTGACAAGTATAAATACCCAGTTATTCATTCAATTTCTTCTTTGTTTATTGGATAATTCATTTCTGGAATCTTTGGAGACCCCACTATCTAATTCGCCAGGTAAACTTCTGAATTTTTGCGGATATTTCTGAACTTCCACTTCGGCTATTATATCGATTCGGATCGCATAATTACTCCACAGTCCGTGGGTACATCTTTCATCATGACCTGGTGACCAAGCGGAGCGGCACTCTTTGGTTACGGCCTTGGCGGAGCGGGCTTCATCACGAATCGCGATGGGCTTTGATCCACGACCCATCTACTTTCACGGCTCGAGTAAAACAAAAAATGGAAGGCTAACAGTCATAGCTTTGTCTATATAAACCCAAACCCATTTCTCCCTTTCCCTTCTTCTCCTTTCGCCGTCGTCGGTTCCCTTAAACAAAAAACCCTAGCTCTTATATCTTCGTTTATCCAATTATTTCATCATTTTGAGAAAGGTATTCACGCTCGAAAAAGCTCTTATGTGATTTCGCTTTCATTTATCTTGGATTTTTACTTAGTGGAGAGGAGAGAGTGTTGCAATCCGTAGTATCCGAAGTTATAGGGGCTGATGAGGAGCCATAGATATCTTCGTTCGAGTTCAAACACGGATAGGAGGGAAGAAGATGAAGGAGGAGGGCGAGGCACTGGGTCGAGGAAATGGCAAGGGAGCGGGTCGGGTCGTGGAAATGGTGAGGTGGCGGATCGGGTCGTGGAAATGGTGAGGTTGCGGATCGGGTCGTGGAAATGGTGAGGTGGCGGATCGGGTCGCAGCCTTGAATGGGCCATTAGCTTAAGTGAGGACGGAAAGATGTGGATCGCGATAGTCATGCCACGAACCGAACCCTGTCCCACGATCCATTTCCACGATCCGGACCCTAATCCACGATTCGTTCTCTGCGATCCGAACCCTGATCCACGATCCGAATTGATGAACGATCCAACGAACTTGTTTAACACTCAATGCAATTTAATTCTAACATACCAATGGACAGTTAGGTTAGAGCCTTTGAGACGAACTTTTTGGACTGATCAACAGCATAACTTAACAGCAAACAATGACCAATATCTTGACGATCTTGTTAACCTTTGCGCTTCTTTTTAATGCTTGCACGGGCACACACTTGCACTTGCACACACGGGGGAAAGGGTAGCTATATTCTAACTTGTTATGCGTGCCAACACAGATATGTAAGATAAACAGGTAATTGAAACATCAGAGAAAGCTACTGAACCAGAGGCATTGACGCAACACAAGTCTGATGTGCTTCCTTCAACCTCAGATCTGGATAAGTCCGATCCTGACTACAAAGCGGACTCTGGTGCGGAATCAACTTCTTCAGACGATACATCCTCCGAAGAGACAGACGATCGGGCTCCCGATGAGCTTCCAGGAGCCGAGGATATAGAGAAGTTCACCGATTGTCTGGCTTCTAAATTTGATGGAACCAAGCTTCTGAAACTATGCTTGAAGCACGGGATACCCTGGGATGATGTTAAAACCACAAGGAAAGACGATAGACCTAATCTTGCTCCACCCGGACATATGACCATTAGTAGGCTGATGTGCAATGTAGGCGCTATTCCTCTATTCCCACCAATTGTTGTAGAAACTTTAAGGCGGTTGCATATTGCTCTAATGCAGCTCCACCCCAATGCTTATGCAGCTCTATACACTTTATCCGTTGCGTATCTAGAGGTTCTAGAGACTGAGCTAACCTTTAAAGATTTAAAGTTCTATTACCTTTTCAAACATCGTTCCAAGGCAACTCCAAATATCTCCTACTTTGAATCAGTGGCCAACAGGAAGGTTGTGACTGATGGTTATAGCAACATCGGGGATCCTAAAGCTGATTGGTTTTATATAAAACTGCAGGCGGGATGCGCACAGAAATGGCTTAAAGTAAGTAAGTTTTAGGTCTTCAGATTAGTGACTTGACTAGATAACCAGGATGCTAACGTGTTTCTTTTCTTCATGCAGATCACACTTTCCCCAAGACAAAGGGCTCGGTGTATCAAAACCGATTGTCTCGTCTTCTCACAAGCAACTCAGATTTCTTGAAAATAAAGCTGTGTCTCACCGACGAGAATCTTCATAGGCACCGTCTTCTGGATATTAGATTCAGACTTGGGAAGGACAAGCCTTATAAATACGTGCATTCAATTGAGGGAGAGGGAACTTCCGGGGCAGCTAAAACAACCGAACATGATGGGCAAAGGGAAACTTTAGTCCCTAAGAATCAGTCCCCACCAAAGACTCCACCACTTGCGGACCCCATCATTACCGAAGAGCTAACCGATGATCAAACGCTTAGGGAACTAAACAAGCTCCCTATACCAGACGACGTTTATTCGCAAGAGGATTTTGGTGAAGAACCATTCTTTTCTGCCACCGATGAAATGGACACTTTAGTCCAAGAAAAAGATGTAGCACAGACGAGCCTAGCTCTGGGCCCTGGTCCATTAGGGGGTTATATGGGATGCACAAATCACATGCACCACTCACCACAGCACTTTCTACACTATGTCCGTTCATAGTTCTAATATTTGCTTGATTCATTTGCAGGAAGGATGACTCGCAGACAATCTTATTCTTAACGTTCTCTCCGTGCGGCCACTCCAAGTCTTCTTTCAGATCCTGATCTAGGACGTGATGACAGCCGGGGAAAAGATAGTGATCGACCTCGCAATTCTCACAAGTCTTATTCTACGCGATCTCGATCTCCGACGAAGAAGGGTTCTGGGAAATATCATAGCCGCCCTCTGCCGCTAGCACTGGGTGGGGGCAAAAAACTTCCTAGAGAGTTGACACCTCCAAAAAGTACGCCTTCTCACGTAAAGTCTTCTAAAAAACAGCAGGAGCCAAAAGAGAAGAGTAAGGATGAGGGCAAGATTGTAGAGAAGGGGAAGGAGACTCCAGCTTCCACTGATGACCATGGCTCAGATAGTCTCATTACACGGGATGCTGCCCATAGCCTTGAGAATCGGGCTAAATTGGCGCGCTTACGCAAGGATTTCCCTAATATTTACTTTGAGAGATTGATGTATATACCGGATCTAGAACCGGTTCCCAGGGATTGGGACACTGAGGTGGTAGGGTACATACATCATGCGGCCAGGCAATACGAATTGATGAGAAACCATGCCGTTAAGCTCTCAGACGCCATTCGCAAATTAGAGATAGAAGCGGCCAGGTCCAAAGTTAATATAGACAACAATGATAGGGCCAGGAGCAAGATGGAAAAAGAATTGGAAGACACACAGGCCCAACTGGCTTTGGCGCGGAGAGATGCAGAAAACTACAAGACGAAATTGGAGAATGCTAGAAAACGCTTTCATTCCGAACTCGATTCAAATAGTCAAGAGAAAATGGCTTTAAAGAAGGAGGTAGAAGATCTCAAAATGGCCAACATTGACTTAAAGACGGCACAAGGCCATTTTGAAGCTGAGAGAGCTGCATGGGAAAAAGAAAAGGCAAGCTTGAAAGACAGTTTAGCTCTGGTCGAAGGAGAGAAGGTGATTCTAAATGATCAACTCGCGGATGCAGAGAGGCGCGCAGCTCTTGCTGAAAAGAATGTGGACAGTGCCATTGAAATGGCTACTGCTTCTAATGAAAAGCTCCTTGAGAGAGAGAAAGAGATTGAAGGATTTGAAGAAATGTTGTTTGACTTCCTTGGCCATGTCATCAAGACCCGTAACATCTCCTGGATCCCGGACTACCATGTCACTTTAGCCAACATATGGGATGCAATCGTCCAGGGCGAAAAACGGCGATTAGGAGTCGAGGAGATTGACGAGAATGAGTTGATGCGGACCATTCTCAAGGATAACAAACCCAAGGATTTGGAGAAAGGCAGACGCCTACTCCAAGAAGGGAGGGATAAGGAGAAAACTCTGGCCAAGGGCAAAAATAAGATTGAAGAAGGCTCGAGCTCAACTGCGGAGCCCAAGGCTTCCGAATTTGAGGAATACAGTCCTGATGATCCATTGATTCCTCTGGGTCCGACCCCTCCAATTGTCGGAGCTTCTGCTGCCAGCTTGGACGGAGGATTAGCGGAAGGTATATCTATATTTTCTCCGCAATTTGTCAAAGCAATCGTCACTTGTCGCCGTCTTTCCGGACAATGAACTGAGCAAATCTCATTCTCTCCTAAAATAACATTCGTTTCCCATGATACAGGTGGCGGGACAGTCGATAAGGATGCTGAAAAGAAGACAGAGGCGGAGAAGATTGATGTCCCGCCAAGTGCTAGCGTTGATGTTCCAAAGCAGCCTGAAGATACAACGACGGAGAAGGTCATTCTCGCTTCCAGTGCTGATGTTCCTCAAGATGCTGAGCCCATCGATGCTTTGAAAGATATGGATGGGCGTCATGAAGATGATGAAGAGGAAGTCATCATTACCCATGAAATCAAAGGCGATGATGAGGAAACCTTGGCTGAAAGGGAGGCTAGGCAAGAAAAGTAGTTGGCCTTGAAAAAAGAGGAGCAAGAGCCTCTGAGTGTGCCTCCTATTTCAGAGTTCGACCCTAAAACTGGATTGATTATAAAACTTTCTACCAAATCAATCACCAAACAGCTTGCTTCCCAGTCTTCTGATGAATCCTCAGCTCCTCTTATTGACAAAAGAAAAAGAAAGAAGGATGATCAATCTGACACTAGCAAGGCGGAGCTGGAAAAGCAGAAGAAGGAGAAAAAATCCAAGCGCAAATAGGATGCTCTTGCTTGTCTGTGTTTTGTCTTTAGGCTTCCCACTGGCCATGAAATGTAGTTGTGAGGATGGCCCTCACTTTTGTTTAGGTTGCTTTTTATCTTGTAGGCTGGCAGTTTATGAATGAAAGTTTATTTCTTTTGCATCATCATGTACCTGCATTCAATAAACTTTTCGTGCTTAGTTATAAATCATCTGATTATAACTACAAATCATTCAAGCAACTGAAAAAATCTAAAAAAGTCTGTACTGCATCAAGGTACATGTATATATTTATGCCCCCAATCAATCGTTAACGTAGTGCCTAACCAGGACTTATTAAAGATTGATTAGAGTTGTATGCACGTTGCCCCCTATTTCTGAATACGGGGGATTTGGAATTTTTAGTAGGATTAGAGTTCTTGCGGTGCCAAATCTCCGGCACTTCGATACTCTCCCGATCCATCAGCGGGTCAAAGTTCGAACTCGTATCATAGTCTGCACACCGATCCTTTAGCGGGGCAGAAATTCTGGGGGCGCTGAGTGTCCAGCACCTTTCTCAGCGCTTAATCACAGACGCTTTTATACTCTCCTAGCATTTGCCGAGGTTAGAGTTCGAACTCAGCTGTTCAGACGCTCCCCGATCCTTCAGCGGGGTACGAGTTCTTTCTCAACGCTTAATCATAGACGCTTTTATACTCTCCTGGCGGTCGCCAAGGTTAGAGTTCGAGCTCAGCTACTCAATCGCTCCCTGATCCTTCAGCGGGGTACGAGCCCTTTCTCAGCGCTTAATCATAGACGCTTTTATACTCTCCTGACGGTCGCCAAGGTTAGAGTTCGAACTCAGCTGTTCAGTCGCTCCCCGATCCTTCAGCGGGGTACGAGCCCTTTCTCAGCGCTTAATCATAGACACTTTTATACTCTCCTGGCGGTCGCCAAGGTTAGAGTTCGAACTCAGCTATTCAGTCGCTCCCCGATCCTTCAGCGGGGTACGAGCCCTTTCTCAGCGCTTAATCATAGACGCTTTTATACTCTCCTGGCGGTTGCCAAGGTTAGAGTTCTGTCGATGTCGTGACTCACTTTATTGCACCTTCAGGATCCTGGCTGCGGGGTTCTCTCCATTCTGATGGAGAGCACCTAGAATTACACGCTTCTGTGATCGTTGTACGGTTTTACAGCGAACTTCATAAAGATAGAAAGGCAGATAAATGATAGTGCAAATAAAGGTAAACGACACACAATATTTTTATAGTGGTTCGGTCAAATCATGACCTACGTCCACTTTATAATCCTTTGTTCAAAAAATTGGACTATTCTAGGCGAGTCATGCCTTTTACATGGTCCTATGAAACAAAAGGATAAATCTGACGATTTTACGTCAGATAAGGCCGCAAATGTTGGGCATTCCACACTCTGGGGATTTCTTTTCCATCTATGGTTGCTAGCTTGAAGGTTCCATTATCAAGCCTTTGTAGAATGGAGTAGGGTCCTTCCCATTTCGCACCCATATGCGTCGGGGGTGGAAAGACACGCTTCAGAACCAAGTATCCGGGCTCAAAGGTTCGGGCTCGAACCTTTTTGTTGTAGTATCTAGCGACCTGTTGCTTGTGCCTCAAGGCACGTAGGTCTGCTTCATCCCTCTTCTCCTCTATTGTATCTAAGGATTCAAGGAGCAATTCGTTATTAGTCATCAGATCGTAATAAGTGACTCGGTGAGATGGTACTTTTAGCTCGACCGGGATGACTGCCTCTGCTCCAAAAGCAAGAGAGAAGGGGGTATGGCCTGTCGCCGATTTATACGTTGTCCTGTAGGCCCATAATGCCAAGGGTAATTCATCGACCCACATGGCTGTGGCCCGCTTCAGTCTTCTTTTCAGAATGGACTTAATCACTTTATTTGCTGCTTCGACCTGTCCGTTCGACTGCGGGTATGCCACAGAGGTGTACAGTTTCTCAATGCGGTATTTTTGGCAGAAGTCCCTGAACTCATTGCTATCGAACTGGGTTCCGTTGTCAGTTATGACGATCTTTGGAATCCCGAATCGGCAGATGATATTCCTAACGATGAAGTTAATTACTCGTTCGGTTGTGATTGTAGTCAGTGGCTCAGCCTCGACCCACTTGGTGAAGTAATCAACAGCCACGATTACGAACTTTGCCCCGCCCTTAGCTATGGGGAGACTTCCAATGATATCAATTCCCCACATAGCGAAGGGCCACGGACTTGTCATTGTCTTTAATTGTCCAGGAGGTGCCCTGGGAATCTTTGAAAATCTTTGGCATGCATCACAACGCCGCGCGTACTTTGCCGCATCTTTGTTTACGGTAGGCCAGAAATAACCATACCGCAACACCTTTTTTGCTAGCGTCTGCCCCCCAGTGTGGTCGCCACATTCACCTTCATGTACTTCCTGTAATATACGTTCGATGTCGTCATGGGCTATACACCGGAGGAGAGGCATCGAAAATCCCTATCTGTACAGGACCCCGCCTTGCAGAACGTATCGGGAAGCTTTACGAATGACTTTTCGCCTCTCGCTCTTCTTGGTCGGAAGCATTCCATCCATCAAGAAATTCTTTAGAGGGGTCATCCATGGCTCCCTTTCTGGTTCAGTCTCCAGTACCGGATCAATTTCCATCTGATCTATACTAGGGGACTGCAGTACTTCAAATGGGGCTAGCCCGGTCTCTTCAGGATTGTCGGAACTAGCCATCTCTGCCAACTTATCTGCCTATTGGTTCTCTGACCGCGGAATGTGAGATATACTGTAGTGATCAAAGCCATTCAACAACTCCTTCACTTAATCCAAATACAAAATCAGTCTTGGGCTCTTAGCTTGGAACTTTCCAGTGACCTGATTTACAACCAGCTTGGAATCGCAAAATATGTCCAGCTTTGTGATCTCCAACTCCCTTGCAATCTTTAGCCCAGCTACCAGGGCCTCATATTCGGAGTCGTTGTTAGTGGCGTGAAATTCCAACCGGATAGCATAAGGTATCAGTCGTTTCTCGAGAGTTTCAAGCACCCCTCCAGCGCCAGATCGCTTGTCATTCCTGGCGCCATCAGTATACAATCTCCAGGCACCGGGGTCGAGATGTAACTTTGGTGGGTCAGCTTCTTCATTCACTGCGTCATCCTCCGGGACAGTAAATTCTGCTATGAAATCTGCCAGCACTTGCCCCCGTATCGATCGTCGGGGCTGAAAATTCAGATCAAATTGTCTCAACTCAATGTTCCACTTGAGCAGTCTTCCAAACGCTTCTGGTCTCCGTAGAACTTGCGTGAGTGGATGATCAGTGTACAGAGTGATGGGATGAGCCTGGAAATAATGTCGGAGCTTTCTAGAGGCAATCAGCAAAATGTACGCCAAATTTTCCATTCTTGGATAATTGCGCTCTGCTGCCGTCAATTTTTTGCTCACATAGTACACTGGTCTTTGAACCTTGTCTTCTTCTCTCACTAAAGCTGAGCTGATCGCGTGGGACGACACTGCCAAGTACACGAACAAGTCCTCGTGATCCACGGGCTTAGACAGTATCGAAGGTCTCTCCAGATGACTCAACAGGTTCTGAAACGCTTCTATGCAATCAGGTGTCCATTTGAAGTTGCGTTTTCCTCGCTTTATCAATTCAAAGAATGGAATGCACTTGTCCGTAGCCCTGGAGATGAATTTGCTTAGCGCTGCTACTTTCTCTGCAAGGCTTTGCACATCTTTGATTTGTCTAGGCTCCTGAATGCCTCTGATTGCTGTGATCTGATCTGGATGAATCTCAATCCCGCGCGAGCTGACGATGAATCCCAAGATATTGCCGGAGGCAACCCCAAATGAACATTTCATTGGGTTGAGTTTCATCCCATACTTTCGTAAAATGCCAAACATCTCTGCCAAGTCTGTAGTGTGATTGGAGGATTGTCTGGACTTAACCAACATGTCATCGATGTATACCTCCATCGTTTTCCCAATCTGGTTGTAGAACATTCTGTTCACTAACTGTTGATATGTAGCGCCTGCGTTTTTCAAGCCAAAAGGCATTACCACATAACAATATAATCCTAGATCCGTAATGAAGCTAGTGTGTTCTTGATCCGGAACATGCATAGGGATCTGGTTATATCCTGAATAAGCATCCATGAAGGAGAGAAGTTCATGACCCGCCGTCGAGTCCACCAACTGGTCAATTCTGGGTAACGGAAAGCTATCTTTTGGGCAAGTTTTGTTCAGATCCGAGAAATCAATACACGTACGCCACTTCCCGTTGGCCTTCTTTACCAAAACTGGATTTGAGATCCAATCTGGATAGGTTGAGTCTATGATGAATCCATTACTCGTTTGCTTTCCAACCTCTTCTTTCAAGGCAGCGGACCTCTCTGGGCCCAGCATTCACCTTTTTTGTTTTACCGGAGGATGCTTCGGGTTAATGCTTAATGAGTGACTCATGATCGATGGAGATATCCCACACATGTCCGCGTGGGTCCAGGCGAATACATCCAAGTTATCTTTTAGGAAATCCATCAGTTCTTTAGCTAGATTCGGATTTAACTGGGATCCAATCTTAAGGACCTTCTCTGGGTCACTATCATCGATCGGTACATCCACAGTTGTTTCGTTGGGAGTCGCCATTCTGCCCCCAGGTTCTTCGTCCTCTCTGGGATCTATATCCTCGGGAAACTCTATGGGCGACTCACCTATGGTTATTCTCTTTAATTGCTATGACGTCTCCTCCCTTGCAGGGGAGGGTGCATTCTTGGTTTCTATTTCTCCTCCGTTGCAGAGTAGCTTTAGCTCTGCAATATAACAGGCTTGTGCGGCAACCTGGTCTCCTCTGACTATGCCAACACCAGCTTCTGTAGGAAATTTCAATAACAAGCACCAGGGGGCTATACAGGCTCTGAACTTTGCTAGGGCCGGTCGGCCCAAGAAGGCATTATAGGGCGATTCAATGCCCAAAACCACGAAGGGAAGAATTCTCACTCTCTGGCGTTCTCCTTTCCCAAGTGTTACCGGTAGCTCAACATATCCCATTGGAGCGGTTGAAGCTCCGTTAAATCCACGGATCCATCCCTCACATGGCTTCAAATCTTTCATCTCGAGATTCATCTGGTCGAATGTCTTTTTGTAAAGAATGTTGATTGAACTCCCGTTATCCACCAAAACTTTATGAACAGTGGCCGGGCCAATAGGAACTGTGATTACAAATGGATCTTCGGTCGGAGCATGGACTCCAATGCTCTCTCGATCACTGAAAATGACGTCATCTGACATCATCTTTTGCTGCTTTACCGGGACATTGTCCTCAGGGTTGCTACACTCTCCTACCTTGAAGTGGTGCTTAGCTGCGTTGACATACTGATCCAACGCCTTGGAACCATGCCCGGCAAGATAAAGCCCTCCGATTATGGTATTGATAACAAGGTCTTTTCCCTTTTGCTGGGAAGTTGGCCTGACAGCAGGTTGATTCTGGTTTTGATTTGGGGCCTGTACAGCTTGCCCCCTGTCTCTGGGTGTCACCCTGTATTCATCCAATTTTCCTTCTCGGAGCAACTTCTCGACCACATCTCTTAGGTGACGGCATTCATTTGTAGAGTGACCGTGAGTCTGATGGAAGAGGCAAAACTTCCCCGTCTCACGTTCTTTCTCTGTTGAATCTCTTGGAGGAGGCCTTTTATGTTGGAGGACGTTGTACGAGTCCATGAAGATATTCTCCAACGTGTCGTTTATTGGCGTATAATTTTCGAAAGACCTGGGACGAGTCCTTCTCTGGGAGTCGTTCCCTCGATTCCTCTTCCGATTGTTGCCATTGCTGTTATCACCATTGTTTCCTGACTGGCGACCGCCCTGGTTTCGGTTCCCAACATTAACTTCGACCTTCCCCGAGCTATCTCCTGTTTTCTTAATGGCGACATTGCTTTGAATTTCCTCCTTATCCGCCATTTTCGTCTTCCGATTGGCATATACCTCCTCCTGACATAGGCGCACATTAGCTTTCTCGTAGAACAATTCTCTAGTATGAGGTGGCTTGCAGGCCAGGTATCTCCCAAATTCAGTGTCTTTATCTACCCCATCAATCAGGGCTGCCACAACAGTTGGCTCATGGGGATCCTTGACCTCAGTGGCGGCTAGGTTGAAACGATCTAAATACACCCTCAAGCTCTCGCCTGGTCGTTGTTTGACAAGGAATAGATCAATCACACTCTTTGTCCTCTGTGCATAGATGCGGAACTGTTCCACGAACCTTTCACTCAACTCCCTAAAACTGGAAATTGATCTTGCTGGTAAGCGAATAAACCATAATAACGCTACATCCTCCAGGAATATAGGGAATGCTTTGCACTTTACAGCATCAGAAGCTGCGGCAGTGGTCATTGACCAAGAGTATCTCATTAGATGTTGGATTGGATCAGATCTACCCGCGTAATGGTTCATCTGAGGCATATTGAAGTGCCTTGGGAACGTTACATCTAGAATGTCATCAGTAAAAGGGGTGTGACTGCGGTCAATTCCCCAATCTTCGTTCCTTTGTCCACGGCTATATGCGAGGATTTGATGGATCATAGCTGCAACATTTGCACTGGTCATCAGAGGCTCGGGATTAGCACTTCTTGCTCGGTGGAATTCTCCGATATCTATTCTAGGATCGGCCACGAAATCTGGAGCTCGGATAGGGCTTCGTTGCCCCTTGTTACCATGAGTATTTGTACGGCGAAGGGGCTGAGGTGGTCTATTCTCGACAGGATTGTCCACAACTCGAGCTCTGGGAGTTGCGACACGATTATTCAAATTGCGGTTTGAGGGCCCTGCTCCCAGTGTCTCTTCCTCTCGTGATGGCAGGATTCCAAATCGGAGCTGCTCTATGTTTTCAGGCCTCTCATACGGTCGCCGTGGAGGTCTTCGCGTTTCCTACGACAAAGAAGAGTACTCTGGGGTGAGCGGACGTACTGGGGGTGTTCTTTGCCTTGCAAGATCATCGAGCCTTCTATCCATAGCAGTCAAGTTCTGTCGCAGCACAGAGCTCTCCTGCCTTTGAGCAACTAATTCAACAAATAACCTCTCCCACATTTCAGAGAAGCGAGAGAGATCTACCTCAGTAACTGGAGCAGAAGGGTCATATTGATCATCAACATTTTCTCTTATGCGCAGAGAACTTGAGCCAGGTCGAACAAAGGTACCGGGATGGGAAGAGTGAGCCATAACCTCCTTTCCAGGTCGAGTTGTGGTCTGGTCATCACTTCGGATAGCAGTGGATCGGTGTCGGTGGCTCGTTGCGCCCCCCTGGGGTCGGATCGCGGTAGCAGCAGGGGGAGGGTTCGTGGCGTTATCTCGGGATCGAGTGACAACCCCTTCAGCAGCTTGGTTCGAGTCGCCCTCTACGGATCGGATCGCGCCCTCGATTCCACGATCCGAAGGTCCTTCGTTGACCTGTTCGTGCACACTCTCTTCAATCGCTTCATTCACAGCTTCATTCACTTGCGAAGCTCGTACTTCCTTAGACTTCTTTCCAGCCATGATCTCAGATGCCGCTGGAATCTTCAAAAAATCTGATCAGTGAAGTTTTGGGACTAGTTTCTTCGGACTTGAATATCCAAACAACGGAGCAACAATCCAATATGCTGAGAAATCAATTCTCAGCGAAAGCACCAAAATGTTAGATCAAAATTTGGACCTAACACCCAAATTGTTCTGATTCGTAGGGAATTATAATTGAAAAATGAGGAAAAAGCAGAAAACACACAGGATTTATAGTGGTTCGGTGTTAACGAGCCTACGTCCACTTTATATGTTATCGATTATACTTTGAATGCTAGTACAATCAATGATTTCTGTCAAACTCACTCTTACAATTGTGATTTCTCTCAATAATCTCGAAGTAAAACTGACAAGAAATAGTGGTATGACAGTAATGGTGGAATCACTACCTAGAACTGCCAAAAGATCCTGAAAAAAAGCCAATCTCTGGGCTATTTATAGCTGATTCTGTCAGGCGGATCGCGGTCACACGTAGCGCAGATCCCGAGAATATCGAATCGGATCGTAGCTTGAGGAAGAATCGGTCAATATGACAGTTGTGGACAGGTGTCGCATGATCCTGCACTTTCGGATCGAGATAGACTCGGTCAGGAGCTTCACTATGTCTTCGGGGCTCGGATCGGAGCGAGGTGTTGACGTAGGGGCGGATCGAGTGGCGATCCGAAGAGGCGATTCGATGGGGCGATCTGCTGGTGCGATCCTCTGGAGCGATCCGACCTTTCGTGAACTAGAGGAACGAAGTTTCATAGTTTCTTATTGTGTGTGAACCTTGGTGGCTTGGTCAAAAAACTAGCCAACATCGACGAAATCAGTTTTGTTCGGACCGTATCGTCTCAACATAGCCAGATATAATTTTTCTGGAATTTTTAGAAGGAGTATGTGGCCCCGACAAATTATAATGTACGTTCAAAATAGAATTTGAATGTTTTATACTTTAATTTGAAGAATAACTAACTTTAACAGTCGAATTGGCCTACGAAACATATTTCATTGTGTTCGGAATGGGGGTATTTAGCTAGGGACGACAGTCGTTGGGTTTGGATTGGAGTTCGTGTGTGGAAGGGGGTATTTTCGGATTTTATAAAATATATATATAAAAAAGAGAGGGCCAATCATTTTATTCCACTTCATCTTCTCTCTCCCGACCTTCAGCGCGCGACGACGGAAAACCCTTCAGAACTTCTCTCCTTCATTCCTCCCTCCACACGTCGAATCAGCCTCCACCCCATAGCAACTTTTGTAGCCCTCGAAGAGAGCTTCGAATCCATACCCATTGCTCCACTCATCGTTGCGCCATCGGGGAGATTGACCCCTTCAAAGTCGAGCACTTCCGAGCGCCGCCGTGCTCGCTACAGTGCACTGATCTGGGCGCAACTACCAGGCGCGGCAAGCCCCTTCCAAGCTCCTTGACGTTGTACAACCCGATCGCCTTCTCGCTTCACGGATTTGCAGAAATTCCTCGACCTAGTTTTGAACAGAATAGCGAGGTAACGACCTTGTAATTTTTAAACTGATTTTAACACCTTTAAAGTGTCGCAAACTTTGATTTCACGATAAAAATCATATCTTTTTCGTTACTGATCGAAATCCAGTGAAACAGGAGACACCGGGACCATGAGGACGTCTTCTACATTCTAGAAGAGACCAGATATTTTTCTGAGCCTTCTACAATTTTTGGAGGAGTGGAATCCAATGTGAGATTTCTGAATTATAAACGATATGGAATGACGATATATAAATTATACGGTCGATGTATGAGTTATATAAGCGTTGTACACCTCATGTATAAGTGTTGTATAAGTTGTATGTGCGATGTATAAGTTATATATGCATTGTAAAAATTATATATGTGTTGAAATGGAAATAAAATATACTTATATATATATATAAATACGCTCCTCGTCCACAAACCATGGACGATATTTATTGGTTGTGATTGGTGTGAAAATTGGTTGACAGCGAATGGTTGATTAGAATTATTTGTGGTTGAGATTGTTTGATAGTGGTTGAAAAATACCCGTTTGTGGTTGAGAATTATTTGGTTGAAATCATATAGGATTAGTTTGTGGAAAAGAAAAGAAAAACATGCTCGCCTGCATGCGAACTAGATGCATGAAATCCCCATTGTCAAAAACCGCAAGGTTTTAAGGTAGAGTGAGGAGCCGTCTTCGGGGTGGTGCCGGTTCAACTACCCTGCCGTTATGCTGCCGAAATTTTCAGAAATATTCATGTGTTTGAATTATTTTCATGTGTTGAATTATTTTCATGTGTTGAATAAATTGCTTAGATAATAAAAATCACATGTTTATTATATATGTGAAGTGTGTAAAATATTCGTGTTTTAAATAAATTGTTTTAACAATAGAAATCACATTTTTATAATATATACGAATGGCTAAATATCTTTGTTTTTGAAATAAATTGTTTTAACAATAAAAAAAGTCACATTTTTATTATGCATATGAAGTGTGTAAAATATTTGTGTTTTAAATAAATTGTTTTAACAATAAAAATCACATTTTTAGTATATATATATATGAAGTATTAAAAATAGTCATGTGTTGAAATAGATATTTGTTGGATAAAAATATTATTTTTATCACATATATGAAAAGAAAGGGTTTGGAAGTCAAAGAATAGATTATATATAAATATAATTAAAATAAATCGAATAGTGAAGCTGTAGTTCGTATTTTGAAACCATGATTTCAAACGATTATTGCGGAAGATCCGACCATCGGATTTTCCCTAAACTGAAACTGTTGGGTTCGCTTTGGAAATATCTTTCCAACGATACCAACTTTGTAAAGATCCAACGGTTAGATTGTGTGAAACGTTTAATTCAAATTTGAATAAAAACAGCGTCAGAATGGATTTTATATATATATATATATATATATATAAATATAAACTAAAATAAATCGAATAACGACGCTGCAGTTCGCGTTTTGAAATCGTAACTTTAAACGATTGTACCAGGAGAACCGACCGTCGGATTTTCCCGAAACTGAGACCGTTGGATCTGCCTTGAAAAGATGTTTCGAACGGTATAAAATTTGTAAAGATCCAACGGTTAGAATTTCAGATATGTGTAAATCAAATCTGAAGAAAAACAGCGCCATGGCCGCCTTATGGCCTGAAGCGTCGTTTAAATAAAATGGGCTATTTTTAATTAAATAAAAATAGCGAAAAATCGTTATAAAATATTATAAACGATATGGAATGAAATTGAACTGATTTAAATTCTAAATATACGTGAATTATTTGAAAAGGCCGAGTTAAATCTCATTTCAAATAGTTGGTCGACGATAATAAGTCGATGATGAAGACGGTGGTCGAAGACCGGAGAGCTTCACGTCATTTGGATGATTACTGATGTCTTGATTGGGAGGCATCTCAAGATATAGATAATGAGTGGTAATCATTCAGATGTACTTGGAGATCGACCGGATATGAAAGGTAAAAATCACATTTTTACTATATATAGGAACTGTATAAAATATTCTTGTTTTGAATAAATTGTTTTAACAATAAAAATATCACTTTTAATGTATGAAGTATATAAAATATTCTTGTTTTAAATAAATTGGTTTAGTAATAAAAATCAAATTTGTATAATATATACGAATGGCTAAAAATCATTATTTCTGAAATAAATTGTTTCAACAATAAAAAATCACATTTTTAGTATATATATGAAGTATTAAAAATAGTCATGTGTTGAAGTAGATATTTGTTAGATAAAAATATTATTTTTATCACATATATGAAAAGAAATGGTTTGGAAATCAAAGAATAGATTATATATATAAATATAATTAAAATAAATCGAACAGTGCAGCTGCAGTTCGTGTTTTGAAACCGTGATTTCAAATGATTATACTGGGAGATCCGACCGTCGAATTTTCCCAAAACCGAAACCTTTGGGTTCGCTTTGGAAATATCTTTTCAACGATACCAACTTTGTAAAGATCCAACAGTTAGATTGTGTGAAACGTTTAATTCAAATTTGAATAAAAACAGCGCCGGAATGGATTATATTTATATATATATAAATATAATTAAAATAAAACGAATAACGACGCTGTAGTTCGTGTTTCGAAATCGTAACTTTAAACGATGATACCGGGAGATCCGACCGTCGGATTTTCCCAAAACTGAGACTGTTGGGTCCACCTTGAAAAGATCTTTCCAACGATATGAAATTTGTAAAGATCCAACGGTTAGAATTTCAGATATGTGTAAATCAAATCTGAAGAAAAACAGCGTCGTGGCCGCCTTATGGCCTGAAGCGTCGTTTAAATAAAATGGGCTATTTTTAATTAAATAAAAATAGCGAAAAATCATTATAAAATATTATAAACGATATGGAATGACAATGTATTGATTTAAATTCTAAATATACGTGAATTATTTGAAAAGGCCGAGTTAAATCTCATTTCAAATAATTGGTCGACGATAAGAAGTCGATGATGAAGACGGTGGTCGAAGACCGGAGAGTTTCACGTCGTTTGGATGATTACTGATGTCTTGATTGGGAGGCATCCCAAGATACAGATAATTAGTGGTGAACGTTCAGACGTACTTGGAAATCGACCGGATATGCGAGGTACTAGGTGCCTCCGGTTTCGTTTAGACCCAGAACGGACTTGTAAATGGACTGTGTGTCTGACGTTGGATTTCATTCTGTGTGATTGATAGCTATCAGTTGCATGGCGTGAATTGCCTGTGTGGCATGCTAAGATGCAGTGATCAAGGCTTCTGTTGAAAAGCAAAGTCTCGTGGTTGACGATCAAAGCACCGCCTGTGTGGCATAGCTTTGTGTATAACGTTAATTCGCGAGCCTCACACCCCGGTATGAACCAGAAGCGGGAGAGGACATCAGGGAGGACATGCGTTTCTTTCTAGTTAGAGGTGGTGTCAGTGCTTAAACTGGCTGACATTTATACTATTTTCACCTATGTGGTTGTTACTGTTGCGAGGCGCCTCAGTTATATCGGTCGATCCGGGACCGATGGAGTCATTCCTTGGCTCACGTACGCCCCAAAGGGCGGGGAAACGCAGTGTTCAGGCATTTTAATCCACATCGGTGGACCGGCCCTGACGATCCAAAGGCTTGACTGAGTACTTGCCTGAGGCTCAGGCTAGATAGTCTCGAATTCGGTAAGGACTATCCTTTTGCCTTGGTTCATGACGGAAACCAATTTCCAAATACGACATCGTGCGGTTTTGATTGTAAACCTATATATGGCGACATAGTGGTATAGGGCACTTGTGCCGTCTATGATTGATATTATGATTGAATTTGTTTCGAAACATATAAACACAAGTAATAATATCAAATGACTTTGTTTCATATGTATCAAGCATATTTTGGCCAATATAAGGTAAAACTCTATCCTCCGGTTTGCGTTGCATTGTGTGATGGGACTTGAGTCTTATATCGGCCTCATTCTTTCTAAAAATCATTGCGTTGTTTAAAAGATTTGCTTTGTTACTGCACTGGCAATCACTGGAGTAAACTCGTTCCGCGAAAGTGGCGTGGTCCTATGATTTGCCGTATTAAAATTGTTTGACCAGTTAAGTAGATTTCTCATACCAGTCCCATGACTGACTCGTAGTTTGTTTCACTTGCAAACTTGGGTGCCCTTATTTCTACACGGGAAGCCATGTATTCAGGTTTTAGTAGACTCATTCTGAATAGCTATGGAGCTGGAGATGGACTTATCATTTCTTCTTTACTGTTTCAGACTTCATTATGTTTGATTCCGCTGCAGGCATTTTATATTACTTTGAAACTGTATTTTGTACTAAGTATGATCTTGTTGTAACGTGTAACTCTGATGTTGTTATGTATTCAGTGTTTTCTGTTGTTCATTATCTGGTGTATTTCTATATTTCTGTTCTTCAGCTATTTGTTTATGTGTTATATTCCAAAGATTACCCTTGCCACCGTCGTACGGGGGTTTGGGGTCATCACAATAATACAGGGGTAAAATAGGTACTCGGTACAATTGGAATGCATAAATAAAGCAAGGACAGTAAATAATATATTATTATGATAACTGATATGTGCCAGTTTAAGTTATGGATGTTTAATGTATTTAATTTAAATGGTTACATGAATGTGTTTTGTGATAAGTGAGTAAATCTGGATGATTTGTTTTATATTTACATCAGTTTATACACTAGGATTATTGCATAAAAATGTACATCATTCATGCTATAAAATCTAAAATCATGTGACTATTGGGTGCATGGGGTAAAAGGGGTTTGGTTAAGGAAGTCTTGAACCTAATTTATAACCAATGTAAGGGTCATGGGAGGTGTTAGTCGTTAAGTTTAAGTTGATCTACTTAGCATCAAGGAGGATGTCAAGTATACACATGACTTGTTTAAGCCCTATAGGACTTTGTGTGTTGGGAATAGTTAGGGAGATCCTAGGCAGTGTGCACCTATGTGTTCAATGTATGGAAATATTTGACCCATTAATGTATAATAAACCAGATCCTAGTTGATTTTGTAGACTTACAGATGATATAAGTCATGAATCATTGGGGATGGACTCGGGATGCATATTTATATCAAATGCATGTGTTTGCTTGGATGTTATGTCCTCAGATTTATGTATGAATTCTTGTTAGTACTTGCTTAATAATCTAAAATAAAGCTTGGCATGCTGACACTTGAAAAGTCATCAGAGAAAGAAATGACTGTTAAGTATAATTGCATATCTATGAAACAAAGGTTGAATTAGGAAGTGTGTATGTTGTTTGAATTCATGCTTTGATATATATTTGCTTGGATGATTTGCTTTATGATTTATATATATACAGACTGTTGCTTATATTTACTTGAGTCTGAATCAAAGTTTAACATGCATATACTTGAAATTATACACTAGAGAAGGAAGTGCCCAAGAAGTATGAAATTAGCATGTTAAGACCTAGTGTGAATTTGATGGTTAAGCTCTAGGGAATGAAATAAAAGCTTAGAAATGATTTAAGTTATATATGAAAGGGGAGTGGGGATGGACATGGGTGATGATTGTCATTGAATGGATGTATGCAGTTCTTTGTATTTTGATTGAATGTTATGTATGCTGGTCGGTAAGGAAGTACCATGTTGTATATTTGTTTAACTAGGTAACAATACTGAATAAGTCACTCCCCTACAATTATAAAACAGAGAAAGCTGTGTGTAGTAAATAGAAATACATGATAAGTAGGAACTTGTGTCTCATATGCTACATGTTGATGAAACATACTAACACTAGACATATAAGTCTAACTGTATTGATTACCCTTTCAATCTCCTGAGGTGCCTCATTTAAAATGAGGCAGCCAGGAAATTGAATTACATGTAGGAAGCATCACTTTAGCTGGGTTGATGGGCTAAAGAGTTGGATGTTATAGAAGTTTAATAATTGATAAATTGTCGTCATGTTAAATTTAAAGAGATTTGTATTTGCCGAGTTGTAATAATGTACGTTATTTGGTTATTATTACATGCCTGCTTAAATGCTTAAGTGTATTCATAGTAAAGACTAAATGAATATTTTGTATTTTGTTGACTTGACTAAAATCTGTGTTTATTTTGCTTACTAAGGGGAGGAGACATATCATATAAAAGATATGTGAATGTGCCTACCTCCCGAAGTAACACAACAATATTCAGGTTGATATATATTAATATTAAGCCATACATATGCATGTGCTTAAGAGTTGTGTGAAATGTATTACTTTTGTAAAGTGTCTATGCTAGTAAAGACGAAATGACAGGTAAACTGATATGTGCATATGACCTCTTACCTATGAAGTAAAGTGATGGATTGAGGGAATTATGTGCATTTATATAGTACTGAGAGTACTCAGTGGCAAGTGCATATGTTTATGCTACAAGAAAAATACCCTATTGCAACTAGTTAGTTGCAACAGGCACTAAACGACAGTTGCAATAAATGATATTTAGCAACAGACCTTACGTAGCAGTTGCAATAGATGAGATTTAACAATAGACTTTCTCTTTCTGTTGCGAAAAACCTATTTTTAGCAACTACGCTTTCGTGCCAGTTGCAAAAACATACTATTAGCAACTGTGCTTTCATATCAGTTGCAATAAACATATTATTTGCAACAGCGCTACCAAACTTGTTGCAAAAAAATATCTTTAACAACTTTTTTTGCCACTTGCGATAACTGTATTTTTTTACAACTGGTAAATGTAGTTGCCATAAACATACTTTTTGAAATATGTTTTTCCTCATGTTTGGTAAACATAATTAATATTAAATAAAAAAGTACGAAGTAATAAATAATATTTAGTTATAATATAAGAAGCATTTAGTAATAATAATTATTAATATGAATTAAAACTTCAATAATTAATGAATACGAAGTAATTATTTAATAATTAATCTAACTTTTAATAATCAATACTAAATACGTAATAACTAATAAATCATGAGCGACTGACAATTATGATCTTAAGCAACCGACATTTACAAACAGTTCAATAAGTTAAATTTAACAACTGCCATTTTGATAATTAATAATTATTGTTTAAAATTCAATAAAATGCACACATAATATGTAAGAATTATTCATTAATAATTACCAAATAATAAATAATATCGATTATTTAATAATAATTAATATTAAAAAATTAAGAAAAAATATTTAGTAATTAAGAATAGTATTCTATAATACTACTAAATAATTAATTTTATTAATTAACACTAAGAAGTGACAATTAATATTTGATATTTAGATTTAATATCTAAAAAGTAAAAGTTAATAAATAATAAATTATTTATTATTTAATATCTAAAAAGTAAAAGTTAATAAAGTAAAAGTAAAAGTTAATTATTTATTCAATATATGAATGTTATTTGACACATGAATATCTCAACACGTGAATTTTTCAACACATGAATTTTTCATATACTCCATACGCGTAATAAAAATGTGATCTTTATTATCTAAACAATTTATTCAACACATGAAAATAAATTATTTAATATCTGAAAAGTAAAAATTAAGAAAAAATATTTAGTAATTAAGAATAGTATTCTATAATACTACTAAATAATTAATTTTATTAATTAACACTAAGAAGTGACAATTAATATTTGATATTTATATTTAATATCTAAAAAGTAAAAGTTAATAAATAATAAATTATTTATTATTTAATATCTAAAAAGTAAAAGTAAAAGTTAATTATTTATTCAATATATGAATGTTATTTGACACATGAATATCTCAACACGTGAATATTTCAACACATAAATTTTTCATATACTCCATACGCGTAATAAAAATGTGATCTTTATTATCTAAACAATTTATTCAACACATGAAAATAATTCAACACATGAAAATAAATCGAACAAATGAATATTTCAGGAAATTTCGGCAGCATAACGGCAGGGTAGTTAAACCGGGACCATCCCGAAGACGGCTCCTCGCTCTACCTTAAAACCTTGCGGTTTTTGACAATGGGGATTTCATGCATCTAGTTCGCACGCAGGCGACATGTTTTTTTTTCTTTTCCACAAACTAATCCTACGTGGTTTCAACCAAATAGTTCTCAACCACAAACGGGTATTTTTCAACCACAAACAATCCTAGTCAACCATTCGCTATCAACCAATTTTCACACCAATCACAACGAATAAATATCGTCCATGGTTTGTGGACGAGGGGCGTATATATATATATAAGTATATTTCACTTTCATTTCAACACATATATAATTTTTACAACACATATATAACTTATACATTGCACATACAACTTATACAACGCTTATACATGAGGTGCACAACGCTTATATAACTCGTACATCGACCGTATAATTTATACATCGTCATTCCATATCATTTATAATTCAGCAATCTCACATTGGTTTTATTGTTGCCAAAAATTGTAGCAAGCTCAGAAAAATATCCGGTCTCTCTTGTTTCACTGAATTTCGACCACATAGCAAAAAGATATGATTTTTAGAAGCTAATCATGATTTGCGACGGTTTTAGAATGTGGAAAACAGTTTACATTAATAAACCCTCACCTTTCAGCGTTCGTTCAAAATTAGGGATCGATTTTCATGCAAATCCGTGTAGCGGTTGGACGATCGGACGGTGCAGCAGCGAAGGGGGAGGAATGGCGCACGTGCGTCGACAGTGGGGCCCAGTGCGGTGGCTCCTAGCGCGAGCGGCGGCGGTCTGAAGTCGCCGACTTTGGCGAGGTGATTCTGGCGATTTACAGCACGAGGAGGGTGGCAACGGGTATGGATTTGAAGCTTAGAACGAGATCTTCAAAATGATTCAAGAGTTGCGTGTTTTCATTGAGTGGAATTGGAGAAAAAGAGGAGAGAAGGCTGGAGCTTTTTTCCGCATTCGACGAGGGTTATCTGGAAAGAAAGGGGGAGAGAGAAGATGAAGTGGAGGTAAGTGATTGGTCCAAGGGTTTTATTTTAATTTATAATTTATTTAAAATCCGAAAATACCCCTTCCTCTAAACGAACACCAATTCAAACCCAACGACTGTCGCCTCTAGCTAAATACCCCCATTCCAAACATAATGGGATATGTTTCGTAGGCCAATTCGACTGTTACAGTCAGTTATTATTCAAATTAAAGTATAAAACATTCAAATTATGTTTTGAACGTACATTTTAATTTGCCGGGGCCACATACTGCTTCTAAAAATTCCAGAAAAATTATATCTGGCTATGTTGCGATGATACGGTCCCAATAAAATTGATTTCGTCGAATTTTGAGATCGTTTGAAAAATGGTCATTTTCTGGTCGATCCAGTTTGACTGAAATAAACAAAGCACATTTTCCTTTGCCACACTTACATATTGACTTCAAAAATTTTGGAAAATTAAACTTAGCAATAATTTGACATCCCGGATCTAACAAAAGTGGTTTCGTCGAATTCTGAGGCCGTTTGCAAAATCACTATTTTCAAGGGCTATATTAATTTCACAACGACCTTTCTGAAAATTGATTTGGCCATAACTTTTGATTTCTGCTATGAAATTTCGATCTTTCAGATTCGTTAGAAAGATATTTCCAAACAGATTTAAATATTTCTTGTTTTGCTGAAATCCGATTTATTTTGCATCCTGTACATTCAGTCAAAGTTCGAATTCAAATTTTCAAACTGCCACGCCATTTCAGGCCTTGTTTATATTTCAAAATAAATATATTCGCTATAACTTCGATCAAAACAAATTTTTGGTCGTTATTATTTAAAATAATTTATTTTAAATATTCAAAATTCATTAAAATAGCCAAATTAAAAATTTTAAATTAGCTCAGATTTTCTGGGTTGTTACAATCTCCCCCACTTAAAACTTTTCATCCTCCAAAAGGAACGAAGGTGAAAGTTGTTTAACCAACCAACTCAACTTTCGTTCTGGCTTTTATTCTTCAACTTTTCAGTTTCTAAGAATTTTCTAATTCTTCAAAAATTTGGTAACACCCTAAATTTTCGAAAAATTTCGCCATAACTTCCTTTGTACGGGGAGCATCGGGAAAATCCCCAAACCGCCACACAAGCCTCTCATCTCGAAAAGAAATAGAAAAAGCCAAGCGGCTAGCCAATCAGCTCATAAAATCATCCAAACCCAAGAAATATGATAAACATGTACCTATTTGTCGGGCATACAATTTTATTCCTCTACTTTGCGTACCTGCTATGACCTGTTCAATTATACATACATATATATGTGTACATGTATGCATGCATTTCAATCAAATTTCATTTTAGTTCACTATTTGATTCATTTTGGTTTAATTTACCTTTTTATTTCTCTTATAGGTTAGAGTAATTGTCATTCCAATGTTTGATTAATCATTTTAACCACACAACACAAATAACAATCAATTTGTTGATTAACTTTTCCAATTTATATTTAAAAGTTTTCATCCATGAAAAGGGAACAATAGTAAAGCAGAAAACAACAGCAAAGTAGAAAACAAAACGGAAATGCAAAGTATTGTAAATGTACCTTGCACCCGAGTTAGTCAGAGATGTCCACTCTGCAATTGGGATAGGCTTGGTTAATGCTCTCCTCAGCCTCCCAAGTACAGTCTCTAGGATCACTACTCCACTGCACTTTAACTAAGTGAACCTTCTTGTTCCTTAGCTCTTTAGTTTCTTTGCCGATGATTTTCATCGGCTCTCTTCTCACAGCCAATTCTGGAGTAATTTCCAAATCCCATTGCGCTGCTTCTTCTACAACCAAGTCCGGATCATGCACACGCTTTCTGAGTTGAGAGACATGGAACACATCATGTACTCCAGGCAACCAATCAGGCAATTTAACTCTATAAGCAAGAGTTCCAATCCGTTCGAGAATAGGAAAGGGACCAATAAATCTCGGTGCCAACTTCCCAGTTTTGCTAAATCTGATTACTCCCCTCATCGGAGAAACTCTTAAATACACATAATCGCTAACAATAAATGACAAATCTCTTCTTCTAGAATCCGCATAACTTTTCTGTCGGCTTTGAGCGGGTTGTAATCGTTTCTTAATGAGATCGACTTTGTCTGAGGCTTCACGAATCATATCTGGCCCCAATACAAGTCTATTGCCAGGCTCTACCCAACAACCTGGAGATCTGCACGGTCTACCATATAACGCTTCAAACGGTGACATTTCCAAGCTCGCTTGATAAGTGTTGTTGTACGA